>OW121851.1:103795215-105045215 GCA_933228895.1 Platycnemis pennipes
ACAGGTATTTTTAACCAGACGGAATACTTTAAAGAGAATTATCTGAAAATTTATATTTTTTACGCTAGTTCCATATGGAGTGCGGTTACTTATCTAGCAATCAGTATGTACACCGAAGACTGGTTGAAGGTACCGCAATCGAATAGTTGGTATCGCTGAACCAAAGATGTTTATTAAACATAGTTGATGGTAAATGAAACTCTGTCGATATTTACTAGGTCCATCCTCAATGATTGATCGTCTTCTTCAGGAGCCTGACGATGAAGATCGTTGAAACCCGTGTCGTGTACCGTTTTCGCCATCTTTTGTGCTACTTGTTAAAATTTCTACGATAAATAATTTATAGTTGGTGGCGATATGAAAAATCGTTGCCTAGGTCCCCCTAACGCTTTAAGTCCAGCGTTAATGCGGAGCACAAGTGTCAACAGTCATTTACACTCCGGAAAATCAGATTAGGCTCGATGACGATCATTAAATAAGAACCAAACGCTATAAATCGAAATCCGAACAAATATACTCAACAAACGAGCGACAGACTTGAGTGACCGGTACAGATGGAAGGAGACTGCAGGAGGATATGTGAAGGGAGAAATGAAAGGGAGAGAAGGGGGAAAGAGAGAGAAAAACAAGAGAGGGAGAGAGAGGAAATAAATGAAGTCGGATGATGTCCCCTCGTGGACGAGCCGGGAATGACGGAGGGGGTGGGAGAGAAGGGAATGAACACGGACGCAAGATGGATGAAGGTTGCGGTGGAAACGAGAGCGAGAGTGACTACGTGTGTGAGTGTGTGTTTGTGCGCCGGGAAAGGGGTGACAGAGGATGGAGAGTGGGATGGGAGTTTGGGTACAAGGGGAGGGGAAGGAACCCCTTGAATGATGGCGCAGAGTCGGATGAATAAAAGTATGCAGGGAAGAACACAAGGAGTCGGGGAGCGAGTGTGTCTGCGACATCCTGACGAGAGTGAATGGATAAAGAGTACTGCGGGAGAGAGAGAGAGAGGGGTAGAGGTAGAGAGAATCATGGGAAGGGGACCAAGAGAGAATGGATAACAAGGGGATCTGAGGAGAAACCAGTGAACACACCCACTGGAAGTGACTAAAGGCAAAAATTGATGAGACAAAAATAGAGGTTGGCGAAAATATATTTGAAAAACCTAAAACAATACATAAAATAAACTCAACGAAGAAATAACTGCATAAATAGCGGTGGAGCAAACGAAAGTAGCACAATTAGGGCACGACATTGTCACTAAATAAATTCTCTTCTTTGATAAGAGAATTCAATGTATTTTATTCATGATAAAAGGGGCACACTCAATAAAAGACCGTATCAGCAAACAAGTTTTCTTAGCTAAATGGCAAAACGGTTGGTTTTAAGGATCTTTAAATAAGTTAAGTTTCTGCTAAGCACAATGCAAACTTAGCTGAGAATAATTGTTGATACAGCCTTTGTTTTCAAGTTGTAAAGGGACTAAGATGTTTCTAAAGTACATTTTAACACCAAAGCATGATCAACAGAGTAATTAAAGATGCCAATTTGTCATACAATGAGTCAAACGATGCATAAAGGTAAGAACTAAAGGTAATTGCTAGTAGCAACTGTTTAAAGGAAATGCTCCCATTAAAGCATTCCGCATTAAATGAGCGACCAAGGCTACGCATCACTCATGGCAAATGGAAAGATTATTGCATGAACGCCACTTAAGAGGAAAAACTAATCAGATGGTAAAGAAATCTGAGATGTAAATCAGGGCTTGAAAAATAAAAGTTGACGGATGAAGATGCAGTGGGATGTAGTAGAACAGTAGGGATGTAGACCAGAGGTAGTGGGAATGGGACAAGGTGAATAAATGTCTCCACGATAAGAAAAGTAAAGGTCAGAAGTGTAGCATGATGGCCGTGAGAAGACCAGCATGACATCGAATTCGACCGTAGACATTGATATTAAAAAATAAAGAAAAGAGCGACCCTTCGAGTCTCGGTCTGCTTCACTTCCACCGCCCCAAGTCCATGGTTTTATTTTACCCTTCGCACTCCAAGCCCTCTTCCATTCTGTCTTTCATCTTGAACTCTACAGCATCATCCTTTTCGAGAGAGCTACTTCAAGTGACATTCTGGCAATCTGTGACAACGAAGCACAGTTACAATTTTGAACGATCTTACAGCTTTGATGTTTCTCACCAATACGCAATTCAAGACAAACATTCCATCAGTCAGGTTTGAAGATTGAGGAAGAACAGTATTTATTTACATAGCCTGATTTCTATAGCCTCTCATTTTCCAAGTGAGTTTCCATGAATTTCTGCGCTCCATGAGTAATTTGAATTTACCTTTCTCAATTTATTCCCTATTTCTCTACCTTGTCCTGTTTCCTTCCTCCTTCCTCTTCTCGACTCACATTCAATGGTTATTGTCATAAGATTTTCTGATTTCATGATGGTTGAAAAATAAACCTTTGTACATTTGTGTCCAATAGTTCCACAAGAAAGTGCTAAAATGAAGCGCGTCCTAATCAGTACATATTTGGTAGTCATAACTCACCATGCTACCCGTTATTTCCCGCAACTTCTTGATGCGTAACAAGCAATTTCATCACCCACGGCTAACATTTTTATGTCGTACGGTATGCATTCTTCCTAAGCGACTCGCAAGGAACACTGCCTCCAAGGTCATAAACTATATCATGCTTCTGTCACTGTAAAATATTAATAGGAAAACAAATATTTTCATAGTCGTCCGGTTTCTCTCGGTGAAGCTGCATAATGAAATGATCACATTGGTTCATCCAGAGGTCTAAATACCAAACAGGATTAGATGAGAATATGTCCTCATGGGTACTACGTATTTATTAAAAATGGATTTCAAAACGATTAAGGAACCGAATTTATTGAATCGATTGAAGTCTTTTCGATCCACTTCAGCCAGAGGTTACTACTGATAACCCTTTGTAGTACGCCGTGAGTCAGTAGCGAAACAAAAGTTGAGTGAAACCAATTTAGTATTTAGATGAATCACTCTACGGGCCAGAAAACGACCCGCGTTGCCATGTACACATACATTCTGCCTTCGTGGGCTCATTTCATGCGCATCTCCGATCGGCTTCATAAATCATACCATGGGGGCAATATTTTGTGCTTCCATCAACCGACGGACAGCAAAAATTCGCGGTCTCCCTCGCGACCGAAGGGACGTCCCCTCGCATTTTCCACGCAAAATGATCGGCTCGCATAACAACTCGGACATGTCGCTCCAGCGGGGAAAATCGGTCGAGCCGACCCCAGAATCAATCGAGAACTCCGACGAAGGCGCACCTCGTCGATCCACCCGGACACGACCAAGCGTCAGTCGGGGTTACGCAAGAGAGAGATGGAGGAGGAGAGATGCGAACGGCTCTTTAGAGCGTAAAGTATCGCGTCTTGCGAGGAGGGGAGGGGTGAGTAGAGCGGGGGTGGACTTGAGCGAGGGGATGAAGTGTCACGGATGGGGGAGGGGGGGATTCGAGAACAGAGATGGGAGGTTTTGAATAAGAGGCAGGAAGTAGGGAGCAAAGCGCGGTTGAGGGGGCATTCGCAGCCTCCCGACAAAAAATACTTGCGTAGGAAGAGAAGATGGAAGGAAAAAGTACGAGGGCTTTTGTGGGTCAAGAAACCGGTTCTGATCATAGTACGCCACACACTATAGGAAACACTAAACCAAAAGACTGCCGCCATGTGTCGCTTTTATCTTTTTTTAACTGTCTGGTATCGAGTGCCAACAAGCTGGAAATTTCCCTCTTCCTCCGACGTAAGGCTCCCTTTTAACGCCGCCCATAATCTCTTTCCCCGGTCTTCCCAATATCCTCCACCCTTAGCTATTTCCTCTTCCCCGTTGTAAGTCAATCCACTCTCCTATCCCGCCTTCCTTGTCCCACTGAAGGAGTTACTTTCTTAACTTTCGGCAGTGACGTCGTGTTTTATCACATGGTCCTTCGATGAATTTTTAATCCATGCGTCTTTGTCCATGGGTAAAATTAGACCTTTGTGTAATCTTTTACTCGAGCAAGAAATACAGGCTTTCCGCCCTTTAAAGTATCGAGCTTAGCTCGCGAAACCTTGATACACATTCAAATATGTCAAATGGCATGGCAATCAAAATCGTTTTCGACATGATTTTCGTCTACAGTAACATTTTCCGATTAATTGATAATTCGAACTACCCTTGGAGTTTTTAATTTCGGAAATGGGGAAAACTGAATAGCGGAAACTGTGATTTGGCTTCCACCAGTCCCACCATAACATTTAATGACATGGTTTAACAACATGGCATGGTGTCCGTCAGGAATCAGATCGACTGAATTGTTACCACATTTTAAAAGGTCAGTTCTAGGTGTCCTTTGTTAGCTGGTGAAGTAAGTACATCGTCGGTATTTATTCATAGCAGACCATAAATTTAATCTAAACAAGTATGTATGATTAAGCAATATATTATATTTATTCAGTGCCCGCTATCATTAAACTACAAATAGTACCGTCGACGACTGAAGATGATGATATACATAAACCTACATCAGAGTCTATTACCCTAGAACTTATTTCAGAAATCATATAAATTTCCCCAAAATGCAATCAATCAATTAAGTAATGCATTCGAATAAGTATTCGTAGACTAAGTTATTTTGTGCTCCGTTGACTAAAATATATATCGCTGTCTAACCTATGACCTTATCCTAAGGCAAAGACAGCATTCATTCCCATGGCGGGATTCCAACCCTAGCATCCACAGCCGACGCATTCGAATTAGAGAAATCAATCTGTAAATACAAGGTATTTCGTCTTTTTCTATTTCCTAAGACTTTTCAGTTTCACAATAAAAGTACACAATAAATGAATTGAGTATTTTAGGCAACAAAACTATGATAAGCACTACTGCTTAAAATCAGATCGTCTAATTGTCTTTCAATTATCCTATCTAGCAACTTACTCAATGATTAAGTGTAACGGTACCTAAAGGGCGCGAAATTTGAAGACTTCCATTTCACTAATCGTTTTTGTCTTTTTATGTATCACTATTGTCAAAATATTTTTACAAGTAAAAAAATCGGATTAAACCAAAAACTTACGATTTATTTAAATCCACCTTGAACACGAACTTCACGCAGCACTTTGTTCAAGCACCGGCACAATTGTACAGAGAAAACAACTTGACTGACCTGAAAAAAGAGGAAAATTCCATTAAATCATACAATCTGTAAACATGGTTTTAACTTCCTTCAAAATTATGCAAATAAACTCGAGTTAAGTATAACAGAGAATTTCAAAAAGGTGTAGCATTTCCGAGGTATTGCAGTAAAAAGCAGTGGAGCGTGGTGGCGTAGTGGGTAGGTCGCTTAGCTACTGATCGAAGGGTCCCGGGTTCAAATCCGGGTAAAGTCTTTGGACGCCCCCGGAGTGAGCAGTAAAAAAAGTCAATCATGAAAGTTCGCTATTTGGAAAGAAAAAATGCGAAATAGCCAAATTCTAGCATATTAAACATTTACGTGACAAACGAAGAAGTCTCAAGAAGAGTGGGAGAGAAGATATGTCTACTGAAAACCTTAAAAAGAAGACTAGACAACTTAATAGGCCACATCTTAAGACACGATGGCCTGATGAAGACAATCGCCGATGGAAAAGTGAACGGGAAGAATGGAAAAGGCATGCCACCTATGAGGTATATGGGGCAAGTTGTGAAGGATGTAAAAGAGAGGAGCTACGTCAATATGAAGAGGTTGGCCGATAGAAGAATCGAGTGGAGGGCTGCGTCAAACCAAACCTAGGATTCTTGATCAATGGCGATGAACATTAATAATACTGAAATATATGACTGCATAGATTAATATCATAAAAATGCACACAAAAGCGTACATTTAAATATAATTTCAATCCAACTACTCTTCGTTTCACAATTTTAATGAAATGACGCTAAACATTTAGAAAGAGGATTAAATACTTTATCATAGTTGCAACAATACTGCCTTGAATAATTTAATACTCAGGTAAGTCGGCAACCTGAAGGATATACATCGCATATTAGTAGAGCATTAAAAAGCAGACCCTTGAAAGGACTCTTCTTTTAAAAATAAAACTATTCGTTCCGATTTTCTAGGAAAAATAAGAACAACTCGATTTTCTTTCCTAACCTGAGGACTCATGAGCATTTCCCGTCACACACATGCATTTCCTGCCTTTAAGGGAAAGAACTTAAGTTGCCCCAGTGAGTCATGTCCCGTCTTCCAATCGCTAGAAAATAGAAATACGTGAAATACTAAAGATGTCCGCTACCTCCCCAATTCACTCACATACGCAAAGAGAGGAGGAGATAAATAATGCCTTGAAATGCAATTCAAAATCGACCTGAGAGGAGAATTTAAATGCCATAAATGCCCGTTGGACCGAAGTTTCAAAATTATTCACTCAGTTACTAGGAAAAATAACTGAAGTTCACTGTAATATGAAAACCACATAGCGAAAGGAATTACTCCGTTAGTGCTGTAAAAACTGTAACGCACTCCTAACTTCACGTGCTGATTTGAGCTCGATTCAAGAGATTGAAGGAATTCCGCTCGGACATAATTACAGCGCCTAAAGTATTTCAGCCAGTGGCAGCAACAAGTCAACAAGAGGTACAAGGCTAAAATAATTCGGCCTCATCGCTGAGAAAATTGTCCCTTTAGATCCGTCACCGAACTGAATCACCAAAAACCACGCTCCGGACTCAACCGTTTCAGTGAATGTTTCATTTCCGGGTGCCAAAGGATGGACTAACTAACCTCAAAATATTCCCTAGAGGTGTGGGGGCACGTTTTTAAGTACACACGGAAAGGGAGGGAATCCATTGATTGACACGACACCCTTTTGCACGTGTGCTTTGAAAAAAGTATTTCCTAAAAGCAGAAAGGAGTGATGGAGAGTTAGGGCAAGCAGGCGGGAAGCCAATAATAACAACACAAACCCAAACGCAGCGAAGTCAGAAGATACGCAGCTGAGAGGAGAGACATGAAAAAATCACGATATTTTTTTAAAATCAATTTTAAAAGTTAGTAACGTGGACAAATCTTGTGCTCAGAGCAAGCGTGGAACAGGTACTGCGTCACTGTAAATTTAAAAATAAGTATAAAACGTACGACCGGCATGCTACATTTTAGTACCTACATCGACACGAAATTGCTAGGAGTAGCATTCATGAAGAAAAGAAATTTATATCTGAGCACTTCAAATGAAACAATAACTATGGCCATTATAAGCTGTCTGCATTTTATAGCATTAAAACCTGTCAGCATGCAATAATTAAATTTCATATATCTAGAAGTAATAAACGTATTTCTCGATAATGCAACATATTTTGATGCATTACAGCACTGTTTACCCTGACATCCGACATGGCACAACTGAAAAAAATCCGTTCACAGGAGGCCTAAAATTTAGAAGGGAAAATTGAACACTCACATCAGTTCTATGCAATTTTTAAAATTTTCAATTTAGCAAAAAAATATTTTTATTTTTCCATTTTTCCAATATGTTTAGTACTAATTTAGTACTGTTTACCTACGCTCAGCCAAATACACATGACATCTTTGACATTTCTTAGTTTTTGGCAGTGATCAACCATTGGGATTAATATCGTTTTCGCACGTTAACAAACTAGAAATTAAATGACCTTTTGTCAATGAATGGTGGGATCAGGGAGAGAAAATCTGTGAATCCAATAATGGAATTGGTTTTTATCAAAACTACTGTAACCTGAGGATTAAATAATTAAATGCTCATCGAACAGTGAACAGTAATTGAAAAATTCTCTCCGCTGCCTCCGAAATAATTTTTGACTCACTGATATCTGCCGTTTAGAAATAACTTACAAAACAACGGCAATATCTACATTCTAACTACCACTAGGAACAGTGTAAGCGAATTGCTTTTTTAATGGTACATCACCAACAATTGTTTCGCATAATTCCCACTCTTCGCATAATAGTTTATTTCGAATCCATTAGTTTTGATTTCATGAAAAAACAACGCAAAATCACACTAAGTTCAACTACCTCACAGTGAATTAAAATTTTTATCAGTGAAAGAATGAGCGAAATGGAGATCGTATTTCGCGTTGTCTTATCCACGAATTAATTACCATTGCGTCATTTTATCACTTAACGTGGCACAGTCCAACCATAATGGCATTATCCGCCCTAATGGCTGGATACGATCCGCAATAACCTAGCAGTGGTAAATCTGGACGACCGAATGATGGATACAACAGTGAAGAGAATGACTGGTGCAGTGACAAAGAGAGAGAGAGAGAGATGAACATATGGGCAGAACGAGAAGGGGTGCAAAAGCGAGGTTACGTAATGTGATTTTCCCTCTGATGGCAAGCCCTTGTGGCACACTTTTAGCTCGAAGATTTTCACAATGCCTTCCGAGGGTTGAACGAGACCACAACCGCCGGCCACTGACAGACGATCACCGTTTGCTTTTCGCGTTGGGAATAGCGTATGACCGGATTGCAAGCGTTTAAGTGAAACAGCGTTTTCCACGAATACAATAGGAGCTCAGATTTGAACTCGCCTGAATCGTGAAGCAAAGCCTAGCATGTGTGCATCTGCAATTACTGCTATAAGAAAGTGTGATGAGCAGCAATTATACATATGTCATGATGTGAAATTCAATTGTAAGGTAAAGTAGCTATCCATTGATAATATTGTAGTATACAGCAGCAGGTAAAGTCATGTTACAGTAACATACTCATAAACACAAGAAAGAAGCGAGGGAGGTAAATCATGACCAATTAAAATGGAGAACTTATTCTAAGGATACGAAATATGAAAGAATGGAATGAAACCCATTAGATTGGGTCTTCACATCAGAATAATTACGATTTCGAGCTATCGCACAAGAAAGATTAAAGGGTAGAAGAACTGTGGATAGATTAATACTTCAAAGGACCAATGTAATAAAACCCATTAAACCAAATAACTTTTAGGAAATCAAATAAAAAATACATAGCTTTTTTAATTTGATATAATATCACAATAATAAATGTAACTTTCATTCAAAGATAAATATAGTGTTCCTCGCTTATAGAACTATCATGAAATTAGAGCTGTATGGATAACTTGAAAGAGGAATAATTTAAATTAAGAGTTGTTACAGAGAAAACAGAAACAGCGTCCCTACGTCAGAGGAATGGTGGCTAGCAGACCCGGTGATGCTTCTTGCATTCTTGATAGGGTTCGTGCAATGCCCTGTGAAGAAGTCACGTGCAACTGAGCGACCGAGGGCGAAAGAGAAAAGTGGCTTGAAAGGTAAGGAACACGGTACTCGACGGCGGTCTTGCGGCTACGAGATAGATGTGATTCAATAAGTTTCTTCCGGAGTGCTTTCACGTCGTGGCCTAGGGCAGCGTCAAATTCAACACACGTAAAGAGCTCCGACGAGGGCAGCGGGATGGAAAATGAAAAGATATCATTCTTCCAACGCTGTTGATCCCATGTCGTCCCGATTAGAAACTACACCTATTAACCCTATCGACGGGTGGAAATCATCGATGAGCTGTTGAGGAGGAGGGACATGATGGAAAATGGAAAACAACATAGCATACAGCGAGAGGGATTAGGTGAAGAAATAAGGGTTCCTAGCTGCGCGAAAAGATGCCGGAGACCGAGGGGGAAAGAATTAAATAGACTTTCCGTAGAGTAGCGTATTGAGATTGATCCTGAACGCTGACGAGTAATATGATGATTGGTTGAAATAATGACGGTTAGAATGACCTGCGCCTTTCTCCCGTTACCGTATTACGCCATCAACCTACCTTACTCGCAATTTTAAGATGGATTCAACTGTACATGTACTTAATAATGGGATTCATTCGTAACAAGAGAAGCTTAACCTGTATTGCGAGAGTGCTTCTACGAGAGCACGGCATGGTGGCATCTGGCTGTAATTTTAGCAGCAGATTTAGGTAAAATCACACATCATAAGAGATTACACCAACAGCATACACTCTTTGATGATATTTATCACTTCTCACAATAGTCCTATGCATATCTTAAGAACGCATATATGTAAGCCCTTTTGCCTGGCTAAGCGCGCGCGGAAAAACTGAGCCCAAATCCCCATTACAGACACAATATACTTCACTATTTTCCGATACTACCTTCCTCCTCAAGGTTACAAGTTTCAAACCGCTCAGTCGATACACAGTTTCCTGTTGAGTTAGAAATGAGTAGCACAATAAAGTTCGAATGGCACGAATAATTCATCCTAGATAAAATATAATAACCTGAAAATATACCTGGTAAAATGGTCGTTAAATCGCCATTAGGATAAAACAGGACGATCTGTCTTGTCACAACGGTGCTCTAAAGAGTTTCGAAAGGCGCGACGTGAATGTCGCCAGCCCAGAAAGCCAAAATACCTCCAAATGACCCTGGGAGCGAGCAATGCAGTAGGTAGGAAGTGAGACAAGGAGTGTGGGGACGAGGCGGAGACCGCTGTTTAGGAGGAAGGGGCCCGAGGGATAGGCCGGCGAGATTCCTCGGATACTTCGACCAGACGTGGAAACGCGCGACCGTCGCCGAAAAACATGTCCACGGAGCGAGTGACCGCAATGATGGACGGATGGGAGGGGGGGGGCGGAGGGGGATGAGACAAGTCGACGGTGAGTTTCGCATGAGAGCGTTTTGTTTCTCCTCTCGCACTCGGAATGCCCGCGGGGAAAGGAGAAGGGCCAATGGAATCTTGCAGGGAGTCCTCTTAATAAAATGCGAAGAAAGATGGGGCGAGCGCCGAATCTGCGCAGGAATGAAGAGAGAGCAGGAAAGGCATACCGACAGCAATGCCTAGCGTCTGAAAAGGTATGTGATGCAGTGCAATTCAGACACATACAAGGATTTAAAATAGAAAAAAAATATGGGCCGCGTCCATAAGAAATCAACTATACTGAGTCTTGATGTTTTACATCACGCAAATATGACCATATCACATAAAAATTAAGAACTTAGAGAAGTACCAAATGGAACAATTATGAGTTCCGGTAAATATTCCGGTAAAAATAAAGCTCCATCCTCGGATGCCGTTGTGCCAGTGTCCAATTATGCTTTATGCTTTGATGCGACGTTCGGGCGTTCTAAAGGTATGCAAATACAGACTGCCGCATTACATTTCATTTTTTTGGTTCACAAAAATCGCAATTTTAGAGCCAATTGTTTAGGGAAGATAAAATTATTGGCATATTATAACTGAATGTGTGTGCATGTTCAAATTTTAGTGTTAGCTTAGAGAACCAAAATAAGGTGGCTATATAAACGCTTTAAATAAAATAATAAACCAACAATCCATAGAGATAAATACCAAGCTAAAGGAGGCTACAAAATTGCTTTAACTATACCTGTGATCCAAAGCTAATTTAAAGCTCACGATGCTAATTTAAAGCTCACGATCATATACAACAGGTATGTAAAGGTTTGGACTCGCTTTATACAATATATTTTGGTGAGTCACATTTAGCGAGATGAGCGTAAAGGCCATGAAAATTGCTTTATTAAATAAGGGCGTCCATTGGCTTCAGCTGTGAGGTCATTAACCACCCAGCTGCATGCAGCCATTGGAAGCAATTGAATCGTGACTCTATTCGTCGGGGCGTCCAGCCAGGCAGTAAAGAACACACGGACCAGCAAAAAGGCAGCGACCCAGAATGCAGGTCTACCGGTTGTGGACGTCTTTACAAATAAGATGAGCATGCTCACCAGGTGAGCTTAAATGGATGCAAAAGTCTCGTCGAAGCGCCGCCTCCCGATATTCTATAACCGTCACAAATTAGGGACGGATAAGCCTAAGCCGAAGCAATGGGGTCGTTTACCATGTTTTTTTTATTGCCGGATCTGATAGAGTTTGTAAAATAAAAATACCCATATCTTTCCGTTTTTTTGATCCGTCAATTATTCCTCGAGTTATAAGAAGCGAAAAACTTATGTTTTTAACCCTTTCGTAATAGTGTGTAATTTCAGCATCTGTCCGCGGCAATAAGGATTCTAACGTGCTGGCCAGGCAGCCTAAAAATCTGGGGTTCGTTTGTTGTTTTGTAGTTTCGTAGTTTATATATTGCGTAAGCAGTTACAACAGCATGAATTAATTCAATGTAACCATTGCTACAATTGTTATCATTTATATGTAGAGCAAATAACGGGCGCATGACGGAACACATCTTGGAGAGGTTAATGTGGTAATGTTTCAGGCACATTTATTCTGAAATGGGAGAGGATATTAGCAGTCTGGGGAACAAAAGTAAGAAAAAAGATGGAAAAAGAATGCAATGGCAGGTAAACCGTGTTCACACGCTTTCTCCTCTTCATCACCTACACTAATCGACTACGCGACAGAAGGTTTCTGGATGCCGTAACCGAGTCATGGTCTAAGACGCGAAGAACACGTCTGAGGCATTCTCATTTCTCATGTTAGTGTCACGTCTTGCACTTGAAATACGCGCAAACAAGTACTTATCACTCCTAACCTTAAGATAAGATGGTACTATACTCTTACCTTTCTATTATTTAGACTGAAAAAGTTTTCAAAATTACAAATATGTAGTTGGATTCCACAGAACCCACCATTTTCTCGATTCTCTCGTTTTTCGAATGTACGATCAGAAACGTAATGAAAACGTGTGAATACTTAGGTACAGAATTCTTGGCTGGTTTGGCATAACGATTACATTTTATCTTAACCTGTCTACTAGACTGAAATGGAAATCATTATCAGACCGTACGTTGAAATATAGATTTAACGTATAAATTCTAAGCAATATTTTTATTGACGAAGTTAAAAACATTTTGCGAATACCGACTTACTATGGTATTATACATGTAGATGTCGATGTAACCTGGACGATGAAATTAAATTAGGGATATTGACTACTGAACCGAAAAATTTCAAATGCCTTCCTTTACTCGTACAGTTTGGGATATGAATAGTTGTGAATGTAATCAACATTATATACACAAGGGTATCAATGGATAGCCTAGGTGGTTGCATGTTGGTATAAGTACTTAAAGCTAACCTAATAGACAGCATGTTTGTGCATGCTTGCTTTGCATTTTAAATCTCATTTTTTAATGTTATGTTTTGACTAGAATATATCAAATAGTCCTATTTAAGCATGATAGATAAAGAATGTTTGGTGTGAATTCGCCCCCCTGCCACACACCAGTATAATGGCTCGCAGGGTATTGTGTAGATGCAGATGAAAAGTTACGATAAGGAAGCAAGAGCCTCAAGCTAATTATTTATTGAGCGGTAATATTATCACCCAATATTTCTGAATATATGACGGTATTTATAGTGGTGAGAACGTTTCTGTTGAACACGAAATAAAGCATTCACGTATAGTTGCCTTGACATATCTCAATTTTATTCTATCCCGTGCGCGGATACGTTCCACCATGGGTAAATGCTGAGTTAGATGGCTCCAAACCCATTTTACTCGAAATTTCCATTACATTCTCCGATGAATTTCACAATGCTCCCTAGTTTGCACCGTGGGCAAACTGTTAGGAATATTTTTTCTGGAAACATGGATTCCTCAAAACGCAGTCAACACGAAGTATCCATGGTTTCTTCGTCATCGGTACGCCAGCTTTCACCACGTCGCGGCTGCCTCCCAGGTTAGCGCTCGAAGACTAACAGGATGAAGCAGAGCTACCTTCTTTGCACTTCCGGCCTCATTCTCGTCGCGTTCCCTTTGAAACTTTTCTCTCCAGACCTCCCTACTAATGGGACCACTTTTGCTCAAAATCTGCAGAAAAAATTTATGCAAACAAGTTTACCATACAGGATGCGACACAACAAGAAGCAAGCGTCGCTATTGCTGTGAGATTGATTTGGCAGACTAAATTGTCGCGGCACAAAAATTACAACGCTTTAGTCCGAGGTTCTGGAACGCTTCCACAGTAATTTCACAGGCAAGGGATTTTCAAATCCTGTACGCAAAAACGCCGATGATCACTCTGCAGCCGCAGTGCCAAAGATAGCTTCCAGGAAAATATTCGTGGAACTCATAGAAAGTCCAAAAAACAGTCATTGGGTCTATTCTATTGGAATGGCATTCACCAATACTCAACCGCCGTAATTTTTAAAATAGCTCATTCGCGAACATTAAGGCATCAGACAATCAGAGTGCCCATGAGCGAAGCCCTCGACGAAATAAAGAAATTGAGAGCAAATCCCAAAATTAGATTCCCCAAAATTCACCTCCGGATTCCGCTAAACCGTCTGCACGCAAAAATAGCTTGGAGAAAGACTATCAAAAAAACAAGCCAGCAATTCGAGACACACGTGAGGTTCTTCGGAGACAATTTCTTTAGATGAAAGCAAAGTAAGATCTAGGGGATGCAGCTTAGTTTGACTCAAACCCTTCAGGCATCTTTATTCCGAGCACCAAAATTATTCGCGGCATTTATCCTGCAGCCTCCTCTCTCTCCCTCCCCAAATTCCCTTCCGCATCCTTCTCACTTCTTCCCCGACCATACTTGACTGTTACACACTGATAAAAGTCACGTCCCACAGCGCTCTCTAATTCGCCTCGGACTTAAATTGGAAGAAGTGGTGCGCTGAAAAAAATAAGCCTTCACTTTACATGATTGCGAGAGGGAGGAGAGAATCGAGTCTACAGCGCAATGTGTGTGATCCTAAAATTTCCTCGCCGTACTCACACCAAAAGACATTAAATGTATCACGGGCTGCACAATGAATTGGCACGCCAATACGTGCATCGAATTTCGCAAGCCGTCCGGATCATGTCTAATTCAATGGAGTCCCCAGCCGTAAGCACTCCTCCGACAGGGTCATAAAAGAACGATTCACCCCAAAGTGCGCGTTAAGGGAAGGAAATAACCGGAAAGAGAGCGGGAAACAGTTTCACTTCCCAATACCACTGAGGACACTTCAAGTCACACATCTCGACGACCTCATACGAACCTCATACCTCGGGCACATGCACGCACAAAAACTGAAACGCCCACGTATTTTTTCCAGCTAAAACAATAGTGTCCACGTTATTACTAATTCACTCGTAGCTTAGAGCTCATCGGAAGGTTATGCACATGCATCTTCATGTATTTTTCTCCAATTAAATATTATATATCCACGCGTCTTCACGTTACGTAGTCTGTACCCTGGTCATACTCTCTTTTCAATCGAAACGAAAAACTCTACGGCCAAATTCACAACCTTACTTTCCTTCCCACATTGCTTCGGATGAGTTTGAAGAACAATGCGCAAACGGCAATAAAAGTATAAGGTAAGAAAAGGGCCGAATCTTAAAAAAAGGCAGCAGATGGTGAAAGACAATTCTGGAAACGAGGAGGGGGAAATTGAGGCATCAACAATGATGTAAAGAGAACTGAAAGCATAACAGGACTAGATTTTTTAGATCACTGAATCTGAGGAAGATGGGATTGCAAGCCAGCGAATCAATTTTTATAGATGTTGATATAATACGGAGGCAAAAGTACCTGCTTTAAAGTAATTTTCCCCGAGGTATTCCTGATGTTGAATGTCATTATATTTTAATCTCCATCTAGTGACGTTCTTAATGTTTACACGATGTACGGCAGCTAAACTATGAATACCGATTTGAGTACCAGTAAGCGGGATTAGGCCAGCACTCCTCGGTAATCATCTCGACAGTTTATCTCTTTTCTGATTACAGCTTTGTGGCCATTTAATACGTATAGGGAATGAATACGATGGACCGCCAAATAGCGTATTAGCTAGAAAACGTTATAGCTATAAGAATAAGGAATATAAATGAACAGAGGGAACTAGGTAGAATGGAATAATATTAGAATTACACTGCCAAAGAGTCTCGGCTCGGCATGACTCGGAGTGTATTGACTGATATATAGCTTCCATCATCGAAAGCAGAGGCTAAAGCTAAAAGCTTCCACAGAACTCTAAGCTGGACTTGAGGCTGAAAGCAAGAACTGTGAAATATATTTATCGGATAGTTACACTAATGAAATAGATGTTTTCATCATAAGGGCCTTAATCGACAACATTTATGACAAACTACCTTGGACCAATAATTTAAACTAATTTTTCATATCTAATTATTGCTATCGTTTCAGTCATAGGAAGTTAGAGTATCATTGCTACCCGTAGCATAATCGACCTGTTTTCGAAAATACTAATATTTCATCCAAATTTCAACCAACATATGGTAGACATGGATAGCCACTCATGCCGTCATTAGCGTAAACCTGGGGAAACCTGTAAATGTTTTCCTAATCGATATTCCTCGCATTAGAGGCTCCTCTCAATCCGTTCAAACGTTTAAATTGATATCCTAAATGCGGATCAATATAGAGAGGATAAAGGAGATTGATGAAAGGAAAGGAAGATGTGAGGGGAAATGGGACGAGAACGAACGAAACGAGAAAAGCAGAGAGGCGAGAGACGACGTGAGAGTGGTGGGAAAGGAAGGGCTAAATTTAAAACTCCTTCCTCTCCTTCAACAATTCTATCATCCCTATTTTTCCACGCGGTTTGTTTCCACCATGGCGCCCCTGGGTTCTAAGCTTAGCAAGCCCCTCCCACTAAGTCTGCCACAGATCCCAACACCTTCTCGTACTCCACACAACACTCACTACCCCGAGGTCCCTCCCTCCCACGCACTCTCTCGGTCCTTCACCCCCTTTGAAGCATTCAACGAATAAAAAGAAAGAACGCCAATTCTCTACCACCTCCATCAGCGCAGAATTGCCGCATGTGGCGACCCTGTGATCGCAGCGCACGCCGTGTCGAGTTCACAAGGCCTCGACTGTTGCTCGCGCGTCCTCACTTGGGCGCTTGGGAAAGAGAGTCCTTCGAGGTTCATCCACTCGCTTGTCCAACATTTCACTCCTCCCCTCACTCTCTGACTTCTTACAATAAGCGCCAAAGTAAGGATCAGAAAGAAAAACCGACAAGGTGGAAGGGATTGAGCAATTACTTAGAAATACAGGTAAAAAAAGAAGACAAGGATATTGATTAAAGATTGAGTCGTTCACTGGGAGCTTGAGAAACAAAACTTAGAAATATCGTAACCCCACAATCCCGAAATAAGACTGCGGAGCTAATTTATTTTCCAAAGAGATAAAGACAAAAATTCATTTTCAAAATGAGAAATCCATTGCACTGCAATCTCAATTTACCTACTTTGTAAGCTTATAATTAAAGCAAATGCTTATAACTTGCGTACATGAATGATTCATGCAATAACAGAGAAACTAACGACAGAACGAGGGAGACTATACACAAAAAACAAAAGACCCTCATAATTTTTAATTTACTCACAGTTCAAATGCCCATTTACGAAGACATGTATGCCATAAAATGATAGAGTGGCAAAACTGATTTTCCTCTGAAATAATAACGATTAAAGTTGATGCCACCCAATAAGCGGTTTCAGGAGCATCATCCAAAATTTGAAAACAAGATTATTCCTATTTGCACGTGAGTGTTGTATGTTGATGCTTAAAATAATTTTTCATTGAGCATCAAATTAAACTTTATCGGAGAAAAGGGCAAGTAATAGTTATTATCACCAATCGTTATTGATGACAATGACATAAAACAGTCACCACAGTGTGAAAACCAGTAAGAATATATCACTAGATGAAAAAGAAATGAGATAAGTAAAAAATACAATACAGACGAGTTCACAGGATCCATACAATTACTCATCTTAGCTATTATTTCCTCGGAAAATAATAGCTTTAGCATTTTTCATTTCAGAACGCGTGCAATTCACATGGGTGCAGTGACATAAGTTAACCCTATTAATAAAAGCAATAGAGAATGTGCAGATAAGTAATCCCATTAGGCATTAGGTCGCTTATTATAGAAAACAACGCGATGAGAGCTGGGCAGTTGCATCACGATGGAACTCTCTCATAAGTGCCGAGGAAAAAATGAAAATAAAGAAAATAATGTGAAAGCCCATTTTAGGTCGGCGCGCCATTAATATCCTACCAAATTAAATGTTATGCGCGAGGAAAAAGCATTTTATTATCTTCCATCCTCATTCCTCGCAGGGGACTTCGATAAAAGAACCAAGGAAGGGGAGAAGAGTGTGAAAAGGGAGCAAGGCTATCGAGCGCTCAAATTAAACACCGGGGAGAAGGAGGGGGGGCATGTGGAGGCCTGAAATTACAGAGGATCACAATGATAAAACGCGCCTTTAAACGGCACTCCGCCAAGCTTAATTCCATTCCTTTATCGAGCGAAACATAGGAAGGGCAACCTGAGCCTCCTCCCTTTGTTTATAAATATGAAAAAACACAATAATCTCAAAAGGCTAAGGTAAGGTAAGCGACCTTAGAGCGTGAAGGGAGGATTCTTAAGGAGGGAGAGGACGAGGATAGAGAAAGAGAGTGGAAGGGAAAAATAGTGAGCCGAGTTCGGAAGATGAAAAAATTTTGGAGGGGAAGAGGAGGAAGAAGTTTCGGGGACAGATAAAAAACACCAGGAGCTCTGTGAGCAACAAACTGGGGCGCGTCGAGGGATATTTACGGGGAAAGATCAGGGAAAAAAGGGGAAGGAAGGGGGACGTAAGTCGAAACAGAGGCGAGGGAATGGGTGGAGTGTACGAAAAAATGCAGTTCGGGGACTAAGGAAGCGTTTGCGAGGGAGAGGAATGAGGAGAGGATCAAGACTGCACAAGAGTTAAATCGAAATTACTCCGGGTCCCAGCTGCTCAAAATTGCATTCTGCGGTTCTGCTTCCGGTTAATTTCCCGTTAATTACGCAACATTTTCATCCGGCGCTAGACCGACCGGGTTTCCAGGATAAATTACAGAGCAGAGAATGCCTTAACCACATATATCGCTAGGTAAAGCTCAATGGTTCCAAACAGGCCGGCAAATGAGTGGTACAGGTCCGAATCCCGGCAAGTCGAGTCGAGCTAAAGCCCACTGCAAATTATCACCGAGGATAAATATTAAAAAGAAAAAAAATTGGCATAGCGGTCGGTGTGAGACCAAACCTACGGCACTTTTGTTCTGCAGACTGAATATCGTAGAGGCATGCCATGGGCAGAAAGCCATGTAGAAATGCGATTTAATACATTGCATTTGTGTCTGATTGTACTTTGACACGAAATGATATGTTTCATTCCGAAGAAACACTAGTAACAAGCTTTGTACCCTGCAATGAAAAAATAAATCCAGAAGAGGCTTGTTTACACAGCAGGTAGGTATTTAATTTACATCAAAGTGGAGTCTAACTCGGGAAGAGCTTCGGATCCTGTAGAACAATGGACGTCTTACTGAGATAAAATGTAGTGTCTAACTACTTGGATCAACTCAGGAATTTACAATACATCTATGAACTAAGTAAGTAGACAAAACATTGTGTCGATACGACGCAGAATGAGTGTTCCTAAATCCACGACATATCGACAGCGGGGATATATGATGTAGAGAAATATGCAAAAATAAGAATCATTTCTTGGTGAAACTATTTTTCTGAATCCAACCAGTAAAATTGGCTTACCTAGGGTAGACCTATCTACAAGTCGCATTAATAATTTATCACACATTATGCTGTTTTTATTGTGGATACAATATCTATTATTATCATGCTACATACCAACCATATCATGTTTTTAAATACCAGTACCTAATTAGTTCCCAACCCATTGATATCTTTGTGCAATCTCTTCGAATTCCCTCATTGCGTAACATGAAGGGATATATTATTTTTTACTTGGGGGCATTCCCTTCATTACACTTATAATAGCCTCCGATAGTGAAAACGCCAGTTATTTACTAGCCGTTGCATAAAACATTGAATCATCACTAAGGCCGAGCTCGAAGGATAAAATACCAAGTATGTTTTGGCTACTCGCATGGCAAGTATACTGGCCACGCCTAAAAAATTTCTATTTCACCTTCGAACGAACCCCATATCTTACTATCGGAAATTCCTGGTGTTAAGTAAAGTTTCAATGTTCTTTACAGCGGTCGTTCATCGACCACACCACATACTCGTGTTTATCTAAAAGTCAATCTCTGGGGAGAAACGTCGATAAGGGAAACACGAGACAGAAGAGATAAGGTGAAATAAAGTAATGGGGGAACATTGGCGAAAGGCAACCTGAGGTTTTCCTTTGGGAAAGCTACGAAGCGAATAGTGCACACGTAAGCGACACCACAACTGCGTATCCAAAACAGCTATGCGGCGTAGTCATTACGTCACAAGCGGAAGAAATTTAAAAAATAGAGGGGTGTAAAATAAAATATGTTGCAATTCTAGTATGGTCATATTTCAGTCATTTGACGTCGTTTGGACATGAATTTATGTTTATAAATTACTAATGTTATCAATATGAGATTAAATATCTTTGAAATATGAAATGGAACGGGAGAAATTATTTATTTCCCTAAGCCTTAATGAATCTACACGGGACAAATTGTTTTTCTTTTTTCTCAACAGTAACAGGAACTAACACAATTCATGGCAGGAAAACTACCTTCTGTGATAAATGACCTTCGCCAGGAAGTCTATGTTCCGAAACGATGGGCATAATTCTTGCACTTACCTAGTGGAAGTAAGTCTTGAGAACGGTGGAGGAGTGATTTTTCTCACCCTTGTTTTTTTCGAGAACCAACACAGAAAGTGCCGTTCCCTGCCGACCATACCCTATTTCCCGTCTCCCAATTCCGAGAAGAGAAATGCGACAACACCGTCTTCTACCTCCTTTTTTTCTATCCCTCCTACTCAACCACCCACACCTATGCACGTCACAATCTCCGGACACAGTCACGGTCACCTTAGGGCGCAGTGTTTACCACGCCTATCACTAAAACCGGAAAAATTTTATCGCGGCAGAACAAATGTAACCAATAATGCCAACCAAGTAAAGTTCCAAGATTGCAAACTGGACTCCTGTAGGCTGAGGACTCATATTTGCAGTCATATTGCATATTTGCAATATGTTAGTGACTATACGCTGAAATTTTGACTTCCTAAGTAAGCCTGACGAGTGCGTATAGGAGGGATTAGGTTTTGAATCCACGCTATTGCAAAATTTATTTTACATTTACTTAATTCCTCTTTTTTATTTTATTCAAATACTTCATTGATGATCCCTGGACATTTATTCCCTTCTTAGTGATATTATCTCCCTTATTTAGATGGACAGGAAGAGGCCAGCTTCAAATTTCCGAAATGAAGAAATGATTCGTTAAATGAGTTTAATTTCAGTACATCTTCCATCTTTACGCCAGCTAAAAGGTCTAAAAAATAGAACATTGGTAATAGTTATTTCTAGTACAAACTATATAGTCTGCACGGATTTTATGAAGGAGCGCTAATGCACAGAAAACGTGCAGAGTAAAATATAAGAAACACAATTTTAGAAGAGAAAAAGGACAAGTTAATATAACTCGCGCATTTAAGATAACAGGGAGTACATAAAATCAAACAATACCTTCATGTACATTTTTTGTCTGTTTCGGATGTCAATTATGCAGTCATTATGAGTAGGTATAGAAGGCAACAAACGCGAATGAATATATCGCGGGCATTGCAAAATTATTCTCAGAAAATTTGTCCATTTCCTATCTGAAATATGACTCAACCAATTGCTCGTCGCCGCCTCACGTACACAGTTGAAGCTTTCAACGCAAACGTCACGCACGCAGAAGATAGGAGGAAGTTGGTTTGAGTCCTTTCATTTCCTTCGGCGTTCAATAATTCTTTCGAGCTAACTGCTTCAAAAGGTTTGGATTGCGCAATACGAAGGCGGAAAAAGGGAATACACGAAGCGTCAGTGGGTGGAA
The DNA here is from genome assembly GCA_933228895.1 of Platycnemis pennipes. NCBI lineage: Eukaryota > Metazoa > Arthropoda > Insecta > Odonata > Platycnemididae > Platycnemis > Platycnemis pennipes. The sequence continues at coordinate 103,817,047 of OW121851.1, forward strand.
GTAAGAGTGGGACCGTCCCCTTCTCCACAGACGAGGGAGGACGGCGGCGGGTGACAAGGCGACGGAAGTCGCGAGGCGGAGGAATGCACGCTCAACCCGCCCCTCCGGTGGCCTACTGAGGAGAAAGAAGAGGGAAGGAAAGGGAGGCCACGAAGAGAGTCGTACGTTGATTTCCTACCGGAAGAATACTCCTTCCCTAGGACGAATGCGTAAATAACGTAAGGAGAATCGAGACTCAGTTCTTTCTCATCTACTTGTTTTCCAAACCTAATGCGTAACCGTTAAGATGCGGATTTAGAGCGAGTGAGTGGAAATTAGGAGTACAAACATTCTTTGCTCTTCGTCTTCCACACATAAAACACATTTTCAAACCAATATAGAGGATCAACAAGAATCTCGGCCTATTAGGAAAAGCTTTCATATCCATCAGATATTTAGTAACAACTAAATGGCACACCAAAAGTTGTGAAATTAGACAGCAAATTTCAGCTTCATCTCCAAATCCCTCTACTACGGTACAGGTTTCCGCGACGTAGGGTGTTATACTCGGCTGGAGAGTCTCCAGGAAAGTGAACGAAACTAAAGGTAGTTGTATCAGGCTTGATTTGGTGGAATATCACAGTGAAAGAAAAAATGGCAATTTTCCACAAGAATAAAGATATTTTATTTTGACCGGTTTCGGTGTACAACACCATGATGTACACCACCGGTGTACAACACCGGTGTACAACCACCTGACGATGGTGTTGTACACCGAAACCGGTCAAAATAAAATATCTTTATTCTTGTGGAAAATTGCCATTTTTTCTTTCACACGTGAACGAAACTGTTGTTTTCGAAAGTCAACCGACGTGTCGGGACACCTGATAGATGGATTCTGAATCCCTATTATTTAGAAGTCACCAGCAAGATTCAAATTCTCAGAAGGAAGCAAGAGCATAAAAAAACACTATTTCTCTCACATTACTTGAAGAAATAAGCTGAAAATAGGGACCATTTCATGATTTAAATGGCACAATAGGCTTTCATTTAATTCGAAAAAAAAACTAATCAAAGAAATAATGATGAGCAATTTCCCACAAAAAAAAATAACTTTTAATGCGACCCGGGTTTCAATGTTGATACATGATGGTCATGGTGTGTGATTTTTTGTGGAAAATTGCACATCATTATTTCAATACGGACAAATTCAACTCCATTCCACAAGAAACCTCGGATTTTATAACCATAGAAAATTTAAGATAGTGAGATAATTCATTAAAATTAAATTTAAAAATGGTATATCTGAAACGTCATAATTAATTTTCCAACAAATCATTTTTGCTGAATAACTACCATTTAATAATAATATGCGGTATGGTGGGCTAAACAGATTTGTATCACTATAAAGGAGAATTGTCGAGTACCTTGGAAACGAGAAAATAATTCATTATAAGCTATAGTAACCATAGCCTTCGTGATAGACAAGTACAAAATTCATATAACTAAATTTCTAGAGCAGCTACGTTTACGATAAAGCTATAAAAACTTCTTTACCACAGGACCAGCAGAAAATGGGAAAATACACGTCTACATCGGCAATGTCAAGAATCATACGATCAAAATTGATTCCTTTCATCATTGACGTCCGTATCGTAAGAGCATTAACACATAGAATAATATTTATTTAAAACTACGGAGCATTTGACGCTAATGATGAATGCCACAAACAATTATAGGAACCGAGGGGTAAACGCTTTCTTCCCAAAGTATCGTTAAATGGGAACTTCCAACAAAAAATACGAAAATAATAAAATGGAGGGAAGTCACAGCGGAAAGCCGTTTCATCAATGTGTTCAGGTAAATCCAATGGAAAATGTTCACTCTTTTCAACGAAGCAGGCCGCCGATGAATTATTTCTTCATAACGTCCACAGCCTAATACGAAGCCGAGAGAAGGGAAATATCTGTAAAGCTTAATGAACACAAAATAACATGGATGACCATTTTCCTGGGAAATGTAGTCATACCTATTCATCACGTGTTAAATTTATGCATAATTTATTTATCCACAATTTATTAATATTTATTCGCATTGATGAACCGCTGTAAAGAAAATCAACCCGGACAAAAATCTATAATTTTATCACTGGTTGTTTTTTTTCAGTTATATTCATTAATCAATGCATTGAGATATTTTTCGTGGAACCGCACAATAGGGGAGGGTAAATCTGATGTTAAAATTTCAAACTTCATCAAAATCATTATTTTACCGACCTAGCAAATTTTTGCCTAAAACCGGGTCAATTTCATGCTTGTGGCTCAAATAAAAAATGACTGCGCAGTAAGAGTCTTCATTCGGCTCTTTTGACGTCGCGGCGTAGAATAGATTAGCTATTACCAATTGCACGAATGATGTAAGGTCATCGTTTATTTCTCAATTGTTTCCTCGTTTATGTACACACAAATTGCCAGTGCCGTCAAAAATGGTGGAAAATTTTCATGAGACAAGTAATGTAGGTTTTTTGTATCAGAATAAGCTGATAAATTATTAATCACTCCCAAAATATGTGATATGTAACATTGTTTTGAAGCCTCCTCGGAATAAAATTCGGAGCATTAAAAGTAACGCAAAATGCGTGAAGCGAGGGGCTGTTATTCATTCCGAACCCACTTCTCGATGATCCAATCAGTCTCGACGCATTATTCGCGTTCACCATCCCTCATTCCCAAGCGTACAAATACCATGCTCATCTTAAATTTCCTCCTCTCCTCGCTCCCAATCAAGCCGAAGTCTGCCAACCTTTCCCTATTTTACCGATCACCAGTGTCTCAAGTTTCTAGTTACCTAAGCCTTCACTCAGGCTGTCCATCCTCAGTCATCTCGTTTTTCTGTTCACCTAATACACAATGCTATCACCAAAAGCCAATCCTCACCTCAATATTTGCCACAAACACGATAAGCAGAGGGAACGCGAAGTCAAACATTCCGTGGGAGATGGATATGTAGTGTAAAGAATCCAAATCAACTCAAAAAATGTTAGACACAAGATGATATTCGTTTTCAAGAAGTAAAAATATCACACTCCCTTCGTCCCCTGCGTTCAGTATTAACGTGACCGAGATAAAGTGATCATCAAAGTTTTCAAAGTCTGCAACGCTTTATTTCCACAGGTGCATTAAGTTAGGAGAAAGAGAAATCCAAAAAAAGAATTTTTTTCATATGAGTGACCTTTTTAAGAAATTATCAGCCCCGATGGAAGCAGTATCGATTGTACAAAAAATTATGTCCCCAAGCAGAAGTACCTATTAAAACGGAATAGATAAAAAATGAAACATAAATATATAATTTCTCTGTCCAATGCTGTACATATTTCTCGGCCTCACGTCATTCGCGATGAGGTAAAAACTAATTCACAGGAGGTTTAAATCAGTAGCATTTACATTTTTCTCACCGCTTATAAGGTCAAAATAACATTCACAAGAGGCTAAATTTCTTAGGATTCGAACCGCGTGGTTGTAAAAGGAAGATGGTCCAGCCGTTAAGATAAAGTGCCCGCTGCTCGCCAATTAAATGTTTTTCTTGTGCACCGATTCCCCCCTCCCCTTCGTCCTCCCCCCCCCCCCCCTGCCCCATTACCCCGGACCACCTCGGAGTGCCCTCGCGATCGCTATGAATGGCTCGCCGCTCTCCGGGTCGAGACGACGCGGTGTCCCCGAGAGGCCGTTTGGGGTTGGTTGCGAAGGGATGGGATGAAGGTCGCATTGCTGGACCATTTTGAAAGACCCTGCAATTGACGGCGGTGGTCGTGGGACACAATGGCGGGAGAGGAGTGGCGGGTACGGGAACAAAGGAGTCGGGGGTGACAAACATCTAGCGGACTGAAAGTCGTGAAATGGAGAGAGGTGGGATGAGTCTGGCAAAGAAAACGAAATGTGTTCGCGCGCGCGTGTTTGCGTGGATCTAAATATAGGCTGCCCTAGCCTTCGACTCAATGGACATACTTCCAGCGCTCCCACGTCGCTCCTAGTTACGCCACCAAGGATCAAAACGAAGAGAAATATTCGCATCAAACCCATATTCCGTGGCGAAAGATATTAATCGCCCATGGTCAGGTACGCAGTTATTACTCCTCGGGGCACGTTACTGCCTACAGCATCCATACCAGAACTGAAATCAAGTAGGATGAAGTGGAATCAGCAGATGGCAGCATCACACATGATTCTCCCAGAGTCAAGTTCACACGGCATTAATGACAGTGCGCATGAACACTAACTGGGTTATATCGTTGACCTAAAGATAGGTACTCCACACAATATTGCTCTCGTACGAAAATCTAGCTATTCATTTCTTGCATAAGGCAACACTCAAAACCTCCTTGGGATACTTATGACAATATTCCCAGGGGTATTCTCTCCGAAACAGAATAAAAACCGTAGAAAATAAGAATTTTTGAAAGAAACGTACCACAAAATTACTTTTCCTCATCAGCAATAAAGTTGAAAAATAGAAGCGCATTGTATTACGTACAGAATATCTAATTCAACTCGAGTATTGAATTTGCAAATGTGTTTCGCACAATTATAATTTAAAAATACCGTTTATAGAAGTGGTACAGGAGACAGGAAACAAAATACACAACAATTCATATGAATGCGAGTTATTAGTATTTAACGACAATAGAATATTAGAAATAAAGCATTACATTAAAGCATTAAATGGCGGCTATTTGAGCTACACGATTGAATCTTCGATGAAAAGCAGTCACATTTTCGGAAAATTTCGACAGCTTCCGCTATTTTCGTTTATTACGCTATAGTTCCTGTACATTTCCTGTTATTGCCATCATAGAAGATAATCACCGTCAACAGAGCAGCATTCATTCTCTTAGTCTATCTTCTACATCATCTCCAGGAAATTTCCTCATAAGTTGTTCATTATTATTATGAAAGTAAATACAAATACAATTATCCCTGCATACTAAACTTTATAGCATGAAGATAATAATACAAAATGTTTATAAACAAATTCAGCATAAACAGCAGTCTATTTGGAGACGACAGGAAAACTTTAGCTGCCTACGTCATCTAGCGTTCTTAGTGCAAGGTTAAACGCACAATAAATGTTAATAATTCATTTAACATTAACTTACTTCAACACACTTTTAATCCATCTGCGTACATTCTACCCACACTTCTAATAACTTTCATAACATCTGCACGAAGAATATTTTCATTAGAACTCTCCAAGCGTTTGTTTCAGAGGGATCATTTTCCTATGTCTAGACTGGCCACTCAGTTCTTGTAATTTCTTAAGTTTAAGGATAGATAATAATAAACTTATGACCGTAGAGAAAACTGAATTTACATCGAAGGAATCGGACAAATGCCATTGTAACAAAAAATGGTGGGATGGCAATTATTCTAAATACGGAGCAATTAATCCCTTAAAATTTAATCTACCGCACGCAGACACCCAATGAGTGAGAGAGAGAGAAGAGGAAAGAGTATGGGGAGAAAGATTGATAGAGGAAGACGAGAGATATGGAGAACGGGAAGAAAGATGTAGAGAGTACTGGTGGAGAGAGATTATATAGTCCGGGGAAGCGGAGAACCCACAGAAAAAAAATACCGAACGACAATTGCCGGGGAGGCTGTATTTCATCCTCTTTTTTAATTTTCCCTCCTCTCTCTCTCTATCTCTCTCTCCCTCTTGAAAAATTAGTCCGATGAAACATTCGGAAAAAGGGCGTTATATAACGGAGAGCAAAATGCACGCGCACACCCTCCCGCGGCAGACAATGGCGCGATAAATTGGCCTCGGTTCATACGGGCGGAAATTGAACGGTGGACATGCATTAATGGGAGCTGAGGGTGGAGAGAGCGAAGGAGAGAGAGAGAGGAAGAGGTTTAATTGCCGCTGGATACAGGGCTGAGGGAGGGGAAAGGCCGAGACGGTGATGATGAAGGACGAGCAGGGTGAAAAAAAAGTCCTCGGGGAATAGGAGGAATGAGAGGACGTAAATATCATAAATGAAGAGAATATGTGCTCGCAGTAGGATGAGCGAGTATTTCCTATTGCGAACATTCACCCCAAGAGTAAAACCATGGGAATTTCAGGAAGAGGTATCGCACCATCGAGGGCGTACTACTTGATGCTATCGCAATGCAACTAACCGCGTGATTTACATGATTACGCAATAAATAACAGGTAAAAAGTCTAGATATATGTCTGTCGATCCGAAGAGAGGATTGTCGAGAGGGGGATGGTAATCTGATTCTGTTCTGAGAGAGACGAAGTCTTCAGAGTAATCAAATCTCCAAGGTCACTTAAACTAATTCATGATGCATTCCAAAGCCCAGCGAAATGACCTAAGGCTGAAAAAATGACTCAGAAATAGAAACTATCACCGTTGAGTCGTGTAAACGTCTCTCTTCAATGATAGATACCGATGATAAAGAGCACCGTGCAATCGGAAATAAACATACCCATAAACAAGACACCCTCATTTCCTTAACAAGTTAAGGAAGCGATCTTGTTGCCAGAAAATAAATACTAACAGTAATTGGTTTTGAAAAGGGAGATGACATTGCAAATTTTGGAACCTGATTCTGAAGTTTTAACCTTTAGAATGATTTAATGACAGGTGATCCTCAAAGTTAAAAATGTTTCCAATGTTGAACGTTGTTTCCTCTGAATTTCTTTCTAGACATCTAAAGAACCACCGCGGTGTCCTAGTCAGTTAAGCTGCTTCTTTTCCAGACAGAGGTCGTGAGTTCGAGCCCCACCTAGAACATGGATGTTGAGTTTTCCTCGAAATTAGGAGCTTATAATAGGTGGTGCGATATAGCATTATCCTTTGTATCGGCGAAAACCCTAACTTTTACTTACACTTAACGAATTACTTCACAGATTATTAGCCTTGCAACTTCATTCTCACACGAATGAAGAGATCATATCAAGTGTCAAGGTCATTGACAAATGCGGTGCATGCTTTCGACTGAAATGAACTTTCTCGATAGAACAGTAAATTTCGCTGCTCGAAAAATGAAGTCAGCACTACTACTACCTCTTCGCCTCGAAATTGCTTTTTCATGACTTGTGGAGAGATGGGATATTTCACTATCTAAAGTCAACGTACAAAAATGTCTCTATAAAATAATATTATTTGAAGGATGATAAAATCTCGGACAGAAAGCATCCATCATCATAAGGCTACACAGCAGAACCTACGACATTACAGATTACAGATCCTTGGAGAACAAGAAAATATATTATCTCCAAGCATTCCAGGAAAATGGCCACCAGCGAGGCGTAATCAATAAAGCGGCAAGAAAGAAGAATAGGAAGCGGACGAAGAATTAACAGGAAGCGCAATAATTGAAAAAAATAGAGAGCAACTGAGTTTTCCGTAATCCCTTTCGTAGCAGGAACGACAGAGAAGAAACGAGATCATTTTGCTGCACGTAATGTAGTCACAAGATTCACTTACGTCACTACGATAGCCAATCTTCACTGCAACGCCAAGGATCATGCACGAGTACAAATATGACGTGGCATATACGAGGTGAAATACAGTTTTGGAAGCTCTTATACTGTACATGCATCCAGGGAGAGTGTTTGAAACCGTAGGGTTTATCTCAAATAGGTAACCAAGGAGATGCGTGGTACAAGCACGATGGTTTGTAAATTTGGTGTATTTTAATCACTTATTACGATCTAATCCAAATTTTTCACTTGAATGTTCCTCAACCGGGGACCCTATGATCGAGGCTTGAGAGAGAAACTCAAGTAAAAACAAGGATTGAGATTGTAGCGAGTGATTCAAACACACTAAATTTGCAAACCATTCGGGTTCGTAAAGCATGACTTCTTGGTTACCTTTTCAAGATAACCCCATCGGTTTCAAACATCCCCCCAGCGCTGAAGCTCCTCGTAAAAGTACGCCATAGGGCTACGAAAATATACATTTATGCCTTTCCGCGACCGTTGAACGTACTTGGTACGGACCCACGCACATCGCTGATTTCGAGGGGCGGAAAACAATTGCCAAAGAAAGCCGTTACTTTCCCAGACATCCCAGGACGAATCCGGGAAGCGATTGAAATCAGAAAATGTCCGAATAATTTTCACAAGAGAGCTATGCATTGTCGAGCGTATAGAAACGTGAGTCCAACACTATAACTGTATAAGCGAATTACAAGCCCAATTAAAAGGACGGGAGGTCTTTATATGACATACAAAAATCACTATCAAAACCTTATGGCCTAAAGCTGATCTAAAGACGCCGAATGACGCGCCGCCGGCGAAACTAGCGTCCGAGTAATATGACCTAGGCGGGATATACCAGGAAGAAATTCCAATCCATATTGTTGACTCAATCATTTTAATCTGAACTATGCAATATTGACCTCCAATTCGAAGAGCTTACGGGATTTCACAATGAACACACTAAGGAAGGGAGTCATTACAAGGGACAAAGGAATAATGGATGGATGACTCGGTCCCAAGCAACGCAACTACGGATGGATACTTAACGAGTTTCCAACTCAAGCATTCCTACACACTTCCCGGGCCTCGTTCACTCGCGGGAAAGAGGGAGCGGAGCGAGAGCGACTAGCTAACCGAAGTATGGAATGCGATGCCGCCTCGTGACGATTGAAAAGGGCGACCGTGATGTCACCGCCTTTGCCAAGATTTCGATGAATCATGGAGTGAGAGTGAGAGAGAGATAAGGAAGACAAGCAAGGGAGGAGTAAAGAAGGGCGGGGAAGAGAACGTGATTCTAGGACGAAGGAACAGTTTGTCTCAATAACGCGGGAAGTTTTATTCTCCCGCTTCGATGGCTTTAGAAGATGCAGAATTAGTAATTAATGCCGGATAAGGCTTAAATGTACCTACTCCACAAATTTGGAGCAATAAGTCGAACCTGAGCGTAAGAAAAAAATTCGGAATTTTGCGCAGGCAAACGAGCAATTTGCTCATTCATCATGAAAGTGTACCAAGGTGTTTTAGTGATAAAAGCTGAGAACTAAGCCATACTACGCGCTAAGTGTCTCCAGCGCCGGAGTTCCGCATTACCGAAATCAATTCCTCAGCTGCTTGGCAGGAAAAACGTCGATACACCGACTATCGAACTTCCAATGTCAACCGTCCTCAGTTCTGACATCAATTTCAGCTACAAAGGTAATTCGGCAGTGATAATACGAATCTCATTGATATCATATCAGCCACCATGTTCTTATATCATCATTGATGTTTGATCCATACTGAGGATTGAATAGTATTTGTAACACCAACGTGGAAAATATCTAGGTACGCTTTTCCTCTTTAACTGGTTACGAAGAAATAGACGATTGCATATTCGACGGCCTAATTAATTAACTAATCTCATTCAAGATAATATTTCCAAGTAGTATACCGCATGGGGATTATGAATTCGCGCTTCTTAAGTATTCCTCTTAATTCACAAATCAAAACATAGAAGCGTTTAAGTAAAATTTGCGGCACTGCCAGAAGCATATATGCCCATACTGACGTAATTAACGGAACTTATTTCTCAATCGGCAAAGGTACCAAACGTACTAAGTATCATCAACAGAAGGATGGTAACGGAGTGCAAACGAATTTCCAGACAAGCACCAGTTTGGATTTCGCAAGGGGAGAGCACAGCCACTCGGGATAAGATTGCAATGAACACCAGTGGTAAGGAATAAGTGTTATAATTAGGTGTATTCACGTGCTTTGTAGATTTCAGAAAGACGTTCGACAGAGTGAGGTAGGAAATATTACTGGAAATATTGAGAAGATAACAGTAGACTTCAGAGACAGGAGACTGATCGGGAATTAATACCGGCATAGAAGGCGTATGTGAAAGTAACTGATGGAGAGTCGGATTGGAAATGAAAATGAAATGAAATTTATTATTCCGGGACAAGGTGTCCCTTAGGAACATAATTGGTGTATATAACTTAAGAGTCTATCAGATCTGCCATCTACATCGAGATTACAAGAAATATATCATATCAATGAATACATAGATGACACAAAAATATTAATACACTTTTTGTATAATTTCAATATAAAATCAAAAACAAGAAAGTAAAAAAGCAATTAAAATACACCTCACGGGTGTTGCAGAAAAAAATATGATATTTAATTGGGAACAGATAGGAAGGTAATAGGGAGGGGGTCAGACAAAGCTGTCCATTATTAACGGTAATTTTCCACATATACTCGGAGGAAATGGTGAAAGAGACTTGGGATGAGCTTTAATTAGGATTGAAGGCAGGCGGAAAAAGTCGGTGAGGTTTGCGTTTGACCAAACAATAGCCAGTCAATACAGTACAAAAGATACGAAAGAAGATAACCACAAGAAAACGGAAGTAATGAGATTTTAAAGAACTAAAAGAGCGATAATAAATTTAATAGTTGGAAGTGATAAGCTACAATGGATGGAGTAATATTAGTTCCCAAGGTAGCATGTTGGAGGAAATAAGGTAAAGCAACATTGAAGTCAGAAGGAGAATTACGTTAGCGAAAAAAAATATTACTCGTAGGCGAAAACCAATGCCATGATTGTTCTGTAGGGAAGTATAGAATATGCTAGTGAAAAGTCTAATGTGTAGCGTGATACATACTATATGGTGCGGAAACGGACGTAAAGGAAAGAAGATGAAACAGACTTACGACTTTTAAGATGTGGGTACGAAGAGGGATGGAGAAAATACGGAGGGTCGAAAAGATGACAAACGATGAAGATCTAGAGTTGTTAATAATGTTTTTCGGGTTTGCTGCGTACAAAAATCGGGCCTGAGGCCGGCAGCAGTAGTCAGTATCAGTAGATAATTCTATGTTTTGATTATCCACAGGTCACCTATATGAATCCCGCCTCAGGCATGAGTGCTGCGGTAGTCTGAGTATTGTTCCAAGAATTACGTTCAGATATAGGTGCGATACAGCCTTAGTAGTTGTGACACCTTAAACCAAATCCTACTACCACTACTCGAGGCTAGGAACGTTTTTGCATGCAATATTTCCGACGGAAATTCACGAAACGGAAGATAAAGGCAGCAGATAGCTGAAATAATGTGCCATCTGGTCGAGAATTAATCGGTGCAGGTCTCAACTGAAATTCAAAAAAAGTACCGAAAATAAGAGCAGGCACGAAGAGGAACATACTTTTTGGCTGAAGAAAAACAGACAGAATGTAGAGACCCAATTCTCGATACCCACGGTTAGGAAACTTGGGCGTCACCAGCTCTAGCCCATGCACTCCGGGTGCTTAACATTAACCGGCGTTAACGGCTGAGGTCATTAGCGCCAGGCAGCTACGCGGGTCGAAGGGGAGAAAAAGAGGTTGCTGCGCCGACATAAGGACGTCAGTTTTAGAAATTTCAAAAGGGCTCCTTGATACTTAATGCACTCCACTCCCTCCTAATGAGGGTGACCAGAGAACCCAGATATCGTCCGAATTTTTCCACTCAACTTCAACCCGCACGTCGTTTAAGTGCAGGAAAATTGTGGAACGCTGCAACCGATAATGCCGCGAGTGCTTGGTTAATGAAGGAGGCACACTGTGAAAAACTTCCTCTCAGTGCCTGAGCGAGTCTCTCAGTTTTTGGTACCAAGGCTACGAATGCTTACTCGGATAACGCATGAAAATCACACAAGAGAAAAAAAGAGCAAAAGATTCCAGAGGTATTCAGTTGTGCAGGGGCTTCATCTGGAGAAAATTCGTGCACAAGAAATTCTGCTCTGATTTTGTCGCCGCTAAGGTGCAAAGGTAAAATTCATAGTCGATACGATTATCTAAAAGCATAGTATAACTTTTCCATTATATTGGAGCCCATGTAAAGGAAACTGCCATGTAGAGGGAAAAATCACACCCCAATTGTCGCTAAAACACAAACTCAGCTCATATGTTTTGGTAAATAACAACATTTTTAGTAATTAATCCTGAATTTGCAACTCCCTGAAACGTTCCTCCTTCTGTTACACGCCGGTTGTGGTCGGTAACGCGCTGGCCTGGCAACCTAAAGGACGCGGGTCCGAATACCGCTCAGGGAAAGGATTGGTTTGTCCTAAAATTAACATCTTATGTTATGCGCTACGAAGGCGAGGGCCTAGCCACGTTCTCACACCGGTTCCCGTGAGATCACCGAAGTTAAGCAACGTTGGGCCGGGACAGAGGTTAACAGATGGGTAACCCTCCTCCATACCTCTACCGCGGTGCTCTTGTCCCGTCTGCGAGTGGCAGGCAGGTTTAGTGTGGATTGGCAATATACGCTATGATATAATCTTAACGGCCGGAGCATCTAAAACCTAAGTCAATAAATACAATTATTTTTTGCTTTCGTTAATTAAAAAAATCCAAGCATTGCTTCTACGATAGGATCAACGATAACCTCATACAGGTGTCGACGAAGAGAGTTGTTTTCTCGGCAGGATAACAAACGCAGAAAGCAATGACAGAACCCCTTTCGCTCACGGAAAAAAGGGGTACGGGTGGTGGGCGCGATGTTCTCTCCGAAAAGATGCGGAGGCGAGTGAAGGAGGAATGAAATCCACTTACGGGGAAGGGAGGAAGGCGTGAGCCTGGAGACAGCTGCAGGGCGGAGGAGAGACAGTATTTAAGAGGATAAGAAGAGGAATAAGAAACCGTCCCAACAACTTCGGGACCAGAGCAGCGGGAGTGAGCGAGAGTTTGCACATTGTACGCTACGCGTGTTGTTATTGCGATGCGGGGCGCGAGGCTCAGTGACGCCATCACACACATTCAACCCAATTTCCTTCGCTTCTTCGCGCTTTCCTAGCTCTCACTGTTTAAAGGCTTAAAACCTCTCCATCGCTTCTTTTCTTTTACTTCTGAGAGGAGCAGACTAGAAAGTAGGTTACTGGGGGAGCGCGTTGAACTCGGCGACGCAATTTGTCCTCCCACAAAACAAACGCCGGAGCCGTGTTTTCCTCCATTCTCTTAAATCCTCTTTTTGAATATTCGCGACTAAGGCGCCGCACGCAGAAACCAATAAAACCAATCAGTTGCAACAGAACCGGCACAGATGACGTTTCAATTATGATACCATTCCCTCACTTCTCATGCAGCGGCCAAATGTCCCAAGAGCGGGACACAGCTCTCTTTTTATTCACAAATTCACGATCCTTAATGATAATTTTTGTTCTGTTATGATGGCAAAAAAAATGATAATGTGTGGTCCATTTTTACGCTAAAGAAGAACAGTTTTGAACGTTTCAGAAGTTTTAAACATTTGTTGATTTCGCGCAATTTCATAAGCAAATTTTTGGTATTTATGGGCTAATTCAAGTCTCGATGATTAATCCTTGAGAATATCTCTCATCCTTGGTTCAAATTTTTCACTCTTGTCTTTAAATGAAGGAAGCGCCTTTCAAATTTCTCGTGGCAATACAGTTCTTTTTTCCCTTCAAAATAGACAAAATATTCACGGATGCGAGGTTCTAGTTCTACGCAAAAGATCAGTGACACCACCGTCGTTCTAAATACATATATAGGTCTGCAAAGGAAGAAGACGGAAGTATTTTCTCTGTATTTTTGACGCCACAGTCTCAGAAAAAGGCGAGAAGGGAAGTGATTGCAAGCGGAGGCCTTAAAATCACTTCCCTTCTCATTCCTCTAAACACCCCACCTACTCACCCCTCACTGCCTCACTCTCGGCAGAGGAAAAAGTGCTGAGGAGGATAATGAGGAACAGAGTCGTTAAAAGATTTAAAAAAAGCACAGGTTTGAAGGGTTTTTTCGACAAGCAAAAACAGTTGGCGATGTGTGGGGTAGGATGGGATGGAGACAAACATGACTGTGGAGTGAGACGAAATTTGAAGAAATAAAATAGCGCAAGTTCTCGTGACTTGAGCTCCCAAGATCCGAGGGAGTTTAAAGAAGAAAAGAAGGAGCGGCGATTTGTGCAAGACAAGAACGGGAGGAGAGGGAGATAGTAGTTTTAATGCGCTGATACGAGCGAAGGGATGCAAGCGGCTGGTTGTACTGAAGGAGGGTGAATGGAAGACATGGAGCAAAAAAAACGATAAAGAAAAACGATAGGAAATAATGTAGATGATAGTTTTGAAATAGATCGATGTCTAATGTATACATTGTTTCAACAACCGGGAACGTTATTCATAAACCGTTAAAGGAGATTTCATTCCTGGAATATGCTTTCTAGCGTGCATTTCATTGGCATCTAATTTTAAACAATCAAACTCTAAGAAGTAATCAGATACGAGACGTCGGAAAAGAGCCAAAAAGGGCGTATTATTTATGGTAATGGATTTTATAGCCATGTAATGGATCTCAGTACAAATCATTATCGAATGAAACACTTTCACTCGAAACTTCGTGGTATTCAATATCAAAGTGTTAAAAAGGTTAACTTTAAAAAAACAAATAAAAAATCAATAAATCAAAATGTATTGATTTCATGTGTTCTTTAAAAGTTTACCTAATTAAATACTTCCATATCATTATCTTCGATACGTATTTCTCCATATCACAACTTCTTATCCTCCACCAGATCACCTCGTGCTTCCATTTTACGCAACTCTGTATGTCGATACATTAAATCCTAATTAAGAAGTTTACTATTGCAAGAAAGCTCCAGTGTCCAAAATATAGTAAAACTATTCCTGGCCTTATCCCTTTTCCTATGTTTTTATCATTCTAATCTTTATTTAATGATTGCTACGAATGCTACTATGAATGCTGTAGAAAAACATGGGAGTATTTTCAGTCAAATAATTACTTGAGGCGAACCTGAAACATAGCTTAATTTAAATAATTACCTCAAGCAAAAATTTATATGGAGACACCGAAAAAAGAGTCTGCGGGCGTATTAGATTCATATATCTTCACATTCACTTAAAATTGACTTTTACTTTATACTCAACCAGATACACTCAGGCAACAACACTCTGCATCTCCTTACAATATCTCCTTCTTACATCCAGCCTTTTCGCATTGCCTTTATATATTCACTTTCACTTCTCGCCTTTCCCTCTTCTCATCGAGTGAATAACGCAAAACATCTCAAAGTAAAATGATTACATCTTTCCCCCCGGTGCTTCCTCTTTTCTCTTCTCTGCCAAGCGAGCATCGCAATATGCCTCTGCTTTTGTGTTAGTGAACATGCTGCGAGGAGGATAATTCACGAATCGTACTGGAAACTTGTAGGCTATGAAACAAACTGATGCAGGGGCAATGAAATGGTATCAAAAGTGGAATGAAAGATCAGGGTGAAGCATAATTTTAAAAAACTGACGTTAATTACATTAGGGTTAAAATATTTTTTCAACGTGGAAACAGAATAACGAGGCGAACTGCCTTTACCGTAACACGCAAAACGATTCGCTCGGGCAACCTAATGGTCACTGACGTTAATTGAAGAAGAATTATGACAAAAAAACATGGGCGGAGAAAAAAATAGCATCAGAATCACACAATGTTCGTCATCATTATTATAAGGAATAAATAATCCACTAACACCGGAGTGCCCAGCAAAAAAACAGCGCGCTGCAACAGGTAGAAAAGGCAATATTTCCGTCCGTCGCCGGCCCAATTCATCGCCGATATAAAAAACAAAGTACAAAATGCAGGCGATCGACTGTAGCCAAAGAAATCGCAAGGCGAGGAATTTTCCATGAGTGATGAAAGCAGCACTTAGGGAATACGCTGTTTTAAACTTACAACCACTTGAGGAGAAGGCGGATAGGGAGAGCGAGAGGACGCAGCTCTCGCTGCTTAGGTGACGACGGTAGTCGGAAAAATGTAACGCAGAACGAGTGCCGTGAGGTGCATGTTTTTGCTGTCAACCTCTTTCTCTCTTCCTCAGCCACTCGAGAAGGAAAAACCGGCTAGAATCACGGGCGCACGCGACTCACGCCTCCTCACTTTGGGTGAGCAGAAGAAGACCATTAGGGAAAGCGAGAGAAAAAAATGAGGCATCCGCATGTAACAAGGGAATCAGGAGTCACGAAATATTTACGAAGGCATGAAAGTTCACGGCCACGAGACTCGAGGCTTGCCAGTCCAAGATCTAGGCAAGTCGTCCGAATTGTGGTGGATGGAAGTCCTTACTTCGACATTGATCAAAGTAACACTAAACGCGAAAGTTTCCTATCGCCTAACATAAATGAAACCGGTTTTCAAGAGCCCATAAATAAAGTATTACACTCGATGCATCACCAATGAATATTTTTATTAAGGTTGTAGTAGTTACCTTATTAAAAGTTAATCAAAAATATCTTTAACCTCAAAATTTATTGGTGACCCTTTATGCAAAAAAGCATTTTAGCCCCAATTGAAAGCGGCAAGAGCAATACTAAGAAACACAGGAGAAACAAACGCATCCAATTTCTTCGATTAATTAAGCAGTAGTGCAGAGCATAAATTGGTAATATAGACTGTAAACAAGTCAGAGGATTCCCGTATTCCCATCTCGGCAGTAAAGAGTGGTTCTTTAGGTAAGAAAAGATTTGTCGCTAAGCTAAAAGTAATGAAGTTATCGTTTTATTCCGCGCCTTCCACCAGGAAATACTAAGCGTTAATTCTCTGAGTCTACATTATCAGAGTAGAATGATTTAGAAAATGAACTCAGGCTTTCAATAAAAGCAAACAAACACGTTTAATTACACCGTAACAACTATAATAAAGGAAGGAGGATCAAAGCACCTGCTCTGATAAAATTTAAAAAGAAAACATTCATCTTGGTAGCTATGAAAAGAGTAAAAATATCTTCGTCGACTAACACGTTTCCTCCCGTTCACAAGAGGCGAGCAAGATAATCATAAGAATTTGCGCAGCCGTAACGCACAAGGCAGCGAGGAAGCTGAAATATCGATTTTTTAAAGGAAGCACCGCTTCGTTAACGCATAACTCCCTCCGGGGACGCGAGAGGAAACGGAAGTGAAGTCCCGCGCTGAAAGATTTTAATGCGGTTTTAAAGGAGCTGCGCGGATACGAGTGAGGGAAGGGTTGTGATTACTTGGGTCGATTTAAAGAGGGTTTGGAGACCCAGGGAGGACGAATGAGGGAAAAGGAGAAGGCTGGAGTGAAGATTCACAAGTCAAAATTCAGTTTCGCTCTCGATTGAGTCGTTTGTATGCGCGATGGAATACGCGCCTGAAGGATTCGAACGATAAGGGGCATGGATATCCGTCGGGACCCGAGCAATGAGACTCAACGACGTCAATCCCGTAGGACCTGACTTGTGTGGATGGAACCCCAAAATGATTACTGTGGAATAAAAGCGACTTGCTTTCACAATAGGCCTTCTTTACCATACAGCCAAACACCTGACATTTCTGCATGACCCAGCTACCGAAATCCATTTCAATTCTTCGTCACAAAGATATGTTTAATTTTTATTAATTTACGTATTCATGTTATGAATAATCTTAAAATACCCTGGTAATCCATTATTATGCTATTTAAATATAATGATAGGTTTATTGGTAGTAAATATACTGTCGTTTAATAAGGTCCAAATTGATAACACAAAGAAAAAAGTCCTTCACAGAGAGAATGAATACTTTTCTGCAGCTATGAATAAAGCGAATTAACAAACATAGTGTATAAACTAAATAATAAATTTTGTAGCTAGGAAGAAGGAAGAAAAAAGCCAGATGAACGGAATTGTGGAAGGCGAGAGATACAAGCGTCATGAGGGAAAGGTGTCGGACTACGTACGAAAAGTAATGACAGGATAGGGGAGGAAGTAAGATGATGTGGCAGTTGATCGAAGATGTATGACATCGGCTTGGACTCGGTTTGCTTCAGAGGAGAAACGTGCTGAAGGAAGGAGATGGAAACTAAGGCACAGGAGATACGGTTCAAATAGGCTCTTGGGGGGCTGAAGGGTAAAAGAAAGGAGGGATTTCTGTACTACATAATATCAAAAGTAACAATAATAAAGCATGGAATTGCACTGAAAGAGGATGATAGCACTGGAAACAGTCTATAAATGACGAAAGCTTCCGGCTTCGTCACCTATTAGAACCATTATGGATTAAATAAGAGTACGCATAGCTTCCTCGTCTAATCCACGAATTTTCGTGACAAAAACATATAAATAAGTATTACTTGGCCATACTAATTATAAAACCCCAACATTTTCTATTTATTTCTACAAATAATTAATTTCATCACATGTAAAATCGTAAGTATTATAAGAGTAGAAATACCAACTCTCTGAACTTTCGAGTAGAAAGAACTGTGCGGGGAGAAAAAAACAGTGGACTGAGCCACTGTTATCCATACTCTTCCTCGCTAGAGCTTCATACCTAAGTTGCCATACCCCATACCTACATTGGGACGTGTTTAGAATAATGTGTATTCACGATCTTACTTAAAGTTTCCCAAAGTAAACACATAAACTAATAACCCAAGCGAGCCATTTCAATACAAAAGAACTGATAAAAATTGTGTTTGGTGTCAACTAAGACTCTTCAACCGCAAAAAATTCAGAGCATCATTCCCAAAAGTGAAGTTTTCGGATCCTGCAGCATGCAGCAACTGAAGCATGAGATTTCTTCGAAAGCAAGGCCACTATCACCGAGGGGCTGAGCACAGTGCCAACGCGTTCTACGGAACGACACTCGTATACCCCCTCCAGGGCTCTCTCTCCCACTCTATGCCGTCCGCCATTCAGAACACTTTTAGTCATGACGTAACACCCAAAGAAAGCCACGCGGTGATTTAAAGGAAAAGTCAACTTTCATCTCCCAGCTAGCTTCACACAAGCCAACGTTATGTCCTTCCCAGCTTCATCCTCTCCCGTTGGCACGCTCTTCCGCCCACATCCTGTGATTCCCAAATTCCCACTCCGTTTCACTCATCAATTCGTGGATTCCCTTACCAACCGGTACACTGTTCTTCAGTTCAATTCTATTTCGATACAAATTAAACCATATCAGAGTGTACTTTTTTTGAGTTACCAGAAAATCATCATACGGCTACGTTCATTGAATTATCTCAAGAACTCAGTTTTTTCCAGCTGCAATATTCTACGGGCAGGATCCCTAGCAATGAAATAATCAAAAACAGGCTGAATAAAGCACACAAATAAAATATCGGGAGTAAGGTCATTCTCATTTCATCCGTTACGCCACCTTAAATTTAATTTGCCCTCGCCAGGAAAGCTATTTCTTCTTATCCACACACAGCCTTACAATTTCAAGGAGGTTATAATTAATACGCGGAATTATACCTGAGTATTTTAAATACTGACTTTCCAGTAAACTAGAATAAAAATAACTCGTTCAATAGCTTTCGATTAAAAATAAAGACACTTATTACACATGAACTACTACTTGAAAAGTAACAATACATAAGGTAAAACGAAGAACAATTAATTCTATTAGTCAATGTATCAAACGCGTTTTATGAACTTTCATTTCTTTACCCTCACAAATAAATTAAGTAAAATATGCCAAAAAAATTAAGATCCTTGATTCCAAGAGTTCACAATTTATGAATATATTTTACAGTAAAAACATTCCCTGTTCAAAACTCCAGATAGCTGTAACCAACACGCAGGCGTTTGAGATATTACAAATTAATTGTACACCAAGACTTTGTATAACGTGAAGGTATTTATAGTGGAAACGCGTACAAATCAATATCCCAGCCTCACAAAAATGTCTATTGCAATTCACATGCTATCACTTACACTAAGATGGAATCCTTCTCCTCATCTAAGTCAGTAATTAAAAGAGGAAAACGTAAGAATGAATAGCAGCACCACTTTGAAACAATAAGTGATTTCACTGGTTCTTCTCGAATCCCCAGCAGAGATCAAAGAGTACCAAATGCAGTTTAACTTCGAGAACCCTGTTAATGCAGTCGATTCCCTCAGTAGAAACTAGCCACGTTTGGGATGAGCATTAATTAAATAAATCAGCCCATTTAATTAACTCACGGTCAGAGATGCACAATTTGGCAGTACCCGGACGATCATATATCTCAATTTCTCTTCCACACAATGTTCATTAGCTTACCTAACACGGAGTTTGAATACGTAATAAGGCAATTTATAAACAGCGCACATGGAGTAATAGCAGTTAACACACTGTTTCTTGCACCTCATTATTATTAATGAGCATAGGTACAATTACCTCAAGAAATAAACTGCGAAAACATTAAAAAACAGTCATTTATCGAATCTTTCATGCAAAGCGGCCTCACCTTATAATATAAATCTTAATACTACAGCTACACTCGGAGATACTATTGAGTATTGCTGTAATATTTCAAAATGAAGCTTTTGCGGGACATGTTTTTATTTGTCCTGCTCGAAAAGTAAAACTTTACTTCCACTGCCATGCTTCACTTGATTCAGAAATGTCCTTTAAATGAGAAAACAATGCGAATCCTAATTTACGGACAAAATGTCTTAACAGCGAACTTCGTTAATTTCAGAAAAACTCCACCTCCTCAGATCCAAGCTCCAACCAGAAAAAAAGATTGCCGTCTGAAATGCATGCTACCAGGCAAACGACCATCTTGGGTACTTCTCAAAACCACAAGTCAATTGAAAAGTTCCCCATAAAGTCTGGAATGTTATGTAAATTTGCAAAATATATGATTTTTTTAAATTGGAAGGATAGTGATATTTAGTACATATTCAAAACAAATGAGAGGCTCTACATGAAAAATATGAATAGGCTAGAAAAATTTATGGTAACTTCATTCACACTTGCAACAACGGTGCACAATAAAAAAAATAGCAGAAAATGCATTCAAACGAATGCGAAGTGGACTTGATGTTTTCAATTTCAAATATCTTCATGAAGAAACCAACCTTGCACCCTCCATTAGATAGGGTTCCTCATTCATGATACTCAAAGGATCAGGTCAGTTTCCCCGACTTCTTTATCCTTCCTTAATCATTTTAACCCTCCTTTAAACAGATAAAAGAGCATATTATGCCCCTCTATACCCATCAACTGTGGAGAAACGCTTATAACCACTCACATCTCTCTCTCTTGATCGTCGCATAAAACATTTTGTGAGGCATTCAACATTTCAAATGATACTTGGGCATCCGCACGCCACAATTTTCCTTCATCTCGCCCTCCGGCACAGTTCGAAGCCTTCCGACCCCTTCAAAATGTCCAAATGCCCTGGCCACCCAGCCCACCAACCTCGCTCTTTAATCTTCCTTTTTAAGTGTCCCCTAGTTAAGAACCAACCCCCCACCTACTCTCCACCCACATTCGCTGACCCCCCAAATAAAACCTCCCTATCCTCCCCCCTCAATCCAAGCCGCAAAACACCCGCATGCCATCCCACCTCTAAACGGACATCGAAACAAAGGGGGTGGCAAACATTCCCCCTTCCTCCCCCCCCCCCCTCTCCGTCCCCCTCCTCCTCCCAGACTTGGGAGGAGGAGGGGGATCGGCCGAGTGGTCCTCCTCTTTGATGAAGAGGACGGCCGGTGGCAAACAGGGAATGGCCGTCCGTCGAATGCGCGTACACGTATGTGTGCGTGCGTGTGTACCTACTTATGCTAGATACACACGTTTCATTCGTGAGGACGGTCGTTTCCTCGGCTATCGGCCTTCGTTCTCCCATGCCTCCTCATCTCTCTTTCCATCGGACCTCCCCCGCCCCTAAACTCAAGGTTGTCCGAAAAAGAGAAGGTTGATGAGGGAGATGGGGATCTGGGAGGGGAGATGCTGCGAAGGATTGAGAAGGGGTAGCAGGGGGTTTTGGCACTCGCTCGGTTGCGGGAGTAGGGCTGACGAGGGTCTCGCCTGCCAATTTATTCATTAGGATCACGCCGCTTTGACATGTATATGGCCTCGTTCCAGGACTACAAACGTGTGGAGGAGAGGATGAAGGGGATAGATGCGAAGGGGGGCACTGGAGATGAGAGGAGAGATGAAGTAAGGTCGGTCGGATAAAAGAAGGGGAAGGAAGCAAACTGAAGTGGCGATGGGTGTGGGATAAATGGAGAAGAGCACTACTGACCGGAAAGGAGACTATGGTATATGAATAAGTGAATCTGTATCATGAAAAGAGCAGAGAGTAAACACGCGTGGACACCGGACTACGGTCTCAAGTGCAAAATAAGGGGAAAAGGAGGAGGGAATGGGGGAAAGACAGACGAGGAAAACGAATGTGATGGAGGATGGAGAGCAGCGGCCAGGTGCTACCACGGTGGTCCCGTTTAACCATGAAATTTGAGAGAAGCAGGTCGAGTCGCAGGTACGGGCCATGACGGAAGAAATCGCGGGTGATGGAGAGAAGAACTCGGAGAAGAGTAAAAAAAATGCTAGTTTGGCAGTGGTACAAACAGAGAGGTATTCAGAAGTACTTAAGGGATAAAAAGTTAGACACGGGGAAAAAGAAGTGCATGCGAGATGGAGGAGAGCTCTAGGACCGCAAGTTTCTCCCAAAATATGAGTGATGTCCACCCATATCCAACACAAAGTCAAATAACGCGTGGCTACTGCATTTTAGCAATACGTGCCCTAAATATACAACGATGAGAAAATGAATACAAATTGTCACATTTCCCAAATTTCGTGTGGCGTGGTGACGCGCCTTCAACAATTGGATGAACAAATAGGATTTCCGTAACGCTTAGCAATAATGCTCACATCTGTTCAATAAATCAAGATACTTTTAACTGTTTGAATGAATTCACAGCATGAATTTCGGCTCACGATGGACGTGTTGCGACTATGCCATTGAATAGATGCTGCGGTGTTTCGAGATTCCCAGTGATGAAAAAAAAAGAAATGAGTTACTCGTAGGAGACACCAGAAAGTGGATAGATAATGCGGTCGAAGGTACGATAACAATTAAGTAACACAAAGAAACGAAGACACTCCATTTGCCCAATTTCGAGGGTGAATCAACTCACTCTTGATCCGCAGTTTTGAATGTACGAGAAAGCAATCGTGGGGAGGGTAGCTGAAGGAAGAGAGAGGCAGACTTGCGGAAAATTCTCTGATGTCTGTTTTAGATAAGAACGAGGAAAAAGCATCTCTCTCATGGCAAAGAGATATCCATCAGCAGCATTACACACTGATAACGTTGAAATCAATCGACCTTCGAAGACGGCAGCGCATCTCAAACTTGACGTCTGGCATTCTCTTGCCGGTCATAATACTCATCAAGATACCGTTGTGAAGACCGAAATAAAAAACATTCACTAAAAACATCTTGATTTATTTAAAGCAATCGATTTCTCCTATGTGGGTATCCTAACGACATTTTTTAATACAATGAAAGAATAGAAACACTCACAGTAGGCAAAATATTAATCACACTGTGAGTGCTCCGTTCAGTTAAGGTCTCATGCGCATGCAAGTCTTTCAATCAAGCAGACACTAACTTCCTCGAAATCCCATTCTTTAGTATCAGTATCAGTAATCAGGCCTTTTTGATCTACAGTTTATCTTTCATAACCTTAGATGGATGAGGCCGAAGTGCGTAGAACTCCATTATAGTAGCAATAAAAATCGAAATGTGGTATTCCGCAAGTGTTATGGGGAATTCAAGTTTTCTATTTTCCCCGAGTCCTTTTATCAATCGCAATCGAGCGATATACTTGGAGATGCAGCTGACTTGACTATACGGAAGAACTACTATCGACTCACAGATAACCCGTGTTTTTTACAAAAAAATAGAGAAAAATCACTCTTGAATAACTAATAACTGGGAGGAAACCGAAGAGAGAATGGAGGGGAGAGTGTAAATGCGTTGGGTTGGCAGTGACAGCAAAAATTAGAGGTAGACCAGGTAGAGATGGATTGTTTTCATGAGAGTGGGGACAGTTTGGGCCCCACAACGACAGGAAGCGCGGTTTGTGTGGGCTCATGGCAATCGGAAGGTCGTGATTGGTCGGGAGCTTGAGGGTGGACGGGAGAGGATGATCACACACTCACAAACACGAGCGTAGGGAGGAAGAAGACGGCCTTCCGCCGCCCACACTCGAGTTAGCTAATACAGGAGGGAAAAGGGTGGGAAGGGGAATGATGTACCGCAGGGAGGAAAAGGACTGAAAGAGAGGATGGGCTCCTTTCTTGCCGCCCAGAAATGGCGTGGAAGGTCAGAATGGGATTACATAAAAGTTGTGAGCTGACACATCCTCCACCCTCGCTCTACCCTTTTTCCCCTTTGATATCGGTCCAAGACGCGGAGCCGAGATAGGGGGAGAAGCAAAATAGCTGAAAAAGGGAATGAGATGCGCATGAGAGGAAGTGGAATGAGAGAGCATGCGGAAGAATGAGGAGTCAAGTGAGAGATGTTGCACTAAATTAATCGATTTATATGACAAGCGCTCAAAGAAATAAAAACCGATATGTTTTCCAAGAACATGCCTCCACAACATTTTCCTTGTCTCAAATCTATACAGTTTGCATACAAAGGAATTCCAAGCTATCTCCATAGTTACAAGCAAGTTACCTCCATATAAAGGCGTTCATTAAGAATCAGATAGCCAAAAATTGAGATTTAATCAATAGATAAAAAGCTATAGAAACAGGAGTGCTGCCTTCAAACTAATGCCTTTTAATTATCTCCGAAAATCCTAAATCCTAGCTTAGATCCCAGAATAATAATCTTCGATATAATATACTGGCAATAAATACGAAAGGTAGACATACTGCATAACGAAAATATTATTACTTTTAAGGATAAAAAATACCCTCGTGGTGGCTTGCAGGGTATCGCGTAGATTTCTCTATTTCAAAAGTACATTTATTATCCTGAGCCATTTTTAGTCAAATCACACAAAGATATTTAAACATTACAGCGAGAATGGTTCAAATCAGGTGACGAAATAGGTGCAGTGCAACAATTTTCGTTTGCAACTTCAATTCGGTCCAAAAGACTGTCTAAGCAACTTTAATGCAGTCCCTGGATATCAATTCGAGATTTCACGGCTCATTTTTCTGGAGTGTAGGAGTAACTTGAGATACAATAATTAGTTTGAACCAATCTGTCAGAAGGAGAGATTGGGTCATTAGCCTTTAACTAGGCACATCTTTGAGACTTATCAAACATTCAAATGGACGTGAAAAGATGCTTCGAATGCATAAATTCAAGCTATTGACGATCAAAATGGAAAACTGAATGAATTTTAGCCACCGGCCACGACCATTAATTATGACTGCTAAACAGAGTTATAAATTCTCATTAAGCCCTTAGCAATGCCGCATGCAACGATAAGAACAAATTCCAGACAAAGAAAAAGAGATAAGGATTCGGCCAAGAACTGACGTCGGCATCTATATTTGAGCCAGGCTTCCTTTTATCAATCCCGTGCGTTTCACCGCACCAAGATATTGGCGCTGCTGTCACAAACTCCATCTCCCTCCCCTCACTTTGGGCGAATCGAAATGCATTCGCTCCATTTCCCCCCCTTCCTCTTCCCATCCCCGCATTTAAGTCCAATGTAAACTTTTTTCTTTTAAACTTAAGCGAAAGAAAACAAACACCGTGGAAGATATACGGCCCGTAGTAAACCCGAATCTTTTTTTTTTTCATTTCATTTTTTTATCCTCACTCCGAGACGAGCGGTGAGTAGAAAAAGGCGAAGATAGAAAAATACAAGAGGGGCTGAGATAAGAAAAACTGACTACAGCGCCGCTCGCCTGGGTGAGGGGCGGGCGGAGGAGGAAGGGCGCTCGTAGAGGCGCCGTCGTCGGCGGAGCTAAGGCTCCGCACTTGGGGCGATAAGTAGACGCGAGAATGGAGGCGGAAATAAAAAAAAGCGCACTTGGCATGACGACGAGTCTGGAAAGGAGAGGAAAAACGGGAGGGAATGAGATAGGGAGAAGAAAATAGGGAAACGCCGGGAAGAGAAATTGGCACGAAAGAACGGGTGTATAGACAAACACCCCTTGGAGGGTGAACTGGAACATGCCTAAACCGAGGGATCGCCAATCAAATGTTTTGGGGCTATAAGAAATAAAAAAAACGCACTTCCTGCTCTTTAAAAAGTAAACAAAGGCTTTGAGTAGCAACTCACTAGGTAGAATTTTTCGAGGCATGCACACTGGTGTTGCGATCCCAAAGAGTTTCGTGATAAAGAGCGTCACCATCGACGTTTAGTCCCCATATTTTCAGAAGAAATTTAGCTCGACTTGGCCACATATAACTTACCTAATAAGGTAAACAATAATTTCAAAGCAGTGAGCACAGAGATCATCAAATATCTTAGCACAATCAAACTCTGCAAGACTTGATGAATGCCATCGAATGCATGTTTTACCACTCAAATTAAAAGTACCTCATAGTGTGCGTCAGTTTTCTCTCCTATTAGCTAACCAGAAAGAAGTTCGACATTGC
The DNA here is from genome assembly GCA_933228895.1 of Platycnemis pennipes. Classification (NCBI taxonomy): domain Eukaryota; kingdom Metazoa; phylum Arthropoda; class Insecta; order Odonata; family Platycnemididae; genus Platycnemis; species Platycnemis pennipes. The sequence goes on from OW121851.1 coordinate 103,843,358, forward strand.
CATTCTGCTTCCTCCCGCGGAATTTCAAGTTACAGAGCCAATTACTTCATGAAAATTGGTAATGGATATCAGAGACTCCTATGAAGTAAATGCTTCGATGATAATTCGTTAAATCGAATCCATATGATAATATTTTGAATTCCAGGAGTCTGGTTAAATATCCCATTATGTCCAGCAATTGCTTCCTGCTTTGAACGAACAAATTGAATGTAGGAAATGACTGAGATTGTAATAAAAGAATGTATACAGAAAAGAAGGAATGATATGACAAGAAAAGGGGAATAATAGAGGTCAAAAAGAGTTCATAGATGTTGGGACGGGAGTGACCATATTGAAAAGGATATTGTAAGATAGATACCTATTCTTTCTTTCTCAGCGAAAAACAAAACAACATTCAACAAAGGGCCGAAGTTAGTTCATTATTTTTTACAGAACCTCACGGTAGCTCAGCGCATGTGATAATGATTTTATGATTCTATGTAGGCTGAATCAGTTTTAAATAATAATTTCTCCATGATGGTGTATCCAAAGAACTGAATCAACGAATGGTAGACATATGACACCTAGCCTTAACCAATTCAGTTGCATGATTTAAAAAATATATCTTGTAGATACAATCTCACAAAATTCAAAATTTATAAAATCTAACTGCTTTGGAAGCTAACAAGCACAGCCGATAGGTTTGGCATATCTCAAATAAGTTTCATTTGTAAATACGCTTACCATTAGGTAACATAGTTTCTACTATAATATTAGAGTGATTAAGAAATAGTGGTAGATAACTACCTACATCAATTTTTAGCGGCACTATAAGGAATTAAGCCACGCATATACGGCCTAAACAATAATCAAGGTGAATGTAAAACATACCTTTTTGATGAGTTAAAATAAGCTATGAAATGTTGTTCTGATAACCATGAAATCGAACAAAAGCAATTAAAACGGAAATGAAAACTTACTTTGGACATCAAGGTCTCAATCACAGTTTCACAGAAACTTCACCTGAGTGAGGCTGCAAGTAATCCTATTCCTTCATTGAGTTACCCACCTGTAAAAAAGAATGACATTAGTGAATAAAATGTAATCCACGATGAAATAAAATTTAATGTCACATGTTAATCTATTGATGCATTAAATTATTTGAAACAAGGGCACACGCTCATAAGGAATTCACTGGGTCAAGAGTAATTTCCTCCAAAAATATTAACCTGCAAATAATGGAAAATCTTCACAGTGTATAGAGTAAACAAATATCATCATTTTCATAAGTGAGATGGAAGAACCTCGAGAATAAAAGGACGAATGATCTGTAATTGACTATCAAGGAAATCTATGCACCTACCTCTCCCGCAGAAGTATGCAATTAATTACTGGTAAAATCGAGTGCGAAGTACCTATAACATACGGCCATTGTTGTTCCATGAAGAAAGATTAAGGCAAAATACATTATCACTGCTATGTGTAAAACTACCCCTTGAGCGTGGGAGAAAATCAATGCGGCTAAAAAAGGTAGCGTATCAATTATCCAATACAGTGAACTTAGGGGAATAATGGAGGTATAAAAGAAATGAAATTAAAAAATATTAAAAACAGTTGCATGGGCATAGGTATATAACAAGAATGCCAGAGTATATACCTACTTCCACAAACGTATATTAATTGGATACCTACTAGAAAGAAAAAAAAGTGCTGGTCAATGGGTATTATTGCATACCAGAAAGAAGACAGACCGAACAGGAACTAGATGGAAAGCGGGGTTATAAAAGATTTAGGTGACTACTGGCGGAACGTATAGGCATGGAGGAAGGGATGCGATAAACGCCCGGCGCGGCTATAAAAAATTGCTATAATAAAAAATTAAATCAATTTTCCAGGGGTAGATGATCTCTTCGCGAATTATGAGGAATCCTGAATAAGGAGAAGGGAAAAGTGACGGAGGAAGTGAAACGGGTAATCGAGACAAGGAATTTCTGAGGAAAGTATCATAGGGATAAATAAGGACTTGGAACGAGAGGGTGAACAGGATGTTTAAGACATATCTCACCGTCTCAAACCCCAGTGCCAATATTTACCTCATGATTAAAAAAGGCTGCAAGTCAACACATTCAAAGATACGATTCCGATAGCATGGTTGGAAGCGAGGGGTGTCACTGAACAAATTACGATTTTCCGCTTTTTTATAAAATACAAGGTTTATACGACAAAGCTTTTGGTGACTGTAGAACTAAGGAAGGGGCGTTTGGAAGAGGAAAGAAAACAGAGATAAGGAAAACCATAAAAAAGGTGGCTGACGTGGTTTCCGTCGATATCGGAAACGTTAATTCGTCACGTATTACGACCGGATTATGTGGAAACTCACCCAGAGTATATTACGACCAGGTTTAAGCTAACGATACGATACGGACACACGAACGCTAATGGGGATATCGTAAAAGAAATCGGCTTAGCGAGAAAGCCTTCTGGGAATTACCCCGAAGGTAAAAACGGAAATGCTATCGCAACTGAGCGTTTTCGTGCGCCTCGAAGAAAGCTTGTTAACAGTTTCCAAAGTCACAAAAACCAAGGCAAGCCTTAACCCCTAGAAGAATCGAACGAGAAACAACTATACTGTCTACGCATAAATACTGTAGCAATGCTGCCTCACTAGCTACTGTTAACAGGAAGATTAAATTATATGCTCATTGCAGTAGGGCATTACATTGACAAGCCAAAAACCGTCATTCCTTTCTTTCGCTTTTTTTCTGAACCAACCATTAATTTTCATAATTTCGATACAAAAATAAGAATGCATTCAGGTTATGCCTAGAAAACAAAAAATATAGCATCCATTATTCAGATCCTCTTTAAACTGCCCAATTTGGAATATCAGGATGTCATATTTGGAATTTCAGGCTGAGATATTCTGAGACGGTCTAAGAGCTTTTAAAATGTTGTCTTTTTCATTATAAAATAAGTACTAAAGAATGCGATGTAGAGGTGGGATTCTCCTCATTACTTGGTAAAATTACGACTCTGCACTCAACATTTCTTCTATCATCATTTTATTTTCTCACACGTAAGGAACGTCAATTTGAGGCTGGAACTCTTTTCACAAGGAACACCCTAGGGAATTTCTAGTGTACGCCGGATGAAGACCTCAAGTGGCATCAACCAGCTTGCGATCATAACAACACCAAGTTAGCATATATTCCACAGAGAAAAAAATCATTCGCCTTGACAGGGACTCGAACCCGGACCCCCTGATTTCCGGTCAGGTGCTCTGTCACTTCGATATACTTTCATACAACGATCTTCCCATCGTATGATGACACAATAGTACACAATCCACATAAGGAGATCAACATAGTTTTGGGGCTCTCTATATGTCTGCATAAACCATTAAACTTATAATGCCTGTGTGTAATATTAAATAAATATTTACTTGCATATTGCATACAAGTGGAAATTTGCGTTGTCTATCACGCATTATATTAATGGTAATCTCTGATTCAGTTAACATCAGTGCAAGTACGTAGTGCATTTCCGGTGATTAGTCACCCTCTGCCACACATCCTCGAGGTGGCTTAAAGGGTAATAGCGGATCGTAATTAAAGGGTACTTAGTAGATGTATAAGTAAATGAAGAAGGGGGGATTGAAATCTGGGGTTGGCACTAACCAATGGGCTCCCTTAGTAAATGCCCCATCCGATGGACGAAGTACTGACACTGAAGTGGCAACAACAGAATTATACGAAGTTTTCGGAGAGATAATAAGGATAGGTGGCGTAGGTCAGGGGTTTTTTTGCATGCCTGCAAAATACTGTTGATAAAGAACATTCAAGGGTTGTTTTCCACATTTAATTGCATTTGACACTTTTTGAAACTATTGCACCCCAAAGTAAGTGGTATTTTTATTTGGCCATTTGATTGTATGCGCGACGGAAGTGCTACCCCAATATAGAATTACCCCATGCCACGAATATGTTAAAGAAAAAAAAAAGAATGTTTAGTATCTGAAAGTAGGACCTCTTTTAAATGAGTTATCAAAGCTATATTTCATCGACATCAAAACGATTTCCGCGATTGACTAAAAAAAGACGGCATATGTGGAGAGCAAAAACACCGGAAGTTTCATTTTTAGAGACTTCTCCCGCACCGCTATAAAATTAGAGAACGTAGGAGTCAAGGGAGCCACTGGAGGGACTGTCTCAACCAGAAACAAGACCTTAAAAACATCGGAGAAATGCAACGGGAAAAGCGGTTCCTTACTTTTGATGTGGAAGAACTCGGGAGGAAACGGAAAGGTGCCCATTTTAGCCGGTCTAATGAGCAGACGCTAAAAAGTTTACGTCGGACTCGAAAGAGATCCATGTGGGAAATATAAAAAAAAAATCTCACGTGCCGCCACGTCTCAACATCGCTCCGTCGAAAATAAACAAAATACGCAGCGGAACGCGCACTAATTCCAAAAGCGCGCAAGGAATCCGCACCGACGGAATGTCGCCATGCGTCAGAGCTCAAGCTCCCTTTTCGTCCCCCTATGCTCCATCAGAACCCCGTTTCGTACACCCTCGTCAAACCCCAACTAAGGAAACTTAGAATTTGCTCCCTCACGGTCTTTCTTCGCCCCAACTCCCCTTCCCGACGGTCGCGCGTCTGCATCCCGAATTTTCCTCCCGAAATTCTCCACGCCCCACATCCTTCAAGGATGCTTCGGGAAGAAGCGTGAGTTCCACATGACGGATCCCTTCAGAGCACCTACCCTTCATTTCCTGCCTCCTTTGCCCCTCATGCTTTCCCATTCAATTACGCAGCACCCTCCCGTTTCTTCCTCAGGTTTAAGGCGCTAATATTCCGTCAAAGCCTGTCCCAATTTCACGGTTAAGTTAAAATCACTTTCAGCGTTCGCCAACCAGCCTCAAACCTGGAGTTGAAAAGAGAGCGGTGTCCGAATTCAAATTCAGTGATATCTGCTTTTCAGTACAGCGGATCAACAAAACTCATTATATATGACAGGGACGATTTTGCAGTAGAACGGGGATGATACAAATGTTGAGCATATCAATAGAAGTAAACGAGACACATCTACACAATACCCTGCAAGCCACTATAAAAGTGTGGGGCATGGGGTTTATTCACACCAAGCATTGCATATCATGCATAACAGCATACATGCATGCATTAGTAATTATATTCTAGTCTGAACTTCATGATTTAAAAAAGATAAAAATAGCAAAGCAAGCATGCAATAACATGCTGCTAGTTGGGTTAGCCCAAAGTCCTTATACTAATGCAACCACCAGTGATATTATCAGATAGTGACAGTGGCTATCCATTGATACACCAGTATCTATACTATTGGATGTATTTACAGCTATTCATATCACTAATTGTACGAGGAAAGAAGGATATTATGAATGTGTCAGTTTGGTAATCAATTTCTCTGATATGTAATTGAGTTACATTTAGCACACAAGAATAGTCCAATCAAAGATTAAGATAAGTTTTCACAAGGCGGATCTACGACTCGAGTTTAAACTTCGACCAGAAGCTCTGCAAGATGGTACTTTTTTCGCACCCTTTGAATTTATTATTATTTTGTCAGGCGTGCTATTTAAAAACACTACAGCCACAAATTGCATTAGGGCAATAATTCCCCGACCTCTATAATTATATAGCGATGGTTAAACCCGCATTAAGATCACGAAATTGGAAAATATTTTACGTTGATAAACTGAACCCTATTTGAGCTTTCAGTAGAGAGTACTTCAAGTTCAATACTCCGTCCGTCAGATGGGACATTTAGCCGTATTCCCATCGGCACCTTTCGTTAAGAGCAGGCTAATGCGACGCCGGTTTTCTCACAACTATTCCTCCTCACCCTTCCCTTCCCATCCTTATCCTTTCCTCTCAGTCTGTGCGGGGCAGGATTGAAACCACAGATGAAATCCAAGCCTATATGTGAGACCATACTACCCCATGAAAAATAAATAAAAATGAGATTTTCATCAAAATTTTACTGTTTACTAATTTTTAAAAAAAGCACTGTCTGGTTGACTACACTTCCATTCATTAGCATAAATGTCATGAGCCGAGTCCATCTTGGGATGGATATCATACAACGTCTATAATTCAATCCAACCTGATAACAAGACTTAAGTGACTTGTTGAAAACGGAGGGACGCATTGACATCAGAAAAGCTAAGATAGCGGAGGGAACAAAAGAAGCTCGTCGCCATTTGAAGATTATTAATCTGAGAAAATCGATCTAATCAAATACCAAGAAAAAATTTCACCCTGATAAGAAAGACTGCAAACTTGAGACAAAGCCATACCTTTGAATTGTTTCTGGAAAGCCAAGAACGTAATGCTAATTAGACTGCCTATGCCCTGGCTTTTAGCGCAGGAGATAGAAGAACGTCTCCACTTGAGATTACTGAGGCGCGCGGATATTATAGGATGAAAAAACTTAATTTAAACAAGCAGTCAAACCCATTATCTTATAAATGCACCTTGTTTTAAAGACAACAAAGAAGGAAGGGTCATGATGGCCGGATATCTGGGTACTAACACAAAAAGAAGAAACACCAACTAGGTGAAGAGTTAAGAATAGAGTTAGTAAATAAACTTCAGAATTAAAACACTGATGATTATGGGGATGACGCAATATTGCAAAATAAAAGTCTAGGAATCTACATTTCAAAACCGGTGGGGAATTTTCACAGAGCATCCCACCTGCCCTGGTTCGATCATTCCCGTTCTCTTCGTTAAAATCCGCTGATTCTAAAGATGCTTGCCAAGAGTAGCTATTCTCAATCTCAGAGACGAAATTCAACTGTTACAAATCAGGTAAACTTATTAAGATAGTCTGACTCACCTAAATCAGAATGAAGCCATCCACCATCAAGCTCACGCTATAATAACTCACGCTTCAATTTAAAAATTACATCAGAAGAGTAATGTTCATCTCAAAGGGACCACATATAGGCACTTGAGATGAGTATAATTGTTTTTGATTGAATACACATCACGCAGCATTACTGAAAACATCATTAACAAATTATTTAATTTATTTTGCTCCCCCAAACTCATCGGTACCTATAGTAATTCTCTTCGAGCCGATGGACGAAATTCAGCGGGCAATCCTAAAAAGAGCCACACTAAAAAAAAAACATTTTTTAACAGAATAGGTTAGGAACGCCACATTTCCGAATGATACATTTGGAAATGAACATTTGGTAGTCATAAACTTCGATCATTATATGAGATACAAAGAGCGACCATTTTTTTCCGGATAAATTCCAGGATCCTGACTCTGATTGCTGAAGAGAGAAAAATTGAGCCTTAAAATTCCCAAAAATTTGTTCCTTTTTTTTCAGTGCTTCCCCGGGCACAGAAAAACACGCAGAGCAAATCACTCCCATTCCACGACGGGAGGTGCGACACCCCCTACCCCTCCCCTGTCTCATTCCTTCTCATGAGATGCGGGCAAGAGAATGTGGGATGGGAAAAGGCTTTTGGGGGGTTGTGGGGGGTGGGGGGGGGGGGGGGAACGTGGGGGTTTGGTGCAGAACGGGCGGATGTCGAAAGGGAGACCGCAGCATCCGAGGTCGCGTCCGGGGTGTTGTTAGTGGAGACGAGGCGAGAGAACCGCCGACGCCGCTTGAGCCTGGCGATGGAATCGTCGTAAGCTATTTCCGAAACGGAAACTGTTTCGGGAGGGAGGATGGGAGCGAACGAACGGGAGGCGACGGGTGATGCGGGGTAAATGGGTTCCAGTGGTGGGGAATGAGCGGGAGGAGAGACGACGCCGAACGGTAGGGGTGGGATACGGGTCAGGGGGGTCGGCGAGGGGGAAGGGAGTGAAAAGGTTGGTAAAAATGGAGGTGGAGTGATGGGTAGTGGATGAGAAAGGCAAAACGGGAAGGGTGAAGGTTTAAAAGACGGGCTACAAGTTGGAGCAGCAGGCGGAAAAGAGTAAGGAAGGGTTCGGGGGATGGGATGTGAACCACCGAGAAAATGGCAAATTGGATACAACAGAGCAGAATATGTGCACGAAATGAAGCGATTAATTCACAGATCTTGGAGCTCCCATGGATATTAGGGAAATTTCACTCAGGCTAAGAATTTTCACTCTACACATAATCAAAATTTAACCTGTCCAAAAAGTGCCCATAATCATCTTTTTGATGCAAGGAAATTCAACAAGGGTATAGCAATCAAATTAAATGCGAGTTTTAGGTAACGCTGCTCAAAAGAATAAGCCAAGTACAAGTTTGCTACGATAGTTTGCTTGGGGCTAAAAGACAACAAAGACACATAAGATGAGAAGACTCCGGAGGAAGAGAAATAAAGGCCAGGGCTAATGGTTCTCATAGTAAACAATGATAATTACAATTGTCCAAGATGGATTGGAACAGGTAATACCGAAGTGAAATGAGAAACGTTCCTTCAGCTTAGGACTAATTGCGGTTTTTCATGGCAGTAATTACGGTGCAGGGAAATATTGGGAGATTTAGGAAGGTTTACCTGGAGATTTGTAAACAAATAAGGACAGTAAAATTCTTGAAAGAGACACATGATTTATTCTAGTGCTAAAGTTCAACTAAGGTAACATCGGCTACGCGACAAAGATCATTTAAGGCTCTTTTCTCAAATAACATAGTAACATGTTTACACAGGTGAGATAGGTAGATATATATTAAAATGGAAGGAAAACACTATGTGATTTAGCTCATCGTTTCTCGCTCACATCTAGGTGCCCAGCACAACGAGGTTTACTATTCTTATACGGAGTCGCAGCTAGGAGAGAAAAGGCTACCATTCGCGGATGGTGGAATGCTTGCAGTCGTATGGGAATGAAAATCCTGACAGGAAAGTAGCTAAAGAAAGGGTGAGATTGTGACTTACAAGGAAGAATGCGAAAGTCGGAGATGGTGGAGAGAGATGAAAATACTTTGGATCACTAAGGTAGGATGAGAAGAAAGAGTGCTGAAATGGACGAGGACCCGTGGGGGACAGGGGTCGGGACGTAAGTGCTTTGGGACTGGAAATCGTCGGCGGCTTCGGAGAGCAGAGATAAAGCCATCGGAGATACACGAGAGGATATAATGGAGACAGAGGGTACGGTTTTCACACGCGGCTGCTATCGACAGAGTATAATAATTTCCCTCACCTTTAATTCCAGAGCGATAAGCTGAGTTTCCGCTGGCGGACGACTCATTACCATACAAAAATCGATAGCATCACCCGCTACCCTCCTGGTCAATTTCCAGCTCATTTAATGCTACGGCGATGACCAGCTTTCGAAAAAATTCCCCGTGAATTCCCCACTCAAACTAACCTTTTAGTATCCTGTGCTCATTTCGTCTACACTACTGGAGCAGGAAAAGGTTAAAAAAAAATTCAACTATTCGTTGCCGAAAATATTTTTAACGGAACCATTTGACCACTCATGAAGCTTGGTCATTCGCAAATCCTAGTACACCTCATACTCGTTTCCCATACAACTCAAACTTCATAACTAGAGGTGATCCCACAGTTAAGAGGTACACACAACAGCTCTGGATGAAGAGAAGATATATTCATATCCCACTGCGGGCGCCAATGTGATCGTAGTCGAAAGGTCCAAAATAGCATTCGCAGACATACCAGGGGCCCAAGTCTTGAATATTTCGTTACGCTATAACGAATGAAATTTATCGTTATGATAACGTCATTCGTTTCAAGTTATTCGTTTATCCACGTTGATAGCAAAATATGACGTTTTCGTTGGTAACGAAAACGACAATATTATTCGGTGAGTAACGAAAGATTCAAGACTCGGGCCCCAGGTTGTCGAAATGAATGCAATGAAGTGAGAAAATATGTTTTTCACCTCCCTCCGTTTATTTTACTCCTACATTTAAACTTCCTGAACGATTCGATACATATATTTTATAGTCCAGCGAAACTCAAAATACATTCATCGGCATTAGTTTCAATATCACAGCCTATTTCCTTCTTCAAACGACTGGAAACTCTGTAAAGACGTCAAGAAGATTATAATTTTACTGATAATTAAGGCAAAGCATAAAAAGGTAATAAAATGAACAGGATACCAGCAGGTAGGTTTTCGAAAACTGCAAGTTGATATCGAAGCGAAATTCTACGAACCGACCAAGTGTTCAGGACACACTTACTCCTTTGACCCTCGAGTAGTGGTTCGTTGCTGCGGCATGAATATTAAGCTACTTGGAATAAGGTGTACGATCCTGGTAACGTTTCTCATTTATAGGCCAATAGAAGTGACGTTATGGTCTTACCACCAAGCATGTAAGGATGGGAACCATTAGCAGTCCTTCCCTCATATGATTTAAAATGTACGCAGTCATTATAAAAAAATATGCGACAGGTTATACGTGTGATTAACTGCAAGTGAAGAGCACTTTATTAACATAACCATTAGGATGGTCGGGGCAAATGTAGTAGTCCCATGATATATATAATTATTGATGGGAAACATAGGCTACGAGATGTCCATCAAACTTGTACGAACTGATTGAGACAATTTAAAATAAACCAACCGAATTCCAAATACATGATTATCCGGAGATTATTTTCTATCTCTCCATAAAGATAACAATAATGTTTCATTAATTCCGTGACAGTGAATAACACTGATAATTATATTTTATGGCCGATAATTGGGTACAATACAAACTTCAAGGGTAAGTATTTAGACACGTTCGTGCAAATAGCCAGGAGGGATATTTTTCACTGAAATAAAACAGGAAAATCAGTGTTTTAGAATGACTATAAATTTAAATGGATAACCTTATCCACTGAATAATGTTGTCACCTGGACGTGATAAGTATCAGTAAGTGACAGCACTGAAAATAGTTGTTGTTGATAGACTCGAGAAAGAGCGATTGAGATATTACCATCTATTTCCGACGTATACGAATCAATCTTATCGTACTTGAATCAAATACCTCAATTACCATTTAAGTTAATCCTCCGCCAATCACGCTATAATACGGAATACAAATTTGCTGATTCCTGTAACTGATGGTTCACTGATAAATGCATACGAGGATGACACTTTTACTAGTCAGGGATGTGAATATATATTCACCAACCCTATGCACCAGAAAGCACAATTGGCATTAAACTGCCAGTTACACTGTCCAGTGTGCCAAAATGTAACCGATCGTACATAAAAAGTAACTTGTAACCCAAATACCTCCCAGGTACCATTTTCTAGTCTCTATGACCCTTACCTTCCCAACCGTTTCTTATTCCCTCAGAAGACGTGAAATTTCCTGAGTCTTGAGAATTTAAAATATTTATTATGATAAAACACAGACATTATACTGTCTCTACTATTTTTAAATGTCTTCTCTGTACCACGCGATTTGGTTTTTAACCCGTTCACCAACAAAAATTTTATAATCATCCCATTTTGATAGAGACACGTTGGTCCCAAAGAGTAACAACATAAAAAAGGTAAGGACGAGCTTATTTCGCGATGCTATAACTAAGGATGGGACCACTCGTCACTTCACACCTGAGTCACCGCGAAAATCCCAACAAGTTTACGTAGGTCCTAGAGAATAAATGGATAGCAGGCACGGTGTCGACCATAGGTGAGGCGAGTGTGGTATACATTCTTTGTAAACACCTCTACTTATCGCGGCCATCCAATCGCGTCCTTTGCAAAAGTGATGCACAGCAATGCGACAGGGCTCCACAGCAGTGAGTGATGAATCTATTGTGGTGACTTATCGGACGGGGCCTCAGAGCACCAGCATTATTGCGCACGCCAACCCGGAACATCGCGTTTGGAAGTGGTAGCCCGAAAATTCATGCCACTGCAATGCGGAGAAAAACCAGTTACGTATCCCCATTTTAAGTTGAAAAGCCGTTCGAATATTCACAAGCTTTATCTTTTTTTCTCTGTGAGTTACGCAGCAAACTACATCGAATAGAATGCCACATTTCTAGCATTTAGCGGGAAGGGTCTATGCCAGCAATATCATACCTGGCATACACCGATTTCATTAACAGAAGACGTTACCAATAAGGGTGGCTAAATCTTGAAAATAGGATAAGAAACTCGAAAAGCCTACAAAAAATAAAAAAATATAAAAAGAAATGATCGATTTCCTGGATTTAAGCTAATAGGTACAATGACAGGCTCCAAAATTGAACCCATAAAACGGGTAGGAGACTGACGAATAACGTAATACGGTAGTGTATAACGTAATTTTTAGGTTTAGGGACAATAAATTTATAACAAATATGTAGTAAGATGACATAGTGAACACAAAAACTGATGGAGGCTAGGGAATAGCAAAAGAGAAATGAAATTGTGTGGATGAAAGTGAATGCGAAGTGGTGATGAGGAAAAATCTGACAGATGAACCACGGGATAAGATATGACACCTCGAAACGCCGAGCCAAATTGAAAACCAACTTGTACGTGGTTTCATGACAGGATATTGGTTTTGGCGAGAGTAAAATCCAGTACATAGTCATTTAATGGCAGTGTGTGATGGGAACCATATGAGATGCAGCCCTTAACAAATGACGTGTTCAAAAAATTAAGCCACCCAAACTTACTGTACCAAACCTCCAGGAAAATCATGAATCTAACGCAAGACTTCTTACACCTCTTATGATCGATGCGCACATACGCCCCAGTCATTTGGATTATCATGCGTGCATGTTTCTTGATTTAGTGGTGCGAATTCAAAACTAAGTCTTCCCTAAGAGATAATGCCCTTTGTGTGGCATATGAGAGTGAACGGCTGGGTTGTGGCCATGAAATAAATGTTTTGGTCTTTAAAACTATTACCTAAGCGTTCAAGGCGTGAGACCAGAATGAATACGCTTCAATGGGATTCAAACTTTCCTTAAAGGTTAAATACCGGTTTACATAATAGCCCAGGAATAGGATTCGTTATCAAATTTCTCGTTTAATTTGATAAGAAGCTCTGCAAGGTCGCGTGAAAATTTCACAATGAAAAACAACGTCGTTATTTATCTTGAGCAAGCTTCTTACTTAAGTGCCCAATAATGCACAGATCCTCCCCTTCCCTCAACCCCCCCAACCCACTGTAGAACACAACAAACAAAATCGCAACATCTAAATTTATGCATTTGTCTTGCTAATAATGAAATACAAGAGGAGCATAAAACATCCCTTATGCGTGTCTCGTCATTGCGAATGGCCGAAGCTCCCTGTCTCCTCGAGAGACGAAATGAAAGCCACTCGAGCGTTGCGCCAAACAGCGGAAGGAGTAAATATCACTTTGTTCCAGTCCGTTTCCCCTGAGAGTCCGCTAAAAGAACAAAGTCTAGCCATAAATACCAATTTCACCAAATATTCCCCTCCCGCCTCACTCCCTTCCTACTTTATTAGAGCCTGAATGCCCCCTTCCCTCCGTGCCCCCGCCTCTCCCTTTCCCTTCCCGACGTGGCGGTCGTCCTCCCCTCCAGTTGCCAATTCACTGACTCTCCCATTCCTCTTTTTCATCCATGACCCCAACGCCGCTACTCCCCTTTTGAAATAATCCTCGTCCACATAGAGGAGCTGAAATGAAAACAAGCAATCCACGGCGCACCATGCTGCTAATCACACATTCGCAACGAAACCCATGACGTTCAACAACGAACTAATATTATTAGTCAAAAGTGTCCTAGAAAGAATAAGCGCGAACATGTGTCGAAAATATTATCTATCCAACTGTGATTAATACAACTTTCTTTGTTCCATTCCCATTTGCAGAGGGAGGATCAAAATAAAGAGAAGGCTTTTGCCTTTTCCGGTCAAGTTTCGATGATTAGATATGTATGCATTTTAAATATCAACGCAAAACTGATTTTAACGGTACCTGACGCTTTTAAATCTTTTAAAACTATAGTTTTAATTTTTTCGCGCAACACTGTCGCCCAGCTCTTCACTGGAAATGTATATAAATCTCTTCAACAAGTTCCCCTCGAATGTGAACTTGTATTCCTGGCCGGTTTCGTGGGGAACCGTTCATAAATTCAAAACGCTTCAACATTTTTTCTCCAATATTTTTTTTTACCAGCACGACCCATCGATTACTTTGTATGGTACTGAAGGTAGGTCCTGTACAGCCCCGAGCGAACCGGAATCCCGAAGTCTATTGAGTGGGTAGTTCCACGTCCAAAAAATCGTGCCGCTCTCCCATTCCAATACCGTAAAAAACCCTTCTGATGCCGCTCCCCGTGAACCACCGATCCCCTCAGTCACCAAAACCTTCCCTCCCGCCTACCCGCCGTCTAATAAATTTCATATTCGCTCTTTAGTAGCCGGGAAGACCGCCACCCACTCCATCCTCTGCCCTTTTGGCCTTGGGCCCTTTCCTTTCCCTAACCTCACTGCCACATCCCCTCACAGTGAGGCCCCAAACGAGCGCCGCAGGGAATGTGATTTCGGCTACGACGGCTGTCGCGCATGTGCCGGTTTCCCCAAATGACAAATGTCGTACTCGGTACTCGAGAGATTGCGAAGCGAAATTGTTGCCGCAAGGCTACTCTTCCCATCCAGACGCATCTCAGGGGAGATAATAGCCGGCCGAGGTGGCCAGGTCGTTAAAGCGCCAGCCTAGAAACCCAATGGTCGCTACTTTGAACCCTTCCTCGGACATGAATGTTGCATTTTTCGGTGCGAAATAACTTAAAAGTTGGAAGACCTTAAAATCTTATTCTACTACTACAGGAGAAAATTAGCAAACGCGACGTCAGTCAGCCACAAGTCAGGGCACTACATGAACCTCATATTGTAATACTATACTTATACACTACATGAACGTTTCTTCGAGAATTCCAGTGGGATAAGACTTCTTAGCTTTTTTTATTTTTCCTCCGGACTGCCACTGGGTGATCATTTCCGACCCAACATTCCTCGATGGCGCAATGATCTTAACCGCAGGAATCCTGTCGTAATTACGCAATAAGAGCCAGAACCCTGCGATTACGCACTCTCTCCTTGTCACCACTTCCAAATTCCTCTCTTCACTTCACTCAACCTTTTGCATTGAGCAACAGCGACCGTGCGGCTGACTCACGTCCTTCCTAATTGACGTTCAGTGCAGTGCATTCCACTAAGAACAATGAACATGCCGAGAATATACTCAACATAATTAGTAAATAATCCGGCTTTCTTCCTCCTAAGCTGTTGCCATGGAAGGGTTTTGTTAACCGTCAGTCTAGCTCGATTGTTAACTAATTGAATTCAAGGAAACATTCCTTTGAATGCCACGGCTAGTCTATGCCTCGTGAAGACGGATTTCCAGGAGCAGAATTTTCACTTCCGACCCAATTGCGATTACTGTTACACTCATTTTAATTTTCCCGATGCGTCGACTAGGATAGCGGCTGTGTCTAATCGAGTGCTTCGTTGGGAGTAGGCCAACGGGACGGGAGAAAATGTTAGTGGCTTTAGACGATAAGCGTTAACTGGTTGCGGTGCCTAGAGCCCAAGTACCGGCGTGCGTTGCATATGGCTGAGAGGTCTTAGAGGTACCTAGCGCAAGATGATGAATGGGTTCCGAATTTCTAATATTCATCCCCTCAGCAAGTTGGGTAGGGACTCTCCATCATACCCCACCCTAACCGGTAGAAAATACCACTCAATAATCAATTTGCCATCCCCTTCATGTGTTTAAAAAATGTGTAGCAATGAATTTTTGGAAAAAGAATTGTCCTCCTCCTAGCATTTACAAAATAAGTAATAATGAAATAACAAACGTGGAATCCATTAAATATCTTGGAATAAGACTGACACATGATCTTTCCTGAGGTAAACAGATACGTGAAATAATGGGTCAAGTGAATCGTAAACTGGGATTCGTCAAAAGAGTACTGGGTATATGTGACGATCATGTACGAGAAATCAGCTTCTTTTCCCTTATTAGACCTCATTTGGAATATGCTTCCAGTGTATGGGATCCCTACGAAATCGGTCTAAGAACGTGTGCAGCGAAGATCGGCAAGATTTGTAAAGGGGCGGTACGATAACTATATTAGCGTAACCAGTCTATTAAATGAATTCAAATGGGAATCATTGTCAGATCGCAGGTTGAATTTTAGACTTAATCTCCTAAATAAATTCCAAGATAATATTTTCAGTGATGACGTTAAAAATATTTTGCGAACCCCAACTTACTACGGTAGACTGGACCATTATTACAAAATTAGAGAAATTGATTGCCGAACTGACAGATTCAAATTGTCCTTTTTTCCTCGTACAATTAGAGATATGAATAACGGTAAATATATCCAATACGATTGTAGCAATGGATAGCATAGGTAGTTTCATGTCGGTGTAAGAACTTGAAGGTAACCCAACTAACAGCACGTTTTTGCATGCGTAGTTTGCCATTTTTATCTTTTTAAAAATTGCAGTCTGGATTAATATATTAATACTTATCCTTTTAAATGCATGATATGTAGTGCATATTTGATGAACATTCCCCCCCTGCCACACACCTTTGAGGTGGCTTGCAGGGTATTATGTAGATGTAGATGTGACACTTTGCCTAATCGAAGAAGGTAATTAATAGAAAAATGTGAGAATGCGTCTTTACGAGGCATATGCTGGACTAGCCGTGGCATTCAAAGGAATGTTTTCTTGAATTAAATTATTAAACAAACAATAATTTCCGCTAAGGGAAAAGAATCAATCAGATACTGTGACGTAAAATGGACGTCCCTTACAAATATGATTTTTCTTTTGCTCTATTTAAACCACGACCTTGAAGTGAGGTCTCAGAGAATTACTCAGCATGAAATAATTTTGTTGATAATTGGTATGAAGTCATTAGCCAAATCCATGCGTGAAGGGCATCTCGAGCAAAGCAATGCCAGATCATCTGTCTTGATCCAGTAAGCGCCTCTATTCATTCTGAGTCCATGGTACTGTCATAGTCAACTCAATACCCCGTGAAAAATCTCCACGATTAGCCAGGCGTGCTAGGGCAATCGATTAAAAGCGCGCACAGCCCACTGGACAATGTGAGAGCGTGACGAAGCTTTCCCCACCGTCCCCGAGGCTTGTGCTCGTATCATCCGCTCCGGGAGACAGTGGTTTGCCCGCAACGCCTTGCTTTTCATCGCCAAATGAGATCGATAACGCGGATAAAGAATGGAGTTGGCGAGTCTTGAGGCTGGGGCTGCTCTTGTCAAAAAAAAAAGAGACTAAGTTTACTTTTTTTGGACCTGAAAATGAAACTGATTTCACGACGAATGCAATCGCAACTTCTCAGCATGACTTTCTCAGACGCTACGAATTAAGAATTAGAATTTCCAGGATGAGATTCGGTTAGGATTGCAACACGACAAGTAAGACGAAAGTCTCACATGCCGATGAAAACTTTTGAAACTATGTGCCATACCTGGCATGCAAATTTGCTGTCAACGGTATGTAATCCTCATTATCTTACCAAACATGCAATGTATCAAACTCAATTATAAAAATATTCATGCCAAAAAACTGCAAATCAAAAGATTTATTTTAATGGGATAAACATAGAATTAGTTTTGATAGAAGTGTTTAGTATTGCCTAAATATTTCAGAAAACTTTTAAGGAGATGTTAGTGTGTAGTTATTACTCTCCTCTAAGAGTTATTAGCTTCAAAATGCAGCTCTACTGTCAAAAATCCATCTAGCCATCTCTGCCGCTATACTTTAATAATTTTTTAACCGCGAAATGTTTACTTATAAAACTCCAAAGACCTGTAAAAAAATGGTCAAAGATAAAAATATCTATTGAAATTACGGTCTTCAATCTGAAAGTTGGCAGGAATTAGCATTGTTGTCCACGCCTATTCATTAGCCCAAGAAATAGGACAACAGCTTCGAGTGTCTAAAAAGCATTACTACGAACATCAACTCTACACTACACATTCTACTGAATAGTTTTATGGCAATCTTCGTTCAGATTTCTGTTAAAAATCGTGGTGCATTCATGCTCCAAAGTGTTAAGTGAATCCCGGTTATTTATAGTGACCATCTACACATACTTACCAACAAAACCCTGAAGGAGTCCATTTTTCTCTCCAACTCCATCGAAATTCATCCCTACTAATTCGCCAAATTACGTCGAAAATATTTCCGCCGTGCAAGGAAATATTTTAGACATCATTTTCCATGCTTTTTTGTAATAATAAAATCTTATGCAAAATTAATTAACGAGTCATACATATCCATAATAGTTTGCGCAAGCGTATTAGACAGCGTATTTTCCAGCATTTTTAATAAAAGATACTTTCGGAACTTCACAAAAAGTTAGTGCTTTTGTAGCTAAATCATGCACTAATGCAAGTATACATGCAGGCAAGCTCATCCGCCATATGACCTTTTTTCGTATTGCATTAATTGTTTTTCCCCAGTGAGATAGTGTAAAGATACCAATATCAGTCCACAACTCCCAAAGATTATTTTATAAATCAAAGACATAAACGTTTTATATTTTCCTTCCTACTTTCTTAGATCCTGTAATCGTTTAGAGAAAGGCTGTTTTTACTTGAACTGTTAGACAAAATTCACAAAATACACTTTTACTTGTTTTGAAAAGGCGTAACTGCTGAGGTTACATTTCACCGCCCGAACTATTCTTTATCCTAAGAAAAACACGACAGTCATACCCCAGACATAATAGTCATCAATGAATTCTGGGTATTCTCAATGTCTCGTAAATTCTCAAAATGTTAGACCCTTAGTTCAAACTTCAACAAAAAGAGATTAAATGCTTATCACATTTTTCTTTTCATCGCTGTGCTTATTCGAACTTAGTCACACATTACCATTTCATCTCAGAGACTAAAATGTTTTTTCAAAGCAGCCCTTCAATACAGCGTCAAAGTTCACCACGCCAAACTTCCCTTTTAACTCTTTCGCAATAAGCCTGATGAAAAAAGACTGAAGAAGGAAAAAGTTCTTTGACATGCCGTAAGGAGTCGGAAAAATGAGAAATGGAGAGGAAGATTTATCGATGCGAATGTCTCTCCTGAAGTGGCGATAAAAAAAACAAGTGAAGTCGGGAAAGGAAACGGATTGATTGATTGCTCGATCGGTACAAGGGTCCCTTAAGATAGATTCCATATCCACATTTTCAGGCTATGCGGGCGAGGGCCGCCCTTAGGAGGCTTCTCCCACCACTGAGATCTGTATACGGTGATTTACGGGTCCAAAATTTGAGCGAATGATGATGACTTAAGGCCACGTGGCTCAGAGAGGAAATGTGGCATTAATGGTCCCTTCCCCTCAAGCCCTTACTATACCATCCCCTGCACCGCCACCAAGAGGCCATTTTCTATCAATAGGGCATCTCTTCAGCTCCAAATCAAAAAATCTCCTCACAGTCCATCTAAAAAAACCCTTAAGTAACGAATAAAGCTGTTTTTCCGACAAAACATTGTGCGATAAGACGAATAGGACTACGTGAATCCATGGAAATGCGATTATCTATCAACAAGATTATCATTTAGTGTTTGTTGCTGATGCGTTTGATCCGAACGGCGCTGGTTGTTCATGGAGTTACCATGTGCACAGAGAAGATCAGCGTGATTTGTGAAAGATCTTAGTGGTAGCTGAGTTAGTGCCACAAGCTTATTAGACATCATTTTGACATATCACTATGAGACAGTAGTAGACAGTAGGCATGCAGACGTGTATTGAAGCCGATCTGTTTTTCGATGACGACAAAATACTTTTAGTTGATCGTCCGCACAATGCGGTGGATTTAAGCTAAAACAAGATTAAAGACATTAGTCTGCTCTACGGATGGTATTTAAATATCTTCCATTCAGCGAGCTATAAGCAACCAAAAAGTTGTCATGGTAACCGGATAGGTAGTGATGTATGCTTGGTGATAATTCGCTCCTATTCCAACATCTTCTAGTTAGCTTTGCAGCTTTGCAGGATACTCTGTAGATGTTCATACTTTTACGCTATTCATCCACTGCTTTTGATAGAAATGCACCATAAAAGGCAGTGGAAAGAGCTCGAAACAACTATGGCAGAATCACGTATCTTTTCTAGAATGGCGAAAATATGGAAAAATTCTTCAAGGCATGTCGTACTATTTAAGAGACAAAAATCGAAGTGAAACCCAGATGACTCTGTCAATTCAAAGCATGATGGAAATCGTATTCTAGATAATAGAGATACCTTAAAACTCCTAGTAAAAGGCAAATCTGAAGCATTTGCCAATATTGGATACAAGAGGCGTATAACGTGTGTACTCCAGACTTTTGGGATTATTACCATGCGAATGCCACAATCATGGATTTACATTAATAGAATGTTGCTGCCAAAAAAGGATTTTGAAGTAAATTTCTACATCCAAGACAATTTATCTTTTGCAAACTCACATGAAAAAACCTTTAACATCTCCGATCTAAGTATCAGAGAGGTAGAAAAACTAAACAGATGCTTATGCGCTTCCCTAGACTAGCCTTCTCTTTTCCTTATTAGTATTATGGTCCTACGCTTTGCAAGATAAGAATTTTGCATCGAGAATTTGATGAAAATAATCTTCTTGAATTGTTGAGGAAGCGAGTGTCATCTTAAGGAAACAAGCGTAGGGGAAGCTAGGTAGTTTCCTATAAAATGCACTAATGAGCTGGATTAAACGTTTTTAACCGTTAAACAGGGCAACTTCTTAAAAATTTAAATAAGATAAACGTCCACAACAAATTAGGCCGGTGAAAAAGAAAACTTTATATAATTATTTCGAAGCAACGAGTAAGGAACATGACCAATGCACTCGAATGTGAGTGTAAGGAGTCGGCTACATGAAAAAAAACTGCGAATCTTCTGAATGTAAGAATCCAACGTCATTCTGATAATTCCAGCGAGTAAGTAGAGACGGATTCGAAAGAATTTACGGCTCGGGGAAAAGTTCTGAGAATTTAAAGTACAATGACGAGAAGTAATGACCTGTGAGGTGAGACGGGAGGATTTCGGGACCGAATACATGAGTCAGACGCTTAGGGAGTCGGACGAAACGCCCCGAGGTTCCCCGCCTAGATATTAGAAGAGAGACGCAGAGAGTAATCAGAGACGACGTCAGCGCTGGCCACTTGAAAAATCAGTCACGTCCGTGAATGCAGACGTACAGGAGAGACAGAAAAAGCTAGCTTGTACCATATTTGAGAGCGTGCGACCGCATAGATATTTAAACATAGGTAAGCTCCTGGGCATATTCGTATAGGAGTAGGAATAGACACACAGAAACACTACACAGGCATTCCTCAAATGGTAAACTCAAAGAACCACTGCAATTTCATAAAAGATTTTGCATTAAAGGTTGATAAATTTCCAGGTCACATAAAGGTTCCTTCATACCTTGACTTGTACATCAGAACCTAAATTATTTTTAGCAAAGTTTAAGTTAACAATCCTCACCGTGTAAATAGCTCTAGGAACATTTAACACATATGTATATTAACAATAATGAAAATTATCATTTCTTGATGAAAATTGGCAATTAGAGTGCTTTGTTGAATATTTAGCGTTGTTATGTTCATTAAAGGCACGTCCTAAAAATACCCGCAGGGCAAGCGGAAGAACATACGTCGCGCAGAATTGGGTCGATCCAAATTGCTATCCTCACCTGCATTCCATCGGCATGTTTAATATTGGGAAGTGGAGGAATTGAGGTGGCCGGAGTCCGAAGGCATGCTAGGAAATCTAAATGGAAAGAACGAGATAGCAGGAGGAAGGAGGGAAAAAATAACGCATGGAAAGAATCATTGTAAACAAAGTTATAAAAAAAGCAATAATAAACTACTCATTCTAGAAAATAGCCGAAAAGAGAAGTTGATTTTCCTCTGTAAATTTACCAGATAATGAAAGAAATTCGGTTAAAAGTATCACGTTCCCGAAATGAATAAAGCATGTCACTAACGTTAATCCACGATCGAGCAAAGCTTTCCTCTGTGCAGAAACGCAGAAAATGTCATGCACACTCCAACTGAACACGAACAGTGAAAAAATGGAACCGAGTAAAATCGCGGGATGGTCATAAGCAACTTTAACCAAATACAGTGCAATACTTAGTTACTGAAAAGTTTATTTCAATGGTTACAAATTTTGGTTTCCCTAAGAGATGTTCCCAGTGGATCAAGTTAAAATGCTTTCAATTGGTGCCTACGTTGAAAAATATGAAGTTCTGAATTAGATGTGACACAAACAAGATGTTTTCTCAAATTTTTTTGGCTAGGCCAAAATTTCTCTTTTTTCATTTCTCTCTTGGCCAAAAATAATAATGTAGTAAACCACCCCATACATATTTATTAAGTATAAAATAGTCGAACGCACGTACAGTCAATGACAGAAATGCATGTGAGCAGATCATCTAATACGAGAAGCACGTGAAGAAATGGATTTTAGTGAAAGAGCGTAGTTGCACGATTAAGTCCCAGACCAGGTATCTTTTGTTTTCCAAACACATGCCGTAGCAGTAGTAGGTATACTTAAAGTTTTGGGTGCTACGACGGCTAAGGTTATACATCACCGTCTAATCTAGTTCCTAAATCCTAAGACACACACCATGTCCTTGCCCACGGCGGGACTTGAATCCGCAGCCACTTGGTTGCCAGGCCGGCGCATTACTCGGTGGCCTGGCTACCTCGCGCCCGGCAAGTGCACGCATTTTGTGCCGTCCGAAGAAGCGTTCGAGGACGTTACGCAGAAGGTGGTAATGGCAGAAGTAGGGGAGGAAGACGCAAAGCGCAACAACAGGAAAAAGTGAAAATGACGGAAAAAAGGGAGGAAAGCCCCGGTTTGGACGCGTTCACCGCAGTAACGGGGTGCGAAAGCTTCCTTCTCCTCCACCTTTGCCCGTGCAACCGACCCGTCTCCGCCCTAAGCACCACCTTTCCGATGAAAATTTCCCTCTTCCGCCTCCCTAGCAAACACGCCTCCTCACCCCCTAACCGCCTAGGCCTCGCCATGATTGGATGAGGGTAGCGGTGGGCGTGCGCAGTGAGGCAAATGAGCGCGAATCCCAAACTGAAACATCCTTTGCGAGATGGGAAGGTCGGATTTTGAGTAGAGGGGGGGAGAGGGGAGGGCAAAAACTCCCACCCACTCGGACTCGTATCTCTTGCGTCAATCGAGGTTTCCTCCAGGAGATGAGAAGCAAGTGAATAAGACGGTGATATAGCCGGTTTTATCCAGGGATGGGGTATTATTTTCACGAGAGGGAAGATGTAATGCGAAACGTCATGTGAACTTGAATTTGAGAGGCCAAATTAATTAAGGAGATAGCACATGTTCGCTGAGCAATAATAAAGTAAGCTACGAGACAACTGCTTTTCTCAATGAGAATTTAGTGGTTCGTGAGTTTAATTTAGTTACAATGTGGCACTACTGTAATTTTCTTTTCTTTGGGAAATTCGTGGTAAAAATTGATTCTCATTAAAGTTTCATCTGATAAATAAAATACTTCAAGTTCCATAGACCATCAAATTCATAGTTTAACTTTCTAATGAATACTAAAAGTTATAGTGTGCACTGTACAATTGACATCAACACATTGTTACAGGCTGTAAAATACACTCGACCGCATTCTCCATATAATTAAAGAAAATAATAGCTTACGATGAGCGAAGGAAACACTCGAAAAATAAAGCAGAGGATTACAATTTCCTTTTAAAATATTAACACGAAACATTTTTTCGAATCAGAGAACTGATTCGCAAAAATCTTTTTTTACCGTAAAGAAGAAAGATTTATTTACTAGATCCTAATGATTACTCGACTCTAACGTTGTGCGTGATCTCACGACCTCATTCTCAAGGACTAGGGGACCCATAGCCTTCTCATTCGTGCCCTAGCAACAACCGAACTGTGATCTGGGGCAAATATCAAAGAGAATTACGTTACGATGCACCCCTTTGAAAAACGAGGGCGCAAAACTCAAACAATGACTGCTGTGTATTTATCCCAAATATCAGCCGGATTAACGTCCACGAAGCCCGGGAGTCCTTCGGAGCCCCGCCTCCCACCGTTCAATAGGAGTTCCATTAATTTTCCCCATCATATCCAGATCGTGAATTCGCGGATCGACCCAGATTTATTGCCGCATTAGAGTAGACCTCGTGCAGCTCTCGAAGTATTCCGGGTGATGACCTCCCACTACTTATCGCCTCTATTCCTCCGCAGACCGGCCACCCCTGGCTCTTTACATCCAGTGCCCATTTCGCATTGCCATTCTTTAAGCATTTGGATCAGGCCCCATGCCAGTTCACCGAGAACAGCGATTTCTTAACTTTCTATCGGATGGGCTTGGAAATGCACGTTAATGTTCCTTGAGCGATTCACTGCTAAGTGGTCTCCTCAAATTATCGCCCTTCTCGTACAGCAACCAATGCCATACCCTTGGAGCAGACCGCACTTCACTTTCAGATAAATTGCAGGCATCCTCCCCTACCCAATCCAAGGCTCTCCGAACTGATAGGAAAAAATTAGTTTACAAAGGATTAAAACAAATGAGCCAAAGATTAACAAAAGAAAAATCTTCTCTTAAAATTCTGCATATGCGTCGCTTAACATATCCAAGATTATCGGAAAGATTTCTTATTTCCGAAAATCACGTCATTCTACGATCCTCCGTACAAAAGGTTACAAAATAAAATACAATTTTCTCTTGGTTCAAGGAAAAATTACATTTTTCTAAAAATATTAGAATGAAATCAGTGTCAAGAAGTGTTCACCCAAATCCAATCATAAACCTATCACGGGTTGTATACAAGTGATTACGGTGTATTTTCCTATTATAAATCTTAAATAAATATCTTTTAGTGAGTATCCGAGCTACGTGTTTGAAGGAGATAACACTCAAGTTAAAAGTACAGAACTAACTTCAAAAGACTGAAATGAACAGGATGGTATCTTGTAGGGGTTAAACTGATCGCTGAGGGAAAAACGTGCCTTAGAAGGAAATTCACACGCTTTTATCATGCATTAGAGACCCGTGCATAAACAGGGTTCATACCAACTTTCCGTTTTCAATTTCCATGACTTTTCCCTGATTTCCAGTCCCACTTTTTGAAATTTCCCTGACATTATATCAATGGCAAAGCAGACGGATTTATGGAAAAATGAAGCAATTTATTTATGATGAGGTATGATGAGGATGATCGAAAAATTAAGAAAATTTATTTATTCCACGAAAGTAACATATTCCAGTCAAAATTCAAAAACAAAACAACGGACGAGCATACCAAGCAGCCAGATCCTGAGCCGAGCGAGCCGCCAAGTCTGCGCTACCCCGTGCCACCCAGCTAGGATGGCAAGAAAATGCGCACCTCGCCGCTTGAGCGATTTTTATCTTTTTGCAGCGCCTCTGGTGTTTTTCCCTGACCAGAATCTAATTCCCCTGACATTTCCATGACTTCCAGTCCCGATTTTTATTTCCCTGACATTTCCATGACTTACCTGTCCGGTATGAACCCTGATAAAAGAAGGGAAATTAGGGAAGAAGGAATTATTAAATCTGCGACATCGCTTTGATAAAGAAACCTTACGAGGTCGGCCATGTCTAGAAGATAAGCACCGTCGCGTTGGCTAAAAAAGGATTGGAAGCACTTACCATATTTAAGAATTATCACCGGCTGGCCTTATAGAGTGGACCTTGCTAATGAGCCCATTCCGGTAGCAAATGTGGACCACACTCGGCGTATTCCAACGGTCTCCACCCCTCTTAACCCTTCCACATCTCCCTCTAATTCCCCTTATCCTACACCGCGTGGAATGAAGAGATGTCTTAAATGCACTACCATCTGCGGAAGGACGGGAGAGGCATTAGCGGCGACCGTAGCGGAGACAAGCTTATATAAAGAGGAAGGAACACTCACACTCCCTATCTGAAATTAGATTCTAGAATTCCATCCGCGTCCTCAGTAAGATTCCTCAAACCTACTCTCCGACAAAACCTCGCTTACCGAGGTCATTTTACCCTCTCGTACCCTTAGCCAACATCAGTTTCTCGTCCTCGTCTCTCTCGTCCGCACACTACCACACCAGTCCCCTAAGCGTATCATCTCATGCCTCGGTCCTTTGTGTATATCCTTACCGCAGTCCAGAGCTAACAATGCCACCTCAAATCCCAAACCTGAGATCTCATCCAATCCACTTTCGACCTTCGACTGCAATTCGAGTATCATTCCTACAATAGCTACCATCAGTACCTCATCATCATCGGTCAACAATCCTAAGATTGGTTTGACGCACCCTCCACTCGATTCTTCTATGGGCCAACCTCTTCTTAGTAAAGTAATTTTTCTCTTTTACATTCTTCACAATTTGATCCATATATCTCATACCTATCCAAGGATATTCACTTCATCACCAACCCACTTAACTTCCATTATCATCTGCTGTAAATATTATCCATAAACCTTGCAGTATGGTATAGGGGGCAAGTTTTACAAACCCGTTCTCTTGATCCTCGCCTTCCGATGCAAGGGAGACCAAGCCAAACCCTTCCCCTTCACTCAAATGGTGTGTATTTAGGCGATGATGATCATAACATACAATTGAGTGCAAAATTGAAGAAAAAAATTTCTCCAAAGCCGTAATCTTAAGGGGCGAAGGAAAAAAGGGGTTAGGGGTTACTTTTTCATTTTTATCATTATACTATCCCCCATTTTTATTTTTTGTGTGTGTCGGATCACTGGCGTTGGAGAAATCCTCGTAAAGCCTGCTTGTGTGAATGATTGAACTCACTAAGGTGATTGCATTTAGTATACAAACCTGAGTGAGTGAGCAATTGTGTGAGTCATAGTTCGCTAGTCGTTTTTATTTTTGCCTCCATGATTTAGATTGGGCAGTCAAAATAACATGTAAACTTCTCTAAGATTTCAACTGCTTGTTTACCAGGGGGCACTTAAAATTTTAAGCTTATACCCGATATCTATTTAGGCTTCCTCAGTTGTGTACTTAAGTGTGTATAAGTGTACTTAATTTACTTTCAAATGCCCATTAAGCTTTCTATCCTAAAAACCTGTAACGATATCTAAGGCTGACGAAAGTGTGACTTAAGGGGAATTTTAGAATATGCCATATTTAAAAGAAAATAAAATTCGTGGCTATCAAAATAAGCAATAACATCGTCATATTTGCCTCTTTACAGGCATTTTTTTTTATTTATTCAACTTCAACCCGCTCAAATTAAGGTATTCAAACAGCCAAATTACGAGTTCAATGCATCCATTTCAATATGGAGTTGTCGCACGCATTATGAAGGACCTAAAAATAGGATTTTACGATTAAGATCACTTTCTCAAGAAAAAATATATTGAGCTGAAATAATATGTTAGATATTGAGAATTATCCCATCCAAGATCAACATCGGGTAATCAAAGGCTGGAAACGAATATATTTCCCAATTAATGTATCATTTTTGTTCCGATAGGACACAATAACCACTTGAGACTTCACCGAACAGAAAAGGGTAAAAAGATGCATCTTTTGCGGGAAAGAAGTTCCTCGATTAAGTTTGCTCTTTTAATACAGGCCATTTTAAAACCTATAGAAGTAGATACAAGTGGACAAAGTTTTCTCACATCAAAAACTGCTATTACTTCCCTTAAAAGTGTGAAAGATCCCACCTCCCAGTAGAAGCAAATATTTTTTTTTAATCGATTAAAAAAGCAACGGCGACGGAAAATTTTCAAAACTTGGAAACCCATAAAAAACGAAGTACACCCCCGGGAAGAAGAGAAAAAAAATAATTATGCACTCAAGAAAGTCTGAGCGTATCGCTTCTTTGAGGTCAGGAAAATATGAAAGAAATATTTTTTTTTAACCTATACCACCCAAAAACTCTTGATAACATGATTTCCCTCTCGGCCCGAAATCCTCCGGATAAAAGGACTTTTTTAGGCGGTGATGGAAATGAAAAATCGAATCGAATCTAAAGAATCGAATTACACCGAAAAGCAAAGAGGGACATTTTGCAGAGGGAAATAAGAAGCATCAAGTGAAGATCTTAAGTTGCGAAGCACACGTATGACCGATGAATAATGGATTTGGAATATGTTTTAGTCTATAGTAGAGCTCATTTGAGAAAGAAAAGCTACATTTTATAAACCCTCCTTGCCCAAGCCACAAGAAAATGGACAAACAACATGGAGGCACGCTCATTTCTTCCTCAGTATAGGTGAGTCTAAGAAGAAATGAAAAACAATACCAGTTAATTTCCGGTTACCTGTAAATCTGATTTCGAGATATTACTTTGCATAATTCACCTTCTCTAAGTTAATTTCTAACAAAATCGTGCATCTATTAGTGATAATTAAGCATAATTAACATGGTAATTATTACATTTCATCTGGTTTTTGTTAATAACATCATACAAATTAGAATAACTAAATATGATATATCAACAGATAGGTAATACTTTTAAGCCATGGGTAAAACTGGGTTAAATATATTACACCGGAAGGATACACTAGGGACTTCATTGAGACGTATCGTAATTCATAATAAACTTAGTTGCTGCACTAATGTATTAAGAGGTAACTGAAAGCGGTAAAGCAGTTTTATATGTGTTTTCATGGTAGAACCATTAAATAAAATATCTAAAGTGTAAATTACTCAATTTTGCAAATGGATGGATATTCGGAACTCAAAGAAAATGAAATAAATTGTTGGGTTTATGAAACTTGAGGTTTCCCGGCATGAATCCAGCAGTTTAGTTTGCCTTCTTCTCAACGAAAATGAATGTTACTCGCATACCATACACAAGGATCGCAGCTGTGGGTAAGTAAACACTTTGTGGGCTAAAATGGCAACGTAAAGTTTCAAGTTGAATCAGTCTAATTGCTTCGATTATATACACTTATCATTGTGTACTCTTCTAAGCGTTCATTTAAGCATTAACCTGAGATGAATTTCACATCAATATCACTCCAGATTAATCCTGAATAACATAAATAATTCTTGTTTCCAGCCCAATAGCCATAGAATGAGGAAAAACAACGATCTGTACGCATGGTAATAAGATAAAGATGGGAAGAAGTGATTCGGGAATTTCCTTTTGATACAGCGTACTGCATTGCCTTGAGATTAAAGGATGCGACGGGCACCGATAGTCTTGAGTGTTCGAGTGGAGGGGAGGAAATGGAGGGTTAAAATAAAAGAGGTGAAGGCCTGCGGAAAAATTCCGATAGCCGCCTCGAAGATGCTAATGGAATTTACATGTTTGAAAAGAAGCGTAAGATGATGCAGACGTGGCCAAAGGAGATGGGCGACAAAGAAATAAAAAAACCCGTTGCAAAGAAGAAGATGAAGTATAAAAAGTGCACGGAAAGGAAGAGAAGTAGGATGGATTGGCAGAGTACTACTCCATTCCACAATATTTTTTTCCTAAATAAAAAACAAATATATTTCCCAAGAAAAGGCAATAAAATGTATAATTCGTGAGAGGGTGAGAAGTAGAGGGTGGACCCCGTTAAGTTTATCCGATATATGCAACTCATAAATACGAGACATGTTCTCACCTCTATTTTTCCTCATTCTAAACTCTTGATTACCACCATATATTCACCCACGTAGTTATTTTAAGTAGAATCACGGATAATGCGAATAAACAATATGAAAGGGTAAAAATGTCGCCAATGAAAAAAAGACTACAGAACCCTTCGCGTTTCCCAATAATATTGCGTATATGTGAACATTCTCTTGAATGGAACTGGAGAAGAGGGCAGGAACGGGAGTGAGAAACTTTTTTCATCAAAGGAACTGAACTTCGTTTGATAACAAGAAAGGAAAACCACGGCATCAACTTCAATGTTGTAAAAGCTGAGGAAGGGAGACATCAGGATGTGACAATAGCTCGAATACCTACTTGTACATGAAAGTACGGTCGAGAAATAAATATGAGACGGAAACATGGGGAAAGTCAAATTCACGGGAACTTTGAAGGAATAAAAAAATGAATCAAGTTAACGGAAATCTTATAATTATAGTACGTGTAGAGTAAGTTAGACAGTCACAGGCACCAATATGATACGTATGAGCATCACAGCGTGTAAAATGTGCCGCTAGCCCGAAGTTCCGATAACTTTCAGTGCAATAGGACTCTTATGCGACATTTTTACATCGGCTAAAATTAAAGGATGGACTATGTTCGCTGTCTATTCTCAGAATACTCACATAAAATACTTCAGTGAACCTGAATTTTTCCAAACATTACCAAGAAAAGAGTATCTAGAAGTGAATTACGACATTTTTTTAATATAACAGCTGATGTGCATGAAAAGTAGTACAAATGATGCCATCCCTGAAAATGATCGACCTCGGCAGAGATAGCTCTGGCACTCGGTGACTAGCTAATTCCATTCGATTTCATGCGAAAATAATCCTGGTCACTACCAGAGTTTCGTGAGTAGTACAAAGAACCTCATTACGTCGGATGGAGCATTAATATAGAACATCTTCGCGTCTTGTCTATTTAATCTTCCGTTTCTACCTCCATTCCGCCTCATTTGACCCTGATTTCACCCAATTATCACAAATGGAGATAATTACTTCAGCTAACAGCACGTGCCCTAAAAATACACCCAAAAGCCAGCTCAAAATTGAGATATGACGCTTCAACAGGCTTAGTAAATGAATGCATCGAAGTCATTTTTATACTGTACAAGCTGACCCGGCCACGCGTTGCGTGGCTCAATCTGGTTAAATGGAAAGTGCATGTTTATAGTATGTTTAATTTCACAATTCTTATGGGTATACAATATATCTCAGCTGATCGATTGTTTTGCAGCTGGACACGCATATTTGTATATAATTTTAACGTCTTTACATGTCGTCACAAAGTAGAATATTTCAGGCAAGCATTTATTTCATCCGCTAGTGTCGATCGAGGAATTACAGGTAATGTTTGCCTGAAATGTCGTGCAAGCAATATTAATGCGTTTTCAAATGGTCTCAGGATTCAACGGAAATCTTGCAATGATCGATCCAGAGCCTCGAGCGATGCTTTGTGCATTCATCCCAAGCAATAAGTTGGCATTTCTGAAATATTTTTCCCATGCCGGATGATTTGAATATGTTGCACGTGAGTGTTTCAATGAATTGCAAGTTCAATGGGATGCACATCCCGTCTCCAGTGTCGATATTGTATTCTCGATATTGTACAAACCTTCATGGAGTGAACAAACAACTAACCAAAGCTTCATGGAAATTGGATGAATGTTGTGGTAATGCATGAAGTTATCAATATTGTATCGATACAGTATCGATATTGTAATGATACTTTATAAAACTTTGATAAAAAACACCTAAATAATTTCACCTCAATTTTGTATCAACAATGTATCGATGTATCCATATTTTATCGATATTATATCGATACAGTATCGACATTGAATTATCGATTTTGTAGAAACCTTCGCGGAGCGTACTCAATAACTTTCAAAATTTCATGGCGATCCGATGAATGGTGTAGTAATGCATAAAGGACAAACACATTATATACATTCGATACAGTATCGATATTGCAACGATACATTCCTTTTAAAAAATAAATAATTTCACCTCAATTTTGTATCAATAATGTATCGATTTATTGATACTTTAGCGATATTATATCGATAAAGTATCGATATTGAAATATCGATTCCGTAGTCCTCTTTTCGGGAATGTACTCAACAACTTCCCAAAGTTTCATGGCGATCCGATGAATGGTGTAGTAATGCATAAAGGACATACACACACACACACACACACACATACATTCATTTTTATATATATAGATGAGGCAGTCGGAAAATCTAAACACTAGAAAGATCTGGCACTCTGTGCTCTTCAACTGTGTTCCCAATGTCGGACCCTGGTTTTCATTAGAATAACCTCACATAGTGTAGCGCGAATTAAGCGAAGAACTTGGAGTTGCACAACCATTGAAATATTTTGTGTCTGCACGGCTGAGCGTCCCGGCTGAGCACGGCAGAGTGCTTGGAGGGTATCTATTCTCGTTCACTCACGTGATTACGAGGACGAACGTAGATCTGACATCAGGGACCACCTTCGTCCGCTATTTCGGCCATAAAAGCAAGTTTCCCTCCGTTCGAACGAGGGCCCATAAATCGTGAAACCTAAAGTATTTTTCTCGGTAAACGTACTGAAATCTCTTCCCGGAACCTCTTTTTAGACTTCCGCAACTATGAACGACATCCTGCTACCTGCTTGAAATCAAGCTTCAAAGGACAATGAGAGAGTTGGGGAGGATATTGGGCAATGCAGTTCTGTTTTCATTGCATAGCATAAGTTTTCATGATTTCACAGCATATTACCATCATAAATAATTGGTCTTGTGTACATTCCCCAATGCGATGAACGATGAATTGAAAAGTTTATCAGACGGGCGATTTAAATTTTAAAAAGTAAAATAACTTTAAATTGTGGTATCTTAGTTCATTTGGCTCTTAACTATCTCCAAAGTTTCATGGAATGCCGTATCATAATTTCTATCATAGACGAGTATCCATAAGACACTGCGAGGTACTGCAATGAGAAAAAATTTAGCGGATTTAGCAACGGGCTATCTAAAATAGGAAGGGTGGAAAGAGTTGAAGGCGGAAGGAGAGGTAGTGAAAATGGAAGGGGGCAGGAAAAGCATGCCTTCCTCGCGATATCTCGCGGTTTAACTTCCCCACTGTCCCCCAGAGTCCATCCGGTGAACCGGGGCATACATTTCCCAATACGGCTATCTATCAACGGCAGGACGGAAAAGCCTTTCGCTAAATTTAACGAGTGCTCGGTGACGATTCAAGTGACGCCATTTGCAAGCGTGGATTTCTGATGTGTGGTGCAGGAACGTCAATTTTTGGCGATCGTCCGAAGATTGATGGACCAGATGCAGCGCCGACAAGACCGCAGTTTTCTAGTCTCACCGACGACTGGCAATGTCGATTGGCCAGCACTGCGCGGATAACGAAACACGCCATGAAATTTCTCACAACCGAAGGAAATTAGACCCAAAAGCTGCAGGTCGTTGAAACTAAGACATTTAAACGAGAACTCGAGAAAATTGTGACGTGAACGATAATCTTTCACCACACAAAAATGTTAGTTACTATGTTTCTATTACCTCTTTCCTCGTAACGTTAAAGAACACAAATAATTTGCAATAATTTGAAGTAAAAATTATAAATGCAGTGCAATATACTTAAAAGAGACAGTTTAAAATCAAAGACTGGCATAGAGTCGTCAGCGTGAAATACCCAATTTGTAAATATATGATGCAACACAACAGCTTTCTAGCCTTCTCTCTGGTCTTGTCTTGCGCTCTCGTAAAATACAGTCAAGCAAGCAATATTTTGTAGGATAGCTCTAAGGCCGCAAATAGTTCCCAAGGACCATGGAAAGTATCACAGAAAGATATTAAATGTCCAATCCGTCACCTTCACTGTAAGACTCTGATATATAAAACGTCCGTGCACACACAAATAAGGCCCATCGGGTGTGCTCTCAGTACACAAATGCAAGACATGCGAAGTCCTACAAAATCATCGGCTCATTATAACCGTCCCAGACACTAGAAGCGGCAGGTGGTCTACTGAGCACTCAGCACATAACATCAGCCACGCGAGTTAAACAGGCATTCCCCTCCCTTGGCTAAACCGTACTCACTACAGGAAGAAAAAACCCGAGAGAGGGTTTTTTCACGTTCCCGGACGCCAAAACGAAATGCTTTTTTTTCAGGACGTTTCTGGTGAAAAAATTGGTCACAATAGGGTATGTTACAACAGGGATAGAGGGAAACTCAGGTTCGTAAAAAAAACTGGGGTTAGAAAAAAAATCATTTGATCATAAAACAACTAAAACCTACTTTGGGAATTGACAGCAAGTGCTCTTCTGCGAAAACAAGATGCGCCGTTTCACATTACTACAAGTAATACAATGTCTTTAGAGAAAAAGGGGGGATCGGGTTGGTGTGGTGGCTATGGTACTGGCCTCCCATCCCGAAGGCCCGGGTTCGATTCCTGGCAGTGGCGGGTTTTTCAGTGGAAAACCGGTCCCCACTTGAGTGCCTAGTGGAGGGCATTTCAAGTTCAGTACTCAGTCCGTCGGATGGGACGTTAATCCGTGGTCCCCTTGGCGCCTTTCGTTAAAAGTAGACGCCGGGTTTCTCTCCACCCTTCCTCCGTTCCCTGAAAACTCCTACCATTACCCAATTATCCACCTATCCTAAATAGCGCAAATGACTTCAGCTGTCGTTCGCCCACCCTGAACAACCAACTTTAGGGAAAAAGGGTTTTTTCTTCCACACATTACTAACTCAAACAAGACCTTTGGGAGAGAAATGTTTTCACAGCTGAAATGAATAACCATCCAAATGCAGAAACAAGAAAAAGAGTTAATGAACGAATAATGAAGTTTTCCTATAGGAAAATATCACCAATCGCTAACCTGTAGAACACAAGGGAGGTGAAAACATAGACAAAAACAAACGAATTCCATTTCATTTCTTCATTTTTCAATTCTGCGAATGTGCATGATGGTTTAAAAGTAAGATTATTTTGCCACTAGTACCCTTACAGAATATTAATGCGGCATTACGAAAGTATGAAATTTCAAGATGGCTTCCTTAAAATTCCATAATGCCACGCGGGAATTGCGTTAGTTCTTTTATTTACTGTCCCATTTCCTGACAGTCGAGGGTTCTCATTTTACGTCAACGAAAGCAAACACTGCCTCGAGTCATCTCTAGACAATGTTTGCGATCACCAGAGAAGGTAGGCGTAGAGAAAATAAATGAGCGACCCGACAAGATATCATTGAAACGGAACAAGGAAATGATAAAAGACAGCCTGTGCCCTTTTATCACTAACCGCCTCAGTTTCTAGCCTGCAACGCCAATAAATGATGCACATGATGTAATGATTTCCTTTCGGTTCCCCCAAATATCTTTACTTCCTGTATATTTTGACTCCTAGATGTTTAGGTTTCTACATATGCTGCAGTAGCCGTTCACATTCTCAAAATTTCTTTAAAAATTTCCATCCTTGATAAGCTAAAATTCCAAGCCACTTTTGGCCCACACCTCGCCCTATATATCGTCCACCACTTGTATTTAACCTATTAGTTCTCTTATCTCTTTCTATGCCTTTTCAACGTCTGAAATACAGGGTTTAACAAAAATGGAGTCAATATTTTGCCCATTGTTGAGTTGTATTTACTAAAAGAAAATGTGACAGAGATACGCCTGAAGCTAGATATTTCCCAAGCGCTATCTACGGAATTATGGGCGTCTACGCCTTACGTTGAGTCATAAGGACGGTCCTCTAGTCGAGGTAAAATTTAAAGTCCGCCAGTAGCTTATCACGGCATGCTATAAGCCGTCTTAAGGATGATTTTCCCTCCTTTTAAGGTGTGTTAAAATACCTACCGCGCCAAGAATTTTTCACGTGATTAGGGTTAAGAGCTGGAGGGACTCATAGGTTATTTCTGCTAGAATGGCTCGAGTTCAACGCCCGTGTAATGCACTTCAAAGGTCTCCCTTAGCGTCCCCATCATCATTTAAGCAAGGGAGACAAATAAAAACAAAAGGTACACAAAAATGCGCAAGGTCAGAGTAGTGTTTTTCTCCCCCTTTTCTCATCCGCTGCCATCCAGACTCCGCGTGGGGACATAAACTGTGTTATTATGTGACGCGCTCGTGGAGTTTGCTCCAAATGGCTACGGGATGCAAATGGATTACGAGAGCTCTCCGGCTACATCATCGCTTGTGAGCAGGAGCGAGGAAAGAGGAGAGGCTCGGTTTTTCTATGAATCTGCTTCATTACGAATCTTTATTCGGTTCAAATAAAAAAGATATAACACAATATAAATTACTGTGGCCAATTTAATGTAACTCGATATGAATAAGTACACATTTTCAATCGAATTTAATAATCCTTCTTGCCTCTTTGCAATAATTGATCACAATGAGAGTAATCCATTATTAGGGACATATAGCATTAATGCTATTTCTGCAAAATAGATACTAGATAAATAGCGCTGAAAGGTTAGTATAGAACTCGGTGGATTAGACTATCGAGAATTTAACTTCCCGTCTGCCAAATAATAAGTGTTTTGGTTTTTTAAATACAAATATAATGACTGTGTAATCCAAATATATACGTATATTAGTATATTCATCGCATAAAAGATTGATGGCAGGCTTCACTTCATCATGACTTATGTCTATAACAACATTCCAGCATTACCACCCTTGCCAGCCCATCGAAAATGATCACGCCATAAAATATGGTCGTCCCTGTGACGAAACGAGCGGGAGAAAATATATATTTTCGAGTCGTGCGGTCGCAAACGACCACCTCATTACGGAATTTGCATATCACTGAGTTGTTTGTTCGGATCGTCCGAAAGGCATTTCCAGTAGGCCTATCAAAACCTTTACACGAGGTGACGGCGAAAGAAGTTCTTACGTGGTAGGATATACATCTCATACCAACGATGTGTTCGCTCGACTATTTTTATGACGGATATTAGCAACCCGAGCAAGGCAGACCGTGACACGGGTGTGGGTGTGTGTCGCCTGCCGCCATTATTTCGATTCGCACTGCCGAGCCTGGCAGAGAATGACGCAGGGAGGAAGGGGCCACCAAGCGGAAAGGGGGTGGATGGTGGTGTCGGCGGTGGTGGCGAAAACCCACCCTAGTCCTCGAAAAACCCTTCCGCCCCCTTCTTCCCTTTTCCCGTACACCCTCCCCTTCCAAACAGCGCCAAACGTCACCAAAAGGCAAAGGGAGAAAGAATTGCGTGGGTTGGGAATTGTTGGAGATTGGGGGGAGGAGGGGGAGACATTGGCAAGGGGGTGTGCAGTTAGGGAAGGGAAAAAATGAGCTGGAGATGGGGGATTTGTTCCCGCGCGGACGATGAATTGTGGGGGTTTGCGGCGTAGTCAGGTTTTTGGGGAAAAGGGAGAGAGGAGGTGTGGGAACATAAAAAAAGGAAAAAAGAGGGTTGATAGAAGGACGGAAGGTTCATGAAGGGATGGAGGAAATGGAAGAAAGCGGGGAATAATAGGAGAAAAGGAGGGAGGGAAAAGTCGAATAATGGTAGGAAAGAAATGAATGACGGCAGGAGCAATGGGAGATGAATAAGGGCAGAAAACGATCAGAGAAATTAACTCCATACTAGAACAGAATTGATCGACACTGAATTTCACGGACGGCCAATTTCAAATAATTTTCACTCGCCACCTATGGTTTAATAAAACTTAGAAGCCGATCGTATTTCCAAGATTTCATGATTAATTTCTCCACGAATATTAAATAAAACTTCATTGGTGGCTGTAGAACCATTTCGGTGAGGATGGTCCTACTACCAGGAAGTGCCTGATGGCAATGAAAAGGGACATTTTCAAAATGTGGTACATTTTTAAAAGAGGGGAAAAGTTAGCACAGAGAGATAAGGCTCCGAGAAATTATCGAAAACACGCTTTTTAAGATGGGGGAAAAAGAAACAACGCAATTCCACAAAACATTTTTTGTTAAATCAGCGCCCATAATTTCCATGCGATACATACTCATCAGGTGTCATCAAATATAGAGGTGAGTCCCATATACAAAACTAGGGTGGGGAGGGGAAGTTTCAGAGAATGGAGGGGATTGTGATCATATCTCAATCATTCTTTGCCAGAAGGTTGGTAAGGGATACTTAATGGGGATAAGAGTAGTAATGTGCTCTTTACAAAACTAAAAACTGTTTTACAAAAGTTCTTTACGGGCATCCTCGTCCCTTGCCGTGGGGAGGGAAATGATTAAGATGGATTACCCGGTCCATTTATGACATGTAATAGGAAGAATCGGACGGAATACAAAAATTTGCTGACCACGGAGCAGAAGTTAAAATTCAAAAATTGACAACTCCACCTCTTCCAACGCGTCCAACTTGCGACCTTTCTTCTCAAAGTGTAGAATTTTTGGCACAGGGTTGCTTTCGTGTTTGACTCGTAATAAATATTTTGAAAACTAAGAGTTCCCACTATTGTTAGTAAAGCATTCTCGATTTTCTTTGTTCTTGCTTCAAAAGTTCTCCCCATTCGTCCAAAGTAGATGGCACTGCGGTCCGAGCAACTGAGTTTCTATACTCCACTTTAATGTAATGTGTCAACTATATGCTTGGTAGAGCTGAATATGTTTTAAGCGTAATTGTGTTTAGAAATACTGCGTTAGTGTTGTACCAGATGGTTGACTTAACTCACATTACAGACAATATTTAGTCAATGATAGCTGCCCTAAACTAATTACAAATTGAGTGAGTACTTAAAAGTTGGGAACAAAACTCCTTTAATCTCAGGACTGAAAATGACATAAAATCAGAAGTAGACACGTGAAAATAGAGCTTTTCGGTCATTTTAGTAGGACTTTAAGTTATAAATAATAATTGTGTAAGCAGGCAAAGTAAACAAAAATCGTGCAGTAGAAAACGTCAGGGGAAAATAAATATCTTTTCTCTTTCAAGGCTCAAAAATATTTTAAGATAGTAGGAAGTGATTTCCTTCTCTTAAACCACTGGCTATATTCTTAACTCATATTCAATGCATTAATTCAAAGAGCATAAAATATAATAATATCCTTACATTTACAATTTAATAACATGTATATCAATGAACTGGATTTTTTAATTAGGCAACCAAGAAGATAACTCAGTCGTTGTGTAACCAGAGAATTCCAAGAGGACTACGAAATTGACACAAGATTAGGTGATGTGTCGTTCGACACCACCACAGACGATAGCTCAATGTGAAAACCGATTAACCACCATAACTCTAATATAACGTACTTCTATCCTTGTAAAGGGAATTCTCCATATCAATGTTTTCATTCCATTAACTCTTCAAAATTTACAGGCCCATGGCCTTCAGACGTATAAATGCGAAGAAAATATCACTTACCCACCCAACACCGTCCCCGCTTTACAGCGAGGTTTCTACACGCGGAGGAAGCCTTTGCTCGAAACACGGCTCGAGAACGTATTAGTCGGTTGGGCGGATAATCTAACTTTTCCTCGAAGCGGGTACCTCGCCAAAGAAAACGAACACATAGAAACAATCTAGAACTAAATTTGGGACAGCGATTCGCGAAGCGGACACCGAGTAGTAAACTACTCCCAAAGATATCACGGAAAAGCAATGGAGACGGAAGGGATGGGTAAAGAGGGCACAGCAAAGCGTGAAGGGCGCGTCATGAGAAGGAAGATAAAAAAGGATAGAGGAAGGAAGGGAGAGAGAGAGTAGGAAAGAGAGAACGAGGGGAGCGAAAACGCGATTGCGGCGAGGGGGTTGGTGGAGTGGGATGGAAGAAGTAGAGGGCTCCCTCATCCATATTCAGAGTCGGCGACGGCACGATGACACCTCCGGATCTCCCGTCCCCGTCCGCTTATCATGAGGAAGACCCTCCCTCCATTCCCCTGCACACCGCTTTAGCTGCTAACCCACCTCCCACCCACCTCCGCCCATTTAAACAATCCTTACATCCTGCAACAGCCACACGACCGTCCACCCTTCCTCGTGAAAACAAAGGCACACATATATGCACACAGCACGTATTTATACACAGGCACTACCCGGGAAGGGATCTCAAATTTAAAAATCTTCTTGTCGCGTTTCCGCACGACATTGAAGTCCGAAAAGGCATTCTTTTATTCATTATAAATAAATTCCATTCCGCTTATTTCGCATTTTCATTGCTAAAAGAAAATAAGTAAGTACAGGGTTTGTCACAAGCACAATAACCCGTTTGTCATTATAATGAAATTGAAAAATGCTTGTTACTTATCAGGCCGTGCTCCTAGGTCAAGTAAAATCAACGATCGTTTGTTCCGCAAAATATTTTGATTCCTCTACAATACGAACAAGACAGGAAATGAAGTTTTCCGGATCTTGTGCATCAAATAAGATAGAGGTTGACGAGATATCGAAATTCTTCTTACGATTTCCAATAGGGCTTGAATAATTCAGGGAATTTCGGGATACGGGAGGCAATGAGTATTCGCCCTTTCCGGGCAATTAATCTTAATCATGTCACTGCTTAATCCACAAAGTAATTTAATAATAATAAATGTGCGCACAAACATTTATACAAAACCGACAATATTATTCCCCATCTGATCAGTTTTATTCTATTGCCTTCATTATCGTTTTTCGTTCAGCCGCATCGAGCTGTTTAAGTTGTGTTATAGATAAACAAGGCCAAAAATATCCAATAAAACCGAAATAATTCCCTCCGCAAGAGAGAAAAAATTCTCTCCTTGACTTTAAAATAAATTTGAAGGCATAATTTTTATAAGAAGTGAATTTACGATGAAAGCATCCCATAAAGCACTTTGAATATATCTCTGCGTCAAAAAAATATCATTTTTGTTCCACCAAGGCAATGATATTTGCTGTATCGCTATTTTTTCATAAGGTACTCATTCCGTCAGACGGTCATATATGTTTCTTAGACAGAGACATGACAGATGATGATGAGTGAAGGTCTCTTATCTTCACAAAAGCACTCGTGAACAAAAGGACTCAAAATTTCTACATTTCTCCAATGACCTTAAGAAGTAAGGGGTTAGATTGTTGATCGCGTAAGAGAAAAGAATTAATAATAATGATTTTCTCAATACGTGTTGTTATTGGAATGAACGCCAGAGGAAAAAGTGAGAATGTGAAGTACACTCTACATAGTTACTCTTCGCAACGGTGAACACATTCATTACTATTTCAATACAAATGAATAAGAAAAAAATATTTAAATTCTACTTCCCGTTTCTACTCCAACAAATCTGTCACCACAAGAGTTTTTCAACTCATTTCCGAAACCACCTCACTACCACGTCATAAGAGAATGACAAAGTAACAGTGAAGAAAATACTGTTTGGATAAGGTAAAACATATGAAACGGTGAGACTAAGGAATAAAAATAGAATGGAGATCTTATCTGCTATGTGTGAGAAAGTTTTGTAACTCGCAATCATAGAAAAATTTAAGAAAATGTCATAGTGTTTCGAAATACAGGAGGCGTAGCGCTTTGTGCGCATCCAAAGAACAAAATCTGACAAGAACGAATGACCTCCAAAAAATGTAAATAAAAGAAAAATTGTATCCGCCGTAACTTAGGAATGCCATTTCATAAGTTTCGACGATTGATCAGGTTTATTATTAGTATTACGGGTTCAGAAGACCGCGATAACACTTATTTGAATTTTTTTTTAACTCGAAGCACTACCTGCATACATGATCATCTTGTAAGTCTCAAGTCAGTGGCGTGATAACTGCGAAACCCAATGAGCCAAGCTACTATTTCACGATGGGCCAGAAAAAATTCTTTCTGGTGCATTAACGATTTAGGCCAGGAGTATGTACATACATGGGAGAAAAACTCAACTGCCATTTCATTGGCAAAACTACTGATAATGCACGCATTCCCAGCATCTCTAAATAAAGGACCCCACCTATTTACTGCAACAACCATAATTATCACTGAGGAACAGCCTTATTATAAAAGCCAGATTCGACGTGATCACATGGTCCATAGAACCCATTTACTGGGTAAGTGGAACAATAATAAACTTAAATTTATTTTCGTTACAATCTGGAGAAAAAAGTGCACAAATTCGGTGTCAATACAAATTAAAATTAACCTGTAGAACAACGGTAATATCTACGACGACGAACCTCTCTTCACTCCATTCTCTCAGGTATAATGAAGAAACAACGAGAACGCAAGCTATACACTCGTTAGTCATTAACGAGACTTTTCAACGGTGACGGACAGTGTGTATAGAGTATTTTGAACAACCCCTTCAATCAATAGATA
The DNA here is from genome assembly GCA_933228895.1 of Platycnemis pennipes. Taxonomy (NCBI): domain Eukaryota; kingdom Metazoa; phylum Arthropoda; class Insecta; order Odonata; family Platycnemididae; genus Platycnemis; species Platycnemis pennipes. The sequence goes on from OW121851.1 coordinate 103,885,191, forward strand.
ATGATTTTGCGTCCCGTTAGAGAAGGATTCGAGCTTTAGGTGTGTAGTGAGCGTCTTTCTTTCTATGCCTATTAATCGTCATTTTAGAGACATATTTATCCACAAAATTATTATTTTCACTAGGAAATCGATATTTTCCGTCGGCTAACGGAAAAATACATCTTTTCTTACTTTAATTTGCTATCTCTAAAAATAAAAATAAAACTTTTCAGCGGTAATTCTCAATACTAATAGGATAATGGAAAGGATAAGAGAACTGTAAACTGATTAATATTTATATTATATTCTACTGCACTATGAAGGATAAATCCTAGTCTTCTTCACGCTTTGAAATACGATATGGAGATAATAATCTAGGAGGTGTGCATTACTATTACTCTAAATACAACTTAAGTGATATTAAAATAAAAAATGTGCTATTTCGTAAACAATACTCTTAAGAATTACATAAAAAATTTAAAAATGCATCCTCCTCTCCTCCGATACTAAAACCAAAGAGCACGGTATTACAGTAGTTCATTTTCATATTAAGACCTCGATCATCTCAGCTTGGAATACAAACAGTACTTGAGGCAGAAGTAGAAATGGTTACACTCCGACCCTATTACCATCTCATGGTCTCTTAAAGGCCTATATCCAAGGTAATCCTCAAAATTAATGCGAGGTCTTCGTATTCCTAAAGCGCACGTTACACAAACAGCCAAAATTACCTACTCACGTATTCCTTGGTAGTTCCCGCAGGGAGTTAAAGCTCCAGCATTTTTACTAGCTTAAATTCCCAGGAAAATCTCTTACTTCCTTTATACGAGCCCAGAAGTTTTGTTTTACCTAAAGAAAAAGGCCAACGTGAACTAAAAAAATATAAAAATTACCACCCCTTGAGTTAAAATATTCTAAAAGCTTTCTGCGAACATCGCCCTAATCTCAGGCTATTAGGGAGAAACAGACACGCTGAAAAAAACATGAAAAACTTACATTCTACACTGTTTTAATCCAACATCTCTCACTGTCCTTCCCGAAAAAAATATATTAGCAATTGACTAGTGACGAATTTTCCACCGTTGCGCTTAACCTCCTCTAAATCAATAATTGTAATACATTTGATGGGAAATGTGTCAATGATAGAAGTTTACGAAGCAGTCAGCACTAGCAGTCCAAATTATATTACATGTATTTTATTATACATGTTATTTAATTCTTTAACATGTAGTCATTCTTCAAATATAGGTCTAGTAATAAGCTCATACAATCAAGAGTTGGTGTGGTGGTTAGAGCACTGGCATCCCATCTCCTAGGGTTCGATGTGGTTTGTTTCCCGGTAGCGACGGATTTTTCAGTGAGGTCCCCACTTGAGTGCCTAGTGGTGGGCAATTCAGGTGCAGTACTCCGTCCGTCGGATGGGACAATAAGTCGTGGTCCCCTAGGCGTCTGTCGTTAAGAGAAGGCTAATGCCGACGCCAGGTATCTCTCCACCCTTCCTCCGTTCCCTGAAAAGTCCTGCCATTACCCAATTACCCACCTAAATGGCACAAGTGACCTCAGGTGTCGGTCGCCTCCCGTGAATAACTAACTAACTATCAAGCGTCAGGATGCAGTCTTGCCAATTCTAGAACCTGAGGGAGCTAATGCTGTTTCCCGTCCAACAGAGGGTATTCTTCCAACTACTCAAAGGATTTGGTTTCTATGTGCCCTGACTGCTCAGGCTATTCCATAATTTCTACCCTAAACTTGTTCCTGAAAATAATTAATGTTTTTCATGATGGAAATCTAACAGACTGCCAACGGGGTGCCAGACGAACGAGATACCTAATTGCCATTGTTAATTTTTAAAATTGTGTGTATTAATAGAATGGATACACATAACGGACATGAACGTGGTTACGAATAAAAAAGCCTTGTGTAAGATAAATGCAGCGACGATAAAAATAGAAAGAACTGCTGAGAGTGAATGCAGCACAATCAGAGAGTTCGGCAGGAAATAATGAAATGGATATCACATTAGGTGGAATACCAATGTTATTTCAACAGGAATTAACAAGCCAAAAGAAAAGGATTTTTTAATTTTACTAAGCTTAAGATAAAATTGTAATTTTAAGATGTCAAATTTCTCCAAATCAAAAACAACCGTCAACCTTTTTGTTTTAAATAATTTTCTGGTACTGAAACGATTATTGGTTAAAGAAAAAAGATGGTATTTGAATCATTTTGCTTTAATAATGAGTAAGATGTATCCTAATCCATTATACAATTGTAACAATAACCGAACTTGTGGATACAACAGCAGGATTTCAATTCCACAGAGGGAGGCTTGCTGAACTGAAAAGAAAATGCCACTCAGAATCAGAGATTTTAGATTTTGAGCCGCCTCTTAGACACACAGATCTGGGAGGGGAGTCTATACCGGAAGTTGCTGTAACCTGAAGGTACCTTTAAGGCATACTAACCAGCAGAAGTCTGAAATCATTCCATTTATCTAAATGTAGTGAGTCGGTGGACCATGTCCCAAGCAAACCTTAAGACAGTTTATACGTTATCGTGAGCCTTTGTCGTTGATATCCGGGAATAAGAACATCTTAAAAACATTTCTCTCTTCCACCACAACTGTTTAGGACAAGAAACACTGATAAGATGGCGGAACCTAACCTCAAAACTAAGACAGGATCAGTAAAACTGACCCGGTTAAAACAGAAAAGAAATTCGGGTACGGTTTTTCCACGACAATTTTTTTTAAATCAGTAAAACATATAAATGGTCTACAATCAAATCATGAAATAATGTTATGCTGAATGACACAAAATGGCTAATCAGACCTAAAATCCATAAAAAATGCAGGAAGTAGTTTAAAACACAACTAATGAATGGCAACGAATTCCATGCCTTCATCTTCAATAAATTCAGATTCAAGTTGGCGTATTATACATTTACAACTAGTGAGCTTAAAGGATGTTGATCGATAGATTTGAAACATGGAAATAAATGATGGACAAACAAGTGATTAATGAAAGGAGGTATTCGACGAGAAAGTGACGAATTTGGCCACTCGTGCATCAATCAAGCATTTTGAAACAAAGGGAAAACAAAGGTATTGATTGGAATTGCAGGCGAATAAACCGGTTATTTCCGGCATGAATTTTGATAAATCACTGTTTTCAAGATTTTGTGGAGCGTGGACGTGATTTTAATGAGTGCATTTCGAAATCCGCACCGATCGGATTTGATTCCAACCAAAGCATTCATTATGGTGGTGTGAAATATGGCTTCAGTCCAAAGAATGATTCCAAATGGTAAAAGTGAACAAATGAATAAATTTCGAGGGTAACGTCGGGAATAAATTTATATCCTCAAGAAAAGTTAAATAAATCAATTCCTGCAGAGTAGCACACCAGAATTACTGAAATGAGGAAAAACGTCCGTCTTGATTACAGCTATTCGAGTAATTGATACCATTGTTTTGAATTATCTAAATATCGATCTCTGCAGTATATTTTTAATTTAATTTTTAAACATTTACACTTGGATCTCCACAATTATTGACCTACATCCTTCAGAGAATTCAACAAACATCCAGAAAATTTCACTGGATCCAAATAATGTCCAAATCTTCAAATTCATCCTAGCGGCCTAACGACAAAAATGAAGATACTTACAACGCTAATGCGAAGCTTGTCATTATGATATCCCATTATTTTAAAGATACAAAACATAAGCGGTGCAGTAGCAAGAAAGAGAACTTTAATTAATAGTACGCTACTAAGAAAGGACTTCACTAATTCTAGGAGAAATCCAACTGGAATTATGTGGCTCGTATATTTGGCTATTCTGTTCTGCAGATTAAGGGTCGCACCACAGAATTCATGATCGAAATGAAAGATAGGCATAACAGTAAACGGTATTCTAAACCGCAGCAGTATGATTTCATTGGACACCTGATTCCACTTGCGAAAATCACCATTATACGTTCATTGAACTCGTAGCAAAGTAATATTATACTGCCATCCAACATCAAAGACTAAAAAAAATTGCGCAAATCTTTAATGAAGCTATTTTATGAGCCTGATGGGAACGCTCAGATGTTCAATGTGTGACCGCACGTTAAACGGTATATGCCGCAAGAAATTGAAGAAAAACAAATGAAAGGACGGACATCCACGGAACGAAGCGGAGAAACAAAAAAGGATACCGGTCTCGCAAGAGGAAAAGCGTACATGCGCGGCTTTTAAGGAGAAACTCTTTCAGCGAATCAACAACTTCCCAAGAGATTCAATGCAAAGATCCGTTACATCATACTGGTTCTGTTCCCGCACGATCATAAACCTCTTATCTCTTCTCTTTGTCATGCCTCCACATCTTACCTCTTCTGTTTCGTATTAACTGGTATTAACTTCATCACCCTCCCACGGTAATCGTATACTTTGATCCAGAGATCACGGAGGCATGTTTAATCACGTCAGTTAAATAACACACTCGACTCAACCTTCACATTGGAATTTGGACGTCTATATAACATTTATAAGGATTTGCAGCCCATAAAATGTTGATCATCCATTCATTAAATAAATAAGTCAAAGTGGTAGCCCTAGAACACTGCCCCATGACATAGTCCATTCATATGGACCGCATAAAACACTAAATAACCGTTTGAATGTCGCATTAGCAGATGGACAATTGTTGATGTGATACTTAAAGAAAAAATTATGGATTACATATAGACTACTTAATGAAAAAAGGTATCTCTTTTCTGAGCATGGAAACTTAACGAAGAGGGTGTAATCCAATGAATGCCGTTATTCCTCTATTTATTCTAGAAGGAGGTAACTTTTAAGGCATTGTGAACTGCTTACGCGTAGCAACATAAAAATTAACAATAAAGTTATCGATCCCTTCTGGCAACACACTCAGCGACTTCAAGTATTAAACGCAATCCAACAAACCAAAAACAAAGTAGTATAATCGGCACCTCTGAATGAATTTTTCTTTCTTTGCATGAATATCCCTAGTCCTTTAAGTACTGCATGTCCATGCTAAAAAAGCTGGGTACCCACAATCCTCTGGTGGAAGCATAAATTCGTACGGTATCAATAAGGGCTGAAAGGTGCCGTTTCTATAATGACTCCATTAATAATCATTACGTGGCTACTAAAATGAAAAATCGAAAATGGATGGAGTTCGCTCAACCCAAAAGCACCACAACAAAGACCGCCAAGACAACGTCGTGGGCTAAATTCCTCGATGAGCAACAATTACGGATCATTCTCTCCCTACTCTCGCCGGCGTTCAGTTTTATCCCCACACCCCGCTCTCAACCCGCCGCTCCTCCTTTAGCAAAAACCATACCCCTTTAACTTGGAAGCACGAAGCGGCACTCTTAGTAAAAGGTGACGGCAGGATTTCAGTTAATGCACGATGGTGTGGATGTGTTGGGGAGTTGAATGACCGTTACTGCATTCACCCTACCATATCCTCTCTCTGGGTTGCGCTAACGCAAAAATTCACAGAGACCGAGGAGGTTAATAATACTCGGGTCCAGAGAATTGATGGCTTAAAGGCGCACATTCTCAATAAATGAGCATCTCCCGAAGCTCACAGATGGCGTTTCACGCCTCGTGGGGAATCCGCCTTTTGAAAGATTGATGACTTTTTGCGCAAGCGCAAAGTTACTCAGTAACAAGAGTAGGACACGAAAGGAAGCTAAGGGAGATGAATCTGGGCGTGGGGAAAAGGGCGATACGCGGAAAGAGGACATGAAAGAGCGAGATAGGAATGAAGTATGTAATGTAGGGCATTAATTGAATGGAAGAGCAGGGATTTCTATGGATTGGAAGACGTGAATGTTCATTCTAATAAATGTCTAGCACAAGAAGAACTATGAATGTCTGCAGTCCCGTGATCCCAACTTCCGCCATTTATGTGACCTTCACCTTGCACCAATAAAAACATACAGGAGACAAGTTGAACAGAAATTGCTGCAGGGGCGTGAGACTAATAAGCTAAGCATGAATGTCATGGGCGTAAATATCTATGTATACCCACTATGGGCTATTTAAATAAATATGAGAGAGAATCCCAAACTATGTCGAAGAAAGGATTATAGGGGAGCGGGAGAAGAGGAAGAAGGAATAAGCGGATAGAAGGCCAATAACGAATGGGATTGAGACAGGATGGCTTGGCGCGCAACGGAGCGTCCGCTTGCTGGGGATGGAGGGAAAGCCATCTTTCTTGTCAAATGAAATTCGATAGCGTGCTGGTTTTTAAAGAGATGAGATGGGCGATATTTCTGCATCTCTGTCTCTTCGCCTGTCATACGTCTTCATTAACGCGTGAAGAGATTAATAATAGACTGTTGCGTAATCCGAATCGATGGGCCTCAATGCGTAATAATAAAACGGAGCCTCAATGAGTAGCACAGAGAGCAAAAAATTAAAAACTCTATGATAACTGTATACGGACAGATCAATACAATTTTTCGTCGATTTCAATTCTCCATTATCACAATAATGCACTTCATTTTAAAAATATCAAATTCTTTAATTGATATAGGAGCAATCGCAAGTAGTTGTTACGATAATCCCTGGCAATATTACTTAGCAGCCGATGAAAACATATCATACAGAAATGAAAAGGCAATTAGGTACATACATCAGGAGTGTCATTCAGGTTTTTCTTGGGGGAGAGAACAAGATAGATAGCCTAATATTTCTCGCGGCGGAAATAATTTTCATGATCATTTTTAACAATTTGTCTAATATCATTATATGTCTTATTTCCAACACGTGAATTCAAGAGGAACATTAAGGGCCGGCTTATGTCTATCCGGGTGTGATAGTGTTCCGCCGCCCCCCCCCCCCCCCTCCCTCCACATGTCACCACTGTTGTAATACACATTCACCAGTTAAACGCAGCAGTAAAACAGTAGTAAATTATCTTGTTGAACATGGAGGAAGTTGTCAATCCCCGATTGAAAAAAAGCTTTTTCCATTCCCACGGCGCCCCTTCCTTCGTGGCGCCCCGGGCAGCCGGGTCTGGGAGCTCCACATAATTGAATGCGTATTCCCGCATCATTTATTATTGCAATGAAATATTAATTTTCTACGCAAAAATTTTACGCTAAAGGTCCTTACCTCTAAAGGACCTCACATAGGTCCTCCCTCAGAACTCTCACGTTGAAATTTCCGGGTAATATACAAATGTATGTATGTACATAAGTAGTAGTCGCAGAAGCGCAGAAATAGTGCTCTAATTTAGCATTTTTCTATGTTGCCGCTTATATATCTGAGAGACTTTCAGATGAAAACAGTTGTTAATTTTCTTCCTTGGAGCCGCTGGAGGTATACTAACATAAATGCGCTTTTCTAACAAGAGAGTGGAAAACATTTTCCAGGAAATGAATGATGGAGCCGGAGTTTACTGAGACGCGAAGAATAAATGGTATGCAGGTGACACATATATTCAAGCGACATTGGCTTTTCGTACGCGCGACGAGTGGCGCCTCACATTTGAATTCACGAACGCAAAGGTGAGTCGAGATGAACTGCGAGATGTACAGAGAAGCCAAGACGAGGTAAACAATATATGGAGTGAGTCAACAGAAAGCGTGTCCCTATTCCCATGACTGAAATGGGAATGGAGGATAATTGAAGTACAGCAGGAATAAGGAAAATAAGGAAGGACAAGATGAGAATACAGGACAAGTAGCGGGGAGGGGGCGTGGGTTTCCTTGCAATCAACTATATTTGCTTACTCTCAAAGTGAGGGAAACAATGACAGCGCAATTACAATCCGAAATTAAAAATACCTCCAAGCCAGTTTAATGAATGACGTTATTATCCTCAATGAGGTAACGCTGAAGGCAAAGAACGGACGATAATTGCCAGTGGTGAAATGTTAGCGTGGGGTATAACGGTTGGAAGTCCAATCAAAAGTAGTATCTACCTCTGTCAGGAGATTGCAAAAGCGTTTGGCGCTAGTCAGGCCAGTTTCGTTTAAGTCAAGGTATTTCTTTCAAACCAGTACTAGGGGAGGAAAAGGTTGGCCATTTCATTAAGTTTCTCGAGTACATCTGACAAGTACAATGAGCAAAATAACAAAAAACTGTATAGTGAATCGTTGCTCTTACGGCTCCAATCTTGCACGACTTACACGACCAAAAAGTGAAATAGAAGATTGCCGCAGAGAAACTGCGCAAGGATTTTCTTAGCGATTTATATAGTAGTGTGGCTACAAAGCATTGAGCACGAATGGAACGAAATTTAGAAAACCTTCATTAGGAATAAGTAAAGAGATATTAAAAGTCAGCAAAAATGCTACGTTGATAATTGAAAAGTAAATCATGTTGAATCCGATATCGTAGACTTAAGTATAAAAGAAGAGAGAAAATAGCAATGTGAGTAAAATAAATACCAATTTGAGTATAATAGGGCCCAGTTATTGCTGATAAGAGCTTTTCCAGAAGCATTTTTGAAAATATTTTTTGATAATTTTATATTTTAAATTGGCGACTTGCCCTGATGATTCCGCTGCATAAAGAACATCCTTCAGTAATTACATTGGAAGTAAGTTACTTCAAAGATGAGTTTGTCCTGTATATCAAAAGTTTAGTCCATAAATGGTCCATAAACCCTTTGGCATTAATTGGTTTCGGGCATGATTCGAATAGGATTCTAAACGTTACCTTATATAGCACTTCGCATGCTAATGAAACGAAAATATGGGTACTTCAGTCTACTGAAACCTACGCAGGTGCTTCATCCTCGAATACAACAGCCACTCTTAAGGGAATGATATGAAGACAACCTAAATAATGAAATGACATATTCCATCAGCGAAGAATGGAGTAAGTACTAGCAGACTTCCGGGGGGGATTACTTTACTCCGAATAAGTCTGCACGCGGACGTGCTAAATTTTATGTAGTCCTCAAATAAAAAAAAACCTTTTGAATCTAAATGGACAAGCATGGAAGATGATTATTTAGCGACCTCCACAGTGCGTTTTGATTGAAATTTATCCCCTTAAAATGCTAAGTCGAGTTTTAGAATTATTGATAACAACCCGTTCGAAACAAATCATGCAGTTCGCGAACCCGGGCGATTTCAACGCCTCGCAAGGAATTAGAACTAATGACCTTTGACGCAGGAGACGAGTAATCCGACGACCTCCCCAAGAGTTATAGAGCATGGGCGGCGCAAAACAAAACAAGACTGCGCTCCGCACGCGCATCCAGCGCCGTCGTCATCGATTAGCCGCCCGCGTAAACGTTTGAGGCGTATAATCCTCGAGAAGAAAACCCCTGGGAAGAGAGAATCCAATGCGCGAGAATGCCGTAAAGAATAAAATGTGGTGGTGGCGCACGGGAGGGGTGAGGAAGGTGAAGGAAGAGAAAAAGAGAGAGATTAGAGTCCAAAGTGCTCAGCGATGAGGGTGTTAAAAGAAGCTCAAATCCCCTCTCTATACTTTCATACTCCCCGACCTCCCTCCCTCCCAACCGTCCCACTTATATCTACTCCCTCCAGTCAGTTCTTCTCCATTCCCTCCCCTTTCTACCCATCCCACATCCTCCCTCGCGGGGAGAGACGCTAAGGAGGGACCCGCGTGAAGGAAACTCGACGTGCGACGATTTTATGAAAAGGGCTTTTAAATATTCATGAACCACCTCCTCGTCCCCTTCTCTCCCATCCCAGCTCCCTATGTCCTTCCTCCCTCACCAAAGTATCGAAGGCTCCCACTTAGCTTAAGTGTGTGCCGTCGATTTTCGTTGTAGCATCTCATCTCTGGAAGAATTGCTCTTAAGAAAACATCCCAACACTGCTATTAATTTCCGTAAGTCTGCCGCGGGCCTGCTATCTATATTGCCTGCTCAACAATCCATTACACTTCATGAATCGCGTCAGCCTTCACTAGTGCGACCTTAACCGGCTTGCAAAAAGTGAAGTTGGCGCGCGCTCTCGAAAGAGAAGGGTGGTTAAACCACAGAGGATGAACGAATAAAACTTAGGTGATAGTGGAGATTGATAGGCTCATGGAAAATGTACTTGAAAATATTAACTATGCAGCATTAGCCAAAACAGAGAAGAGGTCTGAAGGATTTCACCGGGGAAATATTGCTCGGACACGTATACGAGAAAAAATAATAATAAAAGCAGTATTCCGTAGGGGTCCCTCATATACAGATTTGCTATGCAAAATTCAATTATTAAAGAATTAAGTTCAATTCATAAATCATCATCATCGGTCAACAGCCCTAGCATTGGTTTGACGCAGCCCCCCACTCGATGCTTCTATCGGCCAACCTCTCCATGTTAACGGAATTCCTCTCTTTATAACTTTAATCCTTTTTTACTTGTTCCATATATCTCATACAAGGCTTGCTTTTTCCATTCTTCTCGTTCACTTTTTCATCGACGATTATCTTCATCGGACCATCGGTTGTTAAGAATGGCCGATTAAGTTGTTCCTTCTTCTTTTTAGAGTTTTCAGCAGACTTCTCTTTTCTCCCACTCTTCTTCAGACTTCTTCGATTGAATTCATGGATATCCAAATTAAATCATTTGTCGGAGTTATTGTTGAATAAATATAGGGAAGGGATGGAAGCAATAAATCTAAGAGCTCTATCAGGCACCCAAACAACTGGAAGCTGACTTAACGGAGGAAGAAATCAGGGAGGATGAAGATGAATGGGGCCCCGAGATACTGAGAAGCGAATTTGACAGAGCCGTGAAAGACCTAAGGAACAACAAGACACCAGGAGGGGACAAAATCAATGGATAAATCATCAAGGCACTCGGGGTCAACGCAATAGATGCCCTCTTTGGAATAATCAAAGATAGCTATGACAGTGGAGGACTACCAGAGGACTTCCAGAAGAGTGAAATAATCGCAACCCAGAAGAAGCCAAGGACAGAGAAATACGAAGAGCACAGAACATTGAGCCTGATGTCACACACATCGAAAATCTTACTAGGATAGGTAATTAACAGAAGAATGGAAGGAAAGATCGAAGGGAACCTTTCGGAAAATCAATTCGGATTCAGGAAAAACCGTTGAGCTACGGAGGCAATACTCAGCTTAAGGATACTGGCCGAGAAAATGATACACGTAAACAAGTCGTTGTATGTGGCATTCGTCTATTTGGAAAAGGCCTTTGACAACGTCGAATGGAACAAGATGCTCAAGATTCTGGAAGCAATTGGAATAGATACAAGTATAGAAGAATAATCTATAGCCTCTACAAGAACCAGGTCACCACAATGCGGATGAAAGATGGAAGGAAGATAGAAGCCAAAATAAATAAAGGAGTCAGACAAGGATGCAACCTCTCCCCAGCGTTATTCAATATATATCTGGACGAAGCAACAAGAGCCGCAGAGGAAATTGGTATCAAGGGCATCAAGGTGAATGGCAAAGAAATAAACATGCTAAGGTTTGCTGATGACATCGCAGTTGTAGCAGAATGTCGAGAGGACGTGCAAGCATCCCTGACCACAATGGACCAAGCACTTCAATAATATAATATGAGCATCAACAAGAAGAAAACTAAAATCCTAGTGTGCGGAAGAGAGAAGCTTAGGGCAAATATCACAATTCGAGGAGTGAAATTGGAACAAGTGGAGAACTTCACCTACCTCGGCAGCACTATAACTTGGGATGGAAGAAGCTCGACGGACATCAAGCGAAGAAGACCACAAGCTAAGGAGGCGTTTATGAAGAAGAGACAACTGCTGTGCTCAAAGAACATACGGCTGCAAACAAGGAAGCACTTCATCAAAACATTCGTATGGAGCGTGGCAGTCAATGGATCAGAGGCATGGAACATCGGTAAAGCAGACCAACGAAGAATTGAAGCCTTCGAAACATGGTGCTGGAGGCGAATGTTGAGTATTAAATGGACAGATAAAGGGAGGAACGAAGGGGTGTACAGAAGAGCAGATGAAGAAAGGACAATATGGAAAACCCTACAGCAAAGAAGAACCAGATGGATTGGACATATCTTGAGGCACAATGAATTAGTTAGAAATATACTAGAAGGGAAAATTGAAGGGATGGTCCCGCGAGGAAGACCAAGGGACCAATTTATAGGGCAAATAAAGGATGTGAAAGAGAAAAAATACGAGGGCGTGAGGGAATTAACACTGAATAGGGCAGAAGGGAGGGCTGCAGTAAACCAATCCTAGGATTGAAATACTGATGATGATGAGGTACAGCATCCAGATTAAATATTTTGTTTTCCTCTATAGGAGAGCCTTGAAATTAATATTAGGTCCGGGACGTCCGGGATCAATCAATGCAAAATATCACTAAAAAAAGTTTAAAAAATAATTAGAGCCATAAATTCCTACATTCAAATTTGCGAGTGGTGACATGGGCATTGCGCTGGAAGGATTTAATCAAGAATTGTAATTTAAGCTACGTTATAACGTATAAATCAATGGTAGCTTCTTTTTCTACAAAATTATTAGGCAATGACAATGGATAGCCCAGCGATGACTGATAGACATAAGTCCTTTCTAAAGTATTCAAAAGTTTTTTAGACGAATAACACATAATTTCCAAATAACTTGTCTTTAAAGTATTACTAACTAGCCGCGAAAAAATAAAAACGGCGATACCAATTGGTATTCACAACAGCAGAATTTCTGCTGAAGCTTCTCTTTTACGATATACTCCTGAATAACCAATATCATTACTCGTGTACCCTGTATAATTGATTATGTATAATTGATAAGATTTGAATGACGAAGATATGTACTAGGTTTATTAGCGTCCAGCAGAAGGTTTATCAAAAATAAAATAACATCATGTGTGTCTTTGTATACAAAATACGACAACACTTGCCAAGAAACCTAAACTAGGCACCTTAATTTGTCAACACAATTCCGTTAATATGACAAAAAAGGAGAATGCAACCGACTGGCACAAGTATGTGGGCTGAACTTCGATCTCAAGAGCTAACAGATACACCCATGCTCCTCTGCCTCATTAAAAATAAATGAAAACAGAGTAACGAGCAAAAACAAATGAGTGCTTGAAATGATTCAGAGGAGCAGAAATAATCACCGCCGGGTACGCCAGAGAAAAAAACGTATAAACTTCCGCGGCACAGCTCAGTCCCACGGAAAGGTCCTTGGAATATCAAAGACACGCTAAACGGCTGCTGGCGTGCGAAGAGAGAGAAGACCTAAGGCTTCGGGGCAGCATATTATAACAATCCCTCCACGCGGTGGAACACTTCTTCTGCCACGAGTGTGACGTAAGACGCGTGGGAGTAAAAAGGGAGACAGGAAGGCGGAGGGGGAAGAAGAGGGGGGAATGACGGAAGCAGATGTGGAATGGGCTAGGATGTAGGGAGGGAGAGAGGACGGCCGGACGGGGGAGGGGAGGAGGGGAATGGAACGAGTTTAGAGGGAAGAGAGACTAGGGGTGAGGGGGTGGGAGGGAGGGTACCATTTGCATGGCGGCAGCGGCAGCAGGCGTTGAGTGAGACCTCACGAGCGAAGTTGGCCGTGGCTTCAGAGGAAGTAATCTTCTGCTCTTTGCCATCTCCCTTGTTTCACTTCATTTGAACCCGCAAACCTAATCATCGAAATCTTCCGTTTTCAAATGCTCAGATGACAGTAACTGGTTCGAGAGGCGTCTCTGCCGGTAGCATTTTTTTTTCCGAAACGTAGGTATGTCCTGAGCGTGCCCACATGGAACACATTGGGAAGATCATTTTTATCTTCGTATCGTAACAGTAGTGTGAACCACGAAAACACCGCTGCTTAATCACGATCACGCTGAACTCATATTCTAAGTGAATTCTGCAGCGACACAGAGAAAAGTAATCACTATCCCACAAATCGTTCCGAAATTCCTGATTTTCATATGATTCAGGGGTCAATGACGCGTGAGGTTTGCACTCCCCTATCAAAACAACTTGAATATCCTTGACCGTGGTTTGAATGTCCTGACAGGAAAGATAAGAAAACCGCTAGAACGATTTCACCACTTTCTCTCCATATTCGTCTTTCACCAAATACAAAAAAAATCCTTGTCCGAGAGAAAACTTGAACGAAAGATGATGTGTTAGAAATAAGCAAGTCAATACGTAAAATAACGAAAAATTTGATGTTCATAATTTCAAACAATGAAATAACAGGATGAAATTAATGCCAACCTCCCTTCGCCAAGTATTTTAATAGTGTTTTGTTTCCCTGCTATTCCTTGGCTGCTTCCTGTCGCAAGAGACGAAAGGAAAAATGTGAGAATACCATTAAGCCTGAATACTGCCTTCTTGCTTTATATCATCACACTTCGTGGCAACGCACTTTTCACAGTATTTCTTCCTTAAATTATTGGTTGCTTAAGAGTCACCTAAGGTGACCTAAAGCCAAGAGCACAGAAACGGCACTATACTAAAAATAGACCTATTTATCTGTTCATCAATTATATTATTCCTCTTGAATAAAAGAGATGTCTCATAAATATCTGGGACAACTGACATAATATGCATCAGACATTTACGACGGTTTAGAGAATAGATGCCTATCATGGATCCAAGTGCTACACTACAGCTTAGAATATATCCTGCTACAACGACTGCATTGCCTCAGGATTCAGAAAAGTCAAATCTTCGCCAAATACGAAGGGTACTATCAGCAAGAAACTCAACCGTTCAGGGAAACTCCAGGGAAACAATTGTTCAAAAGTAATCATTCCATAATCAATTAGTGTCACTTATATAAAAAAAACTTTAGATACGTAGGTAGTTCACCAAATTAAAGAAGCCATTGATTACGAAAACACAGTTAATAAGGCAGTTTTCTCCATCATGCCCTGCATGATGATGTTACACAGCAGTGAAACCAAGAGTCTACTTATAAAAATTTTGTAATTCAACTTCCTGCGTTTTTATCTTTTTTCCTCTTTATGGCGTTAAAAAAATGGCAAGCAATATAAGTTGACTAATAATACCAGATTATCGTACTGAAATATAATAATGCCACAGATACTAAAAAGATACGAATGTGAAACCATGCGAAAAGGTGAAAAAATTAACCGATTCTCCAGCGACACAGTCCGTGTTAGCGAAATATGAATTGCAAATAAACTAGGATCGCTAAATTCGTTTTGGCACCGACCAAAAATTAAAAAACTAGTAGATCATGCCTCAATTAACAAAAAAATTATAATTTTCAATGGAAATAATTATGTACCGACCCTTTCTAACGCTAGCGATATCGTTTTCCAGCATTATGTATGGGAGAGGAAGAAGAAATTTTGGAGTAATAACAGTATGTTTTAAATATGCCAGTGCTTTAAGTTCCACAAAATTCTCCGCATTCATGCATTGGGAATATATCGGTGACAGATAATTTTCAGCCCCCGAAATGAAGGCAAAGTGGGTTACATGGAAGCACAAATCATTTACTCACGTCTCACCTGATGTAGAGGTGGAAAGAAAGTCAAGTTATGCCTCAATGGAGAAGAGAGGTAATAATTGCATACTGTGATTGGTCTGTCACGAAATACGTTTTCAAAGTTATTTGCAGAGAAATGACCGTATAGTTTCGGTAAAGAGAGGTTGAGAAATTTGAAGAGGTTTCATAATCATTCGGTAACGAGTGTGACATCAATGATGAATTGAACGTGAGATTAAGCTGTATCAATCCTTGATAATGACTGTATAAGTCGAAACCTAGGTCGATTTTAATAAAAGTGTGGAATTTTACTAAGTGAATTCATTTACGTTATCAATATGTGGTTCCACGAAGTCAAGCCTAGCAACTTGTGATATCAAGCCTTAATTCCATTGCTTAACAGCAAAAATACTTGGACATAAGCCCTTATGTTATGTTAATTCTTCTGAGGTTCTCCAAACAGTTGATATCCACAATACTAGAAAGAAGGGTTTGAGACGAAAGATCTAACCCCTTGTTCACCCCATTAATAGACAATTTTTCGTTAGTGCTGAGGCATATATCCTCTAGAATATATCACAAAAAGGAAATAAATATAATTTCGATGAATTCGATCTTCCGATCGAATAACGTCAGAGAAATAATTTAAAAAATTGAAAAAAAATAGTAATCTACGAAAATTACCAATTACTACCACAGATTGAATGGTACAAAATACGAGTTGAGGAGAAGGGCAGGTTCTTTATCACAATTTTATCCACCAGCACTGCGAAGATTCATCAAAATTTCAAAAAAATATTGTCCAGGAATACAATTCGCAGTTCCATTTTTTCACCATTGCGACATTTAAGCACTCACGTTATAACAAATGGAGCCTCATGAATTAATCTCCTCTCCCCAAAGCAAGCCTCGTCTTAAATCGCACCATGTGACCTCCACTGTAAATAATCGGTCATAGACTTTGATACGCCATGAATTTACATCGTTTACATCTACGTGCAACCTTGCAAGCCGCCGCAAAGGGGTTCGGCAGGACAGGTCACCAGTCTAAATATGACGATTTCTAAAAAATACTATTTTCTGCCACAAAAGGAAGGAATAAAAAAATTGGGAAATAGTTATAGTGTGATTCTTATTTTTCTGAATAATTGAGCTTTGTTTGTGTTGAAATTGTGCGTGGGATAAATGAATTCTTGTATCTTTCTACCTGGAAGTGATAAAAGACGACAGGAGGAAGCATCTTTGCAGCGATATTGGCAATTCGCGTACTTTCGTCCTCAGTGAAGTGAGGAGGAAGAACTTAAGGCAGTCAAGTGGGATAGGCTTCGTCATCATTACGATTCAGCGCGGTCGTCGGCCGATACAAAGGATGGAACACCGAACAGGAGCTCCGCCGTAGGCTGGCGAGACCGTCTGTGATTTCGTGATTCGATCGTTCCGCCTTTTCCGCCTTCATTGAGCAAAACGGCCCCAGCTGCCAAGGCTAAAAGGAACTTGAGCAACTCTAGTAAGCTGGCAAAACGTTTCTACCGGCAGATCAAGGCACATTCAGTAGAAGGAAGAGAAATTGCACGGGTCTGGATGTGATAAAGACGTCGACGCAAAGCACGCGCGCACGCCAGGCGACACAAAAGAGCAAATTCATCTTCGTCATTATTCGTCAAGGTCTTCCTTCTCTAACCTGCAAGGATGCGAATGGTGCAGCGATGGTGAACTGGTATCAATCGTCAATGACCCTGTCTCTAATCACGTGGTAAAATTGATTATTTTTCAGTGAAAATATCTCGCCTTAATTATCATTGATAATGATGAAGACCATTTACTGATTGAGTGTGGATACCACGTCATAGAATGTAGCATCCACATCCTATATGGCGCGGTAGCAAGCAAAGGTTTTCGACTTTATTTCTGTAAGCTGTAACGTTTCCTCTGCATAAATTAAGAAATGGAATAGTAGTCATCAACATCATAAAGACAAAGCTTACAAAACTTTCTTTCAAACACTTTCACGAAACTCTCTTCATTGCACTAAATAGCATTTCGTGAGAATCTCGCATATCTATAATGCCTTTCAAATCTCAATTATTCACGTTATGTGTGCGTAAAACATTGATGAACATATTTCGTAATCCTTTAGCTGCAAGCAACGTAGTACCTACTCGTTACGAGAGTATCCATATTCTGCCCTACGATGAGGCTTGTTCGGTACTTATGTAAGTGAAGATGCATGCACTGCCCAGGAACCCACCATAACGAAAATTGCAAGGCGATGTTACACACACACACAATCTTTGAATCTGCAATAAGAGAAATCTGCAAATGGGTTAAATGATTAAACATATAAGGTCCGTGACCCAAGGAGGGAATATTCCCTTTTCCGAGCATTCTCCAGCATGTTAGAAGAATCCTAATGCTTCATTCCTGTCCAGCTAAGTACACCTGCATCTGATCCACGTTGAATTCCCAGAGACCACTCAAGCAGACCCCTTACCGCATGATCCATTCCGTTAAACCTCAATACGTTTCCTTCCAAGCCCAGCACGACCGATTCACTCGTTCCCTGCCCGCCTTTGGGGGAGAATGCCCCAACAGCGGCGTCCCGTTCCGACCTCTTCACACCAAAAGCGGCAACAGGCGGCAAAACAGGAAGAACGACTGAAGGAAGGAGGGTGAGGGGGACTCAGGAGACTGAAGTTGTAAGGTGGGGAGAAGGGCAGACGCGAAGCAAAGAGAGACTTTGAACCGGAAATTTCTGTTGGTCCCAGAACCGTCCGACTATTTCTAGAGTAAGAACAGAAGCGGCGTGTAATAGATGGCTTGGTGGATGATGGTTCGGAGTCCTGTATGAGGGAGGAACGAGGCATTGAGATAGGCGGACGTGAAGGGAGGGAGGGGATGTTGGAGGGTTTGGGCGGGTCGGAGGAATTCATTTTTATTTTTTAGACGCCGTGAGTGAGTGGGGTAGGAGCTGGTATTCTATTAAGGGGCAGCTATTGCCCCGACGCACGCGAGAAGAATGGTGGGAAAAAAGGGCGTCCCGCCACACAAGGAGGGGGAAGGGTGAGCAAGTGGAACGAGAAGGACACGAGGGGGCTGGAGAGGCCGAGTGGCAAGAATGGATACCGGAAGGAGAACAAGAAAGATAACAGACGAGGGATACAAAAGTAAACAATAAAAGCTGAGAAAAGGAATCTACATAAAAACAATTAATAACCATAGCGGCCGATGGCGATCAATGATTTGGCACCACTGAAACACTCAATCAGCGATAATGCTCCTTAAACATCACACGGAAATTTCTACGCGGAGGAAATTTCTATTCATATCAAAGACAAGATTTATGAAAATATTCTCCTTGAAGACGATGACGGACTTAGCCTTCGAAACGTCGGTGCGGGACTACAATGAAATCCGGTGGAATTTCGGAGAACTCTTCCTCCAAAATAATGACAGTTTATCTCCATATGACACACAGTTCAGCATTACTAGTGTTTTGGTTTCAGTGATAAACATTCCAGTGCCAAAAACTGACTGAAATCAGTCTCATTTCTGTGCACAGGCATGGAAATTGGAGTAAGGACTAACGGAGCGTGGGAGACAGATTATTTAAAAAAATAAAATAAGAAATGGAAGTACACAAGTTAATTTTTCCACGTGAATATTCATAATCTGCATTTGATAATAATCTTGAAACCTATGAGTATCTATCAGCTTTTCTGTTCAATGCGAAACAGGCGTGAAAAATAATGAATCATTGTTGACAATTTATTTCATTCGATATTATTACTTACTATCTATTGTAAAACCATTGCTTTCTATATTTCATTCTTATATATTCCACATGAAGAGAATATAGCATGTGTGATTCTTACCATTATACCATTCAAAGCAGTATACTACTTACAAACAAAAATACAAATAGGCTAGTACACCCAGAAAAACTACTATTCATACATGTCTCACATAGATGCTTGCCTGAACAGGTTTCGTCGAATATTCCATATGCGAAATCTAGTTTAATTTCATTACGTGAACAAATTTTCGCAAAATTGATGCTGAAACCAACTAGTAACACCGTTTGTTTAAATATAATGACTATGCAATCTTGATCACGCAGAGTAGGGATGCTAGAACAATGAAACGAGTAGGGTCTCATTTCGTCTAATATCAAGAAAATTAATAGACACCATAGATAGCATTCAAACGACAGGTAAAACTTCGCACTGTCTCCTCGAATTAACGCATAATTCACAGTAGCTCTTATAATTAAAAAAAGGCCAAAACTTCAGGGATTCACTGTGCTACTACCTCGGCAAGACGCGCATCTTTGATGTATTAACTATAGTGCATGCTGAGACATCATTCTCCTTTACTTCCACTTTGAAAGTCAATGCTCATCCCACTAGCTATATTTCGACCTTATGGGTGGTTGACCGAGGATGTACTTATTACTGGTAGTCATTTCGGTGGGTCTGACCCTTGGGAATTCTGTCAAAATTTGACATATCCTAGCACCAATAGCAGAATATTCAAATTCGTTCAGAACTCATCACCCGCAGGAAAATCTAGTGCGTGATACCCCAGTTATCATTCCACTCACTCCATGTCATCCATTCACAATAATATTCGATAAGGGTATCGACTTATACGCGGATATGCAATGAGCGAAATTTGTTGATTAATTGCAAGGGACACGCATATAATTGTTTCGGCTAAAATAATTTCGGAATATTACCGTATTTCAAAAGAAAATAACTTCAACGACTGCACTCCTTTCAAATTTTCTCATGTGACCCGAAGGATCCCGTACAGTCAATCGCGCATTGTTGAGAACAAAAAAAATATATGAGTACGCTAAGTTACAATGTAGCAACAGAAAATTTGTTTTCTGAGGAACTAATTATCTCACATAACTGTACTTTTCCCTTTCTCAAACAATTTATGGTCAATAAATCACGTAAAGACCATGCCAACGATGCGAAACCTGCGAGGTAATGTCGATAAAATCTTGACTTTCACTGTCTTCACGTCTTTCTTCAATGAGCAATAGTTATGATATCGAGCGGACAAGCATGGGTCTCGTAAACTTAAGCGTCGAAGTCGTGTATTAATATCTAGTGTGTTTGAAAAAATAAATAAATAGTATCTTAGAGTAACAACTAGAGTAGGATTAAACTAATTTTGTTTAAAATTAGATTAGACACAATGTCCTTCCCTTTCAAACGCAGTAAAAGGACTAAATGGGAAACCTTACGGCAAAGAAGGACCATATTGGAATCATTGGACATACCTAGAGACACAATGAATTAGTTATAATTATAATAGAAGAGAAAATTGAAGAGATGGTCCCGCGAGGAAGTCCAAGGGACAAGTATATAGGGCAAATAAAGAAGGAAGTGAAAGATAAAACATATCAGGGCGTGAGGGAATTAACACTGAACACTGGCAGAATGGAGGGTTGCAGCAAGTCAATCCTAGAATTGAAATACTGATGATGATAACTATGCCCATGGCATTAATGCACTTCTGCA
Organism: Platycnemis pennipes; assembly: GCA_933228895.1. NCBI lineage: Eukaryota > Metazoa > Arthropoda > Insecta > Odonata > Platycnemididae > Platycnemis > Platycnemis pennipes. Next base: position 103,906,112 of record OW121851.1, read on the forward strand.
ATGAAGATGATGTGATGATTCCCAGCCTGAAGTTCATTCTCGTTGGATTTCCCTTCGAATGGGCCACGCTTCCGACTGAGTACATAACTTTGCATGGCGCCAAAAAAACACGTACCCGAAATGCATTCTCACTACTGTTCGGCGCAAAATCACCGCAATTTTGTCGATCGCGAGAGAAAACAGAGCAACATAAAGATACTATGTTCTTACCAGATAGAATCTAAGCAAATTATAATTTATTTGAGATATTCATTTCTTAAGTAATGGTCGACTGTCAGCTTTTGGAATAATCAGTAAGTTACGATAATTGACGAAATACCATACAAACGTAATAGAAGTAAACTTCATTTATTAATGCTCTCATGTCCACATTTTATTCCCCAACGTCCAAGTGCTACTTGATACAGCACTAAGATAACTTAAGGGGATCAAAATTAGAGGAATCTAAAAGAAGGCAGTTGTTCCACCAACTTTATGTCGAATAACTATCACAGTACAGGCTACTATTTCAACGGTAATTTCACCCATGGAGGTGCGCCCAAAAAATATTCTTACAACGAAAGTCTGACGCTCTCTTGGTATGGCTTTAGCACGTTATCAGCCTCTTTTTCGAATCATTTTCTTAGTACATGGGAAGTAAACATACTATCTACGACCCCGAAAAACCACTCGCAAGCAGGCGCCATTGGTACAGATGTACGCCAATGGAATACGATTTTTAAAATCCCACGCATATCTCTCGCTCGGCAATTGCACATTGACGGTTTCTGTATCCTATCTCCTTTTCCAAACCCGATACCGAGGAGGTGCATATGCAGAGGGAAGGAAGAAAAACAAGCAGAGGAAAGACGGCGGCAATGAGTCACAATGTGACCGCCGAGGTCACCCGCAGAGGAATGAATGCCCTCCCTTTTCTTCTCCATGTCAGCTCCATGACGGCGATTTCTCACGGACGACTGCATCTACGTTAATGTGTGTTTTTGCCCGTTCTTAACCATGTAGCTGTAACTGACGGCGCGTCATGCAAAGTATCATCGGCTTTAGTACACCGACGCGGTAGTTGAAAGGTTTTTATGCTGACCTAGGTTGATTCTTACTCCCTATCATTTTTCTCTAAATAGATCACGTTACGATCGTTTAGAAAATTAAACAGCAATACTCCACCAACACTCTTGAAGTAATTATGAATTATTATCTTATCAATGAATTCAATTAATCACCAAATGACAGGCCAAAATGTACGCCCTGGAGATACATAGTAAAGACATCAACGGCGACACCTACGGTAAAACATTGACATAGACCGAGCCCTATTTACTTGAGTATTTTCAAGAAAACAATCCCATTACATAAAGGAAAACAAAGCGGCAAAAATAAACATCAGCTTGCAGATTTCATAAACAAAAGTCTGCCAGAAAAAAGTAATTTGAACATCAGCATTCCCTTTGGTAACCAGCAAAAGAGCAACAGCGCCCGATTCATTTCCAAGAAAACTCATTTTATGGGTTAGGCACAAATGCACTGTAAAGCGATTCGCTCAATGGCGAGTATCAGGTCTATTACTGTCCACGAGGTCAGAATTTAGCAAATAAGTCTGCCAAAATACTAACATGGAATGGTCGTATAGTCGTATCACCGGCGCCTCAAAACGTATCACGTTAAAATCTTCTTCCTCACAGCAAACAAGTTGAGTGATTCATCAAGTGTCACATTTCAGCTAATTAACAGTTTGCGTGATTGAGGACTATCGGAACCATCAAAAGCAATTCCGTGGCTACGCAGTGTATCTCTCCAATGATCAGCAAGGTCATTCCTGCTTTTAGCAGCCGTCAGTGAAGTAGAATTATTTCTATACCGTCATAAAAATTTTAAAATGGCGTCATAGGATAAACTATAAAGCAGCGAATGCTCAAGATCGAAACACGAAATACCCGCATACCAAGGTCGAAGACGTAAAAAAAAGGCACTTTAAAAATATATGCGCTTAATGCTTCTTTTGGAATTTTATTGCGTTTAATACGCGGTGGCAATATCTTTTCGTCCTTCAAATTACTTATTTTTGTCACATAACGAAATTTCACAAGCTACCACACCTGTTCGGTCCAACCGTGGAAGCACTATCCTAAATCAATAAAATCGCTATCCGTGGCACGTAAAAAGGTTCATAGAAACGTTCTAGCATCCGGTGGTTTCAAAATACCTATTACTCAGGCATCAACCTCAATGATCTATTCGTCCCCAAATCTCCACATTTCACGCACTAATGCCGCGAAATCAGTAGTATTCCCGGAAGGAATCTACACACTAATACTCATTTTAAGAAGCAAACTAATGCAATAAATATCGCCTCTTGTTCATGAGGCATAATAAAAAAGCCTCATGACGTGTCATACTTAGTTAGAAAAGGAGCTGAAAGTCCTGGTGTACATCGGGATAAATTACTTACACAAGACTATTAGGGACCACTTTCTTAATTTCACCCTCCTTTCTTTTTTTCTATCATAATTCTCTAATAATATTATCAACTGACTACGTCAGAACCTATCGTATTTGATATTTCATCATACTTTCAATTCTATCTTTAGCTGGACTGAAGAGAATAATAAACGACTTACAAAATGATAAAAATTATCATTCAATCCGAGATCTGAAGGTTAGAAGATACACTGAATTTATAGTCGTGTAAATTTTCAGAAAGCACATTACAAACGGAAGAAGTTCGTAAAAACTATCACGGTAAACATTGAAAAGAGTAAAAAATAAACTATTTTTAGCTTATCAATCAGCAAATATGATGGAAGCATTAATACTGATGATTTCAAACAAGAATTAAGACAGGACAATATTTTCACATAGAATGAACACAATCATTGATGTGCAATGACATCTAAACAAGTCAATAATTTTCAACATTGCAATAAATCGTTTCAATTAAAATAACGCTCAGGAAAACAAGAATAATACAAGAAAATTCCAGATATCCCTTCAAGCGATTTCTGTATTCATATTTTAATGCACTTACACTCAAGCTATTTCAACGAAATCCCAGGGGGATGAGAAATAGAGTAGCACTGTTAATAACTGATTTCGGTACATTTTAATTTCCAGAAAGAACCGGAGGCGAAGAGAAGGCTCAACAAGTTCTCGGTAATAAGAAAGAATTTTCCTCCGCTTCGAAGCTGAATCTCTCCATAGTAGTAAAACGCAAAATACAGCGATTAATTTGGCCCATAATTACAGATGTTCAACCAGCTATAGCCAATTCATAGAATTCGGATCCCAAACTTAAAGTAAAAAAAACAACCAAGAGGTTTTTATATGACAACTCTGGCGATGAGGACGTACATTCCCAAGAACTGTCATTTAAGGACACAAGTTCTAAAAAATTGAGGCATGTTGGGTAGCCATTACTATGAATGAAAAACAGCCTGATTGATGATTTACTTATAAATTAATTAGGAAAAGAGCTATCCTAGATTCACGAAAAATTTCCTGATAATCCGTAATATTCCGCCCTTCAATAAGGTACCTTATTAGTTTGTGAGGTTTTCATTTCTAATGATGTACTGGTCCCACAAAGTTAAGCACGACTTTATCTGTGGTTATTTTGTCTCTCTCTCTCTAATTATTGGAAGTCCATATTTCTTTCTACCTCTCACAGCAGTTTTCTTCTACAGTCACCTTCAGAATCCCCTTATTATTTGTCCCACTCACCTTTGCCTTCTCACTTCCTTCATTAACTTCCTTTCTTACCCACCCATCTCAAGAGCTTACTTCATTTCTTTCATTCTATCCATAGCAGTATCAATATTCCCCTTCATAAAAACATTTCAAAGGCCGCCAATCCTTTTTTATCCTCTTTCCTTGCACAACCAGTTCGTAGGACCAGTTCAACAACGACACGGTCCATATCAAGAGAGTGATATCACGCAAATTTCAATTTTATATATCTGCGATCATTTTTAATTCTCGGTTGTGTAAAGGTTAGACCCTTGCTTTACAAAAGGTTGATATCGCGCAGTCCAGATGGAGCAATTAATGAGCTACCACGCGGACGGCGGGCGTCTTTTCTCTCGAAGTCTGCTACATGCCGACATAAAGAACGGTCTTGATCACAATATATAATTCTCTCACGATAAGCATAGCTGGAACCCAAAGAGAAACTTGCGATTCACCTTTTTTTTGCAGAGCAAGTCATTTTTCTGAAAGCCGACCGATGGTCTAAACGTCCACCTATTCTAGGACTTCCTGTCCACTCCAAGGTGAGGTGAGAGAGAGACGAATGGAAGTGCTATCGCAATATGGATAGCAGAAAACCGCTCGAGAACTCAAGAACCGATCTCGAAGCTGTCAGTACGGGGACAAATGGTAAGTATTTTCTATGAGAGGATGTTCACTTCTAGAACATGAACTTGGTGGCCTACAATACTTCAAGCTAAAACTATGTTATTATAGAAAAAAGGGTCCGTGTAAAAGGTAAATGAAATTTTAAGCAGGTACATACATATAAACACAATATTCGTCAACATTATTACAGTAATCACAAAATTTCAAAGTTAGATATAATACATGACAACCATTATCATGGCCACCAATAACATCCTCAAGCTTCGGCATAAGTCATTACTCCCAATGGTAGGCGACCAACACTTTTCAGAGGTGATGCACGAGAAGTGGAGAGGATACAAATGGAAAAGTAAATCTAACTATAGGGTGTAATTTAATTCCTTACGAGGTAAGTGGCCTTAATATTCGACCGAATTAACGAGGAAAATAATCACTAAATACATAATCCACTGCCTCAACCGAGAACTTGAATTAAAATTTTAAACGATAGTAGAGTTGCAAGGATCGCAAGAAAATAACTCGTGTGTATTACCATAAAACATGCGAATCGAGACTGGCAGGGGCAGAAAATAGGACGCACACATAATAAGGCGGTAAACGCAGGGATAAAAACAATTAGCAATGTCTCAAGCTTCAAATTTACCCCGCTCATTTCAAATAATTTACACCGTCGGTGGCAAAATGAAAATTGGAATTGGAGTTTATAGACCTGAAAAGGTGCGCAGAAAAGTGATCCTCATTCCCCGATGAAAAACAGACAGAATCCCTAAACCCCACTATAGGCTAGAACGCTAAAAAAAATTGCATGATGCTAAGGATAGAAAATGAATGCAGACTAATGGCTTGATGCTCCAGGAGGCAGGCACGGCGCCAGCCTACAGAACAGTGGCAAGGCCAGGGCAGGCGGTGAGAGGGTACGGTAGGAGACGCCGGTTGAGGCAGGGATAGTACGGGCAATATAACTGGGAAAATACCTTCCAAAGACTTTGTTCTACGAACGAACATAAAGAGCATCAACTCTGAAACTGTTCAGACGAGCCTAATGGCCGATGTTGGGTCAGAGGACGGGAGAATGGAATTTAAAGTGAGCCACCGCACAATTTCATTACGGTTATTTTTTATGATTAAAATAAAAAGCTATCTATGTTCATAGCCGTCACTCATTATATGTTGACGCCGAAATGGTGTAATTTTCACAACATTACATCCAATGAAAATTAATCGCGTATAGGATACTCCATGCAGACTTAACATGTGGATATTAAGCTAAAACGATTTGGTTTCGTTGTATTAAGGACTCATCCTTTTTACCCATCTTATTGATAAATATAGATATAGAACTTGTAACCGAAGTCCTTGAAAGAGATTCAGAAGATCAAATACTGGATTGATAATGTTTGGGTGATCCTACATCTATTATGTGATGAATGAAATAAAAGCAAATAAACTGGCACCCATTCTGTACAAAATATTTCCAGTAAACGTACTCAACACAGTGATCATGGACTTGATAACGAACTTAAAGCATGTAAGTACTTTTTTAGTAGCATTGAAACCTTTACCTTCACCGGTAAATCCAATTGCACGTCTCACTTGAGATTAATGTTTGTTTAGTTCGGTCATAGAGAGAAGTGCTTCGTGTAAACATTTTGCCTATAAAATAATGAGGCGTTAATAATGTACATGATGAACTTCGCACAGCAGATTTATAGTTATATATGTTCCTATCCACTGTACGTTGAAGTAAGTAAGTAACATTATTCTTATGTATGTCTACTCCCAGTTACCAAGTTAAATAATATATATCGAATATTTTGAATATAATAGAAAATATCCAATTACAAAGCCAATAAAAACAAAACCTAGCGCGATGAAATAAGTTACAATACGACATGTGCCACCACAAATTCTTTACAAGACGGCCAAAAACGAAAATATAAAATATTTTAATTATTGCCAATAAGCTAACTCCAGGAACTTCCAGGATTTATTCTGAGGAGGGTGTACCTTTCATGTGCACAGCTCAGTAAAATTAACAATCAGTTTTTTGCGGAAAAAGAGAAAAGGCAATTATAAGAGTCCACCAAGTTACGCCGCCGTTTAGAAAATACACAGAAATAATACATTCAGCCACTAGCACCGCAGGTTGAATATCTTATTGCCCACGAAAGATTACCTATTTCTGACATCGTAGTCTAGGAAATAATGCAAGTAGTTGCAATGAGCTCAACATATAATCCCGTAATAAATTAAGTGCATAAAACCAGAAGTCGACGTGTAGATAACCATTCAGTACTCCAATACGCCATATACACCAGTTATTATTCAGACACCAGCAATAGCCACAATAGATATATAGTCTAACAAAAAACCGCTTTATAAACCAAGCTTACTATTACTGACTTTTCAGGTGGATGTCTGAAGAAAGCCTAAGCCATTTGCAACAATTCTCCCATGGTCGGTTGGTTATTCAGGGGGAGGCGACCTACAGCTGAGGTCATTTGCGCAATTGAGGATCGGTGGGTAATTGGTTAATGGTAGGAGTTTTCAGGGAACGGAGGAAGGGTGGAGAGAAACCCGGCGTCGGCATTAGCCTACTCTTAACGAAAGGCGCCAAGGGGACCACGGCTTAACGTCCCATCCGACGGACTGACTACTGAACTTTAAATTCCCTCCATAAGGCACTCAAGTGGGGACCGGTTTTCCACTGAAAAATCCGCCACTGCCAGGAATCGAACCCGGGCCCTCGGGATGGAAGGTCAGTACCTACTCTAGCCACCACACTAACCCGATTCCCAATTCTCCCTTGGAATTTGGATTTTATTGGTAGGTACTTTGCTACAAAAGCATTCCTTTGAAACGGATAAACAAGGAAGCTGGTATAGACATGCAACTTCCTCGTACAGATCCCGGTCAAAAATAATTTTTTTCCATCAAAAGGAACTAAATTTTAGAATCGCTAATGAATAAAATATGGTCGTGAATGAAAAATTCTGGATCCAACCTTTAAAATGATAAATATAATAAATTCCCTCGGGTAGCAGAATAACACCGTTTAAAATATTACAAGTCACCTGCATTGAACCCCTGCACTTATCGAATCATGGCCGCCACAACGAAGGTCCTCCGGATCAAGACCCCATCTCAGGTCGCGGTTGGCCCAACACTTAAAAGAATACGTGCAACGACCACCTTTCTCTGAACGCAGTACATTTTTTTATGCACCAACAAGGCAATTTATATCGATAACATTAAGGAAACTTTCCTGGTGTCTATCATGGCGTAATTTCCATACCTATAATGCGCCCATTGATTCTATAGAATACGGCATGCATAAAAGGAATGATGCAAATTTTATCAGAAATTCCGTTTATAGCGTCGGCGTAAAAACTTTTTACCGAATAACCAAACCTAATTTTCTACGTAAGTATTATTTGAGCTGTGGATGAGATGATAAAGAGATATGGGGAGAATCTGAGTCTACAGCAATATAACAGGTCTTTAATATTTGAATACCTGCATGCTAATATTTACGTTACAATTGAAAACAAACAAATTGCTGCTATCAATGCTAAAGAGACCTGATATTCTGGATTAACCGATTCTGAAAGCATCAGCTGCGATTACAAAAATGAGCTAACTTAACGGCGATTTAAGACTGTAAGAAGTTTAATAGTTATATCGAACAAACAAGCACGCCGCTCGATAGTAACCATATCTAAGAATACAAAAGAGTGTCGTAGAGTAGTTTAATCAAATGATGCAGTTCTAAGTCCATCGTTAGTCGCATAAAAGCGGACAGCACAATTTCAACTAATACATTTCCTTCGAATATTATATATAAAATTTTTAATAGAAATAAATGCTCCTATATTTAAAAACAGAGACTAATGTGATTATTTTCCAGCAAAGACTTCCAGGGAAGAGAAAGAAAAGCGCCTTGGATAGTATAGCTAACAGGGATGACAGCATTGTGAGAAACAGGAGAAATACTTCTTAGTAAGGCGTGATTTCAGGTTGATATCAACAAAGAGCATACTTCCAAATGTTTCCCTAAAACCACATTGAAAGCCGAAAATTACCACCAAGTTTGATCTTATAAAACCGACGCTTAGACAAGTATTTCCTTAATCTGGAAGTAACGGAAAATTGTAGCTCTTTGAGACTGCCTCACTGCACTTTAGTTAATCACTTAATTCGTAACTGAGAACGACAACTCCATTTCAGAATATGAGTGAATTGATCAGTTTATCGTATTCACCGCATAATCAGAGACGTATAGCTTTCTAAACCTCCAATCACCACAACGAATGGGACTTTTTATAATACTCTCAACAATTACCAAATTATGATCCTGCCCGCTGTGTCGGACAACGTTTTCGGTTGATTCTCTCGAATACGTTAAGACGCAAAACATGTTTCGGGATATACATATATATCGTGCACTCTGCCAAATGCAAATTATTTGCTACAGAGACCCCAGAAGGAAATAGGTTGAAGTGATCACGAACATTTAAAAACTCTTGATGAAAGAAAGTAACTACAATAACGGTGTACTAGACTAGATAGTTAGATATTAGATAGAGATTTGTCATGAAGTTACTCCAACATTACACCTAGTGATCAGTTCGATCATTTTCTGATTTGTGACACATCAAATGTATTTCGAATTACACAGATATTGCAGATAGGGCGTCAAAAATTGTCATGAACTGAGGTCGCGATCTTGCGAAATGAACCGGCGGATCGCGTACGATAGAACGGTCTGGGGCCGTAAGTCTCGCATTCTATACCAACTGCGATTGAAAAAACGTAATATCCTGATTAATTAAGCACAAACGAGTTAGCACAAATTAATTAAGCACAAACGAAAAATAAATGGAAGGCCTGAAAGCTACAGACCCTGAAAGAGGCTTGACAAACTCGATAAATGAATCGATGCCGAAATATCCGAGGAAAAACTGAAGTGGCGTGAAATAATATTTAATAAATACTTGAAAAAATTGTCAATTTCAACGGATGCATAAATTACCCCGGTCGGTACCTGCGCTAGCTGAACACTCAATATCCTCTCGTTCGACCCAAAGCGGAAAAGAAGATTGTTTTATTTTCCAAAATATCAAGAAGTTGAATGCCCGATTTCCTCAATGTCCACATCAAAGGAGAAATTTTATAAAACTAAGATTCTTTGTCCAGTTTCCATCTGGAAGGAAATGAATGATATCCAAACAATTTGAAACGAAAGTATTAACCACGTTAATTGCGTTGCATAAAATTTACAAGCCGTAAAAATAAACAAACTATGATCACTTCGAATTGAAAAAACTTCAGAAATATTGTTTAAGTTCCTCAATTTTCTCTTGATGCGGTAACTTTTAAGTACTATGATGAGGTAACTGATGGCCATGGACTTGGTGGTACTCGCTCAAGATCAAGGACTGAGTATCGAGCCCTTGATTCATGAGGAAAACTGCCTAGACTGCCCTCGAAAAATAAATGGAAGGCGAACCTGAAAGCTACAGACCCTGAAAGAGGCTTGATGCCGATAAATGAATCGATGCCGAAATCTCCGAGGAAAAATTGAAGTGGCGTGAAATAATATTTAATAAATACTTGAAAAAATTGTCAAATTCAACGGATATTTTCGTCTCCTAACTCATCTTATCAGAGCCCATTCAGAAATTACCTTCAAGAGTAAAGAGTGACCAAGATTGGCCGCAAACGATGAATCTAGAACGGTCAGCAAAATAGGGAGGCGTGCGGCCGAAAACAAGGGGACAATTCCCTACCTGCTGCCAATGATCCTCCAGAGAGGGCTGCGCCGAGAAGTACCCGGTGTCGTGAATGTCCTGCAACTCGCGGAAGATATTCCCACTCGGAAGCACGTCCATGTTGCCGGCGTATAGTCTCCACTTGGGAACTCAATTGAATCCTCTCAATCGTACTGATCCGGGCGGGTGACTTTCGTCGACTCAAGGTCTCATTAAAAGACCACTTTCCACATGACGATACTTGACATCACCGATTTTCACACGAATGGGAATGACGAATAGTGATATTTATAAGAAGCACAAACTTATTCGAGGCATAAAAACCATATGGTTTCCTCCGAACATCAACCCTCTACTCTCAAGGCCTGGAAGATCCAAGGAGCAGAGAAAACAGATTGCGTTCGGGAAATAAAAACAAACCACTAAATCTTGAGCTGACACTGACACGTACACAAATCTTCTGATTCAACCACGATGAAGAGGGAGGATATTCCTCGAGAAAAATTCCCTCTTTTTCACGAATGTTGCCGAGACACAATTACTTCCAAATCGGAGGGGACACAGATGAGAGCACAAACTGAACAGGAGTTTAGAACTATGGCACAAAGGGAGTTGTTATTTACATCAGACGAGATGAAGAGCGTCGGGGACGTAGAGTTATAGTTATGACAACTGCCAGGGAAGTGGAACAATGCAGGAAGGGGACGAGTAGTGGGGCAGTCGCCGTGGCGATGTTCAGTGCCAGAACTTTGTCTTCTGGCGCGCACTAGGGACCACAGTCTTCCGTTCCATCTACGAGTCCGAACCCTGGCCTCCAGCGTGGATAATCCGGCGGATTAGCGCCAGGATCTTTCTTCCAGGGACGCGCTGAGGACCATGGGGACGACGATGGGTGTGAAAAATGCAATCTCCTCTCTCCGTTTTCCCTCCTGCGCACGATACGGATTGAGGGACAGGATGGCGGTTTGCATGAACAGCCCTCGCGATGAGAAATGCCAAATGGCCCAAGTATTGAGAGTATCTTTCCTCATCCAAGCACATGCACAAACTCGCGAACACGAAAGCCGTGGAAGAGGAATCGCCAGATGGGAAACACGGCAAAACCTTGGGAAATGACGGCTCGGCGATGGAGAACGAAAGATAAAGAAAGGACTCGCGCAAAAAATGGATGAACGGAACACGGTGTACTACTCGCTAGAAGGAGGGTCAGTGGAGGACGGTATCTGGAGTTGGGTGGGCGAAAGGAGGAGGAAGATACACCATAAGAAAAAAAAGAGATGAGCGCGATCAACTGTTGTCAACAACCGCGAAGGTTCCGAGACTAGGAGGACCACGTCACGCCGCGTGTGCCTTACTGGCGCCGGCTTCCGAACACCCAGCTCCTGCTGGCCCGCCCGTGTCACCACGTGCCGCGCAGGAGCATGAAGGAAGCAAATAGAATGCCGGACTTCACGGAGGCAGTTAGCGACCACCACCGCCAAAAACAAACACTCTTCACACACTCCGCCACTTTTCCTCCCCTCCCTCGGTTCTCATGAGGAAGCACTCGACTGATCACCACGGGAAGAACATTACCGAACTCATCAAGGGCTTCGATCTAATTCAAACCGCGCACGCCGAAGTGACGACACGGGTCCCAGGGAGATGGAAGCCGAACGCCGAGGCTCGCACGATGAGAGGACGGCGGTCGAGGGTTCGGCGGAGGGAACCTGCCGACGTCCGGAGACAGGAGGCGGAGAGCGCGCGTTAGTGCGTCTAGCGTGTTTACGTTGCTGCCGCTGTCCTTTTTGTCACTCGATCCGACGATGTTCATTTGTCGAGAGTCTGATGAACTCGTTCACTCACTCGCACGTCCGACTGATTTGGTGGAATGTAAAAAAATAAAGTTGGAACGGGGGAGGGAGGTAAGTCGCGAAGGGGGAGGGGCACTCGAGGTAGGGAAGAAGAAGTATATGAAGGCGAAGAGTGAACGCCTCTTTTTTTTATAATATAGGCATCCTTGGGCACGGCGTCGTTGTTTTTAGGTGCACGACGGTCGCCGGGTTGCGTGGCGGGAGGCGTCGAGCTGCTCCTCCTCGGGCGACGTCGACGCGACCGCTGCACGCCCCGCGGCACCGCTCACGGAGTCACGGAGCATGTGCATGAAACGCGCGCAGGGTGAGCGCTGCGCTGCCCGACGGCTGGATCACACACAACACCGTCCGAACGAATTCTTTCGATAATTTCCCGACGATGGCTGGGGAAGGGGTCGTGTTTATTTTTCCGAGAGGGAGAGGGGTGGATAGGTTCGTGACCGGACCGGGTAGTGAACAAGAAAAATAAAAGCAAAACACGGTTCGGCTGTGGCGGGCGGCAAGGGTATGACAGAGCAGCAGCGACCCTCGCTCCCGCTTAGCACACGCACGGCGGTATCTCAACGTCTCGGACGTGGGAAGTCGACTGACTGCCCATTGACGGAGGAGTGCGTTCGTCGTCTCGCCCGCGCCAAGGCGAGATACTACGAGGTTCGTCACTGCGCCGCTACGAGGGCACCACTGGCGGCATCCCAGCCTGAATCCCATCGATTGTAGTTCCTCCGAAAGTCGGTCTCGACGCTACCTGCCGGAGTAAGCGGGTTTTCGAAAGACGACTTCTCGACGAACAAGTAACCGCATTAGCTAATACAGGATTCTGATGTGAGATTATGACTGCAAAACCGCAGGATGAATGCACTAGCGTAGTATAAATACATGAAGTTCTCCGGGTGAAATGAGCAAACTTACTCTTAAGCGACCACTGGGATACGACATGCGAATGCGGAACGCATAATTTGTCTAACAACAAATGCTGACGTGATGGCCTAAGGAAATGGGTTCGAATCCCAGATGTATCTGATATTTTGCAACAGATTACCATTCCCTACTTGGATGCTAGGTGAAATAGCAGTATTTTAAGCTTGTCAATCTCTCCGTCGGAATCCTTTATACCACAAATCATAAGTAGACTAATACCAACGACGCTTTTCTCTCCATACTTCATCTCTTCCCTCCCTATCTCATCTGAAAAATTTTCCTCCCAGTTTGAGATGCATTTAGGAATGCGGGACGGACAATCCATCACAAGCTTTAAACCATAAATTAATGGGTTGTAAAGTAATATTTAACGAATTATCCCATTTTTTCCCGGTAGATTAATGATCACACAGTGAAGAAGTAAATACTTCAAAAATCAACGGCATCCGTAAAATGTACAGAGATGTATTACATTCCATGAGAATTCATATTTTGCATAAATATTTCACTACTTCAAGGCCTATTCTATTCCATATCCGCTAAGATCAATATTCCTTGTTCTTATACTCTATAAAGTGAATTACAAATAACTTCAACCAAGTGACGGTTACAACGGCTATGACGTATTTCGCCTTCGGATTAAAGTAATCCTTAATGAAATATTACGAATTCATGATGATTTTTAATGGATGATTACGATCTTAATTCTTAGGTTGGTCAAGATTATGTAAGGCATCAATGGCGTTTAAAACAGGAAGAAGCAAGGAGAGAGCTCTCTCAACCGGGAATCTTTCTCTCCCTCCACTAACAGCCTAACAATTAAATTTCATAAAAAAACAATCAATGGTCATAATTTTGGTAACAATATAACACCCCACCGGCCATTTTCCTCCCTCGCTAATTATAAAAACATGCAAAAAAAATCCCATTCCTCCCAAACGTACAACTGAGGGCCTTACCCATTCCGACTGCTTCGTTTGTCATCATTTCCGCTTTCATTGTCTCACTACCTAATATTCCTTCAAGCTATATCAGACTTTTCATTTTAATATCACAGTGGGTAACGAAGAAGTCCTAAGAAGAGTGGGAGAAAAGCGAAGTGTGCTGAAAACTCTAAAAAGAAGACGGGACAACTTAGTCGGCCATATCTTAAGACACGATGGCCTGATGAAGACAATCGTCGAGGGAAAAGTGAACGGGAAGAATGGAAAAGGCAGGACTCGTATGAGATATATGAAACACGTTGTGAAGGATGTAAAAGAGAGGAATTACGTTTATATGAAGAGGTTGGCCGATAGAAGAATCGAGTGTAGGGCGTCAAATTACGTCTAATCAATCCTAGGATTGGTGACCGATTACGATGACCACAGTGACACCAAATCAATGGAAAGAGACGAAGAAACAATTAATATATTCCACAGACCAATTTATCACTGTGCACAATGCGCTTCAACGCCCAATGTACCTGGTGGTAAGGAGGATTGGATTGATTCGCCTATTTTTGGGTTGTGCGGACGAACTCAAATGAATATTAATTTTTTGAACAGTAGTATCGGAAAGATATTTTCTTATACGGAAAGTACTCCGTCCGTTTAATGGAAACCTTAAATGCTGGTGGAGAATCTGATAATACTGGTGGAGTTGAATGGCTCCAAAAATTTGACTTCGAGGAAAGACAACGCAAAGAGTCAGACAACTCTATGATGTGGGTGTGGAGATGGAGACGATAAGGAGAGTGGAAAAGACAAACAAGTGTAGGGAATGTTAGGGGAGAAGAGGAAGTTGAATGAAGAAATTAGGAAGAGACAACGAGCGGATGGCCCGGGTAATTAGGGGAGGGGGCTTTGAAGAATGTCAAGAGGGTATAATGTTTGTTAAAAGTAATAAAGAGATGTATCTGGGGAGATGATTGAACTATGAAGAATGTGATATCAAAAATAGGATGATACTACAGTACAGATATGTTTAGAAGTATTTAGAAGATATTTTGCTTACTAAACCAACGTTTGCCGGTAGATAGTTCACTAATGAATGATTGTGCTAGGGATATTGCATTTGAGAACGCAGATATATTGTGCGTTTATACTTTTATATCGATAGATCAAAAGATAAAAAAATAACACAACTTGAGGCCTTAATTGGTGACGACTCAAAACATATCTACATGTTTCATTTTAACTTCCAATCCTTATTTTTAGAGTAAAAAAATTACCTTTTTCCTGAATTGACAAGCCATGAATGACTTCAGCAGTGTTAACATTCAATAGTATGGAGCGCTCCTTGAAGTTTGGTGGAGTATATACTTAGAATATATGGGGTCAATAAATTAGTTTCAAAGATAACCTAGTTTAAACTAACATTTTCATTAGAGTCACAACCTCATTCCCAAATGGCCGATTTGGTCACAGACTTTAAATTAGTTGCGAAATAAGGAGGGAAACCTCACTCTCATAGCTGTTCAGTACAATAAAAAGAAATAAAAGCAAGGATAAAACCCATAACCGGAAATACTATACGATAGATAGATATTCCGTCACCTGAGACAAATGGACCACATTGACTATCGGCAGAGTTAAGGCATATTCACGCAAAATAAATATGTACTAACAATTAGCAATGAATAATGATATCAAATGGTATGGCGACGGGAAACCCATTAAAAGGAGCGACAACACCGAGGTTTATTGCACATTTTTCTTTGTATATTTTGCATGCCTTGTCCATGCAAAACTACCAGAAATAGGTCCTAAAAAAACAAAAACGCACGCAACAATGGCAATCGAGTATTAGAATTTCAGGTTCACTACCGGCAGAGCTAATGCGATTGCAAACTAAATAAATGTTTCAGTAGTAATCGCCCTGCAGCATTAAATGTCTATTGATTATCAGAATGTTTAGTACATCTTCAGTGCCTGTGCACGCTAAGTGCTAGTGTTTTTTAACTATGCCATGCAAAGAGAGGTCAGGGTAAGAGTTATCTCCCCAAATTTCTTACAAAAACCCTCAAAATATTCATTAAACGTGAAAGTTAAACGCTGCTAAAGTCTATTAAATCTCATTCAACTGGATATTCCCGCTTCGTTGTCAAGGAAATTTCAATGGTTAAAAGGGGAAAAGGAAGAAAAATAGATGAATTTAGAACTATCTTCCCCATTAATTCAACAATGCCTTGGGTCGTTATGGTGACAGTTTCTCAGAACCACAAAATTTCTCCATATCAATCAAAATTTCTCCATTCTTGTGCCTTATGGAATTGGATCTTGCGCACCATTCCTTACAGTAGTTCATCACTATCCTATAGGCCGCTTCCACCTTTCCATGAGCAAGGTTAATCTGCACCTCTTTAAAATAAACTTCAACCACATACATCTAGCTTTTCTTGCTTTGTGACTTATTTCGTTCCTTATTCTTTTGTAGCATAATTGCCCTTCTTCAGTTTTCTCACTATTGTATTTTCTTCTTTATTCAATCAGGTCTAAGACGTTTTCTAAGATCCATACATTTTTCTTGACAATTTTCCTTCCCTAAAGAGCTTCTTTTTGGGCATAAAGAGCGTTTTCTGTAGTCCACTTTTAAAGTTTTGCCATCTATCTTCCACTGATTTCTCTGTCAGTCCATTATCATTAAGTTGTGCTCACTGTTGATATCTGCACCTTGATTCCTGATTCTCTGCTTCATTAAAATGTTGTCAATTTAAAATCTTCTTCTGTCTCCTGGCATTTTCCAAGTGTACCGAATTCGGGTGTTATTTTTAAACAATGCGTTTGCAATCACTAGCTTTTGTTGTATGCAGAATTCTAGTGGTCTATTTATTTTCTCTTTTGGATTTCCCAATTTGTATTTTCCTGTTATTCTTCTATCTTGAGCTACGCCTACGGCAGATTTTAAATCTCCTAAAAATTAAGTTTGCTTCTCCTTTTTTTGTTTTATTACTTTCGTGATATCATCGTAGACGTCTTCCACCTCTTCATACTCGTAGTCCAACGCAGGCATATAAACCTACACCACAACGATATCTGTTGGGTTGGTCTCAATCTCACCATTAGCTCTTCACTCTTATGCAGATACTTCCTTTGCATTTTTCCCACTCCATCATTCAAAGATGCGATGTGTATGATCCTCTTTCCCTCCTTTCCCTAGCTTTCCCTCCTTTTCCGGGCCATATTTTACTGATTCCCAATACGTTGAGGTCCATTCTCCTTCAACACTTTAAGTTCTTCAACGTTCCGGAGGTTTTGTTTTCGTTTTCCTGTGATCCAAGAATCCCTTTAGCTATTCGTTATTGAGGCTTCCGCGGAGTGTTTGGTTTGAGGATCCATTCGTTTCGGGATTTCTTCCGCGTGTGTCCATTCTGGGGTGACAACAGTTTCGCCAACGTTTCAGTTCGCGTCTTCAGGTCTGAAGTGTTTCTGAGCAGATTTTTACCGTCTTATATACCACTCAGTTCGGCTCTCTGATGTTCAAGTGGGCGCAGTTTCATTGGCCGTTTGACTAGTTTTTTTCAATTAGGCGCTTCCAAGCATGGGAGAGCTTATAGCTATCCTCTCTGTTAAAATTGATGGGGTTCTTGGCCGTTTCGATCGCCTCGCGTAGTAACCTTGGGAAATAGCGTTTTTCGGTCTTGATCAGCTTGACTACGTCAAAATTGATGTTGTGTGTCGGGCCTTCCCAGAAGTGCTCCGCGATGGCTGAAAGGCGCGGTTGTCTGTTGTTTGTCGCTCTCCTGTGTTCTTGAAGACGGGTCTTTAGGGCTCTCGAGGTTTGCCCAATGCAGGCCATGTTACTAATGTAGGCCTTCCCACGATTGCATCGGACCTCGTATATGCCCCTCTGTTCTTCCATCGGCCTAAGGTATTTTCCTCTGCACAAAATGTCCCTTGTTATTTTATTGTTAATTACAGTGGGGTATCTGGTCAGGACGTTATGTTTGGCAAGGGCTCTGGATTTTTTTCCGTGGTTCCGCCAACGCATGGTATCACAGCGAGAGTGGCATCATTCTTTTCCCTCGTAGTAGTGGTCTTGTCGGTCCTGCTCAAGGCCAATACTCGTTTATCTTTTTCTCTCTAAGCAACTCGGTGGATAGCGTGTCAGTGGAAGCCATTGTCTTGAAATACCTCAACAGACGAATGGTCGCAGATGGAAAGGACTCGGTAGAAAAGAGTATGGATAACAGCCGTCTTTTGTCGAGGGTGGTGGTGCGAGGCAGCGTTCAAATACCGATCGGTGTGCGTTTTCTTCCGAAATATTGAATGACCTAGGGTCCCGTCGTCATTCCTCTTTGCCAGCACATCCAGGAAAGGAAGTTGCCCGTTTTATTCAACCTCCATCGTAAATTTAATCGTTTCGCTCCGCTAATTGAGGTATTTAAGGAATCCATCGAGTTCAATTCGTCCGTGTGGCCATATGATAACTGTGTCATCCACGTATCTCAAGAAAAGTTTTGGTTTTTTCTCATGAGATCGTAGAGCCTTCTCTTCAAATGCCTCCATGAACAGATTGGCGATGACCGGTGATAGGGGTGCCGCGCCTTTGACTTGCTGGTAAAATACCCCATCCACGATGAAATATGCGTTGTCAAGGCAGAATATTACAATTTTTGGGATATCCTCTGGCAGTCCTTTTTCGACGAGAGATCTGGTATTCTCGATAGCTTCATTGATGGGTATATTGGTAAATAATTAAGGGTTCTACGTCGAAGCTAACAAGTAGGTCGGCTTTGATAACTCTCAAATCCTAGATGATTTCTTGACAACGCGAAGAGTTTTTCACGTAGGTGGATGTCCTACCGGTCTAAATATCTCGCCAGCTTATGTGGTGGAGAGTCGATGGCGCTAACAAAGGGACGGAGCGGGATACCTTCTTTGTGAATTTTTGGCAAACCGTATGATGGGTGGCAGGAGGTATGAGGGGCTGAAGAGGGACATGGTGTGAAATTTAGGGGGTGGGAAGAATTAAATGTCCATCTAAACCTACCTTCGCCGGTAGAATATTAATAATAATAATTTTAGGCGTGGTGGTTTTGCAGCTGGCTCGATAAGGTGTCTACGTTCTTCAGGTGGAATCGAAGACGGTTGGAGGATGGCCTTAGTCTCTCGTTGTATCCTTCCGGTGGGGTCTGATTTAAGCACAACGTAGGCGTCGCCTTGAATATGGCTGGCAATTTTGTCCAAATTATCTTCTTTAACCATCACGACCTAGGTATTGTCTTTGTCAGCTGGAAGGATAAGTAAATTTTCCACTTCCCTTATTTCTTTGATCGCCCTCCTCCCTTCCCTGGTTAGGTTGGACTTCGGTGGTTTCGCCTTGAGCAGAATGCGTCCCACTTCTTACCTGATTTCGTCTGCTTCTGGTCTGTTAAATTTGCGGATGGCCTCTTCCACTCCTGTAATGATCTCTTCCGTGGGAATTCTCCCGGGAGCCACGGCATACTTAAGCTCTTTGGAAAGTACCGAGATGGCAGCTTCACTGAGGTCATGGCCGCTCAGGTTGACAACGGTCCCGTCCATTTCAGGTCCCAGAGTTAGTATTGTTTTGTGCTGGCGGCTGTGGAGTCTCTCGAATGTATTCACCTGTTTCTCTCGTGTCATAGAGAAAACATAGAGAACCCCAGAATGGACACACGCGGAAGAAATTCCGAAACGAATGGATCCTCATCCCTTTAGCTATGTTCAGAAAAATGGAATCTGAGACATTCTTAAAATTGAAGGAAACTTCAAATGGGAACAATATTGAATTTATCGTTGAAATTAATATCTTCGGCGTTGCGATCAATAGCCTAAATCACAAAGATTTATGGTCTCAAAGAAGAAAATTCTATGCTAAAGCAAAATCTATTAATCATATGCGACGTGTGATTTGCAAGAAATGACCCATTGAAAAGCCATTGCATCCCTACCCAAATAAGCAATATTCTTAAAGATAGATATTTAGTCATATGGTGATTATGTGAAACCTGTGAATGCAAAATATTTCAATTTTTTCTGCCCTGCAACATGTGATCAACTGGAGGGTGGATTTGGTGTTGTGACTTTTCCTCATTCAAACAAAACGGAAGAATTTTCTAGCATAACTTTCTGTGTCAACCTATTTTTCATTCACCGATATTTTTCAAACATAGGTCAATATTTAGAATTGTTGAATTGAATTTGTTACAATATTTAGAACATAAAATGCACAAAAAAACAATAAACCTTCCATTAGAGAGAACATGAAGAGATTAGCGGATATAATAATTCAGTAGACAGCTGCGTCAAACCAATCCTAGGATTGCTGACTAATGATGACTATGAGTTAAAACGTACCCAATGAAAAGGAGGCTAATAAACTTCAGGAAGTATTCCCTTTTAGTTTCAAATTTAAAAAGTTTAATTTTCACTCATGGTATTAAATATCTGAAAAATATTATATTCAAGCAGTATATCTCATCAAACCGAATATTTCTACCATTTCCGGCAAAATTAATCACTCTAACACAAGCCTAAATAGACTCATAATATTTTGAATGTGAGGTAAATCGTTTTTACACTGGATAAACTATCAAAACACTCTGTACTCACTTTGATTTCTTCTGACACCCACGCTTGACGATCTACTATCAAGAAAACATTGGGATAGTCCCTAAACAAACCCTCTCGCACTGAATAAATGCTGTAAATGCATCGGAGGATACATCGTTAACTGAGATTAAGGTAAATATGCCAACTTCCTTCGGTCAATTACGAGAAATTAATTTCAACTGACACATTAGTTGTTACTTAAGATTTTTATAGGCCACACATTCAACGATACTTTATTAACATTCAACGTTCATATTAACCCCAAGTCATCAACCGTAAGATTGGCATAAAACAGCTCTATGCACTCGAGTCTTTCTACCAATAACCTCTTCTCACGTGCATAATTTCAATCCGTTTCATCCATCACTTCAACATGTATGTATTACTCATACGAGGTCTTCCTTTGCCATTCTTCCGACTAACGTTTCCCTTAGCGACTGTCTTCATCAGAACATCATGAATCAATACGAATCAACTGTATTCTACTAAATGCTTAGAATTGAGAGCTCTATTTCTCTAAGGAAAGGGTTTATGGTTCGGGGTGAAATATAACGATCGATTAATTGTTGGCGAAAATTCATTGATTTTATTGCAAAATGTCGCAATATCCTGGGCAATAATTTCAATGTTTTAGGAAACTAACCGCTATAATTATAAATTACCTTAAAATACTGGTAATCTATTCCCAATCACAAATTCCCAAGCCGCACAGAGGGGCCAAATCGCATTTTGCCGGACAAAAGTCCAAAATGCTTTTTATGAGATAACGTCTTGATATTTGGCACATATACACATTAATGATTGCTAATTATGGAATGGTAAGTCGTTTTTCATAGGTACTACCCGTTACTTAGATACAGAGGCTCAAACACGACCAAATTTCGAAAAAGCGCCCGCTCTCATTTTTCTTCGAAAATCTTAAAAGTTGAGCAGATATAGGAGTAATTAAAGGATTTTTATGAAATAAAAAACATTACCAATTGTAAACAGGGTACTTTGCCTATACTATGCATAAGTTTCAGACATTTTTTCCTATATTTGAGTGCTATAACGTCACAAAATGGCGGACCCTTTTTTTAGACAAAATTTTACATAAAGTGGACAATATAATCCTTATTCGGAAAATGGTCTCTAGGATACTTCATCAGAGTATAAATTGAAGATATGTCTAGGTTATTCCGTAAAAATATTTGAAAAAAGTTTGCAACGCCGAGAATAAACTCGATTTTTCGATCGGCGCGGCGTTGCGAGGTGACCTATACTTCCTTCACTTTACCTAAAATCTTAATGCCGTCTAAAATTGAGCACACAATATCAGGCTTCACGCAGTGAAAGTGACACATGCTAGAAAAAAAACTAGCATTTTTACACAAAATTATATATAAAACGTCATGACACAACGATGACTTTGTAAGCTGAAACGTATTGCGGCATTTTAAACACTTTTTTGTGGAAAAGCGCAACTGTGTTATTTCACTAACTATCTAAAATTGCCGTCCTTCTCTACCCTCTTCCGTTTCCCTATGTAATCGTTCTAGAACCCTGTTTAATTGCCCGTTTCTTGCCAATTCCTTTTCTTATCCAGTCATTATTAGCGACAACCAATTCGTCTTCCTCTCCCTCCACCAGTTATAATTATCGTTTTAGCCTAAATATTGACTCAAACCTTTTCCTGGTAAAAGTCAATTATTTGCGTATTCATTAGGAAATTTTTTTCTCCAAACCAGCCGCAATGATTCACTTCAGCACTTTTGACTGCGGACCCTAAGCAGACTAGTTAACCAGCGGTTAGCCAGTTACGCTTAGTTTCGGTCCATGAAGGAGCTCAAATTGATAAGCATTTGAAGGAAAGAACATGAAATCCTAATTACACAATTATGGGTAAGAAACTGGTGGTAGACCATTTGCGTGTAAACACCTATTCTAGCAAATCAAAATAATTTGAAGAGCAGAGAAAAATGATTAAATAAGCATGACACAAATTGCTAGTGTGGAGGGCATCATTTTTTCAAGAGGTCTACTATAGGTTTGCATTGGAAAGAAGTTCTAGAGATGTCATTATGGCAATAAAAAATCATAATAAAAATATGCTGATTGATTCTCTGAGTACAAGAGCCAAACACCGAAGAAAAATGCAGAATTATACAGACCAAAACCGCGGAAACCTAGAAACCAACAAAAAATAATTGTGATAATGCATGAACCATTTTCCTCAAAGGAAACCAACCCTTTCTAAAATATAATCGTTTACATTGGTCACGTATCAAACAAAATAGCTAAAAGAATTCTCAAAAATTAAAAATTTCCCTTGCACTCCCCCAAATCGTTCAAAATCATCCAACAATCTAAAAGGTGAAGTAAACATAACAAAAATACTATATACTAAGCATCTCTTGGCCATTACCCAGCAAAGTCATTGAGCGAAAAGGGAGAATATTTTAAACCAGAATGAACGAAAACGGGATATATCTAATGAAAATGTATGTGATATTCAAGGGCGGATCCAGATTTTTTTCTGGGAGGGGCATAAGGGTCAGGCGGGCAAAAAGTCTTCTCATATTTGGGATTAACAAACAACAGACAACAATTACTGTACGAAGTATACTCTTCATTTTAATATAAAGGTTATTAATAGGACAATATTATTAATTTACGCATATAATAACAAGAAATTCCGACTACATGATAGCTGGGAGCAGCGAAAATGCAGGTGTAGCACTTCTGACCCCTTCTTCAACAATATTTTGCAAAATCCCAGGAAGAAATGGCAAGACATCCAAAAATGTCAAAACAGCTTCATGTCGTTCCACCCATCTAGTCTCACACATATTTGATTACATTTTGTTTCTCCTTTGTCAGATGAACTTGCATTTCTTCCCTGAGAAGATTTATTCGTTGAGCTGACTCACGAAAGAAAGTTGCTGCACTTGAGATAACCTCTACGGCATTTCTTATGCTGGGTACGGTGCAGGCAGTACTGATAGCTAAGTTGAGTCGGTGGCTTGCACAATGAGTAAAAAAGGCTAACGGCTGAATTCTAGATATGCATACCTGGACACCTTATATTTTACCACTCATGTTGGCTCCTCCGTCGTATGCTTGACCCCGGCACAATGTCATGTCCAGGTTAAGGTTTTCGATCGCCTTCAAAATATACTGAGCACCTTCTCCAGTAAGTTTATCAACTTCGACAAACATGAGCGAGTCTTCTTGTATTTCATTTTTATCCACATCGAAATAGCGAATACAAATGGTCAGTTGCTCACAAACAGAAACATCTGTGGTTTCATCAACTATAATAGTAATATATTTGGCCTTTGTAATGTTGTTTGGTATTTTGGTTGTGATTAATTCCCCACAGCACTCAATCAAGTCATTTTGTGTCGACTTGCTTATGTAGGAAGCGTTTTCAGCACACATTTTTATGGGTTCATGCAGTATCTCATCTCCAGCATCGATTCGGAAATTCAACGCTCTGAAGTTGCCTTCTCCGTAGGAACTTTCCGATTCTAAATCACCATCATCCCTGTGACCTCTTAATGGTATGTTTTACATTCCACATAATATAATTGTTTTTATAATGTGTATAAGTTTTTTATGATTCTCTTCAGTCGTTTTCATTTCCTGGGATCTCATTTGGACAACAACGTCCATTGATTTTCCCTCCATTAACATAAAAAAATTTTGAGATGTTACCATGTTCGCCTGATGATATTTCGTGCCCTCGTGGTGTCTGATCGTTTTGATGGCCTTTTTTTTATATTTTCAGTGGTTCCGACACCAACTATCCCAGCTTCACATTATTTGTACCCGCCTCACGCCGACCAAAAAGAATGCACATTTTGCACAATCGCCCACCAGCAATTTTGCTGTATTTTAGCCACCCATGACCTTATAACCAGCTCATTTGAAAAGACTGCTTTTTTTTCCCTCACTCACCAGTGGAAAATTAAGATCTGTTGTAGGTTGCCAAGTATTTTTCAACCACTGGTACTTACTGGATTCGCAAAGTCAGCCAGAGACGGAAAACGAGTTTCACTCGCGTACTTTCTGGTAAATCTATTTCTCTATTTTGAAAATTTACGATTTTTACGATAATTTAATTTTCCCATAATAAGTATGTACCTACTGTGTTTGAGGCTCCGTAGCGCACAAAATAAAACGAACGTAATTATAACGGGACCATATTAAAAATCTTGTCTATATTTTAAGCGTCTGGGAGGGGTAAGGGGGCACGTGCCCCCGTGCCTCCCCCCCTAAACCCGCCTATGGTGATATTCATGGTGGCGAAACATATTCGATTGGAACATTATTATTTTCACTTCATCTCAAATTTTGTAGATAATATTGAGATAGTAGATGCGCTAAAAAATTAAAACAATATACACTTATGCGGTAACCCCCTTCTACCTTTTGTTCCGTACACATTTCCCACTTCTCTCCAGACCATTTCGTAAATCCACCCTCCCCTACTATTCCCACCTGCCAGCATATTTAAAAATCCCATTATTTGGCCCTCACCTAGCCAAAGATTTCCCCATTGCCTCTTTCCTTTTCCACGGAAGGCCCAACCCAATTAGCGTCCACGGGAAAGACACGTGGTTATCTTTCCACGCACAATATGAGCACAGCACCTTAATATTGAATCTACCCTGCTAACTACGCGGCGTTCCCCTATCCCCTTCTCCTCTCTGATTTTATCATCATCGGTCAACAATTCTAAGATTGGTTTGACGCAGCCCTCTATTCCATTCCCTATCGGCCGACCTCTTCATATTGACGTAATTATTCTTTTCTACGCAAACATTCTTAAGTCCAGGGATCCAGAAATATGGACATTGCAGGTGACCAACGCACCTCCGCTCTCATGAAGACAGCCCGAACGAGAACTGAAATACGAACACCGCCGAACCAAATCGGCCGCAAAACGAAAACCATCTCCATTGCAACGAAATGTTCTTTATTCAATCAACCGCTATATTTCTTTTCTTCGGCTTCTTTACTAATCCTCTCTCTGATCCCAATCCTCCTCAATATAATTCCTCCTCCTACCACCAATTCTAAATTGTTCAAGTGTCCGTTTACGAAAAGTCGGTTACGAGATGTGGGTTACGAAGTAGGCAGGTACGTGTTGATGTGATACCATCCCATTCCCTCGTTTCAACACAGGAGATGGGGTTGGTGTAATGTTCAGAGTACTCGCTTTCCATTCCAAGTTTTCAGGTTCAAATCTGAGAAGTAGCAGAGGTTTTCGTTGGTGCACCAGCCTCCACTTGAATACTGCATGGAAAGCAGTAGAAAAAGTAACAAATATTGTCCTGATGATTATTCACCATAGCCGAAGCCTTATATATGATGTGGATAATAATCCAGTCAAAAATTAATATAAAGGATGGGTCGATTCCGATTCCACCGATTTATAGCGGAATCGAGGCCTTCAAAGTCGATTCTGAAGAAATAAACAACAACCAAAACGGTACGTGATTTTAAATTTCCCGGGTATAAGAGCACGCCCCCACGCTCTCTAGTGGATCGACCAGCAAACTTCAACGGAAAATTGTTTTTCCCGTGTTTCCTTTCTTTCGTCATTTATTTTCCTGTGTTCCTTTTCGACAGAGCACGAAGGCATGGCGAAATACATCCTCACCGAATTTTGGGGAGATATTCAGTGGATTTAGTTATACTGGTGGCAATTAGCCTGTTAATTATATTGATAGAGTAGAAACTCGATATTACGAAGTATGCGGGACCAGAAAAATCGACAATTCGTATATAAAATATCGTATGAACTAGTATTCTTCGTCAGCATCGCGATGAAGCTACCCTCCTGGAATCTATGCATTCCCGAAACTCACGTGCATGATTTACGATGTATTCATGAATATATCTATAAATGTGTATTCATGCCAACAGGGTTCATAAAGTTAAACACAACTAACTTGTTTCTTATCTCCAATGAGTCAGATATTTAGGCAATCAAGCGTCTTTGCAAAATTTTTATGACGTTTGAACTAGGCCTATGAAGATTCATTAGTGCAGTTTCCATATTACCTTAATCTCTACTGAAAAACTCATCACGTAAATTGAGCGGTGTATACATATATATATTTTTAAGCTAGTATTGATGCATGCATACACTATGGAGTGTGCGATTTGCGAGATCATTTGCAGCTAGATGCTTCTCCTGATGTAGAATCAAGAGGAATAATAAAAAACACAAGAAATAGCACTTATTCCACAGTTTTGATGGTTGTACTACGCGTTTCAGCCGCTAAGCCATCATCAGGTACAAAGAATATTCGGTCAAGTGGTGGTATATATACACAACTAGGAGGGGGCGGGGGAGGGAGGTGTTGGCCGAGGGGAGGGTGTTAGGTGGGGGGAGGAAGTGAGAGGGGGGACACTGTTGGCGATTCAATGCGTGGTTTAGGGAATGGAATGGCTAGGAGTGGGGAGTGACATTTGAACAGCTGATCATTCATGAGGGACTCCTCCCATTGCTGAACAATTTCAAATTGTTCCAGAGCGTCCATTCCCTTTCCTTTCCACATGGTGTATCTCCGGGTCAAACGGACAGGGGTGTGCTGTGTCCAAAAGGTGTTTGGCCACGAGGGAAGATGAGATCCCTTTCTCCCAACATTTCCGGTGGTCAGTTAAACGGATTATGGATACAAATAGGCTAGGAATTGGTGTAGATTACCATATATTGTCAGTAATTACTGAAGAAGATTCACAAGTAAAACTGGATTCTGTGGTTCTAACATCCACTGTGTCCACCAGTTTAGGAATTTGGGCACAATATAAGAACCTTGTTACCTCTGCAGAGAATATACCCAGGAAACATTAGGTGAAGAACTAAATCGGTATATTAGTGAGAATACATTGCACCCAGAAGCAAGCATTGAATAAATTGGGAGATACTGGCACAACAGCCATTTTATCAGACTGAAAAAACATTCTGTAAAGTATCTTTACATACCCCCAGATACAGTCTTCAGTGAAAGGCTTTTTAGCTCTGCAGGGAATATTGTAGATGCCAAAAGAAATAGATTGAATCCGGGGAGGGTCAAAATTATTTTGCTTTTTCATAAAAACTTGAACAATTGGCTGCATGATCTGTGGATTTGACCGTGGAAAAATGTCTAAATTTGAATTCATTTTTATCTACATCATAATGTGCATTCCCCACATGATTTTTCTTTTGTTAAATGTAAAGGTAAAGTAAAATAATGCCTATAGGTATTAAAAATTCCAAATATTAGTTAAGTTATATCTCATTGTACTCTTTATTCTTTTGTGCTTTGCCTCATGTTTTTCTGCTATAATTTTTGAAGTGAAAAAGCTAAATTACTATTTTAATGAATCTTATTTGTTTTTAATTCCATAGAATTCAGTTAATATGGAAATTTCTTGCCATCTAATATGCATTCTTCCTCAAATTTTTTTGGATATAAAAAAATATTTGTTTTAAGATTTGTGCTAGTTTTTTTAAAGTGATATTTGCTGTATGATTTCAATAAAGATCCAAAATTTATGGCTCATTATAGTTTATAGCTTCATCATCATCATCAAGGGTCAACAATCCTGGGATTGGTTTGACGCAGCCCTCCACTCGATTCTTCTATCGGCCAACCTCTTCATATTGACGTAGCTCCTTTCTTTTATATCCTTCACAATTTGCCCCATATACCTCATACGAGGCCTGCCTTTTACATTCTTCCCGTTCACTTTTCCCTCGACGATTGACTTCATCAGGCCATCTTGTCTTAAAATGTGGCCGATTAAGTTGTCCCGTCTTCTTCTTATAGTTTTCAGCAGACTTCTCTTTTCTCGCACTCTTCTTAGGACTTCTTCATTTGTCACTCGGTCGATCCATTTTATCTTCATCATTCTTTGATAGCACCATATTTCGAATGCTTCCACACTTTTCTTCTCCACTGCTGTCGTCCTCCATGTCTCACTGCCGTAAAGACACATGCTCCAGATATACGTTTTGATGAATTGATTCCTTACTTCCAAGCTTGTATTTCCAACTGTAAGTAGATTCTTCTTTTGATAGAATTCCCTCTTTACCTGGGCTATTCTACTCACTATTTCTTTCTTACTTCGTCCATCGTTGGTTACTGTGCTTCCCAGGTAACAGAACTCTTTCACCTCTTCCAGTTTCTGTTTTCCTAGTATAACGTTGGTTTTGGCCTCCTTTCTCTTGCTGCACACCGATATCTTAGTTTTCTTCTTATTGATCTTCAGCTGATGCATGGCCATTGTCCTATCCATGGTTGTTAGCATCTTATTCAGCTCCTTCTCTGACTCTGCTATGAGACCTATGTCATCAGCGAATCGTAGCATGCTGATTGTTTCTCCGTGGATGTTCACTCCAGAACACTTCTCCTTGACTTCATTGATGGCTCTCTCAATGTAAACATTAAAAATTACGGGAGACAGTGCACAGCCTTTTCTCACTCCTTTCCTTATTCTTGCTTCTTCACAGCTGGGTCCAGATTTTATCACAGCTACTTAGATTTTATGTAAACTGTGGATAATTCTTCGGTCAATGTACGACAATCCAATTCCTTTCAGAATTCCAAGCATTAAATACCAATCCACGTTGTCAAAAGCCTTCTCTAAATCCACAAATGCAATGAATGTCGGTTTGTTCTTGTCCATTCTCTTCTCTATAAGCAGCCTAAGGGCCGATATTGCTTCTCTTGTACCCTTACTTTTCTTGAATCTGAATTGATCTTCATCCTGGAACTCCTCTGCTTTTCGTTCTATTCTTCTGTAGATGATCCTTGTCTATATCTTCGATGCATGTGTCGTCAGGCTTATAGTCCTAAATTTTTCGCATTTCTCCGCTCTCTTCTGTTTGGGAATAGGAATGATGATGATGTTTTTCTCAAAGTCCCTGAGTATTTCTCCTGTTGAGTACATGTCGCAGATGGCCTGGTAAAGATGGGTCAAAGTCCTCTCTCCCGCATTCCTTATCAGTTCTGCGGGTATATCATCAATTCCAGAAGCCTTATTCATACGATGGTCCCTTACAGCTGCGTCGAATTCCGATCTCAATATTGATGCTCCCATATCATTCTCCTCGACTTCGCTTTCCTCTTCAACAACTTTCGTGCTGAGATTGTTCCTGCAGTATAACTCTTCCAGATATTATTTCCATCTCTTCACTTTGTCTTCATTTTCAATCAAAGGTCTCCATTCTTGTCTCGTATAGCATTGCATCTTGCGCTCCGTTCCTTGAAGTGGTTCCCCATTATCCTATAGGCAGCTTCCACCTTTCCAAGGGCGCCAAGGGCAACCTCCCAACCTGCCAAGGGCAAGGTTGTTTTGTACATCTTTGCACAGATTGCATCCACATTTCTCTAGCTTTCCTAGCTTAGCGACTTACTTCGTTTCTTATTCTTTTGTAGCAAAGCTGCCCTTCTTCAGTTTTCGCATTCTTGAACTTTCTTCTTTCTTCAATCACCACTAAGACTTCTTCCGTGATCCATGGCTTCTTCTCAACAACTTTTCTTCTTCCAAGAACTTCTTTTGCGGCTTCCTGTAGTCCACATTTAATGTTTTCCCAACGCTCTTCTACAGGTTTCTCAGTCAGGTCCTCTCTTATGTTGCTTTCTACTGCTTTCTGAAATGCCAGCTGATGTTGAGTCTCCTTCAGTTTTTCTCCTTGCCAAATGTTCTTTACTGTTTTCTTCAATTTCTAGAATTTTAGATGGCATTTCATTATCACTAAATTATGGTCGCTGTCGATGTCTGCACCTGGGTAGCTTTTGCATTCCTTCACCTGATTCCTGAACCTCTGCTTCACTAAAATGTAGTCTATTTTTATAGCTTGGCTATATATAATTTGTTGTCTATTGAATGATTTAGATATTCAAACTTTACAATAGAGTACCATTTCAGAATCGACAATCGAGAATCGAAAACACAGGAATCGAGATAGGGTTTGGAATCGACCCATCCTTAATTATAATGCCATTATAGCAAAGTTAATTGGAAGAAAGCGGGTAAATTTTACTCTTCCCCGATCATAAAAAGGAAGATGTGCCGGGGCAGTGGTCACCTTCAATTCTGGAAACCCTTTGCAAACTCTTTAAAAAAATGTTTGTAATATGAGCCCCGAGCATCACTACAAAAAGTCTCCCCAAAGTAGACTTAAGAAAGCAATTTTCACTTCCATCTGCAAAAAAGTTGCACCTAAATCGAGAAGGAATATATTTAATCGGCTGGGAAGAAAACCGGATTCCGACTATGGCCCCTATTTCTAAAGGCCTGATGTGCCTCTTGAGGACTTTAATAATGAGTGCTGGCTATTTCTGGACTCTAAAAAGGACGAGGATGATGAAAGAAAATAGAGAGGAAAACCATTAGGCAGTGGGAAAGTGCTGAATAAGTAACGATGCGCCAAAAAATGCTCACTGCCTCGAATTTTGGGCGTGTTTGTAAAAAGCTTCCTCACACTGGCTGTGAGAATGTAATAAAATCAATTATGTGTAGCAATTTTGATTCTCCATCACTTGGAGCATGGAAGGGTGAATGAGGACAAAGCCCGTGCGGCATTGCAAACGGCGGAATGTATTTTCATTGAGCCCTGTGGACTATCTATCGATAGAGAATATCCTTACTTGGGAGCATCTCCTGACGGAATCGTTGGGATCGAGGTATTTCGAAATTAAAAGCCCATCACCGGCTGTGGAGATGACTGTGGAAGAAGCAATTATAAAAGGAAAAGTTAATTTTTGGATGAAAAACGGGATGAAAATTAACCGGAAGAATAACTATCACTTTAAAATCCAAGACCATCTTCGCATAACGCTAAGAGATTTCTGCATATTCGCAGTGTGGACGAAACGAGGATTAAAAGTGCAGAGGATCCACAGGGACGAGGGATTTTGGAAACAATTCATGGTAGAAAAATTAAAAAATATTTACTTGGAATGTATGCTTCCCGAGTTAATCGATCCGAGATTCTCCCGACTCCCATTCGGAATACCCCCCGTATTTTGGATGCCCTAGAGAAGAGAAGTTGCGAAAATAAACGTAAGGGGGGAGAGAAAAATGTAATAGGCAATTTGGTATGCCAAAAGCAAAAGAAATAAATCATATTCAAAACCAACATGACTTCTTTCTTTTTCCTCACGTGGTGGGGTTACGTGGGGGTCACTTACTACCCAGGTAGCACCTTACGCGTCAGGGGTAGGTGATTTGAAGTTCTCATGCAACACAGTCGGAGCTGAAACTTATCCGACTGCCAGTGAATAGGGTGAAGCATTACTAAAGCAAGAATAAGTACATATTTAGGGAGAGATGAGCACCCTCCATGATTTAACCGAAATGAGAACGTAAGCTGCAACATAGAATTAAATCTCATTGTATTTTTTTTTATTTAGTCGATTTTGATGAGGACATTGACTGGTCATCATACCCATACTTCACGGGAATACTGAAGAAACTGGGTACTGAGTGACATAAGTTAATTCTAAAAGCCTTATGAAAGGGTTACAAAATAATTCGCCATATGCATTATCTTGAACAACAGGTAAAAAAAAGTGATTAAAATTTCTAACCAATAAAATTAGACTTTCGAACCGGATAAATAATGTCATCACGCTGCATTTTTCGACGAATTCGTGCGACACGCAACTTTGGTCGACAGACGATGAGTGTGAGCTGTTGCCACTCTTGCCGAGTCAGCCTTACGTGCACTGAAATGACAACCTTGCGCTCATACGGTTACGAAATCCTCTTCGGTAGAGAAGCATCATATTACTGAAAGGAAGGTCCAGGGCCCCCTTATGGTGCAATAGAGGCATTGGGATGGGATTCCTCCTTCTCCCACACAAGGCATAAACAACGTAGAAGACACACGCAAGACAAATACACCCGTTGGAATGGCGCTGACTCGGGTAACTCTATCGGTTGACAGGAAAACTATCTTCACCCTCAGAAGTGGAAAAAAATCATGTACCTACTGCGTCCTCTTAAAGCGTGGATCCCTAGGCGCCCTTCGTCCTTAGCAGGCTAATGCCACCGCCAGGTTTCTCTCTACCCTTCCTCCATTCCCAATCAAATTCCTAGCTCTACTGAATTGAAAATTGACGCAAAGCAAAGAAACCAGTCGGGAACAAAATATATTAACAATGGAAAATTGAAAATGATAATTAAACAAGGAGCACTTCCACATCTCCTGGCCCGGGTAATTATCATTGAGTTATCGTCAAAGAAAGTAATGTGGATTTTAGATGTCATGAGAATGCGAAAACCTAAAACGGAAAGTAATATGAAAATGCAAGAAGTGCCCAAAAACATACAGACAGAAGTAGAACACTATAATACTGATGGCAGATGGGTTTTGGGGAGCCATTACGTTAATTACTGTTCTTTACAATAAACGATTAAGAAGCCTTTTTTAACTAACCCAAGGAAACATCCAAGCCAGAGGCATGTATGGTACAAGATGATTTAAGGGAAAAAAAAGGTCTGAATATATGATTAAAAATCCACCATCAGCGATGGGCATTGGGCCATAAGAATTTTGCGAAAATTATCTCCAATAATATTCAAATGTGGTCATTTTACGACTCTCCATGTGTAAGTGTACATTGTAAAAATATGTTACATATAAATTGTGTCCGATCATCAGTTACCTATTTCATGTATAATAATTTCACAACTTCATAAGACTAAAGGTAGTTGTTTCAGGCTTGATTTGGTGGAATATCATAACGAAAGAAAAAGACGTGATGATGACACCTGATGATGGTGTTTTACACCGAAACCGGTCGAGTAAAAACCTTATTCTTGTGGAAAATTGCCAGTCTTTTTCTTTCTTCATAAGACTACTGTTTAGATATTTTTCCTTTTAAGAACTGAGAACGACGGACTGCCTAGTAATAAATCTTAAGGACTTTTGGCATTGAAAAATACCCTTCAGAACATTCGAAATATTCCTTTATAAATAACGAAATAGTAGGTACCGGGTATGTTTTCTCGTAAACTTCAAATATCTCGCATTTGTTACGAAAGTCTAACGACAGCAACTTACTCTCGTGGCACCAACAAAATATTATCACAGTACGCAGCATATTTAACCAAAGAGCCAGATATGCGCCATAAACATAAGATAAAGAAGTAAACTCAAGTAGGAAATTCAGCAGAGAATGTGAATGACTTACTAGGCATACTCTGTAATAGAACAGCCAATAAATAAGATTATGGTGGAAGGAAAGCAAGGAACTACAGAAAAAGATTACGAATTGAATGCATATAACGAGAGGAAAACATGAGGCATGTAAGACGGCCGAATAAAGACCTATTTGAGAGCTACACCAGGGGCGTCGGAACTATTTTCACTGGGGGGCAACCTTGAAAAGGGCCCGGCTCCTAAGAAAAGAAAATTTTTTGCCGATAGGAGGGACTAGAGTTTCGATAAAACGAGCATATTAAGGCGTGAGAATGTGTCATAAAGTACCCGCTTCGACTATAAGGGCCTGGGTGAAATTCTGAGGGGGGAGGGGCTTGGGCCCCTCCTGCCCCCCACTTTCGACGCCGCAGCTCTACACTGGGAAAGAATAATTTATTGTGAAATGTAGCGGATCATGGATTACAAGATTGATATTATCAATTACCCCGGAGTTCATGGTGCTTTGAGGGACGAAGAATTTTGTACAGAATCCTCCACGAAGTAATTTCTCATGCAATCAATACATTCAAACGCTCCAATTCCATCCCTCAAAACTTCTGCGTGCATTGAAAGTCCTATTATTTGTATATAAATCCCGAAAGGGCAATCACAACCCCCGAGGACTAATCCGACCAAATTCACGATGAATGTCTTCCTCGTCAGGAAGGTGTACGCCAAGTCACACCATTATTAAAAATCTACACAAATTCATGGGATAAAACGAAAATCTATGAGAAAATGTTCTCATTTCCATGTATTTAAAAATGTATCCACAGAGTAAGCTAAATGACGATTACTAAACGCCAAACAATCCCAACGCCTTCCGTTTTTTTTCATTTTATGCATTATATTCAGCAGGAAACATCAAATACCTAATGATTTCACGAAGAGATAAATTTTTATCATTAAGAGATGTGAGTATAGCTACGAAATGTCAGAGACAGTTCAAAATAGGGTTGTTTACCGTATTTTTATTGCCCACTCTGATAGAGTTTCTAAAATAAAAGGACCCGTATTTTTCCGTTCCTCGATCCGTCGAGTCGTTCTCGAGTTGTTTGCAGTGAACAACGGATGGTTGTTCAGTTGTTTTGGATTATAATCCAAATAATATATTTACATGATGTGACTTCCATCCTCACCTCCACTCCTTTGCTCCCTTCAACAGTCAAGGGCAGAAGGTGGATGACGTAGGTATTCTTAACACCGCTCGTTCGTTGGGCGTCACCTTTTGATTTAATTTTTGTTATTTTAATTTTTGATTTATGAGCGAATGGCTCTCGTTAGAAGATTAATTTTTCACTAAAATTCATTTTTCGTTCCATCTAACGATTTCGGTTTCGAGCAAACTCCCCCATTGTTTAAATCCACAACCATCATAAACCACTGACTAGAAACGTCAACATAAATAAAAAGTTCACAAATCCATACCTTCACAGCGTGCACCAATAAAGAAAGCTCCATGGCGTCAGCTACTTCCAACGGCAGTTGACAAATCAGCAGTCTCCAACAGCGTACTCGCAATGATAATTGTCTTTTCCAACATGCATTCCGAAACAGCTACCGCATTCCACCGTAAACTATGTATCAGTAAACATAAACCTATACGACGAAAAACACAATGAATAGGCCACCTATTAACAAAATAAACGGATCAACAGTATAAAAGAAAACATGGGGGTACCTATGCCACTAGGGATATAAAAGCTATCGAGAAGAATAGCAAATATGGATGATCGAATCAGTGGACTTGAAAAAACTAAGAGTGAATAGTCGAAAAAACTTAGTAGCTAATGTAAATGCCATGTTAGACTGTTCGATAGGGGATTATACATTCAAACCGGCAACATCTCTAATAGAAAAACGAAATCCTTTCATGGAAATGTTTATCGATAATCAGCCTCCTTCCACGCGATGCAGTGAGCCATTCGCCAGGCTAAATGAGACCCTATGCGAACCATGTAAAACTCGAGATTAAAACGATACAAATGAGTAAATTCATACATCTACTCCCCAACCAGCAGCCAACATTTTGTACGTGACGACCTATGTATTACAAATCTGACGGTTATTCGCTAATATAATAGGAGCTACGATGGTAATTCACGATAGATATTTCATAAAAAGTGCATTTACAAGTAAAAATAATGGAATGTAACAGAGTCAATGAACTGGTTAAAGCAATCGATTATACCCGAAGTCTGAGCTGATGAGGTATTTGGCTTGGGAGATTGAAATCGGGATAAAGTTTCCATAAAAGAATGTTTTGTTTCGCAACATTCTGCATTGGGATAAATACTTTACAGAAGTAAATTACCTGGGAGAATTCGCTGTGCCCATGGATGAATTCCAAGACCGTCGTCTAGCAACGACTTTCCGCATCACTATGAACTGTCATGGCTGAAAACCTTCACTTCTCTGAACTTCCTCAAACAGTCGAAGTTTCGAAATATAGCCAATTAAAACTCATCATTTAATTAATTTGATTAAAAAACTTTTCATGGATGCAGTTTTATTTACTAAATTCAGCGAAATATTTAGTGAATCAATAGTTTAATAGCCCTAATTAATCTATTTAAAATTATAATTACAGATGAATCGATTATAATTAGATAAGTTAGTTAGCAACATGGAGAAGAGATGGTGGTCACCAATTAGAGCAATCCTATTTCGCGCCTTAAGCCAATGGCCGTCTATCCTCGAGGCATCGAGGCAATCGAGGAGCATCAAGGGAACTAGACGTTTGAAGATGGCCAATGACAATGAGTGGTCGTCACTGAAGATATTCCCAAGATTCCTCGAATTCCACCGATCTAACAGCTGATCTCCTAGGTGATCAGCCCATAGTGGGTTTATAATTGAAGCATTGGGAAACAAGCCGTGCCTGAGCTTTGTTAGAAAATTAGGCATAAGCTGTAATCGTGTCTCCACTGTAAATCATTAGGTCCACGATATATTAGTTCCTTTCGCAATGAACGCAACGCTCTAATTTTCACGAATTCGCATGAGTACATGGAATGAATTTAGAACATTTATGCTTAATGTATATGCCACAAACATTTTGTTTATTCGTCAAACACTGGATCGAAATTCCAAAGGTGAATTATCCAGTTTAAAGTTTCCGAAGTAGCCGACTAATGATTGATCTATCAACCTCGAGGTTGTCTTAAACGCATTGAGATTAGTTATGTGCATAGCGCGTCACTTAATGTTTCGAAACATCTGTATTAATTGCCCAAATATTTAATACCAATTATCACTGTTTAGGCATAATGAAAATATGTTACCACACATTAATTCAAATATACCTCACTAAATGGTATGAAGTTAATTTTTGTTTTTTACGTGGTAATGAAATCTTTTAGCAAGTTTTCGCATGACTTTGTCACGCAATTGAGACAAAGTGATTAGTCTCAACACCCATATCAATTATAATGCACTTCTAATCAAACATTAAAGTAATTTTCAGTCAATGGGGACTCAAATATGCAGTTTTTAGACATAGACGATTTGCTTAATGCACATCAGTCTACATAATAAATCATATTTCAAGACTGATTAAAGATGATTATTTAACTTACTTCCTCCAGCATCTGTCTTGCTAGATTCCAAATATGAAATTGACCTTGACTGAAATTGAGAGCTATGAAATGACTATTATAGATCATCACATACAGTGAATAAGTCAAGGAAATAAAATATAGGTACCACTGGTTGTGTATATGGGATAATGTTTAAGGATGGTAGAAACATCTTATAAGACACAACCAAAAATTAAGGGTTGGGTTGTGTATGAAGTATTTCTAAGGGCACACCCACTACATTGGTTAACCCCCCTGGTGAAAATAAACCGTGACAGATGCGTGAACACAGTGTGCTTAGAATGTGACAAGAGTGTGTTTACAGTGTGACAAAAGCGTAAATTGGGACTCAAAAGCGTGATAGACACTGTGATGGTACAGTGTGAGGACACCGTGCACACATTGTGAGGACACTGTGACTAATACCCATGTACAGTGTGCTGTACATAGTGGTCAGACTGTCCATCACGCTTTGAAGGGAGCACACTGTGTGCACAGTGTACATACACTGGGACTAGTACACTTGCACAGCATGATAAACATTGTTGTCACACTGTCTGTCACGGTTTATTTTCACCAGGGCCACTATCAATTGAAGCTGAAAAAATTATCAATGTGCTGTCAAGATCACATTTCAAGCCATTGTTGCTCAGCAAGCATCACAACTATTCTGCCCTCATGCAGGAGCCCAAATAGATGAGCATTTGAAGTAAAATGTATAAAGTCTTAATAACAGAATTACAGGTAAAACAACCAGTGGTAGACCATATGCATGTAAACACCTAGCCTAACTTATCAAAATAATTTGAAGGTTGATCAGAGAACAAACATGATTGAATGAGCACAATAGAAGTTCCTTGTAAGGAGGGAAACATCTGTTCAAGAGATCTATAACAACTTTGTAAAGGAAAAAGTCCTAGAGATGTCATTGTGGTAATAAAAGATCATAATAAAAATCTGTTATTTGGGAAAAGCAGAGACAGCATTTATGATGGATCCTGGCTTTGATGAACTTATGGTAGGAAGGTACATTAAATTGCTTATAACAACAGCCTGAGAGTTCTAAAGTATTAAGACCCAGCTAATCTTCCAGTGGAGCAGCCTTGACTCATACCCTAAACTAGGCAGACATGGCATAATTAAGTAACTAGTGAAATTGATTGCCATGACACTTTCAATCCCTACTCCATCCTCAATGTCACTCCATTTGAGAGTAACTTTAAAGGGCTGACTGATGTAATAAGCACACAAATAGGTTGGCAAATAATATACATTCATACAGTAGAACCTTGTTATAACATTACTTGATGTAACATAAAATTTGATATAACATCAACTGAAGGAAGGGACCAACGAAAACCCTATGTTTGCCAATGTAAAAACCTTGATGTAACATAAAATTTGATATAACGTTATAACATAAAGCCGTCGAGGCACCACCAGACATCTTTATTTCGTTATTATGCAAACCTAATAAGTTCTCACATCAGGTGTGGAAGGTGCTGAAGTAATGAAGTGCAGGGAATACCACCCAATTCAAATCTGCGTACAACTATTTCATTAATTGAATTTTGGAAGAATAGAGAAAACTGAACTCATTGAATACGATAAAGGTTCTTAAAATAACATAACCGGGGTTAACTGTGCCAAGTAAAGCACATTTTAGAGGTCAACTCAAATTATCACTTAAACAGGAAAACTTGCATGGCAAAGAGTGCAGTGTTTTCAAACAAAACACTGGAAGAGGGAAATACCATGAAGCCGTTAAGCTAGACATATATTCAAAGTACACCATTCACAAGGCATATTGCCAGCACAAATAAGCATTAGCAATGTTCTCGGATAAATGATTTTTGTTTCATGGTGGAAGCTTCTTAAATGTGCATGCCTTTTATCTCCTACGTATTTCCGACTCCGAGTGCACTTAACATTAAGCAACTCTTGAGTTATTGGTGAAATGATGAACCAAGTTACCATCAAAT
Source organism: Platycnemis pennipes (assembly GCA_933228895.1). Classification (NCBI taxonomy): domain Eukaryota; kingdom Metazoa; phylum Arthropoda; class Insecta; order Odonata; family Platycnemididae; genus Platycnemis; species Platycnemis pennipes. The sequence continues at coordinate 103,945,309 of OW121851.1, forward strand.
ACCATCTCAAAAAAATCACGATGAATGTTTCGTATTACATATTTATTTGCAGCTTACTCCACGACCGGAAACGCAATAGCACATAATTATAACTCGAATTGATTATTATGTGAAATTCTCACATAAATTAGTTTAGATTGGAAAGGCACGAAAAGACGATAACATGATACCCTAGCCGTCATGGTAATTGACATTGCGACCTAAATGATATCCTAGCCATTTAAAAACATTTTATGAGGTGAATGTATCAAATTACTAGGATTGCGGCAACAAATTGTGGGCTATTCCGAAGACTCCATGGTTGTATCACTTTCACCTGTATTTTTACCTTTGAGCTGACAATGTGAGCAGAACAAAGCCATACCAACTATATGACTTAACTCCAATGCGACAGTGAGGATTTGTGACAAGTGTTCTGCTACTTAGTTGCATATAATCACACGGAGTATCCATTAATGAACGATTGATCGCTTTTAAGATCGCTTCTCAAGAATTGGCATGGATAAATCACTGGTTAAAAGACCTCGGGAGGGTTATTTCTCTGATGGAAAAGTTACAGATGATAAATGAGTATGAAAAGAAAGAAAAAAGCATGAGTGACATTGCCCGAACTGTTAAAGTGCCAGTTTCTTCCTTGTCTAGCATTTTAAAAAATAGGAAAAACATTGAAGATGCGGTGGAGGAAGGGAAGTCTTTGCAGCGAAAAAAACTTAGAGGAGCCAAGTTTGAAGACTTGGAGCAGGCTCTGTTCGAGTTTTTTATGATGTGCCAGGAGGCAAAAATTCCAATTGGTGGCCCTATTTTTATGAAAAAGGCAGAAGATTCAGCAGATGAATTGAAAATTCACAATTTTAAGGCTTCTTCAGGATGGCTAACCAATTTTAAAAGTAGGTATGATATCACATGCTTAAGAGAATGTGGCGAAGAAGATGTGGATATGGCTGCAGTTAATAACTGGCATAGTGCAAATATGTCAATACTTAGTGCATACGATCCAGACAATATCTTCAACTTCGATGAAATGGGACTTTTTTATAAGGCTTTGCCAGACTCTACCCTTGCTTTGAAGGGATCTAAGTGCCATGGAGGGAAAAGGAGCTAGGTAAGAATCACAGTAGGTCTCTTGTGTAAATCAAACAGGGAGAGAAAAACTAAAGCCCGTGATCATTGCAAAACATAAGACCCCAAGATGCCTGAAACTAGTAAATATGGATGGGCTTCCTGTATGCTATGAGTTCAATAGGGAAAGCTGGATGACCAAAATTATTTTTGAGAAAACAGTGCTCCGTATAAACAGAAAAATGGCCTGAGATTGGAGGCCAGTAATACTTGGGTAAGGAGAAATAAGGGGAATGTAAGGTGACTGAAGGAGGATGACCAGAGGGGTACTAGGAATGTTAGAGGAAGGAAGTAAGTTATTGAAACAATTCAGGAGTGGGTATATAGTGAAAGTAACAAGAGATGATGGATACTGAAGACCATGATATAAGGGAAAACTTTGGGTAAGCTTTGAGGTTGTAAGAAATGGATTAGTAATATAGATGCCATGAAAGTGAAAGGAAGTATGTACAGTAAAGGAATGAGCAGAGTAAAACAAAAAGTTTTTTAGTTGAGTCTATTCATTGATAAATGGTTTCCTGAAATTTTATTCTTACCTTTCTCAACAAAAAGGATACTTCCAGGGCTTCAAAATTTACCGAATGAAAATTATGATGAAACCTTGTTATAACATAATTTGATATAGTGTAAAGGCACATTTCATACCCCCTTGCCTTTACGTTATAACAAGGTTCTACTGTAGTAACTAGTTCTATAGCACTCATTCGCAGAGCATGACCTAACTACCTACATATAGCGACAAGTAATTTCCTACAGTCCACTCACTGGTGTTCAAAAAACCATACCCCTTCTTCCAGTAGGTCATCCACACTGGGTTCACCGAGAAGGAACCCAAGACATCAGGGGACAACTACCAAACAATCTAACAGAAGCTATACATTATCCATATTTCAACTGCACAATAGATAATAATAAAAACAATTTAAATTAAATCGATTGCTCCATATTTTTAATGGCAAATAACAGATGTAGGCAACTCACTATATAGTGCAAAAATAGATGATGAATGGAAACATTTTATGAGACATTAAATGAAAGAAATAACGGCTTATTTTACATAATTCACCAAGGAAAATAACAATGACAGCGGGAATTGTAGATACCTTTGGTTGGTTCACTCTCTTAACAATTGATTCCACACCAAAAGTAGTTATTTCTATGGGATTCTAGATAATGCAAGAGTGATATACACATTTCAGCAACTTTCACAAAACTTATGATGCACACTAATGAAGTATAGCTTTAGGTTGGGGTTTTCCATTTGCCTCCTTTCTTAAGGCATTATCCAGGGAACAGAAATAAAACTAACCAATCAAGTAAAAAGAATAATATTTATAGGAAGTTGTATTATCAACAGTTTTTTCAGACAACTGCCGGTTCAATAATGGCATTTAAGTGTCTAATGAATTGCTCACAAATTAGTATGAAACTCATTCAAGAATTATATAAAACCAATAAGTTTTCAAACATAACATGAGATGATAAACAATTACAGTTGCTACAGGTTTATATCTAAGAAATAATGAATCCCATTTCATTGAGCACTGGGGTTGTCAAAGTTAAATGTAACTAGATGAGCTTATCAAAACTACACTCCAAACCAGGTGCACAGACACCATTAAAATAAATCATTTCACTCTTGGACAGCCGAACATTATAAAATGTAAACATTACAAAAAAACCTTTACAATTACCTATTCCTTCTAGTTTGAGGCAATCCAGGGTATATTGTACATTGACTCACTGTATGTCCTTTCCTTCTGATAATTAGGCTGAACTAGGAACAGTATAGCTTCAAATTCATTTTGATTTAATAATATGTTAAGTTTCAGCTCATGCCTATTATAATAACTGGATTGTGTTTGCTTTAAAACTGGAAATACTAAATAATATTAAACAGCATCATAAATAATTGCCAAAAATTTTTTATCATGCTTAGATCAAATTCTAGCAAAATTTTCTTTTAAGATGAGACCATGGATAATTGTACATAGAAATTCATGTAAGTGTCAAGAGTTAACACTGAAACCCAAAAACTCTTGCATTAGAGCATAAATGAAATGCCATTACACCTGGTTAAAATTCAAGAACAACCACTACTCGCCTAGAATAATTGAGAAAATTAACTGCAGTTAGTATAAAAAAAATTCCTTGCAGCATTAAGTTATACCAGCCAATTATTTCAGAATGGCTGAAGTTTACATTCATTTATGAATCAAAAAACTATCCAGAGGAAGTCCTTGATAAAAGAAACGAAGAAAATGTCCCAATGTAGGAACAAACTAGACAATTACAACTGTTAGTTTTAAAAATAATTAATAATTAACAGCAAGTATAAACTTTAAACTAATTTTAAGCAAAGAGCACTGGGAAGGCAAATAAAGCTAACAAGATATGCAAGCACTTTTCTTTGGTAAGCACAGAAAATTTGATCATTGGCTAGTTTTTGTTACACAAATAAAATATTTAATCATTAATAATCAGTAAAACAAATACGGGAAATGTCACTGCTGCATTTAGGATAATATGGAATGTCCAATATTAAGATGAAAATGCAATGTGCAATAAAACCAAATCACATAAATTCTTGCACCTTAATATGAATGAAACTACACTTTGTGCCAAGAAATAATTTACCAATAAATTCCTTCCTTGGAACTGGAAACTTTAAATCTCACCATTCTTGCTATACCATACATTTCCAAAACAATTCAATTTCCCTAGGAAAGCACATATTTCCACTCACAATTTAACCTATGTACATATTTCAGTTGCATTTAACAGCCAGTCAATCAGTACTCTGATACTTTAAAACTGCAGCACCACAGAATCCCAGCACCACATTTCACTCATTTATTGAACTGGTGAACTTCACTACCCATGCTTAGGTCATTGTGCCAAAAACAGGGTTATGTCGACATATGCTGGGCCCATATTCTTCATATGCTGCTTTTGTATGGCACACTTGGTAGAACTCAGGCTGTAAATAAGAATTGTAAACATTACATTCTCTATGATATGAAGGGGAAAGATATTTACAAACAGAAATGTGCAGTCTCCTGGAATCATTAGTCAGGAATCACAACTACAAAAATGGGGTCCATGAGAGGGTAATGGTTTCCACGGACACTGCTGGATGCAAGCCATGCATGAATGTTATAATAGCAATTTTGGAGACAGATGGAAAAAATCACTTCTGCTATCTATTTCACAAACTACATAATGAGTCTTACACAACAAATATGGCCCTTTTACTAATGTAATATATGTAATCTTTTAATATTTTATCAATATAGAAATATTAAAAGAGGACATTAACAATGACAAAATTTAAGTCAAAATAAGAAAGGCAAAAAATAATAAGTATTAATACAAAGCTCTCATGTTTCATGTTGGATTGTTAATGACAAGGCCAAAATAATTAAAATTAACAGAAAATGTTCCAATAAAACTAGTATATTAGATTTAGATTCTTTGAAATTGGAGTAATAGAATCTAGAAAGGCATATTTAGGTTCACCAAAATAAGCAGAGCCCCAAAAATAATCACTGACCAATTTAAAAGTTTATTAAGGTGGAAGTCTCATTTACGGACCTTGAAAGGTATGTATTTTGGAATTAATTGGTATGAGACAAAATTAGCTTGTGATGCAAAATTAATGAAATGTAGAAGAAAACCAAATGCACAATAATGATACTCATGCTCATACGAAAACAAGCCATAATAATAATCATTTCACCGGTCAGTACTTCATTGTCATGAAGTAACAAATTACAGATACTGAAAAGAAGCACCAAAAATAATACAAATATGTTAAGCATCACAAAAAAGGCATTGACATACTAATCTGATGTATTAAAAAAGCACAGAACATCTGCTCACAAGATTTTATTGTGACACGTGTTCAGTCATGAATGATGGTTCGTTCACATGTTTGACTTATTTATGATACATTTAAATATTTCTAACTATTATAATCTGTGATAACTGAGTAAAAGTAACAGAGTTACCGGCAATGATTACTTATTCATTTTTTACTTGTAATCATTGCATAAAAATGTAACTATCAATCATTATCAACCCATGGTTCACTAAAAGTAATTTTCACTTTCTTGTTTCGTATATCTCGCATGATAAGTTCAATTTTGGAAGATGCTCTTCTGCTTTTGGTGGGAGGTTAATGGCTGTGGCACTATCCATAATGAAGTCTGAAATCGTTTTGGTAGTTTTGGATCTTCAACATTCGTTGCAAGAGGTTATAAAATGTGCTGGAAGAGTTATCGCAGTGAATTAGACACGCCAGTGGCCATTATGATAGGTATGGACATACAGGCTTCATACTCTGAATACTCAAATGGATTATTTGCACTGAATAATGGAATGCATTTTTAAAATTTATCAAAAAAAAAGAACATTGCACAAGTACACACTACAATTCCACCTCAGCTTAGTAAAATGAATAAACTGAATAAATGTTCCTCTGATACTAGTTAATAAGCTTTTTTGGAGTCTCAATCTGCTTAGAAGCACCCACAGCACCACCCAGTGGCAGGGAGAGGAAAGAGTGTACATACCTTTGATGTCACACATATAATTGGCCAACATACAATAGCTGCTGTCATGTTTTCATGCCATTGAAATTTTTCACACTTTTAATTGATGTGAAAATGGGCCAAGTTACTATACTTACACAAACAAGATTAGATTCAGAGTATATGGGCAATGTATTAACACAAACAATTTGAGCAATTCAGAAATGTTTCGATTGCTCATAATATATTTACGTTTGTTTTTCACAGCTCGCTTTCTATAGACTTGTACGATGATTATATACCTATTTATTACACGAATGACAGTCCCGTGTACATTTGTCATTCTTCGCAAACAAGTGAAAAACACCATTTACGTTGTTCATGATTGATATTGTGGAAGTTGAAAATAGGAAAATGAAAAATTAATCACATTCACCGTGGTTTATTCATGTATCACGATAGAATGGTGCAATTGTTTTTGTTGATATTCAGTAAAATAAAGTAATCTATTGTTCACTTCGTAATATTAATCCTACTGTAAATAATCACCTAGTTGGGTTATCAGAACATCATAATAAATATTATCAACATATCATCACTCGAGAAACCATTACTACAAGCATGAACATACATGTTCGTGACTACAAGCATTTAATTTGCATATTACTTGCCTGCCTTGCGGTCATGTGATTCAAATGGCTCTCTCTATGGGCTAATCTCATTTTGCCAGAACTAGACGGCGCAATTTCTCATAGCACTCCTCATCACCGGGTGAAGAAACTTCACCACCCAGTTACAGAATCGGAAACGATAAGGACGGGTGAAGTTTTTCGGTGATGTCCATCACCGGTGATAGACATCACCCAAGTTACAGAATACGGCCCCTGGAGCATGTTTCTGTACGGTAGCGAGGCATGGACAAAGACAGCAGCAGAAAAGGGCGGAAGCATTCGAAATGTGGTGCTACAAAAGAATGAACATTAGATGGATCGACCGAGTAAGTAACGAGGAAGTTCTAAAAAGAATGGGAGAAAAGAGAAGTCTTTTGAATACCCTAAGAAGAAGACGGGACAATTTGATCGGCCACATCATGAGACATGATGGCCTGATGAAGACAATTGTCGAGGGACAAGTGGAAGGGAAGGCCTCATGCAAGTACGCAAATACGAAGAGATTAGCTGATAGAAGAACTCTAGAGAGCGGCATCAAACCAATCTGAGGATTGATGACTTATGATGATGACGATGAATGTGGAAATACTTAATGTCCTTTTAAAATCAAATGGCTTAAAATAGATACTCCAGAGGTTAAAAATTTTAATCAAGACAAAAAAATAGGAAACTACACTATTCTTCAAAACTTAAACCTGGAGCATGTGTCTATATGGTAATGAGGCATTGATGATGACAGCAGCAGAGATGTCAACGGTGGAAGCATTGAATATGTGCTACTACAAAAGAATGATGAACATTAAATGGATCGCCCAAGTGTGTAACGAAGAAGTCCTCAGAAGAGGGGGAGAAAACAGAAGTCTTATTAAAACCTTAAGAAGAAAATAGGGAAACTTAATGGTCCATAACAGGAGGCATGATGGCCTGATGAAGACAGTCATTGAAGGATAAGTGTGCAGAAAGAATAGCAAAGCCTCGAATGAGATACATACAGCAAGAGATGAAGTATGTGAAAGAAAAGAGATATGTAAATATTAAGAGATTATTATATTATATGAGAAATGATTGGAGAGCTTCATCAAATTAATCTCAGCGTTATTGACTGATGATGATGACTCAATTCTTTCATACCACTACTTATCTCTTGATGTGAATTAGTACACAGCAAATATATTTAATACCATTCATTCCATAAATTCAATAAGTTGACATGGTTGATCATTTGTAGAAGAAGGAGTCGCAACAGCAACTATTGTATCATTCGACACCAACCACTGGAGGAAGGAGTCATATTTTTTATTCGAAAAAATAATGACACTTTCCACGTTTTTGTTACATTATTTTAATCATGACCCTTGGCTAGCCTTACAGCTTAAAAGGGTGTTGTGTTTAGTGTCGTAGCACATAAACTGTTGAGGACAATGTTAAAAGCCGAAAATCAACAAGCCAACATGCACATATTATTCCTCCCGTAGAGGAAAATGAAGGACAGAATGGTACAGAAAGCATGAATGTTCTTGACCAAATGAACTACCCACAGAGTTCAGAATACCATTTCATGCTAATCCAAACTACTGAAATAAAAAAAAAAATTTTTTTTTCCTTGCTTCTTAAGCTGTGTGAAAAGGAAAGTGATGATCCATTAATACTATTTATAATTATTACCGCATTTACACGTGTAAGCCGCGCACCTTTTTTCCCGAAACGCCGGAGAAAAAATGGGGGTGTGCGGCTTATACGAATCCTCCAGATTTCGTGTTAGCCGCGAACGATTTTTCCCCAGATTCCTGTTGTTTTCTCTCCTAAGTTTCGCATTCTGTCTAGTAGTAGTGGTATACTAGTCTTCGCAGCATGGTTTAGTAGTAAATCGTACATTGTAAAGTATTCTGAAATTTTGAAATACAGTAAAACCTCGCTTTTACATCCCCGCAATTTACGACATTTTCATCAAGTCCCGATGATTTATATATCTCCACAGTGTTAGGTCTTCCCCGTATTTACACTTACGAAATTTTAAATAGTCCGCCATTTGCGCTAGGCCGCCAAAAGGAACATGGCGGATAGCGTATCACAGCCATATGAGGAACGAAATGGAAATCGGCGGAAAAAGTTTCGGGACATTTGCAAGCGAAAGACCTTGAAATTACAATAAATTTTCTAATTCCTTCTATTTCTGGGTTCATCCCACATTTTCGTAATATACTAGTTTTAATTCTTCAAGAGGCAAATCAGGTAAAATTATAAAAATTGTGCTAGTTCCCCAAATGCCTTATATTACGTTACGAGTGGCAATTATGCAGTAAAATCATGAAGGATATGTATCTTCCACCGTAAAACATTATTCCGTGAAGAAGTTGGCTGTAATTATGCGAAATAAAACGATGATATGCACTTCTCTTTAACAGTAATGCCTGCGAATAATTCTACCTTACTTGTAGGCGTCGTGTCCACGAATATAGGCACTATATATTTATATTCATGGGTGTTTTAATGATGACCCATGCACTTAGTTTTATTCTTCTCGTGCATTATGAAGTTCTGCCGTTAATTTTAAAGTCTTTCTAATCGTAATCACGTTTTCCCTGCTTTTTCCGTGACAGCGTCAAGTAACGCGAACAAAACAAAAAATGGCCCACAAACGAGAGAGGAAAACGTTGTCAATAGAAGCAAGATAAAAATTTTGGGAAGAGTTGACTCGCATGTAGGTTCACATGTTTCCCTTGCCAGAGAACTTGGGATTCCAATATCCACATTGAACACTGCTGTTAAAACACGCAAAACCATTGAAACCAGAGCAGTGGAATGCGGACACAGTGCAAGGAGGCGAAAATACGTCAAGTATTCAAAATATGATGAACTGGAAGAAATTTTGAAGGAATGGTTTCAGTGCGTCGGAGCATCTAACATATCCATCCGTGGATTGTTCTTAAGGAAAAGGCACAACATGTGGCAATGAGGTTAGGAATTGAAGACTTCTAGGCTTCAAACGGATGGTTAAGCCAATTGAAAACTAGGTACAATGTTGTGTATAAATAAATTTGTGGTGAGTCAAACAGTGTTGATCCCCAGACAGTTACACAGTGGAAGGAACATTCTTTAAGTCAGCATATTGAAGGGTATGCACCAAAAGACATTTTCAATTTAGATGAGACAGGCCTTTTTTCAATGTGCTTCCTCATAAGACTTTAGACTTTGAAGGTGAATCTTGCCATGGGGGAAAGCATAGTAAAGCTCGTCTGACAGTATTGTTAGGTGCTAATGCTAATGGTAGTGAGAAGTTAACGCCATTTGTCATAATACCAAATGTAGGCCGCTAATACCAAAGCTTGGATGACGTCACGTGTCTTTCAGGAACAAATGCAAGCTCTAGATGCAAAGATGGGTGGACAAATCCGAAAAACTGTAGTATTTTTAGACTAATGCCCAGCCCACCCAAACAATATTAATTTAAGGAATATAAAACTGGTATTCTTCCCACCCAATTGTACCAGTCAGTTACAGCCATTAGATTTAGGGATAATCCATGTATTATCCAGCGAACTACCGCAAGATTCTGGTGAGAAAAGCTATGAATCTTAATAGACAGTGGGAGGGACCCTAAGAGCTTCAAAGTCACAGTTTTCGATGCACTACACTACATAGCATGATCATGGAAAGAAGTTGATGAGGGAAAAATTTCAAATTGTTTTAAAAAGCAGGATTTAGTTTTTCTCAAGACTGCAACTTAGAACAAGACGAAGAACAGGATAGTGAAGAACCACTGGAAGAAGGGGGAGGAGATAATAGAGCTATGGGAGACGATGATCAGTTGCCATTATTTGGAGCTGAAATAAGTTTTTCGGATTTTGTCAGAATGGATGAGCAATTATCAACAAGTAACTCTCTTACAATTGATGAAGCTATTGACCTGCATATCAGTGAAGAGGTAGCAAGCGAAGTGGATGATGATGATACGGAAACACCACAAGAAAGCACATCTATCCCTGTTAAAAATTCCCCATTGCATGTCCTTATAGGGAATTTGCAATGGGGAAACATGAAATCCCTATAGGGAATTTCATGTCCTTATAGGGATTTTTAATGGAGTTCCCCATAGGGAACATAAAATCCCTATAGGGAATTTCATGTCCCTATAGTGAATTTCATTTCCCTATAGGTGTCCCTATAGGAAATGCCAATTCCCTATAAGGAATTCCATGTCCCTATAAAGATTTTCTATGGGGAATTTTTAACAGGGATGCTATTTCTGCTGTTAATATACTACGACTATATTTATCAAGTGTTGCAGGAACTGAGAACGAATTAGAGCTATAATTGGACAGAATAGAAGAGTAGAATCAATTAATACAAATAAAATGAGTAAGCAATCAAAGATAATGGAATATCTCCAGAAGGAGGCTAGTTAAATGATCATTTATTTATAGTTTACTTTTTTGTTATAGCTGAATTCAGCCAAGAATGTTTTATTTTAATTCTGAGATAGTTCTTTGGCTTAAATTTTGAGAAGACTTTTTGGGAGTAAAGGTTGGTACATATTTTTTTAAACTAAAGGTTTATATGGATTATTAAGTCATATTTTTGTTTAGTTTATCCAAAGATTTTAATATTTTTACTTTGAGACGATTTTTTATTTTATGGAGTTTATGGTATATGTACTTCCATTTTATTTATTTACCAGCTACCACCTATGTAAAATGATCTTTTTCTGAAGACTGATATGTTCCATCTATCTCACTGAGAGTTTGGTATTAATAAAGAATTTTTTGTTGTCATAATTACCTACATGTTTTATACTTACTTTTCATTTAAGACATGATTCACTTGAAAAATAGAACATTTAGCAATACTTAAAGGGATTATTTTCATTAAATTGTGCCTACCCTCGATTTACACTTTTTTCCCTTATCCCCCTCAAAAGTGTAAAAGAGGGGTTTTACTGTATGTAATTAAAACTAAAAATCCGCGTTTAACAAAGTCTGAGCGTACAACGGTACTGAAAGAAACGCTAGATCAGAAACACCATTTGTCAAAGCAATAGATTTATCGTGTATAGATCGTAAGTAGGACAACACATTGTAGCACTGATATGTATTTAAATATACTGTATACTGCGCTGCCGCAAGGAGTTTTATGTTTTTTCAAAATCGTAAGCGGAGTTTGTTTCGGTATCACGTATCTGTAGCAACATTTTTACGTATTAATAGATAGCTCCTTTTGCGTACACATTAAAGCTACATTGCAAAGACACAACAAAAAATTTGTTACGTGGTGGCAATAGTCGTATGCTCGGAGAATATACCTTCTTACTATCCGTGCTATCCGCTCCAAGCGTGAGAGTAGTAAACTCGTTCGAATCGATCATTTAGCATTTTAAAATAATTTGCTATTATCACCCTAAAATGAATTCTGATGTGAAATTTCGATAGTTTCCTGTGAGTATAAAGCTACATATTATAAATGATGCCGAAAAAATAGGAAATCGAGCTCCATGAAGGAAATATGGTGCATCTGAATCTAGCAGTGACGAAAACTAAGAATGAGAACTGTTATGACATGAATATTCATTAGTGATTTATGATTATATTTCCGGGAATGTGTTTTTCTTTAGTTTTATAAGAATTATAATTGTTATTACATTGAGCTTAGTTTTTTCCGTGTGTTCCCAAGACTTTTCGGTGTTGTTAAATCGTCCCAGTCCACAGCTACTACGCAGAGAGCAGACGAGATCACAGCTATCAGGTACGGATGGCGTTTGGCTTATTTTTGTTGATATGCCAACGATTTCCGTAATAATAGAGTAATCACGGGCTGAAATTGAATATATTTTTGCAATTATTTCAGTTGGATGTTCTTTTGAACAAATGCCGTTTTTATAGCTGGATGATGTGATCGTATGAAACTGTGATTACTGTGAGATGCTACGAGAAACAGATGCACAGTAAAAGAGGCCGTGCATTGATGACGATCGTGACGATAATAACACGTAATTCAATCAATTGATGAGAAAGACGTACACGTAATTTAGGCACAGCATTTCTATTAAAGAACGTGCATTCATGTTATGACAAAATGATGCAGACTCAAGGAAAAAAATTTTTTTTTTCGATGGAAATAATTTTTTCCTCACGAACCTGCCCGAAAATAGGGGTGCACGGGATACACGAGGGCGCGGCTTACACGAGTAAATACGGTATTATTAATTTAATAGCGATAAGTATAGGTTATTTCATTTCATTTGCATTTTTACAGCAATCAATTGATGAGAAAGACGTACACGTAATTTAGGCACAGCATTTCTATTAAAGAACGTGGCATTCATGTTATGACAAAATGATGCAGACTCAAGGAAAAAAATTTTTTTTTTCGATAGAAATAATTTTTTCCTCACGAACCTGCCCGAAAATAGGGGTGCACGGGATACACGAGGGCGCGGCTTACACGAGTAAATACGGTATTATTAATTTAATAGCGATAAGTATAGGTTATTTCATTTCATTTGCATTTTTACAGCAAATAGTTTCTTTTTGCCACAATCTGCAAAAATATTTGCAAAAAAAAACAGCTTAAGTCTTGACTATTTCTAAATATGCGATGAAACTTCTATTTTAAGCTATGAATGTGCTTCCAAGGCCACTTTCAAGTAAAGATAAATGTTAAACTGAAATATTTTTAAATAGAGGAAATGAAAATCATTATTGTCCTGGTCCTGGGGCCTAAAAAAGTGTAAAATAAAAGAAAATATCAGATTGAGGAAATAATATGGATGTTTTACTCCACTCTCTCATTAAATGATTATGCAAGTACCGAATTAACAGTATTTTGGAATTATTTTGATACTTCTGATACCAAAGAATATTGAGGGAATTTAAATGAACAACAGGTATCAAATCCCATCCCTACTCCTAATAAAACCTTAAATCTTCCAATTAAAATCAAATGTCACCCATCAGCATTAGGGAATTAAAATGTCTGAAATACCAGAATTTATTACAATGGTCTTAAGATACCTAACCAACTCCACGTCATTAGCTATGCATTCACCTGGTTTAATAACACCAACAAACTTGCATTAAGATTGAATTATGCATCCCTTTAAATTATGATAATTATTTAACTAGTGTTACGCATACCATCTGCTTATTCTTTAGACACAAAAAATATGCACTGTATAACCAGAGCTCTTGGGAGCCAAAAAATAACTCACAATATCAAACTATCATTATTACCAAGATGTTTAAATAATCATTCCACAGCCACTACTATGACTTGAAAACTAATTTAACCAATATTATGGCTATGTATGTACGAATTATATGTATTATCTACCAATTTTTCGAATAATGAGAGACTATAACAGCCTCTGCAAAGAAACAGATATTTTTCATTTATCACAAAATGTATTCAAAAATTTTGTTCGTCAAAATGTCTAAATTTTTATTTTTATTCACCAATGTAACTATCTGACCATTGTAATTTTTTGTAAAAGGGCATTTGTCCGTTTAATAAATATTATTATTTTGGGTAAATGGCCAAAAGATTCCATTGAAATAGCTATTAAAAATGATATTTTCTCATACTTCATTGATTCGTAGTTGTATTTACTGTCAATGACATTAAATTTCAAGTTAAAATGAAGTATTTGGAATATAAAAAGTCAGCAGTCAAGGACACAGCACATAACTGTGCTTGCTTGATTTCCAAATATGTATGTTGGAACAGATATGTCATCAGCATAAACTTCGGAAATGAGTAAAAATTGTCGTGCATCGTACACTACCGCTAGAGGAGTAAAATAAATATGAATGGGTCAGAAAAAATTCTATTTATTATAATTTGCATATTCAAGGTATTACTCTGCAGGATTTAGTTCCATACAGGCACCGGGCAGGCAACCTTCTCCAGGATAGAGGTATAAATTAAGGAGGCAACTTTAAATTGCTATAATTTACCTTAGAAAGCAGCTAATTTAAAGTTGCCAGAATCATGCTTCTACTAGTACCATATATACAGTCTGAATCATTGAGTCTAATATCATCAGTGTTTACAGATAAACGGATAATAGTAATTAATAGTCAATGACAGCAATAAATATATGCAGTATATTCCCTTAATTATTCAAAATCATAACTGTTGCAAGCAAGGCCACACACAAACATTTGTTAAGTTCAAAATTGAATTTCATTGAGATATGTGTAATAGCTGCCATAATGAATTCTAGCACCAGCTCCACCTTTTGATAATAATGCCCACCTGCCCTGCCACTTTCATATTCATTAATTAAGTAAAGTTTTGCTTCCTAATCCAATGACTTACGTTCACCAGCCATTGGCTCTCAGAGAGAACTGGTAACAGAAGCGGGAGAAAAACAAAGAAGCAATGAAAAGAGCATGAACTACTAAGAAACCACAAGTGAACATTCGGGGATGTGGAATATTGTGAATGTACACTTGACCATTGGCAGAAAAATTTGTTTTCATTTTCTTGTAAATTCTTGGAATTGTATTCTTTGTTTTAGCCATCATTCAATACATAATGGAGTGTGTTTTTCTTTTGTCTTTGTGGACTGCAACAATGAGTTGCCTTTTGCTGGTGTACTAAAATGGAGCCCTTGTCTGAATAAAACGTTTTGAGCAGTTAACACCTACGACTTTGTCATTCCAACATAAATGATAGACGTCACAAACACAAGCTTGTGCACATGCAATGGGGGATTATGCTGGACTATGGGTCTTGCATGGCAACTGGTCTATTTTTGACGTCCGAATGTTTTCATTGAAAGGGGTCAATTATTTATAACAAAATATATTCGTTAGCATTTACTAAATATTATTTTTTAAAACGTCACTGAGAATAATCAGAAAGAAATGGTTTCTGAATTCACAAAGTTATTACTTTAAAGTATAGAAGTTGCGCAGACAGTGAAAATAATGGAATCTAAGAATCATGTGCATTATTTTGCTGCACTTATAAAAGTGTAATATTATTATTGGAAAAGGGTATAGAGAATTTGACATTTCTTATGCATTGCTTCACGCAACATACTTCCTACCATGCTTGGTTTGTTATCAGCTGATTCAGCGTTTTGCCAACACGTGTGGTCGTCTACACGACCACACATTGCTACGTCGCGGGCGATCAGACTGGATGATTGTTCAAAGACAACCATCAATGGTAGTCTTCTTTCAACAATTTTAGAGTCATCACCTTCATCTCCACTTGGATTTATTGTTATTAATTACCATTTCAATGATTTCATCGACTGCGAAATGTTGTGTGGTGAGAGTATCTTGGCCGCTGACTATCCTTTCCTCTAAATTTACCAATTCCATTTCCTTTAATTCAGGGTTACAGATGGTGTTTGCAAACTCCATCATTATATTTTTATTCTAAGAAACATGAAATTTTTTAAATCCCCACTTATTTCGTTTACATCAAACCTTACAGTAGGCGACAATTAAAACCACGCGTGTTTTCGAACTGACTGTGAAATACTATTCCATGCAAGCGAAATTTCCCACATCACATCTTCTACGTTGATCAAGTCTGTTTCTGAAATAGTGTATCCTGCTCGATTAGCATTTGGCCAGAAATACTAAGGCCTTCACATCGACGCAATCAAAACCACATGATCTAAATCAGCACTTAAATCTTCTTTCATAGTTTTTCTCTGTTATGCCTTTCTTCTTGTCACTTTAACAGTAAAATTTTGAGGATTTTCTCTTTCAGCTCCTTATTGTGCTATATTGTTGAAGATCCCAAGCAGTATGTTTCAGACAAACGCTTAACTCATGCAACAGCATCAAGCTTTTTCAAAACTTGCAGTTTTTCTGTGATCATTAAAGTTTTGTACTGATGCCTCATTCCTCTACTGTTGCCATAACTGTATAGATGAGACATGATTTGTGAAAAACATAAGCATATAACAAACAATTTTATCAAATTACGTCTTTTGGTCAATCAAAAATTCACGTGCCATTGAAAGTAGCCGATCTGTAAATTAGTCATATTCCATCTCGGCGATGTCTTCAAATTTATGTTTACTTCAAGTTGCAGAATAATTCCAGTGTACACAGAGTACCAGAAATTAATATGTTTAAATTATTCTGATTCTCGTAATGGGAAAATTAACGTTAAGAATGGGATATCTCGGCAGGTTATGAAGCAATGTTTCGGTAAAAAATGTTTAGGCATTTTCCACAAAGTTCCGGGTAGTTGGTCAAGGCAAAATTGCCGGATTATGGGTGTTCCCGGATAAAGGGTGCTCAACTGTAAAATATGGAATAACCCCTGTGACCTCAATTTGTTGCCCTTGTTGTTGTCGATTTATTTTA
The DNA here is from genome assembly GCA_933228895.1 of Platycnemis pennipes. Lineage (NCBI taxonomy): Eukaryota > Metazoa > Arthropoda > Insecta > Odonata > Platycnemididae > Platycnemis > Platycnemis pennipes. The sequence goes on from OW121851.1 coordinate 103,961,962, forward strand.
CATGCAAAGCATAGGATATTAATGGTTTCTAGGCCATCCCTTGCAATTTTCAGCTTCTCGTTATGTGGGGTTTCCCCTGCACTTTGCCACTATATTGACCATGGATGGTGTTCAATCGTGTACTTTAATAGTCAATTCTTTTTCGTTCGCAATAGGTACTGATTCCAAGGTGACACATGCATGCATACTTCCACGTCATTTAAATGTGACTCCTAACTTGTATGGTTCAGATATTTATTCTATTCTGCTGTTTCTTGTATGTTAAATATATTGTTTTTCATCCTCAATATATGATTCCAATAGGATTGCATTATCCAATAAAATTAGAATAAACTTAATACAAGCACCAATTGTAGTTTACTTACAGTTGATGCTAACATGCTTCCTCCAAACCATACAGCATATCTCTGCATGTGGTGAGAAATTACTTGCACATCAATTGGCTTTGGCTGAAAAATTAATTAACGTCGGTTACTCAGACATCAAACATATATTATCTCTTTAGGTTACACTGGTCATGACTGTATGTAATGTAATTCATGGAATTGGGTAAAGAACTAAAAAACCACTCAAAACTTTAAGAAAGTATGACTAATGAGCCTAATTAAATGAAAAGCATGATTAAATAGCATCACACACATTACTTAAGTATCCCTCAACACAATATGTGCTAAATGTCACGTCAAGTCAATTTCATTTATATGCACCCTCTGAAAGGAATTAACCCTTCTAATGCCAGCTCCCTTAAGGTAGACTGTGAAAACACTGCCATTTCCGTGAAAATCGTTAGATTGTGAATTTTAATTATATTTGAAGCACTTAATTATAATACATATTGGAATTGCATATTTTTCTCAATGTTGATAATATATTTCAACTTTTATGAAGATGAAAGAATCATTCTTGCTCTCCCTGATTTGAAGGCAAAGTAGCAATTGCAAATATGTTATGTAAGTGGGCCGATATATTGGCCGTTGGCAGTTTTCACACGACCAAAGAGGGCCGATGTTTCGGCCCTTTGGCAGTAAAAGAGTTAAGCATAAAATTATGCATAATGCTTTCTATATAACTGTTTTAAAAAATTCTAGTCAGCAATCCATACTTAAAATGTACAACAAACTTAAGACAAACTAAGATTGAAAGCTGCCAGTGGACAAAGGTTCTCTGGACCAGGAAATTCACCTTTGGCTTGCCAGGACCACCACATTATTCACTACTCCTGATCCCAAAGGGAATGCTATGAGAGTTGAAGGACAATACTACATTAGTACACCACGAGGATTGAAACCAGCTTGCTGATCCTCCAAGATCTAGGGTTTAGTGGTTCTACCATTCTTTCTGAATATGATGGCAGACTACCAAAATTTCAGCACTAAATAACACTGCTATCAGAGAAATTTTCTTTCTTTTAAGAGGAATTTTCAATCACAACTTCTTCCATTCTTTATTTAAACTTGACTACAGCAGCATGAGGAGTAAAAATCCATTGTTATCTTGTAGTTTTTGGTAGTCATCACAAATTGTTGAAGGAAAGATTAAATCCTCATAGGTTTAACAGTGGCAGTTTAATTAAACCATGGCTGATAACTCAAATCTCTGGGCAATGACAACAATTTGCATATACATTCAGCATAAACCAAGGACACAAGATAATGTCTTCATCATGTGCTAGGCAGGGTCTGATTGCTGTCCCTATAATAAACCCTGTACGAATCCATTCTCATCTTAATTTTAGGATTAGAAATCTCAATGGAGTCCCAATTCTGAATAAACCTCAGCATATCTGAAGAAACCTTGTCAGGAAGTGGAAGAGGCAAATTTACTCCAAACCCAATTATCACCACCTTTGCTCCTCAGTTTTGATACCCTATGCTCTACCTGGAGCCATTTAATTCTATCTCGGCTGAAACATTTCCCATGCTAATATTTTAATAGCTATTAACATCTTTTCACCCAGGTGGGGATAAAGCACTAGGTTCTGAATCCTGAAAACTAATGTCTTTAATGTCAAACTGATAAGGACAATAAAGGAAGTGACAAAAGGGCATATTGCTGACCTAAAAGATTAACCACCAATTAAAAGTAAATAATTTTTATGACCATACCTTGATCCTTCCTCCACTCAACTGCTCACTCAATCTGAGCCTGGCATCCACCACTCTTTTCACATCTCTTTGCAAGCGTCGCCCAAAATCCCTAAACATAGTTGAGCCTCCAGACAGAACAATATTGTGATACAAAGGACGTCTAACATCAATTGGACAATTTTGAATAACATTATCAACAATTTCTGATATAGGGGTTGTGAAGTCAGGGTTTGAAAACTGTAATAGACCGAAAGAAATGATTTTCACATTAAATTACTACACAAAAATACTTAAATGTAACTTTAATGCAAAAATGAAATTTTAAAAATTATCAAAAAGTGAATAAGTAAAACTAAAAAATTTAAGTTGAAATTTAAACATGAATAACGTTCAAAAATGCACAAACCTCTGGATGGAAAAATATTTCAGGGCCAAGGAATCTCTCATATCCAACATCAACAACAAAAGGCTGTTTTGTGACTGAGTTTACTCCCTCAAACTTCTTCATCCATTTAGGAGAGTCACTATCATACTTGGCAAATTCTTTGGCGATATCAGGGCATATATAACAAAATCTCTCCTTAATTGCCTTAGCAGTTTCCAAAGACTGCTCTGGTGGAATTCCAATTTCTCGCTCTCGTAGAAGTGATTGGATGAAATATGTAATGTTGCGTCCAGCAATAGGGATATGCTTGATGCAACTTCCGATCACATAACCATCCGCCTAGAGAAAACAAATCATTTCGTTGCCAGCATAATACAGTCACATTTACGAAATTAAAGAGCGCAGTTTTCTATTGCGTTCATTAACCCCAAGAGAGAGAGAATTTGAAAATTATCAACGGAATTTGAATGAATGTATTGGGTAATGAATCATTTCCTTGCATGCCGTCGCGGATTGCCCCGAACCAACTGGTCTCAACAGGACAAACTCGAAGGACTTGAGGTTAACGAGCTAATAATATCACAGATGTACAACTCACCACAGGTATTACATGGGTCACTCCATCTCCACTATCCACAACAATACCAGTTAGCGTCCTTTCGCCAATAGTTCTTGACGCCCAAGAAGCCGCTAAAGCTAACACGGCTTGGACAGCAATATAGAGCCCAGGCACATTAAATGATTCGAACATAATTTCTGGAAGAAACGTAAATTAATTAGATCAATGATAAATCAAATGGAAAAGACTAATTGAATAAGTTATAAACCTGCTGTGTATTCTCTATTCTCTGGCGTGTTTAACGGAGGCTCCGTTAAAAGAAAACAATGGTCCTCCGGCTCTGCACGGAGGTAACGAAAAATACATTGCTCGAGAAACCGTTCCATCAAGTCCCAGTCTTCAACAAGTCCATGGCGTACTGGGTACTGCAGCAAAAAAAAAGAACGAAATAAAATACCTCTAAAAAGTTACTAAGAGCATGTCCTCTTACGCGTGCATATCCTGATATTACTTTGACTGAATATCCGGTAGCTTCAAACGCCTCATCTCCAATGTAGAAGTCCAAATCTTCAACCCCCTTTGTTAATCTCCTTATGGCTTGATCACCTACTTTAGCAGTTTCTTTTATTGCGATCGCCGACGGAATTATGAACTGGGGCTCTTTGTTAGCAGCAAACCCCAACTTGGTATACCTGGAATCCCATTACGTGAGGTATAAGCTTGTTCCCATACAATAACTTCAGAATAACACCGTAACAATTAAAATGTATACAAATATCAATGGGTCTCCAAGAAATTTCTATTGATATACAACGATCATGTCATGAAACAAACAGTACAGGCACAGGAAGAACAAACACGAATTAAGGGGAATTTCTTGAACAGACATACCCGGTACCAACGTCGATGACACAAGCAGGTAACCTCCCAGTCATCGTGGATCAATTTCGGTAAAAATTTTATGAACTTGGTGTCACCGTAAATGATTTCTTCTTTCCTCCGGCACACCCGTCAATTAGTGACTAAGCCAATATGGCGGCCAAGTCCATTTCGTTCTTATCTGAGCAAAGGAACGGACTTGAACTGTTTGTAACATAGGAACGGTAGAGGATACCCCCAGAATGGGTGGGGCGAGGGGAGGCTTCGAGGCTTTGTGCGATACATCCCCGTTATCCATTTATGTATTCCTAAAATATCAACGTTTACAGCGGATAATGAGAATAATAAACAGCATATGACACATATATTCCTTATTGTTCGTACGTTAAAATGGTTAATACCAAAGGCTAAGTGATTACTTTTTGAGGAGAGCCCTATTAAATTAGTGGTTGGATGAAATCAGTACGCTCAACAATAGGAGGACGTGATATTTTCGTCTGCCTAATAGGCAATGGAAAAATCTTTGGTCTCTCCCCACCCCGAAAAAAATATTGTTGAAGTTGTCAATTTAGGAAGCGCCTACGAAGAGATATTGTATCTGGTTTTCAGTAATGCCGTCTTATTCATTCATGTCAAATATGGGGGCAATCCGAAGATCAAGGGCACCCCACCTTGTCACATACCTACGGTCTTGTAGGTCTTGCCTCTCGCCGTGATCGGGAAAGTGCAGGGCCGCGGAATGAAGTGGTGAGGAAATACGTACTTCTTCCTTGAAATTTCGGATAAATTTTGAGATAATTTCCGCGGAAGTGGAGCGCTCTTGCCTTCCTATTCCTTCATTAATAGTTTTCTACTGGTTTTAGTTTTATTAGTTGTCTAAATTATTTTCTAAAATAGTTTTCTAAGTTTACTTCCATCTTATTTCCTTTAAGTCAATGTTACTGAACCACACAGCACCATGCTAGTTTATTTACTAGTATTTTCATTACTTCCTTATTCAACGACTCTGTCATAAGTTCTCACATAAGAGTAAATACCTCATCCCCAATTAAGTGTCCTTCTAACTTCCATGCTGCCACAGTTCCCCTTTCTAAGTCCTACCCTTGTTTTTAATTGCTCTAGCTTGTGACCTTTCAAATTTAACATGGCTGTTTTTTCTTGGAATTTCATTATACTTTCATTCAATTATTATCTTCATTATGTATCTTTCATACTGTATTCACACATAATCTCACATAAGTAGTCACATAATCATTGCCCTTGTGATAATAGGTAGTGGTCTTTCTGGGGTTACCTGGCTCCCACCTAACTTTTCAAGAATTAAAATGCTCCTTGGGGTGGCAAGCCAGCACATAAAAATATTTCATCTCATTCCTAATTGAAGTAAGGAGGTACATTAAAGAGGCTAAAATAATTATTTCAGCACAAACAATTTACAAAGTTCTTCCACTTCCGAATCACAAATTTCTTCCACAATGCCCCATTCTGGAACATATCTTCCACATTCAGACTGGAAGGGCCTATAGGCACATTGAATCACCGGTTCCCATTATATCACCAAAGTTAAGCAACTTTGGGCCAGGACGGAGGTTGGATGGGTGGCCTTCATCCATACCTTTACCACGATGCTCTTGTCCCCTGTTTGCAAGTGGCCGGCAGGATAAATGTGGGTTGCCACAATGGATCTAGAGAGGTCTAAGAGCCATGGGGGCTCCAGAAGGACCCCGGCCACCCCTTCAATTTATTTTTTTAATGTGGTCATACTTTATAAGGTAATTTTAAAATCGAGTGGCTTAAAATACATACTCCAGAAGCTATAAACTTTTGATCAAGACAAAAAAATAGGAAACTACCCTATTCGTCAAAACTTAAACCTAGAGCATGTTTCTATACAGTAGTGAGGCATGGATGATGACAGCAGCAGAGATTTCAAGGGTGGAAGCATTGAAAATGTGCTACTACAGAAGAACGATGAAGATTCAATGGATCACCCAAGTGAGTGACGATGAAATCCTCAGAAAGTCAAGGTTAAGCACCTAAGTACAGGGTTTGTGTCAACGTTGGGCCTGGACAGAGGTTGGGTGACCCTCATCCATACCTCTACCCTGGTGCTCTAGTCCCCATTCTGCAAGTGGCGAGCAGGAAAAATGTGGGTTGGCACAATGGATGTAAAGAGGTCTAAGTGCCAGGGGGCTAAGGCTAACCCGCCAAAATTTTTCGGATGGCAACGAAGGAAGACCAATAACAACATATATTACACATAATAAATATTACCAATAGTGGCAATAGAACCTGACAAAACCCAACAGTGTACTCTTAAGCAAATGTTAATCAATGTAGACGTGTGCCACAAAAGGTTAGTAAATATAGGAAAAGAAATACTTTATCATCCCACATAAGTTCATGGCTTACAACTGATTCTCTCACAGGGCATTAGAATCATTAGCCTCTCACTCAAGGCCGTAGCCAGAAAATTTTTTCGGGGGGTTCAATTATGACTGTACCCCCCAAAAATATTGTGAAGTGTTCTGGAGTTAACATCCACGGAGAAACAATCAGCATGCTACGATTCGCTGATGACATAGCTCTCATAGCAAGGACAGAGAAGGAGCTGAATAAGATGCTAACAACCATGGAAAGGACAATGACCAGACATCAGCTGAAGATCAATAAGAAGAAAACTAAGACATTGGTGTGCAGCAAAAGAGAAGAGGCCAAAACCAACGTTAAACTAGGAAAACAGAAACTGGAAGACGTGAAAGAGTTCTGTTACCTGGGAAGCAGATTAACCAACGATGGACGAAGTAAGAAAGAAATAGTGAGTAGAATAGCCCAGGCAAAGAGGGCATTCTATCAAAAGAAGAATCTACTAACAGCAGGAAATACAAGCTTGGAAGTAAGGAGGCAATTCATCAAAACGTATATCTGGAGTATGTTCCTTTACGGCAGTGAGGCATGGACGATGACAGCAGCAGAGAAGAAAAGGGTGGAAGCATTCGAAATATGGTGCTATCGAAGAATGATGAAGAAAAAATGGATCGACCGAGTGACAAATGAAGAAGTCCTAAGAAGAGTGGGAGAAAAGAGGTCTGCTGAAAACTATAAAAAGAAGATGGGACAACCTAATCTGCCATATCTTAAGACACGATAGCCTGATGAAGACAATCGTTGAGGGAAAAGTGAACGTGAAAAATGGAAGAGGCAGGCCTCGTATGAGTTACATGGAGCAGGTCGTAAAGGACATGAAAAGAGAGGAACTACGTAGGTATGAAGAGGTTGGCCGATAGAAGAATCGAGCGGAGGACTGCATCAAACCAATCCTAGGATTGTTGACCCTTGATGATGATGTTTCTTTCAATCCCATGCTAACAGCAAATTTCATTTTTTAAATCATTAGAAAAACCTGTTTCATTTTTCATTTCTGTCTCCAAATTTTGGAGGGTTTGAAACCCCTTCCCCGCTCGCTACGGCCTTGGCCCCACTAAAGATATATATTTTCATAGAAAGGGATATCCTTTCTAGAATGTTTTAGACCATTTGGGTGTACTACCACTATTAAAGAGTTGTTAGATGACCTACCTTGCTAGGTTTTAGAATTTGCACTAATTTAATGCACTAACCATTTCAATTATGGTCATTTATAATTCGTGGCAATCTTATACTACATAATTATAAGAAACATCTACATCCTACCAAACATAAGTAGATTAATTCAAGGGAATTCTTAGGGAGAACTTCAATGCAGAACACAATAGGATAATATGGAGTAAACAATCCAAAATCATCAAAAAAAAGAATCACTACCTAATGCAATACACATTAAAATATAGAAAACTAGCAAATTAAAGATGTCAACTTCACAAATAATCACATTAGGTTGTCACTGTTTATTTTTTATAAAATCTACAGTCATTTTTAAAGAATAACTTAATAAATATCCATAAACAGCTTATCTGTACATCGAGGATTAAAAACAAATTATTACTTTCAATGCGATTCATTATCAAAAAAATTCAGAAGTAACATTAATGCAAGAATTGGAACATTAAGAACGAGCAGACAAGTAATAACTCACCAAAGTTAACACAACCAGATAACACACACTGACATGAACTGATGGAAATTATAAAAAATATGTAATTATTAATTATTGTAACTTAGAAAATTAAGTCATAATTTATAATTTTACCACTTGAAGAAAAGGATGTGGAAATACAGCATCTCATTCTTTACCGGAAGAAAGGTTCTCAGTTTTTCAATTTTACAGAATAAGCAATCACTTGGCAAACCCTAAAAATATAACTTCATTCAAGTATATATCACAAACATCATCTTCAGTTGTTGTAACATGTTTCGACTGAGATGACAATAGTATGAAATTCTCATACCACACTGCCTCAGTGGCTGTCTCTCCATATGCTTGGTACAAACCACATGATCATTAAAGTAGTGAACAATAGTCTTTCTGGAAGATAAAAAAGAAAAATGAGGCCAAAAGGCACTACAGGAATAGCATGTATTCCTTTATCGTCAATATTCTTAGTCATATTCATGACTGCTTTCCCTTTTGGATAGAAGAATTTCCTTATCCTCCTCAGGTGTATGACTGGAGTTCTTGGTCCGGGATATTTTAGTCAGCCCTTCAGTCAGTCCAGTCTGGGTAACACTGTAATCAAGCAAAAAATTGAAAGTAACAAAGTAAATCAATGAAGCACACATAAATTTGTCCTAAAATGCATGATAAATGGAGAGCTAAGATTCAAATACGATATTTTTAAGCTAGAGAGAAAGAAAGAGCCAAAGTAAATATATTTATGTTGATAAAAACAACTAGAGTACTTTTCTTGTATATTTTTAATAAAAGAAAATATATCAATAGAAATTATTTTTACACACATTTAGATAGAAATCGAATAGATACATAGAAATGCCTAAGAGAGCAAGTTTTTCTCTCTTGGACCAGCTAAATGAGCATGGGAGACATTCCACAGACATACACAGCTTCTTCAAGTTGATAATTGTGTATTTTCGACAGTATACACTCATCACAGCACTCACAGCTTTTTCCTAGTGATGGGCATTATAGTTCCCTTTCGGAAATATTTCACTGAAATATATGTAGTTCACCTATTGGAACCATTCAGTTAAACTATTCATTGTCGTGTTGGTTGCCTAACCTCATGGGTGTGAATATTTTGCCAAGTTTTAGTAAGAGTGGATTTAATAGGAATCTTTAGTTTCCCGAGAATATTTCAATCATACCCTCATCATCGTTTTTAATGATCAACTGCAATGAATTAATGGTATTCCGCTTTTTCTCTTTCAGTGCAAGGCGGTCAAACCCTCTCAGGCATCTCCACTCCCTGCAATCTTACATCTGTTCCCAGAAAATGTCCTCTGATGAGGGCAATATTGAAACACCCAGATGGTTATAAAAGAACAGTCTTTCCGGAGAAGGAAAGAGATTCTTCAAAGGTTAAAGGTGGGAATTTGGAAACCTACTACCTGGTCCCTTGTCTATCATCTGCCTTTCCTTAAACCTGTGAAATTAATTAGTGTGAGTACATCCTTCATAGCACAGATTCATCATCTACATTTCAAGTGGGCATAAATGAAACTTCATTCTGTCTCCTTTTTCAGTCAAGTGTGCTTTCTTGTCTTTTTTTCTGTGGGATGCCACAGGTTTCATTTGTGTTTTCAGAAATTTGGTAGGCACTCTAATTTTTGTCATAATTATCCTAGCTTATTCACTGCTGGCATCCACTGTCCATATTTCCTACATCGAATTGTGTTTCTACACATCTGGTTTATAATTCATAGCCTTAGCTTCTAAGCAGAAAAAAAACAGAGAGAAATAGAGCAGGAATTTTTTTAGAATTCCAACTCTGAAGTCGTGGGGTAAGCGACTTCAACAAGATGACACAGATCCTCCAGCAATGGAAGATGAGGCGGATACTTTTGGAGCCCTGTGTAAGAGAAGCCAATATGGACAAGACCACAAAGCACTTTCAACGACATTAAGACAAAAAAAATTTCTGTCGTATGGTGTTGCAAAAACTCTAAGGTGGGCCTCATGATCGTGACACAGTAATAAAATGGAGCTAGGAGATTTACTGATGCATGTGAGAAATAACTCGACAGCCATAGTGTCGAAATATATGTAAAAGAGAAGTGTTCATGCTGACTAATATACACTGTCCACCACAGGAAGGTAATTTTTGCTATGAACAGGGAAAAGCTGTAAGGATTGCTATTGTAATTTCATACATGAACTACGTAGACAAGAGGGATAGAATGACTGACTACAATATTTATTGCACTACAATATGCAGTTAAAACATGGAAAACATACAAATAAAACTGATAGTTATATTGGTAGGCATACATTTTCAGGGCGTATTACTTAGATCTTTCTGTAAATTGCAGCAAAACTTAAATTCCAATAAAGTAAACATGGGGTTTTACTGTAAATACTGACTGACTTCAAACTCATTTACTGCATAATGGCACAAACTAGCCAGGTAGCTGACGACAATTTTTTAAAAACATAATGACAGAAGTAACCTCTCCATAGATGCTGGTGATCAAAGCTATCTATCCTCAAGGTACCTACATAAAATTTACCACCATTCTTAGTACTTGCCCCTTTTCTGGATGAAGGAAGGCCTGTACTGATTCTCTAATTAAACCAGGAATAATCACAAGATACAAGCAAGCTTTTAAGTCTTCCATACAATAACTTACACAATATCCATTTCCTCTTCCTCATCATCCTCATCATCCTGATTCAGCTGGAAATATGGATTTGCTGAGGCAGGTCGAAACTTGTATCCAGTGAGCACAAAGAAAACATATGTTGCCATTTCACGAAACATTGCATCCAGCCACTCATATTGGAAAGGGACTGTGATCTGGGGAAAAAATCATCCACTAATTATTATTTTTGCCACTAGAAACATAAATCAGGTTATTTTATCATTATAAATATATAATGTAATTGTTCAATTCATCTTAACATTGACTCATTCAATCCACTAGAATTGAAATTAAATACTTGCTTAACCATTAATGACAAGTCGATGCATTAAAATTAAGTTTTTGTTCTGAGTGAGTCAGAAAGGAAATAAACCTACATAAAAAGCCTCTTCAAATCAATTTTTGAGGAGCTTGCTTTGCTGAAATTACTTTACATTTAAAGTACTACATATACCTTTGGACAATTATTTGCTAAGTTTTCACAGAGGTAAAATACATAAAAAGTATGGAGCTAAACTCAAAAACAAAATCACACATGTATTATCAAATACACATAAAAAAATAAAAGACTACATGCATATATATAACGATTATTGATTAATTCGAGAATAAATCTTAAAGGCATAAAAAGTAACCTACAAATAGCATTAGTAAGTATGGTACAATGCACCACACTCAAGGCCACTAAGAAGTCACTTCATTCAAATACATAATTTTCTCTTAGTGCTAAACGCTGATGTTGTCGCTATAAAATTTTTTTTCAGTTCATTACACTGCTTGGGCCTCATACAACCATGACCTATATATATCCCATACAGCAGGCTAGTGTACACCCCAAGAGAGATAGAATGCAAGCTCTCGTAGCCAGCAATCAAGAATGCCTTGTGAGCTAACTCATTTCATAAAAGAATGAAGGTCATTTTATCAATTAGGTGCCTTGGAAATTACAGTCTATCACAAGTATACTTATTGGTAAATCTGTCTTTACTACAGCAACAACCATATTAGTTTTCTGGTAAGCTGTGAAGGGCAGCATGGAATTCTCTAATTTAACTGAATTAATTTTTATCACAGTATAAAGTCATTCAATCAAGGTCAATTGTGATTCTAATACAAATTCAAGCAGAGGACACCACTCAATTGAGAAAACATGCTCTGCATAATTACCCATTGAGGGATTAAAACAGGGCTAATGAAGATGACTTTTTAAGCCAATCACATATCTTTTCATGACAGATTAGGAAACTTATACAGTAGAGAACAATAACCAACAGAGTTGTAGATGCTACTGATGTTTTTTGTGATAATTTGTCCACTAAACCATGAACAAAAAAATAACGGCAATAGTGAATCAAGGGATTTACAATTCAAGGCTCACATTTCCACTCATTCCATTGTTCATGATTTGAAGTTCCACCACTATTAATGATAACTGTGATAGGATTGAATATCACAGAGAGCCTGGGCAGTTAAATAATTCTTGAATTAAATTAAAGGAAAAACTACAACATTCAACATGGTGAAGTGTCAATATGACAGGATAAATACCATAACCCATAAATACACACGAATGAACTCTTAATACTTAGAAATTCACAAGTCTTTAAGGATCTTACCCTCAGTAGGTACACAATGATGCGGGTAAAATATATGTAGCACACTATCATAATATAAAAATGTCTGAAAAGCTTCAATTTCCTCAAATTGATAGCTGCTTTACCATCAGTCTGAGAAGCTTCTTGCAAATGCCTTATGGACCTAGAGGATTAATGGTAATCATTAGTCATAATTGAATATGCATGTTAAAAATATTTATCACACCATTAAGAGCTATAAATCATGGAAATTTACCATACTACAGGGAAAAGGATAGCTCCACAGCATATTAGGTCCACCAAAATAAATATATCCCTCCATCTCCTATATTCCAAATCACCTTCTTCTGATTCTTCAATTATTATTTCAGCAACATTGGCAAGAACCTACATAACAAAATAAGAGTGAAGGTACTTATTAGGTAAAGTTTCAACATGAAAGTATTATTACCAATATTAATAGGACAAAAATAAATAGTAAATTATAACTATAGGCTCTAGGCACGGGAACAACTAGCATCATGAGTGGCCACTTTCAGCATAGTTACAAGGAGTCATCTCGTAATGCCTGTAATATAATTAAAATATTGGAAAGAAAGTGCTTTTTGCAACCTTACACAGCACATTACCAATGATAGGAGTTCATTCAAGCAAATATCTGAGCTTTATACATTCAAACTGTGAGTGATGATGACAGTCAATCTTTGTAATTCTTGTTTGGTCGGGTGCAGCAACCCATCAGGGAAGACAGAAGGAAGAGTAAAATTTTATTCCTTCCCTAAGCGACCATGATGAAAGAAGATAAATGAAAGAAGTAACAGTAAATTGTCGGAGTTGAGGATGGTTTTAAGCACCATTTGTTTCTTTCGTCAAGAAGCCGAGAAATGTGGTGACAAAAGATATCCCACATATCACTGTCTCTGAGTGCCTTGGCATAACCCTTGATGCTGTGAAGAAAATAGCCTCCAGCCATCGGGAAAACATGCCCGATGATGCAACGGGAAGCACACCGATGCCAAAGAGGCGGCAATTTCATCGTAGAGGTCACTAGAAGATTGAGGTTGGTCACTTCACTGTAGGAGTAATTCGAAGAACTATACACGATTTTTTTCCTGAGAAAATTATTTCCAACAGTGGAGAAGGTGCATTTGAAGTTGCAGAGTCCCTAAAGTCCCTTACAGAGAAACGTCTGACAGGGCAACACCACGCGCCTCTCCCTTTCTCTTTAGGGAATGGTCCTGCTAAAGCGTGCTCTTTTTCCAAAATTAATGTAAAAAGATACTGATTAACCAAGGAATTTTATTAAGGTTTTATTAGTGGATTAGTGGTGATGAGCTCTAGAGCAAGAAGAAGGTCCGAACGGCGATTTTCAGGGATGAGCGGAATGGAAAATAATGCAGTCAGACTTTTTCATCAACAACTAAAATACTAATACACTAAATAATATGAAACTTTGTGTGATTAGTAAGAATGATCTTTGCTACAATATATAAACAGGAAATCATGATATCTCGATCCATGTTGTTATTACGAAGCCATAAATGAGGTGCAACCACCCAGTACCCGAAAAAATGCGCTAAATTTCCATTTTTAAGCACACACTGAAATCAATATAAACGATGAAAAATGTTGTATACCATCAATAAATGCAAAAATAAACAAGCTTTAATTTGATGTACTACATTTTAAAATCCACCGAGCCATTTCTGAGATATTAGTTTTCAAACTCATATGACCAAATTTTGCAACCGATTGTAATTTACTATGCTGTTTCACTACAACACAAGGTTTTACATAGTGATGGATGGATCCAGGTTTTTTCTCGAATCTGGAACTGGATCCTTGCCTGGGTTTCAGATCTTTATCTTGGTTTCGGACCTTTATCTTGGTTTCGGATCTATAGTTTCAGATACTCAATTCTGAATTACATTCCTTTCCTAATCCTAGATTTTTATGACATATATAATAACAGCAACAATAGAATAACCAAAAAACAAGTAAAATTATTGAAGAAGAAATTAACTTCCTATCATCTGTCTCAGGGCTGAGCTTAAAGCCTCTGAGTGCGTCCACCAGGTTGCGGATGGTGGCTCGACCTCTAGATATAGAGGTTAGCTGCGAGATAAGCGAGTTTACTTGTCAAATAAGCAGTCATGGACAAAAAGCGACGGCATTCCGAGGGGGTATTTGGTCTATCCCTGGGTAAGGTAGGCCAAATAATAATATAGAACCTGTGAAGATGCCATGACTTGGCGATGGAGGCCGCCAACAATTACGCTTCCCATCACCCGGAGGAGAGGGCAGCAGCTCTTCTTCATATTGGTATGCAGTAGGAGAAAGGAAGCCAGGACCAATGTTAAACTAGGAAAACAAAAAATCGAGGAGGTGGAAGAGTTCTGCAACCTGGGAAGCCGAGTAACCAGCGATGGACGAAGTAAAAGAGAAATTGCCAGTAGAATTGCCCAAGCAAAAAGGGCATTTTACCAGAAGAAGATTCTGTTTACAGCTGCAAATACAAGCGTTGAAGTGAGGAAAAATTTCATTAAAACATACATCTGGAGCATTCTACTATATGGCAGCGAAGCATGGACAATAACAGCAGCAGAGAAGTCCAGGCTGGAAGCATTTGAAATGTGGTGCTAGCGAAGAATGATGAAGATAAAATGGATCGATTGAGTGGCAAATGAAAGAAGAGTGGGAGAGAAGAGATGTCTACTGAAAACATTAAAAAGAAGATGGGACAACTTAATGGGCCACATCTTGAGAGACGATGGCCTAATGAAAACAATCTTCGTGGGAAAAGTGAACAGGAAGAATGGAAAAGGCAGGCCTCGTATGAGGTATATGGAGCAAGTTGTGAAGGATATAAAAGAGAGGAGCTATGTCAATATGAAGATGTTAACTGATAAAAGAATCGAGTGGAGGGCTGCATCAAACCAACCCTAGGATTGTTGACCAATGATGGCGATCATCTATGAGGAATATATTTTCCTGGATCAAGATTTACAGATGTAATAACTTTATCTTATTGCTTCTAGCATAAAGATCACATTCCTTATACATACTCATCAAGAAATACATTTTTGAAATCTGTACAACTATTCTTTAGAGTGCAGTTAAAAGAAACATTATAAGTTTGTTTTCATTAATAAAGAATTATTTTCCAATTATTAATCACATCCTTGAATGCTTTCAAATTCTTTTTTTAGAAACACAAAAAAAAAATTTAATGCAGCCAAGAGATCCCATTTATGTAATATCCGGGGATTCCATTTTTAAGACGGAAAAATCATCATGGAATATTTCAAGCTGCTAAACTATTAATTTTGCAATGTCTCATTCATAATAACCTTTAAAATGAAATTTGACAATTTTATACTCCTCAGGAGAGGTTGTGTAACTTGGATCTTGAAATGAGATTAGCCTTTTTTCATGAGCATGAAAAAAGCACTACTAGAAGCAAAATAAAAAAATGCTTCGGTTTTTTTTCTCCATTGGCCTGGGTTTGCAAGAATAAAAGTAGAATGACCTGCATTCTCCAAACTCAGGTAAGCCGACAATAGCAGATTGGGGTAGTGGACTGCAGGTAATAAAGTTTGATTCTTATCACTGTTTAAAATTTTTCTTTCAGCCATTGAATCAAAATCTTAATCATCCTTCATTTCCAACCTTTTCGCGTGGATACTGACTTTTTTGTACTTCTATCGCTTAAACTAGATTTACAAATGCATCACTCAAAAATACATTGTAACGTTAACGTAATGATTCCACAATTTAATTCTGTAGTAAGAAATTTTTCCAATCATTTCACTTATGCCAAATTTTATTATTTTTTAAACTTATAAATTGACATGAAATTTCTGATAATCTACTTTTTTTTAACTGCCTACATGGCCTGTATTCCTAGGCAGTGTTAAGGATCACACTTGCGAACGGCAGTACACTAGCCCTCATTTTTAACAACTACACTGTCATAGAGTCATGGGAATCTGGCGAATTTAGGTGACCCGCGGGACATTTTGCATTACTTTTTTTCTCGTGCATCTGAGAAGAGTATGGAGAAAAAAGTCAAGACGAATATTTTTTTATTTTGTTTTAGTGGCACGGAAAAAATCTTCTCATTTAGTGACACGAGTTACACAACCCCTCCTTTTCAGTCTCTACCATACCTTCATTCCATTTGCGTGGTGCATTGATCATTAAGCCACGAAATTTTAAAATCTCCAATCCGGATCTGAATTTATACTGTCTTTGGATATGATTTCAGTAGCGAATGAAATGAAAGACCCGTGGATCTTTGAATCTGACTCGAACATTCTTAATTTATGAGTGGTACATTTGTAATTCTAATTTAAACAATAAAAGTATAATAAAGTGTGTATTAAGATATATTGGTTTGAAATTGAAGATAACATTTTCGATGCAAGAAAATTGAAGAAAGAACAAATTAAACTGAGATAGGGATCGAACTTCATGCAGTACACTATCTCTTATTGTCCACCTGATCCCGGTGAATGTAGGCTACCCATGTGACATTATGCATATTTTTTCTCGCAATACCAGGGTAATGGAGAAAAAAGTCATATTTCTGTATTTTGCTTCTAGTTGCACGGGAACATTTTCAGCTAATTTCATGACCTGAAATCTTACACATCCCCTTCTTGTCAATATCTACCGCACCTACATTCCATTTACAGGGCGCTTCAATCGCTAACCCGCAAAAATTTAAAATCTAAGATCCGGATCCAATTTTACTCCATACATTTTGATCTGAATCTGTAACCGAGTAAAATGAAAAATCCGACGGATCCGATCCAGCCATTACTAGTTTTAGAGGCACCAAAATGCTCTCATATGTTTTGGCACACCTAACCGGGAATTGACGGTACTTTCTTCTGTGGGCAAGAGCCTAGCTACATTGAAACACCGGTTCTTATCAGATCACCGAAGTTAAACAAGCTTGGGCTCTTGTGGGGGTTTGATGGGTGACCCTCCTCAATAGGGTAGTTTCCTTCATCAAAGGAAACGGACTTCATTGATTGCGATTTGTGCCCTGCCATAAATGTATTTAATTTACGCAAAAAGTTTGTATTGAGAAATCCCAGTTTACTAGAGAATTATATGTTAATTTTAAGGCCATTTGAAAAGGCTCTGAAATGGCGGGGTGCGCTGCCTTCTTGCTGACGTAACAGGGAGGTAGTTTACGTTGCGAAGCATAGGAAAATTCGTCTCCTGAACTTACCGTTGTATTTCAGGGTCCCTCAGCTCTAGTGAATATTTAATAGTATTAACCTATAAAAACTATCAATGTTGGAAAAGAATTCTCAGTTAAACATGGTATTATTAGTCATTTTATAGGCTCAAGGACGTCCTGCTCGCTGTGTCTTCTGCTACGACGAAGCATGGCGTGAAGGTCGTGCGGCGATAGGCGAACTACATGATATGCTTGTGAAAGGAATACTGACTGATTTTAAATGAATCAACTGCATAAGTCATGTTAAATAAATAAATAAATGTTAATTATAATTAATTAACGGAATAAATATGCCTCCAATACTTGTTCATAAGCTTTAACGGAGTGCGGCGTCTATTTGGAAGCGTCCGCAGCACTACCTGGTGGCAGGTAGAGGAAATACTTTGACGTCAAACGTAGGATTAACCGGCATGCAATAGTTTGCCGTCGCGTTTTCGCGCCATTGATTTTTTTCAGTTTTTAATTAATGAGGAAAAATACTTAACGTCATTTAAAAATCGAACGGCTTAAAACACGTACTCCAGAGGTTATAAACTTTCGATCAAGACAATAAAAAAATAATAGGAAACTACCCTATTCCTCTACTGCAGTGCTCATGTCTTCTGTGTGCATGATGCAGGCAGGTAAAAAGTTGATGGGCACAATGGACCCAAAAATCAGTCAAAGAGGTATAAGTGCCAGGAGTACACTTAAAGGCCCCCACGAACCCCAAGAATTCTAATTTTTACCTCCTGTTATACAATAATAGCATTATATTCCTCGCATTATAACTAACCTGATAAGAGGCCTAAAATTGGCAATGCTTAAGAGGGTGATGCATGTTTGGAGCTCAACAAAAATAAATATGTTCTTATATTATTATAGATCCTTTTCACAGAGTATAGACAATTTTAAGTCTTCAATCGGTAATACTGCACACTAACCCTCACCCAATACATATTTAGTCTAGTCATTCACACTCACTGTGATTATCAAAAAGGTTGGTTTGATTTTTAAGGGCCAATGATTTCATGAACATGCTTAAGGTAGATGTCGAATCCTTCTTCTAATCATTTTCTTACCTACTGACTCAAGAAATGATGGTTTGAGAGACTTAAAGGCATACGTAGTTGTGTTAAATTGGGAAATTTGTTCGTGTTAAGTGAAACAGATTTTTGAGGATCATATTAGAGCTAATACTGTGTTAAGTGCATTTGTGAGGGATACCTGTGGAACACTATCAATAATCTACAGTTTCAATTAACTATGAAAAGTCTTGGAACATATCTTCTGTCAATGAAGGGGTTCTTTTTAACTTGGACATAACACAAGTCTTTCAGACAATAAAATGTAAGACATCACAAGGCTTAGATGTTAAATTACCTGCAATGGTATGACTATCATAAATATCTTCTTATCTTTTTCAGAGAGAATGTACTTAATGAATGTCCACCCAGTTCCAATCAGCACTATAGTTATGAATAGGACAGCACCTTTACACCTGGAATATTGTAAAAACAATGATTTACTCATTGAACTTAATTCAAATAATATAAATTACAAATTATGAACCATTTAACAATATGACAGATATTAAGAATAAATATAATTTACTTACAGGTGAGTAACATAGTATAGTACTGCCCATGCCGCAACATGCTCTCCATTGGTTTGAATGAAATGAAAATTGATGCCATGAAATAATAGGGAAAAAGACTTCAGATATACTAATACTCCCATGAGATAATGAATTTTGAAAACTTGATTCCTGCAACAAAAAATATATTTGAAAAATTCTAGGTGATGAGGTTATGTAGGTGCTTACAAATTTTATTGGCATAACATACTTGCTCTTCCGAAGAATAAACACCCAAAAACATCCAGACAGGAAAAACAGAATTGCCATCATAAAATACAGAGCTGGCAAAGGCATTTCTCCAGCTGATAAATAATTACCACTGTTTTTCTCTTCAATTTCAATCTGTAAGAAAGATATAGAAAGATTTAAAGAAAGATCAGAGAACCAATAGGAAAATGTTCATGTCCAGCATAAAATTCAAAGAAGCTACAATTTCAAATTTGGTGGCAGTATACAGTAAACTCTCGATAATACGAAGCACGATAATATAAAGTATTGATTATACTAAGCAAAACGGCCGGTCCTGATGAAAATCCTTTAGTAATAGCATGGCAATATTCGAAAATATCTAAGTTTCGAGAATACAAATTTTTCAAAATTAAGAACTTCGGGCCCCCAGGAAAAAATGGAATTCATTTTACGAACATTGGTGAAAAACTACTTCAGCAAAACTATTTTTGACTGCCCAGCTTTCATTGTTGCCGATTGTGGTGTATCAAAAATGAAATGCGTGAATAGTTGTGCATTCACCTCCCACACGTGCCAGTATCTCCCCACCATTTTACGCATGTAACTCCGCATATCATTTACCTTTAGTAATGTGGAAATCGTAGTTAATGCCATTATTTATCCTGGATATATTTTGTTTTACCTGTTACCAGCATTCTCATAATGTCCGTGGTTCTCTTTTAATTAAAGCTTTCATGTGACAGCATATACCATGCTCGCTGCCGTGCACCTGGAATTATGGCAGTGCAAATCTCTGTGAACCCTACCTCATCCTTTAAGGTGAGCAATTCTAGCTCAGCTCTCTGTGAAGGGGATGTCTGCAACAAAATCTTGTAGCATGGACGGGTTGAGTGAGGGTGGGTGAAGCCGTTAGGAAATTTGGGTGGGTTGTGTTGGTGGGGGTAGGTATATGACGGCCGGGGAGTTTGGGTTTACAGGTCATGGGGGGGAAAAGGGTTCGGTTGCGGAGAGGGAAGGTCCCAGTTTTGGGTTTATCTTTTAAGAGCCCTGCAAATGGGTGCCAATTCTGGGAGGCCCTTGCCTGCCCATGCCGGGCCTCCTCACCTGTGTTCGCCTCCGCCTGTGTGACGTAGGTGCCCAACTGTGCCCAGATGCCAGCATACTAGGTGGGTGCCCGGTTTGCTCACCCAAACTGAGGGGAAGGGTGGTAAATGAGTGAGGAAAAATATTGCAAACGGCAAAGACCCTTGAGAAAGATACGCGGCGGTGATGATCTTAGGGCAATCGCACTTAGCCCGCCAAGCCGACAGGTGACCAGCTATTCTCAGGCAAGTTCTCCGTTAGGTCACATTCGTAATACTTCGGAAAAGTCCATCAAATGTCTTCGGGTTGAGCCTCTATCTTTATCTCTAACACACAGGTGGGCGACCCTCAACCTTATTTTCCCCCGTGTGCAGGCCTCTAGTATCTTTATCTCTCTTGCCGAGCTTGAAGAAGGGAAGTGGGTGGGTGGATGGCATCATGGAATGTCTGTGAGGTTCCTTCTTTTTCTTCTGGGCAACTCTGGGGGGCACGTGGCAGTGGCTGATTGGAACCACTCTGGGGGTTGAGTGGAATGGGGAGGGTCAGGGATGTGGCATCCTTTTTAATCAGAAGGGCCTTCGACCCCCCTCTCACACTCTGACACCTCTAGACCACCCCTTTGTTTCCCTCCCTTCCACCCCGATAACCCGTGAAGATCCACCTGTAACCACCTGCACACACCCCCCAGGGTTACCCAGAAGAAGGGGAAGGAACGTCACAGACGTTCCACAATGCTATTCCTCCACCCCCTTCCCACTCTCCCTTCAAGCTCAGCTAGACAGATAAAGAAATCTTTCCTCTCCACAACCCCACATGCATCATAAACCCAAACTTCCAGCTGTTATATAATCCTTGAGTAGTTGATGCAGAAAATATGCCGAATCATGCCCCATTTGTCATCAAGGTCTTAGTAGTAGAAAAGAAACAATATTATCTCCCAAGATCATTTATTCCAATGATGATAGACGGAAGACGCTACAAGTAATAACCTGTGAATGATTATTTTGGGAAACGAGCTTAGTTCCGTGCTTTTTTATAGCTATGATTGAGCGATAGAAGATAACAAAAGCGTGGTTGGGCCAGCTGCCATCATAACAGCGTAGATGTTTGAAGAAAATGTCTATTTTTAGCATACATACTACATTCCTGTCTCTACTGACTATTCTGAAAATAAAATTCTTATTACGAAACGTTCAATTGTTTGTTTTCTACATGTTTGTTTTCTATACGTTTTCAATACTGGGACGAAATTTTGCCAACACTAAGATCGCCGACTTAAAAGCATTGACATAGTAGGTACTTATTTTACGATCTATTAAGACATGTCTTTTAAGAATGCTTTCACGAACAACCACAAAAATATACAATGTTGCCGAAGAGAAAAAAAGTTAGAGAAATCAAAGATAACATTTTTTTCATGACTTTTTTAAAATGTTCAAAATTTTGAAAATCGAAATTACAAAGTGCCGATTTTCCGGTCCCGCTGACTTCGTATTATCAAGAGTTTGCTATATAAGGTTGTCGCAACTGCCAGCATGGCATGAAGGAACTTTACACCTCTCTACCACGGCAAATTTTGAACACAATATCCTGCAGGGACATATATGTAAATGCTACTTCGTTGGGAGAATGATGCAGAAACTACTCAAAATCCCTCAAGTAACATTTATTGTTATGAGCACAAAATGAGATTAAAAACAGTCTTTTGACTTGCCAGCTCCATGAAAATGCTGTGAAAGGTATGCTTTTTAAGGGTGGAGACTTTCTGCTGATGCATACTATCACAAGATAACTTGGTTAGGCCTCACTGAGAAATGGAAGTGATTTTAACCTATGTTAACAAACAAGGGCAGGAATTTTCCACTCTCTGAACGTTAATTTGTCTGCAATGGCAATTAGCAACACTATATATAATATTGATACACACCTCTTATCTAGTTTTTGGCCAGTAATTTAAATGGTTCTCAAAATAATTCACAATGATGTATTTTCATAGGGTGTAATGTTTTTCATGTGTCTATGTTAAGTATCAATGCAAACTTTATGAAATCAAGAACTGCTTTGCACTTCATTTCTTTTCCTGCGTGCTGCGAGGGATTTTTCAAATTAGGCAAAATGTGGTGGCATTTGGAAAAAGATGGGCAACACACATGAGTAAAAGTGGGAATAGGCGTAGAGTGGTGTATGATAACTATGACATTGCTGCCAGGGCTAAATTTTTTTGACTTACAAACAAATTCAACTCACAAACATGTTCTCAAAAAGCTATCTGTTTGCATGTTCAAGATTTACTGTACTATGCTTTCTTCGGACAAGTATGGCACAGTATGGCAACTGACAAAAACTAGAAATTAACTATAGGAAAAACAAAAGCTGATGACACACTACTTCCATTAACTGAATAAGTGGACAGCATTTCAAGCCTTTGTTAAGAAAAAAGAAAGAAACAACTAGTAATCCATCATGAGATAGAATCAAGTTCTCACCAAAAAATCTAAACGCACTTCCTCATTGCCATAATTGGGGCAGCTATGAAAGTACAAGTTGTAGAGTCCTTCTTCCTCCTTTGCTGCAACATACATTACAAACTGAAAAGAAAAAAAAATAATTGCACAATATGTATATACTTCGCAATTAGAATCATGCACGAAAACAAATGTGGCAAAAATGGTAGCACATGTATCAGCTAACGGAAAACCTTAACCATTTCAGGTAGTCACATTCAATGATAAGTAAACGACCAAATCTGAAGGCAGTTTTTTGTTTTTGTTTTCTTTTTTTTATTTGTCACAGAAGATAAGAACTTACATTAATATGACCCATCAAGATAAGGAAAATCACAATTGAATAACACTAAGTAACAATGTAAGTTACAAGTAGTACAAAAGTAAGACAATAATAAAACAAAAAAAATGACTCTTGAGCATATAACATCAATTCAAGAATTGAAAAATTCATCCAAAGAATAGAAACAATTGGTCAATAGGTAATGCTTTAGATTGGCTTCTAACTTATCTGGTTTAAGGTTTGATGTAGGCGAAATAAGTGGGGATTTAAAAAATGCCATGTATCTGAGGATAATAATATGATGATGGAGTTTGCAAACACCATTCGTAACCCTGAATTAAAGGAAATGGAATTGGTAAACTTAGAGGAAATGATAGTCAGCGACCACGATACTCTCACGACACAACATTTTGCAGATGATGAAATCATTGAAATGGTAATTAATAATGATAAATCCGAGTGGGAATGAAGATGATGACTCTGAAATTGTTGAAGGAAGACTACCATTGATGGTTGTCTTTGAACAATCATCCATCCGATCACCCACGACGTAGTGATTGGGGGCCGTGCAGATGACACCCACGCATTGACATCACGCTGAATCAGCTGATAACCAAGCATGGTAGGAAGAATGTAGCACGAAGCAAGGCATAAGAAATGTCAAATTCTACATACCCTTTTCCAGTAATAATATTATGCTTTTAAATGCGCAGCAAAATGATGTACATGAAGCTTAGATTCCATTATTTTCACTCTCTGCGCAACTTCGATACTTTTAAGTAATAACTTTGCGAATTAAGAAACCATTTCTTTCTGATTATTCTCAGTGGCTTTTTTTAAAACAATGTTCAGTAAATGGCAAACGAAAATATTTTGTTATAATTAATTAACTCCTTTCAATGAAAACATCCGGAAGTCAAAAATAGACCAGTTGCCATGCATGACCCATAGTCCGGCAAAATCCCTAATCCGGCATCACTTCGGTCCCAATTGTGCCGGATTAGAGATGCTCAACTGTACCATTTTTTTGACAGTGTTTATATTTACTATGGTAAATTCCACTTAGGCATTCTATGGACACTAGAGAGAACTTAATAGTCACTTTCTACCATTGACTATGTGAAAAAAATGTAAAAATTTTCAACAGCAAATTTGGCCAACTGTTGAAATCCAACAGTTTTTTTTTGCAAAGGGATAGCAACGAATAAATATATTAGTGATGGACGGATCCAGGTTTTTTGTCGGATCCGGATCTGGAACCGGATCCTTGCCTGGGTTTCGGATCTTTATCTCGGTTTCGGATCCTTAGTTTCAGATACTCGATTCTGATTTTTGAAACCTAATTTTTTTTAAATATATAAATAAAGCAACAATAGAATTACCAAAAAAAGTGAATTTATTGTCGAAAAAATCAACTTCCTATCACCTATGTGGATAATATTTTCCCGGATCAAGATTTACGGATGCAATAACTATATCTTATTACTTCTAATATAAAGATCAACTTCCTTATCACATACTCATCATGCAATACATTTTTGAAACCTGAACAACTATTCTTTAGAGTGCAGTTAAAAGAAACATTGTAAGTTTATTTTCATTAATAAAGGAATTATTTTCCAATTATTAATCAAATCTTTGAATGCTTTCAAATGCTTTTTTAGAAACACAAAATATTTTAATGCGGCCAAAGGGTCCCATTTATGGAATATCCGGGGATTCCATTTTTAAGACGAAAAAATATTATAGAATATTTCAAGCTGCTAAACTAGTAGTTTTGCAATGTTTCATTAATAATAACCTTTAAAATGAAATTTGAGAATTTTATACTTATAAGGAGAGGTTGTGTAACTCTGATCTTGAAATGAGATTAGTCGTTTTTCATGCTACCAGAAGCAAAAATTAAAAAAGTCTCTGATTTTTTCTCCATTGGCTAGGGTTTGCAAGAAAAAAGTAGAATGGCATGTGGGGAGCATGTATTCTCCAAAATCATGTAAGCCGACAATAGCAGAGTGGGGTAGTGGACTGCAGCTAATGAAGTTCGATTCTTATATGTAGTTGTTTAAAATTTTTCTTTCAGCCAATGAATCAAAAAAATTATCATCCTTAATTTCCAACCTTTGTGTGTGGATACTGACTTTTTTGTACTTCTATTGTTTAAACTAGATTTATAAATGCATTGCTAAAAATACATGGGAAAGTTAACGTAATGATTCCACGATTTAATTCTGCAATAAAAAATTTTTCCAATCATTACCCTAACGCCAATTTTTTAAATTTTTTTTACTTATCAATTGACATGAAATTTCTGATTATCCACTTTTTTTAACTTGCATCACCCTAGCCTCAACAATATAGCAATACAACATAGCCTATATTCCTAGGCAGTGTTAAGGATCGAACTCGCGACCGGCAGTACACTAGCCCTCATTTTTAACAACCACGCTATCATAGGGTCACGGGAATCTGGCGAATGTAGGCGACCCGCGTGACATTCGGCTTTCTTTTTTTTTCTCGTGCAACCGGGAGTAAAAAAATCACGACGAGTGCTTTTTTATTTTGTTTTTGTGGCACGAAAAAAATCTTCTCATTTCGTGACCGAGTTACACACCCTCCTTGTTAGTTTCTACCATACTTACATTCCATTCGCGGGGCTCATCGATCACTAAGCCGCGAAATTTTAAAATCTCCGATCCGGATCTGAATTTTTACTGTCTTCGGATTGATTTCAGTAGCGAATAAAATGAAAGTCCCGTGGATCCGACCCGACCATCCTTAATTTATTAATGGTACATTTGTAAATCTAATTTAAACAACAAAAGTATAATAAAGTGAGTATTCAGATGTTATGGTTTGAAATTGAAGATGATAACATTTCGATGCAATGACTGAAAGAAAAATTAAAATGCGATAGGGATCGACCTTCGCACAGTAAACTAGTCCGCCTGATCCCGGCGAATGTAGGCTACCCGCGTGACACCCTACGTAATTTTTCCCGCGATACCGGGGTAATGGGGAAAAAAGTCATATTTCTTTATTTTGCTTCTAGTTGAACGGGAACATTTTCATCTTATTTCGTGACCTGAGTTACACATCCTCTTCTTGTCAATATCTACCGCAACTGCATTCCATTCACGGGGAGCTTCGATCGCTAAGCCGCGAAAATTTAAAAATCTAGGATCCGGATCCGATTTTGCTCCGTGTCTTTGGATCCGAATCCGGAACCGAAAAAATGAAAGATCCGCGGATCTTTGGATCCGACGGATCCGATCCGGCCATCACTAAAATATATCAAATGAAAGAGACATACCTTTACAACCCGAGCATCCACTGGTTTTATAAATACAAAATGTCAATGAGTTACATTTCCGCACGATGAATATTCAAGGCTACTATAAACAATACTATATAAAATTGCACTGACTACCTTCTACTTACACTGGTGTTATAATAATATTCACCACCCCTTTGATCAACCACAATGGGAAGCTGCATGAAGGCACAGTTTCCTTGGCCACCACTTGGGGGTGTGCGAGCAAGACGATCTAAACACCATCAATTAAAAGAGACAAAACATTTTTTCATATGGTACATACATTTTTGAAAAATCAGTCTATGAAAGGTAACCTTCTGCTGAACAATTATCATTAGTTGAGGGCTTAATAATTTAACATTTGATAATTATGTTCACCTTTTATCTCTTTTCTTCCTGTCACCTTCATGTGATTTATTTTTAAATTGGCTGTAAAAACGTTAGGGCCTGGTTGCTAGGTCAGAAAGAGGTAGAATATCTAATTAAAAAGATTGTGTAATTTTCTATGTATTATATGTACAAGGTTAACATGCATGTTTCTATTGTATTTACTAATATTACAAAATATTGCTACAAAAAAACTCATAAGTACATGCACATGTGAATATTTAAATACAGCAATGACACCATATCGTGTATTCAGTGTACTTAAATGGCACGTATAGTGTTTTTTTTATCTACTTATGTTATATTAGTTTAGCTGTGAAAGAATCGGTAACCCCAAAGCAGGAAGCTTTGTTTCCTAAGGGGTACCTATATTCCTTGATTAATGAACTACTATTAATGTATATTCAATGTATTTATTTATATGAGGAATAAAATTATTATTATTATATAAATTGCATATTTGTCTCAATGTTGATGACATATTTCAATGCTTATGAGAATGAAAAAATCATTCTTGCTGTCTCTGATTTAAGGGAAATATAATACTGTATTCCTCCGAATATAGTCCCCCCACCCAATTTTTGAAGTTCAGTTTAGAAATTTTTTAAAAATGCAAAGCAGGACTCGCATATAATTTTCCTAGGTTAACAACTTGAGCACCTTGAGTAATAAAAATTTCCATTGTTTCAGTTATCCATATGGAGTATAAAGTTAATATATTTACCAATATACTCAATATTATTTCACCTATTTAAGTTGAATAGCTATTGTATTTAGGGAAACTATATTTCCATAATTAGGTGGAATGGAGAAGTGAGATATGCAAATAGAATTGTGAGAAATCACGATTTTTACATGTAAGCACTGCGTTGGGAAACATGGACACCAAATGTTTTTTCATTTAAAATGCCGCCTTCTGTAGTTATCACTCACATTGGTTGCAAGAAATAAAGGTTACTGAGATCACAGTGAAGGATTATTTTAAAAAGGAATGACATTATCATTAAAGGACACAAATTCCTAAATCTCTATCTTCTTCAATGAGTTTTGCTTTACATTACGGGTAGTTTTTTTTTCAAATAAAAACCTCCTTGTTTCCACATTTGTGCACGTAATCACATTATAGCCAATGTCCAAAAGTACATATTTGGCAGCAGTATGACATTTAATCTTCACAGGTGTTCATGATTTACCAAATATTTCATACTTTTACTGCCTTATCCAATAGGGATTTTATACTTTCACTACCTTCTCCGCTAGGGATGGTATTTGTTTAGTTCTGATTATTTTATTCGTATCTTCTATTATTTGTACTGGGGGCCAAATAATATTTTGAGATGCATTTCGTCGAGAAAAAGACTGAATGTCTGCTATTTCAATTAAAGCATATAACTTTTTCCCCTTCCAATTAGTGACAGTATCTCTTCAAAATCGATGGATTTCTGCCTAAACAATAGAGAACTTAAAATCGTAAAAAGGACCTGGGTCAATCACCCCCGTTTGTGTGATGCATGAACACCCATAATCGGCACAGGTTATTTCCGATATCCATTAACGCAAGTTAATAATGTTTGAACAATGAATTTTCATTCGCGGATGAATGTGCGCAGGTATATGAATTGTGTACAAGTCCTGCCGATTAAATTTTTTCGATTTCTAAGGAAAAATATTTGATCAAAAATTTATTACATAAGCTGTGACTTGGAACTTGGCAATTAATGACGTAATTAATAATCCTAAAGAGGAAATAAAAAAATGGAATAGTAAAACTTATAAGTTTTATGCGATCATCCGTAATGCCCTTATTAGGATGCTTACCATCTGTTGCAAAATTTTTGTGACTCGCTTTCCCAGTTTGAAGACCCAGATATCTCCAAGATGGGTAATGCAATTTTAAATTTAAGTACATCAAATTAAAGCTTGTTGATTTCTACTATTACTTATAGTATTAAAATATTTTTACACATTTTTTTTACTGAATTACGTGTTTAAAAAGGACTTTTAGTGAATTTTTTTCGGTACCAGATGGATCCATCGAATTTGGGGCAAGAACAACACAGATCGAGATATTAAATCGTGATTTCTTTTCACATGATGTAACTAAGGGCGTTGCTAACAGTCATTCGAAGGTACATACTATTACGTTCATCAATATTTTTGTTATTGATGAATTTGTCAGACTGCGTTATTTTCTGTCGCTTTCCGTTCAGAAAATCACCATTTGGACCTTTATCTTGCTCTTGAGTCATTAATATGAATCCACTTATGAAATATCAATAGAAATCATTGGTTATTTGACATCGATATATATTTATTTTTTGCTATAAAAGCACGCTGAACTGCCCAGAGCATGCCAGGAAGAGAAAGGTAGGGCACGTGTGGAATCTTCTTGCCTATCACTCTGAATGAGTCATGAGGACTAGACAATAGTGGAAAAAAATATCGTCTTTAAGAATGCAAGTCAGTTTCAGTTTAAGAACTGACGGTATCTTTGGAAGCATTTCGTCACTATGCTTCCTCGTGCAATGTTTTTGGAGACAGAGTTGAGGATAATTTAAAATGCAATTTGTTTCTTTTGTCGAGAAGCCAAGAAATGTGGGACAAAAGCTTTCTCACGAATTGCCGATTTTATTTTGGTGTATACTGCAACTTATTAACTTTTATTCAAGCATAAGCAAGGATATTTTTCCTGTGCATACTAGAGAAATTTTCTCGCGCGGTGTTAGGTTCATACAGTACCTACGGTAGCTTACAACTTGGCAACCTCGAGCAGCTTATCTCTCCTGGCCGAAAGTCCTGTCGGGTAGAGCTTCGTTTCCAAAATAAATATACACACTTTGAAAGCATATCTAATTATCTCAATTTGTTAAGTCATTCTACATGTGCTTAGTTTTCAAACACAAAGAATACCGTCAAAATTAAATGTATTTCCGACTTCCGCAAGCTGAGATAGCGCATGTTTTTAAAATTTGTTGTAATGTAATTGTTAACTGAGTAATCTATTTTAAACTTAGTTTAGTCTTAGTATATCTTATGAGAAGAAAAGAGAAGTGGCTTTCCTTGTTTATCTTCAAGTGGGCGTCAAAGTTGAACTTGCTTCACGGGACTTGAAAAAAATCCAGTCTTTTTATCTGTCTCGGTCAAAAAATTAATTGATATAACCAACTTCTAAATATTTTTTTGACATTAATAATCGTATAAATATACAAGCTTTAGTTCAAATACTTTATATTAAAATTGAACTACCCATTTTTGAGATATTGGCCTTCAAAATCGAGGGATGGAATTTTATAGGGATGGGTCGGTTCCACTTTTTTTCGGTTCCGGTTCGGTTCTTAACTTCGGTTCTCGGTTCCGGTTCTTAATTTACCACTTACTTTGCATTGCTCAATGGTAAGATAAGGTAATCAATAATCAACATCAGAGACTGAATTAGAATAATTCGCGACTTTGAAGCATCTATGTACACTATTTCACCAGGTTTTAATGTGAAGCCTCCACTTTTGGAGTGTGATTAGGTTTTAAACTGGTTTTTGCGCCAATTATTTCGGTACCGATTATTTTTGGCCTCGATTTCGGTTCTAAGCTCAAGAACCGGTGGAACCGAGAACCGAAGAACCGAACCGACCCATCCCTAGAATTTTACAATGGGCATTAAGTGCCTTGAGCTCGAATATAGCCCAACCCCCCAGACTTTTTCCATGAAGATTTCAGTCAAAAAGGGGGGGACTACATTCGGAGGAAAACAGTATTACAAATATGTGATGTAGGAATAATTCAGCCCTTGGCAGTTTTCGCACAACCATAGAGGGATGATATATTGTGCCAAGGGGTTAATGGGCAATTATGAGTTTGAATAGGCAATTATGAATGTAGGTGGCCCTGCTGCCAGGTGCACTGCAGTGACAAGAATGAAAAAAATACAGTATCGCAAACCACTCCATTAGTGAGGAATGTAATTCAGTAACAATTGCTATTAGGTGACTGGCTAAATCAGAAGAAAACATTAGGCAAAAGTTCAGTATTGTGGAACATGTAGGTAGTATTGTAGACAAAGTAGGTCTCTTCTACCAATTAACCCCAATGAGAATCGTAAATGAGTGACACAACCTACAAAGTCCCTACATTGCTGCATCCGATGCCCCTCACCATCAAGTCAATGGGGAACTTGCATGGGTCGACGATTGCTATAAAAACTATTTTGAACAGGTAAAACGGAAATATTAGCTCGCAAAAATACCTAAATTTTCTCCATTCGTCGTTAGAAGAAATAAAAAATTGACTTAAAAAATCAAGCAAAATTTCTCTGAGCCGACCACTGCGCGAAGACACCCGAGCGCCGCCGAGGCCAGGTGTGACGTCATCTGTGCCTAATTTGCCGTCCGAGTCGGGAAATACATCAACGCATGCTGTAAACATTGTTTTGGTGGAGGATTTAGTCGCTCATCATCACTTGTTCATGTGCTGTTATTCTTGGGTAAGTTTTCCTATTCTTCTTGTGCCACGATTATTACTTGGGATATTAAAAATGTACTTTCGGGATGATAAAATGCAGACTTTTTACCTCTAATATTTCAGGTTTCAGAAAAATGGATGATTATGTTGCCGCTCGTTCGGATAACATTCCTGAAATTGATGCCATGACCCTCATGGAATTTGTTATGACAAATGATTGACAAATTACAACCTGTTTCTCTGATTCTTGTCCTAAGTAGTGGCGAAATGTGTGTTAATATTCACAGTATGTGTTTTGTAGTGTATCTACAAGCACGTCTTGTTTACATTATTAGCCGAAGGTCTATGAGTGTGATTGTTTAGTATGAACGCCATTATTGCCTCTGGATACCACCTTTGGCATTGTGTTAATACAATAGGCAGTAAGAGAGCATCTACGATTAAGTAAATATATTAATGAAAAGTGGCATCGTCAGTGTTTGCGGAAATTGTGGCGCACTAGAGATTGCCCTCGTTATTTCTTGTTTACGGAGATGGATTTAGAGTTTGCGCAAATGTATTATTCATTAGCATGTTATGAGGTGGGGGACAAGAATAGAGTAGAACTGTGTTGAACTCCATTGTTCCTAAGGCAGGGGCTTCTGACCCTGTTGAAACCATCCTGAAATCTGTGTAGATCTCTCTTGAAATACCGTCTTCAACTGGCTTGTTTTCAGAATGCATTGGAACTGCCTTGATCATTGGTTGAAACTCACTTGATCTAACTTGTTTATGTCTGTTGGTTGGTTGGTTGTAACATAGAAATCATCAATGTGCAAATGGTGTACATAACGATATTACTTATAATGTGTTAAGAGGCACAAGGCTAATGTTTCTATAGGTGTTTCCATTATTTAAGACTGAAGAAGCTCCAGTATGCTTTAGGCACAGAGTATACAGAGAGGACAGAGGACGCTTTGAGGTGTAATCACCCGTGCGCATTTTAGCCATGTTCTCAGTAAGTTAACCTGGCGGATACAGTGTTTCGGCAAGGAGGTTAGGTTGAAGTTGTAGCCAACTTACTTGTGCCATATTGTGAATTTCGTGGATCTTTCACCTTTTAGTCCTCTATCATGGATGAAGAAGAGAAGAAGGGCACCAAAAAAGGTGGATTTGCATGGTGCTCGGCAATTAATTGCCGTAATAATTCCGGAATGCGAAACAGCACCTTTAGTTTCTTCCGTTTCCCAAAGGATTCAGTCAAGTAAGCATTTGTGACTCTATTACTTTCATAAATGCTGTAGTTATTGAATTTTTTTGTTCTCCCTAAAGTTTCAAATTGCTGCATGGGAAATTAATCTCATTTTTTACTTTCTTTGTGAACATTTCGCATGTGCAATGTGCTCACGCCTTGGGAAGATGCAAGGATTGGATAATTCGGTCTCGGCGCCAGGACCTAGAGGGGAAAAGTGCGAGCTATTTGCATTCGAATTGCAGACTATGTAGCGAGCACCTTGAGGACTCTATGTTCTTAAATTATTTAAAGAACAGGCTTCATGCCCATGCGGTACCATCCAAGTTCAGTGTGCCAAACCCGCCGCCGCTTGTTGGGAGTTCGAGAAAGCCTCCAAAGAATGTTGTCGTGGTGAAGCCTGTGCAATACTGCCAATCATTGACATGTTGTGGTAGTGGAGCCTGTGAAATAATGTCCTTAATAAGTCATGTCAACTCGTTGGGGACAATTATTTAAATTTTTATATGTACACCTGATTCTGTTTCATAATATTGGCTCTTTGAAATGTTGGACTTGTGTACCCTGTGAAATAATGCCCTTAATAAGACACCTAATTTATTCTACCTTGTCCATTTTATGAGTAATTTCAAGTTTTCAATAAATAATTGTTTGTGCTATTCATTATTTCACCTTATTTCTTTTCTTATCTTATCACTTTTGTCATCTGCTCATCTTTGTAAAATATTTGGAAATGTCATGTTTATATAAATAAATATTTTTGCTCATAATTCTTAATATTTTATTACAACTGATTTTTATATTCCCCAATGTAGTTCCGAATGAATCCTTATGCTGGTGTCAGGTATGTGGAAAATAGCATCTTTTATTAATGCCTAATTTAGATATTTTGCTGTAATTTATGTTGAAATTTTTTTTCTACATTTGGTTTCTACCATCCTTTCAGTTAGTTATACATCACTTGCCTTGGTATGACCAAAATGTGAGTTTCTTTTTTTCATTTTCTAGTAGCTCTTGAAAACTGACGATTTACTGATTGGTTTCGCCAGTAGCTGGTGGAAATAAACTGGTTGTCGATGGATTTCATTAGTATGCGCCATCTACTTTCTTGATGCTTACGAATATAACTAATCATGAAGGTTAACAATAAGGATTTAATGCTAGAACTGTACTCTACGGTTCTTAATTGTTTTTCCCCAGTGAAGTTATTCGGACAACAATTTAAATGCGTTTAATCTCCAAATGGCTACTTTTTTCTTTTAGGTTTAAACGTACGCAGACACTTTATTCTGCAGCCAGTTGCAGTTGCAGTCAACATATTTAGTGGAATTGGGAATGGATATATGCATGCGTGATATAAAATACATCGGAAGTATCTAATTCCGTTCTTCCAGCTTCTGCACTCAACGCTGCCTACTCATAACGCGTTTTTGAAATCCCGCCCGTTTTAACTTACTGAGAACATGGCCGCCGCGCGCATTCCCGATTACAACATTTCAATGGAAGCGAGCGCTTTTGTCCTCTCTGTATATACTCTGTGCTTTAGGTATCAATCAATTTTCTGCATCTAACCAGCGTACTTAGTAATACATATTAGACAAGGATCATCAGCCCACCTTGGTCACAAAAGAAACTCGGGAAGTACTCATCAAGCGAAACTTTTACTTAGTAAGCGAAATGTGGGTGTTTTTCATAATTACATGTGTTACGTAACACATCACATAGTAGACTTTAATCCTTTGAAATTAGACTGAATTCCGGTTATCTTGGAGAAGAGATAAAAAATGATAAGGGATCATCATGTACAGGTAAGTCAAATCGATATCAAGCATAACAATAAAATTTGCTAAAATTATTCATCCTTCTAAAATGCACCTCATTTACCTACATTTAGATAGTGAAGAAGCTCCTCTCAGATGCCAACACATGATCCTCGGTGCTGACGATGGATATGCATGCCTGTCCCTGTACTAAATGCATATGCACTTGAGTATAATAATTCTCTCATTCAAGATAATTCGTTATTTGCATTTTTCTACTCTCATTTCATAAATGTACCTCAAAATATCAAAAATTTTATTTCATTATTAATCGAAAATCAACTGACAGCATTTCAAAAGAGAGCAACACAGATTTCAGGATGGTTTCAACTGGGTCAGAAGCCCCTGCCTTAGGAACAACGGAGTTCAACATATTTCTAGGCAGTTTCAAGTCTTTTTTATTTGTTTCATCAGTTTCAACAGATGTTCAAGAGACTTACAACACAAATCCTCTAACATGGGAGCGGTCAGGATAGCGAATTTACTTCGCTAGTTTAGGTTAATACGATTCAGAAATGTGGGTCACTCTAAAATTTGCAAGCAAATTTTAAGTCTTTCCCACAAGACTGAACTTGCCGGCTCAGAGAAAATTCCACCAATCCGGGCGCCAACTCGCGCGTTAAAAAGTCATTTTAACAATATCAAGTAAATCCGTAGTATATTTAACAACATATCCCTAGTTGGACGGCTTATCATATAATTTGAGTAGATTTCAATACTTGCGTTGAAATGATCTTCACAGATGAATCCCACTGTTTTCTTCAAAATATCCCCCCGATTTCTGCGAATGGCTCTTAGCCACAGGCTTCTCCTTCTTGCGTTTGTAGGCAACCTAATAAATAGTTTATTAGGCACCTTGGTTGAGGTATTTTTACAGCCAGGTGTTAAACAATACTTACACCTCGAACTCATCTCGCTGGCTAATTACAATGCTAGGGAGTTGGGTCGATGTATGGAGCGGGCACTGCAAAAGTAAGATGAACTTTCGAGATTTAAACTATCTTGCCTGAATATTACTCATTATTGACGAGAAATATCAAGTGTATACCATTAAATGATTACCTACTCAATTAAAAATCAGTGGTGGGCTCACTTGTGGGTTGAATATGCTCGCTTGAATCACCCGTGTTGGTGCGCTGTTAGCCCAGCTGCTTCGGGCGATTGTTCGGCACTGTTGACGTCATCGGGGATTCTTTCGCAGTGGCTTGGGGGGGGGAGGGAGTTTTCGGCGCGCTTTAAAATGTCGCTATATTTAGCATTCAATATCTCGCGAAGGAAAACTCAGATTTACATGCAGTTTTCTTTGTTGAATCGAGAAAATAGTTTTCTGTCCGCCTGTCAAATAAAAAAAATTCATGCAAGTTCCCCATTGAACTTGATACCACGGCAGCTGGCATTGTAGCCAACATTAGAGCTTATACCATGTTGCCTCCGTGTACACCATCTAATTTGCTCATTTAAGATAATTTCAAACTAAACAATGGCATACATTACTGCGAAAGATGTAAGAAAAAGCATTATTCTTATGTGAAGTCAGTTTCACACTGTGGCTTTGCATTATTGATATTGTGCTCCCCCAGGCTGCAGTGAGGGCTATAGATTCATGTTGAACAATTCAATAGAATATCAACTGTAACATTACAGCAAAGAGCATCAAAATACAGCTTGGGTGAAACTGTCCTGCATATAACAAAGCTCCGTTTCAACAAAATAAATGGCCCCCTTCACCAAGTTACTGGCTTGACTGTACAGTCAAGCCCGTTTACAATGAAGTCGTAGACGATGAATATTTACTTCATAATACTCGAACTTCGTTATATGTAGATCTCTTCAATGGGGAATAGCCATCACTTCACTATAACCAGAACTACATTATAAATGGGTTTGATATAAGCAGGCTTGACTGCACTAAAATTTCTAGTGATATACAGTAAAACCTCCATACAACGAATTTGTTTGGACCGAAAAAATCATGACTTCGCTGTAGGGGGTTTCGTTGTACGGAGGTGATATGCGGGTCGCGTCATCGCAGGGGCATCCAAGTGTTCCGTGATGTTTACGATGCAAGTCGTGTAAATTTCTTAATCTTGCTTTATTCACCTTTCCTATAGTGATAATAAACAATTGTTATTATTTACCATCAAATGCCGTGGCTATCACCTCGTGATTTTCAATCTGCGTATTTCCAATTGAAATTATCGTTTTTCTCGTCCATTCTGCTCTACGCCTCATTGCTTACTTTAGTTATGTTCTGATATTAAAGGAATGCCAAAATTAATGCCTGAGGATTACGTATTTTTAAAGTGCTCCATAATTTTTCTTAGTATCTAGTCGATATTATTCTTGGAGTGCAACAATTTAAGTCGATATCAATTGGCAGTTTGATACAGCAATTTTGCTTGAAAGAGCACATGTTGCCATTTAGACTTACGAAATAAAATGCAATGTTGGAATTGAAATTAAAATCCAATTGAAATACTGGTAAATATCTATGTTCGTGACCGGTATATATTAGATATCGATAAACAACGATGGAAGATTGGTGGGGTGAGTTAGTTACCACGAGTAAAAACGTGGCAGTCGGCAATGCCCTGAGGTCACAATGGCAATCTCAAATGATAATGCATTGATGATGCCTTCATAGAAGCTGGATACGATCGGTATTCTGTTGGCACACCCGTTCTTCGGTGCCAAAACGCAGTACCATCCTCGAGTACGCCAGGTAATATTTGAATCCACGCCTAGTGTCGCCGTTCATCCAGTAATTACTTCTTCATACTTGAAGAAAATTTAAAACCAGGTTTGCCCTTTTTCGGTCCTTTGCCGAACGTCTCTCATTTTAAAATGTGCGCCATTTTCAGGCTAAAACTATTAAACTGGAATAATTAGTCGCTAAAGCAGAATCGCATGAGTTAAATATGTCTTATGTTAGCAATTAAGAGAATAAAAACACGTAAAAGAACCTGAGCCCACTCTTTTCGCGTCTTTTATGACATTAGAAGGACCTCTTTCTAAACCAAGTAGACGAGCGAAAATCGCTGTTCTGAAAAATCTAGTTGCACCAGTAATATTGCATGCTAACAATTTGGAATGGAGACGTTTTGAGTTGGACGCAGCAAGAAATCTAACCTAGCCCACGCACTGAAATGAGTAAGAGGAAAGAGTGCATTGCCAACTAACCCCTCCCAAACATTCCATACCTAAATGCCTATTATTCAATAACCTTCCCCCTCCGAAAGAAAGAATAACTACGCCCTTACTCGCCTCTTTCTCTACAATGCTGCTGTTATCTCCCCTCCCCTTCCCACGTTCCTTCGGGGAGACCTCCCTCGTCCATTCCACTCCTCAATGACTCCCCTCACCCCTAACCGAAAGCTCATGTGTTTCCGATATATCGTGGCCCAGTGGTCTGCCGCTCTTCAAATAGCCCAACTGGTTAGGCACACAGACAGAAGAAGTAAAATAGTTCCTGTAATAACTAATCCGGTTTTCGATTTATCTCTCCTTCACTTACCTCCTCACAAATATAAATCACAAATAGGACCATCTACCATCCTCGCCGTACATACAGTCAGCTCTCGTGCGACTTTCCTCGGCCGAAACATTCCATATTGCTTGAAAATGAGTATATTTCAGGGTGGAAATACAAATTTCGAAAAATTACATAGGTTTAAAGCAATTTTTTATTTATAAATACGAAGCGGTAGCTGTTTTTAAGTTATATTAATTCAAAATTATTCTATTTAAAATAGTTTTCTAAAGTCGTCTGTCTGATCCCTTTCCTCATTTCTTTGCTGGCTGCTTGCTCAACCTGCCGCAGAATCTTCAAATTCTCTACTCCATCTTCTGAAATTAAAAAAACTCGCTCCAAAACATCTATTGCGTCCACCACTTCCTTCCAACCGGGGCGCACTACGCTATTGCTGGGCTCCTCTCTCTTCATCGCTCACATCCTGCGTCTCCGCCAAAATTTCGGGATCCTCATTGTCGGCAAATACAGCGAAATCATTATCAATACTCGCATACTCTTCGAAAGATACCCCTTCAATGTTTAATAATTGAGCGACTTCACCCCATTCCTCCCTCTCCTCCGGCTGTGGGTCGTCTTGGGTGTCCATCTCTCCGGGAAAGCCTGCCCTCCTGAAGCAATTCGAGATCGCGCTTCTCTCTCCTCCATCCCATGCAACACACAGACGCTGAATGGCTTGCAGGATGTTCCACTTCAATGACTTGATGTCTTCAGTGTTTCCTAGTCTAGTTAGAAGATATTCGACTAGTTGCCTTCTATATGCGCAATGAGTGAGAACAAAGGAAACTTGACGTGACGCTGAAGGCATCTGTTCGACGACATTCATCAGTTGACGTCTCCGATGCATTCAGCGCTGAAGATTCATTGAGCCTAACTACTTTTTCGTCGTTTATTTATTCATTCATACCAACGGAAAATCCATTACATCTTGTACAGTTATCAAATAATATATATGTATCTTAAAGACATCGTTGTTGATCCTATTTCTAAAATAAGGATTTTTTGTCTTGAATTAAGAATTTTTAAATTTCCCGACTCGGACCAGAAAATCATGAATAATCCACGAACATTTCCCTGCATTGAAAATTCACGAATAATTCCCGATTTTCCAGGTTTTCCCGGTCAGTGGACACCCTGATAAGGGATGCTCAATGGGATATTATCGAAATTTAATTTAAAAAGAGCTGCTCCGCGGATTTTCTGTCAAACCAGTTCGACTTGTAAACCGCCTAGGCGGTTCAGAGAGGAGCGCAAAATTGCCAAGCGCTCCTGCTCGGAGTGGCACAAAGGTCGGAGCGGAGCAATAGACGGAGCCACGCGGAACGGAGCTTTGGCTTCCCTTACACGTTTCTTATGGTGGGAACCATCAAAGTTGACTATGGCCTTCACCGAGCCAGAGCGTCAAGTTTCCTTCATGCCCTCCGCTCTGTAGGTCTCGGATTTGAACCCCTTCGAAGCTCGGAGCAGAACGGTTAAAACGCAGTATACTCCGCTGCGGTTCTACTTCCTGCTTATTACGTAAATATCGATGGAAAAAATTACCTGCAAATGCAAAATACTGCGTTTGTTCTCAATAATTCGTTCTAGAGGGGCACTTTTCATGTCTTGGGCCCATTATCAGACTTCGTTGTAGGGAGTTTTCGTAATTAGAGAGGTTCGTTACGGGAGGTTTTTTTGCGTGCATTGTCCATTGGAAGGGTCCGGGACCGGGCCAATGACTTCGAAATAGGGAGGTTTCCTTAAAATTTCGCTGTATGGGGGTTCGTTGTAGAGAGGTTTTACTGTATCTGGCCCAGTCCATATCGATTCAGGCAGCCAAAGAAAAAATCTTACCTTCATAGTCTCAGATGTTATTGAATTTAACATATGTCAAACTTCAGGACAAAGTAAGTAATACGTATATTTTAGTTTTGTCCAAAAAAATTTTTGGCCCGAGATACAGTCCACCGAACATGGGCCCAGGAGCTCTATTTTTCAAATGCGATTTTTGACAAAATACTAAAATGCTCATATCTCAGGAACGGTTCAAAATATTTTGCTCCTTTTTGTTTTATTTGAAAGATAATAATTTTGTGATTAAACTGATATCCTTGATTTGAAAATGTGTGTCCACATTCTCTTGCTGCAATTTTTGTATTTTATTTTTTTTTATTTAAAAAAATTGTTTTTCTTAAAAACGCCAATCCTAAAAATTTTTATTTTTTTACTGTTTATCACCATAGAGTACTACAATCCCTGAAAAGGAGAACTTCCACTTTTCAGTTTAACAGATTTTATAAACAATTCAAAAAATTTCCAAACATTAAGCCAGTTTCCATTACCACATTCTCAGATATTGGTCACATAAAATCAAAATCTCTAGTCTTACTTGACATTTTTTTCTTCTTAAATATGGGTAACAGACACAAGTTTCAAACATCAATAGCTTTCAAAATATATGTGCAGGTTAAAAAATGTACAGGTTCCGAAGCATTTTTCTGTGCACTCTGCTTAGAACTGAATTTAGCAATTTAATGAACTAAAAATTTGTTCAACCGCATCAGTATCTTCCTTTGATATTGAGTGATGTCTTCCTGTTGAACCAATAGGAACTGGGGCACCCAAAATCTTCAAAACATCGTGAATTGGAAGTGAGCACTGGTGGTGGTGTTGCTGTCTTTCATCTGGGAATCTATATCCAGCAGCTGGTCCATGTGGCAGCATAAAGTTAACAATGATTTCACTTAACTCACAACTAATATCTATAATCTCTGCAATCCACCAGTCACAGTCATACACACAGGCCACAAGCATTCCTTTTTGTAGTTCGTGAATTTGAATATTCTCTTGGCATTTATGAGATCTTGGTTGGACAAATGAAAGTTCTTCTTTCTTGCTCTTTAAAGTTCGTGCAATATAAGTTCGCCCATCAATTCGAGTCCAGACATGTGTCTTCTGAATTCCTTTCACAGGGGTAGTTTGGTTCGACCATTCTTTTATTTTCTGCTGGCGGAATTCTTCAACTTCCTCTTTGGGCAACAGAATCAGGTTTATTGATGTGTGTCACTGCACCACTCTTGTAAATTCCTTGGCATTCTGAATTGCAGCTGTACTTGGGCTGGAAAGATTATGTTTTGTTGCATGGTGCTTCAGCAGGCCTCCTACACCATCACAGGGCCCCTTACCATGTCCAGTAGCACTGTATACCCACTCAATTGGAACAAGAGACTTTGCAAGTTTTTTGTTGGCACTCTGGCAAGAACAGTCCCACTTATCTTCCAGATAAAATGACTGTGCAATTTGAACATTTGCTTCATTCACAGGATGACCATAATATGGATCTGGTTTTCCAAACACTCCTTTTGCTGACCTCAAATTTCTTGTCTTGTCCACCATGTATTTTGATGCAGATGGAATGTGGTGCAAAATTTGGTTCTTTGTAAAGGATACTGGGATAATTGTTAGAACTTGAACCTTATCATTGCAGGATGCACATGATTCAACAGCTGAACTGATGTTTGATAAAAACTCTTGGCAGGTTGCACAAGCTCCTTTTGGTTCATTTTCTTCTGAAGTTGGAATTTCTACTTTGAAGAGTTTGGTCAGTTTTGTTCTGGTATGCTCACCCACTGCTCCAGAAATGTCTGTGTTTTCTTGATGCATACATCTCATGAATTGACTTCACTGACCATGGTTTCTTAACAGGACTAACACCAACCTCTGTAGCTGACTGATTCAGGATATGTAGTTCTTCCTCTGCAGTTACAAAATCTGCATCACACACAACATTGGGGGCTTCTTGTTCACTTATTGTCATGTTTGATATTGTGTTAAAGCATTTAGAACACACAAAGTCATTACTGGAAACATTTTCACTTTGAAACAGAGTCTTAAAATGAGCACTCTTATTTCCAACCTGAAGTCTTTTTGCTAGTCTTATGTATCACACTTTTATGGATATGAAAATAGTCAGCACACTTCACTCTCCTATGGCCCCAGTCAGAAGACATTTCAAATAGACTTTTCCATAAACACCACAACCCAGTCAATCAGCAGAATTCTCAAAAACCTTCACAGGTACTGAACACAAAAAAATTGTTTAACTACTCTCTTTGTTTGCCTGTTGACAACTGAACTGTCAGTTCATGTGTCCTCCCTTTTATATGCTAGGTCAAACATTTAGAATTTTCCGGTTAGTTTCAGATTGTTCTAGAAAGTACTGTTACGTTCTTTAATTATGTGGAAGGTTCCACATTGTCCTCAGAGGTTTTCGGAAGTTATCTGGAAGCTTCCACATTGTTAGAGTATTTTGTTACATTCTGGAATTATTTGCAAGTTTTTAGATTGTTGAAGTGTGTTCTATTATGATCTGAAATTATCTGGAAGCTTCCAAATTGTTCTAGAAGGTTCCGTTACGTTTTGGAATCATCTAGAATCTTCCACATTATTCCAGAAGATCATTAATGATTTGGAAGGTTATTAATAAAGAAAATCTAAAAAAATTATCATCATTTAACTAGTTCCTAACTTTGTTTCATTTGTTGTTTTTAGTTAATCACAAACAGTACAAATTTTTTGAGATTGGTGTTTTAAAATAACAAAATTATAAAAACTTGCAATCAAGAAATTCACCATGGAAGGTAAAAAATTACATTAATTTATAAAACCTGTTAAACTGAAAAGTGGAAGTTCTCCTTTTCAGGGATTGTAGTACTCTATGGTACTGACAAACAGTAAAAAAATAAAAATTTTTAGGATTGGCGTTTTTAATAAAAACAATTTTTTTAAATAAAAATAAATAAAATACAAAAATTGCAGCAAGAGAATGTGGACACACATTTTCAAATCAAGGATATCAGTTTAATCACAAAATTATTATCTTTCAAATAAAACAAAAAGGAGCAAAATATCTTGAACCGTTCCTGAGATATGAGCATTTTAGTGTTTTGTCAAAAATCGCATTTGAAAAATAGCACTCATGGGCCCATGTTCGGTGGACTGTATCTCGGGCCAAAAATTTTTTTGGACAAAACTAAAATATACGTATTACTTACTTTGTCCTGAAATTTGACATATGTTAAATTCAATAACATCTGAGACTATGAAGGTAATGCCCCTGCCTGAATCGATATGGACTGGGCCATCTGATATCTTAGTTCTATCACTGCCCAGAGGAAAAATTTCAAAAATAACAATTGCATGAATAAATGGATGCGAATGTGCAATAAATCTTAATGAATCATTATTTTATCCTCAAGAACACATGCTATACAAACAAAGATGATGAAATGTTCTCACCTGCTTCACGTTTTCTTCTTTGATGAAACAGCGATGTATCACTGAACTGGGAAACCACAGAATCTCTCTTAGCACGAAGTACAGGTATATATGTATCATTTCGATAAATGTGACTCATTTGGAGATCCTGACTGCAGTTTACTTGTAACCTGGCAATCAAAATGCAAGCAAAAATAAAATACAAAATCTAAATATTGTAACTAAACACATTTCATAGTTAATAATGATCTTAGCAGGGGATTAACTATTTAAATACACCTCTCGCAAAGATGAAATCCAATAAATTTATGACAGAAAATAATGAATTCCTGGTGTTTTCTACCATCAAAAATTCAATTATGACCATACTTGTTTAAGAATTACCATATTTGTTTAAGAATGTGATTAATATGCAC
This sequence comes from Platycnemis pennipes, assembly GCA_933228895.1. NCBI lineage: Eukaryota > Metazoa > Arthropoda > Insecta > Odonata > Platycnemididae > Platycnemis > Platycnemis pennipes. The sequence continues at coordinate 104,005,561 of OW121851.1, forward strand.
ATTTTATGGCACAATTGTAACTCAATAGAAAGTAAATAGCAAATAGTGAAGCAGAAGAAATGGCATGGAAGTCATATTAAAAAAGCACTGCACATAAGCAGTCTCACAAAAAGCATTCATAAACAATAGAAAGCATTTTCTATGGCACAACTTTGCTGCAAGCTTTGAATTATACATAAATGTAGCCAGTTTCTTAATTTTGCCCATAAATGTCCCTTAAGCATTACAATCACCCAAGAAAAATTAAAAAAGATTCACAGTTTCTACTAAATCTTAATTTTTATTATCATCAAGGGATCTGTTAGGTACATATTATTAGGACTGGCTACATGTATATAATTGTGTAATGAGATGATGAACACATGCAATGTTACTTAGCTACTAACCTAACTCCTCAGAATGTCCTAATTCAGGACTATGTAATAATTAATCACAAAGATACATTACACCAAAGCCTAACTTTCTAAGGTATACTCTTATTAGAGCAAAGCTCAATGGTGGCATAAGGGTAATTTGACATCACACAATGGAGTGAAGACAATTTAAAAAAGAAAACATAAAGGGGAGAAGTAACTTCAATGGAGTTTAGCCCCATTTAAAAAACATCTAAGATGTTAAGGACCCAAAAGAGAAAAATTAAGGCATTCTCAAGACCACACAATGACTTACATGGTGCACCACAGATATATTGATCAAATTTTGTACGTTAGGATTGATTGAAGACTAGAAGCCAAATGCATACAATACCGGTATGATTAATTCAACTGCTGGCAGGGTTGGGTCAGTAGAATATTCTGTGTATAAAATGCGTATTCTATGTGTATATTCTTCCGTAGAATATGTAATGTAGAATATTGCTAATAGTTACATATTCTACGCAAAGAAAATTAATTTGACATATACTGCTAAAGAAGTGATTACAATTATTGGAAAATTTTATTTTAACAATATACTAATACATTATAATAATTAAACCTATATTTAGAGCAGTTGCAACTTAAATAACCTATTACAAGCCTACCATTGCAAGGCCTGCCAGGAAATCAATAATTATCCAAGACTGAACTGTCTAAATGCTAAATTATCCATGAGTCAAAGCAATATTTTCTAGATTGATTGGTGTAGGCCTGAGTCATTTGTAACCACTTCATTTCATTTTTAAAATTTTCTATGGCAAGTACTTGCAATTAGTTATATATGCAGTAGGCAAGATTAAGGATTATATTAACTGGTATTTTAATTGAAGTGAAATTATGTCCATTGCCACTAAGTGAAACATTATAGGAAGTATATTACTGCACCTCTATCAAGGTCAAGAGAAAGTTACCATCAAAAAACAACTTAAGAGCTCTATGTTTACTTGTTGCTCCGGGGCTCACTGCTCTCTTTATTGCTGGTCATTTCTCTTTCAGACAGAGGAAATAGCTCTATTGTTTTAAAACTACAATTATGATGTATTTTTGGAAGTTCTACGGAATGATTACAACATGATACAGTTATACAGTTAGAAAATGTCAAGAATAAGACAACAATAAATTCACATGGAGAAAAGAGTAGTCTCGAAATTGTAAGATTAAAACAATAAAACTATAATTTTTGGTTGTGTTAAGTCTCATCTTTGACAAGTTGGCATTTAGTATTTTTTTATAGTATTAAATTTGGAGATGTCGTGTAGGACAGTTTTAGACTTAGACAGACTTAGTTTTTAATGCCTATCATGAGTTATGTGGTATAGATAGATATTCAGCTGGAAACACTAGGGCCATGCATATATATGTTCCTTGGGTGGGCTTAAATATTTTAATTTCTAATTCTATGAACATAAATGATTGACATTCACTCCCTTTTGAGGTGTAGGCCTACCTATCTAAAATCTCATCTAAATTCACAAAATAAAAGATGTTTTGGAGCATATTGTTAAATACCTGCTACTGTGAGTAGAATAATAATGAAAAATACTGGTAAGTAGGGATTAGATATACTCCCCAAATCAATTTAAAGAATTTACTGTTTAAAAATGTTTTTATTTTCCAATGGCTAATATTCATCAGATATGACATCTTTGAGTTTAAGTGTATGGTAAACAAGTAGTAACCTTTTAGATCTTTCAAATGTAAGCCTGTACCTTCTACATGTTCTAAGGTTCCTAAGATCCTAAGGTTCTACATGTACAGGGCAATGTACGTATGACCAATTACTAAACACTCTTTCAAGTTGTGCAGAAGATGCAGGGACTTTTAGTATTTATTTGCAAGATTGCTTAAACCTGGGTGCTTGCATTTAGCAAGCTCCCAAAAGGTTGATGGACTTTAGATGCCCTTATTTCTCAGCACACGAAAAACACTGTCTTTGCTATCTCTGATGAATTTCGCAAGGTCTTCCAACCCATCTCCATCGCCCAGAATTTGAACCCGGGACCCTCCAATCAGTAGCTCAGCACTCTACCCACTAGGCCACCACAACACCTTATCAATGTAATACTTTACTTTATTTTTTAATTATAATTTTCTACATTTTATTAAACGTAAAACATCATTTTACAGACACAAAAATTATCAACATAATATTCTACATAATCTACATTGTCTACATTATTTTCTACGTGTATGTAGAAAAATAATATTCTACGTGTAATGACCCAACCCTGACTGCTGGCTTCTTCATTAGATAGGATAGTCCTACTTCCGCCATCACAGTATGAAAGGACAGCCAAGTCTTAAATCCATTTAAACCTCGGAAGTCATGAATCCTTTCTCCACCCAATTGGAATGGTTAAACATGTGATAGGCATGATGACTTTCAGGTGGAATGGCTATCTAGCTACAACGCTCCTAGTGTTTCTGCATCAAAAACTAGTATGACTTACAATTTACTTTTGAAGTCCATAGTAAAATAAATGACAGCTCCATTATTATTCTGTTCAATTGGTTCCTGAAGCAGGCAGCTCTCTTGGTGGCTGTCCAAGTAGGGATTCATAGCATCACTGACGGTTCTATCCAAACTGAATCCATACTGAAACCGAGAAAATCACCATTAGGAAAATTTTGAAAAACATTTTAATCCCAAATTAAGAAATATAAACGCTTTATAATCTGTAATGTGCTTTGTAATCGTAATCTGATTACCTAAAAAACATATACCACCTCATAGGTACAGTAAAAACGATAGTTCAGAATATTTCACTGGAAAATGAACTAGATGAAGCCTTAGAAGAATAAGTATGCCAAGTTGAAAACTACATACAAACTGAACTTTATTGTAATGATACTGGCCTTACACATTAGAAAATATCCTAAACTCATAATTAATACCAGAATTAATGAAAATACAGGTGTAAAAATACCCATAAATGTCATCATTCTAATAACAAAAGAACATGGATGAAATAAAATAATCATAAAATGATTAGCAGGTCACCCAGTTTACTCGTATTGGTTAGTAAGGAATGCATTAGGGGCAAAAAGTCATGATAGCCTCGAAAGCAGGGTAAATGCCAACGAACCGCTGATATTTACCAAAAGATGTTTCACTTTGTGTTTTCTAGTCAGTCCACGGAGTTAAATACCCAAGAGAAAAACAATCTGACAAGAATCTTTAATGCATACAAAAGTCAAGGTTTGAGGACAGCAACACACCTTTCCCTTTTGAAAAGAAACAGATTTTAACTTGGAAAATTAAGAGTTCAAGACTTATAGAATTTACTTAAATGCATTTAAATGCAATTACTTATTTAAAACTAAGTTGAAATAAGACCTAATGATAATGTCGACAGATCATTCATTGTAAGAATGCAACTATAATTTTAATCATTAAATAGATTGTTCTAAGCTACTTATAGGCCAAATGACAATACAGTTGAGAAAACAGGGAAATGTTACAAGTTGACTAAATTTCCAACCATATTACTTCAACAAAATAAGATTTCGTTTTTTTCTCGGTAAATTATTAATTACTTCAAAAAAATCAACATTCAATAGGATTTTATGGCATTGCAAATTAATTTCAATATTATCTACTTTAAGAAAAATTTACGACGGAAAATATTCAATTAGTGCCTTTGTATTGATGTTGGCTTTTGGATTGTAACGATACGGCCTTCAATTGAAAATGCATAGCTATTTTAAGGCCACTTTACACGATACAATTTCTTGTACAAATTATTGTACAAACGCTAGTATAAACTGAACAAAATTGTGTGTTTGTCTGAATGGAATAAGAACAGGTTCTATTTTCCGTAGTCATTCAGACATTCGCACAAGCGTTCACACTTTCCGCTTTACACGGTACAATTTCCTGATGCAAGCCTTTGTACAAGAAATTGTACAAAAAATTGTATCGTGTAGAGCGAGCTTTAGAATTAACAGTGTATGTACAAAATTCGTTATAGTAAATCGGGTAACAGTAACAAGGCAGCTACAGAACTGTTTCAAATCGTAACAAAAATCTGATGTTGGTTATAATACTCTGCAATTCCTTTACGTACGGTCAGACCTAAAAATCAAGACTCTTAATCCACAACTGACAGATGCAGACATGAAATTATGTGAATAATTCAGGGCGGTATTGCTCCTATTTGCACAATGACGTTGATAAAAAAACTAATGCAAATAGATTTCTAAAAATTATTTCCGAGGAACACTATCACACTCTGATCTTTGGCATTGCGTTTTAACCACAAATTGCCCACAGAGCCGCTGCTGATGACTCACCACTGCAGTCTCCTTAAATGGGGAAGCATGGAAATTTATCAGCTTCACACTGAGCAATCCACCCTCGTAGAACCCAAACGTACTTAGGGCGATGTATTTTCTCACGTCATTCTAAAATGTTTAAAGAAGAACATGATTGGGTGTCATACGTGGTAATGAGCTTCTCTTCCAGAAAAGGATTACCTGACAAACACCAACATAATTCAAAGCCTTTTCACAGCAGACTCACCTGGACTTCTAGCTTGTGGATTCTACAATTACTACCATAAAATAAGCATAAAAATAAGAAAAGTATGTAAACTTTCCAAATATGCATGATTGACACAACACCCACGACATCTGCGGTTCCAAGTAGGGATGGGCGAAAATAATCGATTTTTCATCATAATCGATTATTTGCTTCCGATTCTTCCGATTTTTTAATCGATTATGGGTGGGCGATTTTATCGCATGATCGATTATTCCGTTCCGATTTTGACTGGGAAAAAATCGGCGGGAGAACTTCGATTTGAAACTTGTTGCAAATAATTGTTGAATCGCATAGGAAAAAGTATCGGAGGGAGGATTTATGTAACAATTGTTCCGCAACAAGTCTAATACAGTGTGTCTGTTCTGTTTGAGACAGTGGTATTTTGAAATGGCCCCTGTAAAAAGCCATTTGTGGATATTTTTCCAAAAGAACGACAAGAGCGCGACTTGTCGCATATGCTGCAAGGTTGTAAAGACGTGCGGAAATACCACCAATTTAAAAAGCCATATGAATCGGACGCATGGCGATATTATGAGGGGCGAGGTAAAGTTTACGGCTCATTAAGACAGAAAGCTTTACCAAAACAGTTAACGTGAATAACACGTGACGTAATTATAGTTTTAAGTGAACAAATCCATTTTTCAATTAATTAAGTGAAATATAATGTCATTTGCAATAACCTAGACGTTAAGTTATTTTTTTACCGCTACATTTCAAAAGGTTGCTCTAGTTTTAAGGGTACATATATTTATTTCGCAGACAATTTTGAAACATTCCTCCGTGGAAAAACAGAATGGTCTCTACCGAGCAGTTTTATGATGATAATATATTATCATCATAAATCAACATAAATAAAAACGAGTGTTATAGTCTGTTTTTAATGACGCAAACAGAACTTCATGTCAATGATTCAAACGAAATTCATTTGAGATAATTAGATACACACCAAGAGTATAGCACTAATTTTATCTTGACATGATCGTATATTTTAGCCTGACGATCCTGTGGACGAAAAATAATATTAATGAAATCAGTAGTATATTTCTTGATAACCTACTCTGACGCACATCCAGTTCATACTAATTTGTATGACTATGACGTAGACTTGTCTGTCTCAAAGGAGTTCAATTTTTATTAGTCACTCATCATGTGATTTCTCTAAAGATATCAAAAAGGAATACGGTTAAGAACCCAAAACATGATGCAGAATCATAATCACACTATTTTAAGTCTTAGTATATAGACTGCTATGAACAAACAAAGCCTTCTTCATACCTGTGAGGTAGAGGCATCAGAGAGTAACCTGTGGATGACTCATGATTCTGAGCTAGCTAATATTAGTTAAAAATGCTTCATTGAAATGAAATGAGGTGATTCGTGACAAATTTTGAAATTACTAAGATGCTGAGGGCTCAAGATCACAAAAGATGGCAGTAAAAATTTCTGTTTTATTAGGCCATCAATCGATGCCGAACTAACCAGGCAACTGATGAAGTTCCTCAAAATGAAGGGAGTATACTGGGTGATGGAAGTGGGCCTTCATCTGCTTCCTGTCCTTTGGTTACTATCCATTAATGTTCATTGATGTAAATGGTTTATGACAATATAATAGCTTATTTTTCTAGATAACATAAAAGACTTAAGTAAAGTTAATTTTTTTTAGGAAGTAGAGAACCCTATTGTGTGCATGACCCAGAACCAGAGTACTCAAGGAGGTAGACCAGAGAATAGCACAGCACACACTTTAACAGATGCTATGCCACATCAACAGCAAATTAAAGATGTGTTTAAGAAAATTAAATCGTATTCAGGTACATTTAATAATGAACAATAACTACCCTAACAATAAAAAAGATACCTTTTAGCAAGTTACTACCATTTATGACTTCCTTCAAAGAACTCTTCAAGACTCAGTATGTTATTTACCATAATTGATGGTATGTTATAGGCAACCTAGCCATCTAAATAAAATGGAGAGTATTAACTAGGATTTTCATAGATAATTTGTTTATTATTAAGGAAAATATTATGTCACATATGCTTCTTTCCCATACAGATGGTGGAAATAGGAATGGTAGAATTACAAATGCCATAATTTACATGATTTGCAAAGATCTTCTACCCCTTTCCCATGTGGAAGATGATGGATTCAAATACCTCATGAAAGTCACTGTGCCACTATATTCTGTTCCAAGCAGAAGAAAAGTTACGTCAATGATTGATGAAAAATATGAACTTATGGCAAATATGTATAGAACAACACTAGCTTCTTCAGACAATCTCACATTAACAACAGATATTTGGAGTGAGACACTCAATACAAAGAGCTTCTTAGGTATCACAGTGCATTACCTACAAAATAAAAATCTTGTATCTGCAACAATAGGTGTCACTGAGCTAAAAGAAAGTCACACTTCAGAATATTTATCCAGAGTACTTTTGAGCGTTTGTGAACAATGGAGCATTACACTGGAAAATGTCATGGCAGTTGTTACTGACAATGCCGCAAACATCGTGAAAAGTATCCATGATACTTTTTCCAAGAAAAAACATTTGCCATGTTTTGCGCATACATTAAATCTAGTACCAAGCAAAGCTATCGAGCTTACAGTTGGCCTACCAGAAAGAATATCTCACATAAAAGCCATTGTTACCTGGTTTAAGCAATGCATTGCAGGAGCAGATATGTTGCGAAAACTACAGCTAGAGAGTGGGAAATCAGAAGGCCAAATACTGCGACTTAAACAGGACATACCAACCCGCTGGAATTCCACCTTTTATATGCTTGACCAATTTGTTAAGCTAAGTGAACATGTAAATAATGTATTGCTCAAGTTCCCACAAGCACCATCTATGCTTACAGCAACTCAGTTACAAGAGGTAATGGAAATAATTGAGTTGCTAAGGCCAATTGAGTCAATTACAACTGAAATATCGGGGTCAAAATATGTCACAAACAGCAAAGTTATTGCTCTAGTCCACTGCTTAGAGGCACATATTGAAGCTGCCAATCCAAGCCTTGATGTTAGTCGTGACCTAAAAAGGAATCTGCAGGATGAGATACAAAAGAGATTTGGCCAAATTGAGGGTGTAAGCATTGTAGCCACAGCCACCTTATTGGGTCCTCGATTCAAGAAACTTCACTTTAAGGATCCAATTTCATGCTCTAAAACAATAAAAAATGTGTCAGCTATGATGAGAGAAATTCAATGTGAAGAATCCATTTCAATCAGTGAGGCCAATGATGCCGGGAGTGGATTGCCAAGTGGTAAATTCGATCTCTGGAGCCACCACAAACAACTGGTGGCCACAAGAATGAATGCATCGCTAATGGAGAACACCGGAGTCCCAAGTGAACTTTCTCAGTACTTGGGGTCCCCTGTTCTTTCATTAGACAGTGATCCAATCCAGGAGTGGCATAAATGTCAATCACTATATCCAGTCCTCTTCCAAGTAGCAACGAAGAACTTGCCAATTGTGGCAACTTCCATGCCATCTGAAAGTCTCTTCTCCAAGGCAGGGAATATAATGACACAGAAGAGGAATCGCCTGACTGGGAAAAGATTATCAAAATTAATATTTTTAAATTCTCTCAGTGACTCACAATGGGGACTTTACGCGACAGACATATTATAGCACATCACTATTGTGATGACTTGAAAAATTAATTTAAAAAGTTACCTCAATTGAAAAAATACAAAATTTATAAAATTAATGACTGATTTTATTAATTATTATTTATAAGCCACACTTTTGCAGAGCCTACAACTATTTTTATAATATAAAAATAAGGTATTTATATTTCACCTACCATCACCTCTCAACGGCATAAATTGTCACTTATATACGTATAACTTATGCAACAAACCAAGACTGAATCAGCAATAATCCAAGTATTACTTTTGAAAGCATACGTTCCTTGAATTCAGGCACGTACTTAAATTCCAATCATATTAGAGATAGATTACTACCAACTCAAAACATTTACTATGACCAATGATTCTTTTTAAGTCATTTTGTTAGTTAAACAGCATATATAATGCACTATCATTGATTACTTATATCCCACAATAATTCGTTCGCTTGAGACAAGACAGCATTATTTGATTCACTGAATCATTAATTTCGTACATGACATAATTGTTTTCACTCATAAAAAAATGTTTTCAACGTAAAACATCGGGATTCATCGCTTACCGTATGGCCTTCAATGATCCAATATCAACACCAGAATCGTACGATTATTTCGCTCCTCACTTTCCCCACAAAAATCATATGATGATTCTTCAAATAATCGATTATACCAACCGCATCGCTCTTTTCGCCTCCTTTGCTTGACGATTATTCCGATGATTCCGATGATACGATCACTCCGCTCCGTAGAAATATCATATGATTATTTTCGCAGAAATATCATATGATATTTCACCGATTTTTCACAATCGATTATCCACGCAGTATCGCTACTACTGCGTACCACACCCGATTCTTCGCATGACGCAACCACGCAACGATCATTCCGATGATACGATTATTCTGCCCTGCAGAATATCATATGATTATTTTCTCAGAAATATCATATGATATTTCACCGATTTTTCATAATCGATTATGCCACCCCGATTTTTCTACTGAATCGATTTTGCTGACACGATTATCATATGATACGAAAAATCGATTACGGAGAAAAATCGCCCATCTCTAGTTCCAAGTCTTCCCGTACGCGACGCAAAAACAAATTGCAACCGAGACATCTGAAGCGTGATTGCGCGAAACAACCAAGTACGCGCACTAATTGAATTCAACTTCGAACCGAATTTTTATGTATTTCTAATTTCCGGGTAATTCTGTTGGTATTTCTGATTTCTGGGTCATCTATGCTTTAACTAAACATATAGGGAAATAAGCAGCAGTGGTGTATGATATTTTTTCTCTTGTGATTTGACAAATAAGATACCAATTTTTAAAAAATTACATACAATTATTACGGTCCCATTTTCCAGACCAAATTAAGGCAATTGCATCAAATTTAAGTTTCTGTGGTCATTATTCATCATTGCCTTTGTACTTTAGGATGAAAATAAAAAATGGTTCCAAAGAGTTTTCAGACCCCCACCCCTCATTCATATATCTGTAATTGACTCAACTGGACTAATTGCCCCTGGCACAATTGGTTCAATTAAACTTATTCTCCTCACCTTCTCTGAATATCATCCGGGTTCCATCAAGCAATCTCCTGTCCTGTCTCTCAGTGCTTGAATCATTTTTCCTCCTTTGCTGCAGTATATATCATTGACTAACTTATAATAGTGACTTTCCCTATTAGAGCAACTTCTTCATAGCCATAACCAGCATAAGATAGAGCGTGTTCCCCTCATACTTCCCCGGCCTCTTTGGTTCACTGCCTAAGACTTTTTTTTTAATTTTCCAATGTACTTCCTTGAACCCATTGGTTCATGTTACCTCCTTCTTATACAATCTTGCACTTCATTCTTTCTCACATTTTTTTTCATCAAATGTCCACCAGTATAAATTCAAATAACAACAAAATGTTCCTAATGGAAACCCCTCTGTACTCCACATAAGTTTTTATCCCACTGTGGAGGAAACAGGTAAATGTAACTTACTACCATTCCTCTTTCCATTAACAACCTCATTTTTCCCCACTGCTCCAGATATGCATATACATTCAAAATTTTCTTGTTAACCCCTCTCTTCATCCTTTTAACTTTGCAATAACATTCCATAACTGCTGTGTCATGCTCTTCCATCATTAGTCCCAAGGAAATTTTATACCTCATTCCTATAAATCTATAATTAGATTTATAAGATACACTGTATTGCTTGGATTGCTGCTGAGTTTGTGTTATGGTGAATTATATTCCCATTCAAGATATTGTATTTTAATCTGGGGCTCCTCACCTTGTATTGACAGAATTTTTAAATTACAAAAAAGAGCTGTTAGACTGATGACAAATGCCCATTATCTTGCCCCTTGTAGACCGATTTTTAGGAAACTGGGCCTTTTACCCTTTCCTTGTATTTATATATTGTATGTTTTGTTATATATGTATAATAAAATTACTCAATTTAATACAAAGAACACTGTGCATAGTCATTATTCAAGAAGTGCGAATAACTTATATGTGCCATTTATGCGTACAAAAACTGCATTGCTTGGCCCAAAATCAATGGGTCGTAGACTTTTAATGCTTTACCTAATAATTTTAAATGTATGTACTCCCAGTAATTCTGTCTTTAAAGCCCGTTCCACACGATACTTGATCCAGCACAAGGTCTAGTATACTCGCTAGTATGCTAGCTTTCCAGTGTCGTGTGAACAGAACTAGTATAATGGCTGGCAAGCATGCTAGCTAGTATACTTGCTGAGCTACTGGATTTCGTACTTGATGCGGTACTAGATTTCTAGTAGGACCTAGTAGCCCAGTAGCCATCGACCAATCAAGTCACGTTATAGATGCTGTGCGAACTTCACTTTTTTAAAATTAGTATGGAATCATATGGAATAACCGATTCATAGCAAGCACAAGGTCGATGATCGTGTGAAACCTCCCAGTACAGTTCCAATCATACTAGTTTCCGTCCTCAATATCAAGTTGTGGCTAGCACACTAGGTCTTGTGCTGGACCAAATATCGTGTGAAACGGGCTTAAGAACAAAATTAAGCACTTTCTACTTGATAAAATTACACTGCTGATGATGATAAAATTAATGATAAAATATAACAGTTTTTGTAAGCTTTGACCTGTCCTATAACATGCTAGTGATCTCTGGATTAATAAAATTATTATTTATAGTTACTATTAAGCATAGATGGGAAAGACACCAAAAAAATTTAACTGATGAAAGTTAATCTCTGTAGAAGGTAACTAGATAAAGTTAAAAGTTACTTTTCTGAAAAGGTACTTGATTAAAGTTAAAAAAGTAACTTTTACATTAAGAGTTACTTTTTCAGTTACTTTGGCACATATGATGCTGTGGCAATAGAGGCTGTGATGGTTTTTTATTTTGACAAACAAAGCAAACGCTGAAAACTGTCATTGTGGTTTCTTAACCTGTATCCATTTGTTTAAAAATATTTGAAATGGGGATTTTCATTTTAACTCCATTTAGTGTCCAGAGTGTTGTTGGTCACGTTTTCTAGTGTCTGCTGAAAGGATTTGGCAATTTTTCAGAGGTGAAACTCCAATTCCGAGATTTTTAAGTTGTCGAGGAATGTAAAACCATCTAACAGACCATGGTGCATCTGTAATTGGCCGCAATAGATAGTTTTAAGCGGTAGAAAGTGCTTTGAGGTTAGTTTTTGATGTCGATCCCCACATTGAGATGTGAAGTATCCCTTCACAATTGTAAAATTGCAGTGGAAATGGCTTAGTTATATTGGGTTACAGAAGATGCTGAGGGTGTGCCTGCGAACCTTTTCTTGCAAATCACTGGGGGCTGATGTATTGACAAGACAATGTCACCAAGTAAGGCATACGTAGACTGGCGCATTGTAACAGTTATGCTAGTTTGAATGAAACCCTCCCCTTCATTACCCGTCATAGGTCTTTCTCAGCTTCAACTATGTAGCATTGACGACATGATGCCTCCGAGTTAGGCATACGAGCCCTCCAGGATTGTCTTCACATGGTTTTGTGTTTTCTCATCTGAGGGTGTGTTCCTATAGTTTCGCGGTCACTCCCCTCCAACCTTGCCTCAGCCCTATTTTGTTTGAATGTATTGCATAAAAAATTAATGAAAAAAATTGGATCTAGACCTGGCGGTCAATAACAGCTCCCATCACCACGGTGCATCTCTGTGCTAAGGGTGACCACATCTGCAGGGCGGAGGGTAAGAAGTCATTAACAGAGAGACTCCTGATACTGGGCGACCTCCGGTTTTATTTAGCCTTACCCATGCATGCGGGGTGCTGCATGGGCAGACACCATATTTCCCTAGCTACCCGTGGGACCAAACTTGGAACCCTTAAATAAAACTATGGAGGGCGCTGAAAGGTGCACTCTTCACATGGACTCTCGTAGTTCATCTTCTTCCTTGGGGGATGCGATACCAGTGGAGAGCATCGATGAGATCCCAGTCGGGACGCACCCTCTACTACCTTAACCTTGCCTGTGGGGGTTCCTTCTGGGAGACCCATACATCCCAGTTGCCCCTCAAACCCTTTGTGGGGAGAGGAGGACGACATCCTTTCCAACCTCTCTGGGCCCACCTTCAAAGAGGCACCGAGCCTGGGCTCCTCCATGGGGGTAGTCTGACTCGGGAGCCCCTGTGGGTAGGGGCCTAAGGGAAGGCTCCATATCCCCTCGAAGAGAAGGAGACAAGGGAGGAAGAAGATGTGGGCGGGGCCGAACCACGGTCGGCATAGCCATGCTTCAGGCCAACCTTCAGCACAGTAAGGCTGCCTCAGGGGTTCTGCAAAGGATACTCTCTGAAGGTATGGTCAAAATAGCTCTGATTCAGGAACCCTGGGCTTTCCAGGGAAGAGTCAAGGGCCTGAGCATGACGGGGAAAAATACATTACTGCACCACTGTTGATAGGCCTAGATCTTATATCTATGTGAATGGGATAAGTGCTTCGCATCTATCAGAATTTACCACTAGGGACCAGACAGCAGTTCTGCTGACCCTGGGGGAAGATGAGAACAGGAGGGTGGTCATCTGCTCCTCCTACCTGCCATACAATGCACCGGCTCCTCCACCATCGAATGAGATGGAGAGGCTGGTGAGTCACTGTAAGACCAACAGGTGAGATCTTCTGATCGGTTGTGATGCTAAGTCGCACCACATTGTGTGGGGGAGTGGAAGCACCAATGGAAGGGGAGAGGCCCTGTTGGAGTATCTCATGTCTATGGAGTTACAAATACTCAATAAAGGATCACAACCTACATTTGCAAACTGCATTAGGCAGGAGGTGATAGATATTACACTGTGCACCATTTCTCTATTGCACAGGATTGATGAGTGGAGAGTGTCCAGGGAGATAACTTTGTCCGACCACAGACACATACTCTTCACTCTTTTGGAATCCAATCACAGGGAAATAACATATAGGAACCCCAGGACTACCAACTGAGGGCTACATCGAGAAAAGCTGGGAGCTGCCATAGAGGGGGCACCTCAGTGTAAGTTGAGAAATGTGGATGAGGTAGACACTGCTGTTGATTATCTACAGAGAAGCATCATCACATCCTACGGAAACAGCTGCCCCCTAAGGACCAGGAAGGAAGCGAGTAAATTACCCTGGTGGGGAGCAGAATTAAACGATCTCCATAGAGAGACTAGGAAACTCTTTAATAAAGCAAAGAGGACAAGAATGCCTCAGGATTGGGAAAATTTTAAGGTTGCCCAACGGAGGTACAAAGCAGCAATCAAGTGCTGTAAGAGGGATTCATGGAGGAGCTTCTGTGTGAGCATAGAGACTGTTCCACATTTGGCAAGACTTTATAAGATCCTATCAAAAGACTCGGAAGCAGGGGTGGGTTCTCTGCTGCTTCCCTCGGGAGACTTCACGTCTTCCGACAAGGAAGCGCGAAAGCTAATGCTGGAGACCCACTTTCCAGGCTCCTGAGAGTTGAGGGAGATGCATCATGGGAGGAATCCCATCCGTCCGGCTCGGATGGAATGGAGACTTTCCTCCAGCATCGTGACATACAGTTACAAGATGGGCAATCATGAGTTTTAGCCCCTTTAAGGCTGCTGGGGAGGATAGGGTATTTCTTGCACTCCTTCAGGAAGGGCAGGATCTGCTTCTCCTTCTATGGGAAGAATATTCCGCTCCTGCCTGGCTTATGGATGTGCCAAAAGCATGGAGGATCACCAAGGTGGTTTTTATACCTAAACCAGGTAAGACGGACTACACAAGAGCAGACTCCTTTTGAGGAATCAGTCTTATGTCTTTTATATTGAAGACACTAGAAAAGATAGTGGACAGGTACATAAGGGATGGACCATTAAGGGAACACCCCCTACACCTGTATCAACATGCATACCAGAAGGGAAAATCCATGGAGACAGAGCTCCACAATCTTGTTAGCAGGATTGAGGGAGTGCTGGAACATGGAATGTACGGACTGGGGGCATTTCTTGATGTTGAGGGAGCATTTAATAACACGTCCTTCGATCATATCTGCATTGCTGCAAGAAGACATGGTATCCATACATTATGAGCTGGATTAGATACACGTTGGAACAAAGAACTGTCAAGGTAGTCTTGAGAGACAGTTCAATGAAGGTAGCTGTGACTCGAGGCTGCCCTCAGGGAGGAGTGTTATCTCCACTCCTCTGGAATATGGTAGTCGACAGTCTTATTTTAGAATTGAATAGGACTGGCGCATACACTCAAGGGTACACAGATGATGTGGCTATACTCATCACTGGAAAGTACCTCGATACTGTCTCTGGAGTCATACAGAAAGCCCTGGATAAGGCAATGGGCTGGTGCGCAGAAACAGGGCTGACTGTAAATCTGGAGAAAACTTATCTTGTATTGTTTACCAATAGGAGGAAAATGGAGGGCTTTAGACCTCCCCCTCTGCAGGGTGAGGTTCTATACCCTTCACCATCGGTTAAGTATCTTGGGGTTATTTTGGACTCCAAGCTCAACTGGGGAGAGCATTTGGAGACCAAGGCAAATAAAGCCTGTGCCTCCTTATGGATGTGTAGGAGGACCCTTGGTAAAACATGGGGACTTCAGCCAAAAGCCATTAGATGGATTGATAGGGCAGTCATTAAACCTAGTTTCTTGTACTGCTCTATAGTTTGGTGGAAAAGAGTCCAGCTCAAAACTGCAGGGAACAAACTGAACCACCTTCAAAGAATGGCCTGCATGGGCATTTCAGGGGCTATGAGAACAACCCAAACTCTGGCGCTGGAAACGCTGCTGAACAGACTGAAACACATATGCACGGAGTCAGGCAGCTTTAAAGGTGCTGACATCACCATGGTGCAAATCACAGCTGATGCAAGAGTGTCGTGAGGCGCTCAATGATACAGGGAGATGCGGCAAGGTGGAACTTTTCTGGGTGCCTAGTCATGCAGGCATATCCGGAAATGAGATGGCTAATGAGCTGGCAAGGGCCAGTTCCAGCCGAAATCCGATTGGACCACAGCCAATCATACCTATTGCTACATCAATAGGGATAGCAGAAATTAGAATGTGGGGCTTAGCCCGGCATTCTGAGATCTGGCGAACTACACCAAGTCTTAGAAAGGCCAAACTACACATAGGAGAACCCAGGCCTGGGCTTGCCAAAAGACTCCTGTCACTAAACTGGGGTCAATTACGAATGGTAGTGGGACTCCTCACGGGGCACTACCAGGTGATGAGGCACCTGCATCTCCTGGGATTCGTAGATTCACCTAGATGCAGGTGATGTGAAGAAGGGGATGAAACTACATCCCACATATTATGCAAGTGCCCTGCTGTGATGAGGACTCGAAATAGGTACCTGGGGTCTCCATTTTTGGAACCCAAGGAGGTAAGGCAAATCCCCATAGGGGACCTGTTGGCCTTTAGCAAGGTGATCGGCCTTTATTGGTGATTTCTTTATAAGGGTGGTTGGCACAATGGGCCAGTGGGTCTAAGTGCCTCAGGGCCTCCTTGGAGGAACTCCACCACAAATAATTCTATTCAATTCTATCCCTTCACAATTGTAAAATTACAGTGGAAACAGCTTAGTTATATAGATTTACAGAAGATGCTGAGGGTGTGCATGTGCACCTTTTATCGCGAATCACTGGGGACTGATATATTGACAAGACACGAGTAAGGCATACGTAGACTGGCGCATTGTAACAGATATGCTAGTTTGAACGAAACCTTACCCTTCGTTACCCGTCATAGGTTTTTAGGCGACCCTTCTTTCTCGGCTTCAACTATGTAGCATTGACGACATGATGCCTCCGAGTTTAGCATATGAGCCCTCCAGGATTGTCTTCACGTGGTTTTGTGTTTTCTCATCTGAGGGTGCGTTCCTACACTTTCGCGGTCACTCCCCTCCAACCTTACCTCAGCCCCATTTTTGTTTGGATGCATTGTATAAAAAGTTAATGAAAAAAATTAACTGAAGTTAGTTTCCCATCAGTTAATGCAAAATTTTAATGATTAAAAGTTAACTCATCTAAAAAGTAATGATTAAATTAAATAGTTAACCACATTTTTAACAATTAATTTTAATCGTTAATCCCAACTATGCTATTAAGTAACATCCATCTCTTGAGTCTCTGGCTAGCATCAGGTTTCATTGCCATCATAAGGACTGTAGACTCAAGAGGGATTTGGAAGTTTTTGTAGCCACTTCCAATGCCCATCGGATGAGTGGCTATACTGCTTTGGGATCACGCATACGCAGCAGACCGAGAGAACCAAAGATGATGGCCTTCTACATGCATGCTAAAAGCGATTCCGCCTGTGCGGTGCAGGCCAGAATACACTTGATGTCATCCACCAGCGATCCCTTCACTTCATCATGCACACCTATGATGAGGACTACTAACTTAACAGTGTGACCAGGGTACATTTGTTGAAGTTCAAACAGCAGGTCTTGATATTTTGTCCATTTCTCCACCTCCTTTGCATCCATATTGGTTTCGGCAGGTGCTGAAAACTCGATTACGTAGATTGAGCGGGAGAGGTGGTTGAGGAGAACAATATCATGCTTAGCTGCTGCCTGGTGGTGGAAAAGGAATAGCTCCACCAGATTTTACATTTATCGTTCTCCATGATGGATTCGATCTCTCCAGGTGCTTGTGGCAGCACAGGTGTCTCCTCCAAGCCATAATGGTGCCACAGGTGAAAATATAACACCTGCAGAGCCACAATGTCGAGCTAAATACACTGACTCGGCGTATAAACTACAGCGGATGAGAAGATGACTCAATTCTCTATTGAGTCTTATTATTTATTATTTTGTTAGTTATAGTTAAGTAACTTCCACCTCTGAGTCTCCAGCTAGCATCAAGTTTCTGTCCAAGTTGCCGTCATAATTGCCAGACTCGAGAGGGGTCTCGCCTACAGGTAGCCACGTCCACCACTGTCAGATAGGTGGCTACCCTGCATTATGGTCATGCACACGAAGCAGGCGGAAGGACCCTAGAAGGACAGCCTTCAGCCATCCACTTGCGCCCTGCATGCTGGGATGCACTTGAGATTGTCTATCAGTGAGCTCTTGACACCACCAAGCATGCCCATGATGAGGACTACCAGTTTCACAGAATAGTCCGAGTACATCTACTGGAGTTCACACAGCATATCTTGATATTTAGTTCTTTTTTTCTATCTCCTTCGCTTCCATGTTCATTTTGGCCAGTGCCCAAAAATTGATCACGAACATGGCATGCGAGAGACTGTCGAGGAGAATGATATCAGGCTTCGTCGCCTCCAACTGCCTGGTGGTGGGGAAGGAATAATTCCACCAGATCTTGCACTTATCTTTCTCCACGATGGACTCAATGTCTCCAGGGGCATAAGGCAGCACTGGATTCATGTCTATGCCGTAATGGTGTCTGAGTTAGTAATAAAACACCCGGAGAGCCGAGTTGTACCAGTTTATGTATGCGTTCTTCGCATAAAAGCTGCAGCCGGAGAGTAGATGACCCAAAGTCTCCGGCTGCCTTCGGCACGCTCTGCATCTCGGGCCCATCATGTTTGCCCCAAAGATGAGGTGACGGTACAAGAGGGTGTTGATGACACCATATTGGCACGCGAGCACAAATCCCTCAGTTTCTGAATTCAGACCTGCAGAGTGCAGGAAGGCGAAAGTGAGCTCTTTAGATAGTCCATGCATTCCAAGTTTCGATAGAAACTTCCATGCGTGGCCTTCTCGGTATGCTAGCGGAGCAGGGTCTTTTGCTCCGCTTTATTTCAAGCTTAATATTATTATTATTTGCCTTGTCATAGAGAGTTCATCATAGGAACAGGCGAGGTGATAGTAATGTTAAGTTCATAACAAAAGATTTATGATTAAGTGAAAATTAATATCGTTTAAAAGCTATGATATTTCCCTTGAATTAAAATATATTAAAAGGCAGCAAAATCTAAGAATCACTTTACTTTTAATTTAAAAAAACTTCAGCTATACAAATTTTAAGGGATTTCCCTAAATAACTTCCATTTTTAACAACTAAAACAAACACAGCAATGTATATGTATAACAGTAGTTGCCAAAATAAATATCTCGAGTTTTTTGGGATGAACTGCTTTTCATTGATTCAACTTGTATAAATAACTAACCATCTCTGAATACATTATTTTTAGATAAAACATCATTGTCTTCTGGTCACTTCTGCTGGCAGGCATATCAAATTCATTGTGGCTTCTTTATATTTAGTTATGGTCATGATGTCCTCTCCTAGAAAAGGAATGAAACCATAAGACTACATTTTTACAATTAGCATTTTTTACAAAAAATAGTATTCTTCCAGGTCATGCCAATTTGAGTTTACATTTAAATTTGAAGTTAATATTTTGAATTAGTGTTCAAATCTCAACCCCTTCTTTTTCTAACAAATGTGCAAAACACATAGCTTGGATGCGCTGAGAAAATAAAGTAGTGGGGATGGAGAAAATTGTACTCATTTTCAAGGATTCTTTACACTGAGTGACTCACTAGACAACCTAATTTCTAGGATTTATGCTGATACTATCATCTTTAGAGGAAAATTCAAAGAGAAGCCCTTCCATTATTTTGCACATATTTTGCGGATATTGTTTTCTATTCCTTTCGCTTTTTAATACATCATAGAAGTTCTTATTGCAGTAAATTTACACCTTGCATTCCATCACATATAACCCTCTCCTCTGTTTGGCTCCCTTTATTTTGGTTATGGAAGCTTCTGCACATGCCCCATTTCTTTAATAATGCTTCAAGAGTAAATTTTTGCAAAGAAAAAGGTAGGTACGTTTCCATTAGCATATTTTTTTAAAAGTAATTACCTAAATAGCTTCATTTTGGAAAAAACTAAACATTTTTTCATATATGTAGTTTACTGCCTCTCTCTCTCTCTCATCTCCCCTAGGACCAATACTCTTTCTGATTTTCATAAATTACCTAACTTTGAAACAAATGTTCAATTAACATGATCACTGTGTTATCTTTGCTGATCATGTGAGTGTGGTATCTTTAGGTAAAAATATCAAAAATCTACTTCAACCTTCAAGTAATTATTTTTACAAAAACAATAAAACTGATGTGATGACAATGATATTCTATGAGATAGTCATAAGTTTACATAACCAACGTTTTTTCAGCTGAAAATAATAAACTTGAAAATAATTGTCATCTGCATTTATATATATTATAATTTAAACGCTGTGAATAACTTTAAATTTCTCAGAATACATACATATTACACATTCCAAGAATGATGTGCATTTACAAATTTATACAATTAACTAAATTCAATAGTTTAACTGTTATCCATTTAAAATTTTTCTGTAAGCCTATATGTTCTAAAACTTTTACATATAAATACTATGGTCTATCTTACTTCTAAATTTCAAATGGGATCACATTTAGGGGAAATTTCCCCTGATTAAATGATGTATTTTTAACTCAAAAAATGTTATTGAGAATAATGTGTAATAAACCCTACCACACTTACTATCTGTCCCTTTTTAGACAGCTTAGGAATTCAACTGTGCCTTTAGTATATATTTATGTATTAGTCTATTCTTATATTTAAAAAATCTATCAGAATTTAATTTTAACAACAATTACCATGCTAATAAAACAGAAATAGGTATGACATGCATATGCTTTCATCTAATCTGGCCCTAACTTCAACAGCTTCTCACCTTCATGTGCATAATATATCACCTACTACCACTATTAATAAAAAACAAAAAATATTGACCATTTAAAAATGTATTCATAGTTATCTTTTAGATGTTAGTTACCTTTTACAGTTAATGACTATTTGATCCTTCTTCATCAATTATATTTTTTGCGAAGTGCCTAATATACTTGTGCACGTGTACATACTATTATCACTGCAATTTATATTCTGGCCACATAAACTCTTGTTATTATTATCAACATCACAGTCGGTGCTTATAATTTTATCTAGTACCAAATGTGCCCATGATGTCATTTGTAAGTATTATTTCAAACCTCCATCCCTTTTCCCCCAAGGCTACTTCTTCCCAATAATTTACCCATTCACATTACTCCACTACCACCACATAAATAAATTTCAGCTTCCCTTAATGCCATTCACTTATTCCACATATTAGGTATATGATCTGAATTTGAAAGATGACTTGAAAATGTTGAATAAAAACAAAACTAGCAGTCAATCCATACACATCCCTCAAACTATGAACTTTGCACTGATTACATAAACTACGGTGATTTGTACAATTAAGGAATGAATATTTGGATAGATGAAGACATTTTTAGAAAAGGGAGGAAGAGTGGAATGTAACCCAGCATTGGTGTTCTCCTCTGTGCCTCCTCTTAGCATAAGGTGCCAAAGGGCCCACCATTTAACGTTCCATCCAACAGATAAGAGTACTGCACTCAATGTGCTCTCCACACAGCACTCAAGTAGGGACTGGTATTCTACTGAAAAATCATTCACCACCCTTTGTTTTGTAATTGTCTTTGTGTTAAGTTAAAAGGTGTGATGTAATCTCCACATTTTGAGCAACTAAAGCCTACTTCTACCCCAACAAAATAAAAAGGAAACTACTTGGTTAAAATGCCAATAATCTCAGAGGATTCATCTATTGGTAGAAGGTACAAATGAAAATAATGTGTTTTCCTCATTTTAAAGGCTGGTAGACACCCTAACTACTTCCCAAAAAAGGATAGAGCAGGCGAGATGAGTTTGCAATTCTATGTCTACTTTGCAATTATTCTTTGTACTGTTATGAGAATTGGAATGTAAATTTTCAAAAACTTTCAATACTTTCCCGGTAAATTTCTTGTTGCAGGAAAAGTAGAAACTGAATACTGGACCGACACAATTTATCTGCAACTCTGCATTTGTTCCCATACATGGCAGTAACTTAATGCACATAGTTACATAATCAAAGGAGTTTATAAATACAGTAAAACCTCTTTATAATGAATCTGACGGAACCAAAGTTTTGATAATTTGTTGTAATGCGGTTATTTGAAAACATCCATGTATCAATTTGTCTCTACTAAAAAGTGCAAGTGCTCCTATGCTAACTTTTTGTTATTTTTAATGAGGCATTTGAAATTAAAAATTACTCAAAGGTTATGAAACAATTTTATAATCGATAAAATTTAGTTAGTGCTGGCATATAGCTTAATGCTGTGAACTAATAAGTAGAATAGTACAGTTGAGCATCTTTAATCCGGCACAGTCGGGACCGAAGTGATGCCGGATTAGGGATTTTGCCGGACTATGGGTCATGGCAACTAGTCTATTTCTGACGTCCGGGATGTTTTCATTGAAAGGAGTCGATTATTTATAACAAAATATATTCGTTTGCCATTTACTGTACATTATTGTAAAAAGAGTTACTGAGAATAATCAGAAAGAAATGGTTTCTTAATACACAAATTTATTATTTAAAATTATCGAAGTTGCGGAGTGAGTGAAAATAACGGAATCTAAGCATTGTGCATATTGCTGCACATATAAAAGTTTCATATTGTTATTGGAAAAGGGTATAAAAATTGATATTTCTTACACTGTAATATGCGTAACATAACTTCCTACCGCGCTCGATTTGTTATCAGCTGATTCAGCGCAATGCCAACGTGTGAGTGTCGTGTGTACGCCCATCACTACGTCGCCGCGGGCGACCGGACTGGATTATTCTTTAAAGACCATCATCAAGAGTAGTCTTCCTTCAACAATTTCAGGCTGATCATCGTTATCCCCACTCGGATTTATTGTTATTAATTACCATTTCAATGATTTCATCATCTATGATATGTTGTGTGGTGAGAATATCGTGGCCGCTTTAACTATCCTTTCGTCAAAATTTACCAATTCCATTTCCTTTAATTCAGGGTTATGGATGATGTTTGCAAACTCCATCATCATATTTTTATCCTCAGAAACATGAAATTTTTTAAATCCCCAATTATTTTGTCTATATCAAACCTTAAAGCAGTCCAATATTTAAACCACGCGTGTTTTTAGAACGGATATTGAAATGCTATTGCCTGCACGTGAAATTTCCCGAATCATGTCTTTTGGATTGATCATGTCTATTTCTAAAAGAGTTTATCCTGCTCCATTAGCATTTGGCCAGAAATACTAACTAAGGCCTTCACTCCGACGCAATCGAAGCATCGCAATCTAAATCAGCACTTAAATCTTCTTTCATAGTTTTTCTCTCTGTTATCTACTTCTTCGTGTCACTTTAACAGTCAAATTCTGATGATTTTTTTCTCTTTCAGCTTCTTAATGTGTTATATTGTTGAAGATCCCACATAGTATGTTTCAGTCAAACGCTTTACTGATGCAACGGCATCAAGCTTTTTCACAACTTGCACTTTTTTTGCGATGGTTAACGTTTTGTGCTGATTCCACAACTGTATGGATGAGACACGTTTTAAATTACGGCTAGTGGTCAATCAAAAATGCGCACGCCATTGAAAGTGGCTGATCTGTAATTCGTCGTATTCTGTCTCGGCGATGTCGTCAAATTTATATGTTCACTTCAAGTTCCAGAATAATTCCAGTGTAGGCGAGAAATTAATAAGTACCAGAAATTAATGTTTAAATTATTCTGATTCTCGAAATGGGAAAATTAACGTTAAGAATGGTATCTCGGTATTAATATAAGAATAATATCTCGGCAGGTTATGAAGCAATGTTCCGGTTAAAAACGTTTCGGCATTTTCCACTAAGTACCAGATAGTCACGGCAAAATTGCCGGATTATAGGTGCTCCCGGATTAGGGGTTCCCGGATTAAGGGTGCTAAATAGGGATGGGACGTTCGAATCTTCGAATCCTCGAATCCCTCGAATAATGGCTCTTTTCTCGAATCTTCGAATCCTCGAATCCATTGTGTTTCACCTCGAATCCGAATCCTTAAGGGGGGCTTTATAGCTCGGCGGCGGCGGCACTTACGATGGATTTCGCCGCGGAAGGAAATCGGTGGACCTTCATAGCTCTGCGGCGCGGCATGAAAAAAGAAGATCGCAATGCGTTGCAAGGCACTGGAACTTGTCGCCTTGTGCTTCTGTTCACAGTTGAATCCGGCTTTTTGAGTTTCGTCTCCTTTTTGCGTCGTGCGTAGTTCATTTTGGTTAGCAGTAGTATATTTTAGTTGGGCATAGTATAGTTAAATTTAGTATGGGAATAGTTTAGTTCATTTCAGTTTTTAAAAACCAGGACCTTCAGCAATATATTAATAATTTGCGGTGTATTACTTATAAAACTTTGAGATGGGATGCATACTGCAACGAAACATTAAACGACTATGAGATACTATTCCATGTGTGTACGCGCAATGCAATAGTTACATTTTCACTAAACTCTTATTTCTGGGATAGCTGTGACTTCTCTTCTTCGGTTATAAATTTAACACTTCATAACAACCTTTATATTCATAATACATCTCATACGCGCTCATGAAAGAGCCCAATAGAAGACATTCAAGAATGCTGGGCAATTCGAATTAACCGGGCCTCCCTCTTCTTGCCGCTGGGATTCAGCAAGGCTGAATATTTGCGGCAGCCGCTAGCCGTTTAAGCGCTAGTCAGCGACGCTCAACGGTCTGACGTCATGATTTCCAAAGGCGTGTTCTCATTGGCTGATTTCTGCTGCTGGAGCTCTGCCGCCGAGCTATAAAAGCCTCCCTAAAAATCTAAGTCACTCTCAAGAGAGACAATGCTCTCTGCTTCCTCAAGTTTCTCTGTTGTAATGGACAGCCCTTCACGTGACTTGAGCCCTAATTACCCTTTGCCGAAGAGGAAGAACTCTGGGCCATCACAATTGACATTGAAAGGTTTCATGGAGAAAAAGGGAAAATTCAAGCCAGGTGATCAACGAAGTAAAGAAATCACAAGATTAATTGCTGAGATGGTGTGCCTGGATAATCAGCCCCTGTCAGTTGTAGAGAATAAAGGTTTTCAGGCTCTGGTTCTCCATTTAGAGCCAAGATACACAATGGCATCTAGGAAGCATATTGGAAATAAATTAATTCCAGAAATGTATGATGAAACAAAAACAAAAGTCGGGGCTATTCTCAGCAAAGCAGAGAGTATTTCCATTACAACAGATATGTGGACATCAACGAGTAATGATGATTACCTCAGTATAACTGCTCACTTCATTGATGCTGACTTTAAATCTCACCATTTGTGTTTAGAGGTAGTGCCTTTTCCTGAAGTGTCACACACTGGTCAAAACTTGAGGGTATTTATTTGTGAAACTCTTAAAAGCTGGGACATAGAAGACAAAATATTTTTGATTGTGCGTGATAATGGGAGGAACATATGCTGTGCTCTTAATGAGTCTGATTTCAGCCATATTCCATGTCTTGCTCACACACTGCAGTTGGTGGTCAAAGATGGACTTCTTAATAATAAGATGGTGAGTGGTTTGATTGCTACATGTCGGCGTCTTGTAGGTCATTTTAAACACTCTTCCAAAGCTACCAAAGTTTTAAAAAAAGCCCAAGTGACTGTGGGAGTTAAGCAACACAGGCTACTGCAGGATGAGCCCACCAGATGGAACTCCTCATTGCATATGCTTACAAGGTTGCTTGAACAAAAGGCAGCAGTTACACTGGCAGCGACATATCTTACTGTTCCTGTTGAATTAACTTCTCATCATTGGGAGCAGATTGTAAGTGTTGCAGGCATTGCAAACATTTTTAATCAAGCAACGTTTGCCGTGAGTTCAGCTGATGTAACCATATCAGAAGTTATCCCCATCATTAACAGTGCAATGCATGAATTGAAGAAACCTGCACCAGTCTCTTCTGGCTTACAAGGTGTGAAAAACGACTTATTGACTGCACTGAAGTGCCGATACCCATCAGTGGAAAGTAATGAATTCTACGCTGTTGCAACTCTCCTTGATCCAAGGTTCAAAGGAAGTGTTTTCCAAAGTAAGGAGCTTTTGCAACAAGCCAAAACCCAGCTAATTCAGGAGGTTAAAAGCATAAGTGGCACATATCCTGAGGAAAGGAGAGAACTGGTAAGTAGGCTAGCGTAAGAAATTTATCATTTGATTGCTTCTTATTTCATGGTTTATGTAGACATGTTAAAATCTTTCCATTTTCTTTCTTATCATAGGCTCCCACATCAGATGTTAAGACGTCGATGCATGGAATGTGGTCATTTTATAGTCGTATTATGAGCCCTGTAATCTAATCATTCTGCTACTGCTGAGGAAGAAGTGGAAAGGTATTTGCAAGAAGAGCTTCTTCCTCCTGAAAACAATGCCTTAGAATACTGGAAAAGAGTTGTACATCAGTTTTCAGTGCTACCAAAACTGGCTAGGAAGTACCTTTCAGCACCACCCTCAACAGTGCAATCAGAGAGACTGTTCAGCACGGCTGGCATTATATGTGATAAGAAGAGGAATCGGCTTGATCCTGAACGTGTTAAAATGCTCATTTTTTTAAATAAAAACTTAAAGCATTAAAGTTTTTATATGCTTGCAGTTGGAGTGTTTAATTCTATAGTGTGGAAAATTAATATTAGAATTCAAAATAAATACAAGCTTATGTAAAAATGACAAGGCAACATTTAGATTCTTGATAAAATTTACGATTCAAGGTAAAGTTAAGATTTGGATTCGAAATAAGATTCGAGATTCGAGGGTGAATTTAAGATTCGGATTCGAGATTCGGATTCGAGAAAAACTGGATTCGACCCATCTCTAGTGCTAAACTGTACCTAAATTCATTTCATTTTTAGCCCTGAAAAAGCTTATTTATTTTATTTCTGAAAAGGGATATTTTTTCGATGAGGTGTTATCAAATTCCAATTTTATTTTTACTTTTATTCATTCACAGCATTTGCTTGAGTGTTACCAAGAGAAAAATGGTCAATGTTTTCGTATTTCTTGGCATATCAACAGCCTTGGCATTAAGCATATCAACAGCCTTTTTCTACCAAGTAGAGCCCCCTGACCAAAAATGCTGCAAGGTCGACAGCAGAAAATTCAATTTCGTTGGAAGAATGAAAGTCTCAGGACTATTTATATCACCATAGAGCCCTTTTTCTTTTAATAATGATAATGACTATTTAAGTTTTTTTTATTTTTATTTGAAATATTTTTCACAAAATCTTTCAATGGAACAAAACTTCATGTAATGCTTAGATTTGTACACATGTTCCATCCAAATAAATAGAGATGACCATGTAAAGGGGTCCATGCTAATTGCAATATAGTGTTTTTAAATTATTAACATTTAGGGATGTGCGAGTAGCACTTTTTGACCTCGAGTCGAGTATCGAGTCGAGTTGTAAAGTACTCGCGAGTATCGAGTCGAGTCGAGTCGAGTTTGTACATTATTGTACTTGAGTGAAGAGACCCAGTTCTTACTTAAGTCATCGCAATTAAAGTTAGCCAGCAACCTGACTATCAAATGGCAGGTCTACCTACCTAATGCATAGTTATAAACAGTCAAATTAATATGGCACGTAGCGCAGGCCAAAAGACATAATGGAAATTTTCCGGTAGTTCTCAAAATAAGAAAATTACCTTCATTCCTAGGATTACTCAAAAATGTGTAAATTAGCTTGCAGTACGGTACCTAGAGTGTACTTAGGCATAATATGAGGCCTATATGAGTGACATGCCCTATTAACTTGAAAGTAAGCCAGGAAGCAAAATATTTTTTCTTAAGGAATACATAAGCCTAATTAGAAGAGCAGTCCTTGTATTTCGCATTCCTATATTTCTTTTCAGAGCTAAACGCTTTCTCAGTGATGTCGTGTATGCCGGGGTTAGTCCAACAGTACAGTGAATTTCATTCAATATGCCTTATTTGTGCAGTATATATTTGATAAGCTCGCGCCTCAAATTTATGATTGGCCGTTAATTACATAGTTAGTTTTAACACATAATTTTCTTCCTCTTCCAATTAATGGCACCATCTCTTCAAAATCGGTGATTTCTGCCTAAACATGATAGAACTTAGAATCATAAAAAGAACCTGGGTCAATCACCCCCATTTGCACGATGCATGAACACCCAATATCAGCACGGGTTATTTCCAATATCCATAAATGCAAGTTAATAATGCTTGAACAATGAATTTTCATTCACGGATTAATGTGAGCAGGTACATGAACTTTGTATAGAGTCCTGTGGATTAAAGTTTTCGATTTCTAAGGAAATATATTGGAACAAAAATATATTATAGATAATTATCTATAGATATTTATAATTATCTATCTTAAGATATGACTAGGAACTTGAAATTAATGATGTAATTAATAATCCTAAATAGGAAATAAAAAATTGGAATAATAAAACTTATAAGTTTTATACGATACCTATATCATCCGTAATGCCCTTACAATAGGATGCCTACCATCCGTTACAAAATTTCCTTCACCCGTGAGTTTGAATCTCCAAGATGGCTGAAGCGATTCCAAAATAAAGTATATCAAATTAAAGCTTGTTTATTTCTACGTTTAATGGTAGCATTAAAATATTTTTACAATTTTTTTTACTGAAGTACGTGTTTAAGAACGGATTTTTGGCAAATTTTTTCTTTGATACCGGATGGATCCATCGAATTCGGGCATCGTAAGAACAACACAGATCGAGATATCAAACTTACCTTTTCGCATATTGTAGCTAAGGGCTTTGTTAATAGTTATACGAATTTTCATACTATTACGTTCATCAATATTTTTGTTATTGATGAATTTGTCAGACTGCGTTATTTTCCGTCCCGCACGATTTCCGTTCCGGAAATCACCGTTTGGACCTTTCTCTTGCTCTCGAGTCATTAATATGCATCCACTTATGAAATCTCAGTAGAATTCGTTGATTATTTGATATCGATATATATTTATTTTCGGCTATAAAAGCACGCTCTAATGTCCAGAGCATGCCTGGAAAGGTAGCGCGCGCGTGGAATCATCTGCTGCAAGCAGATCGCCTATCGCTGTGAATGAGTCATGAGGACTCGACAATAGCGGAAAAAAGTATCGCCTTTAAGAATGCAAGTCAGTGTCATTTTAAGAACTGACGGTATCTTTGGAAGCATACCGTCATTATGCCTCCTCGCGCAAAGATTTTGGAGACGGAGTTGAAGATAATTTAAAATGCAATTTGTTTCTTTCGCCGAAAAGCCGAGAAATGTGGGGACAAAAGCTATCTCTCTTATCGCATATTTTATTTTGGTGAATACTGCAACTTATAAAATTTTATTCAAGCATAGGCAAGGATATTTTTCCTGTGCATACTAGAGAAATTTTCTCGCGTGGTGTTTGGTGCGCGCGGTAGTTTCTACCTACGGTAGCTTACAACTTGACAACCTCGAGCAGCTTATCTCTCCAGGCCAAATGTCCTGTCGCGTGGAGCTCGCTTTCCGAAATAAATATATACACGTTGAAAGCATATCTAATTCTCCCAATTTATTAAGTCATTTTACACGTTCTTAGTTTTCAAACACGAAGAATACCATCAAAACGAACTAAATTTCCGACTTCCGCATGCTGAGATAGCGCATTTTTAAATATTATTCGTTACGTAATTAGTAACTGAGTAATCTATTTTAAACTTTGTTTAGTCTAAGATAAATATATGTTCCATATCTTATGCGAAGGAAAGAGAAGTGGCTTTTCATGTGTATCTTCAAGTGGGCGTCAAACTTCCTTCCCGGAACTTGAATAATATCCGGCGTTTTTATCTGCCTCAGTTGAAAAATTAATTAATATAACAAGCTAAAACTATATTTTTGACATTATTAAACGTATAAATAAACAAGAATTAGTTCGATATACTTTATTTTAAAATTGAACTACTCATTTTTGTGATCTAAACCTTCAAACTCAGGGGATGAAATTTTACAACGGACATTAGGTGCTTTGAGCTCGAATATAGTCCCCCACCCCAGACTTTTTCCGCGAATATCTCGGCCAAAAAGGGGGGGGCTAGCTATATTCGGAGGAATACGGTACATTGCGGTTTCATGGACCGTGTAACCACCGATTCATCCATTCGTTCACGCAAACGTACATGAATCCGTTCACGTAAACGTACATGAAACCATTCACGCAAACGTAAATGAACGTACGTAAGTACATGTTCGTACGTGTTATCTACCGTGTAACCAGAGATTTACTCGATTTTGATGATAGCGCTTCCTGTCGGCAGATTTCTGAACCTATTGGCCTTGGCGGCTCCGTCGACAAAAACTACTCGACTCGACTCGACTTTCGTAAAAATACTCGAGTTCTCGAGTCGAGTACCAACTACTCGACTCGACTCCAATTTTCGAGTACTCGCACATCCCTATTAACATTTATAAACGTTTTCAACTATTAATTTTGGTTTATAGAGGTTCAATTTGAGGAAAGCGCTATTCTCTTCGTTAAATAAATGTTTATTTAATATTGGAGGTTCATTTCGTAGAGGCCTGTGTTATTCTATTTGAACGGTCAGGACCAGAGACAGTTTGTTACGTGGAGGTTTTCGTTACTGAGTAGTCCATTAACACGTTCACTGCGGAGCTGTTTAAAGCCCTACTCCTCACAGCGCGGCGTGACCCACCGGTGGGTCACAGTCCTTCCGAGCTTCTGGCCACTGCCGAGAGATGGTGGTTGAAGCAGCAATATTCAGCTGTTTCCTGAGATTAGAGGAAGGCTGGGGGAGGCTACTCCCAGCTTCGCCCCCAGCCCACCCCTCCCCCGGCCACGTGGGGCACGCTATCAGCTAGACCCTGGGTTGGGATGGGGGAAGAG
The DNA here is from genome assembly GCA_933228895.1 of Platycnemis pennipes. Lineage (NCBI taxonomy): Eukaryota > Metazoa > Arthropoda > Insecta > Odonata > Platycnemididae > Platycnemis > Platycnemis pennipes. Next base: position 104,036,410 of record OW121851.1, read on the forward strand.
AGGGCCAAGAATACAATGCATGTGGTAAAGATTTGCTGACGTTCGGAAAACCCAGGAGACTCCCACCCGTCTCTGTTTATTGCGCCTGCCCTTGTTCGTGCCCGTCTGTGAGACGTAGACACCCGTCCATGCGTACCGATTCCCCAGCCCTGCTCACACTATGAGAAAAGGGAAGGGGGATCCTTTGGAAAGAGTACATAGTGGTTTGTCTCACTCAGAAAAAAGTAGTGTCTGCAATTCGGAAGACGTTCACCCGGCAAGGGCACGGTCACTCATCCACCACTGAGGGATTGGCTCAAGAACGCTACGCGACTCTTTCCCAATTGCCCTTCCGTAGAGGGGGGGGGGGGTGAAGGGAAGAGAGAGAGTCAATCTCTCACACAGCCGGGCGAGTGCAGTTCGGACTGTTTAGTTTCGAGCAACTGACGGACAGCCAAGAGGTTGAGGAGAAAAAATTGTCCTAAACATTTTCATTATTTTTAATAAGTTGATATGTTTTACTATATCGAGCATTGTTCATCCTTATGTATAAAAATTGCATAAACATGAAAAAAAAACAAAAAGAAAGCAAAAAATAAACGTATTTTGGATATATTACGCTAATATGTAAATTTGTTCGTGACCCACCGGTGGGTCACACCGCCTACGCTGAAAAACGTTTCAGGAGGGGCGGCGTGACCCACCGGTGGGTCACACTAAGTGACACAAAGCAGTCTGTTATTTGAACTGTGAATAACCTCTGGGTGAAGTCACTCGAGAAGATCTCGATTCCTACTCTCACAATACTCCTCGCAAGTTGAGACAATTCAATGAATTAAAAGGCCGCGGCGCTAGAAGGATTAGCGTGACCCACCGGTGGGTCACGCCGCAGCGAACGTGTTAACCAGAGGTTTTACAGTATTCATGCAAGGCTTTCTTTCCGGGTGATGGGAAGCGTAATTGTTGGTGGCCTCCATCGCCAAGTCACGACATCTTCACAGGTTCTGTATAATTTAAGGCCTACCTTACCCAAGGATAGACCAATACGCCCTTGGAATGCCGTCGCTTTTTGTCCACGACTGCTTATTCGATGACTAAACTCGCTTATCTCGCAGCTAACCTCTATATCTAGAGGTCGACCCACCAATTGCAACCCAGTGGATGCACTCAGTGGCTTTAAGCTCAGCCGTGAGGGTTTAGGATTATCATACATAAAATATATCACAATAACACACAAAAATTCCAAATTAAAATAATTGAGAACTGTAAAACACCATCAAGGTTTAAAATAGCAACTCCAATCAACTAACCTGAATTAAAGATAGATTCAACAGCATCCTTGTACTTCTCCGTATCCTCCTTGCTTATGTTATTTCTGGGATTCTCTTTCCCATCATTGTCCTTCCAACCTAATAAACGACTAAAACTTTGCTCTGACACACTGCCCTTCCATAAGTACACCTCCATGTCTTCTCGCAGCTTCTCACTTTCCCATGGTTCAATTTTCTGAAAGATAGATTTAATCACATTATTATTTTTTAATACAAGCTTTCATATGACTAAATATTGTATGGTAAAGTGAATTAAGCCAATGCATTTAATAAATTCTGAAATTAGACAAAATTATTGAATTAGTGAAATATGAAACAATCATAACCTTCGCATTATATGTCTACAAGGAGGCACAGTGGTGAAAAGTATGATAATTCAATGACAAATAAAATGACAAATTTTACACCTGAAAATATTCCATATTGGCAAGAATCTAAGACAGTTCGCCTAAACAACGGAGTTCATCTTACAAACATAAGCAAAATCCTTGATATTCAATATGACTGCACAATATATACGTTTATGTCTATCAGCTTACATATTGTGCAAGTCTGTTTACATGAAAGTTTCACCAACGTTATCTGAATTCACTGTTTGTACAAATCTTCTGGAAATGTTACGATATATGCATGTATGGGAGGGACGGAATTGAAGTAGGGGAGTATGGTCTGGGGGTAAGGAATGACCAGGGCAAGAAAGCAGTGGAGTTCTGTAGGAGGATTAATTTAGTGATTATAAACACCTGATTTAAACACCACCCTAGGCATAGGTACACATGAAAAATGCTGGGGGATACTAGAAGGTACCAACTAGACTACATCATGATTAGGCAAAGATTCAGGAACAGCATAAAGAACTTGCATAGTTTCCCAGGTGCAGATGCAGACTCCGACCATAACTTGGTGGTGATGAAATGTGAGATGAGACTAAAAAGGTTGAATGTAGGAAGGAAAATAAAAAAGTGGGATGTAGGAGCCCTGATTGGAGGGAAGAGGAGGGAATATCAGGAGATTGTGGATAGATACATGAGGGAAGAGGAGGGAAGAGGAACAATAGATGAAGGATGGGAAATGATAAAGACGGCCATAAAAGAAGCAGCTTAGAAAACAATAGGAACAGTAGATGCTAGGAGGATCAAATAACCATGGGTAACAGCGGAAATGATGGAAAGAATCAAGGAAAGAAGGAAATGGAAAAATGTAAATACAGAGCTAGGCAAAAGGCATTATAAGGAGTAGGAGAGAAACGAAGAGAGCAAGAGAAAAGTGGTGGAGTCGCTAATGCAAGGAGATGGAGAGACTCCAGAGAGAAGGAGAAATATGCAGTATGTACTCAAAGATTAGAATGTTATAAGGAATCAAGAAATGGAAAATGGTCCCGTGCATCAAAGACAGAAGGAGAAATTTAGCAATGGAACCAGAGGAGATCCAGCATCATTGGAGGGAATATGTTGAGGAACTGTATGAGAGCGAAAATAGGCCTAGGAACTTGGACATAGAAGACGAAAAGGACGTAGATCAGGATGAGGGCCCCGGAATACTGGATAGTGAGATAGAGAAGGCACTGTGAGAAATGAACGCAGGTAAAGCGGTGGGGGTAGATAACATCCCAGCTGAGCTTCTGAAAATCTAGGAAGAGGGGGAAGGGACAGATTTTATGAACTTGTTCATAGAATATACGAGGAGGGGGCTTGGCCAGATGATTTTGTAAAACCGTGCTGATACCTATACCGAAAAAGAGGGTGACAAAACAATGTGAAGACTATAGAATGATAAGTTGGATTTCTCATGCAGCAAAGGTAGTGCTTAGAATCATCAATAGGAGAAAGGAAAAGAGAGCAAACTAATTCTTAGGCAAAGATCAGTTTGGATTTCGGAAGGGGAGGGCCACTTGGGATGCAATTGCAGTGATGAGAATATTAGTGGAAAGGAATCTAGAATACAATCAGGATGTATTCACGTACTTTGTTGATTTCGAAAAGGCGTTCGACACAGAGGGGTGGGACAAGTTAATGGATATATTGCAGAAGACAGGAGTAGACTGGAGAGAGACAGGAGACTGATCCGGAATTTATACATTGCTCAGAAGGCGCAAGTGAGAGTAGCCGATGGAGAATCAGATTGTGCCACCATACGGAGAGGAGTTAGACAGGGCTGTCCGTTATCGCCGGTACTTTTCAACATATACTCAGAGGAAATGGTGAGAGAGGCTTGGGATGACATAGAGGCTGGAGTAACCAGGGGGAAATTGATAAAATCAGTAAGGTTTGCAGATGACCAAGTGCTAGTAAGCCAGTCAGCCCGTGGCTTTCAAAAAATGCTGGATGCACTGCAGGGACAGTGCAAAAGATACGGGATGAAGATAAACCAGAAGAAAATGAAAGTAATGCGGTTTTCAAGAACAAAAAGGGACAGTATAATGATAATAGGAGGTCAGAAGCTAGAGCAGGTAGAGCAATTTAGCTATCTAGGTAGTGGTTGGAAGAAAAAGGGTATAGCAGCATTGAAGTGAGAAGGAAAATTGCATTGGCAAAAGAAGCTTTTACTCGTAGGCGTGAACTAATGACAGAGGCGTTGAGTAGGGAAGTGAAGAAAAGACTAGTGAAAAGTTTAATATTTAAGTTGCACTATATGGGGTGGAAACGTGGGCTTTTCGAAAAGAAGATGAAAATAGACTTCGGGCTTTTGAAATGTGGGTGTGGAGAAGGATGGAGAAAATAAAGTGGGTCGAAAGGAAGATGAATGATGAAGTGCTAGAATTGGTAGGAGAGGAAAGAAATTTGATAGATGAAATTAGGAGAAGGCATAAGGTGAGGATGGAAAAGGTAATAAAAGGGGATGGTGTTTTGAAGGAGGTGATTGAGGGAAGAGCGTTGAGTAAGCGGGGAAGAGGGAGGAGAAGAATGGGTAGCTTGGATGGAATGATGGGTGGCAGGAGGTATGAGGGACTGAAGAGGGACATTGTGTGAAATTTAAGGGGTGTCAAGAATTAAATGCCCATTTAAACCTACCTTCATCGGTAGAATACTACTAATAAATAATAAATAAAATATGCATTGAGCTCTCAGTTTCAAGTCAAGTCACTCCAATGACAACCCATGCTAGTCAAATATCAACTGAAGGTGAAGGTTGCCTTAGTAAAACCATTCCAGGTACATCCAATACCTTAGATTTAAAATAAAGTCCTACTAACCCATGATTCATGAAAAAGGGCAGTGAGGAGGTAGTAAGCAAAGTCCAGATTCTGACTCTGAAGGGGACAACGGTCTGTCACTAACGTCACTGTGTCAGTGGCTGGGTCATACCGTTCACCAATTAGCCGCAAGAATTTATCCTTAGCATGAGAATCCAATGGCAGACTTCTAAGGTGAATCTATTTAAAAAGTAAAAACATTAATCAATTAATTTCACATGTTAATTATAACAAAAATACAAATAATGATTAAGTGAAGTCCAAAACAGACTTATATATATTTCCATTCACAGTGGGTTTCAGATCAATCAGATTGAAGTAAAAGTATTAACATTCACAATTAAATGATTCAAGACAAAGTTGACAGTTTCTTACATTGTACTATGAAAGGAGAACATTCTAGATTCTCACTCAATAAGAAATTACGGTTTCCACAAATCAAAACAACAGTAAAACTAAGTTTGACCCTTCTTATGGACATTATCAGGTACATAATACAGTGTATAAGTCAAATTTACAGAGGAATAAACATCAGAGTTTATTAAGATAGGGGATATGAACAGTTGGTGTCCAATATTCTGAGTTGTTTGAAGAGATGTATTTTTGGAGGGGAACCCAAATGCATTGTAGGGTTTTATTAAAAAATCTTGGTGAAAAAGTACAATTTTTATTTAGAATAATATTCAACATATTGCAGAAAATAAAACTCAACACTATATTTTAATCTGATCAACCATGGTTTCAACAACGTGTGACATTTAACCTTGAAAATGACATAAGGTTTCGAAACCATGAAATTTAGAGTGAACTTTTAACTTGTATTTTCTTGCCTGCAATATGATATAAAAATTTCCAATAACTTACAACTGATTCTCTTCATTAAAAACATGAACACTTCACAAATCCATATCAGCACATCCAAATCTATGTTCTCATGGACATTAAAACTCAAGATGATTAGCTACAACTGATAAGGACACTTAGGAGTAAAATTACTTGGTGTAAAGTTAATAAAATTTAATTAACATTGTTTAAATCTTTTATTGCACACTAATGTGATCCCTACGAGTTATTATGATTCATTTTCTTATAATACATAGACAAAGCTGTGGGTGTGTAAGTAAAGAGGAGTTTCACTACATCACCAGATTCTCATGCATGTACAACCTTCATGCATTAAAAAGAAAAGACGAACCTTGAGGGTAACAATCCGTGAAAGAGGGTCACGGATTGATGGAGATGAATGACAGTAAGTGCTTGTAGAGACTTCTATGGGGAAATGAGTTTCCTGCTGTTCATCTGTCTCCAAACCCTTGGGCCACTCAGTGCAAAACTCTGCCAAAACATGCATAAAATGACGATTTATCATGAGAAAATGACAATTCAAACAGGCTGAGAACACATTTAAAGTGAAACAAGTGACAGCTTATAAAAATAGGCTTAAAAGGACAAGACAGAGTAAGTTGGTCTTTGGAAGTAGTGGTCAAAACAGTCTCAAACAAACATCACATGATAAAATAAAATTTCTAATGATAAAAAATCAACATTCTTAGAAACAAAATATGTGCCCTTAAAACAGAAAATTGACCATTGGTAAAATGACACCTCGTAATAACATAACATTGGCTAAGGAACATCATAATCACTACAGTGAATTGTCAGAGGTTTCACTCCATGGAATTCCTCCATTGAAGAAAAAATACAACTTTCCACACTCCATTTAAGATTTATTACATTCACTAGGTACTTAGGTTTTGGTACCTATCGCTGTCAACAGGTGCCTCATCAACCTGATATTCCCACAAGATGCTAAAACCTAGGTCACGAACATAATAAATCTTAAGTGGATTTTATTAAGCTAATGGTATTTTCTTTCCATAACCACTGCATATGTTAGAGTACCCTCAGCTATCAATTTAACTTTCAACTCACTATTTAAGCTAAACTGTCCAAATTCAACTAGTTTTCCTCAATATTTATAGCATATAATTCAGTGGTTTCTCCAGCCCATTACAAAAAGAACAAAAATTTTAATCTTCCAATGAGGGTTTCATTACAAACAACAGGTTTCACAGACTATTGAGCTGAACCAAAATATGTCACATATTCTGTTTGTGCTGTTTCCTATAAAACTTTCTGAAGAATATTACAACAGATCTTCTTTATACAAAGGATACCAAGTATTTCCTCAGTTTTACGATAAAATTAACTGCCTTTTGTACAGAATAAAATTTCAAAATTTACTGACACAGAACACACATCTCATCCACTAATGTCTGGAATAATCCTGAAACATTTAGTCCTTAGACATTGTTACAACTTCAGAATCACTCTAAAAGTTCAAAACCACATTGAATTTTTATACCCTACCCCAGGGATAAAGGGCAAAACACCTCAGTAAATTTCATGCACCTTAAAACCTTTATTTATGCTCAATTCATGCTGCTACATACTCTGGTGCCATAAATGTATGATGTTAGGCAGTAGACACCCATGGCCAAATCAAAACACTACAGGTACAATTCAAATTACATTCCTCAAGGTAGTCCACTAGGAGATCTGTTATCCATTTCAAATATCTTGGGGGCTGAGAGGCAGGCCTTATTTGTGGCTTAGAACAGTTCGCAGGACTTCAGTTCTGGGGGCAGAGAACTATCTCCAAGAGAAGGGCGGCTTTAGCTCGAATTTGCTGAGAATATTATCCCTAACTCCTTCAGCTGAAAAACCTCTGAGACCCTTAGTGAGAGAGATACTATGGATGAAATGTCATCTGTCATTTAAACTGTTTCTGCCCATCCTTTATCTAGGTTGAAAAACAAAATGAAGGGTGACCAAGGAATTCTTTTCAGGAGCTTCTTATCATAGCTTTCACCATGAGCCATTACGGAAAAGAGTAACCTAAGGAACAAACAGGTAGATTCCTAGGTGGAATTTTGAGAGCAAAAAATATACCAGAGTCCGAAAAAGAGAATGTTATTTCTCCCCAAAATGACAGCTGAAGAAGTGGGCTTAAAGCAGGAATAGGTCAACCAATATGATCCTCTGTCGATATTAGTCACATTATTCAATGCATAATTACAAGGTAAGAAAAATGGTAACAACACATTTTTGCTGTGAGCAGTCTTTTTATTTCCAATAAAAAGTATTTACGAGCTAATATACAAAAAATAGGAGGCATACCCAGTTTTATTTTCTGATTTAATGGAGTCACCAACACGACTTCTGCATTGCTGCCATCGAAAACATCATCCTCACGATCGCTCTCACGTAACTGAATGACTTGGCAACACAACATGCAGATACACGAATTGCACTTCACAGAGGTCTGAGAGCACTGAATTTCTGAGAGGCTAGGCCGTGCCTACTGCATCCTAGTTTGCTATGAGTATGTCACATGACAAAAGACTTTCTCCTCTCTCACTCACACAAATTTTAGGCCTGCCTCTCGGCCCTCAAGAATACTCGATCGTACCAACATTGATACATAGGTGAATAGTATGCCTGGTGATAAAGCCTTCATAGATAGACCATAGCTATTATTGGAAGGACATCTACTGAAGCCATTCCTTACATACCTTAATGACAATTCATGGCCTTTTAAGAATGTTAGTTATGCAAATCTGCTGGTATATTAAATTAAAATGAAACTTGTCGATATTTAATCTGCGAATCTAGGGCTCCAAGTCCTCTCTTACAATTAACAGTTTGGACATCACAAACATACCTGCCCTGGGCAGTGAAAATTCTCCCGGGGCAGAATTCAAATGCACAACCCTGGGATCAACAGGATTTACTCTACAAGCAAATTACTGAATCCATTCCCTGAATATATTATCCATTCCCTGGTATATTATCAGTTAAATAGCAGATCATAGATTACCCTTGGCCTTTTGGCCAAGGGTGATCTACCAAATTAAATTTTAATTGAAGGAATGAAAAAGCCATTATTTTTATTTCTGAGGATGAAAGCACATACCTTTAGATAGCATTTTTTGAGTAAAACATTGCACCTTGAGAAGTGTGCATCGTGAATTGAAAAAAATTCAGAAGTCTCCTAAACTTTGAGGGGCTGTAACTGAAAAACTACTTTAGCTAGGTAAAAAAAATTGGGCTTTTTTCTTGCATTGGTGAAGGGATTATATGTACTATGTTTCATCAAAATCCGAGTAGGTTGGAGGCAAAACCTCATTTTTGTGGTTTAATTGATATGGAATGACCCTAAACTATCTCGGCATACCATATTTTTTAAAAGCAACTAAAATCCCATGATTTGAAATTCGACCCATATCATATACACACTTCACAAGTATCAATGTATTCAGGAGGTTAATCTGATTATTGTCTGAAAATTATGGTAAAAATCCTGATTATTTTCAAGCAAAAACTTCATCTGACTCAAGTTCCTCAATTATGGTTGGTATCCATTTTTTGATATCACCTATTTTTTGCAATTTGTATTATTATAATTTATAAATTAATACAATATAAAAAATATTAAGTGTTTCAGTGCAGATCTTACAACAAGAAGCAAGAAGAAGGTAGTAGCTTTCTGAAGCTTCAAGATAATGTCCTGTTATTCTTCAAAAATGTTTCAGGGTGGTGACAATATAGCATTTTAAGCGAACAAAGTGAACAAGTCTGCTATAAAGGACATTTCATCTCTGTCTGAGGGACACTTAATTCATAGTTGTATTAATGTGAATCCTTGAATTAAAAACATTGTAAATTCACAGATGACAATTTTCATGTTTCATGCTTGTTCTGCTTTTCGTCGGTAACACTGATAAATTTATTTAAGCACTAGATTATTACATGACGAAGCCGGGAAAGGGTCAGCAAAAGCTACCCTGGCAAAAAAGTCATGCATCCAAGAATGTGAATGAATAATTTATATTGGGTATCATTATGTATTTTAGAAGAACAAGCGTGAAATGACAAAATAGACAAAAAAACTGTTTTTATGGTTCACTCAAGTAAATTTTATTTTCGGTTGTCAAAAAATAAAATTAGTTATTCAATTGCTTGCTTTAAAAACAATAAAAGGTGTGCAAATAGTAATTATTACGAATTTCAGATGGGGAGGAAAAGCTATGTGCAGTTTGTTTTTGTATTGTAATGGTTTGTATTTGAGTGCCACTTACAATGTTGATAAGAAAAAAAATATTGGGACAATGAGCAACAATGTTTTGAATAACTGCTGTAAAAATAAATGTGATGCAATAAAACAGCAAATGGTTACACAATGTACAACAATAAAGGTTGTGTGCCTTTTACTCATAAATAATAACCATATTATGGTTGTTTTATTGCAATGGAGATGTGGGGGTAAATGTATAACAGGTAAGCCATGGAATATTATTAGTGGAATTAAAACCATATCAAGTTACCATGTTAAATCTGTCAACCTATTGTCCCTGTCCCCTGTCAACCTAACCCAAAACATCTCACATTCAACACATCATTTCTCTTAGCTACGAGTTCTTGTCCGATCACTCTTGAAATGTCATAGGGTGAGGTGAGAAGTGTGAGGCCTGTATATCAAAATGGCCTTGGTTATGCTCATCCTAATATCGTGTTATTGACTTAAGACCAATTTGACTAATGACTGGATATTGAGAAATTACCAAGCTCGTAAGATGGGGTGCATCCGTAATGTTCTTGAAAATTATCCAGACACCTTTTCATTTGATAGAAACTAAATATGACCATATCACTTGTGAAGAGCACCAACATTTTAGAAACCAATTACAAAAACAGTTATAATGGAAATGAAGACATTATTGCCACTTACTTATCACACGATACCATCATAAATTCTCAAATACTCACTTTTTAATGCTTCACATTGCTGCTTGATGGCTGGAGGTGTCAAGTGAAGAAAATTTGATATTTTCATCAGTTCTGCATTAGCAAACTTCCCAGGTGATGCCTTTTTCTTGTGAGGGTAACCTTGGTGCAGTGGAAGAGGCACCGTAGCAGGATGAAATGTTCTAGGGCCTGGCCAAACTGATGGCCAGTGTTGATCTACAGGCATCTTTTCACTCCTACCATTATAATAAAAAACAATTGAAACAACATGATTACATAAATCATATTTGGTTATAAAATGCTTGCAATATTTTATTTCTGAAACAGCATTTTAACTTTTCAATTAATTACTTGGGGAAATATTCCAGATAGCTAATATGTACATTTGTTAAAATATTCATTACAGGTGACACCTCTGTGTTTGGTGCCACTACTTAAATAAGATGAATCATTCTCCCCTGGAACTCAAGCTTGCAGAATTAGGAGTCACTGGGAATGCTTCCAAATGGATTAATTCCTCCCTAAATGATGTTAAGCTCGGGTTTAGATACTTCCAAAAAATATAAAATGGTAGCATACTTGACGATTCACTTCTTTTGAAACTCCACTGTTCCTCAGGGCTCCCTCCTTGGACTCTACTCTTCAATTGTGAATATAAATAATCTCTCTCCTCACAGATTGTCCAGTAGGGGCCTGGAAACGGGTGCAAAATCTGGGATAGGGTCGCCCGCCCGTGCCGGGTGCCCTCACCTGTGTTTGTCTCCACCCATGTTCTTAGATGCCCGACTGTGCCTGTCCACCCCGGGTCCCCGCATCCTAGGTGGGTGCCTGGGTCCTAGGCGGATGCCCGGGTTGCTCACCCAAACTGAGGGGAGGGGTGGTAAAAGAGTGAGCGAAAATATTGCAAATGGCAAAGACCCTTGAGAAAGATATGCGGCAGTGACGATCTTAGAGCGGTCACCCGACCTAGAGGCGGTTGCCTGCCAGGCCAATGGGTGACCAACTGTACTCGGCAAGTTCTTCGTTAGGTCACATTCGTGACACTTCAGAAAAGTCCTTCAAATGTCTTTGGGTTGTGCCTCTCTCTTTATCTCTCAAACACAGGCGGGCAACCCTCGCCCGTATTTTGCACCTGTGTGCAGGCCTCTAATGTCTAGTCTTGGTGGGATTGGCTTACATGTTCCCATGACCCCTGGAAATGAACTGGCAAGGGCAATGAAAGCTGTTCCAAAAAGGGCTACCCATGGCCATAGGTTAAAGAGTAGGAGACAGAAGAAAGGTAGTCCATATACTGCCACCACAGCATCTATTCCTCAGTGAGGTAGATGTGAGAAGGCATCTGACCCTATTGAGAAATGCTATCAAGTAATGATATCAAGTTGAAAACACTATTGAGGCAGGCAACAGAACATAAACTTACTGAATATCCCATGAAAATGATGTACTCAATATAACAATAGAGAATTGAATTCCGACTACTGCAGGGCTGAGTCCCAGATAACTGGGTGGGTGTTGTGCCAAGCAACAGGGGAAGCAAGGCCCAGGTGGTCACAGGCATCCCATAGGCTCAGGGCAAACAAAATATAGACTTTATAGACCCAAGTTTGTGAAAATATAGACCAAAATATAGACTAAAACTGACTCATAATATGCATGAAAATCATGGTAAATCAGACCAAATCTACATTATTAGGCAAAATTATGACTTTACTCTTAAAAGCTGTCTGGTTTGTGTGGTAGAGGTTAGGGTACTGGCAAATATTGAGAGAAACAACACAGTTGGAAATATGAACAATTTTATTCATAAAGTTGAATAAAATACAAGATGAGAAATCTCTACTCATCAGTCCGGATTTTTTTGGTTTCAGATTCCAGCTGGTGGATGACTTTGGTTTTTCTTTTCTCGACAGAATTCTGTAAAGCGTCGGCTTCTTTATTTTTCTCTTCCGCTTATTCCAATAGTTTATTGGCAGTCTCCAGAATAGCTTGCGATGCCGCGATTTCAATTAGATTTTGGGCCTTTAATGCTTTTGAAAGCGTTTATTGGCATCACTGTGAAGAGTAGCAGCAGTGGCTTTCTTGCTCTTGACGACTTCCGCCAACTCTAGCACTTGCTCTTCCTCCTCTACAATCTTCTTTTTGCTTCGTCTAATTTCCGGCATGCTTCCTCTCTAGATTCCATTTCTGCCCGAGCCTTTTCTTGTCTCCTATTTTCTTCTTCATTCTTTTTCCTTTCTCCCTCGAGATAGAATAACTGCAATTAGCATTTTGGTGTAATCTCAGAAGATTCTCGTCGATGGGGAAGACCTCCAGACTGCCATACACCTTCATGGCACTTCTGACTGTCAAAGCTGCGTTTAGTGATTTTTCTTGCATGCAAGCCTTAAGCTGGGTCTTTACGAGACACTAAAATGTCTGACACTCGATGTCGGACACAGAGTGTCCGCGTGAAGATGGCAAGTTTGCATGTGTCTTGACACCAACTTCAGAGTGTTGTGACACTTGTGTCCTTGACCGCACTTCTCATGAAGACAGTCCGCAGCGACACCTCCTGACACTCAGACACTGCTCTAGCAGTTTTCCAGCCAGTTGAATTTAGTGTTGCAGTGTCGGGGGAGTGAGCTGTGTACTTGGAGAAAGGCACAATGAGCAGAGAAGTTAACATAGCGTAAGCAGAGTAAAAAAATATTTCCTGTAGGAAACACAAGTGCCAGATCGAACAGTGACATTTGTTTGTCAATTTTGTTTTAATGAGAAGATATAAAAAATGTTTTCAACAATTTCAGCACGTAAAGTAACTTTTCCGATTTTCACTCCTTAATGCTGTTTTAAGCAAACCTTTCTTCAGAACAGCACCAAAATTTCAAGGTTGATTTATTAGATATTTGCCTTTACAATACACAAATTATAAACGGATTTAAATCATCTATTGCTATGTAATTAATTTTGTCTACCTTTTGGGCCGGAAGTTTTGAAACATGTAAGGCAAATAGTGGTCACCCGCTAACTTTCCTATCTAAAGAAATAGATCCATATGTGCAGCGAATGAAAGTTTGATGAAACCCGTAAGTTATTTTCAGTGAAAAAATTAGGACTCTATTGTGATTATCAAGGGACTTATAAATTTTTAATATTGCGAGATATTCCCGCGCCATAAATCTGCCTCATAACACTTTCCCGCTAACGTCGATTCTTTGCATAGGGCTCTGCTTGAAGAAGACACTGTTCTACTGGAGCTTATACACTTCTGTGGATGGTTTTCAGTACATACAAAGATAATGCAATTGAAAGTAATCAATTTTGAAACTCTGCTAACGAGACAGGAATCCAGTAACCATTCGGAATTGTGTCTCAAATGCCAATACAGAAAAGATGACCCTCGGCATGGTCCATTCTCCCAAAAATAAGAAGAAGTGGATTTTCTTATTTCACTGAAAAATTCCCAGGCCGTGACCTTCAACAGATGAAAGAGGGTACTGAAGATATTTTCGTAAGTTCCATTAGGAAGGAGCAATAAAACTAAAGCAGGAAGGATACGACGATACGACCCTTCGACATAAAGCATCATGAGAGAGGGATGGACGGTGCTTAGTTTGTCATAAGATTCCTCCGAGTGAACTAGTGGTTTTGCAACTATTGCATTTAAAAAGAGTTGAACAGTGCTGCAGATTTTCTTCTCTTTCCGTGTGTTGCAATCGCGGTGCGTGGTTTTCAATATCTTTACATATTTTCATAAATCAATAAGTGTCACCGAAGCAAGCTTTAAAACTTCGCAAGCTACAGGGTGCTCGCAATCTACTCTTTATAGGGTTAGAAAGGAAGCGTCTCAAGGTGTATTAGCAACTCCATCAAAATCAAAAAATTAGCCAGCCATAGAAGAATGCGAAATCTTTGATTTACGATGATTTTACAAAATCGGGAGTTACAAGGAAAGTGGATAAATTTTCATAAGAAATGTTCCACCATCTTTGAATACTACCCTAAATTCCGTGAATACAGATGACGACATTCCCAATTTTAAAAAACTAAGCTATACCATATTTTCACTGACATCGGTTTCGTGTGCGAACGCAAAGGTGGGCAGAGTCTGCTTATTGAAAGAGATGACATAATTCGTTGGTCACGCCGTTAGTTAAGAGAGCTTAAAAATATCAAAATGAACCAAGAACAATTTTATATACTGACGAGACGTGGATCATTGTTGGACAAACAGTGAAAATGGCTTGTCGTGATAAATAGATTAAAACTCCTTGTCAGGCTTTTCTAGCTGGCTTGAGCTCTGGACTGAGGCCACCCACCTTCCGGGCAAGTTTTGCCATAGTTCACGTGGGCACAGAAAATTTTATATTGAAGGTGCGCTTCTTTCTTTGCACGAAAAGCATAGCGGATGGTCACTATGAAGTTAGTATTACGAGAGTTGGTTTGAAAATTGTCTCCTACCTAACATACCTAGAAGCTCCGTAATTGTTTTGAATAATGCATCCTAGCAATGAATAAAGTTAGTACCCTTGCCTACAGCAAGTTGATAGAAAAATGCTATCAAAGAGTGGCTGATACATAAAATGATCATTGATGCTGAGTGCTTGAAAGAGACCTGATATATTTAATCAACCAAGTGCAGGATAAGTTCGAAAAACTGAGGGTTGATGAACTTGCTAAGGCGTATGCATTGCATAGTACCCGGACTCTTGAGAGGCAATGTATGAAGCTACTTAATCATTTTTAAATTTAATTCCCTCATACAGGAAAGGTAATCCGTTTTCTCTTCATTTTGAAGTTAATGAAACGGCAAGTGCTCAAACCGCAGTGCTCACAAGTAATTGAATTTGTTTCTTTACACACTGTATTTTTTTATTTTTAAACAGAACTCTACAACCCACCTCCACAAAGTTTAAGCAACCAGTGTTTTTGAGGTAAGGCAGTTTTTGAGGCCACAGTTTTTCTATATCGAGTCAAATAATAATCCTATATAATCACAGACATTTTAAAAATAAGGTGTTCTAGGATTTAGTGATGGATTTCCAAACGATGACAGAGGAAAAATTTAAGAAGAAGAGTTTCTTGAAAAGGTGACGGAGGTCCAATGACGTGGAGTAAATGTTTGGAGGTTTGGTTGCATCTTCGTTAAGGAATAATATGGTGGCAGCAATATGCAGCAGTTTAAAAAATAGTAGGAGGGAGATTATGCTATCTATCGAGCTGGAGGAAAATTCCAACTCCATGGACGGGAGTTTTTGGACCTGTAGATGTCCTCCTACTCCACAGAGAGGAATTTATTTTTCGAAGACATGTAAATCAGTTGAATAAAACTGTCCCGATAAAACTACTAATTTTACTTATCTTCAGGTACTTACCTTTAGCTCTTTGTATATGGCTTCGCAATTTTCAGGAATAGTTTTGGGCCACTTGTGCTTTGGAGACCAGAAGATATACGAAAGTGCAGGGTAGCTCATACCTGAATTCCGGTCAGTTTAAATAGAGAGACGAGCATTTAGCAAAAAATTCCTTCCTCTTTCTATATAAAGCAATGATTGAAGCTGCAAAGGCAGCAGCTGCACGAGAAGACGCATTCTGAACTGCGCTTCCCCACCCACTGTCTCACACTGCTCTCTCTATCCCTTGGCAGTCAAGTCTCTCAAGAGCACGCGTAAAGACGGTCGCGACACTTCTCTCGCTAGAGCAGCTCTCCCGAGTGTCACAATCGGGTGTCGGAGACTGGTAGAGCACCTCCATGTAGACGGCAATGTCTGATGTTACGACACCAGACTTATCGCACTTATGTCACAACACTTGTGTCGCGACACTTGAGTGCAGAATTGGCAAGAATGTGATTAATGGCAGCGACAATGTGTCTCTGTGCCTGCAGCTGAAATAATTGAATATCAACAGCAGGATCAACAAGATCATGAAGCCTGTTCAACCTTTTACCTTTGGCCAAAATATAGACCCTGCCCCAAAATATAAACTGATTTGGACCAAAATTCGAAATATCGACCAATATAGACCATAAGCAAAAATATCGACATTCTATATTCTCTATATACCATATGGGATGCCTGATGTGGTCATCATCTCATGAAGTCCTTACACAGAAATTGAAACCACAACAGTGGCGAAGAATAAATTAGAGCAAAGGACACCTACAAGAATCGGAATTTGGACCATTAGAGCAATGTTAAGATCAGGGAAGTATTACACATAAAGCAAGGAATTGAGAGGAGAAATATAGACTTGCTAGGATTAAACAAAATAAGATGGAGTGATATAGAGAACTCTTGGAGTGACAATTAACTAAAGATATACAGCATAGGGGAAGATAGCGTGGAGAGTAGCAGTATTGGCTGTTAAGTTAAGGACAAGGAAGTGAATTGAAACAGGTGAGCAATAGTAAATTGGTTACAGAAGTAAAAGTGATAAATTCTATGGATTCAGGCTCAACCTTATGAAATCTCATGGTCAATAAATATGAAACACATTATAAATCTCATCATCATTTGTCAGCAATCCTGAGATTGGTTAGATACAGCTCTCTACTGAATTCGTCTATCAGTTAATCTCTTCATATTTACGTATTTTTTCTCTTTCACATCCTCCATCACTTGTTCTCTTTATCTCATATGAGTCCTTCCTTTGCCATTCTTCCTGCCTACTGGTCCTTCAATGGTTGTCTTCATCAGGCCATCATGTCTCATCTTCTTCTCCACTGCTGTCATTCTCATTCATCTCCTCTGCTGCTGTCATCGTCCATGCCTCACTGCCATAAACATGCTTTAGAAACATGTTCTGATGAATTATTTCCTTACTTCTACACTTGTATTTCCAGCAGTAAGTAGATTCTTCTCTTGATAGAATCCCCTCTTTGCCTGGGCTATTCTACTATTTCTTTCTTGCTTCATCCATCATTAGTTACTCAGCTTCCCAGGTAAAAGAACTCTTTCACATCTTCAAGTTTTTGTGTTCCTAGTTTAATTTTGGTTTTGGCCTCTTCTCTCCTGCTGCATATCAATATCTTAGTGTTTTTATTGACCTTCAGCTGATATCTGGCCATTGTCCTTTTCCATGGTCTTTAGAATCTTATTCATATCCCCCTCTGTCGGGGATCGAAATGGTGTGGTGGCTAGAGTACTGGCCTCCCATCCCGAGGGTCCGGGTTCAATCCCGGCAGTGGCGGATTTTTCAGTGGACAACCAGACCCTACTTGAGTGCCTAGCTGAGGGCATTTCAAGTTCAGTACTCCATCCGTTGGATGGGACGTTAAGCCGTGGTCCCCTTGGGGCCTTTCGTTAAGAGTAGGATAATGCCAACGCCAGGTTTCTCTCCACCCTTCCTCCATTCCCTGAAAACTCCTACCATTACCCAATTATCCACCTAGCCTAAATGGTGCAAATGACTTCAGCTGTCGGACGCCTCCCCGGAAAAACAAACCAACCAACCTCTCTGTCTCTGCTATGAGTGCTATGTCATCATTGAATTCCAGCATGCTAATTTTTTCTCTGTGGATATTCCACTCCAAAAGGCATCTCTTTGATTTTATTGATGGCTCTCTTGATGTAAACATTAAAATTTACAGGAGACAGTGCACAGCCTTGCCTTACTCCTTTCCTTATTCTTGATTCTTCACAGCTGGGTCCAGATTTAATCACAGCTACAGTTTTTATTTTTAAATCTCACAGCTGATAATTAAAATCTAATTAATTATTCTATTAATCTACAGCTTTTAATTAAAAAACACAACCTGACTCACCCAGCACTGAATATAAACAGGTGGTATACATAACAACACAGTTATCCATATTCTCTACCTTGAGTGGTGAGAGGGATCGGGTAACGGCAGTGAAGTAAGGAACCAGGTTAGTTGTGCTTGAATCGTTCGAGGTTGATTCCGGTATGGAATTACCCCGAATGCAATGTTAAAACATATGACTGAGTCCTTAGTTATGTACGGAAATGAATCTCAAACGATTCAAGCACACCCTCCCAGGTCCTTCAGGTCAAATGTAGCTATGGAAGGGTCAAAACAGTCATAAGTAAGTAGTGGTTTCTAAGGAAGGAGGGGATAGGCTGGATGAGGTAGGCAAGGTGTAGCCCAATCCCTTTTGTAGGGTGATGTCAAGAATTGTGGCAAGGCCCACAGACACAACATCATTCAATATACATCTGTTGGTTGAGTTTTTCTTAATCTTCAGCTCCTTTAAAATGTTGACCTTCTTGCCTATGACCGCCATGAAGAGAAATTTAGGATGAAATTACCATAATGCTTGACTCGCACAGATTTTCATGAAAAATGCCAGAGTGGTATTCTCCATGATGTACAACCTTCTGAGATATTTTAAAAGACTTTCCAGTTGGACCAACATATACCAAATTACAATCATGGCATTAAAGCAAATATACCATACCCCAATCTAAGGACTGTATTTTGTCTTTGGATGTGCTCTGCATGTTTTTAAGATTCTTATTTTTGTAAAAAAGAAATTCTATTTTGCTTATTGGAAACCCTGAAAAGGAAACTGACAAAGGATTAGCTATGTGCTCTTCTTCAATTCCTCTTTTTGCTGATTCTAATTGTGTTTTTTTTTAGGTATGGAGTTTATCTTAATCTTCATTTGTTTTTATTTGCATTGGGTAACAAACAGTCATAATAACAAACCTATTTGTCACACAGGTGTACATGCCCACTAGTGGGCAAGAGGAAATTGATGAAATGAACGGCTAGACAAAAGTGATTAGGAAAGTGAAGAGAAGAATGCACCTAACAGTGATGGGAGGGAGGGAAGTTAGGTATGGCAGTATGGTCTGGGATTAAAAAAATGATATGAGAGAAAGCAGAAAAATTCTATGTGACAAATAGTTTAGTGATCAACAACACTTGATTGAAGCACCATCACAGGTAAAGGTACACTTAGAGAATGTCGTGGGACACAGGGAGATACCTACTAGATGATATCATGGTTAGGCAAACCTATTTGAACAGCATGAAAAACTAAGTTTCCCAAGGGCAGATATAGATTCTGGCCATAAATTAATAGTATGAACGTGAGGTGATATAGAATAAGTTACAATGAAGGTGAATGAAGAATTGGAATGTAGGAGCTCCAATTGGCACAAAGCAAGGGAATATCAGGAGTTAGTGAATAGATAAGTAAGGCAGATATGGATTGGGAAAAAGTTGAAAGGACGGGAAGAATAAAGGATAAAAATGAGACAAGGATAAGAAGAGCAGCAGAAAAAAAACAATAGAAGCAGCGGCGGCTAGAAGAATCAATATGCCATGGATAACAGCAGAGATGATGGAGAATATCAAGGGAAAAAGAAACTGGAAAAATGTAAACATGGATATACGCAGAATACAATACAAGGCAATAAACTGAAATGAGAAACAAGGAGGGCGAAAGTAAAGGTGTGGAAAGGGGATAGTTAGAAGATGAAGAGGATCCATACAGGAAGAATAGGGGCCCTTTCCTCAAAGGTCGAGTAAAAATGGAGAAAGCGTTTACCTCACCATATAAATATCCCCTCATGTCACTGCCGGTACATTCCATGAATCTCATTAATCATACTAGAATTGATTTTTCCTTAACTTACGGCAACATCTCAACATTAAAATCTCTTATCGAGAGGTTGAAAAAACCATCCTCTATATACCTTGGGGGCAGTGCCATTATCTTGCGAGGTTTCCTTCTCACAGCCTGCACTTTCTTCTTCTGCTTTAAATCCAACACTCGGAACTCTTCTGCAAAAAATTCTTTGATCACTAAATCAGACAGAATGACTCTCTACTCCTTTGATCGCCAATTTTGACTCTTCCAATGTGTAATAAATTAATATACTGACCCGTTTCAACTTCTTGTTCAGCCACATGAGATGATGCTTGCCGCATTGATGATGGTAATACTAACAGTTGCTTGTAGTTATGTAGTATGGGAATTCTCCTGTATAGTTTGGATGCTAACGACAGAAAGAAATTTTAGCGCGGACTTAAACATAGATTCAAAGAAATCACCGACGAAAGTCGGATTCAATTAATTCCAAATAAATACTATACCCACCCATGACTGACATTATCAAAACATGCCTCGGTAACAAAAACAGTCTTCAATGCGTCCCGCTTGTTGTGGAAGGAAATTCGAACTGGAAAAGTTCGTGAAACCAGTGGATAGAAAATGTATTGAATTGGACTTATCAGTTCATCGTGGTCCTAAATATGTATTGTTTTAATTGCATACCAAGAGTTAGTTTTCCTAATTACTCGTCCTGGTCACCACAGTGTTTGGTTTGCTTAAATTTTCATTTTTAATGATGTGGTGTCGCGGGATGAACATCTGCAAAAATATTTAGTGAGCAAGAGTCGGCGGTGATTACTTGGTCACAGATACATTACCAGTAAATATCGAATTACTTACCAATCTTGTAACGACGATGTATAAAGATAACGAAAACAATATGATTACACACACGAGTATGAGCAACATAAATGCACTTGTAAGCGCGGCTGTTTTCAAAAACACGGCAAAAGCATCAGCGAATGGTAAAAATATATATTCAGCGAAGGGGAGCTTTGATATAAATGTATAATTTTCTAGAAGTAGCATCGTGGGGAATTTTCCTTAAAATCACGAGGAAAATATGATTTTAAATGTCCTAATTCAATTATTGTCGACTATGGTGTGTAAGGGTTTTAGTTTTAGGATATGGGTCCAATCGGGTATCATTTAACAAGAAAAAATCCGGCATTGTTGTAAACAAATAAATACTGATAAATACCGCAATCACCTCTATAGGTATCGAAATTTAATCACTTCTTATTTCCCCAAATGCATGATCTCCTAAATAATCGTTTAATTTGAGGTAGTATTGATTTCGCATCTTCAAAGTACAGATGACAATAAAAATGTATCCATCAGTTTATGAAGTAGACAGAAGATGTCTTGGTCGGGTGCATTTTGTTTCACTTAAGGTTGCTTCCGTCACTTGAATGACAAGCGGAACTGATCCCCGTTATCATCCGGCGATTAACCCTTTTCACATGGGAACTATAAACGTCTGTTTTCCGGAAAAGTTGCCTGGAAATGCGAATACCATGACAAACTGTTCTCTTACCTTGAAAAAAACCACAAGGAGCGCGAGCCCTTCGTATATAAGCGGAAAGCTACTTAATACTCATCTTACTCGGCCAACATTCACTCTGAATGTAAATTTCGCCATCATATATAAAGCATTTTAATTGGATATTGTACTTATACACTTAAAAAGAACGAAAATTCGGTGTACACGAGATTCAAGCACCTTTTAATCCGTCAGCATCATGATAATCCATCAACGTGGCGTCATTGGTGGCATCCCGTTTTATCCCAGGTGAGAACCCACTGTAAAGCAAATATTCTTCGACAAATTTTTAATGCGAAATTAGCAGTTTTTGAGTCTTGCTGCAGTAGTCGTGTAAAGTGCAATAACAGTATCGATCAGGAGCACCAGAGCTAGTGGGAGGATACTAATGA
Source organism: Platycnemis pennipes (assembly GCA_933228895.1). NCBI lineage: Eukaryota > Metazoa > Arthropoda > Insecta > Odonata > Platycnemididae > Platycnemis > Platycnemis pennipes. The sequence continues at coordinate 104,058,219 of OW121851.1, forward strand.
CGTACGTTAGCGTTATCAAATTTTATACGCGACGTAGGATACTTTGAAAACAGCGCGCAAACTCCGGAGTTTCGCGCGCGTTTGAATTCCAATTAGACACACCATGACCCCGATGACTCCCTTTATAGTTATGAACGTGGCCATGGCCACACTCACCAATTTGCTATTTTCGTAAGTTTTTGTCTCTCCATTAGCAACTACATTCAAATGTTCATCGACTTCTCAGATACATGATACATAACACAATTAACAGATAAATGGAAAAGAGAGCATAAATAGTCTAAGAAAACCTGCACTGCATTGTAGAACAACAGGGATATGATTTAGGTATATTTATTCCACTTTTCACTCTATGGGTAGGTGCCCGTAAGGGGGGAATTTTTGGGAGGTGAACCATTCAGCCCGGTAGCATCTTCATTCAGCACAAGTTTGCATCACCTATAATGTAAACCCAATTTTTACATCTAGGTACATCTGGTGTATAACCCTGCAGGGGTTAACCCACTAGAAATAATGAGGTTTTCCTCCATGACCCATTAATATAAACCTATAACTATTACATTGCAATGTGCATTGGGTCAATATAACCCAATGTTGGAAGCCTAGCAAGTTCTCATTTTTTGTCATCATAATTGATATGCATACATACTACGATATATCCTGATATTATGGGTTAAGGGTTCCCCCTGAAGCATAGAGGTTCAAACCTCTGTTTCTCATCTCTTTGGGACCCCCCCTCTCCCAAGAACATTATAGGCTCTCCCCTGGAATATTGACACTTTTGCTGCAGATGACGCAGCAGTGCATCCACCTAAATCTAGCCCCTTAGGCGGAGGATGCACATGCATCCCCTATTCATGAAAAAAAAATTACTGCTGCTCATGGCAAATATATTTATTAACAATTTTATTATGATGCACATAAATATTAATGAAACCTCCCCCAGAAGGAAATCCTACGTACACCCCTGATGCTATCCACAAGAGTTTGAGAGCTATGAAAATAATTGCATGCAAAATCAACACTATGCTTTTTATGGGACACACCTAATACATTCCTAGTTTTTCCACATAAAACTTTTATTCTAATAACTATTTTACATGGAACAAGTATTTACAACACAATATGGACATCTTCCACAGAGTGATGCCTGAAACTACCAAGTTAAATACAGTAGGTCCCTGCTTTATGATGTTAATCCACAGGACTGTTTGTAATGTGAATTCCATCATAAAGTGACCAGAATATTACCCATCAAAGAATTGGTGTCACTACATCAATGCCAGCACATTCTGTGGTACAGGAATAGAGTATTGATATGATATTTGCTGGAATCAAGTGACTCTAAATATTTGTCTTAAAATTATAGGAATTTTAAAAGGCACTGACTATACCTTTACGGATTTTGCCAGTACCTTTTAAAATTCCTAGCATGTAGATCATAAAGTGAATCCATCTTAAACTGAATTCATTGTAAAGCGGGAGTCTACTGTAGTATGTTGGAGGCAGATTTTTTAATATGATTCCCAGATAACAAGTCCAAGTCAATATACCATACATGAGGTTTTCAATTTTGGTTGCCAACAAATGTTAGTAGTGAATTACCATATTTTGGTATTATGCACTTTTGGAAAAGCCATGGAAATTTTTGGATTTCAAGGACACGCATGCCTCTCATGCCAGTCCTGTTTACTTCCTAAGCTGCGACTCCACCCATTTGGTATTGCGACACATCAACAGTCTCAAATAGCAGCTTTGTTTCTTGGGAGAAAAGTTTTTGCTTCACCCTTATCAAAGATGAAAATCTTTTCCTCAATTCTTACCCGGAAAGGGGAATGGTAAAATTTGTTGACAGGATGAGGACACATTCCTCAACTATGTATATCATAGGAAATATGTTCAAAAAGAGAACAAAAACTATTATCATTAGAAAGAATATGTCTTGGAACATTAAGATGCATTCAGCAAAGCACGTTATATCCAACTCATGGAGAATGCTTTACTATCAACATCTGCCCAAAAAAACAGTGGAGAATCAGTAAATTATGCTTTTACATTTAGAATACTCACCATACCATAGGGTTAGATGGAAAAGGGGACTTTTAATCCCAATCTCACCCCAAAAAAGACGCTACCTATCTATCTGTCATTCTGACGAAATTTCTCCTGGTTTGGTGCCCCTGATAAAGGTAGACAGTGTTATACCTTTAAATAATGCTCTGTAAAATTTATTTGCCCATCAAAATAACTAACAGACATATATTTCTTTCAGTTTAGGGCTGGATCCACTATCCTTTCTTATAGGCATAGTTTTCATCATTTTCATTTTTGTTATACCAAGATTTTCTCATGGATATCACATACATCCTTTCACGTTACCACTGGGAACATCAACTTCTCAAGAAGTCTTTCCCATTAGAAGAAATACAAGGGAGACCAGGAATGTGTTAACCTACAATGACACCAGTCATGGAATGGAGTTGGACATCATGACACAGAATGTATTTGAAGCAATACAAAACCATGTAAGCAACAATTTACTAAATAAAATTCACTGAAGGTGAAAATTGAATTTTTTGTCATGTATTGTGAATTTAATACAAAAGAAACTAAGTAAAGATTTCTGTACTAGCAGTAGGAACCTGTTGAAACTCAATAGGAAGGTTTTAAGTAATTAAACAGAACTGATTTTGACACAACTGTGTAACTAAATCCACAAAGCGATTGTAATAACAAATGGAAAAACATTGTATACCTTGTTCAATGTCTTAACAGCTGTAAACACAATGTAAACTCTCATTTGGGTGCATAAATAAGAGTTGAAATATGCAATTAATGCCTCTCATTCCACTTGTCTACTATCAACATTAAAATTATGATTATTATCAATCCTTAATTGGTTTCAAGCAATTCTCCACTTCTCTATAATATTCATTTAACTAAAATACTACAACTTCACTTTTATATGTTTCTCATTTATGGCATATGTCTGAGGTTATTCCCATTTCACTTCAACAAACACAATTTATTGAATTTTATGAGGCTGCTTTTCTCTTAAAAGTTTCTGCTCTGTAGGTCGTGTATGCTTGTTAATCTAGCAATTGGGCCCCCTGAAGTACTGAGAATGTACAGCAGAGACAAGAGAAGAAAAAATTGCTAAGAAGTTGTATACGACAGGTGCTGTCAGTGATTAAGGAACTCTCAAACTAAATATAACATTCCACACAAGAAATTAGCAACTCCTGAAAACACTTAACGAAATTAACAGTGCTAGCAATTTGAATAGGGGAGAGCAGTGCTCAGGCTTTGTGCACTTGGTATATTTGCCCTCCCAAGCACTGCTCGGGCATATGCCCAGCCAGGTTGGTCCTGAATAATAAAAATTTTCCACTTCTTTTGGCAATTGTTTACCCATTTTGCTCGAGTTCACCTCCCCTGAAATGCCCATGCAGGCCATTCTTTGAAGGTGGTTCAGTTTGTTCCCTGCAGTTTTGAGCTGGACTCTCTTCCACCAAACTATAGAGCAGTACAAGAAACTAGGTTTAATGACTGCCCTATCAATCCATCTAATGGCTTTTGGCTGAAGTCCCCATGTTTTACCAAGGGTCCTCCTGCAATTCCATAAGGAGGCACAAGCTTTCTTTGCCTTGGTCTCCAAATGCTCTCCCCAGTTAAGCTTGGAGTCCAGAATAACCCCAAGATACTTGACTGATGGTGAGGGATATAAAACCTTTCCCTGCAAAGAGGGAGGTCTAAAGCCCTCCATTTTCCTTCTATTGGTAAACAATACAAGCTTAGTTTTCTCCGGATTTACAGTCAGCCCTGTTTCTGCACACTACCCCATTGCCTTATCCAGGGCTTTCTGCATGAGTCCAGAGACAGTATCAAGGTACTTTCCAGTGACGATTATAGCCACATCATCTGCGTACCCTTGAGTGTATGCGCCAGTCCTATTCAATTCTAAAATAAGACTGTCGACTACCATATTCCAGAGGAGTGGAGATAACACTCCTCCCTGAGGGCAGCCTCGAGTCACAGCTACCTTCATTGAACTGTCTCTCAAGACTACTTTTATCCAAATGTAGAAGTTCAATACATGTGAGAGGCCACCATGACTGCATATTGCCATTCATCGAAATTTCGCAAATAAATTTCTATTCGCGAAATTGAACAGTATTTGCCTGTTATTGCGATATTTTGCGCGAAATTTCACATTTTTTGAAACCACATCATATCACATTCGTATCGTCTGATATCAACATTGTATGATATCTCGCAAGAAAACAAATTATATAAGTTTCATTTTGATTTGTTGTTAAGACGCATTATGAAAAGTTGTCGTCCGATTTGGTGAAAAAATGTTTGGAAACTCATGCTGTGAAATATATACATAGATATTTATTTTTTACGTGACGATGGCTGATGATGCACGTGACCATGATATCTGCGTATGTCTCACTAGATCGCATTTATGGTGGCGGGGTGGGGGCGCATCGTTTTCGTTGCGCCGCAGAAATATGACTTGCATAGTATTTATCCCGAAAGATTCTTCAAAGTTGCCATTCAAGCATTTGCGTTTATGAAAGATGACTTCAGTAAGTCTGAGCAAAGCATTACTTGGACCAATAACTATGCTAGACAAGAGTATCTTAAATGTCATAGCGGTTGGACGAAGAGACAAAGTTGTCAATTGGACGTAATATTTTATTCAAAGAGCGCTCCACCAAAGCTTCGACTGACAGGTCATAATTGCTCCTCAGGTAGATAAAATGAGTTATTTAAGGATAAACTATTGAATTCACTGACAGATGAGGAGTATATGTTGCCGACTTTATGATATGACTCTGGCTTGACAGCATTCACGCCGCAGCGAACTGAGTTGGCACCCGTGGCGGAGGGTCGGCGGCTGGAGAGTAGCCGGCATGTCGGGGGGGGGTGAAAAGTACGAGATAGGGACGAATACAATCCAGAAGAAATTTTGGAAAAATTAAATTAGGCAAGCCGGGATTGTCATTTTGAATAAGCCGCGGAGGCGTTGCGGGGAGTATCTACAAAAGACAAGTCTGGGCAGGAATTTCCCGAGGAATATTCTCCAGCACCCCCGTTTCGTTGAAAGGTATTGCATACTTATAAGTGTTGAAAATTTCTGAATAACTGTAGCAGCAGGAGACATTCCCGGTGTTGATACATGCAGAGCGAAATATGGCCCACAAGTTGCCAAGAAAAGAAAGGGTCAGACAAAAACATCCGGTAAAGGCCAACAAGTTTCTGGCCTTACGTTTGTCTCAGGTTGCTCGATCTAGTTTAAAACATTGATAAACATGGTGCAGACGAAGAGAGCATAATGAAAAGTCATTGAAAGGTTAGAAAAAAGAAATTTCGAAAAATAAAGTGGTAACATATTCCATGAAGTAAAAAAAAAAAATATGAAAACACAAACCATGATGGCAGGACATGATATCGGAACTCAAACTGTTTCCTATCTGCTCTCTGATTTTGAATTTTGTTTTATGGCTTATGTCTACCATTGGAGAGAGGCCGTCATACGCAAACCCTTACGGCTTACGGTTTAAGTCTTACATTCATTGTAGACCAGGCATCAAAGCCTTCATATTTCTTCAGTGAATGCCTTGCCTCCTGCCACCATCACCATAGGGACTGCAACTACTTAACTGTATGCATTATGCAGCTTTAAATAACGGGAAGGAAACGTAATCTCAAAGTTTGCGACAAAAACTTATTTTTCCTGAGCACTCGCCAAATTCCCTGAGTTTTCCAGAAGACCAAAATTCCCTGAGTATTCCAGGTTTTCGGACACCCTGAATTAATATTTGGTTTTTGTAACCCATTATGAGCACACGGAATGCATGCTAGTTCTAGGCTCAATCAATGTTGGTAAAACCTATGCCTTTCAAACTGAGCAGTAGAAATTCTATAGCATTATTGATATTCTAGACATGAATTGACCATTATGCAACATGATATGATGATGCACATACTTATTTCAATTGATCAATAATCCAACAAACATCATTCCAATAACTGCTTTTGATGCAATTTGGTAATATCGTATTTACTTGTGCCAGCAGCATCTCCCACACCCCATATTATAATTTAAATAATAATAAAATATTTTTGTCAAAAATTAATTTTTTGCCCTTGAGCCAGCCACTTTTCATCACCTGAAACACTTTCTTTCAGAAAATAAAAAAAAATAGGAATAAGTTGAAAAACAAGAAATATGAATTGAGGAAAACAATAGTAATTTGAAGAAAATGGTGGGTGGCTCACAAGAAAATCCAGAGAAATTGTGTAAGTAGCTCACATCCTTTTTTTTTCACTGGGGTTTAAGAAAAAAGGTGTGCAGCTTACTTGAGTACATATGGTAGCAACAATAAAATAAAAGTTAATATCAGTAACATAAAATCTGGAGACTACCCTGAAAAAATGAGTAATAGCCCATTTTTTTACATACACCTATTACCAATCAATAGCTATCAATACTAACATTGGTTTGAAAGAGCTCTTCCCTCTATAGTTCTTTTATCGGCTAACCCTCTTCAAACTGACATAACTCTTCTCTTTTTTTCCTTCACTACTTCATTTATTCCATATTAGGTCTTTTTTAGAATTTAACTTTACCTAATGTGTATCCATTATGTAAAAAAATTAGAACAATACCACGATAGCTTCAAAGAATAACTTTTATTTATTACAATACATTTATATTACATAAAAATTTCATAAAAATAATGGAAAAGATGTCTCTAAAATCAATAAGATAAAATTATATAATGGTCACAGTGTTATGTTTTAAGATACACAGACAAGACACTCACTAAAAAGATTAAAAGATCTATATTACACAGTCAATTGCACATTAAAAATGCCACAATAACTGGAATTATTATCACCGTCAACTTCTACTTTCCAAGACTGGCAAGTTTTGTTGGTATACTGCCCCCCGGTTGAAGGAACACTTTTCTGTGAAAGAGAAAATTACAACAGTTACATATAACCAAGAATGAAGCAGAGAGTAATGATCCCACAGCAATTTCACTGCAGAAAAACCTGGTAAATCTAGAACTAAAAAATATCCAAGTATATTTAGTTTGGCATGGATTTTCAGGAATGGAATGAATATACAGAATTAACAGAAAAAACTATTAAGCGCTGACAGTAAAGTTTAGTTAAAGTACTGATTAGTTCTAAGGGTTTCAATTCCGAGTAATGAATGGAGAACTACTTCTTCCTAACAGCCCACACTAAAATAGATTTGTTATCCAATGAAACATCCCAACCATTATCTGGATTCAAAACTGGGCATTCTGCATCGACAACAACTAACTACATCAACTACCACACCAACTAACCTCAGAAATCACTAGCTATTGCATAGGGCCGGTCCTTGCCATAAGTCATGTGACCACCAATCCTGCTACCAGGGCAGGTCATAGGTAGCCAGCCCTGATAGCAGAAACTCTAATATGGAACATAGCACCATGTGTTTCATTGACCTGGTCTTTGCAATGCAGGATGGAGGCATTTGACAATATTGTCCCAAGCTAGAAAAGAACATTATATATTCTACATTCTTCATTTGCTCACTCGAGTGTTTAAGGTAAATATACAGATATAATTATTGTCTTATTTTGAAAAATATTGATTAACACATGGCCAGAAAAGGGAAAAAGAGGGAAAGAACAAAGATTCAGCTGAATCACAAATTAGGAGAGATACACAACTTTAAAAAAAAAGTCATCTGAGAATAATTTACCTTCTGAGATAGAAAGCAAAGTTCACTGACCACCATAATGGGAAAACTATAGACAATCATTGAGCATGAATTCGGAGAAATAAGTATAAAAATAAGCAATGTTGTAGAAGAAGACAAAGTTAGAGTTAAGAGGGAACATTACCTATGTATTTATTGGTTATTATGTTTCTATGGTGTTGGGTCCGTAGAACTCTGCATGGATCTTTGTATTTTCACCACATGCCCTGGGTGACTTCACCCTGAGCATTCACTTTCACTGGTGTTCCAGCTGGTATCTTCAGGTCAAAGGTTCTTCTTTGACCTGAATATACCAGTGCACAACATGCACCAACAGTACACCACAACAGTGCACCAACACACACAGGGTGAAAACCTGAAGAGCCATGCAGTTCTACATGACCTATTAGAGCACTTATTTCTCAAAACTCACACTTGACAATTAACAATCATTTCTTCTAGTTCATACATATTTATCTACTACCTATTCCTCTGTGTGGCCACTTGTCAGCATCTAAATTCAGTCTAGCTCTAGGGTTAACAGGAACGAAAGCACATTCCACCATGCCAAGGCCTTATGCTAGTCCATAGCAGGCCCCTGACACTTCCCATGCCTTCCGTGTTCTGGTTGTGGCATATTAACTGAGGCTGCGGCCTTGTGCGTACTAATAGCGCCACGGGTATCTCAACCCAAGTTATTTCCTGAATAACATTGTTACTGAGTATGTTTTTGTGATTGTTAGGCCCTGTAGTGAGATTTGTAAGTGTGATTTCTTCCTGTTGTTGGGTGTTTGAGATTTTAATGCTTCATCCATGCGACAGAGAAATTACCTTCCTATGAGTACGACTAGTTTTTCTTTCTCAGCATCTCTAACAATGCCAAGAAGTTGTTTGCTCCTGGGTGCAATGAGGGATAAGGTTCAAAAAAGTCGATGTCATCTTTTGTTTAGTGTCCTAAGGGCTCTATCAAGAAAGCTAAATGATACATGCAATTCTTAGGACAATCTAAACTAAAAGCTGGCCAGGTTTTGGGTTGAAAGCAGTTTTCACCGAATGATATCGTGAAGAAATAGTTTTCAAAGACACCCATGGAAACATCATTGCTTAGTTATGCATATGTTTGTAGCATTACATTTACTGCATGGTAATGGGTTGATATTTTTTACTTATTAGTTTCCAGTCAAGTGTGATATTACATATTGTTTATCAGAACATAGGCAAATTTACGCATATCTATGTTGGAGGAAGATGCACTTCAAACATTGTTTTCCTGGCTGCTTACTGTATATCAGTAAACCGATGCCTAAACCTTGAAAGCCTATAAGTAGGGCACAGTCAAATATGCCACAGATGGACAATGCATCTCATAACAGTGAAGAAAATTGCATTGAAGCAATTTTATCGACATATGGTTCATCAGAATTCTCGGTTTTTTAATAGCTCCACGAACCTTCCAATAACTTAATACCACCCTACGAAGTTTGATCGCGATCCGCAGGTTACACTTGGGAACCTTCCCTTGTAAGTCCAAAATCTGTATTTTATACCCAACTGACATCACTCAGAATGCCTGACGTAAGGATAAGTTCTTGTTTTTTTAAACAAATTATTGTGGATTATTTGAAAATTGTGAATTATTGGACTTCGAATCGAAGATTAAGCGGAAATGAAAAAAATGGAAGGAAGATAATTTATGGAAAAGTTGGATGCTCATCCAGAAATTCCGAGGAATTAGGTGATTTCCCTGAACTAAATAGTGACTGCTGCCCAACTGAGATAGGAAAATGGGAGAAGGTATTCAAAGGACAGGTTGTTTTTATGCATGTTCTTTTGCATTCATCACCAGTGGATTATAGATCTGCTCGAGCGGATGATATTTCATTTTTACCGAGTGTAAGGACTATTAGATGGTATTTTTCTTTAATAGATAATAGATTTGATTGAAAATTTTTTGAGCTCCTTAAGAGAAAGCTTCAGCAAAAGAAAACCAGACCAGCAAAGGAATCTTCTGGGATGAGATGGTCACGTGGAAAAGCTTACATCGGCAAGACCAGTAGAGAGTCCGGATGCAGGAACACTGATGGGCTACAAAGAACAAGCAGCATCAACAGTCGGTTATAGCTAGCATGCATGGCGTAAACCCGGACATGGTGAAGCGACGATGGTGTTGTACACCGAAACCGGTCAAATTAAATATCTTTATTCTTGTGGAAAATTGCCATTTTTTCTTTCGCTATGATATTCCACCAAATCAAGCCTGAAACAACTACCTTTATGGTGAAGCTCATTTGATTAAGCTCAAATAATTGTGAAGGAGAATTGATATTATCCTCGGATAATGAGAGAAGCCATCGAGATAGTGAATACGCCAAAGAATCTCAATAGAGATGACGGCTACCACCTCCACAATGCGTGGAAGAGAGTCCTCCGACAATCAAGCAATGGCAGAGCAGTACCCAGACGAGATGGCCCATATGAAGACGGGCAAAATACATTTTCCATACCTTCGGCCTAAAGATGCTGATTGTAATGGCAGCGGAATTGTTATCTGTAAAAGCCAACCCAGGCGATGAGAACTCCGAAGACATGCAGAGATCATTTGACGCATTTGTAGAGTATGGAGCATAATAACCTTATATTTTCATTGCTTGCACGTTTAAAAAAATATTTCTGCTAGATATTAAATGCACCCATACCTTTTTATATTTTCTTCTAATATTCATAATTTATTGTAATAGTTTACTTTTGGATTTAGATCCATCATTGCCAAATGAAATTTTGGATTCAGGAAATTTTAATTTCCTATGTATCATAAAGAGGAAATAATAGCATGGGTAATAAATTATTACGTTACAATAGGGATGCAGACATGGGCAAGGCAAAAAACAGACAGGCAGAGAAAGTCAGTTGCTATGTTAAGAAAAGTCTAAAATTTTTAATGCTCAGATGAATAACTTTTGAGGTGACACGATAAAAATAGTTTTTAAAAAATCAGAATTTGATCAGATCTGAATAACTTTTGAACAACCATGGAAAGTACAATGGCCAGATTTCAGCTGAAGATAAATTAGAAGAAGACTAAGATATTGGTGTGCAGCAAGAGAGAAGAGGCCAAAACCAACGCTAAACTCGGAAAACTAAATCTGGAAGAGGTGAAAGAGTTCGGTTACCTAGAAGCCGAGTAACCAATGATAGACGAAGCAAGAGAGAAATAGTTAGTAGCATAGCCCAGGCAAAGAGGGCATTCTACCAAAAGAAGATTCTACTTACAGCTGGAAATACAAGCATGGATGTAAGGAGCAATTCAACAGAATGTACACCTGGAGCATGCAGTAGTGAGGCATGGAAGATGACAGCAGTGCAGAAGAAAAGGGTAGAAGCATTCGAAATATGGTGCTACAGAAGAATGATGAAGATTAAATGCATCGACCGAGTAAGTAACGAAGAAGTCCTAAGAAGAGTGGGAGAAAAGACAAGTCTGCTGACAACTTTGAAAAGAAGATGCGACAACTTAATCGGCCATATCTTGAGACAAGATGGCCTAATGAAGACAATCGTCGAGGGAAAAGTTAACGGGAAAATTGGAAAAGGCAAGCCTTGTATGAGATGTATGGAACAGGTTGTGAAGGATGTAAAGGAGAAAAATTACGTCAATATGAAGAGGTTGGCCTTTAGAAGAACCGAGTGGAAAGCTGCATCAAACCAATCCTAGGATTGTTGACTGATGATGATGAAAATTAGAGTTGTTAGCTTTACTCTTATTATTTTCAGATTTCTGACAATGTTGGAAATTTAACCAATAATTATGTCATGGTTAGTGTGAAATAATCTCGTGTACAACTACCGTCATTTCTTAGTATGCGACTTTACATTCGTAAGTTGGTGGAAGTGTCTAATCTCTGACGTTTCAGTGTCTTTCATAGAGGTTTTATACACAAACGATATTATTAGTATATAAAGACAGGTTTGAGTTAGTGGATAAGTGACGATTAAAAAAAATATTATATTTGGTGTATATGTACTTAGCGTCACCATATTAATTGAGTTATACGTAGCTACTTACTTTAATTTTATCTTTAAAGCTATACTCCTAACATTAGGATCATAAAGTGCCCAATATTAAGTAATCTTAAACCATTACCAAACTAGTAATCTAAGATGACCTGTTCAGACTCATTACATGCATGGTTGAGAATGGAAAGTCTTAAGAAAGGCTTTATTCGATTATACATTAAAGTGGTAACTAAGTGTAGTAGTTTGCTCTTGTGTTTTAGTCCTCCAATATACTAAGGTTAGAGATCCGTGAAATTCGCGACATGTGATATCGCGAAATAACGCGAAATAACGCGATATAACGCGAAATAACGCGATATAACGCGAAATACCGTGAAATCGGAAAATAAAACGAAATTTCGCCTTTTTCGCAAATTTTACGTGAATTAGCGAAAAAATCACATGTAAAGAGTCATAATCGATTAAAGTCTAAGCCTTCATTGTATAACGCTGATGACGTTCATTCGCTTTATCTCATTACGATTCAAAGGTCAATTGGCTTGTTTTGTCTCGCGCATATCGCGCACTGTAGTGATATAGCAAATGTTCCACAGAGAAAAAATCATTCGCCTTGACCGGGACTCGAACCTGGACCCCCTGATTTCCGGCCAGGTACTCTACCAGTTGAGCTACCTCTACCAACTCTACCGGCCAGGTAGAGTACCTGGCCGGAAATCAGGGGGTCCAGGTTCGAGTCCCGGTCAAGGCGAATGATTTTTTCTCTGCGGAACATTTGCTATAGTGCAATTTCAGCGGGTAACGCCGCTAAAGTTTTCACGGCTAGTTCGTGCGCCTTGAATTCACTGTAGTGATGTCTCCGCCGGAATTTGCCGTTAAATTAATTACCGCCTCTCTCTTCGATTCACATTTATCAATCCTGAAATTCTCTGAAATATCTAGAATGATGCACTTTCTCTCCTGAAGAATTAGATATTCTGAATCAATAATGTGCTGAACACGGTCGCGGAAGAGCAGAAATGTAAGCTCACACGCCCGGCACGCGTCAATGCTGAGCAGTAATTCCGGTGACTCACCGCGACGCAGTAGACAGCGTATTTGGATAACTTGTTGCAGGAAAACCTTTAGTGTGGGCCTAATGTAACAATTTTGTAGACTTAAACAAGACCGCTGGCCGGGAACGGAAGCGCTAGCAGTCGAGGCAATAGGGGACGTAACAGAAAAGATAGGAGGAGAGGGGGTGCTACTTAATAGCGGTTGATCGTCGGATATTCGGCGCTCCACTGAGCTTCAATTTAAAAAAAAAATCATTTCGACACACCCCTAGTTCAAGTTTCTTTGTTTCCGATTGTGTTTAGTTATGCGTGCTTCTTTTACTGCATTTCTTGTTATGTAAAATGCGTAATAAAAGTATAAGCATTCACAAAATGTATACCAAAAATAATAAAATGCCTAGAAATGCACAAAAATTGCAACATTATAATAACACCGCAAAGATTTTCTATAACACCGAAATCACATAGTTTTAAAACGAATTTTAGCAAAAAATAAAACCACTTTCACGGACCTCTAACTATAGTTTTGATTGCTATGCCTCTACTACATCTAATTGTAGATATCCGTGAGTGTACGCATATTTAGTAATTATTGGCGTATTCACTATTCCCATTCTCGTAATTATAGAGTGCCATACACCGCATACACATAATTAACCAGCTCAGATTTTGATATGGTGGAATTTCTCTCTCATGGGAGAAAAAAAGACAACTAAATAACTTCCTCTGATTTAATTGAGACGACCCATGTTTCAATCAAACCAGTGAAATTAAGTTGATTAAGTTTTATTCTTTCCATCGTATACAGTTTAACGAAAAATGAAAATGCCAGTAACTTAGTTCAACTGTTATCGTCAACACCTTATGGTTAGGTCGAAGAACAGGTGCTGCCATCAGTTCGCCACTCGCCGCAACCTCACTAGTACAGCCATGAAATTCTGATAGTTTCAGGGGCCTGGTCCATAGGTAGGGAGAATTAAGATAATTTTATGCTTGTAATATCTTTGATAATATGTATATTGTAATGATTGCGAAATAAAATGCATTAAGTTATCCATAAAAATAGATTTTATCAGTAAGAAATGGAGGCCATTAACAATCATCCAAAATGCATATTCTATCTTGCATGTCAGAAAGAGGATGGATTCAGGTAATAGAGATCAAATATGTGCTCAATAATCCATTAAAGATAAAGCAAATTAAAAAAAAACTGAATTCCTGTTTTAAGGTACACTGTTTGATCAGTAGGAAAGATGTAGAGAAAATTTATGATCCATCAAAATATGCATATGCGGCAGCACTATATTCTCCAAGTACAGTCGCAGACTTAAAACCTTACCACTTCCCGATGGCAAGAGAAATTTCTATGCTTGGGAGGAGCAGACAACTCCGTGCTCTCACTATTCTCTTGTACGCCCCCACCCTCCCTACCACCTCCCTCTATGCCTTTTACCAAGGCAATAAATGGCCCTTTAAAGTGTAGTGAGGGCTAAGAAATGATGCATGTAACTGAATGATAAGACAAAATATTACTACTGGTTTACAAAAGCATATTTCAATTTGTATCCGAAATGTTAGATGTTTCCTATTTCAACTCTCTCTTATCCATTAGATCAATTTCTAAAATCTTCTCTTCATTTGACCATTATTCCCTCAATCATAAATAGTATTGGCATGGTGTCCCTGTATTATTTGACATTGTTTCCAAAGAACAGTGATGCAATGTCTATGCCCATCATGTCACATTTCAAAAGATGCTGGTCGTCAGGGTCTCACACAATCATGATTTCCTAATTTGAATAACAAAATCAATCGTTTATGAGTTATGACTTACATGATGAGAAATAAACAGCTTATTGTAGGCCTCTAAAATTCCAACCTATCATTTTCTCAAATTCTGTTTCAATTTTCCCTTCACCCATCATCGTTCATCCTTTCATCCCACATTAAAACTTCATGCATTAGTACCTGTCTCGAGCAATCAAAAGAGTAAACTATATTTATAATTTAACTTAAGTATGATTCATATTTAATGAAGAGGTTGGGAAAAGGTGATCTTCAAGGGACAGAGGAGGTTGACGTCTTAAAAAGCATTCATAATTAACCCATTATCTTAACCAATATACCCATACTCGTACAAGAGCGTCATGAATTCAATATGAGACAAGAGAGTATGTGAAACTAGGTACATAATATCTTTTAAACTAGGATGGGGTGAATGATGAACACTGGCAATCCACTAGTGAGAATGACTTTACTCTAAAACAATTATCTTTTCATATAAACAATATTACTATTTTTGATAGGGTCTAAAAAGTTAGGGAGGTTTGAGGAGAAGGGCTGGAAATCCCAGGGATAGGACAATACCGAGAATGGCTGATGGGGTGAGAGGGGTTGAGGTGGGCATACAGGGCATTCAAAATGAAAGGGATTAGAGGGACAAAGGCCTGTTCTGTGGCTGTCACGGAATCCCTGTGGTGTCTACTGTTCTCTTCCTCCTTGGAATAAGGGAGAGTAAACATAGGTGGGGGGACGTTTCTATGCCTGGAATCCCCTCAGTGGAGATTGGGAACTATATGATCTTAGTGCCACCGATATGGAGGTGAAAAATACTAAAGAGCTGGTGGATTTACTTCTCAGGGAATACCTTCTCAGCATTATGTCTTTCAGCATTCAGGGAAACAGTTCTGTCTTGCGGAAAGAAATGGTGAAACACAAAGAACAGTGAAGAGACAAGTGATGATGTCTTAATCAATACCAAGGAGAAGGAAGTATATTATTGATCTGCTCCAACACGACTGCTTAGTGATAGAGATAGCTAGTAGAGAAGTTCACATTTTCCATGTCACGGTTTTAATATAAATAAACACTGGACCATCTAATATATGTTGCAGTGGCTCTATTTAGATCTATCATGCATTTATAAATTGCTACAATTGTGATGTCATATCAAAAATTAGTCTGTACTTTTGGGCTTGTTTACAATAAAATTGAATTAATTTTCTATGGCGTCTATATTAAATCTAACTCATTATGATTTAAAGCCACAATACCTAAATTAACAACATATGATATCCATGAGAAAATACTGCTGAGAAGAAAGCCAAAATTGAGAACTGCTGTGAACAGTACTGCAAAATTATGTTCTTCTCACAAGAAAGTTGGCTTCTGGTTTCAGATGACAACAAATTTCTCAGGTGGTGAGAGTACATAATGCTTGATAGGGTCTGCAGCCCAATCCTTTTGACTGTTAACGGCAGAGACTGCATTAGATCAGTTATCTTGTGTTTCGTTCTGGCTTTACTATCCCCATACATAAAATACACTTATATACATGAATCGCAAATATTATTTCTTAATTCCAAATTAGGTAGCTGATAGTGCTTATTAAAAAGATGAGATTCAACAAAGACTTTAAAAAAGATTAGGGATAAAAATTGAAAACGATAAGAAATATTTATCCAAAAACTTTATATGAACTGCTGCAAATGAGGCATTTCCAGATTGTGCTCAAAGCCTTAATCTAAAATACTCGCAGAAATACAGGGTCTAGCAAGAAATAGGATGTCCCCTTTACTTTTTCATGCCTATATTTTCCAACAGAGAATATTTTGGCTCGGTATCATTAAGGTTTAAAGATGGTTTTCAATTTTACATGATTCCTGAATTGCAAAGCAGCCATAGCCTACTAAACTGACTTTCAACTCTAATGCCTCTTCTACACGTCCGCCTGAACTCAGCGTATTTGGCTCAGCCTGAATGTTGAGCCACCTTCCTTTCTACACGAAGCACTTAAATCGACGCTTCGCCATCTGGTGCCGAAGTTTACAAACGACATTGTAAACACTCAACATGACTGGCATAGAAAATTATTGAGAGAATGAGATAATTCTACTGGTGTATTATCACTTTCTATTGCTTTCGGTACTTTCCGGAACTTTTTCCCCGTTTCCTTCCATTGGATTAAGAATCTTATTAATCCAAGTTTTAAATAGCAACCGCATTTTCGCGCCACATGAATTGTTTAATCCGAACAAAAACAAAGCCTATTACTTAAGCTGGGGTCCAGAGGTTTGCTGAGCCTACCCCTCGGCTGAACAATGGTGGCGCCTCTACACGGTGGGATCAGCCATTATGTCGTCTGATCCGGGCTGCTCATCCTAGCGTGTAGAGCTAGCATAACTCATGCCTTTCGTTGCCTGGTCGCCACATGGAGAATAACTACCGACCTCCTTGTTGCTAATTAAAGCCTCGGCTCTCCATTATCCCTCAAAACGACCCATTCACCGTCATCCTAACACACAGGGAGGGGTGCAGCATTGCGATATCAAGGCTTCTAGCAGGATTTTCAACTATGCTGCCACCAGTCCCCACTAAAGATAAGATTTTTTTCACCAGGACTGTACATCAATACAAAATCAGTCATAGCCCCTAAAGGAGCATATTTAAATTAAGATGCTATATCATAAAAGGCTGAGTTTAAAGCATGCCATATTAAATTATATAAAAGTTCCAATAATTTAATCAATAAGAAGTTATAGCCAGTAAAAACTCAAAACTCACTGAGAATAATTCTTTAGACACAAGATCTAATGTGTACATAAAAGAGTAATAATTGACTCACCGTGCAGATGATGGAAGATTTTTTGATGATGATAGTGTCAAATAATTAGAATTTGATGGAAGTTTGGGTTCCAATGGCAATCGACTCCTCGATGAATTTAAATAAGGGTGTGGTTTTGTGAAACTTGATTTCAGTTTTGAATGGAGGATTTTCCTCACTGGTCCTGTAACAAGAATTTACCATAAAACATGTGACACAAGTTCCCACAAAACAAATGCAGCTAAAATAGTGTGTTGATAATGCTATAAGTTCCATAAGGTCCATAGCAACTGTATTACTCTACATGACCAATTATGTATTAATATTATTATGCTATTATAATATAAACCTGAAGTTAAATATACCACAAAATCTAAAATAGGAAAGCACTGTGTAAAAATTTGCCATTTATAAATGCCAAATGTACACAGCAGAGGCTGTAACACTTCAATTAATTATGATTATATGTACTAATGTTCGAAAATTAGCTATCCTCCAAATAAAATGCTAATAAGAGCAGCTAACTTTTATAACTTTTTTCATGCTGCCTAATTAACCCACAATCATAATCTTCATTCATCTGATCCACAATTACATGTGATAGATACTGTCAAAAAATTAACAATAGGATATCACATATGAGAGCAAGAATCAGCCATATTATTTTCTCCTCCCATATGTGCCTATTAACATTTCACACACTTTAATATACTCGATATTTTATTTTTTCTTTTGCAAAAGAGAGTTAGCAGTTAATTGTTTTCTTTCTCAAATAATTCCTTAAATGAAAATTTTATTCTGTACTCAAATCTTAAAGCCCGCTCACTCTTTCCAGAAAACCTTGATTTGGAGTCACACAGTGTCAAGCTCTTCAATTTTTAATACAGTGAAACCTGTCTTAAGCATAACCTGAGTGAAACGGAATCCAGCATTACCAGGAAAAAATATTTGGTGCCGGCATGGTTTATAGGGTTTTAATGCATTATAACCTCGTGTTAAATAGAAACTGCGTAATACAGAAATGGAATTGATTCCCACCCACATGAACCTTGGTTAAGTGCAATTCCAAAGCAAAATCCCATGCGAACATTTCATCTTGAGCTGGTAAAATTCAATATATTTATCCCTTGTATCTCCTAACTATTCATTACTTGTACACATTCATCTAATGTTACTCTGTAAACAGGAGAAAATGAAAACCTACCATCAGAGGACAAGCGAGCTTTAAGTGGCAATACTTCCATTTTTGGTCATATATATGTAAACTAATGAATTCTATGCAATGTGTTGAAGAATACATCATAATTAATTGTGATCTTAGAACAGGAAAAGCTTTCAGTGAAGCAGATACAAAAGAGGTTTCAAGGTGGTTAGATGCAAGTCAACGAAGATTTTAAGAAAAAGGACAACTTTGAGGAGTCCCAAGTTATTTAAACATATTCCATAAAACAAGAACCATGGCACCTATAAGTTAAACAAAATACAACTGTCGAATATTTTAGACCTTGGTTTATATTTAAAATAACTCTTTTCTGTGAAACAAAGAATGAAATACACTAGTTTGGGAATGGTTTTTTACTGACAAGGCCAAGGATTATCCCTAATCTGGTCCTTGGAACAAGAAAGAGCAAAAGAGTTTGCAGTTGCTTTAGGAAAGCCCAATCTTCAGGCATGAAATGAATGGGAGTTACAAAGTAAGACACAATGCTGTGTGGAGCATCATACTCAGCGAATTTAAAGACGTGGACACGGAAATTGTGAATAAATTGCAAGTTGTGAAGAAGTGAAAATTGTAAAGACATCAATCAAAGAAAAACCAAATACATCACCCATGTTATCTGTAGAGTGGGAAGGAAACAGGAATGATTTTCAGAGCACAGCCATCAAAAATGTCAAGCCTACAATTAAATAATAGCAAACTTTTGTGTGTATCTTAAAGTTTTGTCTGTGAAAATTAGTCCATTTTTAAAGTTCACTCTCACTCAGTGATTCAACCCAAAGGTTGGTTTGGATAGGTGAGGGTAGAGCTCACCCCAGATTAAGCCACAGGCCTTGAAATTCACACATTCAGGGTAGGGGGGCCAATTCCTTTCCCTGGGCCACCTCGCACACCGAGGATTTTTTTTTGTTCGGGGGAATCCAAAGGCTTCACCCGGATTTGAACCTGGGACCCTTCGAGCAGTAGCCAAGCACTCTATCCACTAGGCCACCACGCTCCCTCGTATAGTCACATACTCATGTAATAACAAATTATTGTTATTATATGAGTATGTCTAATGCAAACAGGTTTATTGCGTTACTTACAACTTTTCTGGGTCTTATTACGACATATGGGAACACAAAAATTTGTGCGATTGATTTTCTCATCGATCACAGAATTATTACAGTCCGAATCATCAAATTCAACATTTAAATCGGAATTATAGGTCTGTTCACATCAAAGTTCATCAGTTAGGCGTAAAATAAAGTTGCGATATGAGATCTTCTTTACCGTGACTTCTTTGTTTAGGACCCACGCATTAATTACACAAAGGTCCAGGATATTTTGATAAACATGAGCAGGCCAACGGCTTGCTGGACTTCGGGTTGAACCCTTTCAGGCCAATTGGTTGACAATGCCCACACCATATTTCATTGAGTTGCAAAATTTCACTGATTCGGGAACATTTTTTTTGCCAATTGAAATTTCAATTGAGGGGTGAAGGGTGCTCAGAACAAACACATTTTTCTTGAGATTTCCTAGATAAAATGTTATTGACGTAGATTATCTTTTCAGTAATTTTGTATAAAAAGGTGGAGCCTTCAAGTTGGAGACGTTAGGAATTTTGCGATGTTACTTGTTTGGAGTACCAATAAGGCTTGTATAAGCAATTTTAATTTTTCAGTGAGATACTTAGAAGTAAAAAAATTGTCTGTAGTGATATTCCTACCTTTTTTAGATAAGACTCTGAAAATTTCATGACTACATGCTCGCCAAGGGGGATGTTATCTGGGCGTAATTCATCTTTCCTGAGGTACGGTGCTGCATTGCACAAATACTTTGAGTTGACATCAGCCAACATCCAAAATTTGACACCTAACTTATCCGGCTTGTTTGACATGTATTGAATAACGGGACAACTTACTTTTGAAGGAAAAAGCTGCTCGTCTATGGCTATATAGGGATCAGGCACGTAACAAGCACCACAGCTTTTGATAAACTCCTCCCAAAATTTTGAGGCTAAAGTGAACGTATCAGCTTTTATTTTTTCTCTCCTCATTGATTTTAAGTTAAACCTTAAAACTTTCATCAGAGCATGGAAGTGGTTCCTCCCCAACATCTGGGCAAAACTTGGTGACCCCCATTTATTTGACCGACAAACATGAACACTGACGGACTTTGCAAAAGTTCCTCTCCGATACAGGAGTGAGAAAATTTCTCCATCGGAGTCGGCTTCCACGATATTACATAGATCTCTCAGTATAGACTTTGGGGTGAACAAACTTCAATTTTCCATCTTTGCGAAATGCTAGACACAATCATACTACAACCTTCACAATCATAATACAACCTTGTTCGCCACACTTTAAATCACACTGAGTATTCGACCCCAATGCTTGGCCATAGCAATCCCAAATTTTACTGACGCAAGATTATATTGCATGTAAAGACAGTCCACTGATAACTCACGAGCAATAATGTCTTAGTGTTTATTAGTGACCTTATTTGAATAGAGCCATGACTGAATTATTGATTTATAATGTTACCGCCGTTAGTAGCTGAAGAAGTATAAAGGAAATTATTACGCTTTCACTGTTGAAGTGCGTGGATGTACAATCTGTTTTTCAAAGGAGGTAAACATTAAGCGGAACTCCTTTTTAAGCTCTTTCTTCAGAGCCTTTGTCTCCGAAATAACCACACAAAGATAAGCTGAATCTAGTGGAGAATTATGGTTGCCATTTCACAATATTAAGGGTTATATCATAATTTGTACAAAATATGTGATTGACATGGCACCCATGAGAGAATCCAGAGCAGCATCTAGTTGAAAATTATCGTGCAAGTCGCACACTTCCATAGTGTATGCATACATTAATATCAGCTTAAGAATATAAATACATTGATCACGCTTATGTTAAGAGTTTTTCAGTAGAGAGCAAAGTAATATAGAAAAATGCACTGAGCTTTATAGGCCTAGCCCAAACTGTAAAAAATTTTACTAAGACACTTGATTGCCTAGTCTCTGACTTATTGCAAGAAAGGAACAAGTTAATTGTGTAACTTTATCACCCCTGTTGGCATGAATACACATTTAAAGATACATTCATGAATTATAACATCATAAATCATGCAAGTATGTTTCAGGAATGCATATATTCCAGGAACAAAAAATAGCACATCGTAATGACGTTACAATGCCTACTTATTTATCAATTTTTTGCTTAAGTTTTGCTTAAAAGTAATTAACTGTTAGTACCTCTTTCATAAAAAAATCAAATTAGCTTTAAGATTAAAAATTGAGAGTTGCACATCCACTTACCATCTGTTTGAAGTGGGGATATGTTAGCCGTGGATTTCTTTTCTATGGAGCCCAATACCCTCTTCTCACAAGAATTGGTATTCTCTTGGTTTTCTCTTGATTTCTCCCTACTTCTCTGTATCTGGCTTGAGATTGTCCCATTCGGCCTTGTCCAAGTTCTCGAAAGGCATGAAGTGCGGGGAACTGCCGTGGTAACTTTGGGCGGTTGGTAAGAGGAAGAGGTGGCTGTGAAATTGCAGGGGTGGGTTGTAAAGGGTAAAACTGAAGAAAGGATTGATGTTGGTTCAAGGGAGGAAAACAATTCCACCCTGGCTATGCCATCACTCACAGATGCAATTTCAGCCTCCGTGATGCCATCTTTTCCTTCTTCAGGTTCATTCAGACCCAGCTCTAAGATTTGTTCAACAGGTAGGTATACCAGCTGGGCAAAATTCTGCTCTCTGTCTCCATCTCCATTAGCCATGGAGAAGGTTTCATTCAGCATATCTTTTGACTTAGTTGCCTCCTCTTTATCTTCAAGTATGAGAGTACAGTCTATATCAGACTTTTGAGAAGGAACTTGATCTTGCCAGGACACTCCTTTGGCACCTTGTAACATTTTAACCAGTTTCTACAAAAGAGAAGAAGCACTATTGGTTAATATTCACCTCATAAACCAAGGTGATCTTGATTAAATATTTAATATTTCCAGCTAAAAGCCACTCTTGCTTAAGTTTCTCAACTATCTATCAAGCAGCATGAAAATTTGGAGGTCAGCGAGAGGTATTTTCCATAAGCAACACCCAAATAATAATTATTCCAGGAAAATCTATCTAATCAAATGTATCCTTATAAAATAAGCCTGAAAGACATATTTAAAATATTATGCAATATAAATAATATGGATATAATGAAAAAAACGTAATTAGGCCAATAGGAGACTAAGGCAGCAGAGGCTGAATGGCATCATGAACTCAATAACAGAAAATAATTCAATTTATACCTGAAATATAATCCATTACATCTTTATATAACCAGAATGACTAGTAAGTATTACAACTAGTGATGGACAGATCCAGGTTTTTTCTCGGATCCAGATCCTTGCCTGGGTTTCGGATCTTTATCTTGGTTTTGGATCCTTAGTTTCAGATACTGGATTCTGAATTTCATTCCTTTTCTAATCCTAGCTTTTTAATATATATAGATCATATAGAAAAAAGTAGCAATAGTATTTTAAAAAAAACAAGTAATTTTACTGAAGAAAAAACCATCTTCTTATCATCTATGTGGATAACATTTTCGTGGATCAAGATTTACGAATGCAATAACTATATCTTTTTACAACTAATGTAAAATTCACTTTTCTTATCATATACACATTAAACAAGACATTTTTAAACCTGTATAACTATTATTTAGTGTGCAGTTAAAAAAAGCATTATAAGTTGATTTCCATTAATATTAGAATAATTTTCCATAATATAACATCTTAGTGATGCCGTATTGCATCACACTTATTCCAGGAAAGATTTTAATGTAATTACAGTCAAGCCAGTTTATAATGAAGTCGAGGGTGCCGGAAATTTCCTTCGTATTAACTGAACTTCGTTATATGTGAACTAATTTTTCCCAGCATCTCTTTGACAGGGAAGAGCCTTCACTTTATTATAACCAGGACTTCGTTAAAAACAGGTTTGATATTAGTGGGCTTGACTGTATAGAATAAAAGACTTCCAAGCATATCACACACCATGAATAATATAATATACTAAACAAAATCTAATATATTTCAGTAAACAAAGGGTTTACTTTAACTAGGGTTGCTGTTGTTAATGAATCCTTGAATGCTTTCAAATTCTTTTTTAGAAACAAACAAATTTTTAATGCGGCCAGGAGATTCCATTCACAGAATATCTGGGGATTCCATTTTTAAGATGAAAAAATTATTACAGAATATTTCAAGCTGCTAAACTAATAATTTTGCAATGTCTTATTAATAATAATCTTTAAAATGAAAATTGAGTTTTATACTCATAAGTAGAGATTGTGTAACTAGGATCTTGAAATGAGATTAGCCTTTATTCATGCTACTAGAAACAAACTTTAAAAAAATATTTATCTTGGATTTTTTCTCCACTGGCCTGGGTTTGCAAGAAAAAAGTTACCTGCAGGGTTAAAGGCTACCCGCATGACGTTATTCATATTTTTTTTTCTCGCAATACTGGGGAAAAAAGTCAAAGTTCTTTATTTTGCTAATAGTTGCACCGAAATATTTCTTCTAATTTCGTGACCTGAGTTTTACA
This sequence comes from Platycnemis pennipes, assembly GCA_933228895.1. Lineage (NCBI taxonomy): Eukaryota > Metazoa > Arthropoda > Insecta > Odonata > Platycnemididae > Platycnemis > Platycnemis pennipes. The sequence goes on from OW121851.1 coordinate 104,082,464, forward strand.
ACGTTGTCTTGTCAATATCTACCACACCTAAATTTCATTGGGTGCTTCGATCGATAGGCCGCGAAAATTTAAAATTTACGATCTGGATCTGATTTTACCCCTAGTCTTTGGATCCGAATCTGGAACTGAGTGTAAGGAAAGATATGCAGATCCGATCCGACCATCCCTAATGATAACTGCCATGATACATATGACAGAAAAGATTCAATTTGAGGATGGATTAAGATCTATTCTGTGACTTTCTCCTTTCATTTTTAGAAAATTTTACTAGCTAGGATTTGTGAGGACACCTACTGTATTACTAGCCTTAATTTCTTAGAGTGATTTCTTAATGTTGCATTGTAATATTCTAATGACTTTTACACTTGTATTTTCAGTGACTATGACTAAAAACACATGACAAGCACCAAATTGCAGTTAAAAGAAAAACTAATGAACTATGTCTAAACATCTCACCTCATAATGCTTTTCATGTGACTGGGTCAGAAGATTATGAGCAGACAATATACAGTAGTACATTTGAAAATTTGACGCAATCTTTTCAAGCACCATTTCAGTCTGACATCGGTTCTTTTCTGCTAGACATGCCATCCTGCAAGCATGATCAGCCACACAATGCCATCCTTTTGCCTACAAGACAGAAATAAGTTGACTGGATAAAGGCATTAGAAAAATCAATTTGTCATCATGAAATGAGTAAAGTAACCTATTGTAATACATAATCCTTTTTAATACTTTTTAACTTACATTAGTTACTTTTCATGACAGAGTCTGACATTTTTATAATACTCTGAAAGCATCATTTTTATGCATCCACATTATTTTTTTCCTCCCTTAATTAAAAAATGGTGAAATATTCTCCTGATATCAATTTTTTTGTTAAAAAATTTGGAGGAGTAAGCAACACCAGCACTTCTGAAAGATTTTTTGTATCCTCCAGAGTGAAAAACACACTCAAATAGTTAATTGGGTCATCATTTTCCTCTCAGTACAATAAGGTCAAATTTCCTTTTCTTAAAGAGACTGCTGGTCTACAGTCCATTTCCAAAAAATAAGTAACCATAAAATCAGCTTTTACCTGGAAAATGAAACACCTAATATTTGGTGGAATTAGAAATAAGACATCCACCATGAAGTAACTAGGCTTAGTATCAAGGCTGCATCAATGACATCTAGATGCTTTCCCAATGAAGAAAAATTTTCTTTTACAAAAAATGAACATGGACAGAGATTTACTTTAGATGTGGTGGAAGAGGGGGGGGTGGGGTTTGGATGAAGGAGGAAGATGCACTGTGCTGGTTCTATGTTCTGGTGAATTTCATTGTTCAGTTCACCAAAAAGTGAGAACTCTCACTAGAACAGAGGTTTTCCTTTAATCTGTACTTCCAGTAAAAGTTAAAAATACAATGACATTTCTTAAAACATACCACTAACTGTTGAGATTTCAGTTCCAGCTGCAACAATGTCTGCGATGATGTTTTCTTATTCAACTCATTTATCTTACGTCCATTTTCCATAAGCTGATCCCAGACCACCTTCTTGCGCTCCAATATTCGATTTAGTCTCATATTAATTTTTTCTTCTGCATTCTGGGATTTGAATTCACTCTGAAATATAATAAAACAAATCCATAAATGAGCTATCACAATAATTTCCCACACATGGAAACCATCAAAGTGGAAGCAAGACAAAACATGATCAGGAATACTTGTATTATTCCTGTTTGACTATCACTTTATGACGAAGTTAAGTTTATGCAAAGGTCGCTCCCATTTCTGGTTGCGAAAAGATGATCTTAAAGATGAATACTTCAACTTCAAGACTAATGGAAGAAGAGTATACGCATAATTGATTTCATACCTGAAAATATTCAACTCATAATAAATCAAATTAAATAATCAAATTTACAGCACTAATTAACTGTCACTAACGAATACGTATTTGATCTTCTTTTGTTTCCCAGGCGGTCGAGAGCACACTTGTACGCCTGTGAGTTGAGAGCATTTCCAAGATGGCCCAAATGGCCCAAAAATGCTAAAAACTTAAGCGTCGGTAATTTTATAATTTATGAGATTATTAAAGTTAGCAAATTATTATTTGTTACCTATACTTGTAACTGCTTGATGTAAGGTGATGAACGCAGTGCCAAAGGAATAGCGCTCTTAGTTTATGGACTTTCAATATGTCTATATTCCTTTCTGTTTTGCTGCCATTATTGAGCAATTATATGAATTAATACTTAACACATTTGTTGGTATAGGAGGGCTCTTCATTAGACCCATTTTTTCAGTCCTTTGTATCATACTACCGTTGCGCATATACACCCGACAAAATTACTGTAGGTACGTCGAGGGCCTAATGAAATCTTTAAAAAGAACTTATTGTGATATAACCGCTATTTAAATAAAATTGTTATACATGGCAAAGCAGATGGTTTTTGAATGTGGACATAACATCAGATGAAAGAAAACGCCCTCGAAAACGAAAATGAAAAGGCAGGATCCCTTCCACCACTTCACCACAGTCTCTTTTCGTCTGCTGAAACTAATGCGATATGTTATTCCAAATGGCTTCCGCAAAATGTCGTGAAGAACGTGAATATACTGATCATAAAAATTAAGACCAACCAAGGGAAAGCGTAAAGGCTAGTAATAAAGGCAATACATTTTTAATTTATCAGTAATGGTTTAAATTTTTGGCAAAACTAATCAAAATTATGGAATGAACATTAGAAAATGGAACGAGCATAAGAAAAGAGTAGCTTGGTCAGTTGCCCATTTGGGAAAATGGTCGGAAAGTTGAGGATTTTTGCATTTTTTGGAGCAGATACGGTGCATTTGATTTAATGGTTAGTTGGTAAATTAAGTAGGGATATAAATTACAGTAGAACCTCTTTTTTACGAACCTCCAATTTACGAAATGACACCAATTTATGAACCATTCTGCCGGTCCCGATCTTTGTATACAGGAAAACCATGTAAAATGACCTCTATTTTACGAAACCTCCATTTTACTGATTTATGAAGTGAGAGGCCAGTCCCTAGGAGTGACTAACCCCTGTTTTACGAAGTTTTTGAAATGATTTTGTAGCATTGAACTCAGTACAATTGAATAACGATCGCTGTATACTGCGAAAGGAGCAGCTGAAGCCAGATCGGTCATGTTGAGAGGACCCTCGGCCCAAGTATTTTATGTGTGAAAATATGGAAAAATCGAATGTGAGCATAGTGCTTTTTGACGTGCTTAGGCCCGGTTTCACCAACCATTTGCTGATCGACGATCAAGTGACCGTCAATCAATTGTTGATTGACGATCAAATCCCACTCCTGTTTCACCAACACTTGATCGCAGATCATGATTGCCGATCATATGATGGGTAATCTTGGAACGTAAATGTATCATAGAAATAAAAGGAGCTGTTCTATTGGCTGTAGCTATCACGTGATACGCGTACGCTTATTAAAAGACATTCACCCGGAGTATTTAAAATATGGCTGAAAATCGATCGGAAAATGTTGCGGAAAGACAAAAATCTCAGCCAGGAATATAAACAAACAAAAAACCTGACGAAATTTACGATAAAGCAAAAGTTAAGAGGCGTGGGATGATATAGCATTGCCTTTTATTACCCTAGAAATGAACGTTGTAAGTTTGTAACAACAGCTTAAAACCTGCTACGAAAATATGAAGCAAAGCCCTAAGAATAATGCCGCGAATGTCACGGATTGTGGTATCACTGCTCCGAAAACAATCTTAGATACGATTTTCAACCGATTTATTTCATTTATCGCCAATGCCTCCGCACCATCGGTGTCATTATACAATACTATTGGAAGTCATATTCCCCAAAAATGAATGATCTAGGGCATTGCATCATTGAAATCTGCAAGGATCACTTTCATCCACTGAGCAACTCAAAAGACAATATGCAATATAGAGCAATTGCAAAGATATGCTCTGTTTTTAGTCATTCTTTTATGCACATTCCATTTGTAGATGCATTTCGTTATTACATAACTTTATTTCAGCTAGTAACAACAGGGAAACTATTTTTGAGGTAATTTTCTCTATTTGAGACATTATGACATTTTAGTAATTTTACATGACATGCACCATACCTAAGCTATGCATTTAAAACTTTTTTTGAGCAAACACAGGCATGTAAAATTTTAAGAACAGTATTCTGATTCAATAAAAACAAAGAGATGATAAATATCATTCTTAAGAATCAATTAATTAATTCTGAATGTACTTCACCAATCACTTGACAACACTCTTGACGCACCCATCTCAGCTCCTACTACTTCATATAACTTTAGATTCCAGAAAAAATCATAGAATAAGAAGATGCCCAACTAGATACCAAAATAATCATTCCTCAACTCAACCCAATATTACACTTATTACCAAAACACAATAGTAATCATAAATCACGACAACCTCAGTTGCATCTATTCATCCACTTCCTCTCACATCATGTATCTTCATACCACAAAGGAAATGGAAAGTAGAGAAGTTTCCCAAATGGCCTACAACAAAAGCATATAACTTCAGACAACTTGAAAAAGTGACTGATCAACACATTTAAAAATCCAAGTCTTAAAATCTTTTAAAGAGACTGAATAAAGGATTCAGATTTTTATTATATTCAGTTTATATTTATTTATTTTTTTCCAGTTCTGAATCACCTTTCTCAACAGTTATATATGTGTATGAACAATGAACAGGTGAAGATAATGATGAATGAGTATACATAATACATATTCATAAGTTATTGCAACATTAAAGTTTATTTTTTAATATTTTTCATTCTATTGTGAATAAGGCGTTAAATCTCACAGCCCAAATAGACTTTCCAGTGCCAGTATATTTTCCAATGTTAGTTTCCACATTATCAAATGGTCGGAGTTGAATATTCTAATACATAGGACCACCTTCACCCGTGAACATTATAGCCACATAATGTAGAACCCCTCTGGCTACAATGATAGTAAGAGCCCTATCTATATTGACTAGAAGTTCCATAGATAGACTAGGAAACCTCCTCATATGACACTGAAGCAATGGGATTCATTGTTTTAATATGAGTATGATTGTACCACTTCTGGTGGTATGGTTTACAATGGGCATGAGTAGATACCTATGATCAGCAGGGATACCCTGCAAAACCTAACAAAAATCCATTCATGGTTTCTTTTACTTTGAATTTTGCCCATAAATTGAAATTGTTAACTATGGTAAGTACTGCCTGTGCACAAAGCCTAGCCACCTTGCCACTAAATTGGTTGTTCTAAGGCTGGGGGTACAGAGAGCTTGAGCAGTAATAGAAAAATAAGGCATTCGGTCACGGTTTATCTCATAATTTTCAGTCCATGATGAGATGACTGCAATTTGAGTGCTTCACAAATCTCCCAAGAGCTCAAGGCTCCAAATCCTACAAACACCAGATTTAGAGACATGGTGGAGTTCCCCAATTGTGGTCTGCATTAACAATTATCTTGAAATTAATTTCAAATTCACTCATATCTCTATTAAAGAGCTGGTTATTGAATCGTTACACTACTAGGATAAAATGTTTCAATGACAGGCTTATCAGCTACTCCTATGTTGGACAACAGTGCCTGGTTTTGATACTTAAAAGTAGGTAATAGCATAACGAACCTTCAGATTGATATTACTTATAAATATGTTGATACAAGTATTTCTCAACAAGGTTATTGAAACTATTTATTGTTAAACAGTGTTAATAATTACATTATCTAATAAAGGTTGACTGAAATATAAGATACTTCTAGCATATGATGAAACTATCACATAAAAATCTACACAACAAATAATGAAAGGTCAAAATACTAGCTAAACAGATAGTTTCACCAAGTTGTTTTATGAGTCATAACCATATTGCATGTATGCACTATCTATGTCTGAGCCACCATTAAAGAAAGCACAATTCAAAAAGCCTCCACAATATAATGTTATGAAAACACAATAATGATATAATATACATCAAGATTGAAGTAAAGTATATTAGCTACCAATCTTCATTGGGTGACATCTTATTTTAATTTCAACTAGAAGATATAAAAAGATATTTGTTTAAAAATATTTGCTTACATTTACCTGAGCTAACTTTCAAGTGCAGTAGTACATGAAAACAAGATTCTTACTCAACAAGTACACTTTCAATTGTAGATAATAAATAGTTGGCACATTTTAATTGAAGTATTTCCCTACATATTACCTGTAAGTAACTATATTATCTCATGATTTTAGATATCCATCCCAAAAGGAATAGGCCTGACAAACTGGAATTCACCACAACTAAACTGGATTTAGTTTATTAAGTTCATTCACGCTAGCTAATTAACTTAAAATATTTTCGCACTGATAAACTACATTAATATGATTCATTTGAAGAACAGGAACAAACACAATCAATCTAAAACAGTCCCATCACTACAAGGTCACGAACTAATGGACAACGAATAAAGGGCAGTAAAAATAAATGGAAAATAACATATATTAAACACATTACATACCGCTTATATCACGCAACATGGCTATTTCTTTTAGAATTAATGAAAATAATACCGTATATGTGAACACAACATCGAATATGGTATCACCGTGAACAGAAACATGTAAACAATAACGCAATACATCTTGTTTTCCTGACTGGAGAAAGCAGAACCTTCAATTTTATCTTCAGAATGTAAAATCATATATACATTCAACGACAACATATCATATAAAGCATAACAATGGTTAAAATTCGTAATATAATTAAAAGAAAGAACAACAACACACTACCACGTCTGCCTACGGCGTACGATTCACCAACACACGACGTTAGTTATTCATTTCATGTAGCGACGCGGGAAATTTAACTTGATTCATAAATGGGTGAATATTTAGAATTGTACCTGAGGACCTCACGTTGCGAAATATCGGCGACTATTACTAATTGATCTATAGAAGTCATAGCGTATCTTGCTCGGTTTCGGATGCCTTTTTAAATGCTTTCTAAAATAAATTCCACTGCCGGCTAAGAGAATCTAAACCACAATTTGAAATCATCTTCCTCTGCATGCAAACACATCATATTCTGTGGGGCCTGCTGTGGTTCCTTACATGGCAATAATCAATAATTATTTCTACGCATTCGCCTGAAGACACTTCGCAATCAGCCATGTCAGTTGATTCTCGATTTGATCGTCCAAAATCTGCGGTCAACTTGACAAGAGATTTGATCCCCGATCACAGCTGATTATTGTTGGTGAAACGGAATCAACAAAATCGCCGATCAAATCAAGACTTGATCGCCGATCAAGCGTTGATCGTTGTTGGTGAAACCGGCCCTTAGACTAGCAAAATCCCAGAGACTGATCATCCAAATCCCAATTCAATCCTAATTATATGATCCAAGGAAAAAATGTTCATAGACGCATGGCACGACGCCTACTTATCGTAAACAATGCCCCAGCAGTTCATAAAATAAGCAGATTACTGCTTGGTAATTTCTATTCCTTTTCTATCATTTTATGTATTGAGAATACCTAACTCGTCGTCACAAAGGATCCATATTTTCTCTGGAATGATTTAAAATTAGTTTTAAGATAGCCGCCGCAACCCCAATTCAGAACTTTGTTCAGCCTTTCACTTGAAAGTAGCATTCCCGTAGGAAGTTCTTCGCTGCAGCTGTCGTGGAACTTAGTTTCATTAATAAATACTAATTTTGTAATAATAAATTACTTATATTCAAATCTTGATGCATTTTGAATATTTAATTTTTCATTAGAAGTGTTTTACATCGTTAGGTAAGAATTTGCGATTGCGACTTATAGCTTTCTGAAGCCGTGAGTAAAGAGTTCTTGCAAATCACCTCTAGACGTCAGCACATATTAAAAAAAGCCAGAAATCCAAATTAACTCGAGTGAAGTTCTAAAATTGACTTTTATCAGCTGCGAAATATTATTGAAGTTATTTCAAACGATACTCTTTCTTCAAAATAGGCACTTCCTGGTCTTTTCACTGGAATATACTGGGTCAATTGCAACTTTGTTTTTAAATTTCCAAGTTAGAATGCATCCCTAGCTTTCCCACGTTAAAATGGCTTCTTTCATCACAAATCGACTAGCACTAAATTTACCTCTTTCGCTAATTAATGCATAACTGCATATGCTTAAGGCCCAGTCCATATCGATTCAGGCAGGGGCCTTACCTTCATAGTCTCAGATGTTATTGAATTTAACATATGTCAAACTTCAGGACAAAGTAAGTAATACGTATATTTTAGTTTTGTCAAAAAAAATTTTTGGCCCGAGATACAGTCCACCGAACATGCGCTATTTTTCAAATGCGATTTTTGACAAAATACTAAAATGCTCATATCTCAGGAACGGTTCAAGATCATTTGCTCCTTTTTGTTTTATTTGAAAGATAATAATTTTGTGATTAAAATGATATCCTCGATTTGAAAATGTGTGTCCACATTCTCTTGCTGCAATTTTTTTATTTTATTTTTTTTTATTTAAAAAAATTGTTTTTCTTAAAAACGCCAATCCTAAAATTTTTTATTTTTTTACTGTTTATCAGTACCATAGAGTACTACAATCCCTGAAAAGAAGAACTTCCACTTTTCAGTTTAACAGGTTTTATAAATTAATGTAATTTTTTACCTTCCATGGTGAATTTCTTGATTGCAAGTTTTTATAATTTTGTTATTTTAAAACACCAATCTCAAAAAATTTGTACTGTTTGTGATTAACTAAAAACAACAAATGAAACAAAGTTAGGAACTAGTTAAATGTTGATAATTTTTTTAGATTTTCTTTATTAATAACCTTCCAAATCATTAATGATCTTCTGGAATAATGTGGAAGATTCTAGATGATTCCAAAACGTAACAGATCCTTCTAGAACAATTTGGAAGCTTCCAGATAATTTCAGATCAAAATAGAACACACTTCAACAATCTACAAACTTGCAAATAATTCCAGAATGTAACAAAATACTCTAGAACAATGTGGAAGCTTCCAGATAACTTCCGAAAACCTCTGAGGACAATGAGGAACCTTCCACATAATTAAAGAATGTAACAGAACTTTCTAGAACAATCTGAAACTAACCAGAAAATTCTAAATGTTTGACCTAGCATATAAAAGGGAGGACACATGAACTGACAGTTCAGTTGTCAACAGTCAAACAAAGAGAGTAGTTAAAAAATTTTTTTGTTAACAGTACCTGTGAAGGTTTTTGAGAATTCTGCCGACTGACTGGGTTGTGGTGTTTGTGGAAAAGTCTCTTTGAAATGTCTTCTGACTGGGGCCATAGGAGAGTGAAGTGTGATGACTATTTTCATATCCATAAAGAGTGATATATAAGACTAGCAAAAAGATTTCAGGTTGGAAATAAGAGTGCTCATTTTAAGACTCTGTTTCAAAGTGAAAATGTTTCCAGTAATGACTTTTTGTGTTCTAAATGCTTTAACACAATATCAAACATGACAATAAGTGAACAAGAAGCCCCCCATGTTGTGTGTGATGCAGATTTTGTAACTGCAGAGGAAGAACTACATATCCTGAATCAGTCAGCTACAGAGGTTGGTGTTAGTCCTGTTAAGAAACCATGGTCAGTGAAGTCAATTCATGAGATGTATGCATCAAGAAAACACAGAGAAATTTCTGGAGCAGTGGATGAGCATACCAGAACAAAACTGACCAAACTCTTCAAAGTAGAAATTTCAACTTCAGAAGAAAATGAACCAATAGGAGCTTGTGCAACCTGCCAAGAGTTTTTATCAAACATCAGTTCAGCTGTTGAATCATGTGCATCCTACAATGATAAGGTTCAAGTTCTAACAATCATCCCAGTATCCTTTACAAAGAACCAAATTTTGCACCACATTCCATCTGCATCAAAATACCTGGTGGACAAGACAAGAAATTTGAGGTCAGCAAAAGGAGTTTTTGGAAAACCAGATCAATTTTATGGTCATCCTGTGAATGAAGCAAATGTTCAAATTGCACAGTCATTTTATCTGGAAGATAAGTGGGACTGTTCTCGCCAGAGTGCCAACAAAAAAGACATTATGACTATGACAGTTGCAGGAGAAAAAGTGGTGAAAGTGAAAAGATACATGACCCGCAGCATTAAAGAAACTTTCACCATTTATAAGAAGGAACATTCAACATTGCATATTGGAATATCAACATTTTATGCATTACGACCTAAGTGGGTTGTTCCACATCCACCTAGAGATGTCTGTTTATGTTTGTACTGTGCAAATTTTAAACTGTGTGGTAGCTTTGAAGAACTTACTTGAAGATATAACATATGACACCTTGGTTGGACATGTGAAGTCGTTAGTGGTCTGTGACATAGAACGAGAGATATGTTTGTTTCAGGACTGTGGTGACTGCCCTGGAAAGGGGGGACTCGACTTACAGACACTTGGTCTGGATAGTGTAGCAGATAACTCTTCTGAAGTTACATATGCAACATGGGAAGAAAATAAACTCATTAAGAAAACTGTTGCCATTTATACCTTCTTAGACGAACTTGGGAGGTGGACAGTGAAAGCAGTAACACACCAACATCTGAAGAAATAGCAACAAGAACACATTGCAGAAGTGAAGGGATGGGTAGAGGCTGCATGTTTAGTGCTTCACTGTGATTTTGCTGAGAACTGGTCTGTGGTTCTACCACAAGAAGTTCAAGGATATCACTGGAGTAATGACCAAGTTTCAATTTTTACAGGAGTGACATATTTTCAGAACAAGACCACAAGTGTTTCAGTTATAAGTGATGACAGAGGACATGACTCAGCACATGCATTGTTGGCAATACACAAAATTATTTAAGCACTGCAATCACAGGTGTAAAAGATCATAATTATTTCTGATGGTGCCCCTAGTCACTTCAAAAACCGTTACCAACTATTTGAACTTGCAAAGTCTCTTGTTCCAATGGAGTGGGTATACAGTGCTACTGGACATGGTAAGGGGCCCTGTGATGGTGTAGGAGGCCTGCTGAAGCACCATGCAACAAAACATAATCTTTCCAGCCCAAGTACAGCTGCAATTCAGAATGCCAAGGAGTTTACAAGAGTGGTGCAGTCACACACATCAATAAACCTGATCCTGTTGCCCAAAGAGGAAGTTGAAGAATTCCGCCAGCAGAAAATAAAAGAATGGTCGAACCAAACTACCCCTGTGAAAGGAATTCAGAAGACACATGTCTGGACTCAAATTGATGGGCGAACTTATATTGCACGAACTTTAAAGAGCAAGAAAGAAGAAATTTCATTTGTCCAACCAAGATCTCATAAATGCCAAGAGAATATTCAAATTCACGAACTACAAAATGGAATGTTTGTGGCTTGTGTGATGACTGTGACTGGTGGATTGCAGAGATTATAGATATTAGTTGTGAGTTACGTGAAATCATTGTTAACTTTATGCTGCCACATGGACCAGCTGCTGGGTATAGATTCCCAGATGAAAGACAGCAACACCACCACCAGTGCTCACTTCCAATTCGCGATGTTTTGAAAATTTTGGGTGCCCCAGTTCCTATTGGTTCAACAGGAAGACATCACTTAATATCAAAGGAAGATACTGATGCGGTTGAACAAATTTTTAGTTCATTAAATTGCTAAATTCAGTTCTAAGCAGAGTGCACAGAAGTATGCTTCGGAACCTGTGCATTTTTTTACCTGCACATATATTTTGAAAGCTATTGATGTTTGAAACTTGTGTCTGTTACCCATATTTAAGAAGAAAAAAATGTCAAGTAAGACTAGAGATTTTGATTTTATGTGACCAATATCTGAGAATGTGGTAATGGAAACTGGCTTAATGCTTGGAAATTTTTTGAATTGTTTATAAAACCTGTTAAACTGAAAAGTGGAAGTTCTCCTTTTCAGGGATTGTAGTACTCTATGGTGCCGATAAACAGTAAAAAAATAAATTTTTTTAGGATTGGCGTTTTTAAGAAAAACAATTTTTTTAAATTAAAAAAAATAAAATAAAAAAATTGCAGCAAGAGAATGTGGACACACATTTTCAAATCGAGGATATTATTTTAATCACAAAATTATTATCTTTCAAATAAAACAAAAAGGAGCAAAATATCTTGAACTGTTCCTGAGATATGAGCATTTTAGTATTTTGTCAAAAATCGCATTTGAAAAATAGCGCTCGCGGGCCCATGTTTGGTGGACTGTATCTCAGGCCAAAAATTTTTTTGGACAAAACTAAAATATACGTATTACTTACTTCGTCCTGAAGTTTGACATATGTTAAATTCAGTAACATCTGAGACTATGAAGGTAAGATTTTTTCTTTGGCTGCCTGAATCGATATGGACTGGGCCTTAAAATAATCCAATGGATGAATTTATTCTCTTATTCCCCTTATTTTGAGATCTACCAACTGAACAGCTACAAGAACTTAATTCAGTTGCAGCAGCCAAGTTCATACCATTTTAAATTTGTAGAAAAATATTTACATTTTTTTTAATTGATGGCTTTGAGTTTCATTCACTTTTACTAAAGTGAGTCTCCTAGCCTTAGGAATAACGCCTATGCTATACAGTGAATCAATACAATTGAGGTCTAATTTTTAAATCCTTTCAATTTGATGTAGATACACTGCACACAGAGAATTTCACGTAATATCGTTTGTTTTTTCCCTGAGTGAGTAGATGACTATTATTTGCTATAGTAATTAGTTTGATTTCAAACGTTAATAGTATTTGACAAGTTTAGTACAGCATAGTGTTTACTTGCATTGAAAGTATACTCGCATTACTGTCAGCAGTTTTAGCAGACATACATTTGTCGCAGATTTGTATGTGCATGATATGCCTCCATGGACATTGCTCCATGCTGTATGAGGTGTTGCCAGGGCATGGGACAGTGTCACCACAAAAACTATTTCCTACTGTTGGAGATCAGCTGGTTTTTGTGACACATCAGTTCCGGAGGCAGAGGAGTTAGTGGAAGACAACCTCCAGTTTACAAACCCTCTGATTTACAAAGCTCAAATTTTTGGGTCCCTTCAACTTTGTAAAATAGAGTTTCTACTGTACTGCAAAAACTTTCCCCTTCTTTCGGAATTTGTGCTCAGACTCTCTGGATGGAAATACTTCCACCATCTCACCAACCTGATTCCTAGAAAATTGTTGACAATAGGTTTCAGGGCGATTATTTACACCAACCTCGGTAAAACAGTATTTCACAATAGTGAGGGTTTTCTTCGGCACTGTGAGGTCTCGTTTCAAAGAGGTTGCACCATATGGAGTACCACAGAGCTCTGTCCTTGGATCTATTTTATTCATTGCAGTCATTAATGACCTACCTTTTAATATGACAACACAGTCAGTTCCCTACACAGATAAACAACCATGGCAAAAAGTATAATAATTAAAGTGATGTAGGGGGTGCAATTTGAGAATATCCAAAGGCAGGCTCTGGATTTGTTCAACAATGGTCTTGTTCTAAATGGTAATAAACTCAAAAAGTAATGTGCAGTCTCAGTATGTATAAATAATACAGAGACTGATGCAGTCAAATCACTGGAGATTCAGATAGATACTTGGGATTTTTTTACCCCTACATGAAAAGAGAAAACATGCCAGGTTTCATCGAATATATACAAAGCTCCACAGACTAAATCCAACTCACATAATATTCCATACTACAGGGTGTTTTGCAAAACTAATAGTAAACTGTTCTTCTGCAATAAGGGTAAGAAAAAAATCATACTTAAAATACTCAAGAAATGACTTAAGCTGATGTCCCACGGTCAAATTTCCATCAAATTTTTTGGTCCAATGCGTTTCACCAAAATTTTTGGATCAAATGGGAATGGGGTGTCCCACAATACAAATTCTTGGTCCAAAGCATAGTCGTATAATCAACATGGCTGCCGTTCGTTGGATCAAATGGGAATGGATCAAAAGTATACGACTATGCTTTGGACAAATTCTTGGTCCAAAGCATAGTCGTATAATCAACATGGCTGCCGTTTGTTTACCATAGTTGGCCTAGTCTGACGTATTTATAAGTATCGTATTCATTGTTGAAGGATTTTTAATGCTTTTGTAATGCATGAAATGCAATTAGAAAATCTGAGCAAAGGTAAGGAAGGTAAATGTGGTCAGTTAGCCGGCAAAACTAACTCGTTGTGATTCTCTGGCAATGCCCGTTGTAATAAGACGTAAGATATATTTTATTGCTTTGTATCTTTCTTGGCATTTAGGTGATATATTACTTATTATAATATTTTATGCATTGAGTTTAACGTTCTTTTACGTGATTTATAGCCATCGCTTCCATTATATGAGCTACTTTACTGTAAATCGTTGCTTGAAAATTAAGAAATGGCCAAAGACCCAGACACGTAATGGGTACGAGAATCCGAAAGATGGGTCACGATTGTACTGCCATATAATTATATTTTTAAAATCTGTGTCCTACAGGTGCTGGTGAGGTACTTTATGCTATGCACTTCAGCCAATCTTATCGAAGAGAGAACTTTTTGCCGGAATTTCACCTCATTTGCAAGTCCACTGTCATATACTTGTCATAAACGATGTAAACTAGAGTGGCGGTGATGAGAAATTTCAGTATTTCTTGAAAACAGCATGGAAATTAAGTGAGCAGAATGTTGCAGATTCACATCTTACTTGGCCGAAACCAGTTGTGACTAGATTACATTGTGTGTTCCCTAAACGTTTAGTGGTGTCATTCGAGTGGCAGCAAAGTGTTTCCGAAAGATAGAACCCAGTGACTACGAAAAGCTTAACTAATAAGGTGTTCTACTTCCTTTTGTGTCTCTGAAGTGTTCATATTGGCGTAAAAATCAGTTTGACAAGAAATTCTGTAGGCTTCACACGGCATTCCAAATTTGTTTATTGAGTTTCGTATATGATTGAGTACGTAATGGGTAGTGCTTTCATTTGAGTGAAATGTGTATATAATGGTCCTACCCTGTCCTAACAATTGGTGCACTCACGATGGTGAGTTACATAAAATTTAACGTTAATTTATGATAAGTTAATGTGTATACTCCATCAAGGTGTTGAGAAATGTGCAGAACTAGACTTCCCATTCATTCCCTTCTGATTGTATAGATCTTTTCATTTTTGTCATTTGTATGTCCTAAAAGGAGTTTTTAATCTAATAAAATTATATTTTCACCAGTGCAGAACGATTGTTTACATTAATTATTATTAGTGATGGCCGGATCGGATCCGTCGGATCCAAAGATCCGCGGATCTTTCATTTTTTCGGCTCCGGATCCAAAGACACAGAGCAAAATCGGATCCGGATCCTAGATTTTAAGTTTTCGCGGCTTAGCGATCGAAGCGCCCCGTGAATGGAAGGTAGGTGCGGTAGATATTGACAAGAAGAGGATGAGTAACTCAGGTCACGAAATTAGATGAAAATTTTCCCGTGCAACTAGAAGCAAAATAAAGAAATATGACTTTTTTCCCCATTAGCCCGGTATCGCGAGAAAAAAATACGTAGGATGTCACGCGGGTAGCCTACATTCGCCGGGATCAGGCGGACAACGAGAGCCAGTGTACTGTGCGAAGTTCGATCCCTTTCGCAGTTAAATGTTTTCTTTCAGTCATTGCATCGAAAATGTTATCATATTCACTTTCAAACCATTACATCTGAATACCTACCCACTTTATTATACTTTTTTTGTTTAAATTAGATTTACAAATGTACCATTGATAAATTAAGGATGGTCGGCTCGGATCCACGGGTCTTTCATTTCATTCGCAACTGAAATCATATCCGAAGACAGTAAAAATACAGATTCGGATCGGAGATTTTAAAATTTCACGGCTTGGTGATCGATGAGGCCCGCGAATGGAATGTAAGTATGGTAGAAACTGACAAGGAGAGGGTGTGTAACTCGGTCGCGAAATGAGAAGAAGATTTTTTCGTACCAAAAAAACAAAATAAAAAAATACTCGTCGTGACTTTTTCCCCATACGCCCGGATGCGCGAGGAAAAAATAAAGCCGAGTGTCACGCGGGTTGCCTACATTCGCCAGATTCCCGTGAACCTATGATAGCGTAGTTGTTAAAAATGAAGGCTAGTGTACTGCCGGTCACGAGTTCGATCCTTAACACTGCCTAGGAATATAGGCTATGCTATATTCCTAGGGTGATGCAAGTAGGCAGTTAAAAAGAGTGGATTAACAGAAATTTCATGTCAATTTATAAGTAAAAAAAAAAAATTGGAGTTAGTGAAATGATTGGAAAAATTTTTTATTGCAGAATTAAATCGTGGAATCATTACGTTAACTTTCCCATGTATTTTTAGCAACGCATTTATAAATCTAGTTTAAACGATAGAAGTACAAAAAAGTCGGTATCCACACAGAAATGTTGGAAATGAAGGAGGATAATTTTTTTGATTCAATGGCTGAAAGAAAAATTTTAAACAGCGATAAGAATCGAACTGCTATTGTCGGCTTACCTGATTTTGGAGAATACATGCTCCCCACATGTCATTCTACTTTTTTCTTGCAAACCCGAGCCAATGGAGAAAAAATCCGAGACTTTTTAAATTTTTGCTTCTAGTAGCATGAAAAACGGCTAATCTCATTTCAAGATCAGAGTTACACAACCTCTCCTTAGGAGTATAAAATTCTCAAATTTCATTTTAAAGGTTATTATTAATGAGAATTGCAAAATTACTAGTTTAGCAGCTTGAAATATTCTATAATAATATTTTCGTCTTGAAAATGGAATCCCCGGATATTCCATAAATGGAATCTCTTGGCCGCATTAAAATACTTTGTGTTTCTAAAAAAGAATTTGAAAGCATTCAAGGATTTGATTAATAATTGGAAAATAATTCCTTTATTAAGGAAAATAAACTTACAATGTTTCTTTCAACTGCACTCTAAAGAATAGTTGTACAGGTTTCAAAAATGTATTGCATGATGAGTATGTGATAAGGAAGTTGATCTTTATATTAGAAGTAATAAGATATAGTTATTGCATCCGTAAATCTTGATCTAAGAAAATATTATCCACAAGGATGATTGGAAGTTGATTTTTTCGACAATAAATTCACTTTTTTTGGCAATTCTATTGTTGCTGTATTTATATATTTTAAAAAATCTAGGTTTTGAAAATCTGAATCGAGTATGTGAAACTAAGGATCCGAAACCGAGATAAAGATCCGAAACCCAGGCAAGGATCCGGTTCCGGATCCGACAAAAAACCTGGATCCGTCCATCACTAATTATTATCTCAAGGTCTAAGGTCATAACTTTGTGAGAATATGTTCATGTTGTTGCTTGGTAAAGTTGAAGAAAGCATACAGCGTCATCACACTAATATGAGGCAGCGTATTCCCTCAAAGAAAAGGCATGTAAATATATTTCAAAGAATAATAATTCAAAGAATATTGGAGCCCAGCTACAATGCTACAATCCTAAATGCAATTATGCCTAGTGATGCTTACTTTCTTAATGTATTTGATTGGTGGGTTGCATACTTTTGGATGTAAATTTAGAAGAGGTTCTATCTGTTTGGTCCAAACGCTTGGACCAAAATTCATTTTGATACAATTGCACTCTGTCACACAGTCAAAATCAGTTGTATCCAATTTGTATTAAAAAAATTTGATGGGAATTTGACCGTGGGACATCAGCTTTATTTTGCCACTTCTAAAGAGTTAAGCAGGACCTGCATTTCCAGCAATTCTACAGTACCAATTAATCTGATAAAAAATACTGAAAACAAAACTGTTAATTTTTATTTTGAATAATTGTAGGTAGGACTTTTTTTATATTTAACATTTTTTATCTCAGAATGCATGCATAAAGCCATAAACACTATTTTCAGAGGTGGTGGGAAATAAGATTATAAGAAAAAATAGCTTTGCTTTATAAAAAAGACTGCCTTGGGTAGATTATTTTTTAATAAAATCTTCTTTTGAATAAGAAACTTAAATCTTATGAAATTAAAGTGTTTTGAGAATTTATAATAACTCAGAAAATACAATTTTTCCAGGAATCCTCACAGTTTCTTTAATGAAACTGGAAATTTCAATACCAATTAAGTGATAAATACGGTGGATGCATTTTTCATCTGAAGGACAAATGTCCATGGATACCTCAAGAATGGAAATATTGCAGTTTTGCCATAACTTTAAAAGGCTGTTCAAAAAATACCCGATTAGATAGAGAAGAAAAATTTTGCATGGCTTTATATCTACATGAAGGGATAAAAGATGCCATGTTTCATCAAAATCTGAGACAGTAGGGGCCATGGTCTGGATGAACTGGTGTGGAATGATCTAGTAGTATGTATGTAATAGCTATACCATGTTCCAAAAAAATACTGGGTTTGTTCTCTCATGTATCAGGGCAATGATACTTTTCTTTTCAAATGAACAAAGAATATTATGCTGCTAGAATGGACACTTCATCTCTGTTTGAGAGGCTATGATATTTACATGAAACTATTGTAGAAGGATTATGACAGGGCTGTGCAAGCAGGGATTTTTGTAAGTTGAGCGAGATCGAGCGAGAATTTGAAAAAATCTTGAATTTTTAGCGAGATCGAGCGAGATTCGAGTGCACTGAAATTGCAGTACAGACTTTAATCTATGTAGGTACTAATTTTCTACTTACAAAAATATAAGTTTAGGCTTAGGCATTATTAATCAAATTCTGTTGGGCGTAACTTTAGCATTTACTTTTAGAGATCAACATCTACGTAGAATCATTAGGATGAATGTATCCTGTATTTAGCGATGATAGGACTCCATCGAATAATGAATGCACCTCTACTTTCACCACTAAAATTTAAAAACGTTTTTTAGTATAAATACCATCACCCAATACCTAAGCATACTGGTCTTACCCCATGTTTTAACTTGGTATCTTTTTATATGCCTGGCCTATATTCACATAAATGCATTTCAAATAAAATAACAAAACAGGGTTTCAAACTTGAGATTGGTCTTTATAAAATTAATACTTTTTTATTACCTAAATTATTTTCGAACTCGCTAGATCAGATTGTCGGTCATGGAAATCATGACAGGCTAGGCCTAAATTAGATAAATAGAGTAAAACCTGGTTATAACACGCCCCACTACACCACGGGTCTCACCATGTCCCCCAAAATGATTACATTGACTATTTTCATGCTAGAAGTAGATAACTTTTTCGCGAATTTTATCCCGACGTCCCGGCCGATGCTTCTCAACGGCGCAACTTCAAGAGATCTACACGGTCAGCGACATGTCTAATACAGTAAAACCTCATCTCACCATGACCCCGTAAATAATGCTATTGACTATTTTTGTACTAGAATTAAGTAACTTTTTCGCGAATTTTATCCCGACGTCCCGGCCGATGCTTCTCAACGGCGCAACTTCAAGAGATCTACACGGTCAGCGACATGTCTAATACAGTAAAACCTCATCTCACCATGACCCCGTAAATAATGCTATTGACTATTTTTGTACTAGAATTAAGTAACTTTTTCGCGAATTTTATCCCGACGTCCCGGCCGATGCATCTCAACGGTGCAACTTCAAGAGATATACGCGGTCGGCGACATGTCTAATACAGTAAAACTCGTCTCACCATGTCCCCCTAAATGATTGCATTGACTATTTTCATTGTAAGTGGAAGGTTACTCTTTAGCAGATTTTATCTCGAAGCATCGCAACGGTGCTACTTCAGGTGCTCAAACCACTGTAAGCTATCATCAAGATCACACCAACAAGATCGGCGACATCTAATACGTAGTTTGATATGAAAGAAAGAGAACCACGAGAATGTAAGCACATACATTGTTTCATAAAAAAATTAACAATCTAGCATATCGAAATTGGTCATATCTTGTGAACTAGAGCTGACAATCAGTGGAGTGAATTATAAACGCATTACTCCCGAGCTGGTAGATTTCTATGTTCCTGCCATGGTGCTAAAACCAAGGTAATTACATTTCTAGTCTTAGAGCATTTTTGTGATGAATGTGCTGTTTTTCCTCTACCTTCAGCATAATTCGTATGAATATGTAAATTATATATTCTTTGATTTAAGCAGAAACAATGTCTACCAAAAGGAAATTAACTTATACAATTAAAGGAAAAGTTAGGCATGCTCGACAGAGTGAAATGTGGTGATATAAAATGAAGTTTATTCTGGGAGTTGGGTGATGGGCCTAAAATAGGCGAAAAAGTACTCTATCACATTGGTGAACTGATGAATTGGCTAGATAGAGTGATTGTGATCATCTTCATCCGTCACACTTGCTAAATATTAAGACTTATGTGACAAAGAAATACTATCAACTAACTTGGCAAAAGAAATATCAGATAATTTTAGTAAATCCCATCAAAGTACGGTGTACATTTCAACCATAAAATATCATTTTAAATTGTATTCTGCAAGTAAATTAGTTATAAAATTTTAAGTTTATAGGTTTTCTTCACTGTTTATCACGAAGTTTCCGCTAATAATGCGGATTGCCGATAACGTGGGTGTAAACTCCGACCCGCGTTATAACCTGATTTTGCTGTATCTTGTTGTAACTTATTGGGTGTATGCTAGTGCTAGAAGTAGCCTACATTCATACGTGCCTATTTTATGTGTCATTTGTTAGTAGGCACCAGGCTTCCCATCATGAAATGGAGCAGGGACTCGGTTAGGTCCTATGCCGAGGCCTAGGCTCTCTTAACTTCAGGAGTCTAAGACTAAGAGATTTCTCGACATTTTGTGGCATGAAATCATGAAATAATCATGCAAAAGAAAGGGAATAAATATTATTTTACTAGGTCGAATTATAAAGCAAGGCCCTGTAAAATTACATCAACCACGACGGAGATCTCAAGACAAGCTCGAGACTTGTTTTTCGAGTGTATTGAGATCGAAATCGAGCGAGATTCGAGCAGTACTTTTATCTCGCTTGAATCTTGAAAAGTCGAGACTCGCACAGCCCTAGCCCATATTTATGTGAAATTTCATCATCGAATTAAAAAGTATGATACATTTATTCTATAAATTTCAGGCAGCCTTACTGATATAATCACTAAAATCTTATTTCAAACCTGAAAAACTTAATTCCAAATAAATAAGCATGCATCTCCATTTTCTCATGTATCATTTTAGCTGATTAGAAACTTCAATTAATTTCTTAATGTGCACACGAACAATGCATGGAATTCTTCCAAGTAGCGAAGTTCAATGAAATATATCTCTCATTTTCATCATGTAACATCTCATGTACATTGACTGTACATGAGATTTTTCAGTGTCAAACTGTCTTAAATAGTGTTAAAGTGTATTGATAATGATGTAATGATTTGAAACCAGTTGTGGAGTAAGATCTTAGAAAGTAAAAAGTTGAATACTGATAGGACTTTGCTTCTTTGATAACCTGAAATCATACTACAAAACGATAATGAAAAATAAATGAAATAACAAAAAATCTTACTTTCCTCCCCATTTAAAGTCTAGCTTACCTCTGTACATATTACATTTATAGGATTACATAGGATGTGTAATCACCTAACTTCTCATACAGGAAAGTATATAGCATACATAATTTGGTTATAATATATTCCTATTGATTCTTTTGATGGGTCCTACATATGTCTATGCATAACCTTTATGATCAATAAAAAATTATTCACAGGAGAATATAACAACTTTAACTATATCAGGAATGGACTACCAATATCAGTTTTAAGGATTTGGTTTTTCCATGTAATTTGTGAGAAATTTTCTCGGGAAATTCACCATGTGAATACATTTAATACGAATGTTTCCGTGTCTGACTCAGCCACCGTGCTCAGGGCATCTTCTACTCTTTTCTTATCTGATCTTAGTCTTATTAACTAACTAGAATCATGGCAGAAGACGCCCCAAAGATAGTGGCTGAGTCAGACACAAAAATGTTGGAATTAACCCTTTCCCTGCTAGCCCTTTGTAGGTAGACTGTGCAAAACTGACAAGCACTTTTCCATGAAAATCGTTAGATTATGCATTATAGATACATTTGAAACACAAAATTTATTTATATGAATAACGTATCTGTCTCAATGTTCACGACATGTTCAGTTTTTATGAGAATGAAAAAAATCATTTATGCTGTCTTGCATTTGAAGGAAATATTATATTACAAATATGTAATGTAAATGGGCCGATATATCGGCCCTTGGCAGTTTTCGCACACCCATAGAGGGCCAACATATCTGCCCACTGGCAGTAAAAGGGTTAAATGCACTCTGGTGGATTTCCCAACAAAATTTCACAAAAATATCACTCTGTTTCCATCTTTTCCAGATATTATCAGAAATGCAAATAGCTGAAAGATATCTAACAGGATATAGAAAGTAAAAACATCAAAACAGACCTTAGTGAATTCTCCACTTTGATTGTCACTGAGTAACTGTGTCCTTGCTAGAGCTCGCCGCCGGCATGCTGCTTTCCAGGAGAGAACTTTTGCATCAGCTTCTAACTGCAACAGCCTATTTTGCAAGGCTTCTCGCTCACTGCAAGATTGCATAATTTGCTTCAAAAGTTCATCGTCAGCAGAAGGAATGCTTTCTTTAAATTCTTCTTGAACAATGTGATTTGCAACATATGTTGTGTCCACAACAGCAGAAGATTCTTCATTCAATCTGTCAATGTTATTATCAAATGTTCTATCCAAAATTTTCACTCCCAGCTCAGCGTTTGGCTGTTCCTTATCAAATCCCTCAGATGGTGAAGTTTCTTTTTCAACACTGGACCGACCACACATGCATTCACCTCCTCCACCACCAATTTTAGCTTCCAGCTCAGCTAATCTCTGTTTCAACTCAGCATTTTCCTGTTTTAATTTGTCCATTGCACACCCCCCTCCAGCTGACTCCATATCTGCAACTTTTTGTTTGAGACTTGCATTTTCCTGGCGCAGTTCCTCAACCAAACTTGCCAACTCAATTACGTGCATATCCATTGCAATGACATTTTTCTTAGTCTGAAAGACAAGGATAATAACTCCATGAGTGGAATGAAAATTTCACTGACCATGAAATTGAGTATTACAATAATGAATAACAATATGGTACCAACTAATAATCATACTTTAGGACAATCATAAGGTGGTGCTTGGCTTATAATGGTTCCTTAGCTAGCTTTACTCAAAATTACTTCATAGGTGCTACTATCAACTCAGAAAGGGTAATGATTTAACAAGGTATTTCAGGTAAAATAGCAGACCCTACATCAGTATAGATGCATGCCCATATTATGGACGAATTGCATACAATCAAAGTACACTTAATATCACATGCCAATGCTTCATACAGTTCCATTTCTGACAATGATGCTGCAACTACCTAGTGCATTAAATAGATCCATTCCACTGTATATATATATATATATATCATTTTAAGATGTGATAGATATAGCACCATGGATTTAGCATCAAAAACACAGTATTTGGCTTCACTACTAACCTTGAGTTTGATTTTTTTGGCACGATCAGCATATTTTAACGTATTGTAAGTGTCCTCATATGAGGTTAAAGCAGGTGATATATTTGCTATCATAACAGTTTTGCAATTTCCACCAAGTGAGTCCTTAAGTAGGCGTGTTAACTTTGAGTCCCTGTACGGGATGTGCTTCAAGCCATCTGCCAATGCATTAATACAGTTTCCTGATATAAGCAGTAAAAAAAGGAGAAAAAAAAGATTAGCTCGGACAAACATTTCAAACTGTAAAACATATCCCATCATATTAATTTACAATCATTACAGTAGTTAATACTTTGATATTTATTCTTCAGTGAGTAAATCATAGAAGCCTAACAAGTAAAGGTAATTCTGGAAGGTTAAACCAGTACTCATTTGAGTGAAACCTAGTAGGGAGGAGAGGTAGACTGGGGAGAAGAAAGATTATTTTAACTTCCACCATGGTCCACTCAGTAACTTTCCTTCAAAAAAGTGACTGAAAGCTAGAATATGAATGTTTTAAAACAAAATTTTCACACTGCCTATAATGGCAACATCCATAATGATTCATGTAATTACAGATTCCATACAAGAATTCTCCACAGTGAATTGAGAAAAGAGAGGACACCATTTTGGCTACTATGAGGTACAGTCACCACATGAGATTCTGAAAGGAGTGGTATCGCGGATAAGACAAATGTACCACATTATTATTTTATTTATTAGTATTCTTTTATTCACAAAAATTTTAACTTTAGAGGGATTGCTTATAAGAATGATTACTAGAGCAAGTACTTACAGGTACAGGAACTTTATGCAATATGTACTTGCATTTAAAAATATGGGAATAACAATATTGTACACTTATTTTCACCTGGGTCAAAGTCCATTAAATTTGCCAGATATAGATGAAAGTTAAGTCCCTTATCATCAGCGAGGGAGAAAGGGATTGACACATCTACAAGCTCTAGGATTGATTCCTATCATGTTTCGTATAATAACATACATGTTTGTCTCTTCCAGTAGTGCTTTATTAAGTTGGTCTTTCTTATTGTTTATGTGATGGGGATGTTTAGCCAAGAGATAAAGGAAATTGGTCAATGTTTGACAGAATGAATGACAAGGACATAACCAGGGTTGAGTGATTTAAATCACATTGATTTAAATCACTTGATGTTCTTGAATAAAAATCAAGTGATTTAAATTAAAATGTGATCAAAATAATAGTTCATTCTTGATTGTCAAAAATGGTAAACCATGCATGCATTTTGAATATATACCTACTTATTTGTAAAGACATTGACTATGCAAGTATCAACTTGAATCTTAAAAAAGCAAATATTTTTAGGAGATAAAAATTGCATATCGACAATTTCAATTAAAAAATTATGGTTTTCGCTTAGAGAATAGTAAACACATTTAGGGTTAAGAAAATCATCTGTTTGAATTGGGATAAATTATTTCACGGGAAAATTGATTAGTGCATACAAAATATGCACCACCACGAAGAATTTATCGAACAAAATATGCAGAAAAATACAGGTAACCAAGTCAAATTTTAACTGAAAAAGTGAGTTTAGCCGATCTATCTGCACAAAATACACATGTGGGACCAAGAAAAAAATTTGCTATTTCTACTGGTTATTAGAGGGAGTGTATGCATTATTTTGAGTTTCCATGTATATGAAGGCAAAACATGTGGAATAAAACATTATCTAATTAGATTAGACAAAAATTATTGCTTTGTATTCCTGTGTATTTTGCAGACGAAATGAATAATAGAAGAAATAAATAATGCAAAATTTTATTGATGAATGAGTGAACATGAATGATGCATATTTTCATTTTTAAAAGTACACACAAAAAAAACTATAGACATGAATCATATTTGTCATCGACTCTGTTAAGGATGATGACTCTACATTGGATGGCTATCATTTAAATGCTTGTATAAGAAAACTAATTTAGCAGTTTTATCATTTCCAAATTTATACCGCAGTTTTGAGTGCAATACATTAAGTGGAAAAGACTTCCTCCATTCCAGCTGATGACGCAGGGCTGATGAAAAGCTGTTCATTTATTTTTATAATGGTATTGGCCTTCATTCTAAGAATTCTCTTGAGACCTCCACCACAGCAGGGCAGATACATTGTTAAGTACTTCATCAGAAAACATGTATTTTTGAAAAGGATCACATCTGGCCAAATAATTAACAATTATTGGAAGAAATCCTTTTCCTGCATATGCCTCTTCAGCATAAACCATGGCTGAATTCTTTTCCTCAAATGTCAAGTCAAAATTCTTCTGCTTTAGATCCAAAAGATAAATGTGCAGGAGTCATAGCCTGGCAATATCTTTCATTCAGTTTCAACATTGCATTTGCAGGGTGGCTACTGATAACCAATTTTCAAATTCCCTGACTTTTCCCTGATTTTTCCCTGACGGCTTTACCAATTTCCCTGACCAATCGCCAAAAGGTCTCCTATTATCGGAATATTTTATTTCTGCTGAATTAAATTTTCACCAAAACTCAGAAAGTGTTAAAAGCTTAAATCAATACATAAAAATCTATAAGAATGAAAAAATATATTGAACCTCCACCCTAATGAAAATATATAAAACCTTCACAAGTTAAACCCTCACAAAAAATGCACACACACTTTTAATACATTGTTCGTGGCCGCGTATCTGCGGCCGTGTATTGTATTTCCGTGGCCGTGTATGTTCCCTTCAGTAAAATTACAAATTGACAATGTCTAATTCTTCAAGGAAGAGGTGACGTGTCATGGTAGTTCTGGGAAGTTGAAGATTACTGAAAAGGCATCAAAGGGAAATTTAATGGCCAATTTACTGACGGACTCTGGCACAGGTATCACTAAGCTACGTGAAAAATACAAACCAAAGCAAAGTTCTTTGACTGGATCAAAATAGGATGGCACGAGTAACTTTTACAAGTGAATAACAACTTGATTAACCTGATCATAACCCCTTATTTTAAGAGGGAGCCAAAAATGTAAAAATATTTGCATATAGAAACAAAACGTAATCGCACCACTCCAAGCGAAAACAGGAGGCAATTAGCAATGGCAGCATCATATTCAGGAATATCATATTTGAGGTAGTTTGTGACTAAACTGAATTGCTTCGAGAGGGAGCTAAGAGGGCCATTCGATAATTACGTAGAGCATGAAAAAAGGGCAGGGAAGAACTCTTCTTATGGACTCGCGAAGGGGGGTATGGAAATCGAAGACGATCTTACATAAAATTTTGTTTACACGAGTGATCTTACTTGTATTATGTTTTAATAATCATCGTCTAGTATTTTTAGAGCTGCAAGCACGTATTTACTACAAGCTAGTGTGCTGCAACTACCTCTCAACCCGAGTCTCGGAAGTTAAAAAGGACGCGGGGTAAAATCTTCCAAACAACCTAGCCTTGGATTCCTTGTGATGAGCAGACTACACAGTGATCATGAATTTTAACACTACTAGGCAAATATCGCATTAAGGATATACAAAATGGATACATTGTATGACTGATTCACAACTGAATGTTCAACGAATTGACGGGGCAATTATTCTATGCACTTCGGCGACGGACATTAGTTTTAGTAGGTGAAATAAAGGGCAGGAAAGACTGCACGGTAAACGTAATGGTAGAAACATAACGAGAATTTCCTATCCCAGTTTCTCCCTGACTGTTACGAGAATTCCCTGACTATTCCCTGACTTTTCCAGATTTCCAAATTCCCTGACAATTCCAGGTTTTCCCGGTTTTCCCTGACGATCGCCACCCTGATTTGGATCAAAATGCTGCTTGATCAGATTGCCATGAAGTTCTTTCCAAATTGCGACACAAATACATATTGTGCAGCTATTTCATTGCACTTTGTCCCATGCCTTGGAAATAGGTTTCATTATCAAATGTAAGTCTTCTACATTGCGTGTTACACCTACGTTTGATACCTTTTTTTGAACTAACTTATCTATTTAAGTCATCTTTTCTTCACAAATTTACATCAAAGGTGCCCAGGTTTTACATAACACTCAAGTATCAGCGACAGTGTACAGTTTCTAATTTAAATTGTTATGATGAAAAGTGATAGCTCCTGAAGTACTTAAAGACAAATTTACATGTTCTGATATATTATTCATATGGAGATCTTGACTAAGCAAACTGAGAATTTGAGCAGAACATAAATATGTTATTACATCCAATGAGTTATCATCTTCCAATGCTTTTTTCATTTTCTTCATGTTGGCTGCATTATCAGGAACAAAACTTTTAACTCTACAACCAACTTCTTTCTTACACCTTTCGATCATCACTGATACTAAATACTTCAAGTACTCCAGAGTATGCTGACATAACTACAGCATCATATAAAACTGACTTGCCACTTTCTCTATAGATAATAAGACATTGAAGGGAAAATATTTTATACATTTAATTACTTGTCAGTCACTTTGCTGTAAAGGGATCCCATTGAACCAGATTGTGGGCACACTGATGAATGCAATAATTATACATTTAATTTAAATTAAATCAAAAAAGTTTACATGCCTTTGAACTGCCTACAACAACGTAAATATCAAAATTACAGGAAAAGCAATGATCATATGGTCAATACAATTATATATGCAGTGCACTGCAATTAAAGATCACATAAATAAACAGTTTTCGCTGAGACTAGGTAAAAAAATCAATAAAATAGGATTTAAATAAAAAATCCGATTTAAAAATATCTGATTTAAATAAGAAAAACCCCATTTAAATAATCAAAATCTGATCTAAATAAAAATCATGATTTATATCAACCCTGGTCAAAACTGAGAAAATCTAGGCACTCATACTGGATTTTGACCTAAGGGATGAGCAAAATGATGCTATTATAACTGCAAAATGTTTACTTTTATAAATGAAAAAGTGGTGCAAAATGAGTCCCAAGTTGCTAAAATAATTTTAAAATGGGAAAAGGATACAAACTCTCACTAAATTGAATGGAAACTAGGGCAAAGGGGAAATTAGACACTAGTATGTTTAGTGGATTCTAGGGCACAGGAGGAATTATATATTACTACATTTAATGGAGATGCAGAAGATCTATAGTGGAAGGATAGATCCTGGAGAAGCACTTATGAGAAGTTTAGAAAATGCATACTGCTGGAGATTTGCATCAGCTGAAAGAGAGGATAGAACTAGTAATAATGGAAGGAGTGCATGCACAGCAATAGAGGGATGCTTATTAACGTTAAAGGGAATGAGAAAGTTAACTGTTAAGGTTAAGTTGGACTAGAGAAGTCAGATAGTATGGTCAGATGGGAATATGATTATTCTTCGTGGAAAAAAAGGGAAAGGGGTATGCAAGGGAGAAAAGAAATTTTAAGATGTCCATAGAGTGGGAGAGGGTTGAGCGTTAAAGGTTCCCTTGCTTATGTCACTCACCATGGGAGTAATGTCTACAATTGGGTCGAGAGTTATAAGAATTGAGGGAAGCAGACTATTGAGACACATGGATCCCTGATATATTACCCAGAGAACTTTGGTAATGGGATCCTGTCAAGGTGTCTCAAGGGTGGACCCAGCAGGTTAAATGTTTAAAAAAGCATCATCAAAAGGAAGAGTTGATACTCTATCGAAGATGAGGGCTGGAGTGGATAATACATCAGGTTGTGCATATTTTGAGTTTATGATTGTTGGAATTTGAACCCTTTTACTGCCATCCCCTTTAAGGTAGACTGTGCAAAAACTGCCAAGCCCATTTCCGTGAATATCGTAAGATTATGAGTTTTAGGTACACCTGTCCACAATACCACTTCGGAGGCCGATTTTTTCTAAGTCTAGAGTTGAATGAGATTTGACAACAGTGCAGTTCTCTCCCTTTAAATGCCCCGACCACGAAAGACCCGCAAGACCAGGGCATGGCCCTCTTAAGAGAGCCCCTTGCCATGGTTTGGGGTGAGATCCTTCCTCAATGACCTGGGGGGTTATGATAGGAATTTTTGTATTGGAGGGGGAGGGAGCCTAAAGGGAATAAAAAACCCTGTGGCAATAAGTCGGCTCCAAGGAGTGAAGCCTCCTGAAAAAAAGCCTTCTTTTCCATTGCTGCTCAGAAGATGGGCCGTGTAGGTTTCCGTGACTGCGCCTCTTGAGGGAGTGAAAACAAATCTAAATGCAGTTTGAAGTGAAAGTTGTCATTAAAACCGTTGATATTTCCTAGTCTATGACATTTCCAAAATGTTCCAAAATACTCAGTTATTGCCTTTAATTTGTCGTTAGAAATTATTTGACCTTACAATATTAATGACAGATGATTATTATTATCAAACTTAATGTATCTGTTAACGATCGATGATATTTTTGAATTATTGGTGAATTTTATTTGATTGCGCAATGAGCTCGAAAAATGTGCTTGTATAGTAAATGGCAAAAACATTTATGCTACAGCTGATACATGTAGATTTCAATAAGAATAGAGAAGATGTATTGAACGTCATTATGGAATATAAGTGTTAAGTTTCAAGCTCAGGTAGGTAATATGTGGGGAAAAATTATTGCGGAAATATTTAGAATTTATTTTAAATTGCAAACAATTCTCGCACTCGTGTACTCGTCTGGTTATTTCTTAGAATGAATACTCATTGGCAATTCATACCGTAGTATATGCTATTTTAAATATAAAAACGAACCCACTTAATAAATAAAAGTATTAAGGAGGTTATTAGGAATACGTTGAATGCCTCAAAAATACTCGTAGATTCATTGGTCAAAACTATAGGTTTTCATATTCGAAGGCCCTGGTTCAAGTCCCGGCAGTCCTTACTTGAGAACTGCTTGGCGCAAAGCGCAGGGAAAAATAATCACTATGTATTCAAAGGTTACGTGTTCTAGCACTTCATCGTTCCTCCTCCTTTCGACCCACTTCAATTTCTCCATCCTTCTACACACCCACATCTAAAAAACCCTGAGTATATTCTCATTTTCTTTCCATAAACCCTATTTTTAAGCGCCATATATGGCCACGCTCAATATCAAACTTTTCACTAGTATTTTCTTTACTTCCCAACTTAACACCCCTGTCAATAGCTCACGTCAATGATTTACTTGTTGACGTGAAGTACTAGCAGACGGTAAGAATGTGAAGAAAAGGAGAGACTGGGTAAAGTCAAACCTTATTTCAAATAGCACACAGAACAGCAAATTTGGAGATGCATGGTTCAAGTCCCACGTAAGTCAAGTTTTTTTCTGTGGTGATCTGGCTTGCTTCTATTTTCACCACCTTCTTACTGTTCAGGGTTGTAGGTGTCAGCAAATGTAGTTAAAGTTTCTGTGGGTGAAAAAATATGCCGACCGACTTCCGAACGCATGGGAATTATTTCCGAGAGTAGGGTATTGGAAAAGTGCTCAACAAGCAGCTGAAGCTGTGATCAATTGAAAAAAACAACGGAATATTAATTCTATGACTTTGTGTTTACACCTTCCTCACCTGGCGAGATGAACGTCAGATGAATCGGAGAGAATTGGTGACTTAATGATCAATAATGTAGGCCTTTTGAAGTAATAAGTTTGCAGGATAAAAAATGCCAACCAAGACATTGAACTATTTTAAGGCCTTGTAATATCTGTGAAAACACTACGACAATTCAGCATGTTAATCATTAACCTCAGAAACTCGTCCACTTGTCACATAACTCCACAGTGACATGGACATAAATTTAGGTATTTTCCGTGGAGGAAGAGAAAGCGAGTGTAATTATTGACGATGTCACTACTAGAAATGCAGTGAGCAGCACTTGGAATTTATCTCGTGCCTCTTCTCCCGATCTGTGGCTACAGGGACCTATGCGGCTCAGGCGTTTAGTATTCTGGCAGAAATTGCGGAGAAGGCTGTTTCCCTGAGCTGTTCACTTGAGAAAGGGTGAAAAGGGCAATAATTCTTCGAGGGAAGGGTACCCCCAATAAAAGGCAAGAGCCAGAGCTCTGGGCATTTAAACTCTCCACGCCAAGGGACAGTGTTTTCAAATCTCTTTCATTTCATTCTTGTACAAACGCTTGTATAACCTGAACAAAATTGTACGTTTGTGTGAATGGAATTAGAACAGGTTCTATTTCCCGTTCAGTCATTCAGACAATCGCACAAGCGTTCGTACAATTTGCCGCTTTACACGGTACAATTTCCTCATACAAGAAAGAGTTTGAAAAAGAAATTGTACAAAACATTGTATCGTGTAAAGCTGCCTTAAAAAATTATTACATTTCCACGGTACATTTCCACCGCTTCTTCTGTAGTTCTCTACGTTGTCTACAGCCAATCATCGGTGACATCTGTGACTATAACAATCTGACCAAAATATTAATTTTGTATTGCATTTTTCAATAAAAATGCAATACAAAATTAAAAGGCCGCATTACACAATACAAAAAATTGTATCGTGTAAAGCGGCCTTTAGAAAAACTCAGCCTCCAAAGTAGCAACATTTTATTGTGGACGGGTGTACATTTGAAGAACTTAATTTTAATATATAAACTATGTATTTTTCTCAATTTTGATGATATATTTCAATTTTAATGATGAAAAAATCATTCTTGCTGTCCCTGATTTGAGGGAAATATTACAAATGTGTAGAGGTAGGCTATTTTCATTTTTGACAAAATCACGAAATTCCAGAAAGAAGTTCAAAAACACCGAACAGTCATTTTTAGATGCATTACCGGTTAAAAAAGGTGAATATTAAACATTTTGTTTTTGCGAAATCATTAATAATTCACTAAATCTGCCGCGATATGATCGTGTTTTAACGAGAAAACAACATTTGGAAGTTGCATATCAGCAATAGATGTTTTGTAGTTTTTAAGGTGTGGAAAAATGATCAGTAATTGTGCTAATTATTTTGAAGCATATATTTTCATTGCTAAAACTGCGGCCATAAGTATTATTACCAGCTAAACCTCTGGAAATTCATCTCACACTCAGGGAAATTGCCTCATTGTATTGAAAAAAAAAAATGAATTCAAGAATGTAGAATAATTCAAAGGACGATAAAGCGATAATGTTATTAGACTTGTACCAATATCGATTGTGAGTATCAAGTATCGGCCATTTCCTTATGTTTCGATACTTTCGAGCATTAGTTTTCTTTTTCGGATACTTTTATTCGAAAGTATACGAAAAAATGAAAAATTCTATAAAAAAATCTAAGAACATATTCAGTGGAAGCTCGGTATAACGAATGGTCTAAATGGCTGGGAAATCACTCGCTATAGCAAGTGATCGTTACATCAGAAGTTGATGTACTAAGCCTCTCAATTCCCACAGTTGTTGTAATTTTCCGTATTTCTTTCGTTACCACGCTATTAGAAACAGGTAGAAGGGCCGTTTTCGTGCACAATGGCATATTTATTGTTTACTTTGCTAATTAAATCTCGCAAATCAATAACTTAGGCTTTGCTGAAGTATTCGAGTGTTAACCAGTACGTCCATTAGTTAGGAACACTGCCGTAATGATTCGCAGAAATACAGCATTTTTCGGTGGTCGAAAATATTTCTTGCATAGTTACCTCTTTCAAGCCGATCCTAAAATTCACATTCAGTTCTCTCTCGAAAATTAGTTG
The DNA here is from genome assembly GCA_933228895.1 of Platycnemis pennipes. Classification (NCBI taxonomy): domain Eukaryota; kingdom Metazoa; phylum Arthropoda; class Insecta; order Odonata; family Platycnemididae; genus Platycnemis; species Platycnemis pennipes. Next base: position 104,115,570 of record OW121851.1, read on the forward strand.
CAGCGAGTATTTATTTACACAAGCAAGTACCTCCGTCGGTTGGTTGCGATGCACATCGTGTGTCATACGGGTGCTGCCATCTGGAGGACCTAGAGCGAACGGAAGTATCTACCGTGAAATACCATTGCCGAGAATTATCGATGCATTCTCTCAAAATTGTATGAATCCGTGAAGTCAGGAATCATAAAATAAAAACTTGTTGAACGGGATAATTTGAATTATTCGCATAACATCGGCCTTGGCAATATATATGAAAACATTGAAAAATATACACAAATTAACAAAAGCATGGCAGTGACCTAATCCTTTATCCTCCTCTTATGAGTATTAACTGTGACAATGAAACCACCATAACCATCAATTAATTCAACTTAATAGGCACAAGATACAGTAATGATTAAAGGTTAGTAAATTGTGCAGTACTATACAGATCCTACAATGTCATAATTACATAATAAATCAGTATTAGTCATCATTTTAGTGAAGTGCCATTAAGATACCATACTTTCACAAATCCGTGCCATTGGTCTATTCAGAGAAACGATATTACGCATTTTTATTAGCAATTCATGAGATGCTACTTCCAGGTGACATTAACGCTTATTTATGCAAATAAATTAAGGATACAAATAAGTATTCTTGAATTTCCAAGTGAAGTGAAGGAAATTTTCCCGATATTTCACCCGCATTTCTCCGCATTGACTGAAATCTCAGGAGCACGGACTTAGTTTTGGAGAAATTTTTGACTTATGCAGTGTCTCGGAACGCATCCTTTACGTAACTCAGGGACTGCCTGTAATCCTTCCTTCCCCCTCTCCCCCTTTTTATTCCTATGCCACCTTAAGAGTACAGCTTTGGGGAAATTTTTCTTCATTTGATAACCTGATTATAATCTAGATTTCTTTCCACATGTATTCTCATCACACTTATCGTTCTATATTTTCACATTCTTTTGCCACCCTCTTTTTCTGTATAGTTATCAGCACGGTTTTTACAAAATCCTCCAGCCAAGCCCCCTCCTTGCAAATTCTACTTACAGGTTCATAAAATATCTCCTTCCCCCTTTTCTTATATTCTTCAGAAGTTGAGCTTAGATGTTATCTATCCCCACCGCTTTACCACCTTCATTTCTTGCAATGCCTTCTCTATCTCACTATCCAGTATTACTGGGCCCACATCATCCTGATCTAAATCCTTTTCCTCTTCTATGTCCAAGTTCTTAGGCCTATTTTTGCTACTGTACAGTTCCTGAACATATTCCCTTTATCAATGCTGGAGCTCCTCTGGTGCCATTGTTAAATTTCCCCTTCTTTCTTTGATGCACGAGACTGTTTCCCATTTCTTGATGCCAGACAACATTCTAACCTTTGAGAACAGACTGCCTATTTCTCATTCTCCCTGAAGTCTCTCCATCTCCTCACATTGCAAACTCCACCACTTTTATCTTGCTCTCTTTTTTTTCTCTCCGAAGTCTGTTGTTTATCTCCTTATAATGCCTTCTGCCTAGCTCTGTATTTTTCCATTTCCTTCTTTCCTTGATCCATTCCATCATTTCTGCTGTCACACATGGGTTCTTGATCCTCTACGTCTATGCCTAGCATCTACTGTTCCAATTGTTTTCGCTTATTTATGCCTGTCTTTATCATTTCACATCCTCCATCTATTATGCCTCTTCCCTCATACATCTATCCAGAATTCCCTCCTCTTTGTTCCAATCAGTGTTTCTACATCCCACTTTTTTATTCTCCTTCCTACTTTCCACCTTTTTAGTCTTATCTCATATTTCTTCACCATCAAGTTATGGTCAAAGTCTGCATCTGCACCTGGGAAACTATGTGAATTCTTCACACTGTTCTTGAATCTTTGCCTAATCATGATGTAATCCTTCCAGTATCCCCTGGAATTTTCTATGTGTACCTACGCGTACAGTGGTACTTGAACCATGCCTTTGTAATCAATAAATTATTCCTCCCACAGAACTCCACTGCTTTCTCACTGTGGCCATTTCTTACACCCAGCCCATGCTCAGCTACTTCACTTCCGTCCCTCCCTTTCCCTACCACAGTGCTCCAGTCTCCCATAACTATTAGGTTCTTCCTGCCGTTCACTGTCCTGATTAATTTTTCCAGCGGGCCATATACCTACTTCATCTACTTTCCCTTTTTTATGCCTCCCTGTTAACATGTAAATCTGTATAATGACTACATTCGTTCGCATTGCTTTGATTTCGATAACCAGTATTCTATCACTTACCTGTTCCACATTCAATACCCTTTTTGCTAATGTTGCATTCAATACAACTGCTACTCCCTGCTGGCTATCTTCCCCTCCACTGTTTATAACCCTGTAATTTTCACTACAGAAGTCCCCCTGGTCTCTCCATCTTACCTCGCCTAATCCCAACAAATCGATCATTCCCCTCTCCATTTCATGCTTAATACAGTGTTCCCGGTATAACGAGTGCTCATAATCCCTCGGAAATCACTCGCTAAATCGAGCGCTCGTTACATCCGAAGGTGTTGAAAAAACCCACCTAATTGTCATAGTCGTTCGTATTTACACTTTTTCTTTTGTTTCCGTGGTATTTGACGAATGTAAACAGCAAAAAAGTCATTTCAGGCACAATCTGGTAGAATATCAACATATTTCATGAAAGAAACAGGACATTTTCCATTATATAAAATATTAATTCCCCCTAGTTTCGATGTTTTTCTTCCAGTTCTTCTATTTTTCGATCGCCGAAGAAAGCTGTAAAGACAGCGTAACTAGTCGGAATTAAAATATTAGGTATACTGTGGAAGTTTTTGGATAATTTTGCGAATATGTCATGACGATAATATATCAGCTTTGTCGAGTTTTCGAATGTTAACCAGTACGTCCATCAGTTGGGAAAATTGGACTGAAGGTTCAATGAAATACGGCATGTTTCGGGGGTCGTAGATAATTTTCAAGCTTAAGCGAAGGCCAACTTACGGCTGTCTTTTTCCGACAAGATTAACTGAAGCAATATCACAATAATTCATCGGGCCCGAACACGCTATGTTTGAACGAGCGCAATATCACGATCTTTTATCGCAATATTTATCGTGATAATATATAGTGATATTTTATCGGGGCGCGATATCGTGATATTTTATCGCGATATTTATCATGGTCACGATATTTATCGTGATAGTTATCGCGATACCTATTTATAGCGATATCTTATCGTGCCCCGATATCTTATTTATTATTATTATATCTTATCGCACCCCGATATCTTATCGTGCCCCGATATCTTATCGTGCCCCGACATCTTATCGTGCCCCGACATCTTATCTTGCCCCGATATCTTATCGTGCCGCGATACCTTATTTATTATTATTATATCTTATCGCATATCTTACCCGATATCTTATCGTGCCCCGACATCTTATCGCACCCCGACATCTTATCGTGCCCCGACATCTTATCGTGCCCCGATATCTTATCGTCACGCTGAGTTATCGTTATCGCCACCTTATGATATGCTAAAATTATCGTATCCCGATATTGAATTATCAATATCGCCCATGCCTACACCTAACTCCCTCTCCTATTCTTATCTTGCTCGTCGTCTGCCCACTCCCACTGACGACTGGGCCTAACAAAAGAAGAACGTAAAATGGGAGCGTGCAGAGCGTACTGAAGGCCGTAAATCGTTAATGTTTGGACATAACTGACTTTAGGTGTTGTAGATATGGCACACATCTTGTATTTTTAGTTTAATTAGCAGATAATACAAAACACAATACAGTAGAACCTCTATTTTACGAAGTTGAAGGGACCCAAAAATTTGAGCTTTGTAAATCAGAGGGTTTGTAAATTGGAGGTTATCTTCCACTAACTCCTCTGTCTCCGGAACTGATGTGTCACCAAAAACAGCTGATCTCCAACAGTTGGAAATAGTTTTAGTGGTGACACTCCCATGCTCTGGCAACACCTCGCACAGCATGGAGCAATGTCCATGGAGGCACATCATGCACATAAGAGGCCTGATCTGCGACAAATGTTCGTCAACTAAAACTCTGCTGACAAGAATGCGAGTATACTTTCAATGCAATTAAACACTACGCTGTACTTAACTTGTCAAATAGTTATGCTATGGTTGAAATTAAACTAATTACTATAGCAAATAATAGTCATCTGCTCATTCAGGGAAAAAAAAACAGATATTACGTGAAATTCTCTGTGTGCAGTGTATTTGCAAGAAATTGAAAGGATTTAAAAATTAGACCTCAATTGTATTGATTCGCTGTATAGCATAGGCGTTATTCCTAAGGCTAGTAGACTCACTTTAGTAAAAGAGAATGAAACAGCCATGAATTTTAAAAAAACAGGTGAATATTTTTATATAAATTTATAACGGTATGAACTTGGCTGCTGCAACTGAATTAAGTTCTTGTAGCTGGTTGGTAAATCTCAAAATAAGGGGAATAAGAGAAAAAACTCATCCTGCAGAGTATTTTAAGCATATACAGTTATGCATTAATTAATGAAAGGGGTAAATTTAGTGCTAGTCCATTTGTGTTTAAAGAAGCCATTTTAACATGGGAAAGGCAGTGACACATTTTAACTAGGAAATTTCAAAACAAAGTTCCAACTGACCTAGTATATTTCAGTGAAAAGACCAGAAAATTCCTTTTTTGAAGAAAGCGTATCGTTTGAAATACATTTAATAATATTTCGCAGCTAATTTAAGTCAATTTTAGAACTTCACTCGAGTAAATTTGAAATTCCCTCTTTTTTAAGATGCATTCTACAGTGCTGACATCTAGCGGTGACTTGCAAGAACTATTTACTCGCGGCTACAGAAAGCGATCGCGAATTCTTACCTAACGACGTAAAACACTTCAAATGAAAATTTAAATAATCACATTGCATCAATATTTGAATATAAGTAATTTATTATTGCAAAATTAGTATTTTTTAATGAAACTAAGCTCCACGACAGCTGCAGCAAAGAACTTCCAACGGGAATACCATTTTCAAGTGAAAGGCTGAACAAAGTTCTGAATTGGGGTTGCGGCGGCTACCTTAAAGCTAATTTTAAATAATTCCAGAGAAAATATGGATCCTTTTTGACGACGAGTTAGGCATTCGCTATACACAAAATGAAAGAAAAGGAATAGAAATTACCAAGCACTAATCCGATTATTTTATGAACTTGAGCATTGTTTTCGAGAAGTAGGCGTCGTGCCATGCGTCTTTGAACATTTTTTCCTTGGATCATATAATTAGGATTGAATTGCGATTTGGATGATCAGTCTCTGGGATTTTTGCTGCAGTTTAAGCACTTCAAAATGGACTATGCTGAATCGATTTTTCCACATTTCCCATATGAAATACTTGGACCGAGGGCCCTCTCAACATGACCTATCTGGCTTCAGCTGCTCCTGTCGCGGTATACAGCGATCGTTATTCCATTGTACTGAGTTCAGTGCTACAAAATCCTTTCAAAAACTTCGTAAAACAGAGGTCAATCACTCCTAGGGACCGGCCTCTCACTTCGTAAATCAATAAAATCGAGGTTTTGTAAAATAGAGGTCATTTTACATGGTTTTCCTATATACAAAGATCGGGACCGGCGGAATGGTTCGTAAATTGGTGTCATTTCGTAAATTAGAGGTTCGTAAAAAAGTTTTCTACTGTAGTTTATTTTTGCTAGGCGGTGCATCGCCCTCGAGAGATATCTGTCGTAATACCGAGCGTTTAATGTGGAACTTTTTGGCCTCGCTATATCCGCTTTATTTTACATGTAAAACATAGGCCTTTTGGCGGCACAAAGACAATCACTCGCTATAACGCGATTCTCGCAATAAGCCATACTCACTATACCGGGCTTCTACTGTATCTCTTTATGATTTCTAGTTTTCCTGCCCTACACATCATCCTAATGTCCCATGCCTTGATTCTTAGCATTGTTGCTATCTTCGTTGGTTTCTTCTTTGCTGGTGCTGCTGTCTTTCCCTTCAAGCAAAGATTTCGTGAGATGATGACCATCGAGTCCTTGCTTACCCTGGTGCCAGGCATAACACCCACCCCACTCATTTGGACCAAGGCCCTGTAGTTACCAGGATTCAATTCTCTATTGTTCAAATCTATTTTGTTCTTGGGAGAGATTAACCCATTTGCATCCATAAGCATACTGGTACGCGAGCTGTATCTGGCCTCAATCACCGCAAGCATACTGGTAATGCATAATGCATTGTGTAACTATTAGGTTGATCCTGCTGCCATCTTAATTTTTTTTATAACTTTTTGGTAAGACATCTGTACCTGTTTGCAGCTGCTATCTGACGGCTTCATTGGCAAGTTTTCTATTCATCAATTTAGAAACTACATTTGTGATTAAATACCATAACGTCGGTGGTGTTTGTGGTCACTTTAAATCTCAGAGAGAGGATGCAAATTGGTTAATTGGGGTGGTTTCCCATTGCCTGCCTCAATAGTGTTCTTAACGTGATATTCACTTCACCATCACTTGATATGCCACCCCACTGGGGTAAGATGCCTTCACACAGCCACCTCACTGAGGAACAGATGCTGCGAGTACGGTACAGAGAATACCTTTTGATCTATCTGGCATGGATGGCCCTACTAGTAGCAATATTAGTCACTCCCATCAGTACAGTTCTAGGGGTCACAGGAACAAGCAAGCACCAATCCACACACAACAAGGGGTAGTCCATGAGGAAGGGCTTTAAGTTTTAGCTCATAAGAAAAAAGTGGCAGACACTGGAAGGCAGCCTATTAAAAATTTGTAGAACATTTGTGGTACTTGCCTGAAGTACTCATGGGACTTGCTTTTTTATCAAAATGTTTCATAAAATGAAAAGGGAGAAATGGTGAAAATAAAAATGAAAGGGAAGGGGAGTCCTTAAAAAAAAAAAGGCATATCCTCTACCTAGTTCAAAACTGGCTTAGTTTGAAAAAATTTTCCCTTGTCCCTTTCCGTCAACAAAATATATTTAGTGAAGAAACCAGATTTACGGAAGAAGAAAGAAAACTATTGGGCAGGACTACAAATGAACATCAGAATAGAAAATGAGATGGATAAAGACAGGTTGCTTGGATCACAAGGATCCTTTAAGTGTACAACTTAACCAAATATGAACTCAAAGGCAATATTCATCAGCAGTTGTGTCCTAGCCAGGGCCGGTTCTAGGCCCAAGCGACACAAGCGCTCGCTAGGGGCACCAAGCTGAGAGAAGCGCCAAAGTGTGACAAAAGAAAAATACTCTGTAATTTTTTGCAAATATACAATAAGTGAACAACAAAATTTTAACCATTGTGTTTATGGCACTAACAGGGATATGTGTGGTTTGCAAAAGAGCAAACACTCTGCGACAAAGAAGAGGTAAACTATCAGCAGATATATTCAATGTCACAGGCTCAACTTGGTGGAAATTCGTAGTCATTAATGAAGAATACGTAGTAACATCCAACAAGATTTATTTGGTATACCACCGGTTTCATCACATATGTCGTATATGTCGCACTTGATATGTCGTCTATGGAATGAAATCGGTCGTATACTAAATAATCTCGTTCTATAAGTTGTGACCTAGTGGGTAGAGCGCTGAGCTACTGCCCAGAGGGTCCCGGGTTCAAATCCCAGGCAAGAGCCATGCTGGACACCCCATCTAAAATCCTTGCTATTTGAATTTCTAAGTGTCAGAACTTCGTAGGAAATCACAGGTGGCCCAGGGAAAGGAACTGGCCCCACTACCCTGAATGTGTGTATTTCACACTCCATTGGCTTAGTATGGGGTGAGCTCTACTCTCACCTATCAAAACTAACCTTCAGGTAGAATCACTGAGTGAGTGATAAGTTACAAATTAATCTTTATTCTAGAACTGCGCCCCCTCTACAGCTCGCGTGCCATGGTGCCCCTCTGCCAACATTGCAACCAAAATGTATCTGGCATTGACTTATCACTGTCAAAAAAAAAAAAAGAAACAACGATGCAGTCTTTCAGTTAATGCTGTGGAGTGCTCTTGTTCTGTGTACGTGTTACCAATTTACAATGGGCACATTTTTCGAGTGCATTTAAGAATTTCAGTATTTTATTACTATCTTGTGATTCACTAACAAAAATATCTGACAGAAAGATATAGTCCGGTGCCTTTTATATCGAAAAAGGAGAGCGCAAGAAATTGAAGAAAATCAGAAACAAGCCAAGGTGATGAGAATTTTTTTCATGCAGGCCTAGAATCATCTAACAGGGAAACACTGAGTTCAGGTGATGACAGTGCCACCACAACTATCTTTTCTAGAGTTGAAGCTATGCCACTACAAGTACGAACTTATTTTATTTGTTTGTTGCTAATTAGTTACAAAACTTATATTCTAGTTTGTATTTATAAAATTTAAATTTAAAACAAAATTTAAATGAATGTTTTTCAATTTTACAATTATACAAACTTTTTATTAAAATCAGTAGAGAGTTGCCACCAAATATGCAAAAATCAATGGTATAATCACAAAAGGTCAGGAAAACTATTTTTTTTTCTTATTAGTAAGGATGAATAAATCATGTTTCTTTGTTTTTATCTTTAAAAATAGTCCCGATAGAAACGGAATTTGGCAGTGTCAGTGACTGGATTGGCATGTCAAATATGCCGAACAAAATGATAATCTAAATGGATCCAATCCTCTTGTTTTGACAAAGGTTTGGTGATTTTCAAAGCATACAAACATCAATCAGTTGTATTCAATATTTTAAAACTTACGTTTTTCATTGTAATTGTAGGAAGAACCACCTACTGTTGACTTGTCAACTGATGATAGCGGAAAATGGCCTGATAAAATTACTGATGGCATGCGAAAAACGATTATAGAAAGAGGCCCTTTTCCAAGTAACAGATCCTGAATTTCCTGTCAATAATACTGGTAGAAGATTTACTCCGGCAAACAATGAAAGAAAATTATCTGAGAAGAAATCAGCAGACAGTGGCAGAATTGTTTCAAAAAATTCAATTTTTTGTTATAGTTATAAACTGTCTAGTGCTGAAAGTATCTCACTTTCTGGCACATCCGGATTATCACACTGGTAAATATGTCCGGATTTCTAGCCCAACACGAGAAATCCCCTAGCCATTTCAAAGCATGCCAATCATGGAGAGAATTACACCTGCGCTTGCGCCTAGGTAAAACAGTTGATGATGCAAACCAAAGACTAATTCATGCTGAGAGTGAACATTGGAATGAAGTATTAAAAAGGTTGCTTTGTGGGACTCAGGGATTGATATTTCGAAGAACAACAGATTCACCATTTAAAAAGAACAACAGGATTTTTTTTAACTTAATAAAGCACTATACCACATTTGATTTTGTCTTGAAAGAACACTTGCGAAGAGAAAGTTCTCATGAAGCCAGTGTTCACTATCTTAGTAAAAACATACAATATGCATTCATTACTGTGTTATCAACATGCATTCAAGATTATATTTTACATTAGTTCAAAAAAGAATCATACTACTCAGTTGTATTTGACTGTACCCTCAGATGTCAGTCGTGTAGAATAGATGTCGATCATCGTTCGTTTTTTACAAGCAGAGTCTGGTGAAGAAATAGGTTTAAATAAAATTTCCTTGGTTTTATTCCAGTTACAGACACTACTGGTGAAGGTCTAACTGACATTTTCTTAAACGAGTTGATAAGATGGCAGATTCATTTGAAAAATATGTGAGGACAAGGGTATAATAATTACTCCAATATGAAAGGTAAAAAGATAGGAGTTCAGAAAAGATTCAAAGACCTTAACCCTCGAGCTTTTTGTGTTCCCTGTGGAAGTCATTCATTAAACCTTGTCGTAAGTGATGCAGTGCTATCATGTCCTGTCGCTGTCAATTTCTTTAGCTTGGTGCAAGAGATATTCAAATTTTTTTCTGCATCCACCTATAGATGGGATATTTTGAAAAAGCATGAATCTAATGTAACTGTAAAACCTCTCAATGATACCCGATGGGGAGCCGAATAAATGCATTGGAGCCTCTTCGATACTATATTGATCAAGAGTACAATTCTGTTTATGAAGCCAATGAAGATCATAAAATAGATGCTTTTGGAAGAAAATGCAATTTTCTTTGTTACATAGTGGTCGGGTACGAAATTTTATTCAAAATCAACAAGCAAACCTCTCCAAAAGATTACTGTAAATTTACAAAGTGCCATAGATTTAGTTGAAAGTGTTGGCAGTTTTCTGAAGAATATGAGGTCAGGAGAGGGGTTCAATAGATTGATACTGGATGCCAAAGAGCTTGCCAACAAACTTGGATCCCATTCAGATTTTGAAAAAGAAAAGCATACCATTCCGGGAGAGTGAACAAGCAATTTTCGTGCGAATCTGACGATGATCCCATTGAAGTAGTAAAACGCAACTTTAAGGTGAATTTTTTCCACACAATTCTGGATACAGCTATCAACTCAATAAAAGAAAGATTTGAGCTAATGGACAATCATAGTGATAATTTAAGCTTTCTATATGATATTCATGGTCTGCAGAAGTGGGATCATGCAAAACTAAATGCTGCATGCATGATTCTTCATGATGTCCAAAGCGATGATGATGAATGATACATTGACGGGAAAGAACTATATGATGAAATTTTTATGTTAGCGTCCATTCTTCCCGCTGAATCTTCTCCACCAATCTCATTATCCTATATTTCAAAAACTAATTTTATTGAGTTTTCCCAATACTTTTGTAAGCATGCGAATCCTATTGACCATACCATCTTTTTATTTTAAAGCAGCTACAGGCGAAATAAGTGTTTCAAAATTGAAGCTGATCAAAACTCTCAAGAGCGATTGACTGGGCTGTCACATTAGCCATTGAAAGCGACACTTTGAAGTTAATTGACACATCTTCTATTTTGAAAAATTCTGGGAATTTAAAGGCTAGAAAAATTTCAGTATAATTTTTTTACATAGGAAAAATATTTAGTATATACACTATAAAAATGTTAACAAATATATAAGATATTGTAATACTTAGTTTCATTTATAATTTATTAAAACTACAAATTTGTTCGTTTAACTCACTATCTACTCTGTTTTCTTTTTTTCTAAGTTGTAAATGTATCAAAATCAATAAAGTAGTTCTTTGTGCATTTGTTTCTATTCTGTAAAAACTTTGAAAAATATCAGCAGCCCATTGAATAAATCAATAGAATTACAGTGGAATATCTTCGAAATGTTTAATTTAAATGAAGAAATAATCCATATCCATTAGATGTAATTAAGAGTTCATTATTTTATGGCTCAAAGGTCCTATTAAGATCATAAAAAACAACAAAAACACAATTTTTTTCGAGAGGATCCAAAAAAATGCTTGAGGCACCAAACACTATCCCGCTTGGGTGGAACAATCCTCTCAGACCTATCACAGAAACAAATATGATGAAAATGCTATAGAGAGGTCCAAGAGGCATTTGGTCTGCGTGGTCATTGTTAAAGAAAATAACAATAATTATTTTTCAATACCATTACTATATATATTACTGAACGAAAATATTTTTTCAAGAGGATTTTCATAGCTGTTCTCCTGCTCCCAAAACACAGCATGCCTACCTACCGCAAAGAAGGCTAAAATCTCCTTAGTACCCCTCCCCTTGCCACAACTTCCAACGGGCAAAAACAAATTGATGTCATACCACTACTGGAACTCTGTGGACTCACCTACCATGTAAAAGATCCAAACACCATTCCCCTGGGAGTTAGACAAATATATTTTTCGGAAAATCATTATTTTTCATGATTTGTAGCTGCTATGCAGCCTCTAAATGTTGTCTGATCATGTCCATTTTTTTTTCTTTTTTATTATAAACCAGATTGGAACCAAGTACTGATCAGGCCAATGACCATTTCAAAAAGTCCCATTTTGTGACCAACCTAATGTGCCAAGCACACATGCAAGGAAATAGTCCGCTATAGACATTCATTCAGGGTTTGACACACAAATGATGTTGCAAAAACAACAACTGAGAAGTACTGTAAAGGTAAATGGGTTTTACCCATCATTCAAAAAAACTTTGTCAAAAATGAACCACAAATGAATAAACATTTGTTATGCGAGATTTGTAGCATGGTAAAATAAATAATTGTGATGGGGAGCAATTTAAACTTTGTTAAAAGCAGAACTTTATTAAAAGTGCATATGATATAAGCAGGCTTGGCTATATAGAAAACAATCAGCTATTAATAAAATATAAATTTAAGACTGAATTAGAAAAAGTTACTCACCTAGGGCTAATAGTGACTTGTTGATATTTGCCCCCTCTGCAAAACGTGATCCTTTGAAGCCTGTAGCAGAACCACGTTCAGAGCCAGCCAAGTCTATCATTGACAGCTTGACTACTTTAATGACAGATCCTTCAACACTTTCCCCAGGATTTCCATTTTGGATGGTCATCTTTACATACACCTATGTGATCAAAGCATCAACTCAGTATTACATATATATCAATAGGATGTATTAATCCATCAAAATAAATCTCACAAAACTCCTGAGGTTTGAATATTGTATAATCATTAAGTTATTTGCACCAATAAGGAAGGCGAAGTAACAAACATGTTTACAAATGCATGGACAAACATCAAATGGCATACAAGAATGAAGCTTACATAGATTAATCAACAGAAAAGGTCAAGGCTGTAAATATGAAAGATTGCAATGTTTACTACTGTTGAGGCATAGGCATAAGAGGACAACTGACTGAAACACCCACTCTAACAAAGCATGAATGAAAATTTCATGTTACATATCTAAAATATATATTGGCCACATTTGGGGATAAAAACTACGTATACCATTTGAGCAAATCTGTATTTCTAGCAGCAATTAAACAGGAGAACAAATGATTAATATATCAATATTGTCCTAGGTTTGAATTACCATTGATTTAGATTATTAGGAGGTCACTCTAACCAACCATTATGCAGTCATTTATCCATACTACCAGCAAAAAGATCTTAGTCATAAGAAATAACAGTATGAACACACCTGACATATAGCATGAGAACGTGAAGACTCAGCATTAGCATCAGTTGGATGCTGTGTTCGATTCCGATTTCCACTTTCAAGTAAGGAAAGCAAATGGGTAGCATTACTTGGCCTGAGCACAGAGAGACCTTGAACTTTTACACCGTAGGAATCATCTTCCCTCACAAGCAAAGAATCCTTGCTTGGATTTATTAAGTCCTTCACAGTTTCATTATAGACCTGGAAATAAATATTATATTTTAATTTGAAAAACTTAGGATTTTTTTTACATCAGCCTATAAGAAGCATGTAGACACTCCAACAACTAAATCTTCAATCAATCCACCCACCAATGATTAATAGGTTAAAAAACCACACATCAAAGCCCCTTGGATATCATTGCTGTGGGAACATTAAATACCCAATCTTAAGTGGTTAACACATTCAGCGCGGAGCACGTCAATTGACGTGCTCTGCCGGTCGGGCCGGGAACCCAATTCTCCGCCTCCGTACGAGACTAATACCCACTCCGGAGTCTTCCGACCATGTTTATGACCTTCAGTAGGCTTATGTCTTTCGTGCTGTGTGCGTTGTTCGTGGATAGATAGCTGTGTCTGAACGGAAACGTTGCGGGAGCCTCCCTGTATTTTTCGTCCATAATTTGCAGTCCACGTAAGTATGTTATTTTTTATCAATATTTATGTATCAGTTACTTGTATTATTTTAGTTTATATGTACCATTTTCTCTTTTACTTTGTTACTTTACCCTCTACCCTGTTTTCATTTTTTTTGCACGTGTAATTACGTTACATGCACATTTTTTAACCATAATTCTGCATTATATATTAACTGTTTTTTAGTGCTTCGTTTAATTATTACCTATTTCTTTTGTAGAATTTAAAGAACTATGAAGAGGAGTAGTTCTCCATCTTTTGAGCCCCGTACGTTTTTTTTATATTGCTGCCTATGTTAACCTATTAGGATATTTTATTTTTTCTACGTAAAAATTCTTTCTTATTTATTCATAGATTTAACCATTAATTTATTTCATTCTTAATTTAGAAGCAGGTCCATCTTCCAAATGGGATGTTTATTTTGCTACACCATCGAGACCTCAGGGAAAGGAAAAATCCACGGTAGCACCTAGTAAGTGTGGCAGTAAATTTTTGTGCCAACTTTGCGTGAATACTATATTTTTTAGTTTTAATTCATCGATTACCTTCATATTTCTTAGTAATGCCCAGAAAGGTGCCTAAAAAGTTAATAAATTTAGAAGTAAGTGTTGTATCAAAAGAATTATAAGTAGTGAAGATATTTTTGCTTATGTATGTCTATTTACGTAAAATTTGCAAATGTGTTATCTTTATCATGACTTGAGCATATGATCTGGCTTTCTGTGTCGTAATTTATTCAGAAGCCAGAATTTCTGCTCATTTTCTTCTATCTACGTGCGCGTAGTACCCGGCAAGCCACCTGAAAGGTGTGTGGCAGAGGTTGCCTATGGCAGGCATTCACTAACTGTCAAACACTATATAATACTATCGTTGCTATATATTGTTGATATAGCTAACTATCATTGAAATATAGTCGTAATTTTCTGATTTGATATTAGGGATGAAAATAATTTTAATATTTGACTTATCGTCAGCATTTCACTGATTGAGATGTGTAAACCCTTACCATGGGGAAATGTCTATGGTCAGATTTTAAAAATTTTTAATTTTTTTTATGTATTTAATTAAAAAATTTTATGTAAATGTATTGTTTTTATACGTTTATTTTTCTTGTGAACCTGCTTTTTCTGTATTATATTTTGATACTTATGTTTCAAATATCAGAATAATTATATGATTTTATTTAACCATAGAATGCTACATGTCTTTTTAGTTATACTATCTTCTATTTTTATGTCTACGGTCTTAAAAATACGTATTTTAATGCATTCATATGACCTAGTTCGAAAAACATCTTTTCATTGCTGTTTTATGTTTGCAATACGCTACCTTATAATTTGAAGTAATTCGAGAATTTAGAATGAACACAAGATTTTCTTTAGGCTCTCAACATTTTTTCTTTTGGAAAATGTATGCACGTATGTATCTCTCTCTCTCTTCGCTGCAGAGTAACGTTCTCTATTTTTCAGGGCAGCTTCCTTTTGAAAAGGAGGCCTATATGGTGACCGAGATCGACTCCGAGGATATTTCTTCCTTCCTTGAATCGGCGAATGAGGGGGAAACAGATGTGGAGAGTGGGTCTGAGGATGAGGAAGAAGAAACAGTAAGGGACCATCTGGGAGGGAGGCAATAGCTATTGCAAATCTGTCTTCGGTCCCTTTCTCTGGAGCCAGTGGTCCCAGTATTCCACCCCTAACCACACCCTCTACCCCTGCATCTTCCTCCTGTCTCTCTCCCATCCCACCTCCCTCTCCTTCTCTCTCGCCAAACCCCGAACCTCGACCTTCAACACCCTCTCAGCCGAGCAACCCTCGCAATATCCCTTTTCCTGAAAATAGTGGCCTGAAGGTTCAGCCAGCGGGGGACAGGCCGCAAGATTATTTTGATCTCCTATTTACGGATAGGTTTTTTCAGTCAGATGCCGAGGAAACAAATGTTTTCACGGAGGAACTCTTTCATAGAGGTGTCTCCGAAAGAGCTCGCATAACGGACTGGAAAACCCTATCAGTGGAGGAGATCAAAGTTTTCCTGGGACTTGCCTTCCACATGGGGATTATTCCACTACACCGGCTAGCCCACTACTGGAGTACTGATGCGAAATTCGGGCTTTATTATTTCTCCCATAACATGTCCCGGGACCGGTTCATGACAAGCTCTGCATTTCGCCAGAAATCCAGTGGATGGAACATCTGATGACCCTATTTTCAAGATAAGGCCTATTTTTGAGCACTTCCACCACATTATGGAAACAGCACATTACCCTAGACAGAATCTGTGTATAGATGAATCCATGGTGGCTTGGAGAGGAAGGCTTTCGTTTGGTGCCATAAATTTGGTGTGAAATTTTATGTATTGGCGGAGCCAGATGGGCTAGTTCATCAGTTTCTTCTATATACAGGAGGGAAGGACCCTGATGTTGGCAGTGTTGGACATACGGCACATACATGGCAAGTTCACAAATTGTTGAATGGTCTCAGTCCGGGCCATTCAATATTTATGGACAACTTTTACAACAGCATCTCTCTTGTGAGAGAACTGTTGCTCCGTGAGTGCTGTTATTGCACAGGTATGCTTCGGAAGGGCCGAAAGGGGAACCCTCCTAAGGTAGTCCAAGCACAAGTACGTAGAGGCGAAATGATCCAGCAATGAAGCCAGCCTGAAGGGATTTGTGTTTCGAAGTGGAAGGACAAGAGGGATGTCCTTATGATAACCTTGAAATATAGCACGGATATCATATTGACCACCTCTAAGAGGGGCCATCCAGTAAATAAACCCTGATGTATTGTGGAGTACAAGTACATGGGGGGTATTGACCGAATGGACCAATACTTAGCGTACTACACAAAAGAGCATATATCCCTGAAGTGGTACAAAAAAATAGGTATTCACGTGATGGAGATGGTGTTGAATGCTTTTTTTTTGTACCAGCGTTACAGCGGCCACCGGCTAGATTGGTGCTCATTCCGCCTCTGTGTAAATGATTACCTGGTCAGTTGCAGGGCAGTTCCTCACCGTGAACAAAGGGGTACAATTTCCATAAATTCCCACTTCCCTAAATTCCTCCCCCCCACTGGCTCCAGGAAAAGTTCCCAAAAACACTGCAGGGTTTGCAGAGCCAAAAAACTAAGGAAGCAGACAAATATATACTGTCCAGATTGTGAGGGTGGTCCTGGGCTCTGCCTGGATCCCTGTTTCAGGGAATACCATAAATATTGTATATATTGTACATATTGCATATATTGTGTATATTTCTTCTCTCTTACATGAGGGATGTAAGAGAGCAGAATTACGTCACAATGAAAAGGTTGGCCGATAGAAGAATCGAGTGGAAAGCTGCATCAAACCAATCCTAAGATTGTTGACCAATGATAATGATTGTGTATATTGTATATATTGTGGTACATATGCATATCTTATAAGGGCTTTGTAAAAATTACTCCTGAACCATATTGTGCCATATGTATATTTTATGTGAATAATGTGGATCGATATATAAAGATTGTAGCTCGCATTTCATTTGTTTCTTTCGACTAATTCCAAATCCTCTGATTAAAGTTAGGTAGGAAAGTTATAAATACTTGTAAATCAATGTAACAGTGGAAATTAATTCATTCCTATACATTACGAAACCATATTTTATCCTTAGTCCACTATCAAAGGATATACTCTCGTAATGCATAATAAATTACGCCAGCAGCTCTAAACATAAATAAAACTCAATCTTTAGCCCTGCAGAACCTGTCATGGAAATAACTTCAGTGTCCTTAGCTCATTGGGAGTCTCTTTGTAGATTTTTACCGAGGCCATTCGATGGGTATATCCTCTGTGGCGTAGTAGCATCCCCAACCTTGGGGCCCAACTCAGCGGGATTACTGACCTCCCTCCCTCCGAATCAACAATGTTCCTCCCTCCTTCCCTTCCCTACAACTTCTATCCCTCCCACCCCATTTCCCATACAATCCTTGTCCCTTCATTCCACATGTCCAAACACATGGCTACTTTATTATAATTACTTAAAAAATACCTACCATCATGACCATCAAATTCTCCATAATTATCTCTCAACAGTTGCTACAAATGGAATGTAATAATGATAGCATCAATGTAACATTGCATGAATATGGTTTATCCTGCTTACAACCGAAGTACCTATAAGTACAATGGGTTCGGAAGTAGTCAGAGCTCAGAACTAGTCAGTACTAATTGTGTGTATGGTATAAGAGATCGTTTCCATTATTATTACTTCAGTGATTTTCATAAGACACTATTATTTAGGAAAATGAAGTAATTCTTGTCTTGTGTAGAATGAAAAGCAGTGAAGGCCCACATAACAGCCCTGGTGAAAATAAACCGTGACAGACAGTGTGACAACAATGTGTATCACACTGTGCAAGTATATTAGCCACAGTTTATGTACACTGTGCGCACAGTGTGCTCCCTTCAAAGCGTGATGGACAGTGTGACCACAATGTGCTGCACACTGTACAAGGCTATTAGTCACAGTGTACGCACACTGTGCTCCCTTCAAAGCGTGATGGACAGTGTGACCACAATGTGCAGCACACTGTACATGGGTATTAGTCACACTGTGTGCACGGTGTCCTCACACTGTGAACACAGTGTACCGTCACAGTGTCTATCACGCTTTCTGCACGCTTTTGAGTCCCAATTTACGCTTTTGTCACGGTGTATGCACACTGTAATCACACTCTTGTCACATTCTAAGCACACTGTGTTCACGCTTCTGTCACATTGTCTGTCACACTGTCTGTCACGGTTTATTTTCACCAGGGAGCTGAAGACCAAAATTGTAAATCCTTAAGAGCAATCACTTAAACCATAGAGGAAAAAAATAAAAAATCTCCTTCGAACAAAAGATGAATGTGGAAAGGAAAGCAGCACTATACCTCCATATATGAAACAGCGACCTCAAATTTTCTTTGTTCCTTAAGCAGTTCCATTTGTTGGTAAAGCTCCACCATTGTTAGATATGTAATTCCTGGACAATCTCTTGTTCCAAGCATTGTGTAGGTTTTACCCGCACCCGTAGCACCATACACAAACACTGAAAAATGGAAGGAAGAAATAGTTTATTTGAACCATGTTTATCTTGGCTACCACACTGAAGTTTAGATATAAAACTAATTTCACTTTAATAAAAGACTTGAAGAGACAATCTTCCACAATAAGCTATGAAACACGACCAAAACATTTTTAAGCAAACTAGCTATCAAAATACAAGAATGGCACAGTGAACTTCGAGAATCCCATGTATTAGTAAACACCGCATCACACTCGAGCAAACGTCAAAATACATTAGCCCATAAAAATGTTTAGGCCGTCGGCTGCTTAGATGAATTATTAACTATCACTTAGACCAATATACATCAGAATAACCAAATGAAAACCTTCACAGAGCAATATTTCTTAGTTTAAGTTCATAAAAACTGAAGTGGCTTACCTGAACAGTTGTAACCCTCTAACAAATGTCCTATTATATCTTTAGTACTACCACCGAAAACATCATCAGTTGTTGACTGGGGACCAAACACTCTGTCAAAAATAAATTTCATGTCTTTGTTCGATTTCTTATTGAGATCGCGACCTTTTTGGCGCATGCCTTGAAAGTAGAAGTCATCTTCCTCCACTTTAGGGTCGAACATGAGCATTTTATCGTCCAACACTTTGACAACCGCCCTGTGGGAAACGGGTGATAAAAATGTTGTACAATTAACATTACTGAAGATATGATTACACCATCAACAACAAATAATCATACCTGGTATTTGGATCCCCATCATTGCTTAAAGGCCGCACTCGAATGACAACTTTGATATTATCGTTGCAAGCTTTATCAGGCGTTCGTCGCCCGATGGATTTTCGTTTACCAATACTCCGTCGTATTCCTTTCCCTGGTGAAAAGGCTCTGCCGAGGTCTCTTTTGTTCATTACCATTTTGTTGCCACTGGCTGGTCCCGAGACAAAATCTTATTTACTTAAGTTCAGAGACAAATTTTGCGCGACGTTGACCTGACAGTACACTACGGTTGACAAAATCATCAACAACAACAAACTTTCACGGCAAAATTTGTTTCGAACGAAATTTGTTTCCAGTTCCCATTTTTCAAACTTAAACTTATAGTTCGCAGAATCGACACGCGCTCTCACCGCCAAATTTCGAACGAGATTTTTAACGGCCAACCAGTCAACGCAACTACTAGTAAGTGACCACTTCCTCGATAGAGGGAAGCACGTAACGGTCTGCTTCAGTGTGCTTCAGCAGCTTATTCGCGCCAATTGAGAAGCCGTAGGAGGGAAACCACTTAAATGTATGTCGTGAGCGTATATTTACAATATTACTTATTCCTCAGTCTAATGTTTATACCATGCGTAATCACTAGACACGAGGAATTAAGAACATTCAGTTTAACAGTTTTCCTCCATTTTTGTGTGTCCTACAATGTGTTATTCTGTTAAATGTACGAACATCTTTTCCCTATCAATTTCAGACTTGAAAACATGATGTATTGCATCTGTACAACATTCGAAGAAAGCAATAAAATGTGCATTTAAATAATGATGAGCTTAAGCTGGGCTTCCTCCTAACTCTGCATCCGTCCTGTCAAGTAAACTCCAGCTACAACTTTTGATGTATAGGTCAATGAAATATTACGAATGCGTCAACTTACTCTATTACAGCATTCTTAACACGGCAATTTGTAAGGATTGGCCTTTGGTTAGGCCCCACTACCATATTTTGTAAGAATTTTTTTGTACGTGAACGTATGTTCCTGCTTGAAGACACTGGTTAGGTGTAGGGATGGGCAGAAATAACCGGTTATATCCATAACCGGTTATTTACCCTAGGTTAACCTGAAAATAACCGGTTATTTTTCCGATCAGGTTAACCTGAGTACTCGGTTATTTTTTTGCATAACCGAAAAATAACCTTAATATTTTTCGTCAAAAATGTTGGATGTTGGCACTCTGTCGGTAGACACTGGTTCTACTTGCACTCAAGGCAGCTTATTGTAAGTACATCAGCCGGGACGAAAAAGCTATTAGTAATTTTATAACAGAGTACTCATAACCTGAGCACAAGGAGGCTACAAGGAGTCTAATATAATATTCGTGCCTGATCGAAATAACCGAAAGACCGCATTCTGTTGGAGAGCTCTGGAACTACTAGCTCGGCAACAAACGCATTAGCGTCGGTTAAAAACCGGTTATAGGTTATATTTTGGAATTATAGGTTGGAAAAGAGTACACTGATACGTTTGAAATAAACACAGGAGTGAGACAGGGAGATGGCTTGTCGCCCCTCCTCTTTAACATAGCATTGGAAGAGGCGCTAAAGAGAACCAGAAATGGTCCAGGAGGAGCCAGGATTCCAGAAAAAATTAATCTGTTGGCCTTTGCAGACGATGTAGTGATTGTGGCCGAAAATAAAGAAGAGCTTAAAGAACTAACCACAACACTTTTAATGGAAGCCAAGAAAGTGGGCCTACAAGTAAATGAAGGCAAAACCAACTTCATGAAAATAAGCAGATATGAAGAGAAAGATGATTATTTAGAAATACTCAATTATAAGTTCAAAAAAACAAATCAGTTCAAGTACTTAGGGGTAACAATAACAAGCAACAACAAAGAGGAGACCGAAATTCTCACCCGACTTGCGACAGCTGAGAGAACCTACTGGAGCCTAGTAAAACTTTTGAAGAGCAAACTCCTATCACGAAACACAAAAATTCGTATCTATAAAACAATTGTCCAACCAGTACTACTGTATGGTTCCGAAATATGGTCGCTAACAAAAAGATCACAAAAAAAACTGATAACGTTTGAAAACAAAGTGTTGAGACGAATATTCGGCCCCATTAAAGAGGGAGAGACATGGAGATTAAGGAAGAAGAAAGAGTTGAGAGAACTATACAAAGGACCAGATATTGTGGGTATAGCCAGAAGCAGACGACTAAGATGGTTAGGCCATGTCCTCAGAAGAAGTGACAACACCATGTTAAAAATGATATGGAAAGGAAAACCGGAAGGCACCAGACCACCAGGGAGACCAAGAATGCGCTGGAGCGACGAAGTGAAGAAGGACCTCGAAAAAATGGGAGCTCAACTCGACACAGCAGAGGACAGAAGGGCATGGAGGCGAATGGTTGGCGAGGCCAAAGACCATTTAGGTTTTCAATGGCCACAGGAGTAAGTAAGTAAGTAAGAGTAAGTATAGGTTATATTTTATAACCGAGTACTCATAACCTGAGCGAAATAACCGAAAGCCCGCACTCTGTAGGAGAGCTCTGGAACTACTTGCTCCTTAGGCAACAAAAGCATTAGCCTGGTCGGTTCAAAACCGGTTATAGGTTATATTTTATAACCGAGTACTCATAACCTGAGCGAAATAACCGAAAGCCTGTATCCTGTCGGAGAATCATGGAAATAAAGGTGTTGATATTCACCGCCATGAGTAAACCCAAGGCTCAACGTTGAAAGTGAAACATTTATGCAAATTGTTTTAATTCGTGATGGCAACAGGTCGTAATTTTCAACATACAAAATATCGTGAATATCCTTTGGAGTTACCCAGGTATTTCGGCGAGGGTTCTGAACTGAATATCTTACAGTAGAAGCCACCGGCCGCTTATTTTCAAATTTAATATCACGTTAACATACCCGTTATATTATTTTCTACTGATACATATACCTGATTAATTCTAAGGTAAGAAGAGTTATTATCAAATTGCCTGACTTCGTAAAATAAACCTTCGGCAAGTGACTTGGCCAGGGTATAAGTCTTGCTTTGGTGGTTCCCCTCTAATTTTTTCCTCTTATAAGACTATATTTCCTCTTATAAGAATATATTCGTGAGTCGAAGGGGGAGTTTCGGGAAAATGAGCATGAAATTATGATTAGCATTACTTATGTTATTTTTCATATAATAAGTGGTAAAAATTCCGAAGATGTTATTTGGTCTCGAGCAGTTACGGCACTAACGTGATGGGCGAAAAATGCACTTGTATGTCCACTGCAACTGCATCCCATTTATTTTCTTTGGTTCCGCGGTAATCTGCCTTTAAATAAAATGTATTATTTATGTTGCAGTAATTGCGAGCGTTATAAATGATAAGGAAAATACAATTACATTAGGTAATTAATAAATATCAGTATTTTACGCAAACCTCTTCCACCCCCCCCCCCCCCCCCCCCACCCCCCCGCTTGCACGATGGCCATGTTTCGGTTATGCTACAGGTTATAAAACCTAAAAATAACCGGTTATTTTCCACAGGTTTTAATACTCAAGTACTCATTCTGTTTAAAATAACCGGTTAACCTAACACCGGTTTTTTTCTCATAACCGCCCATCCCTAGTTAGGTGTAAATGAAGGACTAATGCATGAAATAGGATCGATTAATACTTCGTTTTAAAATAAGGTTACATTGTCGAATACAGTGATTATTATAGCCGCCTACCAACGGAGCAACAACAACACAAGAGCAGCGGTATATATGTCAATCAAGAAGGAAACAAACACAACTGAAATGACAAATATCAACATATTTTCCCTGCATTGTTTCGTGTATTGTAATGCAATATTCAATTAGTGAATCTGCTTACTCACCATGAAGTCGTCACTTGCGGTGAGCTCTGAAATGTAATCGCAACTTCATTGAGAAATTAACTGAGTCAAACCCAAAACGATGATTATGATTTCAGTGAATAAGAGATCTGCTTTCCAGGTCATGTGTAGTCCAGGACCATGTCAAATCTCTGTAAATAGCAATTGAAGATGAGTACTGGGAATTTAAACAGGGTGAATTAGTTCTCCTCTATTTAGTCATCTGATGTAGATTTTTAGAATGAACAGGAAGATGTGAAAAAAAATTAATGCATGAATTGGAGATTAGTATGGTTGTGTCCCTTCAGACACAAACTAACTGTATGTATGGACTATAATGAGAAGGCAGTATAACAAGCGCAGTGAGTGATACCAACCTCCAAAAATGGAAGTATTAGGATTAAAGGAAACGTGATAATATCACAGCTTATCAATGAAGGTCGAATTGTGTAAAACATTGGCGTGGCAATTTTGGGAAAGTATGCTGCTGTCAAATACGATCGTTTAAGGTGGGACAGGCTAGAAAGTTTTATTTCATTGCCTCATTGTAATCATAGGCTATGTACAGAGTGTCCCATTGATCGTGTGTCATTTCTAACCTGTAATTTTAGACACTTCCTTTTGAGCCACAAGGATGAAATTTGGTACCTGGCTAGAAAAAGGATGTAAGTTTTGTTGAGTCTAAGCAAAATATGAAAAATATGACCTTTTGACCCCAGAAATAGGGTCCAACCTAAAATCCAAATTTTGCCTTATGGGCTTTCAATGTTTAAATATTCGAAGTACAAAAAAGATGGAATTATTTAGCGAAACTTTCGACAAAGAGGTTTTTGGACACGAAGAACACGATGGAAGAACTATTGAGGTCAGAAATTGCAACTGTGACCCCTGAAAGGTCACAGTCAAGGTCACAGGGGTTACAAAAAATGAATCACCGCTTCAAACCTGTCGAATCATAGGTTTAAAAAGGTGCCAAGGTCGATTTTAAGGTCTTCATGTCCCTCTTTTCATCTCATGACCTTCAAGGGTAACTCAGAGGTCAAAGGTCACAGGGATCGAGTCATAGGTTTAAAAAGGTGTCAATGTCGATGGAAAGGTCATAAGATTCCTCTTTTCATCCCTTTACCTTCTAGGGTAACTCTGGGGTCAAAGGTCACAGTGATTACAAAAGGTGAAATGAGGCTACAAAACTTTCGAATCATAGGTTTAAGAAGATGACAAGGTGGATTTTAAGGTCTTCAGATCCCTCTTTTCATCTCCTGACCATCAAGGGTAACTCAGAGGTCATAGGGATGGAAAAAGAGAATCCAGGCTACAAACGTGTCGAATCATAGGTTTAAAAAGGTGCCAATGTCGATGGAAAGCTCATCAGATCCCTCTTTTCATCCCTTGACCTTTTAGGGTTACTCAGGGGGTCAAAGGTCATTTGAAACCTATGATTCGATACGTTTAGCCTAATTTCACTTTTTGTCACCTTTTTGACCTTTGACCCCCTGAGTAACCCTAAAAGGTCAAGGGATGAAAAGAGGGATCTGATGAGCTTTCCATCGACATTGGCACCTTTTTAAACCTATGATTCGACACGTTTGTAGCCTGGATTCTCTTTTTCCATCCCTATGACCTCTGAGTTACCCTTGATGGTCAGGAGATGAAAAGAGGGATCTGAAGACCTTAAAATCCACCTTGTCATCTTCTTAAACCTATGATTCGAAAGTTTTGTAGCCTCATTTCACCTTTTGTAATCACTGTGACCTTTGACCCCAGAGTTACCCTAGAAGGTAAAGGGATGAAAAGAGGAATCTTATGACCTTTCCATCGACATTGACACCTTTTTAAACCTATGACTCGATCCCTGTGACCTTTGACCTCTGAGTTACCCTTGAAGGTCATGAGATGAAAAGAGGGACATGAAGACCTTAAAATCGACCTTGGCACCTTTTTAAACCTATGATTCGACAGGTTTGAAGCGGTGATTCATTTTTTGTAACCCCTGTGACCTTGACTGTGACCTTTCAGGGGTCACAGTTGCAATTTCTGACCTCAATAGTTCTTCCATCGTGTTCTTCGTGTCCAAAAACCTCTTTGTCGAAAGTTTCGCTAAATAATTCCATCTTTTTTGTACTTCGAATATTTAAACATTGAAAGCCCATAAGGCAAAATTTGGATTTTAGGTTGGACCCTATTTCTGGGGTCAAAAGGTCATATTTTTCATATTTTGCTTAGACTCAACAAAACTTACATCCTTTTTCTAGCCAGGTACCAAATTTCATCCTTGTGGCTCAAAAGGAAGTGTCTAAAATTTCAGGTTAGAAATGACACACGATCAATGGGACACTCTGTATAGTGCCCACCCTGATAGCAAGGCCAGTTGGAATCCAACCAGATTCCAGCTGTGCTTTTTACATGATTCCTGCTGAATAACAGGTTGGATTCCAACTGGGTTTCAAGGTAATATTCCTGGCTTATTCAACCAGCTGGATTTAAGCTATACATATTTCAGCTGGATTAATCCAGGCCAGAATCCAGCTGGCTTGCTATCTGGGCGTAACACTTAAGGTGAGCCAATGTACAGTCTGAAGGCTGCTTTACTTGATACAATTTCTTGTACAAACTCTTGTATGAGGAAATTGTACCATGTAAAGTGGCAAATTGTACGAACGCTTGTGCGATTATCTGAATGACTGAACGGGAAATAGAATCTGATCTAATTCCATTCAGACAAACATACAATTTCGTTTAGTTTATACAAAAAATTGTATTGCGTAAAGTGGCCTTGAGAATACTTTGTGAATTCCTTAAAGCAGTTCACAAACAGCTGTTTTCATACTTCTGTAAAGGTTCAGGAACAGTTTTTACCAGGATGGGATCTTAAATTATCCTTTAGAAAACAATTCAATTCAGGTTTTCTTCCTGAGTAAATTTGTTCTAATGCCTATTTCAGCTGTGGGGCAATATTTCACCCCTTCTATATAAACTGTGCTCGAAGACCATCAAAGAAAAATTTCAAATGTAACCTCTTTATTTTCAAGGTAAAAGGAAATAACTTCCATCTTCATAACTTCTTAACTAACATCGTATATTTACTTAAATATGTAACTCTAATCAGAAAGTACATCAGAAGTCCTGGGATGACTAAAAGGTACAGAGGGAGAGACCACGAATGAATATAAATAAAAAAGTTTATTATCTGAATAACAAATAGTGCTACATTGCCATCAATGACTTCAAAAAGAATGAACATACAAGCTTATGAATAAAGTTTTGAACGTCTCAGGCTGGTAAATATATATTAGAAAACAATATAACATTAGTGGAAAAGATAACACAAAAATTCATGGGTTCCTTTGATGGTAAATTCCACAGGTATTGCTATTGTTGCACCATATGTTTACCCACAATTGCCTACATTGACTTGAGTTTTATATGGTAAAACATAAATACACACAGGCATTGTGGATTGGATAGAATAACTAACCAAAAGCAACAAACGAAAGACTTCACTGATACTGTTGCCTGCGACGAGCTGCTCGCTGCTTATCGAAACGCATCTCCATTTCTTCCAATACTTTGGGGGTGTATCTTACGACAAGCTTCACAGATCCCTGAGCAGCTTTCAGTAGCTCCACAGCTTTTTCATGATTTTCACCTTCCACAGACTGGTTAAGAAAAGAAGCTCAGGATGAACCTCAACAAACATACATGACATTCTCGAAAGGATATTGATACCATTAAAGATGCTACCCAGCTAGCACATTGTAAGTCATTTCTATCAGTTGAAAGGAAATAATACGTAAGTGGCTTACAATAGATGTGGCTTAATTATTACTTACGTTAAATTTACTGTAGTAACCCCCTACCCTACAAAAGTGGTACTTTTTCAATACAGCAATGAATGTAAACATGGCGTCATGGCTCATGGAAATCATGAAAATGTAATTTTTCCCTGGCTCATCTTCTTGGAGCCTACATTATAATATTAAGGTGTTTCATTAGTCTCTAATAATGAGTTTGTTGAGTTTTGTGCGCAAATATCGAAACAATTTTAACACACTGCTTTGGAATGTACCTCAAGCATGTCAGAAGAAATTGTAATGTTATGTATTGTAATTACTTGCAGTTAGTTGCCTTAATTCTAAGAAGAGTGCATATATTATGTTATTTTTATAATAGTGAGCATACAGTATTAGTTGCAAGTAGTACTCTCTTGGTTGCACGTAGTATTTACTTGTATGTTAGCTTTAATTATTGAAATAGCTGGTGGTATATTTTTCAATGAGAAGAAATACAAAGGGAAGTGGGTG
The DNA here is from genome assembly GCA_933228895.1 of Platycnemis pennipes. NCBI lineage: Eukaryota > Metazoa > Arthropoda > Insecta > Odonata > Platycnemididae > Platycnemis > Platycnemis pennipes. The sequence continues at coordinate 104,143,176 of OW121851.1, forward strand.
ATGCTAACGAAATTGAGGGACGAAGATTCCAAAAAGATTTTCCTGATGGGGGGAGAAAATAACTGTCTTGAAATGCAATTCTTTGATATCATACTGGGTAAGTAGGGATTGTGGCTATTGCAGTACAAAATTTGGTTGGACTGAATCTCCGAAGTTTTTTTCGATTTTAAATACATATAAAGAAAGGTTTTGATCGAACAGTAATTGGTAATTTGTTTTTAATAGTATGATAAAGGGTATTTTTCTATTCTTACAGCTGCTGGTAAACATTAACATTGGAAGTTATGTTCAGAAGCCTGAAAAAGAGAAAATCGACGATCAATGCCATGTCTAATTTGGGAGTATAAAAGCAATCAACATTAACCCAGTATTAGCTGAGTATGTATTATATATTTGTTATTTTTTATCGCATTGTAAATTGCAAATAAAATAAATGTTGTTTACATTAAAAGTGCTATGCTCATTTGGCTATCAATAGCCCTAGTAATGATAATGATCACCAAAAGTTGCCACTACTGTCTGCCTGTAGGTCTGAGTTCGAAGATCCGCATGTGATGCTCATGTAGGTAAGGAGCTTACCTATTATTGGGGATGTTTGATGGTTAGTTGACCTATTCCTTACCTATTTATGACCCATGTTTTACGTAAGGTACTACCTTACGGTAAGCTTCATACCGGTGATTTCTGTAAGTTATACGTAAGTAGAAGGTAAGCCACATACTGTGTGCTAGCTGGGTAGTAAAAGGTAACATTTGGCGATAATGATAATCATCCTAATTAGATGGTTTTTACCCTTATACGATGCAAAAATTGGTAAAACCCCACACCATCCACCTACTAAATCCAGCAACTTTCAATTTCAGTCTCCATCAAGATTGCTTAAAATAAATTAATTGAGGCTCTAAGAACAGTGGTTCAGGGTTACTTCACACCATTTGATGACGGCTGATAATTGGTATAAACCATATAGAATACCTCAAATCCCTCTGTACCTTATAATACAAATGCTCTTCATAATATTCCCTTATGTGTCCTCAGATGCTATCTTCAATTTTACAGTTTCATAACAGATAAAACTTCAGTCTGTTCCTTATAAAAACGTTTTAAGGAAAAGTCAATAGAGACTACAAAACATTGCACTATAAAAACTATAAAAGAAACCAACAATACATTCAACTGAGAGGCAAATAAATACAAATATGTTATATAACTGGGTGCACTTAGCTCAACATGCTGGAAAGCAACAACTACTGGTTAGCTTGTGCTAAATGTGTCTGATAGGTTAGCTGTGTCGGTAACATCACAATGGAGCCCACTTTAGAAAACAAAGGATTAGAATGAAAGGAGGTCACACCATCAACTTCATAGTAGAATGTGGAAAACACAGTGGAGTACCAATGGGGGGGAGGGTGGTTTACAGTTTAAAACCCCCTCCCCAAAACGCTCCTGTAATTTACTATACAGTTGAGCATCTTTAATCCGGCACAGTCGGGACCGGAGTGATGCCGGATTAGGGATTTTGCCGGACTATGGGTCATGCGTGGCAACTGGTCTATTTCTGACGTCCGGGATGTTTTCATTGAAAGGAGTCAATTATTTATAACAAAATATATTCGTTTGCCAATTACTGAACATTATTGTAAAAAGAGTTACTGAGAATAATCAGAAAGAAATGGTTTCTTAATACACAAAGTTATTATTTAAAATTGTCGAAGTTGCGAAGTGAGTGAAAATAATGGAATCTTAGCGTTGTGCATGTAGCTGCACATGTAAAAGTTTCATATTGTTACTGGAAAAGACTATAAAAATTGATATTTCTTATGCTGTGCTTTGCGTAACATAATTTCCTACCGTGCTCGATTTGTTATCAGCTATAAAGGTAGTTGTTTCAGGCTTGATTTGGTGGAATATCATAGAGAAAGAAAAAATGGCAATTTTCCACAAGAATAAAGATATTTAATTTGACCTGACCTCAGGTAACCTGACGATGGTGTTGTACACCGAAACCGGTCAAATTAAATATCTTTATTCTTGTGGAAAATTGCCATTTTTTCTTTTGTTATCAGCTGATTCAGCATGATGCCAACGCGTGGGTGTCGTGTATACTTATTCTTTAAAGACAATCGTCAATAGTAGTCTTCCTTCAACAATTTCAGGCTGATCATCATCATCCCCACTCGGAGTTAATGTTATTAATTACCATTTCAATGATTTCATCATCTATGATATGTTGTGTGGTGAGAATATCGTGGCCGCTAACTATCCTTTCGTCTAAATTTACCAATTCCATTTTCTTTAATTCAGGGTTATGGATGATGTTTGCGAGAAACATGAATTTTTTTAAATCCCCAATTATTTCGTCTATATCAAACCTTAAAGCAGTCCACAATTTAAACCACGCGTGTTTTTAGAACGGACGGTGAAATGCTATTGCCTGCATGTGAAATTTCCCGAATCACGTCTTTTGGATTGATCACGTCTATTTCTAAAAGAGTTTATCCTGCTCCATTAGCATTTGGCCAGAAATACTAACTAAGCCCTTCACTTTGACGCAATCGAAACCAGGCTATCTAAATCAGCACTTAAATCTTCTTTCATAGTTTTTCTCTCTGTTATCTACTACTTCGTGTCACTTTAACAGTAAAATTTCATGATTTTTCTCTTTCAGCTTCTTAATGTGCTATATTGTTGAAGATCCCACGTAGTATGTTTCAGTCAAACGCTTTACTGATGCAACGGCATCAAGCTTTTTCACAACTTGCACTTTTTCTGCGATGGTTAACGTTTTGTGCTGTTGCCACAACTGTATGGATGAGACATGTTTTGCGTGAAATATAAGAATATTACCAATAAATTATCATATTACGTCTAGTGGTCAATCAAAAATGCACGCGCCATTGAAAGTGGCTGATCTGTAAATTAGTCGTATTCCGTCTCGGCGATGTCGTCAAATTTATATGTTTACTTCAAGTTCCAGAATAATTCCAGTGTAGGCGAAGTACCAGATATTAATATGTTTAAATTATTCTGATTCTCGAAATGGGAAAATTAACGTTAAGAATGGTATCTTGGTATTAATATAGGAATAATATCTCGGCAGATTATGAAGCAATGTCCCGGATAAAAATGTTTCGGCATTTTCCACTAAGTATCAGGTTGGTCATGGCAAAATTGCCGGATTATAGGTGCTCCCGGATTAGGGGTTCCTGGATTAAGGGTGCTCAACTGTATTTTGCACTAAGTAGCATCTAGAATTTTTCTTATTAGACTGAAAAATATAGTTGAATGATCTTCACAAAAAGAGAATGTTAATTTTTAGTTTTTGTTTTAGTGTTTTAGTGAATAATAATCTAAATATCAATTTATGATGATGCACATAAATATTAATGAAATTCTCCCCAGAAGGAAATCATGCATACGCCACTGGGAAAACATACTAAATTTTTCTCAAAACCAGGAATATAGTAATGAAAAGGTAAGTAATGCAATTTTGCCAATACAAAAATACATGAAGTCACAGAATACAATTATTTTCCAGCACAGAAACCACCTGACAGGAGATGTTTTGTAATATAATAGACTTCCTACAGTGGACGGGGCAGGATCGCACTGGAGTTAGATAGTATCTCTCTACAGCCTCCCTGAGGAATAGACACTTAGTAAAGATGCTATACGGACCACCTTTTGTATTGCTACTACACTTCAACCTATCTAGCAAGGGTGGCTCTAACAAGAGCAAATTTTATTACTATTGTCAGTTTAGCTCCTATGATCACGGGAATATGCAACCCCATCCCACCAAGATAAGGTATTGTCCATAAGGAGGAATACAACTACTTATATGTTATTAGAAAAATTATTTTAAGTTCTTGGATACATCGAAGGAATTTCAGAACGATTTGCATGATGGTTTCACGTAAGAGTATTTTCATAAAATTATTGCTCTTTCCCAATGAATTTTACCCTATTCATGAATGTACCACTTAAATGGCGGCATCAAGTTCAAGCTTTTACATTCATATTTTTCTTACATTTAGGCTGCAGAGTAACATGGTACATTGGACAGTACAGTAGGGTGCATCTGGGAAATAGACCATTTTATTTTCTTCATGAATTCTGTGAGAAGCTGTGGTGTTCATAGGCATGGACATTGTAAATGAGTTGCTTCAAATTATAATATCCCAATGACCGAATGCACCTGCGATAATTAAAAATCACTAGGGGTGGAAATTTTTACATCTCTTCTCTACCTCACCATCCAAGTGTACTAGGCAGACCAAACCCTCCCATACCTATCCTGATGGCCAAATTTCATCAAAAACTTCATTCTTCCTCTACCTGAGGAACCCCAAATTCAGGCTTACAAGGAAGGAATCTCGGGTGTGTCTCACAGATTTTATTCAAATAGCATTCGTTTTGTAGGGAAAGAAAAATTAAGACATTTTTTTTATCTGCAGAGAAGCTGGTTTGGGGGTTAAAAACTAAAAAAAACATTTTTTCGACATATCTCTGCTTGCATAAGTGATAAAATTAAAAATCAAAGTGAATCATTTGTCATTACAATACACTTCATTTACCACCATAATGATACTCAGAGGTTGCAACCCCTATTTTTTATGAGGGTGAATCTGGTTTTTTTTAGCATATTTTAGATCCTTCAAATTATAATAAAATTAATCCAAACAAAGTTTTAAATAAAAAAGTTATTTTTACGAGTTAAACCACCCCTCAACAAATTTTATTTTTGCATTGGAAAAAGTAGTCAAGTCACTTACTTTGCCGGCATAAATGTTTTTGCATGCATGGTTTTGCATAGCACTATACAATATTATATAAAACCATAATGTATACAACACTATAATACATACCCTCCTCGTACTATGCTTAAGGGGTGAAAACAACCCAACACATCTTTGCCCAAGAAACAGTTTTTTTTAGATAACTTCACTAATATCTATATCTTTTATAGTGATAAAAAAAACTCAAAGTGGGCATCATTTGTAATTACAGTACACTTTATTTAACACCACTATGGTACTCCATGGTTGCAACCCCTATTTCTTATGAGGGTGAATACATGTATTTTTATAGATGTTTTGGATCCTTCAAATTTAATCAAATCTGAATACATAAAACCAATCTCTTAAAGGAAAATTTATTTTAAAGTTTACCTTTTCTTATAAATATTTTAAGGGGCTAAACTGCCCCTCATCAAATTGTATTATTTCTACATTTGAGAAACTTCCCAAATCACTTATTTTGCCTGCCTATAATTTTTGCATCAAACCCATTTTTAACAAAGTTCCGGTCATAACCAGTCAAAAATGGCCATTTATCCATGTTAAAAATCCCACTTTTAACAAATGTTTATTAATTGGTGGTGCATTTTTAATGAAGTTTTATTTGGGCAACAGGTAACCCATTTCCCTCTGTAATACCCCCAAGTTGTTGTTAACATATTTTCAGTATTATTTGTACGCTAAACTCAAACGAAGGTGTACATGATTAATATTGATCCATTATTTTATTGTTATCATCAATAATCACGCCCACCTGCCCCTTACTCTGACTCCCATGAACGCAAACCATGAAAGCCTTAGCCGCTCTATGATTACGGTTGAGTCAGGGTGGTCTGATGACAGGCATAAGGGTTGAGTGAGATGTAGGGGTCAAGATTTCTAGGCTGGAAAGAACATCTCCCATGGCTAGAGATTGACAAAAAGATCTTGTGAAGAAAGAGACAGGAAAAAAGGCAAAAGGAAGGAAGAGAAGGGTAATTCTGGTGATTCATAGCCATATGACAATGTTCTAATACAAGGCAAGGGTTTTGGGTACAATAAGGGGACAATAATTGGCTGCGAAACGTGCTCTTCCTGTGGCGCTGCCTTGAGTCTTTGGTTGTCTGCTGTCAAGCAAGACTGCGTCAGCTCATGCCTCAACTTCCTTCTGTTTCCCCTCACCCTTAGTTGATGACTCAGTAACCTTGATGCCACGGATGGCGCTGTAGCCGATCCTTACCTGATACAACGTAGCCGCTTAGTACACCATCTAACTTGCACATCCAAAGTAATTTTATTGGGTTGACAGATTCAAGTTAACACTGGAGACATATGCACTATTAGATGCAATCATGGGAAAAATAAAAACAAAATGAATATTTTCGGGCATGTTTCCAGTAATATGACATAAGTTGTATTTTCCAGGTCACCAGAATTTTTGCCTCAGATCTTTAAATTTACCGGCCAGCTCTCAGCCCATTTCCTCCAAGACTTTGCTGCGATGATGAACTGTTGGATCATCATGCTTCCTGCTGGAAGTCCCTTATCAGTTATGAACACGAAAAAAAGTATCATATTTCACTCATTGCTTTTCCATGCCCTAACTTCCGATATGGCTTCCAATAGCGGAGGGGCTCGGGAGATGGTAGAGAAGGGTAGGAGTCGTGCAGCACGTCAAAGTTGTCAATGAACCCAGAATTCCTTAGCGTTACAGTCATCCAACTAGAGCCTGGATGGAGGCGCGGAAGGCAGAGAGGGGAAGGCATTATTTATGGTGCAAATGGCCCGAAAAAAAAAGCTGGGGCCGAGATGCGAACGTACTTGAGGGATGTTTGATTGGGGGTAAACAGCTGCTGACATGCAGTGCTCCATAAGCATAAGCAAATGTTCAAAATAGCTTGGCAACACTTAAAAGTAACTTAAGCTTAAGAAAGTGATACCAAAATCACAATGACTTTGAAATAGGCACTAACTAACCATCGAAGTGCGCTGCCCCGGTGAATCCTTTCGACACAAATGATACATTGGGCCATCACGGGACAAAATTTGACTTCAAATTACATATTAAGCATAATTTGAATTATCCGAACCATCAAGTACGCAAGCCGCAACACTAAAGCAGTGATCTCCAAAATGAGACTTGGAAAAACTGGCCTACATTTAACGAAGTTCAGTTATTATGAAGTAAATATTTAGCCCCTTCAACTTCGTTACAAATAGGCTTGACTGTATAAGGTTTCAAACATTTTTATTCTAAAATGCTAAACTACTAATCACAGGAAATTTTTAAGTTTGTATCAAAAAAGTGATTAAATTTTTCATTTAATTTTTGAAATGAAATTCTTTATCCCAAGAGCCTTCCAAAATGGTCCTATGGGTGCTCCTTGTTCAGCCAATTTGGTTCTGTTCACTTTCTTTAGTGCTGGCTTTCATTACCATTGGGTTGCCAATGAACCTCTCATATTGGCCATAGTTATTAAGCCAATGAATAAGGATCATTAGCTAGCTCATTGCACAATCCAATTTTCATCCAAAATTTCAGATTGATAGAAAATAATTATTGGTACTTCATTTATATCTACGTAATACCTGTGAGCCACCATGAGGGTGTGTTGCTGGTGGTAAAAAGGGTCCCCTGTGAAGTTCATTTAAAAAACTCATTACTCTTTGTAATTGCAATGAGTAATTATCCAAGGCATTGTGAACCACTATCATGTATTCATTCCAATAAAAAAATTCCAATTAAAATATGGATAGTGGTTTGAAAGATTGGTGATTTAGTAATTATTTTTATAAACAACATAACATTAATGGTAAATTGGTGTGAAGTGTTGGTGACTACGGTGAATAATAAATACCACTTCGCATCTATGAATATTCTAAGTATGCTCCTTGTTCTCGTCTCTTCATTCTATATACCAAAAAAGGTATTGTGAAATAGGGGAATTAAATTGCGAACCGGATGTTGTTGAGAGTGATATGTTGGTGTGTAAATTTTGACTGGCGTTCATTCTATCTCATCCCTATATATCCTTTGCCCCGGCATCCTTAATTCTTGGACAATTACACAAATTATAGTACTATCATAATATTGATTTTGCTTTACTTGGCTTTTTTATGACAACTAGTTTTGGCTTTTTTATGACAACTAGTCACTTTCTTGGTTGTACATTAGTTTCATCAAGCAGTTTTATAAATGCATACAGAAATAACCTTAAATTGCTAAGGGAAGGTTTACACTTTTAAGGAAATTTTCCAAAAAAGCCCAAAACAGGTAAACTTTGAAACAAATTTTCATTTAAGAAATTGGTTTTACACACTTAGAGTTAATTTACATTGATTTGAAGAGTCCAAAGAATCCTTAAAAATCAGATTCACCATCATAAGAAATATGGGTTACCACCCCCGTGTATCATTCATTCCAATAATATTCAAAATGGTTGGTGGGTTGAAGCATGGGGGGAGGGTCAAGTAAGCATATTTTAATAACAAATTATGCCCAATTTGATTTTTAATTTTATCACTTATGCAAGCGAAGATATGTTGAAAAAAATGTTTTTGGGGGTGAACTTTAACCTTTTCCACTCGGGTGTCGAGTGATACTCAACAAAGCATAGCTCACTACCAACTTGTGTGTCGAGTGTCACTCGACACATGACACGCGTAATCCAGGGGTATTTAACGGTATATACGGAAGCGGTATCTACGGAACTCTTATTTTTCCAAAAACAAGAGATCCGTAGACTGTACCTCACATGAATTAACACGATGAAGATTACTAAGTACCGTTTCTTTGATTCGCACTCTGATGATGTCAATAGCCAGAATAAGGATATTTTAAATTCAAAATAATTCTTATCGTTGAAAAGTGGGGAAAATAATTTATGAGTGTGACAAAACGACACAATTATTTGTTTAATCAGTGAAATGATGTTTTTGCTAGAGAGCTTAATATTAATGGTAGAATTTCGTTTAAAAGCTGTAAAGGCACTGTAAAACTTAAATAATTCGTTTCCGATAAAATAATATCATTGCTGCAGCAACAATATTTTTAGTAAAACCATTGCATAAATAAATAGTTGACCTCGACGGCATGCTGTTAAGGGGTCCCCAAGCGGGAAAGGGTGAAGATTATCTCGGCCCGGTGCCCGAAAAAAAGGTTCGACACCCCTCTGGGCCCCAACCCAAGTTAGGGAAACAGGTACCTGAGAGGATCCTAGCGTAGCGAAAGCTCCGTACTGGCAATGCAAAGAATATTTTTTGGCATTCATGAGGGAAGTAGCATTTTCTAACATATGGCCCCGTCGCGAAAGGGTTAAATACTTACAACAAAAGACAGGCTTTGAAAATATGATTTGAATATCCTGTACCCAGGGTCTGAAAAATATGTTAGTAGTGGCAAAAATAAGTACCTAGTATAAGTATAGTGTGCGACTATAAAATGTGTTCACTCTGTTTAAAATACCCTACAAATGTCATGCATGGACTTAGATGAAAGAATTACAATTGAATGTTTCATAGCAATCATTTAGCAGAAATCTTGCCCAAAATAATAATTTAGAATTTAGGGAATTGTTCTCAACACCCTTTGTAATAAATTATTGATGCACAATGTAAGAAATAATAATTTAAACCCATGACATATACTCAAACATTGAGCATTATGTTAAAGGATGTTCTCAAAAACATGGAAGTAACAGAAAGAATTTGCAAATAGTATGTACTTTCTCTTAAAATTATTTACAGATGAAATATGATGAAAATCATATTTATGCTATCTCCTCTTACATATTCTTTCAAATTCTAGTTATATGTGAAAATTGCAATGAGAACACAATGTCATTCTTTCACCAAGAAAAATATTTTCTTAATTGCCCAATTTTTATTGGTGTATTGCTTACTCTTCTAGTACCCACTCTTTAAGTTAGTTCTATCACAATTATTTCAACTAATTACAGTAAAACCTTGTAATATGAATGCCTAAGAACTCAAAAAACTTAAAATCCGAATGTCCAGCACGTTGTTTGAGTTTAATGTAGAGTGAAGTGCATTGTAGTAGTAGATTTAGGTTTTTTAAAGTGCTTCGATAACGAAGGTCATTTCACACCTATCTCAACCCTGTTTACCTAGATGGACTGTATTCATTACTTTTTTTCAATTGAATTGAAAAATCTATTTAAAGTTTACTGTTACCGGATAACGTTTCAAATTTTAAAAAAAAAGCTCTGTTATTTTTAGAACCTCTAAAACATGTGAAACATTTTCAGGCTTGTCACCTAAAATGATTTTTAGGTTCCCCATTATATTTAGTCCCTGTTGACAAACCTGGTATTCATCATATTCTGATAATATGTGTTCCACAGTTAACGGAGAGTCGCATGTCTTGCACTGGGGGTGAATTTTATCTTCAGTAATGAGATAAGTAGTAGTTAAGGCACAATGTCCTATTCTCAGTCAAGAGATGACAACTTCTTCTCTTCGGCTGTTTCTAACCGACTTAGGTCATGTTGATGTCATGGGTTTAATAGCCCTCACTGTGTTATTTGTTACCCTTGTCCATGCCTCACTCCATTTTTTTCGAGATGCGTTTCATGTGATACTTAGATTCTCTGTGGGTACCAGCAATGATGTGAGCAGTTTATTACTGAGTTTGGTAGAGTGAGTTTGAACACATTTTTGTGCTTAATATAGTAGAAACTCAAAATTACGAATTCAATGGGACCGGAAAAATCAACAATTCGAAAAATCAAATATCGTAAGAACAAGTGTCCTTCATCAACATAGTGAAAAAGCAGCACCCTAAAATATATGCATTCCCACAATGCACTTGCCTGATTTGCATGTTAAAATTCTGTATCTATAAATGTGTATTCATGCCAACAGGGTTCATACAGTTAAACACACATAACTTGTTTCTTTTCTCTAATGAGTCAGAGAAACAATCAAGCGTCTTTGCAAAATTTTCACGAAGTTTAGACTTGGCCTAGGAAGATTCATATGCACATTTTTCCATATTACCTTATTAACTACTGAAAAACTTGTAACGTAAACGTGAGTGGTGTATTTATATTTTGAAGCTACATTTACATACACTATTTAAGGTATGTAAGTATGCATACACTATGGAAGCGGGTGATTTGCACGATCATTTACAACTAGTTGCGCTGCTCCGGATACAGAATTTAGAAGAATAAAGTTCAGCTAGAAGAAAATATATATGCTCTGCGTTAGGCATAATAGATTAGACCTAAATTAAGCTAAAACAGGGAAAAGATTCTCTAACGGAAGCTATGTCAATCATGCATTTTGCACAAATAATCATATGCCCGTTCATTCCGCGAAATAGCAACCGTAATTCTCTCCTCGATTCAGCTTATCTTTGCGAGATTATTCCTGAGACGAAGGCTCTGAAAGAGAGCTTAAAAAGGAGTTCAGCTTAATGTTTAGGCGTTAACAGTTACATTAACAGTTAACAGCACATAAACAGTTTAGGCGTGATAATTTCCTTTACACTTTATCAAGGGATGTGCACGGGAAATAAACATCGAAAGAATCATATCCTGCATACATCATATTCAGCAGCGTAGTCACGTCTTATCTTCCTACTACTCTACCTCAACAGACTATGCCTGCGGAGAGGGAGGACAAGACACTGGAGAGTGGGGTCTTCTATCATGGATCAAGATATGCTCACAAAACAGTATTGGAATGTGTTACACCCTGCGCACTTTTAGGGGCCCAAAGGTGGGCTTGTGAGGCCTGCTGAGCCAGCGGGGACAATGGACCCATTGCACGGGTGGGAGGAAAGGGGCACATGAAGGGGCCTTATCCTGGCTGGGTACCAATTAACTCCCACTTCTGATGTCCTTCAGGGTGTATCGTCCAATAACGCAAGGGAGAGATGAAAGTGCCTCCGATTGGACTAGGATTCTGACGAGGCTTTCTGCTTCCTCTCTGATGGCATGAATTAAGGTTGCTCAGAGGATGGTTCTCCTTATCATCTAGACTTATATGTAACTTTAACAAGGATTAGGCTACAAAACCCTTATCAGATATTTTATCACTCCGCAGGAATATTTTTTAAGGATCTTTTTTTCGATCGCTGGGTTGGAGCGAAAGGCGAGAAAGGTACACTATTACATGACATAAATATATATGGGCGAATGAACGTTTTTTACCATTGATTATGCATGCGCCCAGAGCAAAACGTCATTTAGAATGAATGTGAGACAAAGTGATCGTATGAACCAAGCGAACTCGTATCTTCTCTGATTTTCTCTGCTGTTGGTGACGGAAGAAGGGAAGAGCAATGCCTACTTACAAATAGGATACCTTTCTTCAATGACTACATCAAAACGCTCAATGAGGAGGGTAAATGAAACCTGATTCTTTCAATGATAACTATTGTCAGGTGGAATAATTTGACAATGAAGTAAGATTGGGTAATCAGTCTGAAATATGTAGGCAGAAAAAATGATATGCATGACTGAACTCACCGCTCAAATGCCATAGCATCCCTTCCAATGCTTATCAAAACCTTTTTTGAGCACACGAGCGCAGGAAGCGATTTCTGTACTAGGAATACCCCTCACGGATTTATGTTTGGGGAAAATATGTAGCAAAAAAATGCCAGGGATTATGAGAGGAAAATGTAGCAATTACCTAGTTTCTCGCAAGTAAGTCTATCCGTACTTGAGAAATTTACGTTTTTTTGATTCGCTGTTGGTAACTCTAGACTTACCGGCAACAAAGCTGGATGCATTTTTTGTCATATTGGTGCCATATTTTAAGTACTACTTAGCCCATGATTCAGAGGTGACATTAGTACTATTAGTATTTTAGTATTGAAAAATGAATTATTGTCCAAGCAATTCAGATTTCGCGCATAATGTGTGTGCCAACAATGATTGATTAGGAGCCTTACTCTGGAAAGGAGCATCTGAAAATTGCTGCTTTGATCCGTCATTATTCGTAAAAACAAGTAAATTTTTCACTTCGGGACCAAAACCAGAGGTTCGTAATTTCACAACATTATTTCATAATATCAAGTACCGTTTCATGTATTTAGATACACTTTTGGTCGGGACCGAAGATTGTGCTTTGTAAAATCAAAATATTGTAATTTCGAGTTTCTACTGTAACCGCTCACTCATCAGTATATTTGTATATCTATTTCTATATCCCAGTTAACTGTGTACAAGGTCTATTATTATAAAAAAATAACATTGTGCTAGTAAATTTATTTACTCAGCATCAATCAAATTTACCATTCGAACTAGCCCTGCCCAACAGATAATACTCAGAGGCGGAGACACGAACACATCATTTTTATAGGAAAATGTACAATGCACCATTTCTCAGGATGGAGGATCAATAAATTGAACCACCATTATGAATCAAGAAGTTATGACAATGTGAACACCAGCGCCCTTATTCACAACCTTGCGCCGCTCTATGCTGCATATCTCAAGTGCTCAGTTCACCCTCATGCTCTGTTGTGCAGCTCATGGCCAGAAGCTATAGTGAGAACAGTGAATGAATTTCTTGCTCCTAATTGTATGCTTTTGTGGCTGTTTTACATTATTTTTGATGTTAAGACTTAACTCTATTTGCTATGGGCCCTAAAAAGTTTGTGAAAAGCAAAATAAAGAGGAGAGCTGTTAGGTCATCAAATGACGTTAAGAAAGATCAAATTTCTAAGTATGAAAGTGGTACACATGTGGCTGATCTCACAGCTAAGTTTAGGATGTCTAATTCAACTGCTTGTAATATTTTGAAAAATAAAAAGTAATCAAAGCAGCTGATGTGACAATGAAGTGAGGTTGTTGGCTGTGAAAATTTTTTCTCAGTTCTCAGAATGTGAGAAGAGAGAGAGGGAAAGATAATAACACCAATGCCAACAGAGATATATAATGGAAGAATCCTATATCAATATCAGTTGGACAACTGTGGTTACCATCAATGGGGAGATAGGTTTGAGAGGCACTTGTCTCGGGAAGAGCTCAGTTTTGGGCAACTGTGCAAGATCAAGTGAGTGTTAGATGTTTGGTGTGTGGGGGATGGGAGAGAAAGAGCCCCTTACTCTCTTTCTGTGCCATAATGCTAGTGGGGACTGCAAGATAAAACCCCTCCTTGCATGCCATTCAGAGAATCTTTCAGTAAAGCCTTAAAGAAGAACATCATATAAAGCAAACGTAATGTTATGCAGATATCGAATGTGAAAGCATGGGTTACCTGGCAGTTCTTCACAGAATTGATGCCTGAGGAGAATGCTCCTGTGCATCCTCCACACTTAGAAGATGATTTGGTGGGAAAATATGGCTTAATCAAGGTAAAATTTTTCCCCCCAACACCATTTCTTTTATCCAGCCCAAAGATGAGCAGCAACTTGTAGTTTGAAAGCATTTGCTGCAGTTGAAAAAGTTGTACACCAAGGCTATTTCATAGATTTTTTACAACAGGATGTTATTAAGAAATAAAATTTTACCTAATAGCACTTGGTGACAACATTTAAATAATAAAAGAAGATGCTTAAAATTCAATTAAGTGTGCTACCATGCTTACTGCTGATGACCCAATTGGTTACATTTTTTTCTTGCTTCAACTTGGAGTGGAATGACACCAAATGACTTTCAGTGCCATTAAACAAACCTGCTTTGTACAGAGCTGCCACTCCACAGAAAGATTTTAGGTAAATAATCTAGCCACAGTAAATGCATTAAAAACTATCACTCAATATTTTAGCTTCTGTTTATGCAGTTTTGCAGACTAGGAAACCGAACAAAAAGATACTTCCTTCATGATTTTAAAAATAAGGTAGTAACTCATGCAATAAGACTTTCAGAAATATTGTTGCATGCAATATTTATTTTCAGTAAACCCCATGCAAAGTAGCCAAGTTTTTATTCGAAGTTGAAAGTTAAAATATTTAAGTCATTTAATGGTAACCATGAAATAAAAAAGCCACCACAGAAAAAATTGTCAAAGCAACCATTAACCTCATGCTTGAAAAATCAGTTTTTGACATCCATTTGCAATAATTAATAACTTTCTGCAAAATAAATTTTTACTAATTCAAGGATATATACAGATACATACCACGCCATTTACAGAGAGAAGCTGGTCTCCCCTCTTCAGACCACCATGGCGATCAGCCACACCACCAGGTATTATACGAGAAATATAAATGGGGGAATTTTGTTCCTTGCCTCCCATTACATTGAATCCCAGGCCTTCTTCAGTCTTTGGAAGCTCCACTACCCTTGGATGAGCATGTCCTTCAGAGGCTGCAAAAGCTGCCACAGTTGCCTTCAAAGTAATAACATGTTATTCCACTCAGTCAGATATAAAGTATAGGCCTTGTGTGATAAATGGGGAACATACATAAACTTGCATCCTATTACTCTTATTTGCTCCTTTGAATTGAATTTCCCGTTTGCTATATTTTCTTATTTCTTATACAAGCCATACCAAATTCTACTTATCTTCTACTCTAAAGTAAATATTAGTGTTTTATCACTATTACAAAAAAGTAATGCATTAGAAAACTAATTCAGTTCAAGCTGTCAACATATTTTGGAAACTACTTTCAATTTTCTTGTCTGTTAAATTCAGAAAACCAAATGGAAGACATAAATATGTATTTTTTTAAATGTTTTGAATATGACCTCATTCAAAAATGGTTGGGAAGAACTTCTTTGAGCATAACCCAACTCAAGCAGAAATTTATATGTATTGAAAGATTGATATTTTAAGGTTGAGCTGCTTTACTTCTATCTTTGTTATATACTAGTGTCTTTATAATTTTTTAAGACATCAACACTAATCAATGGCAGCAAATTTTTAACACTTCACTCAACTAACATATTGGGCATACAAAATACAAAACAAAAGATGTGTCTATCATGAGGTTTGTGACTTCTACACAGAACATAAAATATTACCTAACATGAAAAATAAACAAGAATTCAAAGAACTACTTCATTTCCATACTAACCATTTGCATCGGAGATAGGGATTAATTAAGCTTCATAAAGATCATGTCCTAGGTTCCAGAGATAATAATTGTGTATCGTACAATTACTACAATCTTTAATCCAGAGTTAATTATGATTCACTAGGAGGTAATAACCCTTTCATAATAATTTTGACCACCTCTGTCTTACTGGGACATATCCTGCCTGGTCTTTACAGCAATATTTCAAGTTCACATTATGCCATTTTTAAATGAGGTTCAAGAGACATGGGCCTTTCAATTTCCCTAACAAGAAAGTCTCCCTAACACAAAAACAGAGAACACACCCAAATCTCATCACACAAGGTAAAAAAATAAGAGCATGAGGCTTTTAGTTGAAAAGGACTTCCTCTCACATGCCCTGTCCAAATGAGGGGCTTGTTTATCAATACGAGCACATATAATACCTGGGTGAGCAATATACTCTTTGGTGAGTAACTAACTCCTCATCTCTAACACCAAAACAGACAATACAAACACTGGTATACCAATTGTAAATCTCTTGTACAGTTACAAATTGTATAGTTTTCATAAGAAAAAAGTTTAAAAAAATTGTATTGCAGTATCTTTCATACAAATCAATGGTAACAACATAGTAATACAGCATCAAAATACCAAGAATGTACAATTTGTAAGCCTAGGTTTACAAGTTGTACTTGAGGTCCATTACAAATGTCGAGGTCCATTTTCTGCATTTTCACCTTCAGGTTCTCCAGTCTGAAGTGATCACACATTCCAAGTTCCTACCCTAAAATGTCTATCATATTTGACTGATGTACTCTTTCTGGTAGTCCCTGCCTGGAGATCTGAGTGGGGGACTATTTTACCTCCATAGTATTTTACTCGAGAGGATTCCATCACATCTTGATAAAAAGAAAAGAGTGCAGTACCTGCGGCTCCTCAGAATAATAATGTGGTGGTTGCCCTTGCCTTCCACATCGCAGTACTACAGCTGTTAATGTAATTGTAACCACACCTGAAGTGAAATGAGTGTTGCTGTACTGACCACTGTGGTCTCCACCTTCTCTCAAGAAGAGCTGCTACCCTCTTCTCTGGGTGATAGGAAGCATAATTGTTGGCAGCCTCCCATCACCAAGTTACGGCATTTTCACAGGTTTCTGTATCATTTAAAGGCCTACCTTACCAAGGGATAGACCATTACCCCCTAGGAGTGCCATTGTTTGTTGTCCACAACTGCTTATTCGACAAGTAAACTTGCTTATCTTGAGGCTAACCTCTATATCTAGAGGTCACCCCACCAACAGTGAGCATTTTACACCCCATTCATTCAGATCCAGTGCCTCGACCAAAGCATAGAACAGATAACATGTAAGCTAGACACCCAATCTTCTTTTAAATGTCACCATAAGTTTATTTTGTAAATCAATGAACAGCTTACAGTCAGCCTTGCACCCAGTATATTATTTATTTATTAATCAAACTCCCCAGGAACAGCCCATGCCCTTTACCCTATTATTATTAACATAACTAAAGACTGAACATACACGTGCCTCAGGAAGTACAAAACCCTTCCAGGCAGGATAAAGATGTTTTCTTTAGTCTGCAGAAAGGAATAACAATGCATTCACTACCTCTTGTATGGCAACTATGGATACAATGCCTCCTGTTGCAATTAAGGAGGTTCCAAGTAAAACCCAAATTAACACTATAGAGACTCCAGCTTGTAAAAAGAACGTTTTGGATAAAGTGTGACAAATAGAGGATATATGTACATTCTGTGTCAGTCTAGTATTGACATGGAAAACTAACAATGTTGTTTATCATCAAAGCCAGCAATCAAGCACCACACAAACTTGTTCTTCAGTTCAATGCTTGGTTAACAATAACAATAAATAATTCTGGAAGTTGAGTGGAGATGGTCATCGCTCATAATTAAGTTCGTATTATTGGCATTACGTGCCATTTATTTGTAAACAGCTAATTAGTGAATAAGATAGTTAATGGTGAATGTTAATCAATGACTGTCCTCATGCCATAATATATAACCATGCATGATAAAACTGGACCTTTGAGCAGAACATTTTCCAACAATACATGATTACCATGACAATTTTTCCCATTCCTAGTCACTTCAGTGTGCTTTAATGCTGTCATTTATAAGAGTTTACCTCTTTTACCTCTCATCACATGAAAGTTTCATTGGTAAATTTTTTATGTACAGAATCATAATGTATTACACTAAGTGTTTTATAAATATTTTATGTAATTTAATTTATAGGAAAATAAAACTTAAAAGTTTTACTGAAGACCAAATTCATCTTTACAAAGCTTACCTTTGCAGTAGCAGAGGCCCTGATATCTTGGGAACCTTGTATATCAACAGTTTCATATACATGCTCATAAACTTCACGAACTGCACACAAAAAATCACTCTGTAGGACCTTTTGTAAAGCAGCAAGTTTAGTAGCAGGTACCTCACCACCTATAACAAAATAGTATTATGGAGATTAGGTACATTCATCAGTGGAAGACACATAAGACAGCTTAATATACATCAATGGAGAAAACTTAAGACTGCTTTCAGGGGATAGGTGTGTTTGACATTGGATAAGTTTAGTATTTTCATTATTTGGTTTTCTACTCCAAGGATAGGTTTGGTGAAGTATACCTCCTCTAATTCCGTAATTTCCTCTGACTCATCCAAAATGCTTCCATTTTATCTATCTAACTTTCAGGGTTGACACAAGATTCCCGAATTCAAATTCCCTGAATTTTCCACACTCTCCTTTCGATCATTACATTACATTTTTTAAGGGTAAGAGTCAATAACATATAAAATTCTTTTAAAAACTATATATTTAAATTCTTTTTAAAATGCATTACGTTACGATGAACACATAGAGAAAACAGTAACTTGTAAACTTAATTACACTCAAATACAAGTCAAAATGTGGTGTCAAATTTAAATTGACACATTAAACAAAAAGTAGTTACAATGAAAACACAAAAAAACAGGAACTTGTAAACTTAAATACAGTTAAATGGAAGTCAAAATATGGTGTCAAATTAAAATTGACACATTAAACAAAGTCTACATTCAGGGATGTGGATGTAGAACGAACCTCACCACAACATCACAGAAATGCTATACACAGCTACATAGTGCTCTCAGCATCTTGTCGATAGTGTCGCACTCCAATTGGTTTTCTAACAAATATTTGGTTTTCTTGGTTTTTAATTCTTTAACTTCTTCCCCAATCATTCTTTCACCTTTTCTCTTCTGTATCTTTTGCTCTCTCCCTTACGCCTCTTCATACTCTGCGCATGCATGTTGCACTCTTGAAATCACTTTGTCACTAATTTTCAAATTAAGAATTCCACTGGCCAAAGTCATGGATTGGTACACCTACCTTTGCAGGACCAGTGTCTGTGGGAGTTGGTTTTCGATAAAAACTTCTTTGTTTATGGAAAATCCCCTCTACACAAAGGCATTTCCATGGCTGAATATTAAAATCATGTGGATGAAATCTGCCGTTCATCCAGAGTACTTCTGAGACATTTAAATGCACCTCCAAAAGTGATAAAGGCAGGTGTTGTCTCGGTCATATTCTTTTAAGCACACAGAGACAGCAGGTTTGTTAATTAAGTCTTGAACTTAGCTTCTAGCGAGTCGCACTCTAAAGCACAGAACCACTGCCTTAGCTGCAGCAATGAAAGGCAGTTCTGGAAGTGAGCAAGAGCTGCATCTTCGGATTTCACTATCAACTCCGAATTACAAAACGCGATAATCTTGCAAATCTTGTAATGAAGTGGAGACTTTTCTAATATCTTGGCCACCCTTGCTTTTAGAAAAGTAACACATCCTTCTCTAAACTGCAAATATCCTCCTTTGATGCTTGATCCACCTTTCTGATAGCTTCTTTCACAGAGAAACTAAGAACTATATCTTTGGCAGGAATGACGTTTCCTTCTTTGGATACATCAATATCACATTTGTGTTAGACAGTAGGTACTCTTTGTTTACAAAGATCTTGTAAAAACCTGTGACTAGAGCACATAAATCAGTGTGCAAAAATAGAGCTATAGGGTTGTTTGTTTGATAGACAGTTAAAAAGGGCTCAGTAAGGCATGCCACATACGAGAAAAAAGCAACCTTGGGCCCCAACATTTTATCATTGGCAGATTTAGCCATGTAGGTGAAATTGGCTGACAGAATCTTGTTATCTTTACCCCCTTTTTCGACTCGTTTGACGAACTCAATCATGTTGGGAAGAATCTTAACCCCAGTGTCCGCTGTCGACCCAGGCCAGCTCGGCCAGCTGACTGCATGGTGGTTCTTTAGAATTGTGCGACATGACACATTTCCCTGACTTTTCCTTGATTTCCATGACCTGTAACAACCCTGTCTTTCCATTACATCTAATAAATCCTTTCTCTTACTAGGTAGTTGATACATTATTGTTCTTTCTTTCTCTCCCTCCAAAATTCCATCTTCTTTACTTTTTATTATCTCTCATCATAAACATTACACACTAGCAATTTATAACCTGTTATAAGATCTTTTTACTAAATATGAAAAATTGAGCCTCTTCTTAGCTGTTCTGCCACATTCCCTCAATAACCACCTTTTGCAATCCAACACCTGAAATTAGTCGCTCTATCCACCAAGTCTTCCTCCTACATAATTACATACCTCCAACTTACTTTTTCCATCAAGATGCCAAATAGTTTCTATTTTCTGACCATCACAATGTCTCCATCCATCTCCCACACCATATGCCAAAAATCTTCAGTAAGGTTGTTAACCAATTTTATTTTTATTTTAAGATATTGATAGTACATGCCTCAGTAGGAACAATCATGCAATCATAGTGGTTCTTTCTATGTTACAAATGGTATAAAATACTTTATAGAGACTTTCATCTTGAATGCATATAATATCACAAGCCCTCAGCTGACGAGTGCAAAGCGCACAAACTTACAGGCAGTAAATAAAACTTGTTTTATGAGCATTTTGAGCTATGCTCAGTTAGAAACATAAATTAGTGAATTATAAATAGAGAATCTGAGGAGAAACAACAAAGAAGAGAGTGGGTATATAGCAAAAAGGAAATGCTATAAATGGCGCTTGTAAAGTTTTCCAAACTATGGAAAAAAAATAAAGATGTTAGAAAGCATTAGCATGTAGCTGCTCTATGAAAATGACCTGTACAAAAAAAATTAAACGGTATGCTATTGTGAAGACCATTTCGATGCAGTATCCCCTTTGAAAACATTGATAAATATGTATTACCTATATAATTCCAGGGTAAAATAATACCAATAAAAATGTATGTACATACAATTTGATTAAGGGTAGGAATCACAGCCACATATTTAGGTACCTAGGGTTTTAGTATTATTCACTGTCATCATCATCATTACCAGTCAACAATCCTAGGATTGGTTTGACGCAGCCCTTATACTCTATTCTTCTTCTATCAGCCAACACATATACTGTCATAATTTTGAAATATAACTTCCATTTTTTACTTAAATAGTGCCATCAGATGGGAATGGGTGTAGGAATTGCTTTAGGTGGAAGTTAGTGGCAGGAATATTAAACTTGTATAGAGAGGGTAATAGTGACTAGTTAGGTGAGTGCAACTCGTAGAGCTCAGCTGTACTAAGCCATTGACGTGTGAAAATTACACATTCAGGGTAGGGTGGCCAGTTCCTTTCCCTGGGCAACCTGCAATTTCCTACGAGGTTCTGACATGCAGAAAATTGAATCGCGAGGATTTTACGTAGAGGTGTCCAGAAAGCTTCTTGCCCAGGATTTGAACCCGGGACCATCTGGTCAGCAGCTCTACCCACTAGGCTACCACGACCCCCTAAGAGAGTATTGTATCTTACAAATTTTATTACCAGATGGACAGAAATAGTGCTTGACCATCAAAACCCAGGCAAGTTGCCTTAAATCAAGAGAGAAAGGATTTTTTTGCAGAAGAAATCAGCCAGAATAGAGGTGAGTGCTCAGGTATTGTAAGATTATTAGGGATATTGTATACTAAACAGATCATTTTATACCTATATTAAATTCTCTTCATTTTGTTTCAGTTGAGGAAGTTGAATAACTAGTTGAGGATCATTATCCTACATTTTCTCAGAGTGAGGAGTCATTTCAAGATTCTGCTTAGGTATGTATTTTGAAAACACAGGAGGTAAGAAATTAAGCCTCAGTGAGACCTCCTTTCCAAAGTGAAGGTCAAATATGTATTATAAGGCTGCAAGAGACGTTACTCCATTCAACAAAAATGTGGTAAATGATGTCAATAAAAAAAGAAATGAGAAAAATCAAGAAAATTGTTAGAGGTCCTACACATTTAGAGAATCAGCCTTCATGGAGGACAACTATCAGCAATATTAGTACTGCAAATTCAGCTACCGATAGGATGATGAAAAATGCTTTAATAAGATACCATTTTGTACGAGAGAAGATCAATGAAGGTGCCTCAAAGGTTTGGACCTAAAAGAAAAACTAGAGCTGAGAGAGGTAGTTGAGAACAGTTGAAGCACCACAAGTCTTGACAACTATTGATGTTTTTAAATGTTTTTAGTGTATTTGTCCACAATCTGAATAAAAAACTCCAAAATATTTGTACAAGCTAATTGTATGTACAAGCACACTCCAAACGTCAATCAAAGGTGAATCACCAATAGGTCGATTACAATACAATATCCTAGGGTAAATATCAGAGGTGAAGATATTCATCAAGAAAATAAAACAAATTATCACGTAAATGGTCGCAAAGTTAATGTTTGAACACAGTTTGCTAAGTTTCTTTACATTAGAGAGCTTATTAAGTAGGCGTATCCCCAAGTGTCGTGATCCATGGGAAGCTATTTTTGGACGTAAATACGTTTGGTGATGATCTGAGGGATGCGTGGTAAAATAATTGACAACCACATTGGTATAATAATCAGATAGATTAAAAATTGCACAAAGCATGGCTGTATAAGTGTATAGAATCATGAGATTGGGACTATGTAGAGTCTTCAAATATTCAACACCCTGGAGCATTGAAAGATTCATTGAACTTTGTTCGAATAACCCTATTTTCGTGTTTCAACTGTGTGATCAATGAGAAGAAGACAGTCCACTTACAACCGTGTAGATAATAATAATGCTTTTTATTACACCGTTAGCGA
The DNA here is from genome assembly GCA_933228895.1 of Platycnemis pennipes. Classification (NCBI taxonomy): domain Eukaryota; kingdom Metazoa; phylum Arthropoda; class Insecta; order Odonata; family Platycnemididae; genus Platycnemis; species Platycnemis pennipes. Next base: position 104,166,120 of record OW121851.1, read on the forward strand.
GTGCATGCATGGTTTCATTAAGAATTTCGGACAGGGCGTATACACACAGAGTTACAATGTCATCATATCAATATTAATGAAATTATATATGTACAAAGTTGTTCACATGCAATCACTTTGAAATTCTCTTACATCATAATATCATTTCTTAATTAAAAATTCTTTGACTCTCCTTTTGAGAATCATTGGAGAGGTGATGGTTTTAAAGTCGTTTGGCAACTTATTGTATAGAATTGAGGCCGAGTGATAGGTGCCTTTGGCAAATATTTAGATGGTTTAAAAATCACAAAATACTCACTTTTCTGTAACTTCTCCAGAAGTTCTATGGATCTCTTGATATCTTGTAATGTAAAACATAAGGATTAATTTCCGCATATCAGGGTAATGTCAAATAAAGTGAGATTTAGCCAAAATTGTCACCTTACCTCTAGCTAAAGTGAGAGGTTCACCTGCGGCAGCCATGTCCTAATAAACCAAATGTATATCACTGGTAGGCGAAAATATGTAATTTTACAAATATTGCATTTAATGAGAGACATATATTTTACCTAAGCTTAGGATCCGAAACGATAGAGTAGATAACCGTGCAATCCTGACAACCCACAATATCCTCGGAAACTCCCATCAGCTGAAGCAGTACGTAGTACCAGTAAAGTCCGCTCAGCGCTTTCAACAGAGTATCGAACGTATCGAAGGCATGTTTTGGCGATGCTACTGCCACAACAGCGTTTGGATGAACTTGGTCATCCGGATAGAGTGCTTTTGATTTTAATGTACGTTAATGTTCATCGATTATTAATATTTACCGTTGTTGACCGCCGGTTGAGAATAAAATATTAATCGCAAACCCGTTCAGCGAACCACTGTGCACCTCTAGGTGAGAAATCCTTAAATTATGCTGTAATCAATGTCATTATATGATTGTTCAATTGAACCTGTTGTAGACGAAATAATTTGTTGACGGTTTCATATCTCGCATACACGACAGAATGTTAGAAACCCTGTAATCGTTCTGTTGAGGAAATTAAAATTGTGCTGAATTGCGCTCCAGTTTGGAATACCATGGGTTCATGAAGTTCAAATTGAGTGCGCATTCACTAATGCGCACATCGAATAGGAAATTTACGCAAGAATATTTTTCATTTCGAAAGTAATTCCGTTTGATTGGGTAATATTTTCAAGGGGATAGGTTGATTTTGTTTGGCAAAGCGCTTTCATTTTCGTGGCAGAATTGTGCTCCAAGCATGTAAGAGAAAAGGAATATTTGGGTAGCTGTCAAAATACTGAAAGTGCAGCAACTGCAGCGCTAGCAACGTCGATTCCATAGTAGCCTAATATCGATATTATTTTTCTTCGGAGCAGCTTGATGAGCTAGTTCAGAAAACGTAAGGGCACTGGCTGTGGGATGGAAATATTTCAAGAGACTTGTGTGTAACAATAAGGCACAAAATGCCATCGACGCCGCAGTGTATCTATAAATTCTTGTAGGCAGTTTCAGTTAGTATGATTGTTAATTTTCATGCGCTTCATGTGGACATATGTCTTGAAATTGTACGGACGATGGAGTTGGTGACTTTACCTAATTTACCACTTTACCGTTGTTTTACTAATTAAAGCTATATTCATTGCATGGTGTTTGGTGGTTGTGAAATTCTTTGGGCAATAAGGTTAAATCCTTCTGCTATATGGTCAGAAGTTAGAAGATTGATCTTGAGATCTTGGTTACGTTGCCATGTATTCATAATATTGTATTCGGAACGAGTGTAAGAGGAGCGAAAGCGTTGACTATCGTACTGTATCGTAGTAATTTTGATCCTGAGGTACCTGTCGCTGTCTAATTAAACCCCGGATAGTTAATTTTTTACTATCAAATTTTGACCACCTTGCGTAAATTTTGTATGCGTGTCGTCTTGATTATTTCCATTCCAGTGTAATTATATGTTAATTTTTATAAGCATATTTCCATGTCGTAAGGTTGTCTTCCAAGGAATTCGGCGTTTGAGGCCACGAAACATGTTAATTGACTGAATGTGTGTCAGAGGGCTCAGTACTTGTCATTTTAACCTATTTGTTTTTCTTGGAGGTTGTTCTAGGTGAAGCTGTTAGAATGGATCCCTTGTTCTTAGCCTTTTCCCAGCAATCAAATGGGGTTCCTCAAGAATCCAAGTTGGCTACATACATGGTAATATTAATTTATATTCTCATGGTATATTAGAGCCTTAAATGTGATGTTTCTTGTATTACATATCTTCCCATCCTGGCATCCAGTTACACGTTTTCAGAATTGACTGCCGTAGTTCTAGATGCAGCTTGTTTATCGAAAGTGTTAAGTACTGAGCTACCATAACACCTATTTTAGTTCTTTTTGAAGAACCTTAGGGAGTACTTTTGTCTTGTAAATCATTGGAATCTCTTTTCTATTTATCTATTCTCTTGGTGAATATTTCTTCGTATTTAGTACCCTGTTCTAGAAAATCTTAAGTCTATCTGGTCATTTGAGACATCTTTTTTTGGGTTTTTCTAATTAAGGAAACAAGAACTGCCCTCTCTTGCATGACAGCTGTGCTTTTAATGGAATTTTTGTAGTAAATATAATCCTCTCGTCTGTTATGTGTTAATTTGTCCCAGATCCTAAGTGTCATCTGTTATTTCTCAGAAAATGATTTCATATTTTCGTTGTGGTGGCAGATTTGTGTTGAATTATGTTCTCCAATGAGACATTGGGAACAACCCCCTGTCTCTGAAGGAGAAGTAATTAATTGTTGTATGATATTTGTCTAACATTAATTAAGTTGTAGTGGTTGATCACCCTGTTTCATTTAACTGTCTCATTGTTTAATAAATCGTTAATTGAAGGAGTATTCAATTTCTTAAAAATTTTATCATGAATTTTGACTTAAGTTAGAAATGTCCCTGTGGCTTTTTGTGTGGTTTATCACTATCCAACCATTTTATTGCTATTGATGTTTGCTTTCTTTTGAAATAATTTCAGAGCCATCAGTCAGCAATAAATAACCATCCTTCATCTGTTGCTAGCAATACATTGGCCAAAGGTATTTCTGGACTGAGCATAGAGAAAAAGGTTAGTAATTTAATTTGGACTTGCCCATTTGCTGTTGTTTATATTATTTGATATATAGAAATTTTTGTTCTGTTCTTGGCTCTGGGGGTCAGTTCTCTATGAGACAAATTTAGCAATTAGTTTCTCGTAATTCTTTTATTTTATTTTGGAAACTAGGGAAGTTTTTTTTGCCAAACAAGAATACAGTGCCTTTGAGAAATTTTCTCTTATACTTGTCTCCACGTTGCTTCTGTTTTTCCCCATATATGCCTGTTTATATCAAGCGAAAGAATATACATTTGTGGTACCTCAGCTTAGCCTAACATTGCAATTATTGTGATTCATTTCAGATTAATTATATTTATTTGTTGCACTTTTTATTGTATTCATTTTTCTCCTTGTAGTAACCAATTATTGTTGTCTTTGTGCATTTGTAAAGGTGTAGCTATCCCTGATACAGTCCTTTGTACATAGATTATGGAAGATTGACACGTATGCTTTCATGAATACATACAGCTGTTGATTGAGTTGACTCTGAAAAAGTTAGCCACCATGTGTCACAATGCAAATATGACACTTTTGGATTTCACTTAGTTTATTTAAATGACCAGTTTTGTAGCAGAGTTGCATTTTCAGATGTATCTGCTATGAAACTTAGTAATCTTCATAGCTGTAGTGTATTGTGTTCTTGCAATGAAACTCCATATCTGTTAGATGTGTTTATTCAGCTTGACCATTGTACTGGGACTGCATGATACCTGCATACATCATGACAGTCGCTTACGTTGTGACTTTCAATAGTTATATGTAGGGATGGGTCGGTTCCACTTTTTTTCGGTTCCGGTTCGGTTCTTAACTTCGGTTCTTGGTTCCGATTCTCGGTTCCGGTTCTTAATTTACCACTTACTTTGCATTGCTCAATGGTAAGATAAGGTAATCAACAATCATTTTTAGAGACTGAATTAGAATAATTCGCGACTTTGAAGCATCTAAGTAACTATTTCACCAGGTTTTAAATTGAAGCCTCCACTTTCGGAATGTGAGTAAGTTTCAAACTGGTTTTCGCGCCAATTTTTTCGGTACCGATTATTTTTGGCCTCTGTTCCGGTTCTAAGCTCAAGAACCGGTGGAACCGAAGAACCGAACCGACCCATCCCTAGTTATATGTTTGAGGGCACTGCAGTAACCCTGAGCTGTGAAACTGGTCATTTAAATAAATATATTTTGAAATATTCAGTATTTTGTAATTGTGGTACGATGCACAGACCTGAGACAGTTTCTTAGATTAAATACCCTGGCAAAAGATTTCCATGGTATAATATTCCAGCCAATGGATTGTTCCTTCACAGGAAACTCACATGAGTTAAATGGGATGTCATCTATCATTAATTTAATTTTCTCTATTGGTTATTATAATGCAGCAATAAATAACATTTGGTACACATAATACACCTGTGATGTTTTAATGCATTGCTGAAAGGTTTAAAGATATGTTTTTTGCTGGCAAAAATGAAATTGTATTGGGAAGAAAAATGGTCTTTGAAAATTGCCACTTTTCTACTTGTCAGAAGTTAAAATGTTTGGATGAGGATTATTTTGGTATAGATGTATGCTTGCTTCCTTTAAACCTAAAATGTTGTGATTCAGTTCCAGCTGTTGGAGGGATTTTTATTGGGATTCCAGTCCATATCTAAGAGCTTTGTGGAGAGCGCTTGAAATGTCATAGTACCTCTTTCATGAAACGGTACATAAAACAGACCCTATGTCACCATTTGTACTGAGTAGGCTATTGTTATTAATGAAGTTCACTCCTAAAACCATATATCTAAATACCTTTTCATTATGTTGGTAAAAAAACAAGTGTTAGTTAAATATGTAAAATAACCAAAATCTTACCCAGTTTTAGTGCAGTTATTCTATTTCTTTGTGCAGGTGCCTCCTTCAGGGTTATCATTGGGAGGAACAGGTCATTCACCTCCTTCTCCTACTCCTCCCTTTTTTCCTCCCTCTAACTTTCTTGGTTCATTCCCTGGACTGGCCGCATCAACCTCTCCCAGTGCCAGTTCACGCAGAAGAGTTGTAGGTGGTGGACCTCCTGCAGTCTCTCCACTCCCATCATCCCCTCTTCATCATAATTTGGGGGGTTTTGGAGCTGGTGAGGCAGGTACTTCACCCACTACTATTTCATCAACCCCAATGCAGCTTCACAATCAATCCACCTCACCTACTTCCTCCCCTGGAAGGATCCGATGCTCACCATCACCAAACATGCCAGCAACCTTGGAGGATAAAGCTTCAATGGAAATGGCTGTGCCAGTGCCAACTTACCAGGTGACAATGATATTCTTCATTCAACCTTAGAATTTGTTGACTGCCCTCCATAACCTCAAAAATGTACAAAAGATAGAATATACATTTCTTTGAATTAGTGTGTATTAGTGATTGTAGGTCAATCTGGCAATCATTTATTAGGAATTGTACACCACTGTAGTTGTTAATGGCTTGTTCAGATCGTGATTTTTAGTAATTATATCTGTGAAATGTGATGATAGGAGGGCTTCAAGTATGATTTTTAACTACAAACTTTTTGGCAGTCAAGGATTTTTTTATTGTATTCTTTTGATTGAATGGATTATTCTGTAAGTTCCAGTTACTGATTACTGTTACAACATGATTAAATATGTAGCAAGCATATTATTCCAATTTAGCTGGAAAATAATTTGGAAAACATTCTTCATTTTTATCCCTTTTTGCGTTTGTTTCTCACTGTATAATCTTATTCTCATGTTCTGATGGGTACACACCTGTACAATAATCACTCCTCAGTCATTTCTATTGGAGAAAAATTAATTTTTAATGTATAACAGTAAAAAGTATGGGGTAACTATGAATTAGTGGGTATGACCTTGTGTAACCTCTAACTGTAAATGTCAGAATTTTCCAATTTTTATGTTCGGAATTCTTCAAAGGAAAAGAAATTCAGTGGAAAACCTAGCCGTATAAAGAGTGCAAATAAGCTTGCATGATTAAAGTGATATTCTCTAACAATTCACCACTCAAGGGCAGCAGTTCCTAACCTGAGGTTGCATACCACAAATTGGTATGCACTTGATGATGTAGGGGTGTGAAGAAAAATGGAGGAGGTAACAGTATATTAATAATTTTGTCTGTATGTATACATTCCTTCATGGCATAACGCTATCGAGAAGTAAACAGTATAGTTTGTGACTGAACTATGGATTCAACTGTAAACAAATAGTAGGTACACAAGTTATTAGCTTGGGTAATTGACAAGGGTTACAGGAAAAGGATTAAGGGACTTCCTAGGGATGCACAAATGAAAAAGGTAGGAACCCATTGTTCTAGGGTATTGTTATTAATGCTACCATTTTGATGTATTATGAAAGTTTTGCTATTGGGCCAATGAGAAAATGGGTGAAATGGAGTGTTGAGTATATTTGGAATAGAGAGATCAGTGGCTTACTTCATTAAGTCTTTTCACGGCTATTATGCAAGGAAAGATGCCTCAGAAAGATCATAGCTGCATAGAATAGTCTAAAAAAGTTTTGTCATAATGCTGAAATAGGAAGTAAAAAATAAATGCCATTTACCAGAGAAAAAATTGAACAAAATATGCACATTCAAGAAGCTGAAATCTCTGCTGCTGCTGCTAAATGCTTATTTGTGCACTGAAAGAAAAGGTATGGAATGTTTCTAATAATGTTTTTCGTAATGGGGAAATAGTAAGTAAAACATTCAAATAACAATTGCCAGAGAAAAAAAAACTGGACAAAAATGAACATTCAATGTGCAGAAGACCCTACTGCTGCCAAATGGTTGTTGGTGTATAGCACCTTAATTTTTGATATTCTGTGGCACCTGTATCCATGCAAAAAGATGAGATATTCAAAATTTTGAATAATTATGCTAAAAGATAGCATTTGAATACCTCAAAAATCACTCCATACAGAGCTATATTTGGTGTGCCTTAATTAACTACATCATATTCACAGAAGGGGAACGGAGGAGAAATGAGTCTGTGGATGGTTTTCTTGCATAATTTGTGATAAAATGGCAACAGTTTCAACAGAATGAATTCTGGAGAAACTGTTGTCTTTTCACAATGAACAACACAAAAATTAGTTACTGTTAGTCACGATTCAAAATCAAAGGAAGATTTTAAACATTATCAGTGGTTGCCGCTCAATATGAACTTCACTTTTACTCTATTACATATTCAATATTAATTTATGAGAGGTCAGACAATGTATTTCTTCCTCCAAATTGTACGTTCGCAAATAGTGGAATTTTTCATAAGAGTAATTAAGATCTCATGCCTCTACTCTACTATCTTACGATGAGTTACTTTTCATTGAGAATACATCAAGATTCAGAGTTTAAGAAGCTATATCTTCCTGAAGAGGAAATCAATTTTAATCTGTCATGAAATTATAAACAAAATAGAGGCTGGTGTTTTTGACAATTTGAAGAAAATAATTCCAATTTACTTCAAAATTTACAAAAGTATTTAAGAAATTTGTAAAACTGAACTATGAAACTGGTGACTCAACTAAAACATGAGTGGGATCATTGCCATATAGATTGCATGGTAGATTTTTACTGAATAGTGTGTCCATTTTGAACAAAATGTTTGTCTTGTCATAATAATATCATAATTCATTCTGTCAGATGTGATGTTAATATTGCCTAAGTTTAATATTATTATATATATACATATTAATATGTATGTATATAATATTTTTATATTATGTATATTATTATATTGTTAATATGTTATTTAATTTTTTTTGTTAAGTTTAATCTTTTCCCTGAATTTCACACTAGTTTGTGGTTAATAGAAAACTATACGGAACTGTATTAACATTCATAAATTTTAATGAATTCGTCATTCCATAGTCAGTAGCAAAGTTATGTTATTAAATTATAAGTATTAAAACCAAAATTAAATTGTTGAGTGAGTTGTAGCTTTTCACTTCAACACACAACAATTAAATTAGCATAATAACATTGAGTATATTAATTGCAATTCTATTACTTTAACCCTTTCGCAATGGGGCCACATTTCAGAAAATGCTACTTCCCCCACGAATGCCATAAAATATTCTTTGCATTGCCATTACGGAGCTTTCACTATGCTAAGGTCCTCTCAGGTACCTGTTTCCCTAACTTGGGTTTGGGCCCAGATTGGTGTTGAACCTTTCTCTCGGCCACCAGGCCGAGATAATCTTCAACCTTTTCCTCTTGGGGTTCCCATTACTGCATGCCGTCGTGGTCAACTATTTGTTAATGCAATGGTTTTGCTAAAAACATTGTGGCTGTAGCCTCAATATTAACTTTATTGGAAACGAATTATTTTAGTTTTACAGTGCCTTTACAGCTTTTAAACGAAATTCTAACATTAATATTAATCTCACTAGAAAAAGAATCATATCAGTGGTTAAACAAATAATTTTGCCGTTTTATTTCACACTCGTAAATCTACCATAACATTAAATGTATCGGGTTGTGTAAAAAATTTTCCTAGAATTATGTTAATATACTACCCTGAAAGCCAGAACTGTTATTTTCAATTACATATCACCTGATTTTAGGAATAAGAACTTCTTTAAAGCGAATGTTATACCTTCAACATTTGTGTGCCTCAGGATTCGAAGGACTATCAGGAATCAATGTATTCTTTAGGCAGATACCATTGACCAATGAAAAGAGAACTGAAATAGTCAGCGATCACGATTAAATTAGAATGAGTAATTACAGGGGAAAATAAACATAGAAACTCGCGAAAAATATGGCCGTAAACTCATATGAAAAAATAACATTCAGTCGTTGAACCTACAAACATAATAACTCACTAACTAATTAAAACTATAAAAAAATCACTCACTAACCAACGAAATAACTAACAAAAATTAGTTCGGAGATTCCTTTACACACGAACTACGTTAAAAATAATGGTAGAACTCTGTTTAAAATTTGTAGTTGTAGAGCTAAACATAAGGAATGTACTTATAACTTCAATTTCCCAATTGCACAAAAACTTCTAAGTTTGTTATTCCACTGCACCAACAAGCAAATGACCGCAGACCCCTTATCTGAGTGGGGCACACACTGCAATGAAGGGTTGAAATAATCCTCTCCCGCTGACCGAGCAAGGGTTCCTATGGGATCCCAGGAAGAATTCCTTTATAACACACACCGTTTAGGCCTGCTTAGGGCTAGCTTAGTGGAAACGCCATTTTAACACGTTCATTCGTTTGCGTAGAAAAATTTACGCCGTTTTAAAACATTGTTTGTTTGATTGAGTAGAAATATTTACGCTGTGTTAAAACTTCATTCATAGCAAAAGAGTTAAGGTACTCTAAATTTGAGATATTTGAATATTACATATAATTATAATCAATTTTGAAGTTGAGAAATCTGCTATTCGTCCCAGCTCTGTAAAAATTTTAAATTTCCTCTAACATGGATTTTTTTTTTTTCAAATCTAGGAAAATGTTGGAGGAACAACTTACTTCTACCCAGCGGCTGGTGATTCTGCTGCTATCCACCCCCACTTAAATCTCCATCATCCCATGCAAGTGGCACCCCACTGCCCTCCTGGGGCTGTGCCCCCTGTCACAACAGGTCCTTCCCTTGTGTTCTCAGCATATCGTGTATACCCAGGGCCTCCCTCTCACCTTGGCACTGCCCCATTGACTGCCACATCGCCCAGGTCATCTCCCCCATTGGTAGTTCCTACCTCCTCTCCTAGGCCCTCATCTCCCACAACTGCATCCCAGCCAGCCATATCCTCTGGACCATCTCCATCGGGACCCACTCTTCGGCCCTTGCCAGCACCACCACCTGTGTCCTCTTGGTTTCTGGTTGCAGAAGAACTTAGAGCAGATACTCTTCGCAAGCATGCATTGACATTGGCACAACCTGATTCTGAGCAGTTTCCAGGTTTGTTATTTTTTGTGTTTAAGCTTATAGCATATTCTACTAGGGTGGGGAAGAGTAATGTTAAAAGTGTCTTATCAGCATAACACAAAGCCTTGCTTATCAGGTACTTCATGCACTTATTTTTGCAGCCATTGTAGTAACGTTTAAGCTCTAAAATGTGTGTAATATTTTATGATTTTTAGATTGCTAGATCATTATGCTGTGACATGAAATAGAATGTAAATTCTGCCACTGTTGAAAGTGATAGACTTATTATACAGTAATACCTCATATTTGCCTTCTCAGAATTTATATTTTCCCGCAATTTACAACGTTTGTATCGAATCCCATCCAATTTCCTATATCTTCAACATATGTCGAACCCTGTATAGACACCATGATTTTAACGGTTTCCCGCTGTTTGCATTCGATGTGGGTTAGAATGTGATAGATTTAAAAAACAAAATTCTCTTCTATGACATCTAGCCATTCATACCAGTCGATATAAAACACTTCATATCTCGTGCATATACACTTCAAAAAACACAAGAAAGAGCGGTGCTGTGCTCCGTTTTATGGAAGAATTTGAAATTAGCGGCGTAGGGGGCAATACACAGTGCCACTAGTGATAGAAAGATGAAATATTTACACTTGCGATCCTTTTACTGAGATAAGATTCATACTATGGAATGAATGCATCTAGGACAATTTATAACTTAGAAATACCTGCGGGAGTAATTTAAACTGTACTGGAGTTCATATTGTGGAGTGCATGTGAATTTTTACCCAGACTTTATAAAATGTTTAAAATACATGAACAGAACTCGTGGCGATAACAGGGGATAATTCTTCAGACCATTGCGATGCATTGATTCAGCAGTTTTACTACAGGTTACCAAAGAAAACAGAAGCAAGGATAAGGAAAGGAGTGAGACAAGGCTGTGCACTGTCTCCTGTAATTTTTAATCTTTACATCGAGAGAGCCAACAATGAAATCAAGGAAAAGTTATCTGGAGTGAACATCCACGGAGGAACAATCAGCATTCTACGATTCGCTGATGACATAGCTCTCGTAGCAGAGACAGAAGGATCTGAAAAAGATGCTAACAACCATGGAAAAGACAATGGCCAAACATCAGCTGAAGATCAATAAGAAAAAGACTAAGATATTGGTGTGCAGCAAGAAAAAAAGAGGCCAAAAACAACGTTATATTAGAAAAACAGAAGCTGGAAGAGGTGAAAGAGTTCTGTTACCTGTGGAGCCGCATAACCAACAATGGACGAAGCAAGAAAGAAATAGTGAGTAGAATAGCCCAGGTAAAGAGGGCATTCTATCAAAAGAAGAATCTACTTACAGCTGGAATTAAAGCTTAAAAGTAAGGAAGCAATTCGTTAGAACGTGTATATGGAGCATGTTTCTTTACAGCAGTGAGGCATGGATGATGACAGCAGTGGAGAAGAAAAGGGTGGAAGCATTCAAAATATGGTGCTATCGAAGAGTGATGAAGATAAAATGGATCGACCGAGTGACAAATGAAGAAGTCCTAAGAAGAGTGGGAGAAAAGAGGTCTGCTGAAAACTATAAAATGAAGATGGGACAACCTAATCTGCCATATCTTAAGGCCTGATGAAGAAGAAGAAGGCAGGCCTTGTATGAGTTACATAGAACAGGTCATAAAGGACGTGATAGAGAGGAACTACGTTAATATGAAGAGGTTGGCCGATAGAAGAATCGAGTGGAGGGCTGCGTCAAACCAGTTCTATGATTGTTGACCCATGATGATGACCAAAAAACAAAACTTTTTGAAACATGTTTTTATCATGTGAAAACCGCATTGAATAAATAAAATTATTTTGTTGAGAAATTTTTGAATTTGTGTAACTACTTTCACTGACCGACCAGCAAGGTAGCTCAATAGGTAACTCAATCTTCTCATGTGTTGTTTATGTTATCCTTAATTACTTTGGAACATAAATTTTATTTTACTTGGATATGGGAAATGGATACGAATTACAATATTATCAGAGGACATCAATTCGTTAGAACGTGTATATGGAGCATGTTTCTTTACGGCAGTGAGGCATGGATGATGACAGCAGTGGAGAAGAAAAGGGTGGAAGCATTCAAAATATGGTGCTATCGAAGAGTGATGAAGATAAAATGGATTGACCGAGTGACAAATGAAGAAGTCCTAAGAAGAGTGGGAGAAAAGAGGTCTGCTGAAAACTATAAAATGAAGATGGGACAACCTAATCTGCCATATCTTAAGGCCTGATGAAGAAGAAGGCAGGCCTTGTATGAGTTACATAGAACAGGTCATAAAGGACGTGATAGAGAGGAACTACGTTAATATGAAGAGGTTGGCCGATAGAAGAATCGAGTGGAGGGCTGCGTCAAACCATTTCTAGGGTTGTTGACCCATGATGATGACCAAAAAACAAAACTTATTGAAACGTGTTTTATCGTGTGAAAACTGCATTGAATAAATAAAATTATTTTGTTGAGAAATTTTTGAATTTGGGTAACTACTTTCACTGACCAACCAGCAAGGTAGCTCAATATTCTCATGTGTTGTTTTTGTTATCCTTAATTACTTCGGAACATAAATTTTATTTTACTTGGATATGGGAAATGGATACGAATTACAATATTATCAGAGGACTCGAGGGTTTTCAGGTTTCTTCCACATTGGTTCAACCCTCTGGATGACAGTTTTATCGGCATTCCAGATGCTATCTTCAGGTCCAAAAATCCCATCTCATCAAATTTCCTAAATCTTCCTTCTATGTATCACTTAATATTCATACCATATTTCAGACCTAGAGATGTCGGCGAAACTGTAGTCCAGTAGAATCAACCAATGCAGTAAAAAATCGGAAACCCTTATGTCATCTAAATACCTCGGAATCCTTTGCAGCAACTAGAGTATTTTCAATTTAGGCTTATATAAAAATTGTGGATTCTCGTGATGCAACTCGCTCTAATTTAGTGAAATATCCTTGGTTACTTGTCTGTACTATGGATAAAATTATGAAAAATCGTGATGTGATTCAGAAACATGCTAGCTAGTGCAGACATCTGTTGAAAAAAAGAAAATTGTAAGAAATCATGGAATGAAGGAATACAGTAGAACTTGGTTAGTACGTTTTTGAAGGGACCGCAAAGAATGAACGTGCTAACCAGGAAAGTAAATAATAGTTATTAGGGTAATTGCAATGAGGTAAAGTCGTCATAATTACGATTACTTTCGGGAGTTCTCGTAAGATCGCCTCTTTGCACGTTTAAAATTAAAAAATAGGCGGGACATTGCCAAAATGATACAAAATGTACGGAAATCACAATGTTTCATAGATTACCCCGAGACAATTACATAAACATGGTGGCAATTACCCATGATTTATAATGTATATAAGGAGAGGACAAGTTAAGCCAAGTCATGTCATCTTTCTTACATCTTACTCTGAGAATATAATAACCATAAGTATATTAGTTTGTTGTTTTAAAGCTTATTAAAAATTAGGTAACATTTTATATTTACTTAAAACTCGGCAACAGCTGTACCCATTTCGTTCCTTCATTCTTAGTATGATACCATTTGCTCAATCAATATATCGATTAATAACGCACTTCATGTTTATTACAATCATGTTTTTAAATCTACAGTTTAAATTCACATAAAAATAGTCCAATGTAGTCTGCGTTTTATTTATTGTGCCGAGATTAAGTATTTTTGCTGATTTTTGCGTCGAGCTTAGCGTGGAGATCCAAAGCGTCGTCTGCTCCCACAACTTGGTAGCTAACGGCATACGTACTCCGTAGCCTCGACTGTTTTGGCTGAAGTGGGAACTGGATCTCTCAATTTCTTGCTCAGTATCGTTTTTGTCCATTTCTACCAACTCATGCTCGTGATTTTCATCAATCGAAATGGGCTGTCAAAGAGTAAGATTATTATTGCACTCGCAGTATACTCGTTGAAATTCACCTCTCTAGCAATCTGACGCCACTCTTCTGGAGGGAAAGGAGTCAGTTGTGCCTCCTCTGCTGTGTCATCCGTTATTTCAGACTATACGAGTAAAACTAGCAGCTTTAAAGCAACTGGTGATGTTTTCTTTGGTTACGGAATCCCATGCATGCATTTGACGAAGTGCATGACATGCATAATGTCTATCTTCCGCTCAGCTGTTTGTAGGGTTGCCAGCCTCTTTTGTACAAGCAATCTTCTTTATTTTTGCTTGAAACATCAGATGATACCTTGGTCAATGGCCTGAAAGTGACTAGTTGTGTTCGCTGGAAAGAATTTGACCCGAATGTTTCTTAGGTAACTTGTTTCTATGGGATGAACAGCACATTGTTCGACCAAAAGTAAAATTGTTCTATTTTTGCCACCCAGTTTGGCATCAAACAACGCAGAAAGGTTTCAAAAATAGATGTCATCCATGCTGAAGGGTTAGCTGTGTATTGACAGGGAAAGGTTTGAACATTCTTGAAACACCTCAGATGTTTAGATTTCCCTATCACTAAGTGGCATCAGCTTGTCAGTTCCACTCTCGTTGCAGCACAAAAGAACTGTCAGTCTCTCTTTGTTTAATTTTCTACCATGGTATTTTTCTCCTTTTGAATGCGTACTTTCGATCTGTTACTAAGTTGAAAAATAAACCAGTCTCATTGGCATTGTAAATATCACCGATGATCACCATCAGGATGATGATATTTACAATGCCGATGATTCACAATTGATTTACAATTTCGTGACGATTCCCATCACAAATGCGCTTTCTCTTTTTGTCACCCAGGCGTGGGATTTTTTCACGATTACTTATAATCGAGCTTAAAGTGGATGCAAGAATGTTTAATCTTCGCACTAAATCGACTCGCTTCATGTGTGGCTTTCGGTCCACTTCTAAGAGAATTTCAATCTTTTCTGCAGTTGTAATCTGCTTCACCACTCGTTTTCTTTCCATGTCAAATGAAATGAAACTGCCCTTGCAATCACGTGCAATATGAACAAGTGTCCGCTCATGAACTCATGAGGAGCTCGGTGTGGGGGACAATCAGGGCTTCTCATTGACTGCAGTAATATTGGTTACTGTATGACCTTGATGACTGCTTTCATACCAGACAGGGCGGGACTTAAAATAGCGACCAGAAATCCGTGCTACTAAATACTCACCTCCATTCAGAACCGCAAAACATGATATTATGAGGCTGAGAATATCACCGTGAAATTATTGTGACCCATATTCTGACACTCCCTGTGAACGGCCACATATTGTTATTTACTACGTCACGAAAATTGAGAAATGCATGTGGATGAACGTTAGACGGTCAAGGGTTGATAATAATAAACTAAAATGTAAATTCGGTGGCATACACAACTTAAAAATATACTAGAAAAGGTCTTGCGGGTTGCTTTATAGCAAGTAATTGAAGGTACTAACCAGGAAAGTGCCATTTTTAAAAATGTACTAACCAAATTATTTTACCTGTATTTTGTACTGATGGTACAAGGACGGAGCGAAATCACCATACAAAGGAGGAAAACGTGCTAAGGAGGAACATACTTACCAAGTTCCACTGTACTAACTTAAAAAATACTAGCTTAAAAAGTTCTAGATCATCAAATACGGCCGTGAATTACTTCTTTATAAGAGAAAAGACATTGGTAGAAATAAATAAATCAGGTCAGCTTTATGCTTTAAGAAATAATGCACTAATTCAGTTAATCAGTGGTTCTTATTTATGTATTTACTCTCTGTTGTTAAAGTATGCATGTAAAACTGAAAATTTTCCTTTTCCCTCTATTTGCATTTTCCTGCAATTTACACTTTTTTCTAGTGGTCCCTAGAAAAGTGTAAATAAGCGGTTTTACTGTATTTGCTAAATTTCATCCTATACCTATTCTAAACCTACCATGACACTTTATATCTAAACATGTCTATAATTCTGTATGACTATATACAGTGGACTCTTGTTCGGACATACCTTGATAGCATGTTTTCCTCGTTTC
The DNA here is from genome assembly GCA_933228895.1 of Platycnemis pennipes. Taxonomy (NCBI): domain Eukaryota; kingdom Metazoa; phylum Arthropoda; class Insecta; order Odonata; family Platycnemididae; genus Platycnemis; species Platycnemis pennipes. The sequence continues at coordinate 104,182,131 of OW121851.1, forward strand.
CACGTTCATTTCCTCCGGTCCAAGTCACAGTGCACGTAAGTAATTTTGGTTAGCAAATTTTGGTTGCTACTTTTGAACGTTTTGAGGAGGACAAAATCAAACTTGTCTCAGGAAAATAATCACATGTAGGCTGATTTGACAATTGATATCTTGCAAGTGGTTTAAATCTTGCATTAAAAAGATTGCTATACTTAAAAAAATATATAAATTGAAGGGGTGGGCGGGGACCTGCTGGAGCCCCTATGTGAGAACCAATACTTAGTGACATTAAAGGTGAGACTGGTGCTGAGATAAACTTCTCCTATAGTCATGGGAAAGCCTGGTGAAAATAAAATTACAAATTGAAAAGATGAACTTATTCTGAAACGTAGATGAAAATCCACTAATGAAGCATTTTGAACTAGCGGCAAAAAATAAACCATTACCGTCAATACTAAAGTACAGTTCATTCTACTCGGTGTTTAAGTTGTTCAGCATTTCTGCTTTTCCTCCAATCTCATTTTCAAAATATATAAAGTTCAAATAAATATTGTGGCATGGTAAAGTGTTACGAACTTTATTTGACTTGCATTATAACTTTTAACTTGAAGACGAAGGTGTTAGTTGCATCCCTCCATTGTTGCATACTTGTGGCGAAACCCCAGTTTCGTAGAGTGGATAATTTTACTAAAACGTATAAAGTAAATCATTTGAAACTTAAAGGATGTCATGATAAGAGTACAACTTGTATCCTATCAAAATTCACTTTCATTTCTGTATTTCATACTCTTTTGACAATTGCCAAAGTGACGCTACCATCTGCACCATTAAAAAAAGTGGGTCATTTTTCATTCTTCCTGCGAAAACATGCCTAAGTTATGGTTAAAAAGAGCCCATCACCTGCATTAGAAGTAAGAATAAATTTTATACATGGTGATACCCCCTGCATGAATATCGTTTCTCCCATTTTTGAGGTAAAAAGCCTTGCACTTGATCTTTTTACATGGACTGTATACTCAAAATGTGTTGTTTGGTCACAATCGTCATAGTTTATCATTGAGGGCACATCAACATAAGGCATTGTACATATTTTATTAGGAGCCCTAGTAAGTGGAAGTGAATCTTTGTTACAATAAATGAACACCAGCTATCTCCAGAATGGTCTAAAATGAACGACCAGCATATTATTACCCCTGACACTTATGTAACTCAAACTCATCTTCAGCTCACCTTGGAAGGCCCGATTTGTTTAGCACGTTTTCCTCGATACCAGGTTCAGGCTGTCATGTCCGTACAAAAACATGCTAATGAGAGTCCACTGTATTGTAAGCAGGGTTGGGCACGAATCACCTAGTATTGATTCCAGTCACGAATCATGAATATCGAAGGAAATTAGATTCGAAGCACGAATCACGATTCACTGCTGTAAATTTGATTCAAATCTCGAATCATGAATGATGTGATTTTTCCTTTAAATATGATTCGTGCTGTTCACGAATCATAGAATTATTGCAGAATGATAATACCACTAAGTAATGGTCACATTCTGAACATTGCTCCCATAATTGGGAACCTATACCAATCTTTTCGCCGGTTAATTAACACTTGTGTAGATACATTGTGGATTAACTGAATATCATAAATTACCAGTTCTGTGTACAAGCCTTCAAGCCACCATAAAGGTGTGTGGCAGGGGGTGAATTCTCACCAAACATGCACTACATATCATGCATGAAAAAGTAGTAATAGTATACTAGTCTAAACCTCACTATTAAAAAAATAAATATAGTAAAGTAAACATGCAAAAACATGCTGTTAGTTGGGTTACCTTCAAGTCCTTATACCAACATGTAGCTACCTATGATATACATTGATTCACTCGTACTGGACATATTTACCGCTATTCATATCCCTAATTGTACGAGGAAAAAAGGACATTTAGAATCTGTCATTTCGGCAATCAATTTCTCTAACTTTGTGATTATGGTCCAGTCTACCATAGTAAGTTGGGGTTCGCAAAATATTTTTAACATCATCACTGAAAATATTACCTTGGAATTTATTAAGGGGAAGAACTCCACATTTCAACCTGCGATCAGACAATGATTCCCACTTTAATTCATTTAATAGACTGGTTACGCTAAAATAGTTATCGTACCATCCCTTTACAAATCTTGCTGATGTTCGCTGCACACGTTCAAGTTTATTTTTTAGACCGATTTCGTCATCATCATCATCATCATCATTGGTCAGCAATCCTAGGATTGGTTTAAAGCAGCTTTACACTCGATTCTTCTATAGGCCAACCTTTTCATTGTGACGTAATTCTTCTCTTTTACATCCTTCACAACCTGTTCCATGCATCTCATACAAGGCTTGCCTTTTACAATCTTCCCGTTCACTTTTCCCTCGGCGATAGTCTTCATCAGGCCATCAAGTCTCACGATATGGCCGATTAAGTTGTCCCTTCTTCTTTTTTGAGTTTTCAGCACACCTCTCTTTTCTCCTACTCATCTTAGGACTTCCTCATTACTTACTCGGTCAATCCATTTAATCTTCAGCATTCTTCTGTAGCACCACATTTCGAATGCATCCACCCTTTTCTTCTCCGCTGCTCTCATCGTCCATGCCTCACTGTCGTAAAGAAACATGCTCCAGATGTATGTTCTGATGAACTGTTTCCTTACTTCTACGCTTGTATTTCCAGCTGTAAGTAGATTCTTCTTTTGATAGAATGCCCTCTTTGCCTGGGCTATTCTACTAACTATTTCTTTCTTGCTTCGTCCATCGTAGGTTACTCGGCTCCCTAGGTAACAGAACTCTTTCACCTCTTCAAGTTTTTGTTTTCCTAGTTTGACATTGGTTTTCGCCTCTTCTTTCTTGCTGCACGACAATATCTCAGTCTTCTTCTTATTTATCTTCAGCTGATATCTGGCCATTGTCCTTTCCATGGTTACTAGAATCTTGTTCAGATACCTCTCTGTCTCTGCTATTAGTGCTATGTCATCAGCGAATCGCAGCATGATTATTTTTTCTCCATGGATAGTCACTCCAGAAGACTTCTCTTTGATTTCATTGATGGCTCTCTCGATGTAAACATTAAAAATGACGGGAGACAGTGCATATCCTTGTCTCACTCCTTTCCTTATTCTTGCCTCTTCACAGCTGGGTCCAGATTTAATCACAGGCACTTGGTTTTTATACAGACTATGGATAATTCTTCGGTCATTGTAGGACACTCCATTTCCCTTCAGAATTCCAAGCATTAAATCCCAATCCACGTTGTCAAAGGTTTCTGTAAGCCCACAAATGCAATGAACGTCGGTTTGTTCTTCTCCATTCTCTTCTCTATGAGTAGCCTAAGGGCCAATATTGCTTCCCTTGTACCCTTACTTTTTACCCTAGCTTTTGCAGTCCTTCACGTGGTTTCAATATCTCTGCTTCACTAAAATGTAATCTATTTGACATTTTCTTCTGTCTCCTGGCATTTTCCATGTGTATCTTCTTCGGTTGTGATTTTTAAACAATGTGTTGGCTACCACTAACTTATGCTGTGTGCAGAACTCCATCAGTATTTCTCCTCTTTCGTTTCGGATTCCCAATCCGTAGTTTCCAGTTATTCTTCCATCTTGACCTTCGCCGACGATAGCGTTCCAGTCTCCTAAAATAATTAGGTATTCTTCCCATCTTACCTGTTTTATAACTTCCGTGATATCTTCGTAGACGTCTGCCACTTCTTCATCTTCAAAGTCCGTCGTAGGCATGTAAACCTGCACCACTCCGGTATCTACAGGTTTGGTTTCGATCTTCACCATTATTATCTTTCTTTGTACTGCAGGAAGCCCTTCACACGCATTCCACCTTCACTCATGTGAAGAAGAGGTGCTGCCCTCTTCTCTGGGTGATGAGAAGCATTATTATTGGCGGCCTCCCGTCGCCAAGTCACGGCATCTTCACAGCTTCTGTATTATTTAGAGACCTATCTTACCCAGGGATAGACCAATACCCCCTCGGAATGCCGTCGCTTTTTGTCCACCACTGCTTATTCGACGAGTAAACTCGCTTATCTTGCAGCTAACCTCTATATCTAGAGGTCGACCCACCATCCGCAACCCGGTGGATGCACTCGGTGGCTTTAAGTTCAGCCGCGAAACCGATTTCGTAGGGATCCCATACACTGGCAGCATACTCCAAATGAGGTCTAACAAGAGAAATGTAGCTGATTTCTCGTACATGATCGTCACATTTATCCAGTACTCTTTTGATGAATCCCTGTTTATGATTAGCTTGACCCATTATTTCACGCATGTGTTTACCCCAGGAAAGATCATGTGACAGTCTTATTCCAAGATATTTAATGGATTCCACGTTTGCTAATTCATTATTACTTAATTTGAAGTGCTAGAAGGAGAACAATTCTTTTTCCAAAAATTCATTACCACGCACTTTTTTAAATGTAATGCTAACTACCATGTATCACACCATTTTTCAATTTTTTGTAGGTCATCATCAAGGAGTCTACATGTAATAAATGTAATATTCGTGGTCATCATTTAAATGTAGGACATTTCATTGCTATTTTTTCAAAACAATTTAAAGTCACATTTGAACAAATCTGTAATATAGTGTAAAATATATTATTGAAGTTTGCATTAACCATATTGTTCCACTTCTGATGTATACTTACACAGTAACTGTCGGTGAAAGACTGATGTACGTTTCTAGCAGTGAAATCAGTGATATTAATTCATGATTCGTCAGTGAATCGTGAGCTGCATCACAAAAGTTCGGCTCACGAATCACCTCAACTAAAAAAAAGAGTCGACTCACGGATCACGAATCATTAAAAAAAAATGATCCGAAGCACGAATCACAAATCACAGTTTGTGATTCGCGAATCATGATTCGTGATTCATGAAGACGAATCATTCCCATCCCTGATTGTAAGTATCTGGAACCTATTGATTTATGTAAATTCTTATGCGTGATGAATGCATATCAATTCTATGTTCTTTAAAACAATGATACTTATGGATGATATCAAAGATGAGGAAGTTTTTTGTAATCTAAATGCAATAAGAATTTTTTTAACTATGGAAAATTGAAGAAAGTTAAGTGCTTAAAACTTCTGATAAGGTTCTAAGTCTGAGTGAAATTCCGATTCAGAAGCTGTATTTTCAGTTGTACATTTGGGATTGCCAAGCAATCTCACTTAAAAATATTGACTTACTTGATCATGATAACAGTTACATAGGTGTTCCAGTTTTCCATGTTCATATAAGCAGACTGGAATGCCCAGTAAACTCTGAACACCATCATCATCAAGGGTCAACAATCCTAGGATTGGTTTGACGCAGCCCTCCACTCGATTCTTCTATCGGCCAACCTCTTATATTAACGTAGTTCCTCTTTTTCACATTCTTTACGACCTGTTCTATGTAACTCATACAAGGCCTGCCTTTTCCATTCTTCCCGTTCACTTTTCCTTCGACAATTGTCTTCATCAGGCCATTGTGTCTTAAGACATGGCCAATTAGGTTGTCCTGTCTTCTTTTTATAGTTTTCATCAGGCTTCTCTTTTCTCTCACTCTTCTTAGGACTTCTTCATTTGTCACTCGGTCAATCCATTATATCTTCATCACTCTTCGATAGCACCATATTTCGAATGCTTCCACCCTTTTCTTCTCCGCTGCTGTCATTGTCCATGCCTCACTGCCGTAAAGAAACATGCTCCATATACACGTTCGAACGAATTGCATTCTTACTTTTAAGCTTGTATTTCCAGCTGTAAGTAGATTCTTCTTTTGATAGAATGCCCTCTTTACCTGGGCTATTCTACTCACTATTTCTTTCTTGCTTCGTCCATTGTTGGTTATGCGGCTTCCCAGGTAACAGAACTCTTTCACCTCTTCCAGTTTCTGTTTTCCTAGCATACCGTTGGTTTTGGCCTCCTCTCTCTTGCTGTACACCAATATCTTAGTTTTCTTCTTATTTATCTTCAGCTGATGTATGACCATTGCCTTTCCATGGTTGTTAACATCTTTTTCAGATCCTTCTGTCTCTGCTAGAGAGCAATGTCATCAGCGAATCGTAGCATGCTGATTGTTTCTCCGTGGATGTTCACTCCAGAACACTTGTCCTTGACTTCATTGATGAGTAAACACTTATCATCATTTAAAAAAATCAAAGAACTCAAAAGTTGCTGAACAGAAGTCATCAGATTTTATGTATTATAACTATTCTACATGACGTACAGTCCAAGTTAACCATGGTTTTCTGTACTGCTTTTATCTAAAATTCACAAAAATTATCATGCTCACAAAGTAGCCTGATTTGCAGGGTGATGGAATTGTGTAAACAGTAATTTAAAAAAATATAAATTTAATTAAATTTAATGTTACCTTTGCATTATTCTTTTTTAAATTCTTTTATTGAGTACCATCAAATTGAATTTCAGTTTAGTCTAATCAAATTTTTTTAATGAAAAGGAATACATGCAATGTTACCTGTACACTTTTCTTTTTCAATTTCATTCATGTAAGTGCCATTAAATTAAAATGACTGCTTCCTCATGCTGGAAGTTTGTCGACTGACTTACTCACCTAAATCTCTTATCAGGACATTTCAGAACTTTATTTAGTCTGAAAGTTCACAATGTGTTTTATTTTCTTGCCACGGGTATCTGTTATTTATGAAAATATTGGTTTTTCAAATGTCAAAATAGGATTATATTATATCCAGATATAAATTACTCTTTATTATTGGCCTTCTCACAAATGTTTTAATGTTATGCATTCTTCTTGATACATTGGACACTAGTTAGGACATTCCTTGATAGCACATTTTCCTTATTTGGACACTAATTTTCTCATGTCCGAGTCACAGTACCTGTATATAATTGTGGTTTTAGCACATTTAGAAGACTAGCCAAATTTGTCCCAGGAATATAACTACCCCTTAGGTTTGATTACAGTGGATTTCTCTCAAGAGAAATTCTTGAAGTAATAAAGATTGTTGGCGCTTACTGTAATATGTTCAAAGGTATATTGTGATAAAAACATGTTTATGAAAAAATGAAAGGGCACTTACAAGCCACATATTTTATTGCAATGTTCATTCGTTTTATAAATGTTGTTATATCAAAACTCATGACATTAAAAGTGACACAAGTGCTTAGATTTAGCTCTGTAAAATGTGGCGATAAGAAAAATATCAATAGAAAAGCCCATCTTCCTCTGAGAAGTAGACGGAAATCTACATATGAAGCATATTCAAATAGAAGCAAACATTGAAAGTTGTATCATCTACATCAAACTCTAGTTAGGTGTAAAGACAGCCTACTCAATGCTTATGCTATTTGGCATTTCTGCTTTACTTTGAACTCATTTTCAAAAAAATATAATATTCAGATTAAGTAATGCTGAATGATGTAACTTGATTCGCATTATAAATTTTTGAATGGAGACAAAGGTTTTTGTCGTGTTCCCTGAAGTTGCATGCTTATGGAGAAAACCAGGTCTCATAAATTGGATGGAGTAATTTAAACAACTAAAGTAAATCATTTTAAACCTCAATGACATCATGTCAAAAGTATTTGCTTGTATTCCATTCAAATTCCCTTTGGTTTGTGCATTCCATATTGGAATGGCGAACCGCCAAAGTGACCTAAACCCATTTCTCAAAAACTGGGGTCATTAATCAATCTCACCGCAAAAATATGCTTCAAAGTAATCTTAAAAAAGTTTCCATTGTTCGCATCAAGCATAGGACTAAAGTATCTACACACTGATAAGCTCTGTGTAATTATTGCTTTTTTTTGTTTTTGAGACATAAAGTCTCAAATTCATCTATATGCTTTTTGTGGACAGTATGCACAAAATGTACTGTTTGGATAGTATCATCATGATTAATTATCTAGTTCACATCTGTGTAGGACATTGTATGTATTTTATTGGGAGATATAATAATAAATGAAAATGCAACTTTTTTTACAACGTATGCCTTCCCCAGCTATTTTTGCAACTCATAAATACATCTTCAACTTACCCTGGAAGGCATAACCTGTTTTGCTCACTTTCCTCATTACCACATTCAAAATTTCTGGTCCTCTTATAAACATATTAATGAGAGTCCACTGTATTGCTATTTCTATACTGGAGAGTGAATCTTGTTTTTCTAGATATTGGAGGTGTGTAACTGGCCTTAGGTTAGATCAACTGGCAGGGAAAATCATTGAGCAAGATAGATATTGTGATTTGGGATGTTGGAGCAGCTCTAGGGTTCTGCCCTTAGAAAAAAATAATCATGTGGGGAGAATTTTCAAGACTCCTTTGTCTTTTTTTGTTGAAGCTGTTTCATTTCTGAAAATCAGCTGCAGTACAATCTGATACATCTAACTTTCCTTGGTTTTTTTTCCTTACAGACTTACCCACTGAGGTTGACAATTATCATGACCTTTGTCCACTAGAGGCTCTCAATGCTAGTAATTGCCTAACAGGGTTGGCAATAGGTCAACCTCCGAGTCATATTGGCCATCATGGGCTTCATCCACGCCACTCCATGCATCATTCACTTCAGTCACACCAGAGGCTCCCTCACCATGTGCACCACAACCACAAATCATCATCTTTAGGCTATCTTACGTCCACCTACAAAGCAACTCACTCTAAGACTGGAATTCGTTACTGCCTCAAAAGGATACATGGTAAGTTTTTGTTGTCTCTCCTAATTTTGAAATATTTATGGGCCAAGGAAAAAGTTAGGTAATTTTTGTGTAGAAATTCTACTGGTTTCCCTCCGGGTCAGATCCTCCATACTGGCCGACGTTTTGATGCCCAACTAGTATTGTATGAGGGCTGTTGAGTGTCACTTCCTCATTGTGTTGTTATATTTATTTATTTCATCCCATTCAGGTGCCTCACGATTGTTCAGCACAATAGGCAGGATTTCATGAAACATTGGCTAATATTTAAGACTTGACCCAGTGGGAAAGCCAAGGGGAATTTCTACTCATAGTATACCAGGATAGTACCAGATCTTATTTGAGGTCTTTTTTTTATTGTTAAGTATTCCTTGTAACAGATGGTATATATAGCTTTTTAGATTTCTTGAGTGTACATTTTGGGATTGTGCATTGGCAAGAAGGAATTGTAAGGTAATTTGGATGTAGTCTTGTCAGGCCTTGCACCATTATAGCCTTCCATGGCCAAAGTTTCAAGGAGCAAGTTGTTCATTTTCCTCGGGGAGAAAACAGAGCTAGTTTTCACCAGTAAAGCCTACAATCCTTAAGATAATTTGCTTGTTCCAAAAGGTGTCACATCAACCCACTTTCTTACAATTAGCTGGTGCTTTTTCTTGTTCTACTTAGCAACACTGTTTCCACTAACAAGGAGACATAGGGAGACTGATGCTTGGGATCCAAATGATGCAATTATTTTCTGAAACTTTGGAGCGAATGCATTAATTGTCATGGATTTTTCCACGTAGAACTGGGTTCACGAAAAAAATACTACCCTGGAATTTTCCTCCCTATAAATCCTTTGTAGGACATGCCATCATTTACAATAGCTGTGGCTGAGTGGGTTTAGGTGTAAAACTTTAAGTGAATGTGCATATCTTCATTTTCAGTTCATTGTGCTTCTCTTGTCCAAGTTGGGTGGATGGGAGTGTGATTTGATCCTTTGATTAACTGTATTGCCTACTACCACATTTATTTAACCATTTAAGATATAAAATGACTTATAAACTGGGAGCGATCTATTTTTCCAGTTAAACTTTCTTGATGCCTGGAAATGAGATACATGGGCATTGGGAACCAGTAATTGGAACTTCATTTTTATTTTGCAGGTTTTCGCCTTTCTAATACCAAGTGTATGCTGCTGGTTGACATGTGGAAGCGTCTTCAGCACCCAAACGTTGTTCAACTTAGGGAAATTTTTTCAACGAAGGCTTTTGGAGATCATTGTATGTTACCTATTGCTTTTGTAGAATTATACTTCATTTTAAAAGTAAAATTGTGCATCATTATGCCTTTATTAATAGCTTACTTTCACTAATTAATTATTGTGAGCATGTGAGCATCAATGGTTTCACATAGCATGCAAACACTTTATGCCATTACTCTTTTGTTAAGCCATTGTCACATCACAATCAGTAACATTGTTCCATTTTGCTGCCAACCACTACTACTAATTACTAGTCTTCTCCATACTTTGATTTTTCTGCTTATGGTAATGGTCTCTTAATCATACTTTTCCACCCTGTAAAAAGTTTTTATTGCAGAAAATATATATTGCAGGAAATTAATACAACTCTGGCTGTCATGTAATGAATATCTTGTTATAAATGCTGTTCTTCATTATTATCCTTTAGTGGAATAATCTGGCTGCCTTCAATTACTTTTTTTACATTAAAATGAAACCAGAAATCCAATATGATCAGCTCGATCATCATGAGTTAATATGTGGGAGTCAGTGGCTAAAAATAATTTTTTCGCATATTTTTCCATGGCCATGTTTTGAAGTATAATCTGTGATAAAAGAGACAAACTTTAGGGATATTAACTGAACCGCACTAAAAAAATAAGTACAGCGAGCTTCAAAAGTAGCCTTAGGCCTGCCATGCTTTCCATCCTTTTAAGACAAATATTTATTAATACATAATAGGATCAATTTACTGGCTTGAATGTTTTCATATTTAATATCTTCTTTTTAGCCCACTTAAATGCAGATGGAAATAGTAGTTAAATACAATAGGATTGTATTATGCCACCTTTGCTATCTTTTTTTTCATGTAATTGATGTTGATTTTCTGTTATTCAGTTTTGATGTCATTAATTTTTTTCTTAATAGATACTACAACCCTGTACTTGTGTTATTGGAATTTGCATTTTCCCATAGTTTGCAACATTATTATCATGCACCATCAAATTTGCTATTTTTCCAATGCATGTAGGAACCCTTACTTACACCTTGTCATTTTCTGTTCTCCTGTTATTTGAATCATAATGTGATAGATTTTACAAAAATTCACTTTAGTTTTTAAGACATTTAGCCATGCGTACCAGTCTATATAAAACATTTTTTTTCACTTTGTTTCATGTATTTATACTTCAAAAAGATGAAAGAGAACAGTAATGCCCTTCATTTTATGGTATAATTTGAATGTGGCAGGGCAGTACTCAGTTCCACTATTGATGGAAAGATGAAAAACACTCATAATATCTTTGTCCAGAGAGGTACATGAGATTCATGCTCTGAAATTAGGATGCAATTTATAGAATTACACCTGCTGAATACACCTGCAGGGTTGTATTTAAATAGTACAGTAAAACCTCTCTATATTGAAATGGAAGGGACCAATTTTTTAGTCATTTTGGTAAATGGAGGTTCATTATAAAGAGGATTTAGCAAAAGGAACACATTTCCACAATATGAAACTTTTTGGTAGCGAAATATGCTGCTTTCTCTTTGATTACTATATTTGTGTATTTAAATATATGTAATTAGTTTGCATAGTTTTAATGTTTATAATAATAAAAACAAGGGTACAAAAACTTACTTATACACACACTGCCGAAAAAAATTTGTAATTTCTGTTTGTTTCATTATTTTTCAAATTCCTTTGAGATGATATCTGCTATCATATTTAATAATAGTAGATTTTCACTGCTGCAGTCCTCCATGTTAAAAATAAATCTTTCCATCACACCCAAAGCATCCTGCACCTCTTTTTTGGTTGGCTTTGACATAAAATCCTCACCATCACTCTCTTCTTCTTCCATGTTATGGATTACTACTAGAGATTCACCAACAACTTCTTCAACCATTTCTTCCAACATTTTGCCCTCATTTGGGGCACATGTTAGCAAGACATTGTCAACATTAATAAGGTCGTCAAATGATGACTGAACATTAATTATTTTGATTATTTCAAGCTATTCTGTTGGCTCGTCCTAATACAAAATATCTTCCTGACTTCTAACAAGTCCACAAAAGACAGAGCCTTTGCATAGTCTGAATTATATTCCAAGAACACTTTTTCAAATTATTTTTCTTCTCAACTGTTCGCAACATGTATGACACCAGTTGCTGGCTGTAATGTCTCTTCACATTGGAAATTATTCCTTGATCAAGTGGTTGCAATTTGCTGGTGGTGTTTGGAGGAAAATATACTACTTGAAGCATCGTAACGCAATCCCCTCAACTTTATGTGCTGTACACTGATCAATGAAGAGAACTATTTTCCGGTTTCAAACTCCCATCTTTGAGTCCAGCATAGTCAACCACTCGCAGAATAAAGATGCTGTCATCCGAGAGTTTTTATATGAGCAAGGAAGTTTCTTAATATTTTTAAAGCATATAGGCTTTTTATATTTTCCAATCATGGGTGACTCAAATTTCTCTGAGCCATCAAAATTAACACAGAAAAGCACTGTGAATCTTTCCTTGCTTTTTTTCCCTCCATGGCATGATTGGCCTCTAACTTCTGTAGGGTAATCACGTAACTCATAACGTCCCCATTTCGACGTTACAGAACGCCAGTTGAGAACCTCTGCGCCCGTCGCGATTATGTATCGGATGTTTTCACTTCGCCGTCGCTGCATAACGTCCGCCGTGAAGTGCAACGCCCGGAGCGATCACGGAACCGCAAGAGACGCTGTAGAACGTCAAAACCGGGGCGCTCCATAACATCCGTTCAAAAGTCGGTCTTTCATAGCGCCTGCTGTATTTATAGTATTTTATACTATTAATTCAAGATGCTGAGTATACTCTATAGGGTGTTGGGCCCTTGGAATAGAAAATTGAAGTGGTTACGAAAGGCAGAAATTTCTTTGGATTTAAATTAATGTTTGTAACAGTTGTCGGCTCGGCTTGTCAGAGTTGTCGGCTGGTCGGCTCGGAATTAATATCGTCAGCCCTAACTCTTTGAGTATATAATATTATGTCGTCCAATCACCCAACAATCCAATATGTGAAAGCCAAAACGCATTCATTCCTTTAAGAAGTAAGCTTGCATAAAAATATCGGCATCTCTATCAAATAAATTCATATGCAATGTAACACAGCATAATCTCGTCCCTTAATACATCGATGTACGATCGTAGTCGGCTACTAGAGCTATCTACACATGACATGAAAATGCAATAATCCTCATTGCTATCTCGCTGCAGCGGTATTTTTGTTTCAAGGTTTAACATGATTTCGTTATAAAGGCTGGAAACATTATTTCTACAGGGCTTTTCAACTGTGAATGAACTGTAGTCATCATATCTAAATCAGTTAGATGTTAGGGTGTTCATTAAGTAGGTGGTTATAGGTTGTAGTGAGGACTATAGAGTGTGTAGGTAATTATATCGTGTACAAGAATGAGAAGTATGACTTGTGCATTGCATGGAATCATATATAGAATAAGTATGCAACATCTAGTATTCGCATTTATATTTTTTTCAATTTGGGTACGAGGTTCACCCATTCTTGTATTCTAAAATGTTTTTTTTGTTGTCACCTAGTTCGTTTGCCTACATGGGTACGGCTCCTCTGTAGTGAGATCTTGTCAACGTTTTTACGTACGGAATGGTTGAATACATTCCCATTAAGACCCAACTGCAGTTGTGTTAAATCATTTAATACGTATTCAAATACATACTGAATTTATCCTCGTGTATTCAATACGTATTAATTAGGTATGAGAGCCTACCTAGGTATCGAATACGTATCCTAATATGTATTGTATACACCCTAGGTCCACTGGTATTCAAGGTAGGACGTAAAGCAGTATCCAATAGGAACATAATAAACATTGAATACTTCGTGTAATCCTTTCACAATATGTAGGCATAGAATTCACATTGTGCTGGCCACCATTTATTTAATATCACGCATTCTTTAACCATTAATGAATTCTTCATCATCGTTAGCCCTTCTGTTCGTCTGCTACCGAAAATCGATCACGTGACCGCTTTCTGGCCTTGGATTGGATGGAAAGATTCGTGCAGGGAACGGACGGGACGGACTGCAGAGAAACAGAATGGAATAATGACGCGTGCATAAATTTCTCATACTCTCGGTAGCGCCTCGATTTCGCCGACGTTGAGAACTTTGCCTAGAGATACGTAATCGCTGGGGGCGAAGTTTTTGGACGTTACAGAGCGCGACGTTATGAAGCACGGGATTTTACGTAATAACCCTACTGAAGTTCTTTCTGGAAGCAAGTTATAAAAAAATCCTGCCTCATCTGCATTAAAAATGTCTCGTGGTTTATACCCGGCTAAAATCGTCTGCAAAGTTTTGAGATTCCACCGCACTTTAAACTTTTGTAGCCACCCATTTGATGCTTGAATATTTTCAATACCCATTTTCACTCATACCTCTCCTGCCTTTTGCTGTAGAATAGTCCAGAAACAGGAATATTTCTGGCTCTACCTTTTTTCCACTCTTCTACCACTGTGTCACTTACAGAAGCTTCTTCCCCTCTCATCTTCAAAGTTTTGAGATTCCACTGAACTTTAAACTTTTGTAGCCACCCATTTGATGATTGAAAATTTGCAATACCCATTTTCACTGCTACTTCTCTTGCCTTTTACTGTAGAATAGGTCCAGAAAGAGGAATATTTCTGGCTCTACCGTCCATCAACCAATCAAGTATCTGTCTGTCCAATTGTTCATTTTTCACCACCCGCAATTTTTTATTTATGCATCCTTGATGTGATGCTTCTTCAGTTTCTTTACATTTTTTTTTAAATGGATGTCAGGGTGGATGGTGGTATTCCAAAGGTCTCAACAACATCTCTTTTTCTCTTCCCCTCATCAATGGCTTGGAAAATTACTAATTTAGTTTCAGTTGTCACCAGCTGCCTTTTTTTTTTAGGATGTTTCATGTCCATCTTGGGCCTAAAATTAATCATCTAACTATTTAAAACATAACAGTAAATTATCAAATTAAAAATAGGTAAGCACATTCCTTCATAATATAAGGTCATTGAATAAATAGACGATAAACTTACACAGAAGTCAGACGTATTACACTGACCGATGTTTTAAACTACAAAATTGTGGCTCAAATAACGAACAATGTTGTATGTGGGGGGATGATAATCCACGATTGTTACGGATCGAAAGATAATAGAATGGTCAAGTTACAATTCACGGTGACAATATCCAAAAGTAACAGACGACTGCCACAAGGCACAAGCATGAAAAAAATGTAATGTCAATCTGGTACTCAAGTGGACGAGGTAGGGTTCATGGAGAATTTAAACTGCCATAATTCCTGGTGCACAGCAGCGAGCATGGTATGTGCCATAACACATAAGCTTTGATTAAAAGAGAACCGTGGACAATATGAGAATGCTGGTAACAGGTAAAACAAAAAATAGCGAGGATAAATAATGGCATTAGCTACGATTTCCACATTACTAAATGTCTAAATGATACGCGGAGTTACATGCGGAAAATGATGGGGAGATACTCTCATATGTGGGAGGTAATTGCATACTATTCATGAATTTCATTTTTGATGTACCACAATCGGCAACAATGAAAGCTACACAGTCAAAAATAGTTGTGCTGAAGCAGTTTTTCGACGAGGTTCGTAAAAATGAATTCCATTTTTTCCTGGGGACCGGGCCCGAAGTTCATAGTTTCGAAAATTTTGTAACTTCGAAACTTTGTATTTTCAAATATTGCCATGTTATTACTATAGCATTTTGGTCGGGACTGGCCATTTTGCTTCGTGTAATCGTAACTTCGTATTATCGTGCTTTGTATTATCAAGAGTTTACTGTATCTGTGTTGGATTTTCTTAAAATTTCTATGTGCCTATCAGTTCAGTTGAGAGTTTCTTGTGGACTTTAATATAATTATCATATGTTTTTCATGGATAGTATGGATAGTTTAGTTGGTTGGTGAGTATTTTTAGGTATTTATTTTAAGTATAAACTATCTGAAAATCATTTGAGGTTCACTAATTCTTGTGTAATGAGTGATTGTGCTTTCATCAAAACTGATCATCGGATTAAAGTGGCTAAAACCAAATATATTTCAAGCAAAAATGAAACCATGATTTTATTTTTTCATTAATATTTTGTATTCATGTTAAAACATTGCTGTGATGGCCCAGTGGGTTGAGCACTGGAATACTGACGTCGTTTTAAAAACTGGCTTCCCTGCTTTGATATGTTGATTTCACTTTCCATGAAGCATAGTATTTTGTGAACTCATGTACTAGATTGAATTTTGAGTTGAATAGTGGTTTTATTCATGCTAAGTGTTGTGATAATTATAGAAAAGTTGGTATTTGTCCCCTGATACTGTAGTTAGCATTTTATTCCATTCTTTAAATGTATTCTGCAGCCTTGGTATTTGTATTCGACTTCCATGCGGGTGCTGAGACACTTCTGGATAAACACTTCAGTCAACCGGAGGCACTGAATGGCTACATTGATGCATTCAGCTCAGACCCTACAGCTCCCAGACCGTATAGTCATCATAAAAACACCTTACTGCGCCAGCATTCCAGTAAGTGATGCACCTAAAGGTCTTTGAATGAAATTAAGAGATTTTCTTTAGAATAATATTTTGTTTGTCACTACTATACTATAGAAAGGTGTTTGATTCATTGAATAAAAATATGATGATATCTGTCTTTATATGAGGACATTTATCTAAGTACCTATTGTGAAGAAAAAAATCTTCGTCGACCCCTTCGATATGCTGAGGAGAGGCCTTGTAATATGCAAATGCTTTTGATGGGTTATATTTGTTTGTAATGGTGTTTCAATTTATCTGGAAGTGGAATTAGTTTTAGAGAATTATTTTGTCAGTTTTTAAGGAACTACTAATAAATGTCAATGATTGTTAAGTGATTAGAATTTTGTACATTTTCCTTCTGAGGTTTAAAACATTGTACAAAGGAAGCATTCTTATTGTTGTTAGATGGATTATTGAGTTAAGACAAGTCTTTTTAAAAAGACACTTGTTGATATGGTGTGAAATATTGGAGATGGAAGATGTGTGTAGGTACAAATGGGATTTCATTGGGGAACTTTCGATGTTTAAAGTCCTACGTTTTAAAATGCCTTTTTTCAATGCTGTTGATAGGATAGTGGTTTTTGTCACTTTGTAATCTGATGACTTTTTCCCCTTTTTTTTAGATCTCCTTCCAGAATCATTGATATGGAACTATATCATTCAAATCACATCAGCAGTGAGAGTTGTGCATGGTGCTGGATTGGCCCTTCGGGGTGCTCTGGAACCCCACAGAGTGCTTGTGTGTGGAAAGACAAGGTTGAGACTATCAGGATGTGGCATACCAGATGTTCTAGCCTCATTTGATCCTTCCTCTGCTCCTTCCCCTCCTCCCCCTCCACCTCCACCTCCTAGCTCAGTGACAGCTGGTGCCTCATCACCAGCTGCTGGGACCACTTCATCATCATCCCAGTCAGGGCAGTCTGCGCCTGCTACCCCAGCATCTTCAGCCTACTTGGCAATGGTTCCCCATTATCAGGTTTGTGTCGCAGGAATTGCATTATGTATTCATTAACTGCAGTATGTTGCTTAATAATACTGTTTATGTTGCACTTCCGTTTTGCATGTGTAGGATCTGTTGTAACAGTGAAAATTTTGTTTCTCCATGTTGAAATATAACCATTGTGCTACTTAGAGAGTAATATTTAAAACATGAGCAGTACATCAATATCTCACCTCAGCCTTTGTTTAGAGTCATTTTGGTAGATTGTCGTAACAATATGAAATGCACAAACAAAAGGGAATTTTGATAGAATAAGTCTGTTGTCATGATGTGCTTGAAGTTTCAAATGTTTTACTTGAATCATTTACATTACTCTATTTTATTACAAAACTGGATTTTCTTGGTAAGTATTTGACTTCGAAGTACACAACAAACACCTTAGTCTTCATTTTTAAATTTATAATACGAAGTAAGTAGCATCATAACATTTAACATCCTGCCATACTTTATTTGAATATAATATTTTTTGAAAATGAGTAAAGCAGAAACTCAGACTAGTGTAAGCGCTGAGTAGGCCATCTTCACTCTCAAGTTTAATCGTGATGGTAGAACTTTCATTTTTGCTGCTATTTCAGCATGCTTCACATGTGGATTATCATCTACTTCTTGGAGGAGGTTGAGCCTTTCTATCGATATTAAAAATAAAGCGATGGCTAATTCTAAGTTTCGCTTCACCTAATTACCTAATTACAAGAAGTACTGGTGAACACAGAGTTCTGATATCCAGGGGATATTTATAAAATAAGCTAACATCACTATAAAATGCTTGTTTTTGGTTGCCATTTTACTTCTCCATAAACATATTTTACCATAATATACCCACCAAAATACTATAAGCTACAACAGTCTTTTTTAATGAGAAAATGAAACCACTCGTAAATTATCCTTCATCAAATTAACTTTTAAGGTGGTCATTTTCCTGGGACAAACTTGGTTTGGTCCTCCTCCAAACATGCTAAAGTGGTTACCAAAATGTGCTAATCATAGATATTTACATGCATTTTGACTTGGACCTGGTTGAATGAATGTGCAAATAAGGAAAGCATGCTATGAAGGAACATCTTAACGAGTGTCCACTGCATGTTATAATTCTATCTCCCCTTTTTCCGAAAATTGTAATACTCTTTGCCAGCAGCACAAACATCCTGTGGATGAGCAAAAGTTAATCATGTATTAACCTGGAATTTACATTATTTATTTTGTGAAGTGATTTGTTATTACAGTAGAAACTCGAAATTACAAAGTCAACGGGACCAGAAAAATCGACACTTTGTAATATCCAATATCATATGAACGAGTATCCTTCACCAGCATCACGATGAAGCTATTTTTTTTGTTTCCTGGAATATATGTACTCCCACAACGTATTCTCTTGATTAAGTTATAACTCATGCATGTATCCATAAGTGTGTATTCATGTTCACACTGCATTGAGTTAAACACAGCTAATTTGTCCCTTTTTTCGAATGAGTCAGAGGCAATTAAGCATCTTTGCATAAATTTCGTGAAGTTTGGACTAGGCCTACGAAGCTTCATTAGTGCATTTTTTATAATAATAATAATTTATTTGTTCTGTGGGATTTCTACAAATCATAGAACATGTCATACATAGATGTAAGTTTAAACAACTTTTACATGTGTTTCAAACTTGGTCAAGGAATAATCTCCTCTCCTTTACCAGAAATGTACATAATTCTTTCTTAAATTTTATTAAATTATCAATTTTCTTTATTTTACTCGGAAGATTATTGTAGACTGTTGAAAGCCTGTATGTGGGACTTTTCTTATGATGAGCACTATTATTAGGAAATATGTGCATATCACAATTTCTTCTGGTACCATAGGAATGCACATTATCATTCTTTACAAAGCATTCAGAGTGTGTTTGTACAAATAAGGCACAATACATTACATAAATACATGGAAGAGTCAGAAAGCCATTTTCAACAAAGACAGGCTTGCAACTAACTTTAAATTGAAAATAACTCACAGGGCACTTATTTGTAAGGCAAAAATCCATTTAGAGATGGTGGAGTGACCCCAGAAGATGACATTGTTGCACAAATGAGTATATATATATTTAACTAAAATACACCATTTTTAATGTATTAAATGAAAGTGTTTCTCAAGGATCTAAGAATGTATATAACACGAGACAATTTTTGTGAGATAAAGTTAATATGATCCCTGCAATCAAGAGTTTCATTTAGTTTTAAGCCTAAGAAAGAGACATAGTCAGGATGTCCGATTGTCAAGTTATTAATATGGAGGAAAGGTAGCTGGTCATGTTTAGTATAAGCTGAATGAAATAGTTATTGCTTTATTATATATTACTTTAATATATTACTTTTATCTCTACTGAAAAACATAATTTATGTGTGGGCCATGAATTTATATTTTTAAGCTACATAGTATTGATGTATGCATTAACTATGGAAGTGTGCAATTTGTGGGATCATTTGCAACTAATGCTGCTCTGGATATAGAATTTATAGGAATAAAATTCCGCTTAAAGAAAATCAAATTATAGATTAGACCTAAATTAGGTTAAGACAGTGAAAAGATTCTCTCACGGTTGCTATTCCAATCATGTATTTTGTACAAATAATGATATGTCTGTTAATTTCGCGAAATAACAGCCATAACCATTATTGCGTGGTTATTTCCGAGACAAGCTCTGAAAGAGCTTAAAAAGGAGTTCATCTTTATGTTTACCTCCTTCCAAAAGTAGATTGTACCAGCCACGCACTTCAACGATGAAGGTGTGATCATTTCCTTTACACTTCTTCATCTACTAATGATGGTAACATAAATCCACAATTTACATTTTTCATTGTACTCTGCGAAAGCTTCAGTTGTGGCTCTTTCAAATAAGGTCGCCTGTTCTTCATCCACTAAATTGCACCTGAAAATTGTGAAATATTTTTGCATATTGTTCTTCCTCTGCTTCCAATCAAGCGAGGGGATTTTGATTTACATATTAAAATCATGCCATTGCAGAGGAACTTTTTTGTTAGAATTTTCCAATTAGGGAATTTCAAAGAATTCATATGAGGACAAGAATTATTAGCTTACAATGTGCTGTGTAAACATTTCCTTCCATGGTACAGTAGAAGCCCGGTATAGTGAGTACGGCTTATTGCGAGAATCGCGTTATAGCGAGTGATTGTCTTTGTACCTCCAAAAGGCCTATGTTTTACATGTAAAATAAAGCGGATATAGCAAGGCCAAAAAGTTCCTTCCACGGTATACGCTCAGTATTACGACAGATATCTCTCGAGGGCGATACACCGCCTAGCAAAAATAAACTATTGTGTTTTGCATTATCTGCAAATTAAACTAAAAAACTTTCTCTTCTTGTCTTTCAATTGTTTCATTTAATCTAAAATGGAACGTTTTTTTGGACCGCAGACATGACCTTTTCTTCCTTTTCCTTTTGCACCGCCTTCAACTTTTCATGGTACCTCTATCCTGCACTTCTAGCTTTGGTTACCATTTACTTGGTGATCTTCAAATTTAGTAAACCACCAGCGGCCGTAATTCTGTCATAAACTTGCCTTTGGACGATTAGAGAAGAGCCCAATAATTTTTCAACGATTATTTCCTTGTTGATAGAGAAATCTCTCTCCACGTAAGCATTTCCATGACTTACCCCTCTTAGTGCTAACCTTCTTCCTGGGGTACTAGCGAAAAGTGCAGAGGGTAATTTAATAAAATGTAGCACCTTAGGAAAAAACATTATGAAGCAATTGTTATAAATATCCAAATGCTGTTTTTTTTACATTACTTAAGTTGAACTAACTGATACTTACACACTTTTTTACATTGACTGAAAAATAAATGTTATTATTTGTGTCATAAAGTTTAACAATGTATTTATATTGGGTCGATATATCGGCCCACTGCACTTTTCGTCCGAGATTCAAAAGCCGATATATCGGCCCGCCGCACTAAGAGGGTTAAAATTAGCACTTTTTGGAGAAACTTATACAGAGTTGCAAACTCATATTCACTAGAGAAACAATTTCGCCACAAATGATTGATGCGGTTCCCGACCTCTTGAACTGTTTTAGGATATTATCATATACTGTGAATCACACATCTGCTTTAATTCCTTTCAACAACATCAAATTCAGTGGGAGAAATCCAATTTCTTTAAGAAAATACAGTATAAACCCATTTTAGCATCAACCTTGGATGTTGCCGCGGACCAACGTTATAAGCGGGAAAATTTATATGTGGGTATGAACTGAAGGCGAGTACTTTTGGGTTAGATGAGCTAAAATAGGTTTTTTGCATGAAAAATTAATTTTAAGTTCTTTAAGGCCATAATCTCGTAATTATAGATAAACATTTCATCTGATGATAGAAGAATAAATTTTGAAGTAGTCGGGTTGCATGTGGAAAAATCTTTATTTTTGCATAGGTTTAAAGAAAGAATCAATTGTGGTTTGTTTCTTTTTTATACCTGTCAACATGAAATTCTCAAGTTCTATTCACAGACTAGGAATCTTCTCGTTAGGGAGCTCTTGCTGATGGATGTACTTTCAAGGGTTAGCTCTTGTCTATCCAGTATCCTCAATCTGTTTATCCCTTACTTTGTAGGTACCTACCCTCATTTTAGTAAAAAAAACTCTGAATATGGTAGAAACAACTACGAATCTGCCAAAAATATTCAATATTGTTTCTGAAAACATTATAAATGAACCTTGAAATTATGGAGAACAGACCTCATAAGTGGAAAAACCTTGTTAGCGGGGATGTTATACACGGGATTTTTAACAAGGGAAAGATTGAGATTGTTTTGGGAAAACTGGTGACCAACCTCATGTGCGGGGAAACATTATATCAGTTGGACCTTATATCGCGGTTATACTGTATCTGAAAAGTAATGGTAACCTAAGTTCGACTGTTTTTGTAAAGCTACAACAATAGCTGAGTCACGGAAAGTTATTCCTAGACATAGACAATTTAAAGGAGATTTTTCTAAAATCTTTGTAATGGCACTTTTTAGAATGCCAGAACAATCATCTCCGAATTCCTAAATTTAGTCTTGTGGCACTTTCACCATCCTGAGTTTAGCTTTGACAGCAAGTCCCTAGTTCTCATATTTTGACAAAATTAAGTTAGTCATGGTTTAGGTCAATCTACTCAGAAATGCATTTTTAAAACACTTCAGGCTTCACAATTAGGTGCATTAAATCAGATAAAAGGTCAGAAAGGTCCTTGTGTAGGAATTATGCAGGTGAGCTGGAAATGGCAACAAAAACTTTGCAACATATGAGAAAAATGCCAGCTTTGGTTGTACTCTGCTCTCAAAAAATGTACAACTATCTAGCCAGATCCCCTTAAGCTTGTCTTAAATGCATTGTGCAGAGTTTGCAAGCCACAAGAACCTATGTTCAGGAAAAAAGATTCTTTCTACTGTTATGTATGTCTCTAAATGTATGTATGTCTCTAAATCCTTAACAAATTCTCAATAAATATTTGGGCCATCCATTGAGATTTGTAGAAGATATTTGAGTTTGAGGTTTGGTTTCATTAATGAAGGCAGACACAAGATTAGATGCCTTAGATTGACCAAGAAATGTAGAAGTCAAATACTGAGTGGTAACTTCATTTGAATTGGGCTCAAAACCAAACTTCTAGATCCATTTGGCTATTCTGGCTGCATTTAGTTAAACTTTATTTAAAGAAAAAATAAAAGGTTCACTTAGCTGAACTTCACTAATCACCATTTCATAGAAATATGGTTCCAGATGGTAAACCAGCATGAACCTATTTAATTTCTTCCTAATTTCATCACTTCGGATATCTTACTATCGGGGATCGGATGTGTTCTGTATTTTTCGACTGAAATTCTATTCGTCTAACGTTGAGGTTGGTCGCGGCATATGGGTCGGAAATTACACTTGCGGTTATTAAAAATTAATAAAAGTGATGTCAGTATTTTGCACATTGAACACCCATATGTCTGTACTAGTACGTACCACATGTTACATGTTTTTACAAAGCAGTGAATAGAATGTTTGTTGTTATTTCCATCTAAATGATGGCTTTGTTTGCTTATAAAAATAGACTGACAGATAGTCATTTCTACTGGTAGTGTGAATAGGACGAGATTCACACTTAAAGGGTTTTCTTTGTTAGATATAATGTTACATATATTGAGTGATAGCTTTAAATTAAAAGATTATAAGGAAATAATGAAAATGATCATTCCAGGTTTTGGGGGCTTGTTGAAGCCTTTAGAGACTTTTTAACAAACTGAAATGAATGAGAAAACTGAATGGTATTGTTTTTTTTTCTGTATCCCCCTCTTCATTTTTTTTAAATGTTATCATCTTTTCATCATTAATTCATTAAGTGTGATTTCTGGAAGCATGATTGAAAAATATATGTCACTGTTTTGGTTGTTGGTAGTTATTGTGGAGGTAGTTTGGAGCAGAACTTACTTCATATCTAACCATCTGTCTTACAAGAATATGTTGTGAAATATTACATGAGTATATTTGCTTTGGGTTAACATGCTTTGTCAAGTCTGAGCACTTTTAAAACTGCTTAAAAATTCTGTATTTAGCGTGCCTTACAGCAATTGGATGTCATTTAGCAACTTGATGGGCAAAAAATAGGAAAGTTATTGGCTCATGTCATTGGGTTCTTGATATCTAACATTGTCGTTGAGCATGTTTGCTGTAGGCTTTATTGGGGATATCTACTACTGGTGGAATTCCTTTGGACAGGCTTTACTGTTTGCAGTTTTTACTGGTGTGAAGTGGCTTGACAAAGATATGACATCCCTTTGCCCACTACTGATATCCTTTGACCCCCTCCCTCCTGTGCCCATTCGCCCTTTGTTGGGGCAGCAAGAGGATTTGCGTGCGCTGGGCCGTTTGGTGCTGTCTTTGGCATGCCGCTCCCTTGCGGCCCCGCACCGAGACCACCTACAGGCCTCTCTAGATTTGGTATCCCGCTCCTACTCACCCGATCTGCGCAACCTTATTCTGTGAGTTTTCCTGAAAGACTTAAGATTTCAATTTGTAGATTTAATGTAGATGTACTCTCTCAAAGGTTGTATCGACCAAGAATACTAAATTTGTGTCAGTATGTCAAAATGTGTATAATCTTATCACTCAAGTGCTAAAAAAGAGACCTACATTTGTTTTTAATAATGTTAAATCATTCTTGACAGCAATCTATGGATGAGTAAATTCATTTTATGGAGGTTTAAAATTAAATCTAATTCTCAGGTGGATTTTCACTTTATGACTGGTAAAAGTGTTATAGAGGTCGAATGATTGTAGAAGGAAAAACCTATTTATATCTATGATAAAAATAATTATCATTATAAAGTATTCTGCAGTTGCTGTAGCTAAAACTTATTTTATACAATATTTAGTATTTATTAACAGCCAATGTTTTAGACTAATACAGGCTTTTTATTGTTAATTTGCTAATGTATTTTATGAGACCTTATATTTTAAAAATTATTTTGGCATTGAATTTTGGTAAATAATAGAATTACTTTCCAATCCTTAGGTTAATGTGATATATAAAAAGTTGTATTTAGTGGAACAGAAGTTAAGTTTTGAAAGGTTCATCATATTTTTTTTCTTGCTCGAGCTCACATTTTTAGGAAATTAAGGGCAATGATGTAAACATGCTAATAGTGGCTTATGTTGTATTTTTAATGGTGCCTGCATGATAACTTAAATATGTTATTTCACTACAAACTATGAATATAGAATTACCATCATAAGCAAGGATGTATTTTTTTATATTTTAAATGGTCAAGTAGTACGGTTTGATTGGTTTAAGTTTAAATGGTCAAGACAATAATATTGACAGCATCTATATTTTTTTATGTCTTTGGGCATAGGTATCTTTTGTCAGGGCCTCAGAATCCGCAGCAGCAATCTCCTCAATTAGGTTCATCATCATCTGGAGGATTAGTCTCCTCTGGATCTCCAGTGAATGTTGGAAATAATCGTGCACACAGTGTTGCTGATTTGATGCCAATGATTGGGGCAAGGTTTTACACCCAGTTGGATGCATTTGCATTGAGAGGGGACTCACTTGAGGAGGAAGTGGCCAAAGAAATGGAAAATGGGCGACTGTGTCGTCTACTTGTGAAACTTGGTGCCATTAATGAGCGTCCTGAGTGAGTTATTTTTTGCTCTATTGACTTTTCAGTGGAATGCACATCCTAGGTTATTTAATATATTTTTCTAGTAGTGATTATATGATGTAATATTATTCATTTTTTGTGAAGCTGACCACTAAAATGACATTAATTTAACTACTTTCAGTGCCCAGACACTATATTCTCAAAATATTGAATTTTTATGGAGTTCAGTATGCTCATATCTACTATGGAATTTTTGTTTTTAAGTAACTGCAACTATTTTCTTTGATGAATCCATATTAAGAAATAAGCTTTTATTTATACATAGTTCCCGAGTTCTTGTATATTTCTACTTATACTTTCAATTGCTACCAAAAAGGTGAAAATAATTTTTATCTGTCCATCAAGGTAATGAATGTTATAATTAATTATTTGATAACATTGTGTTTCCATTGGAACTGCTATTGCAGTATTACTAGAAACTCAATACATAATACACAACCAACAGGATTGAAAAATCAGCGGTTTGTAATATTTAAGAAATATGATAACTGCTCTGACCTGTTTCTTGCCTCCCTAGGAGATTGGCTGAAGTGGTGTTTGGAGTGTTTTTAAAACTAGAGAGAAAATAAGGAGATATGTGTCTCAACATTCTTCTCCACAGGTCTGGGTTCTTAAGAAAAAAGTGCATTTGTGGAAAGGTCACTGTTGCTCAGCGATAAAATTATACTAAATATGTAGAGTCAATAAGTTTATAAATTTGTTCTTGTAAATCTGGGCCTATAAATGATAAAGTAAAGACATGTTTCCTTATTTTCTCTCTGGTTTCTGGGAAGAATACTATATTTTTTACAAAATACTCAGGTTATGTCTCTATGTCAGTGAATTAAATAACATCATATTGTGTACTTAACTAATTCTCAGCTTGCATTACCTATTGCATTTGAAATTGAGATGATAAAATATACAAGTTATGATTGAAAATTATTTCATTTTATATTGGAGTAAAAATAAATAATCTGCCAGAAAATTATGGGGTTCTGTTCCCAATTCATCTGTTTTACTTTGCTTCTGCTGGTTGATCTATCATTAGTAATATTTAAAAGCCAGCAAAATATGTTATTTAGAGATACAGGTATTTATATTTTTGTGGCAGGAGCGGTTCCTCTCTGTAGATTTTTCTGTTTTCTTTTGTTGATAAGTTTATTGATGTCATTACTCTACTTCATGGTGGGCAGGTTGAATTTGGATGGGTCTTGGAGTGAAACTGGAGATCGTTACATGCTCAAACTCTTTCGGGACTATTTGTTCCATCAAGTGGATGAAGATGGAAGACCATGGTTGGACATGGCTCATGTCACACACTGCCTGAATAAGCTTGATTGTGGTGCACCAGACAGGGTAAGATGGTTGATTCTCAAGTAATGTGAAGAGTTCTAT
The DNA here is from genome assembly GCA_933228895.1 of Platycnemis pennipes. Taxonomy (NCBI): domain Eukaryota; kingdom Metazoa; phylum Arthropoda; class Insecta; order Odonata; family Platycnemididae; genus Platycnemis; species Platycnemis pennipes. The sequence continues at coordinate 104,209,204 of OW121851.1, forward strand.
TAATCAAATGCTTCTTCAAGTTAATTAATCATCAGGCGTTGATTTGAGAGTTGTTGTATCCTACTGTATTTAATCATGTAAGCCACGCACATTTTTCCCTGAAAAGCCTGTGAAAAGAAGGGGGTATATGCTGCGTGAAGGTTTCTCGGGTCCTCCACCGGGTTAATGCGTCCATGTCTGCCAACGTTTCGTTTCCCAACTCGGCAATTATCTTCAGGGCTTCTGAATGCCATATCGCAAAAATTGTCCTCATTATATACCCTTCTCCTGGGGTCAGGTGTCTCCTGATTGGTCCATCGACCAACCTTCAGAAGGGCACCTCATGATTGGTCGAGAGTTTCCCCTTACCTCTTGTATACATTTGAGGATCTGTCTCCATGTGTTGCTTAGCCTGAAGCCTTCGTCCCTGTTCAAATTCTTCTTTTTGAGGCGGATTTCAATGGCCTCCTTGACAATGTGGTCCCAATAGCCGTGTGATTGGCAAAGACATTTTGCCTCGTCCCACTTAATGGTGTGATCACGGCTGATGCTGTGTTCCGTGATGGCTGATTTTTCCAATTGCAAAAATTGCAATTGGAAACTGAGCTTACAAAGATTACTTGAGGAAAGGCTGGACTCAACAAACTTGACAATCAGTTTCTGCTGATCCATCGTATAAGGTTCTGCAACTCCATGGCTTAAAGTGGAACGACAGGCAGCAAATCACCAATTTCCATAAGCACTTTACGTGTACAGTTTATAAATACTTTTTTCACCAATGTTCTCTGACAGTGCATTTGCATAATCAAAAACTTTTTCACTGTAAACACACAATGCAAGATACCAATTCAAAGAATTCAAATAAGTATGCATTTATGCGTCTAATTTAGTATATATTTTGTAGGCATATTAAATAACGTAGTTGTAAAGTATCAATTTGTTGCTAAGCGGAACAAGATGATGGAGTAGTGGGTCAATGGTTTATTTCATGTGATGCACCATGGAGAGCCGAGCAAATTATAGCAGGGACCTCCAGTACTATATATAGATCGCACGTAAAATAACACACTGTACTGCTATGTATTCCATGCTGCATCTACATTGTGTCCTGTGTAACTGCAAGGGGGTTTGGTGCCAATTAGTGGTGGGTTAACTACATTGAACATGTGTTGGACGTATCAGGTATCTCCTCACAAATGCAAGCTGTTCAAACTGTTGGGTACTAATATGCGATGGCCCCTTGTCCTCATCCGTGCTGTAATTAGACTGGGAGTTCATGGTCAGGCCACGAAACTTCATGATCACACTCTGAATCACCACTTTTTCTCTGCTCGTCTGCCTCATGGTCTTACAAAGAAGACATCATAAAATTAAAGTAAGACAAATAAACTAAATTTGGCTCTGCCTCCTTAGTGGTCATCAGGCAGTTGGGCACCAAATTAAATGTAACGTACAGTGCTTATCTGACTGCCCTTGGTGGGAGCCAGGCCTCCTATCACAGGTTGCATGGGACTTACCCATCACCTCAGGCATGGGCGGCATCAAACAAGCAGATTATGGCTGGGCAACTGGGGAAGGTATGTGAAGGAGGGGTGGGAGGAGGGGCACACAAATTGAAACTTAACTCTATTTTATTGCTTGCAAAAGCGTAACATGCGTAAGTAAAGTAAGATCAAGAAATAAATGAAATGGAATTTGAATCCACATTACAATCTTAACAAACCAAAGAAACAAAATGAAAATGAACGAAATTAATGGCAGTACCTTCTGGGCATTGGAGGATGTTAGTAAAAAGGGGGAACTTATCACTAGCACAATATAACAAATGATTACAACAGTGGTAGGTCACTGATGATAAACCAATAACAAAAAAATGCTTAATGCCGAAGTTACAAAGTTAGAAATGACGCTACCTAAAAATTACACTTGAAAATTCGTACCAGTCACTGTCGACATGTCGAATGTGGCTTGATGGAGAACGTACCTAGTGGAGTCAGTCACCTGGCCACACTAGGTGACCACCCTAAATTTCCTACCACTGGCATCTTTCTTCTTGAGGGCCTTTGCCATTTGCACAACGTGACTTTTCTGTTATCTCTTCTAACTCTCCTCCCTTCCCCTCTGATTTGGGAAAGCACCTAAAAATCCAGGTATAAGGTATGGGTGAATGGGAACAGTTGGGTACCTTCATCACACGTAAGGGTAAGGGCACCCAGCGTGGGCGGGCTAGGGTCGCCCATATATTGCAGCCATATGCAGGTCTGTAGTGCAAGGAATACATGAGGGCGTAGCTTACACAAGTACAGTAGAAGCCCATTATAGTGAGTACGGCATATAGCGAGAATCTCACAGTAACGAGTGATTGGCTATGTACCATCGAAAGGCCGATGATTAACATGTAAAAGAAAATGGATATAGCGAGGCCAAGAAGCTCCTGCCACGGTATACGCCCGGTATTATGAGCGATATTTCTTGAGGGTGATGCACTGCAAAGTACAAATTAACGCATGGAATTTATCTTTAGTGGCATTATTAGTCAACTACAACTTAGAATAAAAGATTTGTGCCATCTTTACATTATTTAAAGACCAATCAAGTCCAGGCACTGATGAATTATGGCCTGCCCTGGTGTACCCAGCAAACGCTCGCACTTTTCAGTTCTTTTGTTAAGCCAAGTTCACATAGCAGAATGGGCAGAAGATGGACAAGTGGAAAAGCATCTAGCCAAGCATAGAAAGGTGCTGTGCGTTAAGGGTGGAGTTCAGCCCACCTGTCTTCTCCCTCCCACATCCACCCGCTCATTCCCGCCACTCCACCCACCCGCTAGTTCCTGCCCCTTCGCCCACCTGCTCGTTCCTGCCTCTAGACTGAAGCAGACGATGCTTGAATCATTTTTCAGCCGGGAATAGAAATTGAAAGTACTGTGCTGTTAATGTGAAGAGCGTGTATGTATGATACTAAAGGTCCGATGTTTGTTTTGTTATGCTTTTTTTACTCATAACAAAGTCATCAAAGAATTGTCATCATTGACAAAGAATTATTTTTTTCCTTGTAATTTTATGATTCATTTATCCTGGTTTCAATTATTTTTTCCAGTGAGCAGAAATAATGGGAATAGGTACTTATGTTTTCTGACACATTTGTTAATTTGTGCATATTTTTCAATGCTTTAGTAAATATTGCCAGGGCCGATGTTATACAAATAATTAAAATTTATCCCATTTTACAAGTTTTTATTTTATGATTCCTGAATTTATGGATACATACAATTTTGGGTGATTGCATTGATAATTCTCGGCAATAGTATTTCACGGGGGTTACCTCCGTTAGCTCTAGATTCTCCAGATGGCAGCACTAGTATGACACACAATGTCCAGCGCAGCCGACAGAGGCATTTGATTCTATAAATAAATACTTGCTGCAACTAATTTTTGAGAGAGAACTGAATAGAAATGGCCAGGAATAGATAATTACGCGAGTTATGTATTCGACTGCCGAAAAATTCCATATTTCGACGAATTGTTACAACTTTCCTAACCAATGGACGTACTGGTTAATACTTGAAGAAAATGTAAATTATTGTTTTGTAAGATTTAATTCGCAAAATGATTGATGAATATGCAATTGTGCATGGAAACAGCTCTTCCACATGTTTCTAATAGCATTGTAACGAAAGAAAAACAAAGTAAGAACAACTGTGGGAAATTACTTGCTCAATCCAGCACCTTCGGGTATAACGAGTGCTCGCTATAGCAAGTGATTTCCCACCCATTGTAAGCACTCGTTATACCGAGCTTCCACTGTAAATACAGTCTTTTTTCCCTGTTTGATGGATGTAAAACATTAAAATCCATTAAACATACAACTTTCATATTTTTCTTCTTAAGTGGTGTTGGTTTTTATGCCCAAATCTCATCTTAAACCCATAAGAATGTACAGGCACTTCCAAAAAAAAGTTAACACTTCAGAGCCGAAAATTTTCCAAGTCCCGAGTTGACGGTGATTTGACAACGCTGCGTCATGGCTTCCCTCTGGCGGAGCCTCGAGAAGCTCTGACCGAAAACAAACCCCCTTCCCTGTTTAGCAGAAGGGATTACTGCACGGTCGGTCATATTATGCCCTAAAGAAGGGGGCTATGGTGGGCACTCCATGGTCGTTTTTTCCGACTCTCGCTGAACGACATTTGAAGTCCTGAACATATTTCTACCGTCGCATAGTGGTCGGAAATCGGAAAAAGCTGGACAAAATTCAAAAATAGCTTTCTTTGAAATATGACTTAATACTTCACACAAAAAAAGACTGCTAATTAAGGAATAATACATCATTTGACATGCTTTTCATCTATTAGCCAGATACAGGAGCTCAAACATGACCAAATTTCCAAATAAACACCTGAACTAATTTTTCTCCGAATGTCTTCCAAGTTAAGTTGATTGTGACGTTATGTGAGGAATTTGATTGAATAAACAATAGCATGATCTATTAACACAAGTATTTGCCTTTAAATTACCAAAGCTTCAAATATTTTTGAAGCATTTTAGCGCAATTCCGTTAAAAAATGTCAGACGCTGTTCTCAGATAAAATGTTTACATAATATAGAGAATATCTAGCGTTTTATGGAGAGACCTGTCAAGTGACTTATATCAGAGCACTCGTTGAAGACTCATAAACATGAAATTGAAGAGAAAATAAAAATAAATCTATGACACCGAAAAATACATATGATTTTCCAATCGCGCGTCCGGGGCATGGCTCCGCGCGGCTTGGGCTGGAAGTGCCGTGACTCGCTTACTTTACTCAAGTGACATGGACCCAAGGCTTCCATTTCGTCGTTTTTCAGCTACACTCATTGTCACTAACCTTCACTGATCTATGCTGATGAAATCGTGAGAATATTGAATCGTGCGACGGGATAAGATTACGCGGAATCACTTTATTTTTCTTCGCGTGCGCTTCGGGAACATACTTCTTATTCACGCCCTTGAAAAGAGTGTAGTCTTTCTAGGGCCCATGTAACATTCTAGAAATACACTGGTTTCTCTTTTGAATTCCTTTTGCCCCCTTCTTTTTATTCACGCGGTAAGAGATGCACCGACGATTTCAGAGCCTTGGTCTTCGTTTTCCCAGCCACCTTTTCCCCTTTCCTCAGAGGAGATCTGAATGCCAAATGGGCGGAGCGGCATGTTCCCTCTGACCACTCTGTTCAGTCCCTGTACTGAGACAATGGGGATGGGGAGGACCGGTCTACGTGAGGAATAATTTTCCACTGCCCAAAAACCTTACTCCATACGTTTTATTGCACCCACGACCCCTTCCATGCGGTATGCCTTGGGTCTACCTCCTCCGAGTTTATGCCCTTGCAGCCCAGTGCCTATTCATAAGGGGTGATCCGGAAGCAGGTAAAACATCGCAGACATCTGCCCATCCACTCCTCCACCTGAGCGCTTTTAGGTTTGTTTCTACTCACATTACCGGGCGAATATTTCAAAAACATTTACATGCCCAAAAGTGAACACGTTTATCAACATGGTTTCATGATTTAGGTTTGATAGTCTCTTATTAATTTCATATGTGATGCCAAGGAAGTAACAATTCATTCACAAAAATGAATTAATTCCGTCCATTAAAGAAATATATCCAAAGCTTTTGGCGGTATTGTTTAGCATGTAATATGGTCGAATAATGGATCACCTTTCCATCAGAAGGAAATATAGGAACAGCTTATCAATATGCAATTACTATTCTCAGTTGCGATATAGGTCCTTAAGGAAATTTACTAATTGCCGTCCACCCACTTCGCAATCCGAGCAATTGGCCCCTCGAGAGGAGATCACCGTATGGCGGCCGGGTGCCCGCGCGTAACGTGTGCAAACCCTTTCTGAGAGGGAATTCCCAGCTAGCCATGCTTCCTCGCCGCCCCTCCCTTTCGGTAGGAGGAGAATAGTGGGTGGCGATCCTTCAGCAGGGTTAGGAGGACACGGAGCTCAACGCCGCGGTCGGGAATAAGGGTGAGGCGGGAGTCGGGGGTATTTTGCGACCACCTGCAGGTGTCCTATAAACAATGGGTATTCGGGAATATTCGTATGTTGTCACAGTCCTCATCCTTTTGAAGAACGGAAAAAGGCATTGAATAACCAATTAGAGCGTAACATTAGTTACAGTTTGACCAACGGAAATGTCTTCACATGCTTACGGAGCTCTTGCAATCAGTTAAATCTCATACGAATAATTATTTAGTTGTGGTCTCATGCGCGCGCAATTAGCTGTATTAGGACCTGAAACCTTTAGTGATCATAAAATAGTTAATGTGAAATTTATTGTAGGCGTTGAAAGACATTATCAACCAAGGAAGAGGATATACTTATTTGGCAAGGCTCATTACGACGGTATGAAAAAGGAATTAAGGGAATCGTTTAATATATTTAGCGAACAAAGCAAAGGATTCGATACAGAGGATTCGGGGAGAGAATTTCTTGAGGACACCCTTAAAGCAGTTAGTGAATACATACCAAGGAAATTCATTAGTGATAATACAGAGCCAAGGTGGTATAATGCGGAGGTTAGGAAATCACTAAAGCGACAAAGGGTATGCCACGCTAGGATGAAAAATGCAGGACGGGGTCTATCGGTAGAGGAAACAAATGAGTTAGTTCAAAACTATAAAAAAAAATCGAAAGCATTAGCAAGGAAATCATGTCGACAAGCGTTATAACATTTCAAGAGCAAGATGTTAGGAGAATATTTAGATAGCAATCCTAAAACGTTTTGGTCATATGTGAGAGAGATTCGGGCAAATAGGTCCACAGTGCACACACTTAAAAACGATAAAGGAATTAGAGTCACCAGCAGTGTAGAAAAAGCCAATTCTTTAAACACCTTCTTCCAAAGGGTTAGATTAGACATTAGACCAGATTTTAGGGAAACGGCTGCGTGGTCAGTAACAGATTTGTATTGGCATAATACAAATAATAATCTCATGGGCATTATTATTATTATTCAAATTAGGACTCCTAAACTATAAATGCTAAATGGTTTTTTCTACGACGATGGTGGCGAGCATAGATATATGTTCGGGACTTCAGACGTCGTGCAGCTCGCGTCGAAGAAAATGACAATCTCGGGACACAGGACCGACCCACATTAGTCGGAAATCGAAAAAAGCTGGACAAAAACCTAAAATAACTTTTTTTTAGATATACACTTGAAACTTCACACATATTCTTAGAAAAGTTTGCTACTTAAGGAATAATGCATCATTTGTCATGGTTCTCATCCGTTAGTGAGACACAATGGGGATCAAACATCACGAAGTTTAAAAAAATCCTGTAATAATATTTATCCTAATATCTTACAAGTTGATATTGACGTTGTGGGAGGAATTTGATCAAATAAAAATAGCATGATCTATTATTAGCACAATGCTTTGCTTTTAATTGCCTGAGCTACAAATATATTTGAATCGTTTATTTGCTATTCCATTACTTAATGGCGGACACTGTTCTCAGACAAAACTTTTACATCAAGCAGAGTATATCTAACGTTTTAGGGAGACACTTGTCAAGTAACTTATATCTGAGCAGTCTTTGAAAACTCATTTTCACGAAAGTGAAGAGAAATTAAAAGTAAGTTTGCGACACCCTAAAATACATATGATTTTCCACCGCGCGTTTGGGGTTTGGCTCCACGCGTCGGGGGAATTGACGTGACTCGCTTACATTGCTGAAGTGACATGGTCCCTAAGGCTTTTAATTCGTTGTTTTTGAGCTGTAACCATTGTCAGTAACCTCCATCACTCTTATTTGATGAAATCGCGAGAATCTTGAGCCGTGCGACGGGATAGATTACGCGGAATAGAGTTATTTTTCTTTGCGTCCGCTCCGGGAACATACTTCTTATTCAAGCCCTTGAAAAGAGTGAAGTCTTTCTAGGGCCCATGTGAACTAGATATATTCTAGCTTTCATAAGTAATGGAATAGCAATGAAACGATTAAAAAAGTATTTGTAGCTCAGCAATTTAAAGGCAAAGCATTGTGTTAATAGGCAAATGATGCAGGTGTTTATTTGGAAATTTGGTTATGTTTGAGCCCCTGTATCTGACTAACAGATACGGATCATGTCAAATGATGCATTACTGCTTAATTAGCAACCTTTCCTGAGTATTTATGCGACGTTTCAAGTCTATATCTCAAAGAAAGCCATTTTCAAAATTTGTCCAGTTTTTTTCGCGACGTAGCTTTTTTGGCGAGCGTAGAGATGTGTTCAGGACTTCGTCGGGAGTGAGTCGGAATGAACGACCATGGAGTGCCCACAATAGCCCCCTGCTTTAGGGCATAATAAGACCGACCGTGCAGTAATCCCTTCTGCTAAACAGGGAAAGGCGAGGACGGGGGAGGAGGGAAGGGGGTTTGTTTTCGGTTAGAACTTCGCGAGGCTCCGCCAGAGGGAAGCCGTGACGCAGCGTTGTCAAATCACCGTCAACTCGGGACTTAGAAAATTTTCGGCTCTGAAGTGTTAACTTTTTTTTGGAAGTGCCTGTACCATTGTGTGCATATCAGGTTTTTTCCCCCTAGACATCCTAATTTTATAAGTTGCATATATTAAGAGTTTGATTTCTCATGGATTAAAATTTTTATCTTGTAATTAGTGTAAGCTAAATTTAGTAAAATTCCAGAAGAGCTATATACGTAGTCATCCATTTAACCAGGGTAGTCATGTTGGTAATGCACCAGCCCTGCTACCCAAAAGTTGAAGGCTCAAATGCTGCATCGGGCATGGATGTAGCGATAATGATTATTATTAAGCTACAAAGGGCCAGTTTCACCAACGAAGATAATCTTTTTAACTCAGTTAATTTTGGGATTAGCCGAGTTAATGTGACTTCTCTGTTTCACCAGTACCATTAACTCTGTTTTGGTGCATTATCTCGGTTAATATTTTTACCAGCCGTTTTCGCGAGGTGAAAGGTTATTATCTGAGATAATAATGTAAAAGCAACTTGGCGAGCAGGCGATTTTGTCAGCTACTTTTAGATATTAGTCGAGACATTTGAGTTCAGTTATCGTTATTAAAGGCAATTACTAGGTTGATTAAGGAACGCGCAATTTATTTGAACCTAAAACCTGAGATTTGATTTATCCCGAGTTAATAAACGCTACGAAAAGCACTTAGCAACAATTCAGGTGAGGTCTTCACGGGATTTCCACCAGATTAAATATTTATATAACACCAACTTCACTCACCCTGAAGACAATGGACGAGTCGTCCGTGGAAACGTTGGTGTTATAAAAATGATAAATAAAAGCAAATAGCACATATCTAACCTCTAAAACTCTATCTTATTTAAATGTAAATAGTACACTTCTCACAATAGACACTCCTACACACTTCAACCATAATTAAACATATTTTATAACCCTCATGAATTCTTGCTGAGTAATCAGGGAACGTCATAGCTGCATACGGTCATGGGAACGATTTGCCCGTCGCTATAAAATCTTAGTGTGACAGCCAGCCGGAATCGAATTGTAAAATATCAATATAATTATAAACATATATGCCTAAGGATGACCAAGTATCTCTTGTCACCAAAATTGCTGCTCTCGATGTTGTGTCCGATCTTTCATAATCACGTCTGGTGAGATTTAGTGCGAGAATTTAATGCAGTACGAAATTGCTCCAGTGTCTTTCTTAATAAATGACGATAGGCCTCACATTCCTGTAAAAAGTTTATTTTGAATAACGTGTAATGTACCTCGACCACTATTTCTCCTCTCTCGTAGCTTTCTCCGGAAGAATTGTGGCTGCCACCATTGTATGGACACTAGCAGTAGATGCGAAAATTAAACCATACCGATTCATTATTAATAGCTCTACTTCACTTCCGATGAACTCAAACCTCGATATCTAGAAAGATTTGTATAATGAATATTATAATTACTAAATATACACCATTCTTTATTTCACCTATCACGCATCACTTCTAAACAAGTCAGAAGACTACAAACCCATTCTGACAATCGTTACAGCGACGTTGGTCGGAAATCTCCCGTGAATCGAAATGTGCTATCGATAGGCCTACCATTGCGCATCCTTTCTGCACGTAACAGGGATTCAAGGAATTAATTCCAAAGATCATTCGCCGTGTTAAACGCCCTAAGCAGAAGCAATTTCAGGTCATCACTTAAATTCATTCGCGAATGAATTCATTCGCATGATAAATCACCTTGACACGAATGACAACGACGAAGGAAATGCTAAGTTTTAAGTATTCGAAAGGTACCTATAATAGCAGTTACTGTTCGTTTTCAAGATGCTGTAAATAAAGGCAATGTAATTTAAGTTCATTCCAGTATTTTATTTCTCTATCTCCAAAACGTAACAGTGAAGACAATAAGTGATATCTTAGGGGAGATGTTTAGTAGAATTAGGAAAAGCGGGGTTTGAAATATCTTATAAACATATAGTTGATTTTTGAAAGTGATTATAGATGTTTTCTAGATATACGTAGAAGATAGTATAGATGTTTCGTGGACATTTAGTTAATATTTTGTCCTTAATGGGTCCATTGTCTTGGGCCTTTAGTTACAATAAGCACGAAGTTAAATCAGCTGAATTACAAGTCGGTTAGACGCTTTTATTTGTTTTCTGACATCAGGAGTATGAGAAATTTACCAATCTAAACATTCTCAGAGAAATCTCGGTTTTAAAAAACCGAGATAATAATAACAGTGGTGGAATGCAAGCAGGAGATTATCGAGATAATAACATTAACGGAGATAATGTAAACTGCAATAATGGGAAGTTTTACCATCGTTGGTGAAACTGGCCCTAAGTTAGTTAGATTGGGCAGTGCAGTCTAAACGTAGCAGTTGGAGCATTGTCATTATATTCATAATACAGTAGAACCTCTAAATAACGAAATCCAAGGGACCGAAAAATTACCAGTTCGTTGATTGGGAGTTCATAGGTCGGAGGATGTTAGCACATTGAATCACTCTAGGGGCGCACAAAATAATCTTGTTATTACTGTACTTAGTATTGTGAATCAGCGGGAAAATGTCTTGCAAAATAAAATTATAAATTTCACAGTGGACTGAACGCTTCTTCATACTGTGCCTTTACGTGAAAAGATACCATGAAATATCAACCAACATACTCAAGAAATCAGATGGTTTTGATGGAAGGTGCTGCGAATTATACAATCTACAGTGGCTTTAACTTGCCACACATTGCATCACAGAAACATGCTAAATTATTAATTGGTGATTATCCCCTCCGCTCACCTTTTACGAGAATCATTTCAATATGACCACCTCCAGGTTTTAGACAGAATTGTCCTGTAAATCTTTATTGAAATCTGCTAAGTCTCTGAAGAGATTTAAAAAAATCAAATGCTTGCGGTCGTGTGCGTAAATTTAATGAAGTAAATGCTGTTAGGAAACTTTGCCTATGCAGACTTCAGTTTTAATTCATGATAAATATTCTTTAAGAAGGCAAATGCAATGAAACTCAGTCATATAACACCATTGAGATGATTACTGTCAGATACATAAAATTGCATGACAAATTGCAAAATGACGCGCATTATTAAACTATGTTAAACTCAGTATGGACTGCAAGAAAAATAAAGTACCATATCTGAATAACAATCAATTCTTCGATATATAGAACGTTGAGCTATAAATTGCAGTACCCTATTACTTCCCTCAATGCTGTGAAATATGCCGAGCACCCAAAGAAAATTTAGTTTTTATCTGGATGAGCCTGAAATTAATATGAACATCTTTTAAAACAAATACAACTTTATTTCAGTTACTTTTCAGTAAAATAGGACAATATAGTAGTTTGCATTGACATTCCTCTCATTTCCTTAATTACAGTCATATCAACCTTTCGAAAAGAAGTGATAACTTCCTGGAGCCCTCCCGAACATAAAATATATTTCTCTATAGTGTCCAGTGCTGCACTTACCGAGACAGACTTGGGACACTCCATCTCTTCCTCTTCCTCCACTGCGGAAGAGGAAGGCACTTCATCCTCTGACACACAATCTTCATTGGAAACTCTTTCTAGGTTTTTGTCCACTTCAACGTACTCATCAAATGATGTCCAGCTCTCCACCACATCAGGATTAACGGCAGCCTCCTCCCCTGAGATTTTTAATGTTGTGAGGTTCCAGCGTTTTTTGAACTTTTGGAGCTATCCGTTGGAAGCCCTGAAGTTGTCCAGTCCTAATTTCAGAGCTTCCGTTCTCGCCCACTCCTGAAGGATAGGATCTGAAATGGGTATCAACTTTGCCCATGAATGAGAGAGCCTGTTGAATACGGCCTGATCTAGGTCCTCATTAACATTAGTGCGTATCCTTTTTCTGTCGGGTCCCTGCAAAGCTGCATTACTGATGTCCGACCGCTGGGAAAGGATGGTGGATAACGTTGATGGCCGTATATAGAATCTTTGGGAAACTTCTCCCTTCTTCATCCCCTGGTCCACCGCCTGGAGAATGGCTATTTTCTCCTCCAGGGAAAATCGCCATCGTTTCGTTCCACGATCAGACATGGCCTAAAAAATTAAGTGTAGTTGAGTGATGAGCATTACGAACCATTTATATAAATCATGAAGGTTATGTATGGGAAAACTTAGTGAATAAATAATGAACTTACCTTGAAAAGAAACAGATGAATAAGCAAGGATAATAGCTGCTGTTTATAGCTAAAGGCAGGTTTCCCTTGAACAAACTAAAATCAAAGCGATTGCAAAATCGAACCACAGTAAAACTTCAAAGCACAGAATTTGCACGAGATCACTGAACTAACTACGCCATCAGAAAGAGTGACGCTTGGTGATGCCAGCGTTAACCGGAAATGGTCGTGATAATTTCACTTCAAGAACTAGTTTTCTGGTTGGATTATTACTACCACATCTCTGATTGGCCCTCTTAACTTTTAACTCGTACGTATTCTGCAAAAAATACTTTTAAAATAACTTTATTTTTACATAATGTCGTTAACAAGAGGTATAATTTGTAGGACAGGGCCATTATTTCATTTCGTTAATCGCAAGTTTTTGCAAGGAATTTACTTATGCATTAACATAGGAAGTTGGTGGGACCAATGGGATTTTTTTCTTTAATTGAAGGTTTTCGTTGAGTGGGAATTCATAAGGTAGAGGTTTTACTGTATTTTCGGAAGGTTGTTCCATTCCTTTCTATTAATTGGCTTGGAAGACTTAGCTTTGGTTAATTAGCCTCCCAGCCTTATCACTTCAATGATTTATTCTCAATTTGACATAATATTTACTGAGAATAGGTTTTTATTTTTGCTAAATTTTGTATTATGTGTTGTCAGGGCTAGGCAGTATTTCAAATAAAAGTATTTGAAAGTACATATGTGATATACATTTGCATCTTGTATTTCCAATACAAATTTTTAGTATTTTTCCATTCTAAAATACAAATTACAACTGGTAAATACTTTTCGAGTAGGTTTATCACAGTTTATTTAAAAGTGCGATTCAAAAATCATTTCATAAACAAGTGAATGTTTTCTTTAAGTGAAATGTAGAACCTTCATTCAGTTCTTTACATGAATTAAAATTTTTTTCTTTATTTTTTTACTTGAATTAAAGTCAGACATTGAGTGAAACAAAAGTGACAAAACCAAGCACAAATTTCCACCTTATAGAATGCATCGCGTTGACTAAAATCTTCCAAAGTCAATCCTGGTTTTTAAGGATATAAGTTATTTTCTTTAATTGAAGGTTTTCGTTGAGTGGGAATTCATAAGGTAGAGGTTTTACTGTATTTTCGGAAGGTTGTTCCATTCCTTTCTATTAATTGGCTTGGAAGACTTAGCTTTGGTTAATTAGCCTCCCAGCCTTATCACTTCAATGATTTATTGTTCCTTTGTCCCATGAGGTGGAATTCTTTGTATGACTTTATTGGTCTATTTATGAAGCGTAAAGATAAGTTGAATTTAGTGTTTCAGAAACTCAATTTAAGCAATGCATTTAAAGGAGTTAAATTCAAGTATTTAGAAGAGTTCTTTATCATGATGATGCCAATATGTGTCTTGCAGCTGGAATAACAACAGCATTAGTGAGGAGCTTGGATGACAAATTTTAATTTTTTTTTCAACTGAGGTGATTTTGGTGAGGTGGTTAATGAGGTGATTTTGGCTTCTTGCTTTTATCAAGTTTCAAATTTGGTTTCGAGATCATATTTCGGACTCTGAATGCAATTGCATCCAAAATCCCTATTATTATATTAAGTATTAATTATTATTAGTATTAATTCCCTAGAGTTATACATTGATTGTACCTTTGGCACTACGAGTGGTGGAGCGGGATATGAGTTTTATGTGCTTTCCATTACTAGTGAAAAAATCTACAACCTCAAATTTAGTTTGAGGTAATCGGCTATTTTAATGACAGAAACCTATCTGTTAAGTTTTTAAAATTATTGTAATCTTAAGAAAATGTTCATTAGATTTAAGACAAGCCTATGATCATCTTCAGCAGTTGAGACTATTTTCATTTGATGGCTGTATCCTACTTTGAGAGGATGTCCATCTGACCTACCTTTTGAAAAGTTTTGCTGTTGAGAATATAAGAAAATTATTTTGTTTACTTCTAACTTTCTCATGTTATATTTATAACTGTTCATATTGTGCTTGATTGCATAAGCAACATTTTAAGTTTCATAAGATCTCTTCGTTTCCTTTCAAATGTATTTCAAGTATTCTCAGAAAAGAATTTTTTTTTAATACATTTGGAATAGTATTTTGTAATCCATATATTCCGCAGCCTGTATTTTGCCTAGCCCTGTTGTTGGCATTTCCAGTACCTGTGCTTATTTAAAATGAGTTTGGACCCACATCTATGTTCATTAAAATATTCAGAGGAATCTAATCCAATGATAACATATTTTTATTCAATATTATGGCTTGGTGATGCACCACATGTCTATGTCGCATGATGAACTTCAGAATCTGACTTCTCATTTGCTGTAGGAATTTTAATTCTATTATAGTGTGGGTAGTATAGTATTGGTAAATGCTCAATTTCTGAAATGTATAAAAAATAATATTTTCCTGCCTTTCATTTTTTCACTTACTTGGGATACTACTTTCAGATATGCCTGATGTCACGGGATGAGCAAAGTGTTCTGGTTGTAACTTATGCAGAGTTGAAGCAATGCTTGGAGAGTTCCTTTGCAGAGATCTCGAGTTCGGCCTCAGCATCATCTCATCATTCACATTCTCTTACAGCTTCATCTCACACCCCGACCTCTTAGCCCTCTAGAATTTTTCTTATCAGAACGGTGTCGTAGGGCAGGGATTGTCACATGATCTATCTGTGGTGATAGTAGTGTAACTGTTTACCATGTTTTGGCTTAAAAAGTGGTGAAAGCAACACATTTTAAGCTGGGAAATTTGCTTATGGTATCATATGCTTTCAAGATGAAATATTTTTTTTATCATACTGCTCTCTTTCATGAATTTTAAGAATCGTGTGTAATCAATAAGGGACCTTAGTTCTTCGAAAAATGCAAATGACGTGATCATTTTCTCATCTCTAATGTCTTATTGTGAGGAAGTGTGATTGTGATAATACTCCTTTGAGTAGCATTTAATGTGAGCACAAATAGTTTTTAAGGAATTTTGTTCTAATGCAAGTGCAGGGAATGTGTGAACTGCTGCTGCATTCCAATTTTGATAAACACAAGTGCAGGAGATAGCCCCTTCTGTTCTTTGGAATGAAATTTAGGGAACAAAGTGGACTGCTAAGGAGCGAACTTGCTTTCCTTTCTCCTAACTGTTGGGCTCCAAGTTGTGCCTCAGCATGACAAAAAGTTTATTTTTTAAGAATTTTTCATCTTTTAAATATCTCAGGAGGCACTTTTAGTTCCCATCATGAAAAAAAACTTGTATTATAAGCAGATTTAAAACTTTATTTTTGGGGATGAATCATTTGGTATAGGGTGACAGCATTAGCTGACAATTCAGTGCGTTAGAATTATGAACTTTGTTTTTGATCCTTGGGTCGTGGCAGGCTTGTTTTTAGGTTACTGTGAAGAATTAATTTTGAAGGTACTTTTATGAAGTGCTGAGAAGTGACTAATCAAGTGGGTCTTACTGCCCTCTCGTGAAACTTTCCAATGAAAGACCTAAGCATTTGTTGTATTAATTTACATTGGGTGGCTCGTACATAATAATTTATCATGTTTTACACTATGGGTTTTCTCTACAACCACATTTTAGGCTATTTTTTTATTTATTTCTCATGATTTTGTCATTTTGTTAATCGCGTGGAGATGTCTTCCATTTATATTTATAATGACTTACACCTCACCTGAAAGTTTTCTTGGTACAAAAATGATGACAAATTTTAAGAACAGAATATTTTATATCCAGGAAATGACTATTTTTATTTTGTTTGTAAATATATTTGATGTTTTTACATAGTGCTTCCCTGAATCTCATTCATTTTATGATGCTGTCTTTAATGTTATTCTTTCCAGAGGTTTACCTTAAGTTTTGGATAATTACATGGTTTACAAAAGGTACAAAATTTAATAATAAATGTGCGATTCCTTCCACCATTTACTTTTATCTATAGTCAAACTGTTAAACGAGTCAAACCATGGTGGGTAAAGTATTAAAAAAAATCATTCTATGCAAAGCACTTTATTTTTCATATAAAATATGTCGTATAAAATTGGCTACAATTTGATTTTAAAAGTTAAAATACAAAAATACTCAAATAATGTAAATGTGTACTTATTTATAATTAGGACGGAATGTCAAAGGAAAACTTTCAAAATTTGTTGCAATGTCACAACTGTATATGGACGGATTCATAATAAAACAAAATAAATAATACCCCACTGTCCTTCGATTCTTTAACTCTTTAAAACTGAACTGACGACAAACCCACTCTAGTAATTTCTTGAAATAAATTATCAAAATCAATTTTGGTTACATGCAAGTAACATTGCGAAATATACCTGGGCAAAAATACTGTATGTACCAAACTGAAGATAAAATACGACGATGATGATTAGTTCCTTCTATAAATGTAGAAGTTAAGAATCGAAGATGTGGATAGCACACAACTAATTTTAGATTCTGTATATGAGAGACGACAAACACTAATTAGGATACATATTGATTTTCCTAACAATTTAGTAAAATCAATAAAAAAAACAAGGCACAAGAGTTGTCCAAGAACGAGTGAATCGTAACACTGTCTTAAACATTCTGCTAAATATCTAATAAAGGCTGACGCGGGGATACTTTTCAACTGTGTACAGGCTCTCGGTTCCTCCGGCCACATACCGAGGCAACTTTGAATCATTATTTAAAAAAAGGAATCCCTCAACGGGCCATTATTGTATATGAAAACGACGAGATTAAATTTACGCATAGGACACTTTCTGTTCATACGTTTTATCTTCCCATTCGTCATCAGATGGCCGGGGCTCATGCCTGGCCTTGCACAGTTTTGGACCATATTTTAACACCAAAACAATGGTACCAATGACAAATAGGGCCAGGGCCGTAAGAGGTGGCCAATATGGGTGAAACATGTTAGCAAATTCTATGCACGATGGGATGTTTAAACCTCACATTCACGACGCCTCTGTAATTCGAGGTATTCGTCCGCTGATGAGGGTCGTGGGTCATATGATAACTGAACAACAGGTACTGAACAATTTTCTAATTCGGAGTAGTCCAGTGGTGGCTGCTTGGTTGGAGTTTTTGTCCAAACTGACACTATCCAGCGATTACCTGTAATGAATCCAAAGCATTAAATACCTACTCAATGGCTGGAAACTACCTGTGGCTTCAAAAAAAAACAATATCTTGGTACGAACCTGTATCGCTATTCTGCCAGTATTCCTTGTACTTGGAGCAACAACCCAAGATTATGTTCAAAAGAAACAAAGCTAAACCAAGAACGGTGCAGATAGTAATGACTACGTAGAAAGGCGTGAAGTCTCCGTAAATTTTATCAGCATGAACAGGTTTACTCAGTAAATGATCAGAACTATCCGACATTATGAATCAGGAGATCATAATCTGAAAAGGTAAAGGAATAAAAAATTATTAAACCCAAAAAATTTAATAGTTATCACAGGAAACTACCGAATACACACCGGAGTTTAGGTTAGCTACGCCCAAAACAACGCCCTCATAGCATTACTTCAGCGACTTCAGCTATTCGTTGAGCGTGACGCTGATGATTCGGTGACGACAAGCCTCTCCTCCAATGAGGGAAAACCACAGTGCCATATCAACGCTCCTTGCTATTTCTCTCGTGGATAAAACGTGAGGGTGAACTGGAAGCGAAAAAAAGCAGAGTGAAATTTGACAACAATGATAAAGCCCTTTTGTGGAACGTCATCCACAACTGAAACTGACTGAAATGAATTCTTGCTAAACCGTTAAGACAGATGAAAAACGAAATGTCAGTAGCGCTATATAAATTTTATTTAGTGCCGACACGTTCATGCTGCAAATCCGAAACGTAAATTATCGCTGCCGCTGTTTTGAAAACTTTATAAATGGATAGAAATCCTAACCCAAATGTGATATCCGAGAATAGACCTTCACCATCTCCCTTAGACTCGGTAAATCATGGATCTTAGCAAATATAAATACGGCGGAATTTTCAGAGTATAAAGACATATTTTCGAAATATTTATCTCGACGCTGATGGTAACGACATTCCTCGTTTTGCTATGCAGAAATCCTGTATTTGGGTTTTCCTCATTCTTCCGTCGAGGATGAAAGTTAATAGCCTCAGGTTTTCAGCTCAAAATTTGTCAATCGTGTTGAGAACATGGGAGATAGATTAAATCGGTGTCAGAATCGTTAAATATTATGCGTTTTTCGACTTGATCAGACAATTGGGGGAAAATTATTTATTTCGAGTTGCTGTTGTTCAGTAGCTCACACACGGTGTTTAATTTTACTTAATATTATTTTTGGTCCCATACGTTTCGGACAAGTCAAATTTTGGGTTTTGAATGAACTTTCATTATACAGGACTTATTACTTCATGCAACTAACTTGTGCGCTTGTGTCAGGAGACGTTTCTTCAGTTTATTTCACGAGAAACCTCTTGTCTGCTGGCGCTGATGTATTTTTTAGCTGTTATTTTTTTATGTTAGTTTGGGTATATTATGTGTTGAGCTCATTTTGACTTTGATACCATCACAATGTTCGATTATATTGAGTTAGTAAACTAACGTGTCTTTGACTGAGGTCAGAGCATGTTTAAGCTGTTAAATAGGAATTAAATGTTTCTCATCTGCATATCTACTATCGCTAACATTTTCATCCAAACCTCTCATTCTTCTTCTGCCCATACCCCATTTACCCAACATGTTCTTTTTCCCTCTCACGTCTTTCAAAGCAACTTAGACAGGAATTTTAGATGAAACTGTGACAATATAATTGTGTTACTTTTGGTAAATGTGCAGCAGAGAACTTGCTTATCTTGATTTTTCCATCCTATTTATTGCCCATCAATATCTTAGTTTCACATTATGCAGTTCAAGCTGATAATTCCACCCTTCTTGATGGAATGTGTGTGAATGTGCATTCCCTGATTTCCCTTTGCTTATTTTTTGGCCCATGTACTTGACCTTCCTAATGCCACCTTTCCGTCTACTTTTCCCTCAAATATGTTCTCTGTTCAATATTTCACTGTTGTGCTGTTCTCCTCATTGACCTTTCTTCCTTGCCTCGTGTATATATTTCTTTTTTTCATTACCCATCTATCAGTTTATCCATCCTGCACCTCCACTAGATCTTGAAGGCTTCTGCTCTTATATGATCAGCTTTTCAGATTATCCATGTCACTGACCCATCAGATGTTCTGCTACAAATGAAGGTTTTTAAATACTGCTTCCTGGTTTCTGATGGTACCCTTTTTGAGCATATATGTTTATTATATATCACACATATATATCATAGAGTGTAGCAGGTCAGAAACACAAAAAGTATAAATGCATACAATTGTATGTATGCATATATTCATTTACATACTCATACACTCCCTGCATCAATTTACCACGAGACTTGGGTATCTTTGTGAGAGTTGTAAATAGGAAGTATGATAATTGAATGCTATATTTAGTGTGATTGCAATGTATTATACTGTTGCCCAAGGTACAAATATTTTTATTATGTGGTTTCATTCCTCAGTTAAAAATTAAGTGTTGGAAACTTGATTTGGCTATAGCTGTGTAACAATTTATCCAATTTAGTAATATTAATGATTAAAATTAGTCTTACAGATTCAGTGAAGATGAGCTCCGTGTATTGCGGGAGTGCAACAGGGAAAGCTTTTATTTACGGTCCCTTCCACTGAGTTGTCTTTTTGGCCTTGGTGCTTTTTATGGAGTTAATGCAGGTAATATAAGTCTTTGCATTGATTTGATTTCATCAAATCATAATCTTCTTATAAGTTCATATTGTAGCCTGTTGTGATTAAGCCTAGTTTTTTTGCATTTATAATTTCAAATAACTGCAGCATTCAATAATTTAATTCAACCTGCTTTAGCCGAAGCAGTCACTCAATAAAAGTAACATCATGAAAAATATCTGCCATGGGTTTCACCCTGGGGAATATTTCATAGCACTGGAAAAAGAAACCAGGTGACTTTGAATATTCTATTTGAATTTTTTTAATTTAATGACTAACATGGGTCCCGACATTTTATGTCATCGTCAGGCAACTTAAGTCATCAGGCATTCATTTATTTAGTCTCCAGAGGGGGTTGATAGAGAGGATGAGGAATTTGTCACTGTTGCATCTAATATAATTTCCCATGACTGGAAAATTAATATTTGCATTATTTATCTTGTATATCTTCTAAAGAGGGTGGTTCAAGAAGGGAAATAAAGGGGTTTGCCGCTGTCGCATATGAAGTAGGTAATTTTCCATTAGGTTTTACCATCACTGTACAGTAACTTGACTTTAATACATTGGATTTATATACTAATATTTTCAGCCCCTTTGTCAAACCATCAGCCTAAACCTAAGGGAACGCGAAATTTATCAGAATCAACTTTCTAAAATATTCTGAGAGACCTTGACATATATTATCTTAATCATCCCTTGCATCATCATATTCTCCATTGGTAGTATACTGCCAGTGATGTGTTTTGTTTTTAAACAGCATCATGTAGACAGTGTCACTACGGGCCATTCCATATGAAATCAACCAACACATTTTTTTTGACCGTCTTGGATTTTCGTGAAATTTGGTACAGTTGTTCATACATATAAGTAACAAGTGTGATTTTTTTTAATTTTTGGGATGATCAGATAGGGATTTATGAGGGGGTCAAAATTTGACCTTTCGGTGGCCTTTTCGCGCATTACTTTAGTTTACTGTCAATAAGTCAGCTCCTATCCAGGCAACAGTATTGGAATTGGGCTTGTTGAAAAGGTAATTAAATTTCCTATTTAAAGGATTGACTTTCAAATACTCATCATTTCAAATGGCATCACAGCATGGACCTACATCTACATTTGGTCAAAGGTCAAATACACCATCTTCGATTTTTTTAAAACTTGGTATTATTAAACTGCACATGTATGGGTACAAACACTCAAAATTTTTAGATGGCTAAAAATTTGGTTTTCGAGATATATAGTGATATGTGAACGAGAATTTTCTTCTAGGTGAACGGTAATCCACCTCTTTTTTCCTGCTATTCAAAGAAATAGACCACCAATTAGTTTTGCTTGGTTCATCATTTTGCAGTTGCACATACAAGTAAGAACTGGTTCCTCTGTAATCTACCTTGATCTCATTTCATTGTGAGCCATCTAGTAGCCACTTTGTTGCCCTCTTCTGTGATCTTGTATGTGCATCCCTCCTAACTGGACACTCACTCTTGTCAGCACATGGCTTAGAGGAAGCAAGAGGTCATCGTCTTTTGGGGGGTATGTGAAGGATGGAGATGGCCCATGGGGATAGAGAAATCAAACTCCAGGCATTATGAAGTAGGAATTGGTGCTTTCCCAGCGTATCTGCTTCAAGCAGTTTTCTCGGGTTGTCCACCGGGTGATGGCGTCCATTTCAGCCGACGTTTCGATCCTCGACTCAAGGGTCATCTTCAGGGCGAGATGAGTGCCATCCTGAAATTGTCCGCCTTGTATATATGTCTTCACGGGTCAAGTGACTCGTGATTGGTCGAAGATGGAGGGCATGTCGAGGGAGTCTCCTGATTGGCTGGCGTGTTGCTGCTTCTTTTTCCTTCTCCCCTCCTCGATTTTTCCCAGCACAGGTTCCCACGTGCCGCTGAGTGTGTACCCGGAGTCCCTGTTCATGTTTTTCTTCCGCATATGAATTTCAGTTCATTTCCATTATTTTGGTGAATAGCCCCGAACTTATACAAAACATATTTTTATGTGTTTTATGCAGCCAATTCCTGGAGTTGTGACAAATACCAGCACATCTTCCTTGATATGATCTGCGCAGTGCAAAATTAATTCGCTTTCCACCGATAATTAAATTGCTCCTCTGGGTTGCTGTCTACATTGTGGATAAGACTCATACTGTGCCGACTCAAATTTTGAAATATCTCTTCCAACTTTGGGAAGAGTGAACTTGTTGTATAATCCTCATGGATATTAACTCCATGCACATTATCTCTGGCTCAAAAGTAAGGAGCACATTTGAAATGGTCTCCAAAAAAGTGTCTCAGACTGTTAGTAATGTCCCTTTGGGGGAATTCAATTTTTCCTCGAGACTAACAGCATTGTAATCACAGAATATTTTTTCCCAAATGCTTCCTCAATATTACTGGTCTCTTTTTGCCAATCTTACAACTGTTTTTGGCGACTTCTTTTAACTTGTTACAAAAATTTCTCAATATGTGATTCCTACATTCTATTTTATGCACAATTAAATTCTTATCTGGGCTTGAATCCAAAATGTTTTTGCGCACATTACTATCCCCATCTGCGATTAGATAGGCGTAGTGAACGCCATAAAGTTCCTCACTCTTCTGAAAGCCTTCCATAACAACAACAGCTTCCATGCTGGAAGAGCTTTGCCTGTCGTTCCAATTTTTTAAACAGGTATGCTGTATTGGCTCCAAAAGATGAAGAAAGAGAAGAAATATGTAAATACGAAAGGATTAGCTGATAGGAAATTCTAGAGGAGAGCAGCGTCAAACCAATCAAAGGGGTTTTTACTGATGATGGTAACGATGAAGAAAGCTTATGTTCCTGATTTTTTTTCTTTTCCTAGTGTACTTCAAGTAATATCTCCTATTACAGTGTCTCATTTGGTAAACCTATCTCAGGTTGACCACCAGGAGAATGTATTTGCTGCCTAAGTGTTGGTATCTGACCCAGCCACTGTATTCCAGCTATTTGAGAAATAATAATGCCATTAAAATGTGGATATCTTAGTATTAATACTGACGTGGAAATAGGACTCATGCAGTTGATTACTCTTCAGTATACAGCTTTCCCACATTTCCCCAAATTGAACATTTTATACCTTCCAACACAAAATTCATTTACCTTCCTGTCAACATTGGGTATAACTTATGTTCGGATAATGAAGCAGGGTGGTGATCGTCAGGGAAAACCGGGAAAACCTTGAATTGTCAGGGAATTTTGCATTTCTGGAAAAGTCAGGGAATTATCGTGTAAGTCAGGGAGAAACATTGAAATTCTCCTTATTTTTCTACCATTACGGTTATCGCCCTTTATTTCACCAACTAAAACTAATATCCGTCGCTGACGTGCATGGAATAAGCCCCATCAATTTGTGGAACATTCAGTTGTGAATCTGATTAGTTGTCTCTCTTAGTTACTTAGTTGTGAATCAGACGTACAATGTATCCCTTGTGTTCATCCTTAATGCGATATTTGCCTAGTAGTGTTAAAATTCATGATCACATGCATTCCGCTCATCACAAGGAATCCGAGGCTATGTTGTTCGGAAAATTTTACCTCTCGTTCTTTTTTAATTTCTGAGACTCTGATCTAGAGGCAGGTGGAGCACAATAGCTCGTAGTAAATACGTGCTTGCAGTTACAAAAATACGATACTATGATTATTAGAATGGTAATACAAGTACGATCACTCGTGTAAACAAAATCTTACGTAAGATCATCTTCGATTCCCATACCCCCGTTCGTGAGACAGTAAGAAGAGTCATCCTCCCGTCCCCACCTTTCACGCTCAACGCAATTATTGAATGGTCCCCTTAGCTCCCTCTCGAAGCAATTTAGTCATGCCACAAACCACCTCAAATGTGATATTCCTGAATACGATGCTGCCGTTGCTAATTGCCTCGTTCGCAGTGGCGCGATTACATTTTTTTTGTTTATACAAATATTTGTACATTTTTTGTTCCCTCTTACAATCTAGGGGTTATAACCAGGTTAATAATTTGTTATTCGCTTCTGAATGTCACTTGTGCCATCTGAGTTTGATCCAGTCCAACAAAATGGATTTGATTTGTATTTTTTGCGCTCCTTAGTGATACTTGTACCGGAGTCCGCCAGTTAATCGGCCATTAACTTTCTCTTCGATGCCTTTTCAGTAATCCTCAACTTCCCAGAAGTACCACGACACGCTACTTCATTGTTGAAGGATTAGACATCTTCATTATAATTTTACCGAAGGAAACATATATGGCCATGGAAATACGATACACGGCCGCGGAATGTGATTGAAAAGTGCGCATTGTTTGCTTGAGGGTTTAACTTATGAAGGTTTAATATACTTTTTGATTAGGGTATACTTGTAGCTTTTAATGTATTGATTTCAGCTCTTACCATTTTCTGAGATTTGACGGAAATTTAATTCAGCAGAAATAAAATATTCAGATAAACGGAGCCCTTTTGGCGATCGGTCAGGGAAATTTGTGAGTCCGTCAGGGAATTTAAAAATTGGGTCTCAGTAGCCACCCTGTGAAGGCAAAATTATTGAACTCAACATATGTTTCTCTACTTAAAATTCAATTTCAGTCTTTTTAAAATGATCCTGTTGATCTTATGCCATTTATTTAGTTTTTTCAACAGAATGAGATCAATTATTGATAATTATTATCGATAAGCTAATGAAAATTCCACTCAAGTCTGAGAAAAATGTAGTTATGTGAGTACATATCGTTTGCGAAAGTTACTGTGCCTCGAAAACATATTCACCGTCTGAATTCACTGAAGGATATTTTGACGAAGTTTCAAAATCTGCAATGCCAAAAGAGTATGCCTTTACTTTGTAAAATTTTAGATTTATTTCTGGGGGATGAAAGGTTCTGTCGATTCAGTGAATTACAAACACACTTGGGTTGAATTTTTCAATGGATTGTATGACTTAACCAATATGCATGTCAAATGATCCCTAGATATTATTTCGTTTTTCAACCTATACATATAGTTAGACCTGTGGAATATTTTTGGAAAATAATAAATTTGTCATTATTGTGTACAACGAAGTCAGTAATACGGATATGAATACTATAGTACTCAGGTAGCACTTCCATGTGTAAGCATCGATTTATTTGGCAGCAAGGGTCCATAAGTGCTGTAATCGATACACTTTCGACCGTGATTCCAGCTTCCCTGAAAAGTGAGGTTATAACCTCATCGGAACCTGAGGTTGTTTTTGTATGTAATGGGTCTTCCATAACGAAAGATGGCGTAATACTATTGGCATCTGACATTGTGTGTTCAAGCGTTCTGCTTTCTTCACCAATTTTGCTAGGGGCATTCAGCGGAATATGCTTCCTATTGCAAATAATTCAAAACATAATGCATTTTAAATGAAAATGTAACATACCAAAATTAAGTATGAAAGTCAGTGAATAGAAAACTAGTTCTTTGAAGTACACGAACCTTTCTTCCATCCATTTCATCAAGTTTTGTCCATGATTCCGCTTCCTCTTAGTGGTGAGTTTCAGTTTTAAATTAGGATTACATTTTCGATTTCGATAGGAACCTGGCATATTTGCTACCTAATAAATTGATAAATCAGCAAAAATGCAGTTAAACTCACAACAAGCACTTCGTGGAGATAAAATGTCGATGAGACCATAACTCCGTGTATCCTAGGACAAACTGTTATGAAAACAAATTTTCAGCCATCCCTGTTCTTCCCCCCAACATAAGTCTTCCCCTCCATCCCCCCTGGAATTTGGGTCTGCGATCCACTCGTGTCCTCTGCGGCTCACAGCAATAGTCTCATGTATGATGCTGCCGTGTCTCCATCGTGTAGTACAGGCAGCAATTGTTTGTGAGAAACGGCTGAACTCTTGGCCTCTGATCCAACCATTTCATCATCAAAAATCACGCAGTTTGCTTATCTAATTGACACCAAATACAGAGTTTACCTCTCAAATATTACGGCTGTTACTTATCATTCTGTTAGAAGAAGGATTGATGTGTAGTTCTCTGTTTACGATTTTTCAGTACAATTCTTGGTTTTTGTAAAAATATCTTTATATTTTGACAACTTCCCAGAGGTTTATTCATTCACTGAGATAAAAATGATTATATTTGAAAAACAGGCATCTCTTTACAAGGGTCTATTTGTTATACTCTGACATTTTCAAGGGAATAACATAAGTCTTTAGTGATTACTTGACTGTCAAAGTCATGACGGAATGCCGCCGGTCGGGTGGGAGTGATATCCCCTTAAGAAGAGTGGTAGAAAAGAGAAGTCTGTTGAAAACTCTGAAAAAGAAGACAGGACAGCTTAATCAGCCATATCTTGAGACACGATGGCATGATGAAGAGAATCGTAATTCCAGAGGAGTTCACATTTGGGGCTCATGCTAACTGACAATTATAAAATCTGGTCTATTTAAGAGTTATTACTTAAGTCGTCTGTTACTCTCTTGTGCATTATTGAATGTCTTATTGCAGTGGAATGCCTAGAATGTATGTTATAGTATGATAAAATATGTCAAATTAATTTTAATTTTTAACATATAATGTCAGTATGCATATTTAAAATATTCAAATAGTATATTGCTGTTTTCTGTCAAATATTGAAAGCTTTGCATCAGTAATAGGAGAATGAGAAATAACTTCGTGAACTCCACTTTGAATTTGAATTCAAAGTGGAGTTCACAGAATTATTTATCATTATTTCATGATGGATAACTTCCACCATATGAATCCATAAACTGTTTCCTCTGCATAGTTGGGATTAACGATTAAAAAAATTACGACTAAAAATTAATCGTTAAAATGTAATTAACTATTTAATTTAATCATTACTTTTTAAAATAGTTAACTTTCAATCATTAAAATTATACATTAACAGATACAAAACTAACTTCAGTTAATTTTTTTCATTAATTTTGGCAAATGTCGACCTGTTTGAATATGGCGGCAAAGATTTCCCAACAGACAAAGGGGAAAATAAAACGGTATCATATACAATATAGCTGGGTAGTTGTGCAAGAATGCAATGAATAGGTGCAGATGAATGCATCCAAACAAAAGTGGGGCTGAGATGCGTGACCACCAAAGTTTAGGAACGCACCCTCAGAGGAGAACCACTCGAAAACAATGTCCTAGAGGGCTTGTATGCCTTACTCGGCAACATTATGTCACCAATACTACATAGTGGAAACCCAGAAAGAAGGGTAGCCGAAAACCTATGATGGATAACGAGGGGGAGGGGTTCATTCAAACTAACGTATCTGTTACAAAGCGCTAGTTTATGCTTGCCTTACTCGGCAACATTATGTCGTCAAAGATTAGCCCCCAGTGAATCGCGAGGAAGGGTGCGCAGGCACACCACCAGCATCTATTGTAACTAAGCGGTTTCCACAGCAATGTGATGTGAAGTGATACTTCACATCTCAGTGTGGGAATCTATATCAAAAGCTAACCTTAAAGCACTTTTTACCATTCAAAACCATTTTGGTGGCAATTTTCAGATGCACCATGGTTAGTCAGATTTTGTTACATTCACAACAAATTCTGGAATCCCGGAATTGGAGGTCTACCTCCGGAAACTCGCCGAATCCTTTCAGCAGAAACTAGGAAACCGGACCAACAACACTCAGGACACTAAATGGAATTACAATGAAAATCCCCACTTCAAATATTTGAAAACAAATGGAATACGGATGGAAGAAACCACAATAACAGTTTTCAGTGTTTGCTTTGCTTGTCAAAAAAAAACCATCATGGCCTCACCACAGCATCCAATTTGATAAAGTAACTGTAAAAATAACTTTAAATTTAATCAGCTAATTTTTCAGAGTAGTCACTTTAACTTCAACTAGTTATTTTTTATAGAGCTTAACTTTAATCAGTTAATTTTTCAGAAAAGTTACTTTTAACTTTAACTAGTTATTTTTTATAGAGATTAACTTTAATCGGTCAAATTTTTTTGTGTAACTTTCCCAACTATGTTCCTCTGTTACATCAATGCTTGTTAAATAAGGTTGCATAGTGAAATTCCATTAAACGTAACAGTTTTCACCTAGGTTTCTTGAAGAAAAGTCCAAGATGGGGTCCAACTCCAAAAGTAGCCATTGGAGTTGTTATTGGATACTTTATGGGAAAAGTCAGTTACCAAGAGAAGTGTGCTGAGAAAATAATGCAACTTCCAAACAGTAAACTGGCTGAATACTTGAGGCAGAAGAAATTGAGGGGAAGAGCTGGCTATGAAAGGTGACTACATTCAAGTATATTGCTTTGCATAGATACAAATATTTTTCTTTGTATGCCATATTTTATTCAATTATCTCTGCACTTTGAATGGAACCTTTTAAACTGGTTGCATGCATCCACATTAAAGAGTGAGAGCAGTGATAATAAAAGGAAAATGCTTTAATACTATCTTTAAAGCAGATGACTCTATAAATGTATGCTTGCGTGGGTTTATCACTCTATTGAACGAAATGTGTGTGTGAGGATATTTTAATCATCTTCTCACCATTGCTCGAACTGGTTCCCCATTAGTGGTATTTGTCATATATAATTGGCCCAGAAAACATTGTTTTTCTATTCTTCATGATTTGTTGTGTTTTAAAAAAATATTACACTCATTTTGCACATGTGTACTTTTCCCCATTCTTAATTGTCCACTCTCACTCTCTTTCTTTCTTAAGTATCCCTTTGCTGTACTTTAAGAAAGCATTCAGAAGTAAAATTACCTAGCCATAGTGCCCTCAGTCATTAAGAAAGAATAAATGTATCAAAAACTCATCTTTTCTCACATCTTCTTGCACTGTTGTCTTCTTTAATCTACGGACTGTATCATTTGCTTTAAATTTGTCAACAATATTTTTCAGTGTGGATACCCCAAGTTTAGGTGGTGCCATGGTTCCCACACCTTTTGGAAGTGACCCTCAATATGCTTATTCTGATTCTGGCCCAGTTGATTCTCTTCAGCTGGACCTTGATAGACCTTTGCAAGAAGGGTTGGATGAAATGGGAAGGCCATCTCTAGATTGTAAGTTTGGCCAGTTTTGGCATTTTTATTCATGTACTCTGTATTTAAATCTAGTAGTAATTCTTATATTCAGTTATTACTAAGCTGAGACATTGCCTAAAATGCATATTTTTTCAATTCCTCAGGAAACCCAATTTATGAAACTTTAAGTTAATTTAGGATCATTTATGGTGAAATTAAGGAAATTTTTTACTGCCTAAAAATGCCTATTTTACTTGTTTATGCCTTTTTCTGCTGATATCGCCTATTTAAGGGCCTAAAAAAGCAATATTCTTCTCAACGCCACCAAACTTCTCTTTAATGCGGAGCTAGTCTGTTCTTTCAGTTTCTTTCTTCATATTTTTTTAATGTATCAAGGTTGAAATAATGTCATTAAACATGCATAAAGAAAAATCATCATGAATTTAGCAGTGTAGCAGGGCAGTACACAGCACCAGTAGTGACGGAAAGACAAAATATCACTCGCGATCCTCTCAGCGGTCACGAGTTTCGATCGCGATAGAAAGTCTCTATCCTTTTGCTGGGAAAAGATTCCTACAGTGAAATGTATGCATATAGGGCACAGTTTATAATTTAGGAACACCTGCGGGAGTGTATTTAAGCTGTACCGAAGCTCATATTGTGAACAATGAAATGAATTTTTACCCAGACATTATGAAATCTTAAAAATACATTTACTGAACTGGTGGACGATAACAGGAAATCATTCATCAAACCATTGCGTTGCATTAATTCAACAGTTTTACTACACATTACTACAAAACAAAACTTGTTGAAACTAGTTTTATCGCCTGAAAGCAGCATTAAATAAATAAATAATTTTGTTGAGAAATTTTTTGCCATTGGAGAACTGCTTGCGCTGGCTGACCAGCGAGGTATATCAATACCCTCATGTGTTGTATATGTTATCCTTAATTACTCTGGGAAGTAAATTTTATTTTGCTTTGAAATTGGAAATGGATGCGAATTACAATATTACAAGATGACTCAAGGGTTTTCGGGTTTCTTCCATGTTGGTTCATCCCTCTGGATGACAGTTATGCGACATTCTAGATGGCATCTTCAACTCCGGAGATTGCATCCCATTAAATTTCTTATATCTTCATTCTACCTACATATTTCCTATACTTCGGACCTGAAGATGCCGTATGGAATTCCGGTGAAACTGTTGTGAAGTGAGATGAACCAACATGGAAAAAAACGGAAGCCCTCAAGTAATCTTCTAATCACCATGGGAATCTTCACAGCAACTAGAATATTTTCCATTTTGGCATAAATAAAAATTGTGGATCCTCATGATGCAACTCCCACTGATATAGCGAAATTCTAAGATTACCGGTCTCTACAATGGATGCAATTACGAAAAATCACGATGTGATTCAGAAACATGCTAGCTAGTGCAGACACCTGTTGAAAAAGAGAAAATGTCAAGAAATCATGGTATGAAGGAATACCAACTTAAAAAGCAGTTTCTAAGTTCTAGATCATCTAATATTGCCATGAATGGCTTCGTCATAAGATAAAAGGCATTGCATAATGTATAAGTTTGGAAATTATGTAGTTGACACCCTCCAATGGTTGGTTGAAACATTAGTAGAAATATATCATACAAAAATAAATTAGGACAGCTCTATACTTTAAGAAATAATTAATAATATTTCTCTAATTCAGTCTATCAATGTTTCTTATTTATATAATTACTTTATATTGTTAAAGTATGCATGTGAAACTGAAAGTTGTCCTTTTCCCACTATTTGCATTTTCCCGCAATTTACACTTCTTTCTAGTGGTCCCTAGAAAGCGCAAATAAGGGGTTTTACTGTATTTTGAATTTTAATTTCTTCAAGATTCCTTCGGCCAACAGAAAATAATGATGAGAAGTTTTTAGATCTAATAACAGATAGCGAATCGTATATGTTAAAAGCTGGGCAGGGATTGAGTCTTTAACCCCAAGATGGTGCATGTCACCAGCGTGGCACATGATCTACTTAGATTAGGAGAGGAGATAAGATCCAAGTTTCCCTATGTAAATGTGGTGATTTCAAGCATAATAAAAATATTTTTGAAGGCATCATTCCGCATTGTTTGTATTAAATTAATTATCAGGGAAAGATGACAGCAGAAGAGCTTGCATCATTTAAGCAATGCCCTATTACCTTGCGTGAGTTTGAGGTCATTTTCATTGTAAAAATAATCCTGACTGACTCTTGGCATCAGCTTACAAGAGAATATTTAGAGAGATATATTGTAATGTAACTTCAAATAAGTAAATCTTATGCGTTTTATGTTTCTTCAATTTATAAGCCAATTTTATTTGAAGTTTTTTTCTCCTTGCTCTCCATCAGTTTTACCAAAAAGTAATTGTGTACTTCAGCCTAAACTTTAGATTTCAGATGCTTCTTTGTGGCAATAAGCCACATTATATAAGTTTCTAGCTGGTTGCGGTGGCGGAGGGGTGAAGTCTTGGTCTGCTAATCTTGGGATTATGGGTTCGAGTCCTGCCTGCATGGGTATTTCACCACCCAAGGCATAGATGTATGTCAAGTTCTGTTTGTCTGGTTCCTGGAATACCTGATTACAGGCTTAGCCTTTTGGGATTCCAGGATCAACGGATTCGTCCGAAATGCAAAAAATATTTGAAGCTCCTATTTTAAGTGCCTTATATGAAACTTTTAGTGCCTATTTCTCCATTTTTAGTGCCTAAACGTCCTCAGCTTAGTTATTACATATATTGTACTAAGCCTATGTAATGAATAGAAAATACTATCTGTATGCACCATTACTTCTTAATCTGCCCTTGCTATATTACTCATATTTGTTTTCATATTGTATGATTACTTTTCTATACATATTATTTTATGTTGCAACTTTTGTTCAAAGGTGCAGGTGCCTATGAGAGTATGAGGGAGAAACAAATGAGTTGGGTGCACTATTTGAAAATGGGCAGATAACTTGTGTAGTCACTTAGTGTATAGTTTGTATTGGATTAATGAGTCTTTTCATGAGTGTTTGTCCTATATTTTTGCTTGAGTAAATGTGGCAATGTAAACTGTTCACAATGTTCAACAAACAAACTTGACAGAATTTTGAAGAGATTATGATGACTAAAACGTTAGCAGGAAGGAGATGGTAAATGGTTCATTGTACTATGTCTGGGAATAGTATGGATACTCGAGCTTAGATGTAAATAAAAAGTTTTCCCATAGTAGTGTAAACATTTTATCCTATGTATTATTAATTTTATCCCATTATAGCATTATTGTAGGTTGAACTGAAAAGTGCTAGTTATTTCTGTTAACCATGGAGCTCTCACTTGGAATATACAATAAATATCCTTGGTTTGTCACAACACAAGTCTCAATGGTGTTGAATGCAGTATAATTGCACGAGTTTCTTTTGCCAAGTCTTTGTTCCCTTCAGTCACTATGCCATTATCTTCTCTCATAACCACTCAGTAATAATAAACGTATATATTTAAAATTAAAATTTATAATCAGGCAAAATTTATTTTTAAAGTTATCCTGACTTTCCCATGAGCTTTATAAGAAGCCAAATTTCATACTGCTTCAACCACCCATTACTGAGAAAAAGTTGTTTCTCAAAATTTCAACAATTTTTTTGAAGAAAATCGTTTCATATATATCTGGTGTTCACATCATCAATAAGTTACTTTAAGAGGCATTAAAGTTTGGCTATGGTCAGATTCATGCTTGTTAACTAATGGATTTTGTGCGTGAGCACTCCATCGTGATTACAGTAGAAGCTCATATAATGAGTGTGGCATATAACAAGAAGGACGAAATAGTGAGGAATGGCCTAGAGACCATTTATTACTATATATTATATTGATAAATCAACTATAACGAGAGCAACAAGTTGCTTTCAATATTATGAGTAATAAACAGCACATTGTGTGTGCACAAGATTTTGCTCATGACAACTGTCATTGATGTGATAATGAAGACAATTTTGCCACCTAATGTTCCATCAAAAGTGTACATTTATAACATTCTGGGCATACCCTTATGTTCACTTATGGATTTCTTGATAGTTCATGCACTTTTTGTTGCTTTTTTGTCATTCTTCCGCTTGAGTTACCAGTTCATTCCATGAGCCAACTTCATGGCTGGGTAACATTAGTCTTGAAGGAAAACTTCCTTTAATTACCTAATGAATACAAAAGTGGTGGGGTTAGTGGGCATTATTATCCAAAAGATCACACACCTAGCACTAGGAGTCATTACATTAGAAGATATTACATTTATCTAGATGAATTTAAGTTTGGAACATAAAACTGTTTGTGTGTGGCTTTGCTTGCAGCAACTATGATTTCGAATAATCAAGAGAATATTCCATGTATAATTCTTGGTGTCAATGATTATTGGTTAGTGTTATGCATATTCCTGTAAATGCTGATAATATCAGGCTATATGATTGCTACCTACGATGAAACCTATATGCTCCTGGTAGTAGCATGATTCCAGCAAATTTAGCCCTACAAGCCTGAAGGAGATTTAAATGAATGCCTTTCGTTGGTCAGAGGAGATTTAAATGGAATCACTGGTTTACGTCATGTCGTGTTACTAAAACGCTCTCAATAAAATATGTCAAATGAAAAAATAATTATAGTTATTAATAAAAAAGTCCAATTATTCCTTGTTTAAATTATGTTAAAATTTTAATGATTGAGAAATTTTTCAGGCATTAAAAAAAATTGAGATATGAAATTGGCTGCCGCAATGTAGTCATTACTTGGCTCTTTGGCATGTGAATTATTTGCCGACGTAGTAACTATGTCACTCGTTGTTGAAGGGTTAAGTTAGCTAGTTTCTGAGGTGAATTTGTATTAATTGAAAGTGGCCTCTTTTGTTTCTGCCTCTATATCAAGAAGATTACTATCTACAAGAAGATTGCAATAGATGATTGCATGGAACTAAATTTTGCGGTGAAACATCTTGGGCATGCCATTACCTATCATTCTAGCAAATTATAATCAATAGAACATTGTCTGAACCATTTATCATTTTTTTACACCTTTAAGAGATGTGGGGTGATAGGTATGACTTTTTCCTGGGTTCTGAAATTTTTGCTGTTGATAGTCCATCGCATTACTATATTACTTGTTGCGGTGACATAGTTGGAGCCTAAGTCAATGCCGTGATGCACAGTGTCCTACTTGTCAAAAGTCAATGTTTAATGTTCCAAGTCATTACATATAACATTAAATTTAATGTCATTGACTGTAAATACAGCCAAGAGTCAATGAAATGTGCAAGAAGTATATCATTTTTAATCGCTGTCATAATGAAATATTTTGGCCATTCACCCAAAACACCACAATTATGGTTGAACTAGCATTTAAGTCAAAGGAATTGCTGTTGAATCGTTAATTGTATATTCACCTTCGATAATATCAAAAGTTTGATATAGTGAGTGATTTTCAGCTCCCTAGTTGCATAGAGCCTATGCTGTAGTACCAAAACTGGCACGTTTTTGTTCAACCTACGATAATGTTAAAATGGGTTACAATGAAAATGTTTACTTTACATTAGACTTGCACTGATACCAATTTTTCCGACACCAAACCGATACCTAAATATCAGTGGCCGATACCGATAGTATTATTTGCCGATACCTTACTTATTTTTCTAAAAAAATTTGATGAATTTGATAAGTGCTTTCCTTCTCGTGAAGTCAACTCATAAATCAAAATTGTTATAAAAAAGCACCTAATTGTTAAGAGAAATGACATTGTGACAACTCTTTTATTTTGCTACCCTTACAATTATCACTGGAATTAGATTTCAGACTCTTAAGCCATCTTGCATTTGTAAATGCTGAAAATTCTTTTTAAGAAATCAGAGCTGCTGAACATGCTCAGCAGTTAAGAGGGCTCATAGCACCAGTCTTCTGAAAACATTTGCTCAGGAAACTCTAAACCTTCAGGTACATCCAAGTACAGTGGACTCTCTTAAGCATATTTTTGTAGGGACCCAAAATCCTGAACATGGTAAGGAGGAAAACTTGCTGAACAGGTTAGGCGTTCTCGGGTTGTTGAAGATACATGTGTGAGTTGCATAACTTCCAGTAGAACAATATGCATGTCATCAAGTTTGTTCATTGCTGGCATTAATTTATTGTTACAAAGTTTCATTTTCAATTATAAAGCCTCCCAAAAAAATACGTACGATGCTTTGTGTTGACGCGCACTCCATAATTAATGATGACTATATGACCAAATAGCTTGTGTTGTGTATACTATTCATTAAAAAGTATATATAAACTCGACTTTTGAGGCTTGATATCCCAAAAAAAGGAAGAAGCGAAATTCATAGAGCATATCAGCATGTAGATAATTTAGCCTTTCATTTAATGCAGGTACTGGGCATTTTTTAAATTAATTTTGAGGCATGTTTTTGCAGTGAGGATGAAAAATGGCATATTTTTTAAAGTCACAGAGGCCAGCATCACTTTGTAGATGGTCATAACAATATGAAAAGCACAAATGAAAGGAAATTTTGATAGAATATGAATCGTACTTTTGCCATGATGTCCTTTAAGTATCAAATATTTACTTATTATTTTATTTTAAGTTATTCTAGTCAATTTACAAAACCGGGTTTTCTCCGTAAGTATACAACATTGGAGGCATGCGACAAACACCTTCGTCTTCATTTTAAACTTTATAATGCAAATCCATTAACATCATAACACTTGACCATGCTACGATATTTGAATTTTATATTTTTGGAAAATGAGCTTGGAATGTAGGCGGAACCGCTGAACAACATACGCATTGAGCAGAACAAACTTGATCTGACAGCAGAACTTAAATTTTTGCTGTAATTTCAGCAAACTTTCTTCGTGCATGGATTTTCATCTGTTTTTCGGAGGAGGTTATGCTATTTGCCTCAGGCTTTCCCATTGCCAATTCTAAGCACTTGTCTCATTTTTACTGTCACAAAGGGGATCGGGTTGGTGTGGTCGCTAGAGTACTGGCGTCCCATCCCGAGGGCCCGGGTTTGATTCCCAGCGGTGGCGGATTTTTCAGTGGAAAACCGGTCCCCACTTGAATGCCTAGTGGAGGGCATTTCAAGTTCAGTACTCAGTCCGTCGGATGGGACGTTAAGCCGGGGTCCCCTTGGTGCCTTTCGTTAAGAGTAGGCTAATGCCGATGGTGGGTTTCTCTCCACCCTTCCTCCGTTCCCTGGAAACTCCTACCATTACCCAATTATCCACCTATCCTATATGGCGCAAATGACCTCAGCTGTAGGTGCCTCTCTTAAATAACCAACCAACCTACTGTCATGAAGAATGCCGCTAAGTAAACAAATACACGACACGTTGGTAAGTCAGTTGAAGAAGACGGGATTTCCAAATTATGTTTTTAGATGATTTTCACCAAATGTATACTTTGGAATAAAAGTATCTGACAAAAAACAAATACCCGAAGTATCAAAGTATCGGGAAAATGGCCAATACCGGATACTCGGTTTCAGTCCTAGTCTACTTTGCATAGTCAAACACAGAATTAAATAAAATTTTGTTGTAGCTAGTTATTATATGATTGGAAATAAGTGATAAATACGTTAATATAAGATGGAGATAAGTAATTCCACAAAGTAAACTCGCCAACCATCATTTCATTATATGGTTAAAACTTTTTATTTACACATAAACTCTAGTATGCATACTTTTTTCAGAGAGTAGATGCCTTAAACTCGTAGCATATTGTTGAAGAATGAAGAGAGGTACTTCCAAACATTGCATAATTTTCCTTTTTTATATTGCCTACTCATTCAGCTCAGTATTGTGCATTTTTTCCATAATTTTTTATTGCAGTAAATATATGAATAGTGGTGGCAAGCTCTTTCCACTGTGATCCAATGAATATAAAAATAAGACTGCTCTTTTAAAAATAACTTTATGCTTATTCACAAAAATTTGCAGAATTGATGAAACCAATGGAAATGAGTTTAAGATACGTGATTGAGTTCATGTATTATGAAATTAGGATCAGTGTCAGTCCTGAAAGACTTTAATTTACAGTAATTTTATTAAATTATGTTTTATATCATCAGCTCTGGAAAGTGGTGGTTATGATGATGATGAACCTATTGGGGCCTCTCCTGCTGTCCCTCCCACCCAGTCCGTGACATATGAAGAACTTCGCCGTCGTAATAGAGAAGAATATGAACAAAAGAGATCCAAACTCTTTAGGTAAGATTTAGAAATATGATGGCCGAAATAATGTGTGTTAACCATTACTGATGCAGCTATATTTTTCTCTCTTTTCTGCTCTCCAAAGTTATTTTTTTTTTCATTTGTTCCAACTACCCTGGGGATTATCCACTATGATTTACAAAAGAGACATTATAATGCCATAGTCTCAATGGATTCTCGAATTGTGATGCAGCAGAATGGCTATCATACTACGATGTTGCCTTAGAACTTATGAGAAAGACTTATGTTAATTATAAGAATTGTTATAAGTACATGTGCAGATTTACTTTAAATTCTTCTGGTCAATATTTCACATACTGAATATTAATTATTTTATGTAAATTAAGAATGAGTCTGTTTGAAAAAAATGTGGTAACTATCTATGTGTTTCATTTGGGATGTTCATAATGCTCTTATGAAAATGAACTTCATTAAGCTGTTCACAAGACTATGTGGACTATTTTCACACTTCAACCTCCAATATCAACTGATAGTGAGGTTGTGGAGAACAGTACATGAACAGACAGGGGCAGACCCTGACATTAAGTTTGGGGGTGATGGTCACCAGTATTGTCCTCCTTACCCCCGAGTGGAATCGTAAGTGAAACTGATTGTGTAACAAGCTTCAAAAGTATTTCAGTAATGGTTACTGAATGTAGATATATTGTTTGTTTTATGTCATCCTTCATGTTTAATGGAGTTTAGGCAGTCACCAACAACCATCAAAACAAATTGGGGTTGAATCACTGAGTGAGTGAGTGAGGCAGTAAAATCGCATTATATTATGATTTTCGTATATTTCGCTGAAAATATTCATATTTCACATTCATCCTAATTTTTTCGTAGTCATGAAAAGACAAGGTTTCTACCCAAAACCCTCCAAAACCTCAGCATATAATCATTTGATTTATATGTATTTACATTTTTTTTGCAAAATTTAGACTCAGTATAATGTGCTGTAATATTTATTTTGAACTTTTGTAAATGACAAACTCTTCATGCATTTTAATTTATGACCACAGAAAAATATTGAAACATAATTCCTCTCATTGTTTTGCATGTATTTGGCTGCTACTCATAATTGTTGTGTGATGAGGTTGATATATATAGTTTGCTTTTGATTTCCTTCTGCCTAGACTTTTCTTTTTTTGAGTTTCAATTCTCCTATTTTACAGGCCATCTGTTAGCAGTGAGGAGTCTCCTATTGTGTCACGGCCAAGAGCCTCTCCTTCTGATACTCCTTCCTCAGGCAGCACTTTGAAAAACCAGTATGGGGATATAATTGAAAGATAATGCCGAACTGTGCTTAACTGAAAATCACATAGTGCAGAGTCTTCTATTAATCTCAATGGTATTCAGAGATTGTGAAATTAGATCAGTTTAT
Source organism: Platycnemis pennipes (assembly GCA_933228895.1). NCBI lineage: Eukaryota > Metazoa > Arthropoda > Insecta > Odonata > Platycnemididae > Platycnemis > Platycnemis pennipes. Next base: position 104,248,248 of record OW121851.1, read on the forward strand.
AAGTATCCTGTCATCTTTAGTCTAAATAGTTTGAAATATTTAGTGTATTTATGATGAACAATTAAAAATTTAATATTTGTGTTATATATTTCAAGTGAATGCCTTGCTATACATTAAATGAACTCTTTGCCACTACGGGTTATAAATTTTCATTCTATGACCTTCTGAATTTTCCTACTCACAACTTCCTGGCTTTTATCAGCTATTAAAAACAATATAGCTCTCTCTGATGATGATCATATTTTTTTTATCACTTGTATTCACTACGCTTCTCTGCATTGTGCTTGTGTGGTCTCACAAAAATTTGAAGGGTATTATTTTGTGTCAATTATTTAGTGACTTAGCAGAAGTGCTTGGTGTGAGGTGATTTTTTCATCGTGTGATTTTTTTGGGACTTAAATAATATGCCATGGCATGTTATATAAGAGTTGTGAATTCTTGTAAAAATACCAAAAAGTTAATTTTGCAAGGTTGGCTGTAGTAACTGTGCCATTGAAATATCTGGCATTGCATACCTAAGTAAATATTTCCATCCCCTTAAGGATATGCTGTGAATTCTGAACTGCGTTTTCAGTTTATTGCCTTCAATCTTCTCATTCATGGTGCATGTATTTAAAAAAATGTATCAGTGAATATGTTGAAATTAATAAATATTGTTATTAAATTTCAGTCAGTTTCTGAAGTAAAAGAAAAAAATAAGGCAATATGTGTTGTGATATAAAGCACTGAGTTCTTTGTTGTTGGGTCTCTAGTACTGATGGTTCCTCAGACCAGCTAATAAAATGTACTTTTGGGTTATATGTATTTTTAGGGGTAAATTTAGGCCACTTTGGAAGGTGGTGTTACATTATCATAGTTAAATTTAATGTATCATTTAGACCTGTGCTCTCACCTAAATTTAAAACAGTTCTAAATGTAATTGTGAACCTTGATATCTGATGAGGTGGAAAACTTCTCACCAGGAAAGGAGATTCATATGTGATTTTATCTGTAACAAACACTCCACTTAATATATTTTGAAAGTGGAAATTATTGGAGTAATTATGTTTCCCCCAAAAAATACAGCAAATCTTGCTATTTTTGAGGTTGAAACCATGAATTGTGCCCAGCAAAACTTTACTAACTTTCAAAAGTGTTGAAATGTTACTATGCGAGTTTTTGCTTCCAATTACCTAGCAAGATGAATTACTGTGTCTAATAATTGTTTTTTTTAAATAATACTGACTCATTAATTTCCTTTTTAAGATTTTAATGATATTATGTTGAGAGATCAAGGTAAAGTTCAACTAATAATTATGTTTTGAATGTTGTCTGAGGATTAACAGCTTATGTCTTAAGGAAAATGCATTGAAGCACCATTGCATCATTTTTATTCTCTTCTCTTATAGATACAGGATGTACATAGTAGTTGTCATTGTCTTGACTTTGAGAAGATCTATAAAAGATCAGAGAATGGATTTGCATTCCAAATAAGTTGCAGTGCATAACTTTGTGCGGGTCTCTTAATATTTTATTTGAATTCATAGTTGGAACTTCATCACCATGTATTTCCCCCCATCAGGTAAATGAAAATTATTATATCCTCTCTAGGTTTGACTAGCTCATATTTATGTTAGCAGGTACTTTCTGTGCCATGTGTTGGAAAGAAATGACTAGTGACATTTTAAATACTGTCATCATATGCCTGGTTGGAGTTTTTTTGTGTGAATAATGTCATGGTTTCACTTTCTTGCCATTGACCTTCATGATTAAGGTATCAGGCTTAATTTTATGGAATTCCAGCATTACAGAATGCAAAATGTAATCTTCGTCTGCAATAAAAAAATTAATATACTTGATAATGTAGTACATCGAAACCTAGGTTTCTATTAAATTTTTTATCTGCGTGGAAAATTGCATTTTGTATTCTGTATTATTAACCTTTACATCATATTGCCATATGCCTGTGCTCACTATTAATAGGATTTCTGGTAACCAACAATCTCTTCACATCAACTGGCTGTTAATGTAAGTCAGGCATAATAAAATCAAGCATTGTGCTATGTGAAGCCATAATTGGCTTTTAACAGAAATTCTGCTATCTTTAAAGTTATGGCTACATGATGAATTTGAGACTGATGCATTTCAATGGGATAATTTCAGCCTTAATCTTGCTGTTTGATAAAAGTGTCTTTCATCTTGGTAGGATGATATTTAGTGCACATTATGGATCTTCAACTGACACTCTATGGGTAATTTGAGGCTCTTGGTAATGGTGCATTTTTGTATATGCATCCTGTCAGGCAAATGACTTAAAACCAATGTGATAGAAAACATTGAAGGGAGGTGGATAGATTTAGGATGCCCTGTAGAATTTTTATAAGGGTGAGATATATTTTCAGGATTGCCATTAGCCTGTTATTAGTGAAAGTCACCAAAGAATTGTTAATATTCTGTCACCTGAAAATCATAATTATTGATGATATGCATTATGCAAGTTGCTAGATGAATTGAAATCATAGATTTATAGATTGATACTACAGGTGTATTTCAACCCTTATCCATCCTTAGACCCTTACAGTCAGTGTGAAATTCAACAGAATTAAATAACATGCACCACTCTACCCAGATCCAAAAACCCCTGCTCATACCATATTGCAGCAGCTTGGAGGGTAATATGTAGATTCAGATGAAAAAAAATCTCATTAAGGTTGAGTTTCAGATCCTCAATATTTGAAGTGCATTCACTTACCTCCACTGCTACCTGATCCCCTAATTTGATATTATGTGCACTGTAGTTATTAGATGGCAGTAGTATGTGTTAGCATATACTATAATGGTATCATGTAATATTTTGCGGTCATTATAATGGAATGTTTGTTATAAAAATTGTAGAATTCTTGAAGTTAGCAAATTCTTGCACATTCTTGAATAAACTTCTGCTCTCTTTTCATTTGTGTTTAGGTCATGTGGTAAAAGCTATATCATTTTCTTAAATGATGCAATTAACTACAATTCATGATGAATAATTTTTCCTTGTGTGATCATGTCAATTGTGATCAAGATTTATTGAAGTATTTGCAATGTAGCAATTACTGATGAAGTATTCCATTACTGACATGCTGATGCCGTGACATACTGATTTTAAATAACATGGTAAAGGGGTGTCATGTGCCTATGCTATAATTTCTAAATATTTATCTTCCTGGTTTTTAACAGGCACCCTCGGGTAGTGCCCTTTAAAAAGTACTCATTTGATGTTAGTAATTTGAAACTAAGGTGCATAGTTCCATACCACAGTAAGACACAACTGTGATATAGCCTGAAAGATCTCAAAATGAAGACTGAATGTCCACAGTTTTTCCAGGTATTCGTGTCATGTTGGCTATCATCAATTGACTACAGGAAATTATCTATGCATGCCGAAAAATGTTTTTTGCATGTTACTTTGCTAGGATGAATCAATGGATTTCCCTGTTGTCAATAGAAATATTTTACCATGAATGACGATCATTATAAGCCATGCACAGCCCAAAAACACCTTTCTTTATTTAAAACACACTGTAAAACCCATCAATAACACCCTACACGACCTAAAGAAGCACAAAAGTGGAACTGAGAAAAGACAAATCACAGGAAAATTGGGTGCAGAGCAGATTACTCTGTGTCAAATGAGGGGGTAAGGGCAGGTTCGGCAGTGCCGACAGAAGCCGAAGGACGCGGAATGACAGCAAGTAGAGCGGAAGGTGTCTTTGGGGGAGGTAGTTAGGAGGGGAAGGCAAATATATATCCCTCTGCTTGGGAGCATAGGGGAAGGCAGGGTCTCAGTGTAGCCAACACCAGAGAATTTTTGCCCAGTAGCAAGTGTGCTCTCAGCCTGCAATTTTTATTTTCAAAGTAACATTTATTACAATGTCCTGGGCCCTAGCCGTGGGAAGCCAGTGCACTAGCCACCCCACCAAACCGATCTCCTACGAGTTAATTCTGGTTCTCGGGAATGTCAAATTCAAATTTGGAGAAGTGCAGTGACTAAAAGTTTGAAATAATTAGAGTATGGTTAATAAATACACATTATATAAATAACAATTGCATTTATTTTATAAAATAATGCAATGTAAGAATGTAAACGAGGGAAGAAACTATGAAGGTCATGGCTGGAGTTTTAAATATTGGAATGGTCGCGCGTATGTCAGAAATACAAAGTTGACCTGAGGAAGAACAGTTTCGACTCACTGAACCTCAGAATAGGACATAAGTAAAGCAATGGAATCTGAAATGAATAGAAAAGGAAGGCACAGTGCAGTGCATACAATGTTGTACAATTTTAGACTGAATTCACCACGTGTGTATCTCCTACATATGCGCGACTGTCGGAGGGTTAATAATCACTTTCAGAATTGGAAAAACTCTCATCTTCAGTCTCGGACAGAGTAATTAAAAGTTCATTCTTGACTTCATCACACACCATTTCGTTGCTTATATATGTAATTGTTTTCCACCTCTTTCACCTTTTCACACACTTTGCACCGCTCATCCTTACCAATTGCAACACTTTTTTCTTGAACCAGAACTTTCACATCGTCCAATTTGAAGGAAAAGTTGTGCATTGCCACCCAATTTTTAAAATTCCCCATATCTTTTCAATCGGGTTGAACTCCGGATGGTAGGGAGGCAACCTAACTGTCGAATGTCAATATTCAGCCAGAGTATTGTCCACCTGGTATATCACAGACCCCGTATTTCTTTTAATTTTTTCAAATACCTTAATCTTTGTATCCTTCACCGAGTATTTCACCCCTCTGGTGTCCAGCCACGCCTTCATGGCATCCTTCTTAGCACTCATGCTCAGACTGCGATGCTGTTGTCTATTGTGATATGACGCGTTGTCCAAAAAACCACAGAATTAGACGGCAGGTTTCGGATGAGATGATTTCTTAGCCACTTAAAATAATTTTCATGATTCATGTCACCATGATAATCCCCTGTTTTCAGGCCTGATTTAAACACTAGTAGAGCTCCTGAAATGAATCCCATTTCTCAACCTGTAAAAATGATAGCTTTTATGTACATAAATTCTACGAAGCATATTTCAGGGTCAGCAATGAGTCATCTATGTCAGTTTAAAAATTAAGTCCTATACTAACCAGCATGAACGATAATTAATCGCTGTCCCTTAGATACAGGTGCCCCATGTGCATCTCCACTCGTTCACTGGAAGGGCGTGGTGTGGGATGAGTGGACATAAGTTTTATCTGTAAATACTATGGGTCGCCCTTCTTCTCTGAATTTCATGAATTTCCACAGATATGCCATCCTCTTCAAGCGAATATCATACTTTTCACTTAAAATTGCCTTGTTATTAGATGTTTTTTTCCATCTGTTGGGAAAACATGACCATTAAAAAGTTAGGCCAAGTAAACATGCATTTGGAAAATCATTTCTGATAATTTTACTTACTTGAAGCCAATTTTCATGAGTACACGAAGAGAACTCAATTTTCCATGGAAACCGGTCTGTTCTGTAATAACCAGTAACAAAGCCTGGAGTGTGGGATGCCTTTTTTCCACAGTATGAAAATTATGCACCTTTCTTATCTCTTGAACATCAAAATCGTCCACAGTAGACTTTGGGTTCTTTTGAGACTTCTTCTTTTTTGGAGAGACAAACTCTGCCTTGGAACAACTGGCAATTGCTGCTCCCTCATTAGCAATCCCTATCAATCTGCATTTAGAAATGCTGGTTGCGGTGACCACACGTTCAAAAATGCTTTTCAGAGGGATTTGTAACCCTTCTTCTGCTTCGCTCTTCATAGAAATTTGCACACTGTGAATTCATGCCTGACTGTGGAGAATCTTCCCACCCCCTACTTTGGATTTTGCATTTTCCATCATGAAAAATAAAATACCCTCGAAACAAAGCAACGATTACCCTATGCTATAAACAATAAATCTATCTAACTGTCTATGCTATATCTATTGTAACCTACTATTTAATCTAGAATGATAAACTAATAGAATATAATACTAAAAGTAGAAAAATGCAAAGCTAATTTAAGTATTCAGGAAACTGTTAAAATTGAAAAGAAACATAAATTATGCAATATTAAACTTGAAGTACAAAAAACAAAACAGTTAAGATAACTAACGGATCTACACCAAGGATTGATATTATAAATGAAAGATCGTACTCATAAACTAATGAACAAATTGAAAATAACACGTCCAAATTACAATAATCAATCCTATGCCTATACTAAGAATGACAAAATATAAAATTACTAACCTTACTATAACCTACGTAGGCTACCTACATCCTATTATAACTAAATAATGAAGATGAAGCAAAAGCAGTTTGTTTGGCAGCGAACGCACGTGGTCTGAGACAAAGCCCGGGAGAGAATAACCACTTTCACCCGCACCCCCTCGAGCTCGAGTCCGTCACAATGGACTCGACCAAGTGGAATTTGAGCTTCTGCGCAGGTGCCTCCAACTTTCAATCGGACTCCATCTGTGTTTTTTGGAAACCATGTCGCACATTGGCCGACCTACCCTTTGCATCTGCGATGACTAGTGAAAATCATCACACCTCGCCACTGCTGAATAAAATATTAAACTGGCTTTACAATTATATTTCACAAAGCTGCCTCTCCAAATCCAGGGTAAAGGAAGGCTGAGTCATCCCGATCAAGTGGTATAATTTGACATTCGAATGTGATATTTCTGTAAATGGTCCCTTCATAATCCATGGTCACTTGAATTTCAGAATATCGCCTTGTAAAAGATAAGCTCACAGCTCTAAACAATACTTTTCTCATTATAAATACCTCTTTTGTGTATAGATTGACCCACTTTTTTCAGTGAAATTCTGTATTTAAAGGTTGATCTATACACTGGTCAACCTGCTCTTACCTGGTGAGGTGACTGTATTTTTCCTATTTTCCTCTAAATAGTTCTTGAATGAATAAAATTGCTACTACTTTGAAATTATGAAATAATTTGTGAAGGATGTTAAAGAGAAGAATTATGTTAGCATGAAGAGGGTGACCGATAAAAAAATCAAGTCAAACCATGATCTTAGGATTATTGACTGATAATTATGACCTTGAAATTAGCATTCAGTGTTTCTTTGTTGGTTCATATCTCTACATGTGCACATTGTTGTATTGGCAGCATTTCTTTTTTACTCAATTAATTATGATCAGATGTATTTGTTGTTCAATTAACGCATTAATTTTTTTACCATTAAATGTGATATATTCATTAGAAGTTCTTTTTTGGATTTCTGTTAGTTTTGTTTCAAATTATATTTTGATGTAAAATGGAAAAATGTGGGCTCCTAAACCTCCTGTTTCTACTTTGATTTTCATGCTGCAAGATATGAGGAAAATGTGAAGAAAACTGAGGAATTTAAGGAAAATATCTTTCTATTGAGCCAGATGAAAGTTACTTTGAATCATGGGCAATAATTTTATGTTAAATTTGGAGATGATAGACCAAATTGAAGAATTTTAAATACTGGTTAGTGGATTAATGGTTATTCCTTTTCAAAATATAGATAACAGTTTAACCAAGGCAGCATGAGCAATCATAATATTTAATTAATTTTAACTGCTATTGTTTTTATGTTTCCTCTAGTAGATGTTAATGGGTGAATAATAACTAATCTTTTCTGTTTATGATCTAATTTGACTGGTATCATTTTCATAGTTATACAGTGTTAATAATAATAATAAACTTAATTGCTCTACGAGTAGCTCTCCTTTTGAGCAGAAAAAAAATTAATACAATACAGATTAGATGACAAAGGAATTCAGGTAAAACACAATTTGCAAAATAAACTGTAAATACATCTAAAAATATATTACTTAAAATATATTGTAAGCAAGCATATGAGTTCAGGGTGGTATGCATTGACAAATATAACAATTTTGCAATATACAGTATACTACTATGCAATTTGCAATGAATAGAATACAACAGTTACTGTAATATACTTATGCAGTACAATGTATTAAATACTCACGCAATAATTACTTAGGCAGTATGTAGTTATACAATATATACAACTGAAGCTACAATTTATATCCACCCTAAATAGCTCCAAAACCTCTTTCTGAACACTTTCATTAACCCACTGTAATATATTACAATACTTATACAACAATTACTTAAGCAGTATATAGTTATACAATATACAACGTAGCTACAAATTATTGTCTCTGCTTAAAAGGCTCCAAAGCCTCTTTCTGAATACTTTCAATGACCCACTACCCTTAACATGGTTTGGCAATCCATTCCAGAGTTTGGAAACTGCCACAGTGAAAATGAAATGTGGTTGTCCTAAACTGAGGGGTATGTAAGAAACTTGGGTCTAGTCTAGTAACCACATTTGGAGCTTGGAGGAAAGAGCTTAAGCAAATAATCAGGACTGCCATGTTTAACGAGATTGAACATGAAGTAGGCCATATTAAATTTTCTTCTTGATTTGATGTCGAGCCAGGAGAGCTTTTGGAGATATGGGGTGATGGGTTCATCTCTTCATAGTGCTCTAGATAACAATTTGAAAAATAATTTTTGTATGGTTGTGCAATTCATATAGATTCTGAAGTTAACCATGATGATATATTTATTAAATGGGGTATTAAGTAGGTTCCTAATAAGGGATTTATCAAGTAAATTTCCATGGGATTTATTGTTCAGAGAATGAAAAAATAAATACTAGTTGAGCTTCTAAGGATTTTGAGTTGAAAAAGGTTGTGGTCTTTTGGTTTAAAAGTTTTTCATGTATCGTTTCTCACAGTTAGATGGCTCAAATTTATTGTTATAAGTTAATTAAAAATATCCATCTACTTTTCATTATTTGACCTTTTAGTATACCTAATAGCAGGATAATGGTGATGTACTGCCTCAGCATATTATGGTTTCTCTATAAATGACTGAATAACTATTTCTTCTGTGAACAAACTAGCCAAATGTTTCACTTTGGTAACTGACAGCAATGCTACGATAAATATTTTGAACCTTTGTTTGCTAGTGGCAACGGGAGAGATTTATAAGCTTAACTTACAGGTTTTATGAAAGTGTTAAGCTTCATATCAGCTCAATTGATGATTCATTCACATCTCAATTGATTTCAAAAACTCATTTTATTGTATAAAAATTAATCTGATTGTATTTCATGTGATTACAAAACCATTCTTGAATAATAAAGATAAAAGAAGAAGGAAATAATCAAGTTGCAGAAATAGCTGAGAGGATAATGTGGTTAGAATCAAATTGGGTAACCATGAGCTATGGAAGAAATGAGGAAATGGAAAAATGTCAGGGTGCAGTGTGAAATATATGTAGTGGAGATCACTTACATGTTATATAAAAGTAATGGATTCTCAAATAGTAAAAAGTCTAAGTAAATATTAAGATTGCTGAGCATAAACTAGAAGAGGTGGAACAGTTTACTTATCCTGGGAGTAGCTGAGATGGGAATGGGTTCAGTAGCAGAGATGCGAAGAATGCATCTGGCGATGAAAATTTTCTTCAAGAGGAAGAAATTAATGAGGAAGTCTTTTTAAGAGGACATGAAGGAGAGACAATGAAATGTCTAATATTGAATGTGGCACATATTATGGTAACAAACCTGGTGATTCTAGAAAGAAGATGAATGGAAATCACAGAAGAGATTGGGAAAGAACAGGATTTCTGGATGAAGTGAAGGTTGGCAGAAGTTATTAGAATTTGAAGACAAATTTAGTTTAGGAAATTTTAATTTGAGGCTGTAATAGAATTGGTTCTTATGTGCTCCAATGACTTAGGTTATATTTTACATTTTAACCTTAATTTTCTAATCTAAGGTAAACACAATAACCTTGCCTGAAACAGGATTTGAACCTGCAACCCTTGAGTTGCCAGGCTGGCAAGTTGCTAATATTGCTACTTGGCACTGTTGATTGGTAAGGAAGTGAGATATTAGAGACAACCTTCATAGACAGGGAAGAAGAGGAAGAGAAAACTATACACAAACCTAACAAAAGAATTTGGTTGAATACTTACGGCAGTTATCAAAAACTGATTAAATTGTTGTGAACCATAGAAATGAACATTATCAAGGCATTGCCTTTAAAATGAAGGCTGTAGTTAAGCATGCTTGGGATTGGAAAACAATGAAACTGACTTTTAAATGAATGGTGTAGGGAGGCGTTGAAGCCCATCCTTCATATGTGTATTATTATATGAAATATGGGAAAAGTGGGATAAAGAAGACAATCTCACGAAAATTTGGACCTCAGCCCCAGCCACCAGAGGAGAAAAATACAGAACATTGGAAAAAAGCAAACCTTCCGTATATCCAAGGAAAAATGGACAAGATATCCTGGACATTACAAAAGTACGATATAAAGACAATCTTTAAACCAAGGAAACAAATACAAGAATTCATAAGGAATGTGAAAGGGAAAGAAAAATTAGAAACAGAAGGCATATACTTGCTGAAATGCAAAACATGTTATAAGGTCTGCGTGGGCGAAACAAGGCAGATGATTAAGATGAGAGTTAAAGAGCATAGTGCCACAAGGGTACCAAGAAAAGTTCTGAGGAGTCTCCGGCAAAGGAAAGGAAATGTTGGCCACTTTTTAACTATAAGATGCGGGTAACCCCAAAAATCATAAATGATATGTCAATTACAAGCATGAAAACAGGACATGCAACAGTTCATATCAAACTCTTAAAATTAGTTCTCAGCATATTTTATGAAATTCATTGTCTTATCAGCTTCCTATGAGGCATGACTAATGAGTGAGATATTTGCTGTCAAATATACATTACACCTCTTTCAGGGTGAATATGATTGATAGAAAATGACTCCCGCTACTCATATAGAATAAATTAATAGTTAGTTTATACTTTAAATATTCGATCATATCTTTTTCATCTTATATCCATATCAGACGAAATATTCTTCATAGCTAATTATGTTCGGATGTTTCACTACTATTAATTAAATGTTTTGATATATAATAGTGGGCATAGGATAAATTCTTTTTGTCTATGGATGTAACCCAATCTATCATCTTTTTAAAGATTTGTCTTGTTTTATATCATGGAAACAAGGCACTGGTTCATTGTTTTAGTCATTGCTATCTTCATATTTTTCCAAACATGGAAAACCATCACTCTTTGTTTCTCGAAAGTAATCATTGATGTGATTACAACTGGCCTTTGTATTTGTATCATCCACTGCAATTTATACATGTAATAAGGATCTTTCAAACATGACTTCCTACTAGAAATATTTAATATATCAAGATTTGTAGTATTATAAATATATATGCATTAATCTTCTAGTTGTGTATGTATGTATGTACATAGTTTGGTCTTTTCTTTAATATAAGATAATGTGGAAACGTGGGGTATCGTTTAAAGTTTGAGCCGCCAAAAAAACCGTTTTTACTATCGTATAAGTTAAGCATATTGCCACATTGACGTTAAGAATCATTACAGTTAATAACATGTGAATACAAAATACGTAGTTCAATCGTTTCCTGCAGATTATGCAACTAACTGATCCAGGTAGTAGAGCAAGGTTGCGGTACTTTCACGGCGCAGGGCTTAACTGAGGCTTACACATTCCGTAGTAGAATGCAGTTACGTATTTGCTTGGGGGAGGAGATCATCAGCTTAGATAATTTGTGTCATTTATACACAAATGAAAAATCTCGTCCGTGGTTAGAACTCGGGCCCTCAGGATGGGAGCCGAGTTGTCACCACAGCAACACAATTCCATAGACCAGGGATGGCGAACCTTTTGGTGAATGAGTGCCAAAGTTTATGAAACAAGAGTATGCTCATGACTCACGTGTCAACGGTTAAATGAGGTAGAACTATCGATTATTTTTAAGTCTATAAGAGGCATAGGATGTTTGTATAATAGTAACAATTATTTTTAACGATAAACACACTTAGAGTTTAACGTCCGTACTAACGTATACATCGCTCATCTTTGACGTCCATATACCAATCATATCAGTTGACATTTCGACCCTTCAATCTAAACTCTTCGTAAAATCGTCCTTAGAACCACCCCAGCTTCCGCGTAGCAAAATAATCGCTCCGTGTACCTCTTTGGGCACGAGTGTCATAGGTCCGCCACCCCCGCCCTAGACTGTTTATTCTTAATAAATTTCACTGTGGTTGGCGATACTTTGTGGAAACGATCCATGTCACAAGGATAAAATACTTTGTAAATTCCACACAATTTTTTTATCACGGTGCAACCCAGAACATTGTGACAATTTATACTTAAATATTCCATTTTCTTCAAATTATTCTCTGGGTACTTCTCTGTAATAATCTTGAGAAATAAGATGAAATAGTCATCATCTGAATAAGCAAGGAAACACCACAAATATAATCGATTTGATCAATACTCATTCAAAATGAGGTAACTCGATTAGTGTAGAAATTATTTTTTAATTATAGTTGCGATAAAATGGATGAAACATATTCACTGATCCTTTTATCTGGGATCAAAGGTTTCTTAGGCACAGATAGGTAGGGCTTTTTTTACAAAATGTAAAAGTTTTTTATACTGAGGTTAGTAGATCCTATCAAAAATAGATTTAATTGTGGTCATTAACGCGGTCGCTCATGCCGTTTCTAGTTCTAGCCGCTTTTACAGTCAGATATCATCATCCTTAACTTTTCCATTGACACCATCCTCAGATTCATAAAAATATTACTTTCACTCTGCGATTAATCCCCCGCATTTTCTCTCCGTCCATCGCTGGACACTCTGCTTCTCAAAGAGCAATTCTCTTTCCTTTCTTCAATATTTTGTTTCCAGAGTCTGATGCTGAAATTAACCTCAACTCCTCTTCTAGCTATCATAATCTTTGCTTTGTTATGATCTCCTTATCTCCTGTTATATCTCGGGAATATTTTTTTAAGACAACCACCATATTCTTCAGATTTTTTTCTGTCTCCGCGATGACAGATCTCGTAGACATATTATAGCTTGTTTATTCTTACTCTGTGGTTATTCACTTCTGAAGAAATTTCTTTATTTACTTCATTCGCCACGAGTATCAAATATCAAGGGGCACGCTGTTCATTCCTGTCTCACTCTCTCTCTCCTTTCCGTTCCTAAATATACTTCTTTTCTGCTGCATGAAGATTGAACACAGACTTGATCCATACGCAGATTATATGGTACTATTCTTTTATCATTCGATATCGTATTTCCCTTGAAATTTGAGGAAATTGTCGTAAGTTACTTTGTGTAAAGCTTTATCGAAATCCTGAAATATTATCGTCGGTTCTTTCTTTTTCATTCTTGTCTCTACTCTCAGCCCCTAATCACATTTACTGAAAAACTAGGAATTTGCCATTAACTCCTAATCACATTTACTGAAAAACTGGGAATTTGCCTTTTCTTATTAAATTCTATTTTACTCTATCTCAGTTAATATCATTAGAGTAAGTCCTATTGGTCCCATGTCAACAAAGGTGCCAGATCACTGAAATGATAATTCCTGGAGTTCACGTTTATTTCTCTTGTTGAGTACCTGTCGTTGCTAGTTTTATTCAAGTGCGATAATGTCCACCCTATAGCATTTTATAGCATAAACTGGCTTCCACATCCTCAATTTCTAGTAGGAATAGCATTAGAAATCATTTATTCATTTCAATTTACGAAATGAACACCTGTTCAATTTGTCTTCCTACAACCATGTGTATGTTGCATATTACCAGCCCCTTTCCTGCAATGAAAGTCGTGCGTACGACATTTTCGTTTGCCCTGTATAGTAATAAAGAGGAGCCGAGAAGTAGATAAATATCATCGGGAAGGAGGGGGGAGGGAGGAGGTAATTTTCCGTTTTAGTCCTCTCTGACTTAACTCCTGGTCATGGAGTCACGGTGGCACTTTAGAGTGACAGACAGGTTGCCACCGGAAGCAGAAAGAGTGCTCGAAAAGAATTTGAGAGGGACCGTTTGTATAACACCAGCTTATCGTATATGACTCGTTAATGAAATTTGCCTGTAAGCATGGAAAGGTCATGATGGATAAAATCGTTAAATATTCCTTTCATTGTAAAATATTACATTTTAGTGCTAAATTCCTAATAATACACAACGGTAATAATGGTATTCAAGGTCATAAAATATGTGCTCAGCATGGTAATCTGATTTGTAGAAGTATGCGGTGAGTTTTGAAACCAATTTCAACCTACTGTCATAGATTATAAAAACAACTGAAAACGGCTACCACTAGTTATAGTCGACGACTCAGCAGTAGTGGGTATGTTTCGGTGTCTGGATAGAAACATTAAATAGAAAATAGGAATGATAAAAAAGAAAAAAATCAAGAATATTTTCTCGTGCATTGCTCAAAACCACTATACAAACATAACCAAGATCTCGACAACAGCACGTTCAGAACATATCTTCCATTCCAGTTTTTACGTTTTTTTTCAATTATTGCCTGTAGTACTTCCATGGCTCAAGTAAAAATTGATGCTACACCTGTAGTTAGTAAAATGTCGCTACTATTCATCACTACCTCTAAAAACCAGCCACAAAGTTGATTTTTACGCAGTTCTCCACTCGATTCTTCTCTATTCTTATCTCCTCAGATGAAAATTCTTTTCTTTTGGATTATTCAATATTTGTTCATACTGTTCTTTTTTGGATGTGAAATTAAGAAATTAACTAAAACGCCAACGATCAGGGGCTCAAATCTCTTGGGACAAAAATTATGCAAAGAAGCACAATGGACATCGGGCCAATCTCAGGGAATTTTGCTTTCCAGATTTTATCGACACTGTAGCGGAAAATGCATGTAATACAATGAATCATAAATGGAGAATGATCGGTATTACAATGACTGAGGGTAAAAAAAACAATGGATGCATGGAAAAGTCAAGAAATTCAATAACCGATTTCTGCCGCGTCCGTTCACGTCATTTTCCGGAAAAACTTACGACAGGTACACTTTCCTTTGGGCCACCAAAGGACCAATCCTTCGACAATGCTTTCCGAGCTTTGACGTCGGCACATCGCAGCTTCGTGCGGCTCCAATCGAAAATCCTCGGAGATTCTCCTCTTCGCTGCATCTCCGCGAGAGGCGCTGGAGTCCGAACCTACCCCCCGACCCTGCCCTCCCCCACTCTCCGCCCAGCCCGGCTCATCTCCGCCACCGCCCGCTCGCGGAGCAGTCGCGGCACATACGCCTGCGAAACCCCGCCCGTTCGGAGTGAGTCTGATCTCCTAGCGCGACGCCCTCCTGTTCCCGAGTTCACTTTCCAGAGTGCCGCCGCTGCCTCGAGGGGAGGGAGAGCAGCTACCGTGAGGGTCACGGGAGGCAGCCGTCCTAGGGCGCCGCGGGAAAGGAGGTGCCGGGCCCGACTCCCGAATGCGCTCCCCGAGGAAGCCGTGAGAGCGTGACAAGTTCGGAGGAGGGAGCGAGATGGGGCACGCTCCCGCCCGGGGCGCTCTGCCCCCCGGGGCCACGCCCCCCGTCGCGCTCGCCCTGTCCATCGCCCTGCTCATCACGTCCCTGCGCGCCACACCCTCCACTTCGGACAAAATACCCCTGGGTGAGAACATTCAAAGGAACATATCGTCCTCTAATTACCCTGTCTCTCCGTGTGCAAAAGTGCCCTCCTCTTCCCTGAGCGTCGCGGACCGCCTCGAATCCGCTTGCATCCCCCTTAGCCCTCGAATAACAGGTCGATTGCCTCGATGCCAGCCTCACCTCCTTCGCCTTCCCCGCACTGAGATAAACGGTTTCTTGCTTCCCGTGAGGCATCCCCGTGCCGGATCCTTTATTCGCCTCTGCTTCCGGACCCGCTGACGCTTGTTTCCCCATCACATCCGATTAGCCCATGAGCAATATCCGGCATGTATTTTATGACACATGGTTAAAAAAATGTAAACACGATGATGTCTAGAGATCATGTTGTAATACGCTTGTTAATGTATTCGCTGGAGAGGTCGCCAATTATTGAAAATGTTATTGTTTAAAGTTCGCAATTTCTCCAGTGAAGAGGGCATTCTTGGGCATACTTGTGTGATGACAAGGTCCTTTAGTAAAGACAGGAGCAAAATGGAAAGAGGTAATAGATTGTCGGCCAAAGCTTAGAGTTGTGCTGTTTTGAGTCAGTCTCAGAACAGGGAGTGTTGTGGCATATTAGAATAATTATGGAGCTGGATGGAGGGAATTACGGAGTAAGACACGCCGACATAGTCAAGTTGGGAAGTGGAGAAATTTAATAGAATGCATCCGTATAAGGGATAAAAAGTGGATGTAGGGAATATGGAAGGTTTGGTAGGCAATGGAAGGGAGTTCCGATGTAACATTCGTTGAATTTGGACTGCCTAACTGTACCTCACTTTTCAAAATTCTACAAGTTTTACCAAGATAAGTAAAAAATACGTACCTTTCTGTTCATTAATAAAATTATAAAAACTTCGGATGGTGCATGTTTATTTTTCAAGTTTTCCAAATTATGTGCAAAGGGTGTTTAAAGCTTGAAACATTCCAAAGGAGATTTTTGAAGCTGGGATGTGGGAGGAGAAACGAGGTATTTTCTATGGCAGCGGTTCTCAACATTTTTACACTTTTTTATTCCTCGAAGGTCAATTTCTCTTACCTGAACTCCTTATCCTTGGCCATGCTTTTAATTTTTTTAGCTGCTAGCCATTTAAAGTTGGTTCCTTAGCATAGTTGCTCTCAATTTGGCTGTTCCTTCGATAATGCAATATCCTTCGATAATGCAATATCCTTCGATAATGCAATACCGATTGTCTTCTCATAACAATGTAAAATTTCTGGCGAACGAATATGCTTACTGCCACCTTTACATTTATCACTAAACTTTTTTCGTGAACCCCTAAATAAACAAACGTTTACTCCAGATTGGGAACCGCTGTCGTACAGCGATAGCAATAGATTCGAAATTATTGGCGGCTGAATTAAGATATGCCGTTAGGCGAAGAAAATATGCTACGGAAAAGCATTCGGGTAGTCTGTGACGGCTTAGAATGCAATCGTGAACGTTACTCTCATTGGTTTAGTTTATTACTCTGGGGGATAAAGAGCAGTAATATGGGGGATATAGCGCATAAGATAATCTGTTATGGCAGAATGGCTGTTTGCATCATTAGTATTTTCATTCTTAATTTAGTTCAGGATATTCTCATTATTCCCGCATATATTCCACATGGAAATTGTTTGTATTCTATTCGAATTTGTTTGTATTTTTTTTGCTGGTAATGAAATACTAGAATACATTCATCCGACGTAAAATCTTAGAAGTTCATTCCAACCTATCCTTATGAAATCTGTTGAATATTTTTTATTCGTGTGATTTCTATTGACCGTTATCCTAATCGCTTACCTAATTATTTATTTAAGGCTCTAATTGTTCTTTCAGTAATACTGGTAATACTGTGTACATCATACTATGTACTCTTGCTCGATGAAAAAATTAATGGCTATTTAAGCAAAGATTAAATGCTCACAATTACGAATTTCTTATGGTTTTTTCTCTGTAGTGTCAAAAGCTTTGAATTCCATTGAAGATAATTTTTATTACTTTGTGCGCAAAATGGTCGTCTTTTGATGTGTGAGTCATTTAATGTAAGTACTTGTAAGTGTAATCACGCTCACGTTTCTTATCTCTGATATTATGAGTACATTTATTCGTTTCTGTTACATTTTCCAATTTGACTGAGGATCTCTGCAACTGCAATACTTTATCAAACGAACCTTTTAAAATGAACTTAGTAGCTCAAAAATGTCTTGAAAGAACGTTATGTTACTGTTTGAAACTTTTTTACGGAGAGAAATACTAAATATTTTCAGTGGTCTACCTTATGCTTTTCCTTGTGTGAAGCTGAGAATATGATTTCCGTCAAAGTTATTTCTGGAATAATATTCAGAATGCTAATTTATATTTACAACAATAGCCGTAGCAAACCGGATCGTTGGACGCCTAACTTCAAAAGGTCAACTCATGAATGAAATTACAGAGCCTTGTTGTGAACAATTTACTCGTGATAAATGTATGTTAATTTTAGATCTCTAACGTTTGATAGTCAACCCTCACGGTGGCTTGCAGGGTATCGCGAAGGTGTAGATGTAGTCATTCCATTTGTACTTTTGGCTTAAGATTTCGAAATACGTCGAAGGGGGAAAGTTGACCAATTGATAAAAATTTTAATCTGTATTTTTCGTGGAAGATAATTGAGAAAAGACTTTTTTTAATTGGTGATTTAACTGGTGTGTGGTTAACTTAGAATGGACACCTTGACTCATATTTTATAATCTTGTTTCCATTCCATAATTTTTATTGCTTTTAGGGACGTAATGATGATTGAATCTTATGCGTTCGTCTCTTAGACACTCGTACTCACTCTTAGGCATATTTGGAAAATTGAACTAGTGATTTAACGAAAAGGAAAGAGAATATCATAAACATGTTTTAAGATTAGAATGACGAATAACATAATTAAAATGATATTAGCTATGCAACGCAAATCCTCTTCTCGATAATGTTTTAAAACTGTTTTTCCTCATATACTTTGAGCTCCTCTTTATATTTGCCCTCTCTCTTAATGCTAGTGGTGGTCATACTAGGATCCTGGAAATAATTAAGTTTCCTGTGTTCCCGGAAATTCCCGATACTCGATAAGGAGAGCACATGTTGCTGATTTAAAGCTCGTTGTTCTCCTCGCCTGCGTATTCCCCTACCTTGAATGATAACTCTTGAGCTTTGAATATCTTCAGGGTGGCTAAGAACTTAATATGCGTAGTGTAAAACACCTGCAAAATGTTAATGGCATCGAGGTGAAACAATCCTTTTCAAGAATTTAAATTCGCATAAGTCTTGTATATGTTTATTTTCCTTGTGTATCGTAAGATTAATTTATTGAGAAATTGTGTCCTGGAAAAATCAAACTACAACTTACTCATCGTATACTACTTTTCATTCTAAATCTTAACAGTCATCAATTCGAATAATTAAAAAACAATTTTTTATTATGAACATCATTTAGGATATTTGCTTTCACGAAAAGATAAAGCTCGATATTGTTAGGGAATTATAATTTATAAGGTTTACTTGATCACGTTCTAGGAGCAGTAATTTTTGTGCCTGTTACTTTGTACGCAATCCGATTTTGTGCATGATCTAATTCAACAGCTAATAATGTAAGGAAAAAATAATTTCACTATATTTTGGACAGAAAATGAAGGAAAGTTGCAAAGAAACCAAGGATTTAGCTGTTAATGGTCCACCAAAATTTGAATTTTTGTTTTTGGAAGCATCTTGAGAAATACTTTTAAGTTCTTATAAAAATTGAACGGGAAAACATGCATGTTGGCATGTTATTTTTTATGATTTAGTGTGCAACCTAATTCAACTACTAATGATGCGACAAAAATGCTTTCACTATTCACATTTTTAACAAAAAAATGAAGGAGAGTTGCAAACAAACAAAGGATTTAGCTGATAATGGTTCACCAAAGTTTGAATCCGAAATATCTCGAGAAATAATGTCAATATCTTATAAAACTTTTATAGAAAAAAATGCAGGTATGCGTGTTGTTTGTTATGAATTTTCAATGGTAAAAATGTTCCTGAATACATTTATATTTTCTTACTATGATTCCTACTACATGTATGAAATTATAGTTACAGCATTTTTGAAGCCATCGTAAAGAACTTGCCTCTCACACTCAAAGAGAATCAAAATCCTGGAAATATTTCGATCGGTATCAAGGAATAAAAAATATTAATAGTGATGTCAGAGCAAAATTATGTATAAAATATTTTATACTTTTGGATCATTATTCTTTCTTAAATGTTTCATAATGAAGTGGCTACTCAATTAGATACTGAAAGACAATATAAGTTGCTTGATCATTTTATAGCTGTCATAAATCATAATTGACTTGCTATCTTAAAATTGGAAATGGATGGTATTATTAGCTACATTAGCATCTGTTTGCGGAATTTTATTTATTCAGTCGTTATGTCCAATCGTGCTGTGTGATACATTTCCGATAAACGAATGGCTATCCTTAAAAATCTGTATCATGAAATGCAAATGATAATGGTGTCTTCCATTGAATAAAAGTTATCGCCTAGTTAGGTAAAAAATTGCCTGTGATGTGGATGCACTGCCCTTAAGTAGATGAATGTTATACTATACTGTGTGAAATTGCCGAAAGCTATTTACAGATTTTGGAATTTGGGTAAGAAGATTTTTTGGGTCCCTTCTCGCGGAAAAAAATATAAAGTAGTTGAAAAGAGATACTGAATGTAAACTATTCCGGGAAATGATAATCGTTGCTTGCTACCGCTGATTTATGATATCATCGAATACACTCCTGTAAAAAATACTTTTCTTGGATAAAGAGCGTTAACGAATATACGTCCGCAGTAGATGGCGTCATTGTGATGGTCATAACATTTTTATGTTTTTTTAACGTCCTTGTTTCAGTGTTAGAGATTATTATGTCCGTTTTTATCACTTACTTTTGGGATTTATACTATCTTCTCTTTAATCACGAATAAATATCTGCTGCTCTTTGCTGCTCCTATTAAGTAACTTAGAATTAATGAATATTAAATAAAATTATTGGCGTCATAGGGTTCTTGTAATGCTGGGTAAACAATTTCAGCTTACGTAATTATCAGCAGTTTTCGACCAAAGGTAGATTCTGTGAAAAAATACGTACGTACGTACGTATCGCATTATAAAGATGAATTTTTGTAACTTCCCATGCCTTTCGATGCCGAGTTTGTAATTTTTTTTTACATATTTTACTTGATACTGGCCTCTGCTCTCGAATATTCAGCTTGTTTCTGATCTCGCATCGTGTTTTTAATAAAGTTTATGCACTATTAAATGAGAATTTCAGCGATTACTCAAATAAATTCGTTGGTTATAACGGTTGGTATGGCGTTCACATATTGATTCCTTCACTTCTCCATTTGTGCACTAAAAAAAGCTATCACTTTAGTTTTGGACAGTATTGATCTATATTTAAGAATGATGTTTTAGAAAATACGAATATTTCGAGTTTCTTTCCCCGCAAATTATGGAATAATCCGCTCAGCAAAACGAAATTCATCCTCGAAGATCGGTGGGTTATAGGAATTCTAATTATGCCAATGTTTTTCCGCTTCGATGCTACACTAGGTAAATGCTATGTTAAGTGTGATGAAACTTAGTTGGAGTCCATCCTTGTCTCATTTTTCTTTTCATTTTCCCATTGTTTTTTTGTTTTCTCCTTTATCTCATTATTTGTGTGGTTTTGAATGGTATTCATATCTGAGTTGCCCTCCAAACACCACGCAAAAGCATGGGGGTGACCAAGTGAGGGACGGAAGAGGCAATGCCCGCATCCATAACAAAGAAGTGGCGGGGGAGTGTCCGCCGCACAGTTAGGAGGGGTCATTCTACGTCACGTCTAGAGTCCAACTGAAGAAACGTAAATGGGTGTGTGGGTGATGCCATCGGTTTACCAAGGATAAGCGTGGTTATTTAAAATAATTGCTAAGCTTGTTTTCCATATTGTGCCACGCTACTAATTAAAAGTTAAAGTTTCAATATAATCTGTAACCTGACGTTAAATCGATTATGTCATTTTTATTTAATTTACGACGTTTTCGTCGACATTTTTAATAAAAAAAGTAATTTTTAGGGACTACATATGGTCTATATGGTATCTCCTCGAGCAATATAAGGCTCTTGTGTATCAAAAATATTGTTTTCTTAGATATATTCTACGGATTCCGAATTTATCTGAACTAAATCGTCAAAAATTATACTGCGTTGAGTTATTCATTCCTTCGAGTTGAATTTTTGCATTCTTTTTTATTAACTATTTGGTCGTTCCTTAACCAAGTCTCATTGAATTTTTTAAAGGATTTATTCCAAACCCAATAAACACTCCGTTTTTAACGGAAAAAATATTTTTATTCCGACGTAGAGACCTTTTATGCATTCATAATTGTATCTTATTTTGATTTATAATGAACATTTTCAGGAGAGATTTTGGTATCTTTGCGAAGACTTTATTTTCGAAGACATGTATGTGCTTTGATTCCTCCTTTTCGGTCACGTTGGCGCCAGGCTTAATAGTATAAATTATCTAACGTGGCTGAATTAAACACGGTATTACTCTACTCAAAATGAAAGATATCAAGGAACTGAGCGCCCCGCATGACGGAATGCACTGCAGTGAAAGTACTCCTCGTTCTCTCCAGGAAGGGATTGTGATGAAAAGTAATTTAAAATTCTTGCCATTACCGTATTTCAAACTAAGTCCCTCGTTATGGGGAAACTTTAGGCTCCGCACCATATCTTTAATCGACTATGTAATACTATATGTATGACGCTCTCTGAGGGGCATGAAAACAATCAACTTGCACTTCGTCAGCAATGCGAAATAGAATTCTTACTCCACGAATAAGTTTTTAGCCTAAACAATGTCACCTTAAGAGAATCTTTAACTTCTCCAAATTAGTGGCTGTAAGATTTTACTGATATTTTATTATTATTATTAATACTTATTTCCGCCTACTGTAAAGTGTTTTTCTCCTAATCATAATCGAACTTCGAATTGAGAACATTTATTAATTTGTCCTTTTCGGCTACATGATAAAATTATCATATGAATGCGGGCATTTTCGATTATTTTCATCTAAAGATAACCATGTATAAGTGCCATTTATAACTTTATTTGGGGTTATTTGTGGAACCCTATTGAGAAGATTTACATGAGATGAGGTAATCCCAGCCTAGCATGTAGCCTATGGAGTAGAACGTTGGTTATTGACCGTAGGTGCCGTGTTTGAATCCGAGAGAGGCCACTTATACTCATATAAAAATTTCACCCACCATCGTGCTTGGTGAGCTCTACGCTCCCCCTGAAGACGATGGCGGACTTAGCCTTCTAAACATCGGTGCGAAGCTACACTGCGACCCGTTGGGAAACCCGAGAACTCTTCCTCCACTCATCAATTTGATTGACATTCGGGTTGAATACTGAGGTTGGATATGCAGCGGACATCTCAGCTGCTTCCCTGATAAATATTATCAACTACTCCTCGTTGAGTTTCAATCGGTACCCTCTGATAGTTCTGATATAAATATATTTTTTACTCACGTCAATCCGGCGGCACCTTTCATTCATAAGCAGTTGTGTTTTGCGATTATTTGTAAACTGCACCATTTTTTCTATTATACCCAGGTTCTGAGAAAACTTTTTATTTACTTAAAGATCCAGGTCCAAATTCAGAAGCAATTTAATTTTTTATTTGGTTTAAATCCCACTCCAAACTTTTCACTGCACAGTCCTTCCTTTATCATTTAGTGACGTTAGTATATTGAAAGCAAATTCACATAGGACGGTGAATCATTGTTATTGAGTATTATTACATATGTGTATAAATGTATCAATTATGATTATTTGATGTGAACAAAAATGGAATCGATTGTTTTTAAAGATTTTCATCTCGTTCACTCCATTACAGGAGCGATCTTCGAGCAGGGGAAAGACGAGGTCCGTAACGCCTTCGCGTTCGCCGTGCAAGCGCACAACCAAAATGCCTCGGGGAGGCGCTTTGAGCTCCAGGCATACGTCGACGTCATCAACACTGCGGACGCCTTCAAACTCTCCAGACTAAGTGAGTATTCATTTAAAATTAGAGTTAAAGGAAGAAGTTGCATGATTCCAGTTCCGTCTGTAACATCTGTATAATTCTTGCCTTCCGTTTACCTTTCGAGTCTCATCGAAAGCTTTTTTGGTCGATGTCATCGTTGGAAACAGAACAATGCAATGAACTGGAGCAGGGTAGAGAAGAAACCTCATTTTTTACCCACTATTTTCATCTTGTTAGGACGGCTAAAATGAGTTTGTATTATGTAGCTGAGATAATTTAATTGAATTTAATAAGATAATTTGTAGCTGAGATAATTTAATTGCATTTCTGTGAAAGATATATGCTTCGTTTTTAGTACAAATTGAAGACTACCAGGCTGTGCATGAAGGGTCACTGGTGTTCGAGAAATCCTCGTAAACCCTGCTCGTGTGTGATTGAACTCACGAAGGTGACTGTATTTTGTATACAAACCTGAATGAGTGAGTGATTGTGAGAGTCACTGTTCGTTTTTTTACCTCGATTCCCGCAATTTTGAGTGTGACGGTTGTTTGTAACATGTGAGTGAGGGTGCGAATGTGCCATTTACTACCACTTAAGTTTCTCCGTATGCTTGATTTTGTACGTGTGATTAAGAGCTCCCTTACTTTGTATATACTCCTTCCCCCTTTCCTCCCCTTTTTTATTCCTTTGCCACCTTATGGTTACGGCTTTGTGGATTTTAATCTTCATTTGTGATTTATTACAGCCGTAGATACGTTCTTTTCATTGTACTACCAGGCTTGACCACGTGGGTGTAGCCAATTCTCATATCCAAAATAACAGACTTAAAATCTTCCTTAGGATAATTTAGTAAGCAAGACACGTTTTACCAATCTGTGGCATTACCATGTGCTACAAGGTGATGAACTTCGCTCATATTTAAAGGGCTCAGCCGTGGGAAGGGATTAACAGTACTAATAAAAATTAACTGACTGCATCAGCAGTGCGGTGATCATTCGATCACCTGGGCCGTACATTCTAATTTCAGCAGATAATATTCTTCTGTTTTGCTTTCACTCACGGCATATTGCTAGCTCGCCAATCTCGTGCCGTCGAAGTTGAAGCCAGAGAACTCACATCTTTGAAGATACCACGAGATATGGAGCAGGGTAATTAGTGGAGAGATTGTGTTGATCACATAGTGTGTTGAACTGCTCCAATTACGGACCAAATCTCACTCTCTCTGCCAACCGCCTGATTGCTTCACAATGCTCATCTTCGTTCTCGTACTAGATTTGGCGTTTTGACAAAAGAACTTACTACTCCCCCGAGTAGAAATGTTTTAATTGGCCTCTTACTGTTTGAATAAACTTCATTAAAAAGGCATTACGAGCACTAAAAATTTGCTTGGCTGCTTTCTTTGATGACCTTGGTTGACATCCCTGTACGATCCATTTTCCGTGTAAATACTTGTGTGGAATTGTCGCAATATGCAAATCATGGTGCAGTCCCCATCGTTATGACTAAACTTTAAATACAGCTGGCAACGGATCTCTTTCTAAACATCAGTCTGCTAGAAATATAGAAGTTGCGATTATAGAAGTAATGTCATGGGCGAGTTCAGGTGCTCACAATTAATGGACAAAAAATTATATTGTTGATTAAAATTCTTAGCGTTCAACATGTTTCAGCGTAACTGTTTTAACTCGTTGTACGCTAAGAATAAATAGTTCTGCGAAAGAATAAAAAATTCTGTTAAATAGTGCTTTAATTTTTAGTGTTTGAATACATCAAACGCATTAGAAGCAGAATTATTTATATCGAGCCAGCAGTGAATAAGTATGAATAAGGTAAGGAGTGAGATATGGACAAGCAGTCTATACCTTGATTCAGACCAAGAAAATGAGAAGTTAAGAAAAAAATTCGAAGAGAAGGCCTCAATAGAGAATATCCACTGAAAACGAATTAGAATTTTTCGATTTCCCTGCGACGTAGCTGTCACAGCTAAGACTTAAGGAACTGATAAAGGCGCCAGTTGCATTAAAAAAACATAGATGAGATATTATTTCAATGTGATACGACGAAATCAAAGATTATGGCTTGTAGTAGAAGAGCAGAGGTAAAAAATACCGGAAATGAAAACTAAAAGAAGTTGAAGAATGACACTGTTAGGAAAGTGTGTGATAGTCGAAGCAATAAATAGGGGATCTGTAGAATTTCCCAGGCAGAGCGGAAATTCTACCAAGAGTATCGTTTAACAACTTAAAATACAGTTTTGGAAGTAAGGAGACACTTCGTTATAACATTCATCTGGAGTGTGATCCTGTTTATCAGTGAGTTGTGGTAAAAAGAGCCACAAAAAAGTAATATTTTTCATGCGATATTACATAAGGATGTTGAATACCGAATTAACAGAATGAGCAATTAATAAAGATGAGGAGAGGATGGAAAAATGTGATGAAAATTCCTAAACGAAGTCAGGATAGCCTTATCCGACATATCTTGTGGTGCAATGTTCTCATGACAATAGTCGTCGAGGCAAAGAGAATTGAGAAAAATGAAGAGAAGGATAGTCATATGGAGCAAGTATCGACAGATGTAAAATACGAGTATTACGTTGAAAAGGAGAGGTTACCGTGGTTAAAAAAGTTTAATGGAGACTTGTGACAATCCAGATTGATGACTATTAGTGATAATGACGATGAGATCTAAAAGAATTCCGAAATCGCGTTCACAATGGTCAAACTGCTACACAGCAATCAACCTCCTGTAGTGGGCGAGGGAACACTGACGCTTATCCGGGAATAATGAAAGAGGAAATGTCGTGTACAACGGTGATACCTCGTGTTCCTACCTCATTTTGGCCTGCTTACTATCGCTGAGATAGTGAAACTAGCAGAACCTGGGTCCTTATTCTCTTTCTGAAACTCTAGTGGTATCCAAGGGATACCATAGGTTTTCGGGACTCGCGTTAACTTTTTGTAAACATTCTAATGAGGAAATCAATGAAACGCAACCTCGGTTTCGTTGCTGGGGAGATAACCGAGGTTGCGTTTCAAACGAGAATACGGGCCCTGGAAACCATTGTTGCGAGGTTATCGCTCTTCCTCTATTTGATGATTTTCGTTTCCTCATCAGACATCGCATCTTGAGTTACGAGATGCACAGGGCATTTTTGTCACGCGATGTACTAATGATACCGTTGCTACACGCATTTATCCCGAAAGCAGGGCCGAACCATTGCGCTGATTAGGCCAGATTGTACTGATCATTAGATGTCCCTCTGTGCAAAAGGAGACCTTCGTCAGCTGAGTGCTATTCCTCCATTGAATAGATTTCCACCATTAGATTTATTGGTTGACTTTAGTAAAATTTAGAGCATCTGCACTGGCTTTTTTTTTCTTTCATGGGTGTTTTCAAGTCTGTTTCCGCACTAATAGGCGCTTCAGACCGGGAGGAAAGGTATAAGGATAGGGATGGAAGGGATGGGGACCTCTCTACTCCTCTCCGCACTGGCTACTAAAACATTTTTGGAGTGCATATGTTTTCAAACGGACTTCAAAAAAGAAATACCTAACTCGTGAAATGTGGTGATTTTTACCCGGGAATTAATGAAAATGTATTCCAGTCTCTAAATGCAATTTTTTGTCTTAACAAATGAAAAGTACCTATTTTCAGCTGGATATATTTGGAAGACACACGGTATTACTGAAAGGGAACGAAATGAATCCTCGATATATTTCAGAGACATCTCGAAAGTTTTGGCAAAAACTTTCGAGAGATTTCGTCGAAAATGATCTTTATCCTTTTCCAATAGCCTTATCTAATCCTAGAACCTTTTCTAAATACCTTATTTTAACTGGAATGGCTGTAGACAATTAAGCACTTTAGGTATACTTTAACTTTGCTCCGAAAGAGTAATTCTCGCTATATTTTGGCCTTGCCAGAATTCAGCCGTATTGATGCACGGTATATGGTAAATCTCCTATGTTTAATTCGTGGAATTATAGAAAAAATGCATTCTTGAAAACCTGAACGGTTTCTAATACTCTATTGTATATACTAACTTAATCTGATCAATATTCCCATTTAACTCTGGTTGTCGAGAGATGGGGAAGTCGAAGAATACGAAATCAGACTGATCAGAAAAAGACTCTCTTCCTCATTTCCAGTCCTATACTAGTTTTTTTTTCTCAGTACACTGTAAAAAGTTGATCTGATTTTCAGTGCGATCTGAATTTAAGCGCTGTCTGGTTGTAAGGCAGGAACACGGATTTAAGGTACGGAAGAGGCAGGAACATGGATGGTTGGTACAGGAGCAGTTGAGCAGGAAGCAGAGGAAGCAGGATTCTGGATGGTCTGATTTTCAGCCGTTCACCTGCCTTATTTTTAGACAAGATATTACTGCTGAAATTCAACATACCCTGTCTTAAAATTGTTGCATCTGAAATTCAGATCGCTTTTGTACCTTAAAATCAGATCTACTTTTTACAGTGTAATTAAGCTTAAAAGAAGAGTAGTTGTAGTTGTTGATACATGCTACTTGTCAAAATCGTACCGCTCTCTAAATTAATCGAGGATAGGGTTTCCAACGGATGGAAATCAATATAACTCCAATACTTGTAGACTTTAATGTCCAATATTCCTTAACATGGCTGAATTATTATTTTTTTAAATTTGAACATTTGAGTTCTAAGAGAAGTGGGAGCATTGAAAAGTCAGCAGAAAAATTGAAAGAAAAGTTGGGATGACGTAGGTGGCCTATTGAGACATAACGGTCTGATGAAGAAAGTCGTCGAGGGAAAATTTAATGAGATGAGATGCAAAGGAATACCTCGTCTGAAATATTTGGAGTTAAGGACGAAAAAGAGAATAATATTATGAATGGAGAATATAATGTAAAGGTCAGCCTAGAGAATAATAGAGCCGCGAGCTGAGTCAAATCAATCTTGGGATTGATGATGATAAAAAAATATCTCTATCCTTGAACTGCAAGAATCTCCTTTTTTCTCTCAATCTAGAAACTCCTGCTGCAAAAAAGCTACATTTGCGATGGCAATCAAGTTTCTGGCGCAGCGCTCTGCATCCAGATGATTGAAGGCTCCCTGCTGCACGCGCCCCTTTAGTCCCGACCTGACCTAACCCTTTCCATTCTGATTAGCTATCGAATATCAGTTTTTTTCAAAATACCGATCGGTGGATGAGCTGGAGCAGCAGGCTCGGCATCTTGAAAAGCTCGCAATCCGGGTCATCGCCTTCTGCACCCCCATGTCGGACTGGAGAGATGCGGATACAAAGCATTGACGTGGTAAGGGTTCGTTGGTGATATGTGAGGTCAAGTGAACAGCGTTGCATCGGTCCCACTTTAAACTGAGGAAATGGGAAAATCAAACATTTATTTTTCTCCTCTGTCTATGATACGCAAGGTTTCTTCAGCCCATGTTGTTCATTCTTTAATAGCCGTTTTTCAGGCATCAAAGAAGTTGATATTGTCTCTAAATTGTGGCAGTGGAGTTAAGAAAATAATGCGAGAAGTTTTCTTTGTTTCCTCTTCTATTCATCGCGGGGACCGCGATATCCAAAAAAAGACTGAGTGAATTTGCATGTTGTGGCAGCTGACATTATATCACGCCGCTCAATATATTCACCGAAATACAAAGCTTTGTTTAGCAAGTGTCAACAGACATTATCTGATCCTGTACATTGCATTAAAAACACACGGCGCCCATCACGCAAGCTACTCAATGTAAATAAACATTATTGCACTGTATACCTAAATTATATCGTAAAAACAACGGAACGTGTTGCTGTCGAAACTGTTGCCTTACCCTGATGAAATCATTTTGTACGCCGTTTGGTGTATCATCATGAAATCACTTACCAACCAAATCGATATACGTTGGTTACTTCTAAAAATTAACATTTTTGGGTCACTGGTTGCGCCCACACTTTCTTTTCTTCTGTTGATTGATAGGGTATAAGGTTGAACGTATTTCAACTCTGCAAGATTTGGGTCATTATTCACCCTTTATGAGATAAGTGCGATAAATAGATCTTCATGTCGTGAAAATGAAGTTACATGCTCAATATTATTTCCTTATAAGGGATTTTGACAGATATGTTTTCTTCCTACGTTGTGGAGTGGCATTTGTAGAAGACGCATTCTACAAAGTTTCTATTCCACAAAATCTATGAAGGAATGCGGACAGTTACGAGAAATAACGTAATAGAGCTTTTTAAACTATTCCAATGATTCATGATTATTTGCATTTTTTTTTGCTTTTCTGAATAAATGATGGATGATAAAGTAAATTATCCGAGGAAAGTTTGCTTCATTTTATGAAAAAACCTTCTCTATCTTGGAGAAATATTTTAAGGAAAAAAGTTTGGCTTGGGTTAGTCGTAGAAATTCCATTTATATTGACCCGTTTAGGCAGTGGGTTTCGCGCCTTTTGGCTTCACCATTGTTATGAATTCGACTTTCCGTATCCACCTCAGAGACTAGGTATGTATTATTTCATTTTACCAGGGATTTATGTCTAGTCCCTAGTATAGTTAGTTATGTCCCAAGCATAAGTATGACCGTGCCACGGTAAAAAAAACTTTTCCTACAGACCTAATTTTGTAATACGACCGCTTCTTTCAGAGCAACTTGGGAGAAGAGACTAACTCTGTAAGTATTAATACCGAGCGGAGAAGACCTCGTAGTTGAAAATTTCAAGCTTTCTTGCTTATAAATTTCAAGCTTCAGTTCGATAGTCCACGTAACCTATCCATCCCGCCATTGCGTTCCCTCACCTCTCCCGATTCCACTTCAAAATTTTCCTCACTCTTTCCGTGTTGCCTATGACTGGTTTTTCCTCTTGGCAAAGCTTGGATACTTAGTGCTTAGGAGCGCCCATATCTTCTGAAAGTATGAGAAGATAGATTTTATTTTATTTTTTCCATTTATACATAATGTTCCTTTAATTCGTATAACATGATATTTTGATATTATTAAAATAAATATAGTATATGATTGAAATAAAAATTGAAAAATTCCATGGCACCCCTATTTGGATAGGCCCCGTTTGAAATTCTTCGTATAGTGTATTGTGTGAAAAAAGTGCCTTAATTTTCTTTCACAATTCACTATTTTTGCATATCATTTCCCTTTTATTGCATTAAGGCATTGTTCCATTCACATACTCCACCGTATACTTATGATGTTTATTCTCTTGAAAACCTCCTCTAGTAACAGTCTTTTGTTTGATGTACTGAGAACTCATAAATACTACCGCGGAAAACCCGGTGACGTGTGGATGGCAGGAAAAGGAATAGGTTGGAGAGAAAGAGGGGGGAGATTTGGGTTGGGCTTGGGTAATTTTGGAGTTATTGACGGAATAAATTTACCTATAGAAAAACTAATACTGGCAAGATGATGGTGCGCCTAAATTTCCCTTGCCTTAAGCGCCGGCGTGAACTCTTGCGTCGAGACCCTGTTTGTTCGTAGTGGTTACCGGTTAAGACTCGTGGGTGCGCCCTCGTTTTTTGATGTCCTCTTAACGCGCCCCACGAGAGGGAACGAGATAGCCAGTCAATCAATCATTTCTCCTGTCCCTCCCATCTCTCCCTCCTCCCGCATGTTCCCGTCACGGGAAGAGTGTGGGTGCCCGCTAAGCACACGCACGCCCACTTCGCTTTGTACGGGCTCTCTCTCTCTCTCTTTCTTCCTCTCTTCGTGGAGAAGAGACGACGACCGGATAGCTCCGCTCCATAGTCCGGGAACGTGCAAAGGCTGGGTCTGCTGCAGCTTCTCCCCCCCCCCCCTCCCCAACTCCCCCACAGTCCCCCCCCCCCCCCCGCCATACCCACGAACCCAACCCTGATGGGTCCACGATCATGCGCGTTCCGGTTTCATCGATCTGTCGTAGTCGCTCTTGTGCTCCTCTCTTCCTTTCTCCCCATCCTCCCTTTCTCTTTTCTCCTCTTTGTGGCGGAGGCCCGCTGCCTCCCCCACTGCAACGCAACCGCCAGCCGCTTACGGGAGAGGGATGGACCATCAAGCCTATCCCACACTTCCATCACCTCACCCCACCCCGCCCCCTACGCCCTCCGGCCAACTTCCACGGTTAGTTGATGGCGCGAAACCCTACAACTTCCCACCCCAATCTCCCCTTCTCTCCCGGCTCCCTCTCTCCATCGTCCGGTAATCGCTATGTGATGATCCCCTCCCCGACTGCCTCCAAAAGTGCTTCCCGAAGTGTGAATTTTGGTACATGGGGTGAGGGGGTTGGGAAATGGGGTCCCTTTTACGACGATTTTTCTTCCTCCAAGCGCAAAGCCAAAACATTTTTGCCGGCCCACACGGGTAATGCAGACAGATCCCAGTGAATCTGTACAGATCCTTTCGCGTTCATCCAGAAATGACGCATAATAATGCTTAACCGTATGGAGTAGCGCTGGAACCGTATTAACTGACTAGTCGTATGTTTTGAGACATTCTACGCTACTATTCTATACGGTAGCTTTACAGTTGTAAAGCACAAATACTTGTACCATTTTAAATGGCCACGGTGACGGATATAAATCTACCCATCAGCACAGCAACAACACATGGAATGATGTACATATAGTCTTCATCATCATAGTTTTTTCTATTGAATAATTGGTAGACTGCAGTCCTCTATTCCTCCCACTCTTTTGCTAGCTCAGTAGAATCCTGAAAATTCTACTTTCCTAAATCCCTACACGTTTGATCTCTGTTCTTAGCATTTAGGAGGTATGAACACTTTAAGTACCACCCTTGGAGATGTGAGTTCTGGAGCTAATTAACCACGCCTTAGAAATAATCTACCTAGATTCTTTTTTTTATCTTCTATCCCTCCTAAGTTTATTAATTTCATAGCTCGCATTGGGATTGCATTAGCAATAAGTATTTTCGGTGTTTATGTTAGGTGACTCGAAGTTTTATTTTTGCCATTATTTTGATTTATTCCTTCGTTCTTATTTTTACCTGGCTCCATGGTGGTCCAGTACAACAGATCTAATTCATTCGCTGATTGTTACTAGTTTCTGAATGGTAGCAAATCTCGCCGTGGATATTTATGGGCCCTTAAGCAGTAATGAAACGCTGAGAACGTAGTTTTATTATTTTTTCTTGAGCTCGCGTAGCGTTATGATTTTTTCATGCGAAAGTAGCTAAAAGTATTTGAGGAACTGGTATAAAGTATGTGGTTTGCATTATTAGTGATCGTTTGGATGCATTTCATACTAATGACTCTTAGCGAGAAAAATATTCATGTCAATTCAATACTACGCTCGCTCGTCGTACTTCCCATTAACCTGTTTCTCTTCTCAAGCCCGCCATATTTGTTCCTGTTGATTTACTTGCCTGCTCCCCTCTATTCGTACTGTTTCACGTCTATGGATGCTATCTTATAGTATGCTATCCGAGGAGAGTCAGGTGTTCAACGATAAGTCGTTTGTCGAAGAGAATTGGATTTTTTCTCCCGTATCTCTAATTATAGTTTCCTAAACTATCTTATCCTTTATATTTAATCATAGTAAGATAAATAATAGAATATACTCAAGGCATTTGAAACCTTATATATTTTTATCAATAAATATAATAATTGATATAATAAATAATAGAATATACTCTAAGGATTTGAAACCTTATTGATTTTTATCAATAAAATAATATTTCAGTATTTTTAATGAAATACGTTTCTGATAATTCGCGTCTTTCAAACTCATTTCACTATCATCTTGTTTCTGGTTAAGAGAATATATTTAATATGGGGCAGTACTACTCAAGTAGTGGTCTGTGGACCGGTGCTAGTCCGCACGCTAAAAAATTCCGTTGAAGTTCCTTAAAAGATTTCCTTAGGCCATTCTACAGATATTCCTTAAAGTATTGAAACACATTTTTAAGGAATTCCGTAGAACGTTCTGCAGAAATTCTCTAGTCTTCTGTACAGATTCCTTACAGCGTTCCGTAGAGATTCCCTAGCATACTGTACAGATTCCTTAAAGCATTTGTAGAAATTCCGTACACTGTTCTGTAGAGTTTCCTTAGAGCAATCTATAGATATTCTACAACGTATTTCATGCATTCCTAAACGTAAATTGGCAATTGTTTACACTATTATGCTCAGCTTTCTAAATGCACTCATTCCTAACATAATTCCGGATGATATTTAGGCTGATAGTGCAGAAGTTACATAAAAAGAATAGAATGAATAAATTAAACACTCTATCTACCTCTGTATTTATCACCAGTCATTAATTTTACATTTCCTTGAGGAATTGCACTGTATATATTAATTATAAATAAGTTCTTCAGCCATATTCTCCGTAGTTCATCCACGTTCCTCTGTTCCGTAGAATTATTTCTGTAGAACTCCGTAGAAAGGGAAATGTTTCTACAGAAATTCTGTAGAATTCCTTACGTTCCGTAGAAAATCTGCACGGAATTTTTTAGCAGGGATTTACAATCCTATAGGATTTTTAATTTACTGGTCCCCCACGACAAAAGGTGTGAGTAGAACTGTTCCAGAGAACTATGGTTGCTTCATATTTAAGCGACGCGGGGGATGTTCGTATATTGGATTAGTAAGATGATAATGATACATATTTGAGTTATTTTCTGGAAAAGTGGTGTTTAGGTACGCTCCAAAACCCTAGCCTAGTATGTTATAGGTAATTTTCATTTTATACCTAAATCTCACTCGTATTGATACTTTTCATTTAGCTCACGGCACAGTTTTTAGGCCCAGGTATTCACATGAACTGCTATTTCTGATTCCACTACTGAAAGATGCTTGTACGTAATATAAGCGTGGCAGGTGTATATACGTTTATAAATCTTGCTCTTCGAATAATGAATTCTCACGCCTCCACTACATTAAGTAATGGTACATTTTACTAGCTCTTGTAAAATATTATGCTATTTTCATTCAGGGACATATCTTAGCAATCGGGTGTCACTGAAACACTGTTTAGTGTGGGTGGATAACTGCGGTGGACCTATTTCTTAAGATTTTTTCTCGTTGACAATTGCGCGCCACAGACGAGGTTAATGTGTCTTTTATTCCTCTACCCTGCCATGTGACTTCTTTCTGCGTACATTTTGTGGCAGTCATATCAAGTGCAAACAGTGGGCAATTTAATTACACGCATTTGTTAGACTCAGCTCGATACTCTTGAATGCTTAATTAGCTTGCGAGCCACGCATTTACTGAGGTTGTTAATGATAAAAAAGTAAAGTCAACTGTTTGCTTTTAGTACCAATTCCTCTATTCATTACCCTTATTTTCCCTTGTTTTTCCTATCCATCTCCAGCGAGTGAACCTGATAACTGGATTGCGAGTGTACAGAAAGGTTCTTAATTTTAGATTGCAGTATCATTCAGTTACAGTTTATAATTCCTACATTTATCTGATGTTTCTCTCAAAGAAAAGAAATCATTAGCATTTAATGACAAAAAATCATGTGAAATTAGGAGCCTTAACTTGTAGCATTTGTAAAAGTTGAGTTTTAAAACTCAACGCTTTTGAAGAGCCCTACAGATCAGCAGAGTTTTCATAACTCTTTTCGTAACTCTTCAATTATATTAATTTTCTGACAAAGAAAATCAGTTAATATTTAAAAATGTGTCTATTATCAAAAATTTTAATTTTTTAATGATGAGCAATCATATTCAATTCAATCCATGTATGTACTTATAGTATTTATGAGGGATGAAGTAGAATACTCGACACTTCAGGAGAGATTTGCTAGTCAGAAAAACAACTAGAATCGGGAAGGGAAGCCTTTTCTACAGTCACTCGGTCTCTTAAGCGAAACGAAAGATTAATGGTAATTTCTGGCTTGTTAGGATGGATGAAACGACATGCGTGCGGTCCTTGTCACCATGACATTGGGCCATTAGTTTGGGCCATACTGTTGGCTTTCCACACTGGCCCAGGAATCCGTCGATGAAAGTAGATGGAGATAAAAGGGGATCAATCATATTTTTAATAACTTTTAAGCTTCACCGATATTTCTTTGTTAAATACGTAAATAAGATTTGCTAACCAAGAAAGGGTTTTTGGGTCTTATTTTAAAATTATTTTGGCTAATTTGTTTCCATAATTTAAGGTAATGCATAAAAGGCGAGAAGATAATCCAAGAATAAATTGAAACAACAAAACATATAAATGAAAAAAATTGAATGCAAATTTACATATCGAACAAATTGTTCCCTATCCTAATTCCTAATATCCTAATACGTTCTGTTGGTTCGTTGGCATCGTAAAATAATTACCTATAACAAATATAAAATGAAAATTAAATTTAGGAAATTCTTATATCTACTTGTTACCTTTGC
Organism: Platycnemis pennipes; assembly: GCA_933228895.1. Classification (NCBI taxonomy): domain Eukaryota; kingdom Metazoa; phylum Arthropoda; class Insecta; order Odonata; family Platycnemididae; genus Platycnemis; species Platycnemis pennipes. The sequence goes on from OW121851.1 coordinate 104,284,226, forward strand.
GTTCATATGGCTCATTGTGTTCCTGAAAAAGAAATATTCTGTCTATTATTTTGCAAATATATCTCATGACCCTCATTCTGCGGGTTTTAGAATTGAAAATTAAATAAATGAACTTAACGAGCATATGAAGAGGCTTGAGACACATTAAATCACCAATAAGTGAAGGTTAATGCGCACTTGAACTATGGCGTTAAATGCTGGACCCTGGGTGGATGTGATAAAATTAATTCTTGGTTCTCAACTTTGTAGTTTTTCCTGTTCGAAACAAAGAGAAGGAAAACCATGCAATTTTGTAATGAAGTCTTTATTTTTGGTACGGCCATAATTTTTGGCACGGCCATAATTTAATTCAGAGAAGGACCTAAAATGCTGAAAATCAGATCGTGTGCATTTTTAATTATAAAATGTCATTGTAAAGTTATTTATGCATGTTTATTGTTCACCTTTCCTAAATGTATAGTGTAAGACGTTCTCCATCAGTAGGCATCATTTCCAGTCCCAAAAATTCACTTTAAGGGGTTAATAATTTATCTCGATAAGTTCTTTTTTCAATGCTTTTTTTTCTCAATAAGTTCTTTTTTTCAATTCCGCTTTCTGCGATGGATATTTCTGCTTGCTTGAAAATGCAATTTGTGAAACTTGCGTTGACTTTGGAATCCCTCCCTCTTCATTAAAAAAATAAAAAGCATTAATCATTTTGAGTGTATATCACGAATGCTATTTTTCTTCGTTTACATTTTTGAATAATTATTTGACCCCTTTATTTTCCGTAGCCGCAAGTCCCTTCGCATTCTCCCTCCGTTGAATTTTCGTCCTGTTCGTAATTTCCATTCATGAACGTCGACATACCGTGACGTCCTAATCCCGTTACCTGAATCCCCTTACCGTTCAAGAGATCGTGATTAATTTTTTGAGAGTTTGTGGATGAATTTTAAAGGAAAGGTTTAAAGCGCTGAACCCTAAAGTTAGCAAGAATTGCTTGTTTTTTCTAAGTGGATTTCCCGAAGGTCAGAATATCATGTGAAAATTTTTTTTGTTGTGTAAAAAAGTGCGTTACAAATAGGAAACAAAATTGGAATGATTAGCCTCTGATCCGTTTACCTTGCATTTACTTTACGTTCAGGCCTTCCTTAAGGTCTAAAATACTTGGCCACACACATTTTATACAACGTGAAAGAATTGTGATGGCATAATACAGTGCACTCTTTGTCTCAACGTGTATCTCGATTATCTGTCCAGTTTTCGGACCACAAACATTTTCAATGCGTAATATAAAATTTATCTATCCAAAAAGATTTATGCCTGTGAGGCGTATAAGATATTATTCAGTGTGATATCAGATAATGATGTATGTATTGGAAAATTGAAATTTACTTACTGTTTAGGGGGCTGTTTCTTTAAGGAATTCCAGTAACTTCTTTTCGTTTCCTTCTATGATTATAATTGCTAGTAAATTGGTCATAGAGTGTTGCTGGTCAATTGCTATCGCACTGTCAGCGTTTATCCATCTTCCGCCTACCACTGTCACTAAATAGCCACTCATTTTAATGTAAAGTTAGTTAAATAAAATCGTGTAAGCTGCATATTTACTTTTATTTAAGACAAGCTTGAATTAAAAAAAAACGCCAAACCATGTGTAACTACTCATTCTATCGCTTAACCTAAATCCATTTGTTTTACGGCTTACTTTCAGCTTACCATTGTGGTGTTTAAAATAGGTACCCATTATTGCAACCACTCTTTCGTTTACCTGTGATATTACCGCTCGTAATAATATTCGTTTACCGTTTATAATATCATTTTCGCGAACTACCATATTCCTGTTGTGTCTATTATCTCCACCCAATTTTACGACTCTTCCTTCTGCAATTTCCTTACTTTCACCTCCACCCTTGGACTGCGCATCGTTTATCTATCTCCGCCCGGCCTCCCACCCTTTCCGTAGTCATGTATCAAAAGCCTCCGATATACTCTCATCCTCTTCGTTACTGATCCGGATATCGGGAAATTATGCAACGCTTCATGTTACTATCGCCACTAGCCTTTTTTCTTCAGTATTCATCCCTCCTGTCACCATATCTTTCTAATCCGTTAAAACATCTGTCGCCTGCTCAATTCCCCTCCTATTATATAATACACTTAATGATGAAATTAATTGAATGAGACGAGATTAATTCGGAATTGGACTGGACTTAGTAAAGTTCGCTATCTGACTGGCTAACTTTTAAAAGTTAATGGTTCACAATTAAGGCTCATCGGCTCTCTTTCTAATTTCCTTCTCAACTCATGAACTTCTCATTCCTTACATTCTATCACACACCTCGGCGGTTTACTCAAAGAGTGGGAGAATATGCTAAGTGTGCAGATGTTCTGCCCCACCGTCTTATTCTACTCTAACAGATTCTCTGTTGCACTCACTTGCGCAGTCTGCATCATGCTCGGGCTTCAAGTGAATCATTATTCTTTCAACAGTTGACGCCTGCACAATTCAATAACTTAAACTGCTTCCATATCATTCAAATGCACGTATGAAGTAAAATCATTCCACATATTCATTCATATCAATTTGTCGTAATTACATTACAAAGATAATTTTTAAGGGACCGTCTCACCTCCTTCTAAGTATGAATTTATCTTTTATGCTTTCCTCCAAACTTTTGTTTTTGCTTGAAAAACAACCTATGGCGTTTTTAGTTGTGCCAAAAAGGAACAGAAAATATTACTAACGTAACGAAGTTTACTGGTCAAACTGCTTTCCTGGTGATTTTTGGATATTCATCTCCAATTTAATGGATAACTCACAGCTCCTTTTCTTTTATCGACATGGTTTGTGGTAGAAGCAAACAATGCCAAATTTCACAAAATTAACAAACGAATTTTCCTCTTTCTTGTTTAAAATTCCAATAAGTTAGCGTAGGTTTTGAAATAAATACGCTCTATGAAACATAAAATAAATACTTATTGTAGTAAGTAAACGGGAATTGGGTATTCCAATTTCTTAGATACCCCAGGAGGGTTATCTGGAAAATTGGGATGCCGCGTGAGGAACGGTCCATTTCGCGTTTTAATTTCTTCATTCCAGCCCGCACATATCTTCATTCCCCTTTCGAGTCATTTGCTCCCTCCTCTTTAAATTTTTTACCATTTCTCTCCCTAGATTTGTACATCCCGAGCTCCTCTTTTGTATTTTCCAGTCAAACTCTGCTTTTAAGCCCCTCTTCTCACGCACTCTGTCACCCATTTGCCTTCTCGTTCCATGCTGTCCAAGCAAAACACATCGCCCGTTGCTAATGGCTCAGAAAGATAAGGTTGGCGTTACAGCGGAATTAGAGGAGAGAGGGAGTTGGTATCTGGTGTTCACATTTTTTTTACTTTCGATCCAACGCCTCGAATGTAACGCCTACTTGACATTTATATACGGCTCTAATTCGTGAAAGGGACCCTGGCATGAAGCAGAAAGTATTGTTTTTCGGGGACCTCTTTGGGGCTTCGGATATGCCGCGTAATTAATGGCTTCATCACCCACCGAATCAAATGGACCGGAACTTTCAAAATTTTCTGTGGAAGCTTCACGAAACTCCAGGGAAAATTCAGGAAAAAGTGCTTTTGTAGATTTGGCCGTGACTCTTGAATTGCACTAGGTTTGTGAAGACGTATTGCTTCGTTTAATCTACGAAGAAGTAATTGAGCACTCGGTAACGTTCATTTTATATACATTAATGAGAAACATAAGTCAAATACAGTCTCTGACTCATTTAAGCATTTCTGTGGAAACGCTCTCAGAAGAAAATAACTTTTAAATTAGCTTTTGAATGTTGGTACTTAAGTGTGTTCAACTTAAGTTTAAATACTCAAATTGCTCAGATCGGCCATAAAATATCGGATACTATAAATTTTCTGATATTGAAATATTCTTCACTTTGCTGCAGCTCAGATATTCGTTATCCATACTCGTGTTTGAGCTATTTAAAGTAGCTAGTAGACAGTTATCTCAATTCATCGAACAGAATTCAACGTGATAAATTTGATTGTTCCCGCCGACAATGTGTCGAAAGACCATTTTCGTGATATAGGCTATAATGTACTGGAGGAGGAATTGCAGTTGACTTGAAAATCCAGCGGCCATTTGGTATTGAATTAATAAGATCAATAATGGAATTAACTTGGATTAATGAGATGAATAATGGAATGCAATTTTCAAAATCGTCAAATTAATAAGGAAAGTGCACAAACACGCGAACAAGCGCCAGAGATGTATTTTAAATACGTTAAATTCAAACCAGTTTTAGTAATAAAATTAACTCCCAGGGGAATCAAATGGGTTGATACCTCCCCTAAATAGCCTTAAGAAGATAAACTGATGCGGCTGCGATGTAATGTGGGTACGACTCTATTGTCATTTGTTCTTAATATACATACAGTCTCCATGAGAGGCTGTATAAAACGCAATATTTTATGCGGAGGAGGCAGGATCTAATCGTTCCCAAGCACCCCCAATCTGGCTTCATCGTCTCCCATAGACTAGCATGCGAATGTCTCATCTAGTACATTGTAAACTCCTTGGACGGGGCTCGGCGGGAGAGTAAATCCGGATGCCTAATCGCATCATCGTCCGCTCCTCTTCCCCCGCTTCAGTTTCGCTCGAAATGGGAATCCGAGTCTCGTGAGACCGACGGGTGTCAATACCAGGTGGTGTCAGGGTCAAAGTGACGTGAAGGGGGTCATCGGATAGCACCTTCGGTGATCGGCCGTGTCCTGTCTTCCGGGAATATCTCGGATTCCCCCCTCTCCCCGCTCTCCCGGCCTCACACCCACGGTTGCGGTGTCCCCTCTCGTCAATTTACGTGCCAGCCGTGCAGATCCACGCGACTCGGGATTCAGCGGCCCATCGAGATGACGACTCCGTCGTGTTATCTCGGCCTTGAGGGCGTGGGTTGATGTAATGCTCCCGTTTTCCATTGAACTGCCAATTTAAATTCACCACCAGAATATAGATCCATAGCTCGGTTCAGTACCCTTGGTAAAAACAATATCGCGTTCATTATTTAGATATCCCGCACGTGATGACGCATCGTGAATAAAATCATGGCAACATATTTAAGTTTTATTGTGTACTATGTAAGAACAACGACACTACGACAAACTTGTTTGCAATCATTACATGAATAACTAGTAATAAATGTAGTTTTCTACCAAACAACGCTTGGTAGAAATAATCAGCGGAAGAAAAAAACAAAACGCTTATTAGAAATATTTGAGATAAAACTTAGCACTGATATTTCGGACTAACACAAGTTAAATAATCGCACTAGTAAAGTAATATCACTTGATTTGCTTCATTTACTGGATAAAGACTGTCCCAGGATGACTTTTAATTGTATAAAACTTAATTGTAAACAATAAATCGTATGAATCTCATGGTGAAAATTCAAGGATAAAAATCAAATTACGGTAAAAACTAATTTTATTCTCCAAACCTCTAATAGTCTCTCGGCCGAGATATTTTACACTCACCCAGCTTAGCTTTTCTATTTTTTTAAATTAATTACCACCTTAAAAGATCGCGTGCCGTCATTAGTCTAAGTTCACTCGAAACTCTGCAGGGATCAATTACGGAATTGCCTCAGAAAAAGTGTTACCAAGGATTCAGTTGAGTCCAGCTCTTTTCACGTGCATTTTAACTTATTCTTTAATTACTGCTTTGAATTTCACGTTAAGTACTCTCTTGCCTTTCGTGGCAGGTGAAAAAAGTTCTAGTTATCAGCTTTGTCTTTACTGGCCTTATATTTTGGCGCTACGCTCTCAATGTTATTAGCGACTTTTTAAGGTGAGTAGAAAATGGTTGCATGATGAAATAGTAGACATGGTAATTCGTGATTCCAGCCGGAATTTTTTATTATACCGCAGCGAAAGTAATTTTTCCCCAATGGAGATAAGATTGCTGTGTTTAATACAAGACTAAATGGCATAAAATATCTTTGACAAATGACATTGTCTACATATACTACTACATTAATGGATACCATGGTATGATTATAAGGGTAAAGAACAAAGTTTGAGAAACTGCTTCAAATATACCATGGAAGAATTATTTTTGTTCGCCGCATTTACACATCCTTCTGGTACTTTTTCTAACGTTTACTTGGTATTCATTTAATCCTTTTATTATCCCTATCTCTACCTTTCATCTTTTACTATTGATATGTTTTTATTTCACCTGTCCTGTGACGGGGGTTTGGAATTTTTTATTGGCATAAAAGTAAATTTGAAACGAAAATAAATTGCTTTGTGGTTCGTCTGCCCTGCAATAAAAAACGCTTCGGACTGGGAGGAAATGGACAATGATGGAATGAAAGACTAAAGAGGAAGGGAGGAGATAAGCCCGGTATTTGCATTAACCTGCTCTTAATTAAAGGCTACAAGGTGATCGAGGTATTACGTCCCTTCCAACTGACGGAGTACTACACTTGAAGTACTATCCACGAAGCACTCCAGTGATGGACCATTTACCACCACTGCCGAAATTTGAGCCCGAGCCCTCAGGATGGAAATCCAGTACTCTAACCTAGGCCCGAACCTGAAATAATCAATTAATTATTATAGGTAACTTCATTTCCAGGCTCGAGGTAACCATACAAGTTACCTGAATTGGAACAAATAGTCGACTCATTGAATCACCAAACGAAAACTCCTTTAATATATCTCCAATATTCTTATTGGTTATCTAAAACCTTGGCAAACGACATTTCTGAATTATTAGATCCTTTCCTCCTATCGGGTATTCTGGCTAAGTGGGGTCTATTGCCATTTACTGATGAGAAAAGAGTTGATCACATTCTGACCCAATAATCACGAGAAGCAATTTAATCGCACTTAAGTGAAGTAATTTCTGAAGGCAGGCCTACTTTTGCAAGTTTGCTGCTGTCGACAAGCGTCAACTAACATGCAGGGGAAACTTTAGTGCTAACAATTTCATCTATTGAATGGTGGTAACGTGTAGGTCTCTGAATCAGTGGCTTATGGAGAAGTTAGAACAGGAGAGATGGAGGTGAGAATATTATCCTCATATCTACGAAGTTAGTTTGAATCGCGAAGGTAATAGAGCTGGACGTAAAGCCTGAGCTATTGCTGCTACACTGACTTCGCGATGTTAATTGCGTGGCTCTTCTAATTACGAGTGAGTTCGTTTCCATGCAAAACTTTAATGAGAAGGAATATTTAATACTCTTGGGAATTGATAGGTACAACGTGAGTTTTCAAGGAGGTTATTATGTTGGATTCAACGAGCGACTTGGAATATTTCACTGGCATTTGCCATTGAATGAAAATAATTCTTGCTTCTGATGTGATTCTAATAAAATTTAGTTCTGATTGTAAAGTATGTGAAATATAAACTCTAAAAAAAACTTTTCAAGTACCTCAGTTGCCATTGAAATACCTATTATGTTGGTACCATCTTGATCTGAAAAAAATGCAGCAAGTTTCTCCAAGCGGAGCTTCTTAAGGAATCACTGCTGTCCCTGGGATAAGGGTCTCTTCACATTCATGCATATTCGGTATTGATACTCAAATATTACTTTAGTATCAGCATTCCCACCAGCCATTGGGTTTACCACCAGGTGAGGCAGAGATAAACACTGAAAAACTAATGTGAAATAGTTAGTCACCTCAGCAATTTTTGTCTTTATATATTAATCAAGTTTATCACTGCGCGTTTTTTTATCTCTCTATCTATTATGTTTTTGCCTAGCAGTCCATCAGTTACAGTATATGTCTGTATCTCAAAGCTTTCGCCTGAATGCATTTTTTTACCCTTGAGAATGCTTCACTTAAGACTTCAGAATCAATTAGCACTTCACCATTTTTCCATATACACTTATTCATCCATTCAGGGTCGCAAGGGATTTAAAAAAATATATTCCTTGTGTTAGTTACGAACGGACGCGTTATCATACGGGATAAATGGGTGGCAAAGGACCGAGATGCAATGTGATCGTGGTAAGTGACGCTTGGGAGGGATATGCGGGATGCTACGAAAGGACGGTCGGATCCCGGGAGCTCCCAAAAAAAGCCAGGCGTCAATATTTCGAGGCGTTCTTTCAGCACACGCGGTTTATGCGAGGGATATTTCACGGTGTATCGGGACTAGGCATCGTCATGGATGAAAAAGGTCGGTCAAGTAAGTCCACGCCACAACGAAACCTCCAGAATCAAGTTTTATCCCTTGTGGTCTCACTTATTTTGCTATATGTCCATTCTTCCAGCTTTTCCACGCCATTTTGGTTGTGGATATTTCCGCACTATTTCTGTGGAGGATTTTCGACGCCATATGGTATGCGTTATGAAATGTCTCCGAACCACTCCACTCTCTCATATATTTCGGAAAACGGAGATATGTGGTGTATTTTTATTTTGCCATCGAAGTGAATGATTATTTCCCCTGGTTATCTTCTTGACATACAAGTTTTACACTGTATGTATTTTTATTCCATGGGATACTTTATGCTATCTTTTCAAATTAGAATTTAATTGTTCATGGGAATATCAAATACGTACCACCTTCCTGGTCGCTATAGTCAGGTCGGTAACGGCCTGGAAACACAAAAGTCGCAAGTGTGATTCTCTCATCTGCGATAATGCTGTGTTTATCTTATAACTCAATGGCTTAGGCTATATGGTGTTACGCAACCCCAGTAGTTAAAACTCCTGCAACTGAAATCCATCACTCTTTCCTGCCATAGGTTCCCTATTGTTTTTATGGTAAAATTTTCCTACTGATTCCTACTGATATTGTGTTGTGCTTGAATAGGTACGAAAGTTTTTTCCTCGGGTGGAACTAGCGTGTGCTGTTTTTATACTACTGCTTTAGAGATTTAGAGAAAGGCCTCATATCTACACAGTGCTGCCTTCACTCCTGACTCCAACTAATTAGAATGTTACAGTGTTAGACTAACTAAACATCTCCATCGCTTTTATTCTTCTGAAATCGTGTAAATGCGTGCATAATGTTTTCAGTCAAATTTTAAGAGTAACGGAATTTTATGGAACAGAATTTAATAAGTTTTACTCTTCAAATCAATAAATGGTGCTTTCAACTTGACACGATATTAATTTTTTACAAGAAGCAGTATTAACTACCTTTTTGTACTAAGTTTTATAGTGGAGTACTTCAGATTGTTAAGTAAAACTATTTACCTCATAAGGTTCAGTTATGCATAAATGAAACTATTAAAATCTTCTATTTTTTATTCTCTCTCGAGCGTATATTTGTTTCCAATACTGCAGACTTCACAGAAACTTAAGCCACAGCGCATAATTAAATGAAACAAAAATCCACTTTAATTATATCGTAATCGTATTAAGTAACCGGCATCTCAATAACCTTTACATTTTTCATCTTAATAAGCGATGCCTCATACTGTTATACCCTCTTCCCACCGCTAGAGTGGACTACTTTCTAACTGATTCGCCCGTGTTTACGGCTTCGCATCCTGACGACCCTGTTCAAATCCAGGATGTGGGAGAGATTTTTTCATTGGTAAACCAGTCATTACTTGAGTGTTGTACGGAGAGCACTTAAAGTTCATTATTCCGTTCGTCGTATGGGACATAAAACTGTGGACCCCTTGGTTCCTTTCGTTAATAGGAGGCTAATACCGATGCCGGGTTTCTCTCCACCCTTCCTTCGTTCCCTGAAAAATCCTCCCTCTACCCCTACCTATCTCTAATGGCGCGTATGGTTTTAGAAGTTGGTCGCCTCCCTTGATATCAACAACACCAAAATGATCAAAATAAAATTCTCTTGATGGCTTATGTATAATTTAAGGTTGTGTTTAACCTGAAAGCTGATCAGGTTGGTGAGAATAGAGATCACTAACTACTAAGCTCAACGGCGAGTGAAATTTACAGATCAGGTTTGGGGATGCCAGTGTTTTATCTGTGCCACCTGCGGTTTTCTAGTATAACCAGATAGGAAAAAAATATCACAGGTAGGAAAAAACTAACACAGTTTACCTGTGTTTGGCTGGACAAGCCAAACCCAGGCTGTGCTTCGAACCCTTAACCTCCTGTCAATAGCCCAACGCTCTATACACTGGGCTACCACGCTGTCTTGGCATATGTATGTCTTTTTATGCGGGAGTTTTTCTAAGTATGTTATTCTTAATTAAAATGTTACTCTATCGCCTAGTTCACCAAAATTATTCTGTATTTTCAGTCTGTAACCAGTTCACCCGAGGAGTTTTTGCCATGCTGGGTGCCGTCAGTCCGGATTCCTTTGACACCCTGCATTCATATTCTAATACATTCCAAATGCCGTTCGTCACGCCGTGGTTTCCAGAGAAGGTAGGTAGAGCCCCTCACGTATATGCCCATTGTTCATTTTTTGATCCCTTTTTATGCCTACAAGGCCGACGTGAATGGTTATTGAATGTGGTTATTGAAGTCATAAATATGTACTCTGAACCTGTCATGACCTAGTTGGAGGCTCAGAGAAAATACGCACCTTCGTCCTTTCTTAGTGGAATTTATTTTTTAAATATATTGTTCCCGTTTCAAAAGGTGTGAGTTCTGTCAGAGATTTAACTTATGAGTAGGAATACTCCCAAAATCCTATTTACTGTGGAGCCCACGTTCATATTCTTTTGTTGGGTAGCAGTCATTAGTATTTCGCGGAGAAAACATACCCGTACAGCGAGAAAGTTTTTTGCTCCTAGCTACACATTTCCAGCGTTGCCGATGATATTTGCATATTCTCAAATGACTTTACGTAAATGACCCTTACGTAAAAATAATCGTATTTTCCATTTTTAGCGTAATACTTATTGTCATTGAATTTTCTAAATTTAAGTCCTAGTTCTTATATTTATGTCCCATAGTATATATGACATTTTTAACAGCTTGTATACAGATATGCCTCACAAGACGATAGCTTCCGTCTTCCAAACAGGTGCTCACCCCATCCTCCGGTTTCTTGGACTACGCCATTAGCATGAGGCCAGACTACCACGGCGCCATTATCGACGTAATGCGGTACTACGGATGGAAAAAAATCATCTACATGTACGACTCCCATGACGGTGAGTAATTATTGTGCTCATATCCGTAGAGTGGGCGTTTTAAATGATACCCCGAACGCTTTACCTTTTCTCGGGGAGCGGAATTTCCGACTCATCTGAATAGAAACTGTTTCACGCATGATCGTATCTTTCTCTTTCCTCAGCAAATGCAATGCTTTTGGGTTAGCATCTACATAAGCTTATTGTTACAGCATCTTTGCATTCTTTGTGTTAAAAATATTCGTGAATAGGTATCCTAGATTTTCTTTGATCATTTATGGATTTTGCCCTATTAGACTCGGAGTAGACGCTAATACTTTTTCGATGATATACATGTGTTTTTAGCCTTACGGAAGAATAGTGTGCATAATATCATGAAATATACTTTGCATTCCATCAGTCCTGCCTTAAACGAATTTAGTTTAATTCCAGGCCCCACTCTCCTCCGTAGTATAGTTTGTTTCTTTGGTGTTCAGGTCTGATTTCCCTTCGTAAAATTTCAGTTATGATAAAAATATATACTGAATGGAAACTAGCCGCAAAAACCCTTTGACGTTACACGCTGATACGTATAAATGCTGAAATTACCACTCAGAAAAAAATCATTCACCTAGATCGGGACTCGGACTCGGGACTCGGATCGGGCCTCTTGAAGTCATGTACTTTTATAAGTTAAACTACGAATGCGTGATTGATGCTTTAAAGGAACAAGGTGTTAAACGAACTGCCTAAACGAAGAAGCCGTAATCGAGTGCAATGAGCATCCTGCTGCATTGTATGTTCGGCAGCTTGTTAGCTTTACTGGTCAAATCACCTGGCTGTAAAATATGCTGTGTTCCGGATTCGAGTCACAGTCAAGGTGAATGATTTTATTTCTCTCTAGGGTCTTCTGGTCTTCTCCTCACTACGCCACCTCTTTCTGCTAGCGTCTCACTAGCTAATAAGCAAAGTACTGAAGATAACTTTTCCGGTATAGCAGTCATCATAGTAGATTCCGTTGAATTTACGTGGCGCTTGGGTTGATGCGCGTCGCTTGTTGATGCTTCCATCTTTTTTCCTTCCTCTTTCTCAAAATGAAAGCTAACACTTGGATTTATGTCCGAATCAGTAGCAGAAAGTCGTCGAAATGATATATTTTAGTCCTCCCTTGAATATTAATTATGTAAGCGATGGTGGAGGCCGATGGTTTATAGAACTCTATAGCAGAGAAAAATTTGCGATTCCATTTAACATAGAATTTACTGACTCAACATGTTGCACTACACCATTTTCTTTCAGGGATAGAATTACGAGTTTAAAACACCAGTACATAGAGTCACTAAGAAGCATAAGTAGATTGGTGGGGGTGATGTGAGTAAACCCACTCCTTATCACGAAGTCCCACCATTCCATTATACTTAAAAAATCGTCTTATTCCAATTGCCATTTATTTGTTCCCCTCGTTGACCACTCTGACTCGCTAGATGCCAGAATTTATTATTTATTGCGTCAGAAAATTAACATACCTCATTGAAAATTGAGCAGCATATTTTTCTTATCAAGAGAAATTGGAAAAGGTGTTTTGAGAATAAAGGATGCACTTTTTGTACTTCAGGGAGACTTAATAGAAGAAGAGTATGAATCTTCACAATTTAAACCTTTATATGTAAATGAAATAAAATAAGTATGGATTGAAATTCATTGGGAAAATAAGATCTGAGTTGTAAAAATGTATACCAGGCTGGCTGTAAAGGCTGCTGAAGAAATTCAAAGAAGAATAAAAGGAGTATTGAATAAGCGAGGAAACGGAAGGAATAGCTCCGTATATTTATATGGCATGATGTAGCATTAATGGGGATTGAATGTGGTATTAGTGTGGTTCAATATGATTCTCTAATGTTCATTTTTTCGTGTTTACACATTTTTTTATCTACTTTGTATGATGTGGATGTTTCATAAGTCAACCAGGACGCGTTACATGTTTCGGGAATAATAAAAAAACTACCTGACTCAATATTTTGTCATCTCAGTATTTCGCTAATGATTGTCACGCCATTACGTTGGGCTTAACTCCTAACTTCCCCCTCGGGTAGCATGTTATGAATAGGAATATTTCGGCAATGATGGTAGCGATCTCACGTATTTTTCCTTCATCCCGAAGCTTTAGCCCGAGGCGAGGATACAGTTTGGTACACTTACTCTGATAACTATGATGATATTACTTACATTCTTCCATATTTCAGCGGAAGAAGCGCATTTCCTGTGAAAATTCAGTTGATAAATGTAAGTTGCTTTTTTCCAAGTCTCACTTAATGGACTCACGCCGTGATATTAAAAACTGGCACGCAACACGTAATTCCGCGTCTCCCTCCAGGAAGTAGAAATGATCCGTTCTTTGTAAAATATATTTCACCTGAGCTTGTTTTGCTTTGGAATAATCAACAGAAAGACACCTGTGACAGTCCTTGATAAAAATTGAAAGCGATGTACCGCTCAATGCGTCAACAAGGGCTTCATTTATTTTTCATTGCAACGAGTTATTGGGTATTACCTGCTGACATTCAGTTACATACTACGTGTACATGATTTATCAGCATGGGGTAACAATATATTTTTCTACGTATCAATTGTAGATTGACGTTTTGATCATCTATACTAATGAAAGCCGAATGTTGTTTATTGTCGGCCCATCTGTCCTGTTCATCCTGACTCTCCTTTATCTCGAAAACTGTTCCTTCTAGAGAGTTCATGACCTGCATTGTATTTTTGGAATTATGTTAGAAGGTATACTGAAGGCAATATCACTGCTGATTCGTGCAACAACGTCGGCCATTTTATTTGGAATATACATACCGACTTCCAAATCGCGGTACTCACGGATCAAATGGTTGCTGCACGCGTAAAAGCAAAAATATTAAATGATGGAAAGCACTAACAAACGCAAAAGTGGAAATAACCGCGAAAAACATTCCCCAAAAATAATAACAGATGGAAATAAATTTGTGCTTCAAAAATGTGTGAAATCAATGGTATAAAGTGTAAATATGCAAACTAAACCCATGTATATCATTTAAAAAAATAAATTTATACCAGCTTTTAGGAATGAGTTCATAACGGAATAAAGCTCATTAGTACTGCCCTCTTTGTGAAGTAAATTTATGATGCCACTGCGATGAATTTATGGCATTAATGCACATGCAAACTGAGAATCCGTGGATACGAAGCGTTTTGTGCCGAGGATACTGGAACTAATCGTTCCCCAACATTCTGGTTTCAATTAGTAGTATGCAAATTCCCCCTCCTTGTACCTCGTAACCTATTTGGTTTCCTGCTGCCCCAAAAGTTCAGAAAACTATTCCCGTTATTGTATAGGCCCGGATTCAAATACTGACATTTGTTACTATTTGTTTACATTGGTATAAATTAAATTTAGAATTCCGGAAGAGAATTTGAGCCAATGTTAGCTGCGGAGCACAAGATCGGCTTCGTCATTTTATGAAAAAATTCAAAATTACTTAATAACCGTGGGTATTTATATTTTTTCTCCTTCCCGTTGAATTTTTACGGCCACCTTCAGCAAGCAAAATTATATTTAGAGTATTATTGCCTTCTTGGACGTGATTTAAGTTCCGTCGCGTTTTGTTTTTTAAATGTATTTTTTCTAGGGATTTGTTAGGGATTGATTAGTTTGAGTTAATGACATGAAATTATTGCTTTTTTCTTTTAATCACGTTTTGACACTACACAATCAGTCCTAACGCATTAAAGTTTTTCGTGAGTAGGTGTTGCGAGTCACTTTGTGTGAATAATGCACTTATTGATAGCATTTGTGTATCACTTGCATTCTATAATCAACTTTGGCTAAATAGAAATATCACACTCTCAACTCTATTGCACGAAAATCAAAATCAAATACGCTTAAATTTTCCTTTAAAGAGTCTGAGAATAAAGGCGTACTTACCTCTCTAATGAAATGAATTGGATCTCTTCTTGAATATCATTTCCTCTTGAATTATGCTAGTTGTGTGCTAATTTTTAGTAATGTTTCTCACGTTGCATCATCAAATCCCAACCTCAAGCTATCAAATCACCCATCGAAATCATTGCAATGGTTTAACTTATATAGTTGCTGGATGACTACATTTGTGTATGCAACATGAATTAGGTTGGCGTTGGTAATAGCATCATTGTCAGGCATCGCTGTGTTTCTGGCTAATACTTATTACCTATATGGATTTAGTAGTCTATAAATGGCTCGTAACATTTACTAATCAGGTAAATTCCCCCTCTTTTAGGAAACATATTGCTATATGAGCGAAGGAATTATTTTTGAATCTACAAAGATTGGCCCCTTATGTGACCCATTTTGATATAAGCATTCATCAAATAATGCCAAAATAACAATATATCTCTCGAAACAGAACTTAGTGAAAATTTTTATTGTTTGTTTTTCTTCTATAGATAGATTACTTTAAGGTAATCGTCTTCGAAACAGCAAGGGAATGTGGCAGGGGAGAATCAGGCACCACCGTGCATTAAAAATTCACTGTAGATCTTTTGTGGACAAATTGTTTGCAACCTAGCAATTTTATTGATTCTTTTTCCTGCTTGTCTTAAATTTTTTTGATTTTTGGCAACCGTAGAGTAAAAGAAGAATCAAAAACGGTGAAAAGGAGAACAAATGGCAGCTGCCAGAATGTTTGCTATATTCTCGATAGGTTTACTCTTCCTTAATATAAGACTAATGTTTAAAGCCGTAAGTTACTTGAACAATCGTTTTATAGAAGAATTAAATATTAATTTCAAATATATCGTTAACTAAGTCTTAATAAACGTGGTTAAAAGAGTGAGGTGTGATACTGAATCACCAATGAAAAAAATGAATTGGAGTAAAATTTAATCTCAAATTCATATAATTACAAGTTTATAAATTCTCCTAATAATTTCCAATTTAAAGATCTCCTGGAGAGGGAATCAATCCACGGACCTTTGCCTTCCTTTGGAAATTTTCAACGCAAACTTCGGTATTCCATAGTGGCAAGAGTAATATCTTCCGGTGGGTTTCTTATAGCACTCTGCGATACATTATTGGATCTATCGACGTGGACGGTGGTATCAGGGAAGGCACTCTCATGAGTGCCTTCCTTCTCTCTTGATGGATTGATTGAGAGGTAGCTCCAAACATTGCCCTTAGGATCAGGAATTCTTGGTAGTATTGTGGTGTTTGGATTGAGCTGTGGGCCGGGAATCGGTTCCCGACCTGGGAAACCTTTTCACTCCTGTAATTTTGAACGCAATCAACACCGTGAAATCGTCTCTTGAAGCATGTTCATTAATTTAACTCATAAATAAGATAATACTTTTATAAAAATAGCTTTGAGGTCAGTAAATTCAGGAAATCGTTGTCATCTCCGAGGTAGCCCGACAATCCAAAGGCCGATTAGTTCGATTACCATTTCAGAGTACTTTTTTCCTCCTACAATATCCAGCTCAATCCTTCACCTCAATCGTTCACCGTGACAGGCATCGTATCTTTCAGTCAATTTCATAATATGAAATAGAATTTTTTCTAGGATCTTCTCGTGCAATATCCCTGAATCTGCACCATCATCCCGGCTCCTCTCTCCTTTCAATGATTTTTATCTCTTGCAAAGCTAATTACCCGCACAATCTAGGTCATCTGCGAACGCTTACCAAAATTTCGCGTGTCTTGGTGATCAAGGAAGCCGTCGGAGTGGAAAAGGGTCGGCGGTCGGCGTAGGCGGGGGTGAAGGGGGGTGGCTTGTTGTTGTTGTGCATGGAGGAGAAATGGGAAAGGGAAGTGGAAGGCGTGTCGTGAGGGAGAGGGAGGAGGGGGTGCGGGGAGAGGAAGGGAGGGAGAGGTGGCGAGGAAGTGTACACCACGAAGGGGCGGATGCGTGTGGATTCGGTTAGGAGCGGCCGAGAGGAGGAGGGGTGATCCGTCTCTCCTCGACTCCCGATGAGAATGGGAGACGTAGGCATGGCAACGCTGCATCTCCTCAGATCCTCTTCCTCTCTCTCCTCTCCCCCCTCACCCCCTCCCCTTCGCCCCTCCTCCTCCTCCTGGGATCAATACACGCAACCCCGAATGCTTTCCTCCCTCCTTTCCCCCGAGCCGCCGCCGGGCCGATACCCTCGATTCCCTCCACCCTCCGCGATATTTCCTCCCAATCTTGATATTTTTTTCCAAAACAATTCGAGAAACTCTATCCTTTCGCCCCTTCCAAATCCCGCGACATTTTCATTTCGACTTCTTCCGTGGAAGTCGAGAGATGAGTTTTTTTCATCTTTGTTTTTTTTCTGCCTCTTTGGGTACTTGGGGGATTAATAAGGGTGGGCATGCAGAATGATACTCGATTAATGGTCTTGTTCTTTGTCAGTTATTGGGATCAGATTGTCGCTTGCTAAAATTTCTCGAAGATTTACGAATCCCGTAAAATTGTATCACTATCGCGTGGCATGCTTCTCCAAGCCATTCCAGCTTCGCTCGTTCAGAATAACTGTGAAAAACGCCGAATTTATCACAATTTGGTTCTTACTGAGCAAGATATTCTTTGGATATTAAAGGGCCGTCATTGAAATACGCCATAATTATTTCTTTGCTCATACAACCAACTATTTTCGTAAACTGAATTACAATTCCAATTTTAATTTAATGTAAATTTAGGAAAATTATCCCGTTTTATCATTGTATATTGAGAGAGAGACTAGCACATTATAGTACCGAAGTTGCTGCTTTTTTCATACTACCATTGAATTTGTTTGAAGTTTTCAATAAAAATAGAATAAGTAAATACTTCAGAAGTACCCCTTGTATGCACACTGCGATCGTGATGGTTTTTATGATTTACTCTGGAAAGTTTCCTGTCTCGTATATCTGGTTGATGTAAAGTCCCCAACGAACTTGGATCACACGTTATACATGAATATGTGTTTTCCAGATTGACATCTTCCAAATGCACAGTTGTCACTAATTTTACGCATAAACTGTGTTCTAAGGTTAGTCACGTTAAAATACAATTTAGTCCTAGGTCTTTTCATCACTGAATCCAGATTTAGTCTTTGACTTTCCCGTTTAGCTTTTGACGAAACTTAATTTCCGTTATATTCTCATAGTCTGTGGTATTCTGCTTATTTTTAAATGACGATTTAACTCTTCTTGGGTTGTAAATAAACAAGAAAACCAGCATATGATGAATCAAAGTTTGGTAATTTTTTGCTCGAGGTACTATAAATTCAGTTATACGTTTTAGGTGATGTTTTTTAGTTTTTCTTCCATAGTTGGATCCTTTTCTTTTTACTCAATTTTCTCCCGAAGAAAAGGGTATTGTTTTATTGTAAATTATTCTAATTTCAATATAAATATTGAATTTATAAAAATTTAATTTCACATAAAATCTCTCCGTTGCAATACGCTTTGAATAATAAATAATCCTTTAGTTTTCAAGTAACGTTAAATCTTTACGTCTTATCAATTTCTTCGGGATTAATTTAGTAGAAGATAAGGTTTGATTTTCAACTAACTGGTAAACCATGGAGCAAGTCGCCCGGGTCATGCTCGTATCCCCTTTTGTGGAGGTTCATCAGTGGCGTTTTCGATTTTTGCTTGCTTTTTGCCTAAGATGTGACGTAAATATCTGAGAGATCTTGAAGTAACGGATACCAGTGTGAGGGGCGGTGGGCAAGGCCAATTCTTCCGGTCTCTGGTGGTAATGTGAAGAGGTGGAGGGGGGTGGTTGGAAGATAGCCCGGATCCTAAGTACGTGTCCATTCAGGTTATGGGACGAGTGGCTCCGAGATCGCCCTTTAAGCACGTGATGGGGCGGAGAGGATCTTTCCTAGAACTAGAGGCGAGACTCGGCTTAGGGGAGGCGTCCGTGGGCAAATATGATTCGTGGGTAATCGAGTCTCCGCTCTTCGGGGAGGCGAGAACGGGACGGAAATGGAGTTGCGGGGCTGCAGAGTGACATTGGAGCGAGTTTTTACGGAGAATTTCTTTTCCTTCAACGTCAGCCCTTTGAAGTCCTTTCTTCTTCCATCCCAGATGGATAGAATGTTCCGTCCCTTCTATACTCTTACGCATCGTAAACCTCCTTAGTACTGCCTCCCCCTGCCCACTACTATCCACTCCATCAGGATCTCTCACTCCATCAGGGCTCTTTTCACGTGCTCCTCCATAAACCTACCTTTTCTTCAGCACTCGGTCACTCTTTTCTTCCTTCAACGGCCCTTAGTGGGAACTAGTTAATCCGCATTAAATAATATGACTAGTGGTGTAGTATAAGGTATCCCGAGTGCATACGAGTGGTTGCGCATTCAAGACCAACGGAAGAGTCTAGAAAGAAGTCCGATACGTACCGAGCGCAGCTGCTCACAAATTAGTAATGAACCAGAAACTTGTCATCACCTTGGACGAAAAGTCCTTGATAACCCCAGGAAAAATTACTACAAATAAGCCGAGGCAGTTCTAATAAGCGTCTTTAGAGATGAGAACTGATTACTTTGCAGCAAATGTGATCGTGTAAATTGCAGTTGTCGCCAATATCCTTCCCGCAGGAAGTATCCATGATTCCTGGGCATGTCTCATTCGGCAAGTGCCTCAAGAATAGACGTGTCTTTGAGGTGGTCATTTAGGAGCGGACCGAATGGAACAACATTGTTTAGATTACGTCCGAACGGGAGAACGAAATTGGTTGACGTCCACACCTGTCACATACCTTTCCTTAATATCGGAGCCATCCACATTCTCCTCTCCTTTAGAAGCAGAATACCTATACAATGGTTAGCAACTGCTTCCCATGACATTTTCGTATTCGCAGTACGTTGGAGTTATGGATTGGATTATAAGATTTTGGTCTGACCAAACATACAGGCAGACCCACCAAACAGTTCTCAGTTTACAAGTTCATGGGACGAATTTAGAGTAACAACGTGCCATTGGGTCGGATGGCACGGTGCGCTTGCTAGTGCCCATTTGCAACCTCTCTCCATGAATTCTTCATTTTCATTGGGGATTAAGCGAGACAACGCGACATCTCAAATCGCGAAAGGCTTTGGAAAATGTGTTTACGCGCCACGTAGGAAAGAGCCTGGATTTCATCTCTATCCCTGTGTCACAAGACATCTGATTTACCGATGATTTATATTGCTTTCTTCTTAAAATTCTTTCCAGTGCTGTCGATCGTAAAAAAGATCGTTTTGTCCCTCGATTTTAAGAATCATGTCAAATCGAGATTTAGAACGCTTCCAATCTATTGTTCACCTTCGACAGTTTGACATGTAAGGCATTAAAATATGATGCTCGTAGCATTTTTACCACATCCATTTCAGCACACTATCGAACATTGGTTATTCTCTCTCCTTGTCATTTTCCGTAGAGCATTGAAGATTTCTCTCCTCTCCATTTGGATGAGGCGGCATTCCTGGCGTTCATTATCAGAAATGTTGAATAAAACTAAAAATTTAAAACTAACTCGTGGAATAATGAAGCTTCCAGTTGATTTCGGGTATGGAAGTAATTTTTCTAAATATAGTTGCGAGAAAATGGTAACCATAACCAAAAAAGTATAAGTTTAGAAGTAATGGGGGAGTGCCGAACTGTCGGACTAGAGAAGTGGTAAACATACAACTTTTTTCTTGTATTTAAAATTCATAGTGCGCTCGAAAAAACGAGATAGTGGTATTAAAATTTGTTCCGTCATATTTAGTGCAAGGGAATACCATTTAAACATTTATTTGTACTCCTAGAAATACAGAGAGTTTGGCACTCGAATAGTGGTGGACCTTATCGCTAACGAATTGCTGTCGATGAAAATGCAACTCGAGTTCTCCCTAGCTCTGGTAATAAAATAGAAGAATTTCCAGAGTTCCTGGTTCAACAAGGAAGAAGGAAGCAATGGTAGCTTAAGTGGTAATGCACCTGGCTGGAAATCAGGGGGTTCAGTGTTTGACTCACGATCAAGGTGGATTTTTTTCTTTATGGAAACTCGGCTAATGTGCATTTCAGCGGGTGACTCCGCTAAGAAATTTGTGGCTAGTTCGCAATCCTTGAATCTGGTTAAAAAAAAGTTACCTCCTGTTTTGAGGTATTCACCTTTAGTTCTAGTGTTCATATCTTTTCCCTAAACTTGAGCTGGGTGAGTTCACTGCCATGGATTGTAAAATATTGCTAGCACGCAATTGTTTACATCCATTTTTATTTGGTGTAGTGAAAAAGTCCCTTGCTGTTTAGCTGATTCCCAATTGTTTTTCTCTTTATAAGATTTCTGTTATTCTTTCCCGTATAACTAATGCCTCGAGCTCTGTTGAAACTGTTTACGCAGAGAATTCTATGCAATTAAATGCTCTGTTCCGCAATAGTGCAAGTCCTGACCTTTTTCTCAGAACTTTTGCGCCACTATTGCGTATTTCACGACAATGAATAGCGTTATCCTAATTATCCATGATTTATCTTAAATTTGGTAGTCATTAGTTAGGATATGCAATAAAAGGAGTATGAAGTAAAGAGGAACCTTCAAAAAGAACTTATCATCTCGTTTTTCATTATTTCATTCCTTCAAGTTTGGCATAGCCGTAATGCGCCGCTTCCTTCATCTACACATCTTTCATTCTCTGGCCTTTCCTTGTATTTTTAAATGGAAATCAATTTTTATCGACTTCTTTAATACCCGCCACAGAACTCATTCCTCACTGCGAATACTAAATTACTGACTCCCCTAAAATTCATTCGTATTTCATACGTTTCTTAATTCATTTGATGAATTGTTACTCATTTTCTCTAAAGTTGTATTAACGTCAAGATGTTTCGCGGACCAAATGCTGGAGACCATTTTATTCCATTGTGAATCCTTACTAGATAAAAGTAACTAGCTACAAATTTAGTCTTCACCGTCTCAGTATTTAGTATCCTCCTTCGCAATCAGATTACCTCATAATCTGGCATTCACATTAGTATCGATTTTCCTTTGATCAAGCTTCCTTGCGAACTCTGTCGGTATTTTAAGAAGAATGAAGAGTCGTGAAGGGCCATTTCCAGGAAATTTTATCCTCTCGAAGCTGCTCATTTCACACTTGAAAGAGCATTTCATTTTCCCTTGACCTGGTTATCCTATATCAGAAGTTATCCCTCATTACTAATCCTGCCAAAGAATAATATTATTTTACTTTAGATGAGTTTTTATCAAGATAACGCAGAATAATATTGATGAGAGCATTAGCAACCCATCATTTTCAACTACCAATTATAATCTTGAAAAATGGCAGATTGAGAAAATACGAAACACAGTAAAACAGCAACGGTAGCTCTCCAGTGGAGACAAGCTACCAAAGGCAGAAGAAGATTCAAGTGGTTCACTAATTAACTGTCTGTTTTCTAGTCCTCTACTTTCCAAAGACCACAACTTGAAACTTATATTGCATACGTTATTAACATACCTTCCGAATCAGATTGGGATGCAATTTGGATTACTGCATGGCTTAAGATTGCCAAATCGATAGTCAATTCATAGTCATCGCGATTCATAGAAAAGGGTTAATTTAAAAAATTAGAGGCAGAGATAATTTTAGGTTGAAAATTTTAAGGCGTGACGATTGTCGTGAACGTAATATGGCACAGTCAATGTTCTCATAATTTTATAGGTCATATAGAGTACTTTACAAAATCGGAACTCTCAGTAACCTCGACATTAACTTAAGCGTCCACACGAACTGCCAATCAACTTTAAACAGACATAATGAGTCTTAAATATATCCTTGTATCATCATCATCATCATCAAGGATCAAAAATCCTAGGAATGGTTTGACGCAGCCCTCCACTCGATTCTTCTATCGGCCAACCTCTTCATATTAACGTAGTTCCTCTCTTTCACGTCCTTTACGACCTGTTCTATGTAACTCATACGAGGCCTGTCTTTTCCATTTTTCCCGTTCACTTTTCCTTCGACGATTGTCTTCATCAGGCCATTGTGTCTTAAGATGTGGCCGATTAAGTTGTCCCGTCTTCTTTTTATAGTTTTCAGCAGACTTCTCTTTTCTCCCACTCTTCTTAGGACGTCTTCATTTGTCACTCGATCGATTCATTTTATCTTCATCATTCTTCGATAGCACCATATTTCGAATGCTTCCACCCTTTTCTTCTCCGCTGCTGTCATCGTCCATGCCTCACTGCCGTAAAGAAACATGCTCCAGATATAAGTTTTGATGAAGTGCTTCCTTACTTCCAAGCTTGTATTTCCAGCTGTAAGTAGATTCTTCTTTTGATAGAATGCCCTCTCTGCCTGGGCTATTCTACTGACTATTTCTTTCTTGCTTCGTCCATCGTTGGCTACTCTGCTTCCCAGGTAACAGAACTCTTTCACCTCTTCCAGTTTCTGTTTTCCTAGTATAAGGTTGGTTTTGGCCTCCTCTCTCTTGCTGCACACCGATATCATAGTTTTCTTCTTATTGATCTTCAGCTGATATATGGCCATTGTCCTTTCCATGGCTGTTAGCATCTTATTCAGCTCCTTCTCTGTATCTACTATGAGAGCTATGTCATTAGCGAATAGTAGCATGCTGATTGTTTCTCCGTGGATATTCACTCCAGAACACTTCTCCTTGACTTTATTGATGGCTCTCTCGATGTAAACATTAAAAATTACGGGAGACAGTGCACAACCTTGTCTCATTCCTTTCCTTATTTTTGCTTCTTCACAGCTGGGTCCAGATTTTATCACAGCTACTTGGTTTTTATACAAACTGTGGATAATTCTTCGATCAATGTAGGAAACTCCAATTTCTTTCAGAATATCAAGCATTGAATTCCAATCCACGTTGTCAAAAGCCTTCTCTAAATCCACAAATGCAATGAAGGTCGGTTTGTTCTTGTCCATTCTCTTCTCTATGAGCAGCCTAAGGGCCAATATTGCCTCTCTTGTACCCTTCTTTTTCTGAATCCACATTGATCTTCAACCAGGAACTCTTCTGCTTTTTGTTCTATTCTTCTGTAGATGATCCTTGTCAATATCTTCGATTCATGCGTCGTCAGGCTTATAGTCCTAAAATTTTCGCATCTCTCCGCTCTCTTCTTTTTGGGAATAGAAATAATTATGTTTTTCTCGAAGTCCCTGGGTATTTCTCCTGTTGAGTACATGTCGCAGATGGCCTTGTAAAGATGGGCCAATGTCCTCTCAATAATTGGAACAGGGGCAAACATGTGGAGCGAGTGTTAAAAAATTTTTTTTTTTAACCACCGTAATATATATAACCAAAATTAGGATGAACCCCATAAATGGAACGTTTTGTTTAGCAATCAATCTTATGCTGAGTACTGCTGCTAATGAGTAAATTTTAATGCTAATCAATGGTGAGCTGTGTTAATAAATTATTTTTTCTC
The DNA here is from genome assembly GCA_933228895.1 of Platycnemis pennipes. Lineage (NCBI taxonomy): Eukaryota > Metazoa > Arthropoda > Insecta > Odonata > Platycnemididae > Platycnemis > Platycnemis pennipes. Next base: position 104,308,656 of record OW121851.1, read on the forward strand.
TTCACTGCTAACAATATTTTCCCATTTCATCGTTAATGTATTTCTAGTTACACCTTCCTCAGAGTTATCATTACATAATATCCCGAAGGTTTGACGGTTACGAATTATTTATTTTCCTTCAAATAAGATGATGTAACTGTATCAGAAATTGGTGTAATGATTTCGCTAATTTTTTTAGCCATAAATGGGATGAGTCTAAAAAATATTCTTCCAGACTAATTTTTAGTTGAAATTCTCTGTTGAAAACGGCCTCTTGATAGATTATTCTTAGTGACCGATCTTTTTTATTCCTCAATTTCCTGATTAGGTCTCCTAAGGCTACAGCAGATATACCAGTCCCTAAAGCCAGGTAACGAGTCCATTCAAGTGGAAGCCGTGAGGCGCATTCAAAATGTATCAGAGGCGATTGACTTCTTGCATAGCTTGGAGGAACTTAGCAGGTAACCAAAACATTATTGCTCAATCTATCAATTTTGGATATTTTTTTTTATCTATTAGGGAAAGGATGATATCCAGATTCTCATTTTTATATTTATATGATTCTTACAGTTCCTTTAACACACTAAACTTTTTTGTCACTGGCATTTACTTAAACTGTGTATAATTGTCAATGACTACATAAAATTTAAGGTGACTGTGAACTTTAAAAAGAACGCAAAAATGAGAATGCACTTCTGCTCAGTTTTTATTCATTTGTCAATTATGTATCTGAAACGATGAACAAGTTAAAAAAGCTTCGGATCACAATAAACTCATTTTATTTCAACTTTAAGTGAAAAGTTTACATTGATTTGGTGTCATAAATTTCAGAAAAAAAGATATAATTGCTCTTGCTGGAAAAATTATGTGTGATGGGTTACTAAAAAAATGCCTAGTAAATTACATTAAAGTTCATTAATTAGTTGCAAAATTGCGATGATAGAAAGTTAGTGCTTTCATTCATATAGTTTTGAATTGCAAATGGCAATTGCTGGAGATTTTGACTCATTTAATTGATATTTTCCGTCCCCTAAACAAATGCTTGAAGCAACACTTGTACGTGTCGCAGGTTGCATACGTGACAAAAAAAAGCCACATTGCTATTTGGGTAAATTATAATTACTGAATGTAGTGAGTTTATAGTGAGATTTTAGTGAGAGACATTTATAGTGAGATTTAAAAAAAAATAAATGAATATCTTGAGATTTCATATTTCAATTTAATTTCATATTTCTGATAATAGGATTGAAATATCAGCTTGTCAACAAAGAATTTTTAGTCAATCAAAAAAGTAGATATAGCACGAAGTTTGTATCTTGTAAGTATGCAACCTGTGAATCGTATATGTACTGCATTTGGCATATTCTGTAGGGGTATGAAAATCACTGATATGATTTCGTGGAAATATGAGCGGAAGTCACTTGGTAAGGACAAGCCCTGCTTATCGCAAAACAAAGTTACTCTCGTATTCATTGTTCTTGATTCTCCCTGCCACTCCTCCTTCGAATACTTTCGCACCCATTCTTCGTTCTAACCCCCCTCACTTTTCTCTCTTTATGTTTTCCTATTCCCGTTCCCCTTTGTCCAATTATACATAAGGTGGTATCTGTCTGGAATCTCCACCTGATGTTGAAGGTGCACCTCGAAGTTTATTAAATCAAAGTAGAGTTCTAGTGTAAAACTGCATTTATTTTTAAGCGTACCATGCTCAAATACCACAACATCTCTCCTAATTTTTTACACTTTATCCATTACTCACAATTGCTCAGGAATGTATCAATTAATTGTCTTTATTTTCTGGCAAGCAGGCAAAACTTTCTTTGACCAAAGTTTCAGATATTGAGATATTTTACAATTATTCAGCTTACTTTCATTATAGAATGCTCATTATAATGTTTTGTTTTAAATCAAATAAAATAGAGGTATTTTCTTCTTTTCCCTCAGGTGGACTCATAAATATGTAGTATTGGACTGCCCAACAGATATGGCCAAGGACATCATTGTTACTCATGTACGGGATATAACACTTGGAAAGAGAACATATCATTACCTCCTCAGTGGACTTGTAAGTTTTTTGTGGTTCTCGATTGCCAGATCAAACTATGCGTTTATCAAACAGTTTTACTAACTGTCTTTGTGGCAAAAATAGTTAATAATTAATTATCAACTGTGCAATAGTAAAAGCTTTTTAAAATAACTTACTTATTTTCAGATGAGTAAATGGTTTTTATCCTATCACTCGTTTAGTTAAAAATGAGTTTTTTTCTTAATTATCTACGTGGAAGTGTTTCAAGGTAATTCTAGGAATTTTCCTGTCTTGCATGATGAATTTTTTCAGCAGTAGTCTCTTGTGACCATAAAGTGATGCCTTGTGACCATACTACCTCATAACTTGGGACCATACTTCTCATATCACAGGGATTTGTTTATTCATGTTCAAAGAGTAGTAACATCTAATGACATATCCTGATCAATACTTTATGGGTGGAATTTTTATTCCTAAGAAGATGATTAGGTACCATGGAAATTCTCTTTGTTGTGAAAATAGGTAGACATTTCTTTTCCGTGAAATATGGTCTCACACAATCTGTTACTTCTGACGTTCATCCCTGAAGCTTTCTTAATGACAACACCTATACAAACTGTGTATTCATTTTATCATAGTATGACACTTATAACTCCTTCAGAATTTAAATCATTTTATTGAGGTTGATTTTATTGATAATTTTCTACAAATCTACAAATTCTATTAATGTCCCATTCTCTTCTTAATTACAACACTATGAATTTTTTAAAGATATCATACCTATGTGATCATTCAAGTTTTTTTTTAACTACCCTTAATCAATCAACAAACTGAAATATTAATCATGAAAAAATGATATTTATAGTATGAATCATCAGAAACTAAATATGCTTCAACAATCATGCTTGTTTAAATAAGATTTACTATCATGGATTTTAATTATATTGCCTCTGCAGATAATGGATGATCGGTGGGAATCTGAAGTAATTGAATATGGTGCCATTAATATAACAGGATTTAGAATAGTGGATTTATCTAAGCGCCATGTTCGAGATTTCCTTGAGAGCTGGAGGAAACCTGATCCAAATGCTCCACCTGGAACACCGGCAAGGGATACTATATCTGTGAGCATTCAACTATTTCCTCAATTAAAAAATAACATTTAATATATAGGCTATAACCTAGTGTTTTTCTCTTCGTCCTTCAAATGATGATTGAAAAGCCTAGTCATAATTAAGCTCAATTACTTAATATATACTTTTGTTCATGTTTCATCTAATTTTGAAATGCAATGAAAAATTAGCCTAAATCATGTTGAATGAAGAATACCATATTTAATCATCTGTTGTAAGTTGTTATCCTAGTAATTTTAACCATCCAGTATTCCAGTATTTTTTCTACATGCAATGAATAATTATAATAAGATTTCCATTTCTGTGAAAATGATATCTTTATACTTTCATTGCCATGAGACCTCCCTACTGGCAATACTCTAGAAAACGAAAGTTGTGTAGTCTTTCATAGTACTCACTGTGATGAAATATTTGATTTGGATAACCTTAACTATCAATAAGTGGAACTCAGAAGCATTGAAAATCAATATTTAGCAAGGGTGTCTATATTTTAAGACATAAATACTTAGCACTCCATGGAAAACCATCTTGTGGCTGATAAATAGGTATGATCTCAAAATAACAGGCAATAAAAGAGGAGATCTCCAAATTTATGGTAACTCAAAATAGGATTTTTACAAAGCTCTCTCTTTTATTTATCTATTTTCCTTAGGCTCAGGCTGCTCTAATGTATGATGCCGTGTTTGTGCTTGTTGAAGCTTTCCATAAGCTACTCAGGAAAAAGCCTGATCTTTTCCGAGGAAATTACCGAAGAGGTCAAATATTCAATAATGGCAGTCGTGGTCTAGATTGCAACATTTCCCGTGGTTGGGTGACACCCTGGGAGCATGGAGAAAAAATTTCAAAGTTTTTACGGAAGGTAAGTTTTTCTGAACAATTGTATTATCATTGGCAGACCACATATCAGTTGAAAATATAAATTGAAATCATCACTGCCTTATTCACTTGGGGCAGAAATTCAATGGTAAATGCAAGAAACATCATTTTGGAGCAAAATATCCTCTTAATTCAGTTTATTTAGATTCACATTTTTATTTTAACCCATTGGAAACCCAATTTTACTAATTTTCCTTTCTACTGGGCATTTTTTATTTGTTCCTTCCAAAAAGCTTGTCAGGTAAAGAACATTCACTAGTAAAAGAGAATAACATATTTTTAATATGATACGGTGGCTATCTTCTTTCTTTAGGCACGTATTTATTTTGAAAATATAAATTATTTTATGATTTCATCTATAATTACAACACTTCATGTTTTGATTTCCCTAGTTTTTCAGAAAATTTCAACTAAAAACTGGAAATATGCTTCACACTGATTAGTTATGTATTAGTATTTAAAGGAATAAATTTCCTTTGAAAATTTATTTCAATTATAAGTCAGAATTATTATTATTGGACTTTGTAATGATTAGGTTAGCAATTTATGATGAGCATCCTTAGATAAATAGATTGAATTTTAGGTGGAGTTCCTCACAAGGAGCCCTAAGGCACTCAGACCTTTTGGTCTCTAACCACTATTTTGGTGAAATCACTGATAGAGGCCAATTGCCTTGCTAAAAGCCAGCAAGTTCCCCATAGGGATTTCCCGAATCTCCCTGGGTTCCATGCATGGTATGCCCAAGAATCCATTCCGAGTCCTCATCACAGCATACACTTGCATAATATGTGGGATGTGATTTCATCCTCTTCTTTCCTCAACCTGCATCAGTGTGAATCTATGATTTTCATGAAGTGTAGGCTCCTCATCACTCAGTAGTGCCTTGTAAGGACTCCCATAACCATTCGTAATTGATCCCTGTTAAGTAAAAGGCGTCTTTTTCCAAACCCAGGCCATGGAGTTACTCAACTGTGCATTTTCTGAGCAACTTCCTCCTTACACTATTTCTATTTTCAGATCAGCAAATTTCCTATCTCCCGTATATTTATACTAATTGCTCTTTCTTTTCCTCCCTCATCCTAGCTTGCACAGCATTTTACCATCACCACCAGCCTTCAATTTCCCATTGTTTCTAATTACTTCCAACTACTTTGCCTACTCATTTTCACCAAAAGCTTTCTTTCCTCTACCATATACTACTGTTCACCATTTACCCTCCTTTCATTCTTTTTTCCATTTTCTGATATACCCTAAAGCCTCCACTCTATAGCAGGATTTTCATAAAGATGAAAAATCGTTCACCTTGGCCAGGATTCAAACCTGGATCCCACAATTTCACACCAGGTACTAAAGCCATTTAACCTACCAAGGCTTCCTTTTTCATTGAGAAAAATTTAGAAAATTAGATTATTAAAATAAATATATAAAAATTGGAAATTTTAGATATTTTACGAGATAAATATAAATTGAGATATTAGCAGAGAAGAATGGCACCTTGGTAGATTAACTGGCTATAGCACCTGTCATGAATTGTGAGATTCAGGTTTTAATCCATCAAGGTGAATTATTTTTTCTAAGTGGAAATTCTCAATTGTTCATATAAGCAGGTAACTCCATTAAGAGTTTTCTTAACTAGTTGGCAATCCTTGAATCCTCCAATCTATTCTCATATTCTCTCCAAAGGGAATGGGTCTTGGATCCATAAAACATCACATTATATAAAGCTCTTCATTAATATTTTCCTTGGATTTTTAATCATGGTTTTTGTCACAAGCTCTCCTCTGCTGATAAATGCCTCTTTATTCATAGCAATTATTCTCCTAATTTCATGCTACAATCCCCACCTTCATCCAAAATGCTGCATAAGTAGAAAAATTGTTCCATCTGTTTCAGCTAATCCCCTCCTATTTTCATCGCTTGTACTTTTTCCTTAAATTTATATTTTTTTTAATTTCCTTGAAATTAATTTTCATTTTGAATACCATGCTTAGTAATTTTAAAGCACCTAATTGTTTTGGTAATCCTTTAGATGCCTGGCTAACTGGCATACAATTAATGGTAACCCTAATCAATTTAATTAGTACTTTATTTTTACATTATTCCCAACATCAAACTCCTCCCAAATTTCCTACACCAATCTCTTTGTGTATCTATTAAAGAGTACAGGTGGCAGTGGACAACTCTCTGCCCTGTCTTTGATCAAATAGTTTCTCAGTCAGCTAAACATTTTTGTGCCATGTGAGTCATCATACTGTCTATTTGTATGATTCTCATTTACAAACAATCAATTATTTATTAACAGTAAAATTCTTTAAATAAAAGGTAGGTACCTATTCAGAAACATACATGATATTTAGCTATAAATATTTTGCTTTTGGCCTACGTGAGAGATAATATATCGTGGCCTGTGGCACTTCTCAGCCTGTGAGGAAAAGCAAATATACCCACCCTCAAGCACCTGCAAGAGAGTTAAAAGCTGCTTTTCCTAATGTATTGTGCAACCTTAATTGTTTTCCACAATTTTGTGGCTAATGGAAACTGTCAATTTTATATTATTTGAAATTTCCTTGCTATTATCAATAAAAGTGGTGAAATAGTTATTCATTGAAGGGTTGTTTATCGCAGCCCATCCTACTAATCCATATATTCAAAACACTTATATAGCATAAAATTTGATTCTAGACTAAATCTTACTGTCCTAAATACATATTTAAAATTAAAATGACATAGTTTAATTTTTAAGCACTTTTTCCTATTCCTAGGACCAAGGAAGTTGACACATTATAGTATATGGGTCATTCCACCTCAATTCAACAAACGTTTGTCCCTTAGGGTCTCAGATTTTGATAAAAATTGGTGTATGGGAACAAAATCAACTCAAACTGAATACCCTCAAACAGTTTCGTGAAAAAAAAATTTTTGAGCGAATTATGCGTTTTAATTTTTTCGCATTTTTAGCAAAAATCCGAGCCTTAAATTATATTATCACTTATATCTCCGCTTGTAATTGTCATACAGCAATGATTAATAGCTCTTTTTAAAGCTTAATATTTATTGAATGCAAATATATCAAGAAAAAATTATTTTCTTCTAAACCCTATTGTTGTTAATTACTAATGTTCAAAAAAGTGTTAATAAACTTTTCTCAAATACACCATCTCAGAATCGGCCGAAACTTTTTTTCCGTGATCTAAACATACCCAGCTAACTATTCCAAAAATAAAATTTAGTGGCAATTCATAAATGCGTTTTTTATAAATATTTAAACATTTACAATCTTCTCTCGCGCGGCCCGTCGGCTCCCCCCCTTGGAATACATGCAGCGGACACGCGATGCAAGCCTAAAAATTTCCTAATTGCTCAATGTCGTGGCTATATGAAATAAAAATATATTATAAACTATAAATGTTCTCAACAATTGTTATTTGTTATGTTGAATGGAGAGAAATTTACCATTGAGCCCCACTTAAGTTTCGAGGCGGATTAGCCTTTTGTTGAGCTAAAAATCTGTGACAATTAATATGAAAAAACTTTTTAAGAATCTTCAAATATAATTCATTGATGAGATGAAATGAAAATAAATTAAAATAATGGAATTTTTGCGTCATTTGTTCTAGGAGAAAAATTTCTTCGTTTTTGCTATCTCACTCTTTTTATCTCTATAGACAAATTTACTGCAAACTCCGATTTTAGTGTTAAAATGTTTTTTATCCATGGATGGCTGCATGGATGCAAAAACATTTCTTTTTAGAGAGAGCTACGTTTACGGAAAACGTCTCAATGCACGAAAAGCTACAGCTGCAGGCTCTCGACTCAAATTGAAAATGAAATGTTTTTGCATGGATAAAAAACATTTTAACACTAAAATCGGAGTTTGCAGTAAATTTGTCTATAGAGATAAAAAGAGTGAGATAGCAAAAACGAAGAAATTTTTCTCCTAGAACAAATGACGCAAAAATTCCATTATTTTAATTTATTTTCATTTCATCTCATCAATGAATTATATTTGAAGATTCTTAAAAAGTTTTTTCATATTAATTGTCACAGATTTTTAGCTCAACAAAAGGCTAATCCGCCTCGAAACTTAAGTGGGGCTCAATGGTAAATTTCTCTCCATTCAACATAACAAATAACAATTGTTGAGAACATTTATAGTTTATAATATATTTTTATTTCATATAGCCACGACATTGAGCAATTAGGAAATTTTTAGGCTTGCATCGCGTGTCCGCTGCATGTATTCCAAGGGGGGGAGCCGACGGGCCGCGCGAGAGAAGATTGTAAATGTTTAAATATTTATAAAAAACGCATTTATGAATTGCCACTAAATTTTATTTTTGGAATAGTTAGCTGGGTATGTTTAGATTACGGAAAAAAAGTTTCGGCCGATTCTGAGATGGAGTATTTGAGAAAAGTTTATTAACACTTTTTTGAACATTAGTAATTAACAACAATAGGGTTTAGAAGAAAATAATTTTTTCTTGATATATTTGCATTCAATAAATATTAAGCTTTAAAAAGAGCTATTAATCATTGCTGTATGACAATTACAAGCGGAGATATAAGTGATAATATAATTTAAGGCTCGGATTTTTGCTAAAAATGCGAAAAAATTAAAACATGCATAATTCGCTCAAAAATTTTTTTTTCACGAAACTGTTTGAGGGTATTCAGTTTGAGTTGATTTTGTTCCCATACACCAATTTTTATCAAAACCTGAGACCCTAAGGGACAAACGTTTGTTGAATTGAGGTGGAATGACCCATATACATCTGGTATGCAGTTGCTAAAATATTTTCCAATACATTTGATCTATTCTGACACCACATACATTTATGTGTTTATACCTCAGCATTTTAACTGTCCCTTCAGTTGCTAATATGAGAAGTGGCTGGCTGTTGCTCTTCTCTCTCATTTGTCCTCTTTAGTTCTCTTTCAAGAATGTGGGGTTTTTGTTAGAAATGTTAAAATGAAATTTGATAAAAATATGCTGAAGGATTTTTATTTATAAAGTCATGGTTATAGGATATGTATGACAGTTAATTTATGTTTATCATTCAGCATTTAAATTTAGGAAAAATTTTTTCATTTCAATTTTTAAATGCCAACACCATAAGATCATTATGGTATTATGTATTAAGTGCTAATCAGTTGGCTATCTGGTTATAAGGGTGAAGAGACTTCTCCCAATATTTTATCATAAATGAATGCATATCTCTCTTTTGCTAATTTTATATGTTTTAATCCATTCTTTTGATGATGTGCCTACACAAAATAAAAATTCATTTTCAGGTGGAACTTGAAGGCCTCACTGGTGAGGTGAGATTTAATGATGATGGACATAGGCAAAATTACACACTTCATGTTGTAGAGATGACAGTCAACAGTGCAATGGTCAAGGTTGGTGTGGTTTTCAGTACCGTGTTTCTTTAGGGTTAAATGGTATCACTCATGCTAAGAAAGGCATCAGGTGGAGTATTGAAAATATTGGTGATGCCTCATAGTTCATTTGCCATTGTTATTCCTTCTCATGCTTTCTGCCCTTTGTGAATTTTGATTTTCCAGTGAAATAATTATCCCAAACCTGATCAGATATGATGCCAAGGAAAATATTATTGGCATGTGAGCGATTAGGATAATTGTGTACTGCTAAATTTTTCATCATCAGTAATCTCACCATAGTTTATCAATATAATATGTATACAAATTAATTCACTTCAATAGCAAAACTTGTGAAAGGTACTACAATCAATTTATAAATTTTTATTGTCTCTTTCAATGAATACTATTTTTTCATCATTATAGGTTGCAGAGTGGTCAGATGAAAATGGTCTCACACCAATTGCAGCTAAGTATGTCAGATTGCGACCCCATGCAGACATTGAGAAAAATCGCACATATATTGTAACAACAATAGTGGTGAGTTGAATTATTTTATGCATTAAAAAAAATCTTAATTTCCTGTTTCACAAAAGTGGAATACGCTTGTATATTGGGAAAAGTCATAATTATATGATAGATAACTTTCCAAAGTAAAAGGACATGTAACATGTCTTAGGTTGATGCATGTAATATAGAAAAGAGCAGAAAAATTCTAGAAAATACTTAAGTATAGACTCAGTCAATAAATGGACTAAATAGTTCTGTACAATTCATCGGAAATTGCTATATCACCATTAGAGCATTCCATCATGTCATAGTAAGATTTCTGGCCAGAACATTCATTATTTCTCGCTTAAAACTTTGCAGTGTGGTAAATATATAGATCTTATAAATGGACGAAAAGGGACCATTCAGAGAATATGAAAATGGGATTGGAATATATGCACGTGATATGCGTGTTTATCTTCTCATGTACTCTCATTCTTCTAATTCTGATGCTTTCCTCCAGTGCTGCCTTTGCATTTTTGGTTAAAGGCTTTTGTTTAGGATGTAGTCTGCTTTTCTGAATGATTTAAAAACTTCACTTTAAGCCAAAAAATGACACTAAAGGGAACCATTCAATGATTAATGTTTAGCACCTTATAAAATGAATAATATCACCTATCAGTCTGTGTATTTCCTATGTGCTGAATGCCCACATCAACATCTGTGCTACATGGCAGCGTTAATGATGTATTTTAGCTAGCTATGTAGTCTTGAGCCAGCTTAAATTATTCTGTTCATTGTCTTTGGAGTACTAGGATAACTTCATTGTCCTTCAGATAATTCTTTATGCTCTTCTATGCACGTTAATGAGAGCTCAAATGGCTGGATTACCATTCTTATGCTCTCAGTAAGTTTAAAATTTGATATGTGACCAGGAATATTCAAACCTTTTTAAAAATTGTATTCTTTCTATTAATAATATTTTTGTCATATTTGCAAATTTGTATCATTATAATTTTCTTTTTCAGGAAGAACCATACATAATGCTGAGGACTCCAGAACCAGGAGAAAATCTGACAGGAAATGATAGATTTGAAGGCTACTGCAAAGACTTGGCAGATTTAATTTCAAAAAAACTGGAAATAAATTGTGAGAATATTTTTTATTATTCTTTTTTAATTATATAAAATACAATATTAAAATTTTATGTCATTATTTTTTACTCTTCATAATTTATTCTAATTTTAAATTTATTTTTATGATGTTATATGCAACTTACTCTTTAGTTCCTTTTCTGTCATGAAATGAATTCAGTAATGGTGCTTGTTTAAGCTGTAACCACCTCAACCTAACTCTTGCGTGGAAAATTCAGAATGATGTGTTTTGAAGATCCACATTTATTCTGACCAAAATTGTTTTAGTATTATAACTGAGTGAATATAGCATGAAAATTAAATTTTTATGGTTATCTACTTCTGATTTACTGAATGTCCTTCCATACTTATTACCTGTCTCATGTTTTTCCCTTTTGGTAAAAAATATGGGATTAGTGAGTAGGAACATTCGGACATTACAGGGATGAAAATAAAGGGAATCAGGGAATAATCAAATACATTAATAATATGAAGAGGATCAGACTTTGAACTGTATAAGTAAATAGCAATATCCTACTGCTATGTAAACCTTTTTTCATTTCTTAATATTTTGATCTTGTAATTTGTTACATTTTTATAGAATATGTAGATGCATAAAATATAAAAAGATTTTTGGAGACATAGTTTATCATGCATCTTACTGTGGCATGTCATTTTAATATTTCCTGGCTATAAAAACAGTCCAAAACCTTTCAATGAAGTAATATGACATGTCATAGAATCAATAAGGCCAAGAATAAAAGGCCATTTAGATAAGGAGGATTAGTAAATAAAGGTAGGAATTTTCAGGTAATGACAGAGAAAATAACAATGGCGTTAGAGGTACCCTGATGATGAAGGTGAAGTTACCCATTGAATTTGAATGGTTTTCAATATAATCTAACTCAAAACCTGAGAAATCCTTGAGAGCTCCATTACCCAGGAAAACCTGAGATTTCTCAGCATTAAAATTAATGTAGGGCTTACCAGCACGCAAGCCATAACATTTAGGTAGGTATGTACCATAATTATCCTACATTTACTCTAATTAGATTTATGTTTTCTTCAGGGAAAATAAAATGAAATAAAAAGTAAAATCAAAGCAATGGGTAAAAACATATCAGGACAACATGTATATCAGATGTGGTGTTATGATGAATGTTAGTGTTACAATGTATTTGAACAATACTTATAACACCTTCACATTTTCCTGGATCAATCTAAGAACAAATTCTGTCATTATAATTTCAATGAAAGAAACCATTACCATTCATATGCCTATAACAACCAACGTTACTGACACGAATAAATAAGTTTTCAGTCCCTTCTTGATAGGTATAGTTAAATAACTCCATTATTAGTATTTAAGTGATAACCATACTTCTCTGAATGCCTTAACAGTATGTCTTATGATATGTTCTGCAGATGAATTACGAATTGTCAAGGATGGGAGCTATGGAGCTGAAAATCCTGATGTGAAAGGTGGATGGGATGGAATGGTTGGTGAACTTGTTAGAAAGGCAAGTTTCCATAGGTCAACATGGTAAAACATTATCCAATTTCATGCTTCTGTGAAACATATGGCTTCTTGGAACTTCATGAAAGCAGTAATTGGTATTGTTAATTTCATCATTGCACTCTATTTTTGGCAAATAATTATTCCATCTTGTTATGTGTTAACTTTTATGTGCTTCAAAAACTTATCTAAAAAAATAGTGGCTTGGATCAGACTTGATATGATTTTTACTGGTGATTATATTGCGTCCAACTAGTAGATAGCCATGAGAGATTAAAATATTAACATAAAATGAATTTTTTGAGTCATAAGAGACAGAGTCAATTGTAGAGTATTTAAATTGCTGATAGAAATTGAACTTCTCAATGAATTTATTTGAAATAGTGCACAGTGAAGAAATAATTAATTAACTTGGATCCATTTATGCTTTTTGAAAAATGAGATGAACATACATATAGAAATGCAAACATTGGTTCTATCTCAACCATATGTTTCACAGTTGCTTCTTTTATTTACATTTTGTTCTAAATGATCAATTTAGGCAGTTTTAATGTGCATGGTAATATGTAAATAATCATGCTTTTTGGTGTATTTTCAAAATTAAATAATTTCCTTTGGGTTGTCAATTTTATCCAATTTTGCTTTAAGTGTTTCTATAAAAAATGTCCATATTTTTTATAGTCTTATATGTTAGCTTTAATCCACTTCATGTTTATCCTGTATATTACTAAGCTTGATAACATTTAAATGAACAGTATCATTACACTGTATTCACAGCATTTTATTTGCATTGATTCTATGGAAATGGGAGAAAATGTATTGCAAGCTTATATGATCCAGGTTTCCAATCATGCCAGGTCCGTGTACCGAGTCTTCCATGTTGTAGACAATTATTTCAGCTCATAAAATCAGACAGGACCATTAGCACTTAAGTAAAAAGGGTAACTCATCTCTTATTTTAGAGTTGTAAAAACAAAGCTGAATAACTATTATAATTCAATAATAGTAATATTTATTAGACAGTGGAACATTCGTGTAGACCAGATACGTACTTATACAGGGAGTCCCCACATTTTGATCACATGACACTCCACAAAACTACAATGAAAAGTGGAATGCCAGGGAAGCAAATCACAATTTTCCTTAGATGCGAAAGGTATTGAGTTTGTAAATACAGCGGAAGCCACATAAAACCAGTAAGACATAGAAGCTCAAAATAGCAAGGGATGACCTAAGGACCTTTTATTTCCCTATGATTTGTATATAAAATAAATCAGTTATAACGAGAGTAACAAGTTGCTTTCACATGGGTGGTTCGATATTACGAGTATTAAACAACAACTTGCGTGTGCACAAGTTTGTGCTCATGACGTCTATCCTTTGGATGAAAAACTTTTTCCGCACAATCAAGTGTACATTTACAACATTCCGGGCATACCCATATGATGGGCATTTGGATTTCTCGATTATTTGTGTGGTTTTCGTCACTTTTTTGTTATTCTCCCGGTTCAGTTATCAGTTCACTTCCAGAGCAAATTTCATTGCTGGGAAACGTTAGTCATTAGATCTGAAAGCAAAACTTTGTTTCATTAATTATACAAAAGTGGCGAGGTAGCAGGGCATTATTATCAAAACAATCATGCAGCTGGACCTAGAAGTCATTATGCCAGAAGATATTAAATGCTACTTGATGAAATTCAATTTGGAAAAACTTTTGTGTATGGCCTTATTTGCAACAATTGCAATTTAGATTGAGTATCAAGAAAATATTCAACAAGGGGAAAGATAATTTTTCTGGTATCCAAATATTTTGCTGATAACGTCCATCGAATTCATTAATATTAGTTGCTGTAGTAGTAGTAATTACTTGCTGCCATGACGTATTTGGAACGTAAGCTAGAATTAGTATGGTAATGCACTGTGCCCTAAGGGTCATAAGCTGACATTTTACATTGAACACTGATCAGTCATCATCTTAGTAGTAAAGTACCAACATGTCAAAAAAGTTGCTCAAGATGATGGAGTAGTGGAACTCTGGTATCATATTTTGCATGATGATTCAGTGAAACAGCAAAAATTGAAGCAATAAAAAATGGGGATCTCCTGTATATTTAACTGTCTGGACTATATATAAAAGTTGTATCTCATGAACTTACATTATGAGAGGTACAGTAGACTCTCGATAATACGAAGTCAGCGGGACCAGAAAATCGACACTTAGTAATTTTGAATATTTTCAATAAATCGTTAAAAAAATGTTATCTTTGTTTTCTCTAACAATTGTTGTCTTCGGCAACGCTGTATAACTTTTTTGGTCATCGTAAAGATCGTAAAGTAAGTACCTACTTGTATTTCCGATGCAAATTTTAGTTGGCAATCACAGTGTTGGCAAAATTTTGTCCCAATATCAAAAATGTATATAAAAAATTGAACATTTTGTAATAAGAGTTTTATTTTCGGAATCTGCAGAGAGTAGAGACAGGCAACTAATATGGATGCTAAATATAGACATTTGCTTCTAACATCTACGCATTTATGATGGCAGCTGGCCTAACCTTGGTTTAGTTGCCCTCTATCACCTGATCATAGCTAAAACAAGGATGGAACTAAGCCTGTTTCCAGAAAAAAATCATTCACATTTGTGGTGTCTTCCGTATCGTCAGCTGAATAAATGATCTTGGGAGGCAATATTGTTTCTTTTCTACTACTTAGACCTTATGACAAATGGGGCGTGACTCAGCATATTTTCCGCATCGTCTCCTCAAGTATTACATGACGGCCGGGGAGAGGGCCAACATGGGGAAAAGGGTCCGGTTGTGGAGAGGGAAGGTCCCTGTTTCGGGCATATATCTTTATCTGTCTTGGTGAGCTTGAGGGGGGGTGGGAGTTGGGAAATGGCGTCACTGGGATGGGCATGCTTGGCTTAAGGGTGGGTCTTCGAGGGATGTGGGGGAAGGGGAAGGTAAAAGGATGGTCAAGAGGTGTCAGAGTGTGTGAGGAGGGGTTGAAGATCCACCCGTAATCAAAGGATGCCACATCCCTGACCCTCCCCATTCCACTCAGCACCTGAAGTTGCTCCAATCATCCATTGGCACGTGCCCCCCAGGGTTGGAGATCGCTTACATTTTGCTAACATGAAAACAATTTGCACATCATCATTCAAACAACTGCTCAGAGTATCTTCCCTAGAAGCCATTTCGCCTTTACTAACCCTTCCCTTACATTCACTGTAGTTAAAAACTTGCAACTTGGTGGACCTAGTAGTAAAGCTATGACTCAGATTGTATTAAAATTTCATTTTTCTCAAAGTGCTCTGCTTTCATTTATTATGCGTCAAAGTTGCACATGGCACTAAGAAAATGGTACCATGTTTTACTCTATCAGCAAAAATAATTCAAAATTGTTTTTAAAAATTAGTATCCCAATTGGTAGAATAGAAGACAATATTATCTAAATGAGGATACCCATAATGTAAATTTCCAATGAACAATTTCGGAGTTATTAATGTTTAAACTTGAGTCTACAAAATTTTGGTGTGAACAGCTGTTGGAACAGCCCCTTCATGGAGAGCTGAGCTAGGAGTGCCCGCCTTAAAGGATGAGGTAGGATCCACGGAGGATTTGAACTGCCATAATTCCAGGCACATGGCAGTGAGCATGGTATGTGCTGTCACACTTTAATCGTCATGTTTTAATCAAAAGAGAACAGTGTACACTATGGAAATTCTTGTAACAGTTAAAACAAAAAAATAACCACTCCATTGGATAAATAGCATTGACTACGATTTCCATATTGCTCAGGGTCTAAATGATATGCAGAGTTTCATTCGGTAAATGATGGGGAGAGACTGGCATATGTGGGAGATGAATGCTCTACTATTCACGCATTTCACTTTTGATGCACCATAATCTGCAACACTAATTTGTTAGATGTCTACACCGGAATAAATAGTTAAGCTGAGGCAGTTTTTCACCGAGGTTCATAAAAATGAATTCCTTTTGTTCCTGGGGTCCAGGCCCAAAACAAATAATTTTAAAAAATTCGTATTTTCGAAACTTCCCTTTTTCAAACATTGTCATGTATTTACTAAAGGCTTTTCGTCAACACTGTCAGTTTTGCTTTGTATTATCGAAACTTCATATTTTCGTGCTTTGTATTATTGAGAGTCTAATGTATTACTTCATTATTAGTGATAGAATCTAAAATAAATCAAGCACCATAACCAAATTTTCACAATTACATTTTTTTCTTCGTCATTATTATCTGATGAAGGAAAGGTGTCACATCACAGATGGGAGCAAAATATCAAAGTATCATGATGAATCAGAACCAAACCAAGGATTAAATTTATTTCTTACCTTGATTCTGTATGAATGTATTCAGCTCTTACTAATATGCTGAAGGTGTTAAATCTCTCGAAGCACTTTGGATAGCTATAAATACCATATTGTCCTCCTCACACATTATTTTTCGCATAATTTATTGAAAAAATAAATAACCTTTCTATTACTTCTTATACAGTTAACCATAGAGGGTATAAGCAAACTTTGAGTGAATAAGGCAAACAACTGAGCCAAATTAAAGTTCAAAGGAAAGATATTTGGAATTCAGCTTACTGGCAGCATGCCACCTGCAAATCATTTAAGTACTGTAGTTATAAAGCTTTAAATTTTATATGGTCTTCCCTGCCTCACCCATTTTATTCACGTATTTACTCTACTCTAAAAATCTCTTTTTCCCTCACCTGTTGCTCTGAATGAGAGATTGATGCTAATTTTCCAATAACTACATTTTAATAATTAATGAATAGTTAAAATAATGTTTTCTAAAAGAATATTGATTTGTGTGGCAGGGTGTAATGCAGGGCTGCCCAGATGCTGGAAAATGCACACGTGCGCACAGGTGCACTGCGCGGTGCATGCACGCTAGGTAGCCCTGATATACAGTTCTATGTTAGGTATCTCCTCAAAAACTACTGAACCGATTGAGCTAAAATTTTGTAGGATTCTAGCGTGTACACTAGAAGGGGCTATAGGCTATTTTAAAAAAGGCTGAGGGCCCGGGTGTGATTTCTGGCGCTAATTATGTATTTATATTGGTTTAAATGGACTTTTTCAATTTATGGTAGAGCAAGAGTTTTTTCTTTCGCTCAGTAAAATAACAATATTAATCGATTTCTTTCATTCTTTCTGTATTTAATATGAAAATGTTTTAACTTTCTTATTCTTGTAACCGATTTACACTTTGTCGTCGATGTTTTTAAGAAATGTGTAATTTACGTTGAAAATTACTGTTTCTTTCGGTTCTTTTCTGAGCATTGCTAAGGCCTTTACCATTGTCCTCTCCGATAAAATCCGAACCAGTGCACCGAAAACCACCCAGCCCTAGAGTGAGCCCTCCCTTCGCGTGCACGAAACTCTGTCATTGTTTGCACCTTGCACGGGTTCACTGTGTGGTGCATGCATGCTGGGCAGCCCTAGTGTAATGTATAGTACACCACCAATAAATGCATACTAAGGTCATATTATGCTGCCAAGGCTCTGATCTTTCTAGTAATTGATGTTCCTATTAATATTCAATTTGTAATCTTTCTAGAGAATCAAAAATTCAGAGAAGCACTGCTTTTGTTATCTTTCATCCTTATTATCAGATTCTCTCATCTCCTTAGTTTTTATAGCAATTAGTATCAGGGGTAGAGAGGACCAAATTTGGAACTGAGGACTGATGAGTGTTAAAGTGAAAACTTCATTTAGAGCTAGTACAAATATTGATGCTAGGATTTCCCCCTCATATAATTTACTTGTATTAGAAAGATATTGATTTTCTCTACAACATGAATTTTTGACATCTCACTTGGATATGATGTTCTGTTCTCAAAACTTTCAAACTCCTGCAAAGAAAAATATTTACCAAACACCTCATGTGGATGGGTAACCCTGAAGATGAGTCCGAGAAACATTGAGTTGCTGTGAATATCTGATACCATTTGCTATCTGATATATCCAATTATGAACGAATTCAAGCATGTGGTAACCATATGCTAAGACCCTCGGAGCTCATATGCCCTTTAGGAGGCAGATATTGCTGTAGCACCTATGACAGTGACAGCTCAACGCCAGCGAGTGCTGGACTTCTCGGAGCACTTCATGGAGCTGGGGATCAGCATCATGGTGCGCACTCCTGCAAGGCGTCCCCCAGGAGCCTTCTCTTTCCTAAGCCCCCTTGCCCTTGAAGTTTGGGCTGCTACGGTGGCCGCTGGACTGGTTGTGGTCACAGTGCTGCGGCTGGGCTCCTTCCTCCCCTCCGCCCAAGTTCCCCCATCCCTCTGCCTCATGGTTTCCCAGCCAAGCTCTCCTGGACCATCCAATTCTGCCACGCCCCCTTCTTCTTCCTCTGCCCACACCCAACCACCTGTGTGTACATGTCAACACTGCTATCACTCCCGAAGGATGTCTCTCTCCTTCTATTCCAGCCCCTTTCTCATCACAAGACCCTCACAGGGTCTTGGTCTTAAGGACTGTTTTTGGTTTACCCTTGGGAGTGCCTTCAAGCAGGGAAACCTCATTTTTCCCAGGTACTGACTGGTGTCTGAGTGGCCATGTTGACTGCAGGTTTCTTAGAATATAAGACCTCAATGGTGTGTATATGGTATCACTCTGGGAGCAGTCTTCTTAAAAACTTTACTTACATAATAATAAAAGGATACAGCTTACTTGATGGGATTAATGAATAATTAAAACTGCTAGTTTAAAAACAAGCATTGATTTAAGATTTTGTCTCAAAAGATTGAGGGAAATGGCAACTTTAAGATTTGCTGGTATAATGAATGAGTCAAATACTAAATTTATGCTAATTCAATTCAGGCATGTTTTAATTAAGTGGAATTAACTGAGAGCTGGATATAGCACATGCTTTTTTTAATAGAAGGGAGTGTAAGGAAACCTAAAGAAAAAAAGAAAAGCCAATCTACATATCAAAAGAAGAATTTTGTGGAATTTGAGTAGACAGATGCTAAGAAACTGTTCCCAGTTTGAACCATCAAATAGAATACATCGAGTTCTGTGTGAGGGAAAGGACACGTAAAATTTTATTGTTGCTTAAAAACGGTGCTCCTGTTAGCTAAAGCGTTGAAAGCCTTTTATCTACAATTGATCCTAATCTGATTAGGTTTGTTTCCCATCTCTTTCTCTCTCTTCTCCAAAACCTGTGCTTCCTCTCCTTTCCCACTGTTTCTGCCATGAAATGCTACTCACTGCTTATACTACTTTGCAAAATTTTCCTCACCGCTGCCTGATTTATGAAACTTATACATGTACTAGTATAACTATCACTAATTTAATGAATGGTGCATGCATTTTTGTTACCCTTTGTTTTGGCTGCTCTTCCAAAAATTGTATTTTTTTCTCTTCAAAATATTTGGCACCTTCTTGGGTCACTTATCATACACATTAAAAATATTTCTTCATCAACTCATGCCTTCATTGCATTTTACTCCATTCCATGCATGATCATCATTACCCTTCTCACTTTTCTGAAACAAAAAACCTGAAAAAATGCCACAGGAGGCGGACATCGCAATCGCCTCAATGACCATCACTTCTGAACGTGAACGAGTCATCGACTTCAGTAAGCCCTTCATGTCCTTGGGCATCAGCATCATGATCAAGAAGCCAGTGAAGCAGAAACCAGGAGTTTTCAGCTTCCTGAATCCACTCTCAAAGGAAATTTGGGTTTGCGTCATCTTCTCATACGTGGGAGTGTCAATCGTGCTCTTCACTGTTTCCCGATTTTCACCTTATGAGTGGCGAGTGGAAGAAACTCTAGCTGGGACAGCTGTGGCAAATGACTTCAGCGTGCTCAACTCCCTGTGGTTTGCACTTGGTGCCTTCATGCAACAGGGTTGCGACATATCTCCCAGGTGAGGGTGTGAGATAAAGCATAAGGGTGAAAATGTAACACCTGTAAATCTTCTATCACTTATATGGCAATTCTCCTTCTCTATGGCCCATTTGAAGCACAACTTTGGAGAAAAGAGATGAAAAAATAGAATGCTCTCCTTTACTTGATATTAATGTGAGATGGGATTGAATGAAGGGCCTTCCTTCAAGCTTTAACATTCATTTTATGAGATAGCATAACATATATCAATGTTTATAATGACATCACTTTGCACATATAGTACATTGATAGTAGTTACCCTTTCTTAAAGCCCTATTTTCACATTGTCTGCTTGCATTACATTACTTTGTTTTTAATTTTCCTTCAGTGTTCATTTAGCATCCATTTTCTCAAGCCTGCTAGCCATGCACGCTCAGTCTTTCACCTGATGATTCCATAGTCGTACAAACGTATCTTAGTTGCAGTTATTCTTTCCCCTAAACAAAGTTTCCCGAAGAAAGAGAAAGAGAGATAGCCAAAAAATGAATTCATGAAGAGGCTTAGTTACTTCTGAACCATTTCAATTAATTTACATGTTATGCATAAAGTCCACTCTCACAAAAGACAAAGAACTTATGGTTGCAATTCTAAAAAATAAGACAATCAGTAAAACCACATGATTATTTAGCATGATTGTTTAATTAACAGTCAAGGCAAAAAATTTTGGCTTGACTTGATCCACCAGAATTTCATTTTAGTCTCTCTGTTCCCAATGGACAATTGAATACGTGTTTAACTTTAGTTAGGAGTTAGGATTTCTCGAACCTTAATCCAATGATCATTGAATAGCCACATTATTTTATGTGGTTTAGTCTAAACTATGAAATTCATAAGAATTAACAGTATATAAATCATAATTGTATTTGAATTTGCATGGCAGAGCTGAGTATGCGGAGATTTTATTATCTTACTGCATTTTAATTATCACCGGTGAACTTAAAAATAATTCCATGTTTTTCTTCTCACTGGCACAAAATCTTACAATTGGGCAAAGTTGTAAATATTTTATTGTGCTTTCACTGTGATATATTTACTAATATATTTGTAAGTTATTTTCTGATCTTGGAGTAGTACCTATATGTGATCATTTATTCTATTTATTATGAATTAACTCTCACTATCATGAGCTAATAAAAGATCCTAGAAATTTCATTATATTAGATCTCTGCTCCAAGTAGGAGTTGAAATGGGCTCAACCATCTCAAGCCTTCTATTCATTAAAATTTGTAGGCAAACCGATACCTCTTTAACATGTGCATATTCCCTAAATTGATTCATTTAACATACTATTTGTGCATATATGGCTATTACTTAACATATAAACTAACGTTATTATTGCTTATAAATGAGACCAAATCTTTAAAATGCCCATGGATCATGGTGCCGAGATATATGGTATAAAGGTAATAATACAATTCTCCAAATTGATTCATTTAACATACTATTTGTGCATATATGGCTATTACTTAACATATAAACTAATGTTATTATTGCTTATAAATGAGACTAAATCTTTAAAATGCCCATGGATCATGGTGCCAAGATATATGGTATAAAGGTAATAATACAGACCCTTTAAATCAAACACAGGGAGTAAGGGTTGGGATTGATGGATGGGACAAAAGACAACAAGAGGAAGAGTAAAGGATATTATGGGGAAAATAAGTGGTGAGAAAATAAGGACAGAGGGAAGGGAATACTAATTCATTAATTTAGCTGAATTTTATACCATTGCTCATCACATCACCTGGAGGCAAAGGGAAGTAGGTAGGCAGCACATGAAATAAAAGTGGAAATTATTGAGTAGTGTGATGAGTAAAGAGCCCCTCCATCACCAAGATACTTTTTTCCTTTCCCTTTTGATGTAAATAATTAAAATTTTCAGTGGAAGTTTGATTCTCACTTGCGGAATGGTCAAAGAATGGTTGTTGTACTCTCCCTTTGGTTGGATGCCTGACACACTTAAGGCTACAGGATTCCATGAAGTTTTCCTTAAGATCAGAATTTTTTTAAGGTTCACTTACGTCTGAAGGCAGTAGTTGGAATCCTGAATGAAGCCAAGGATACATATCAGTAACATTCCCTAAAAAAATGCCTATATAATCAAGAGTTTACTCCAATTAGGTTTCATTAGCATCTTTGTGTGTCCTTTCTAAATTCTAATAACTACTATTTCTAGTTTATGAAAAAGACTATGGCACCATGTAGCTTATTCATACTTTGTTAGCACATCCACGACTTACAAGATTTTCCTATAATTACAATGCCAACTTCCTCAGATTCACTCTAAACCAAAATGCTTTATCATATTTGTTAATAGTGTGGCTCACAGCTGTCCCAGTAATATTCAGTATCCATGTGCATGGGGGAGACAATTCTGAGAGCTGACCTGTTGCCCAACTTATGAATCCTCTTCATATTGAGAATTGCTATAAAAATTGCACATATTTATTTATTTTCGAGTAATTCTTGAAAATGAAAGCTTTTTTCAATATGACAACATAATACCTAATGCCCATTTTTGGACTTGAAAATTTTCTGCAAATATCCTCCATGAAACAAAAAGAATTCAGCTCATGAACCAATTCAAGGCTGCAAAATACCCATAAACAATCCCTAGAAATCCACATGAAAGAAGCCTTGGTTAGGTTAACTTATTAAAGAACTTGGCTGAAAATCAAGGGATCTGGGTTCACCTCCTATTTACGATGGATGATTTTTTACACCATGGAAAATCTTGCTATCATGAATACTGCACGAAATGTATTTTCACCGGTAACCCAGGGTTGTAATAAGTATAAGCTGATTCATGCATTGTCAAGGAATGAGTGATCATGTTGTGTTTAGAATGATATTCAAACTTATTTAGTGGCATGCCCGGCCACTTAATCAGTCAAAAGTATTACAGGTTTTTCTTCAGTCACATGCAATTATATGTTGAAAATTTAAATGTATTATACGGTGTCCATAGCATTATAAATAATCCTGGTCGCAAATTATTTACAGATCTATATCAGGCCGAATAGTGGGCAGTGTCTGGTGGTTCTTCACTCTGATACTCATATCATCCTACACAGCCAATTTGGCTGCATTTTTAACGGTTGAAAGAATGGTTGCTCCAATAAACTCTCCAGAAGATCTGGCTTCCCAGACTGAGGTCCAGTATGGTACTCTGTATCATGGATCTACGTGGGATTTCTTCCGAGTGAGTAATCACTTAATAACATGAAGGAAAAGGAACTCATAAAAAAGGGAGGAAGGGTTGTTTGTACATGATATAAAAATTCCAGTTGCAATAAATGTAAAATCTCAGGCAACACTAATAATGGGTATTTATAATCCCTAATTTATGATTATTTTGGTTGCTTTTAGTTGGGCAATCATACTTGTCCTTGCAATTTTATTCTTTCCCTGAAGGAAAAAAAGATTACTAATTTTTCATCGGGATTGATCCTTTTCATGCATATATATATTATATTTTTACTGAATTTAATATAAGTATTCTTCTTATTTATTTTTAGCCTACATACTTGTTGGTATATGGTGTACACCATTATCTGTGGTAATTTTTAAACTATCTTCAACATTCTGCTGATGCTCTTGACTATCTGTAAAGTGATTTATACTATGTCCAAAAATCCAAAAAAGATTTTCTGGATCTCTGTGCAAAAGTAATATAGAACCTCTTAAGAAAAGACAGTATTTTAGAAGCACGCAGATAATCTTTTCTCATAAGAGGTTTCATCCTCAATACCTATATTGAATACAATTTTGGGTACTTCGAAAATTAAATTTTCTTATCTTCAAAAACCTATCACTTTCCATTAATTTTCATCTACATAAAAAAAGTGTTAGATGTACATATTAACTAAAGGTTCAATATCATTCCTTTTGATTGCAGCGATCACAAATCACATTGTACAGCAAAATGTGGGAATTCATGAATTCTCGAAAGCATGTGTTCGTTCGAACCTATGATGAAGGGATCAGAAGAGTCCGCCAGTCAAAAGGAAAGTATGCTCTACTAATTGAGTCCCCCAAAAATGATTACACTAATGAGAGAGAACCATGTGACACCATGAAAGTTGGAAGAAATCTGGATGCAAAAGGATTTGGAGTTGCAACTCCCCTGGGATCACCTCTAAGGCAAGCAGCAATATTTCTTTCTATTAGATATTCTATTGTTTTTCAAAAATGGAAAATAATGTGCCATTAATTCAAAGAAATACACATTTTTTTTTAAAGTGTCAAAATAGACAAAAAAATTTTAACATACGAATTTTATGGCTACAGTTATATGTGCTGATGTATAAGGTATTCACATATAGTAATAATATAGGTGTTTTTGTAACCAAAATATGCCATACCACTAATAATATTCTCAGAGTACCTACTAATTCTTAATGTGCTGCATATCTATCCCAAAAAAAGCAAATAATCAATGTCATTTATCTATCACAAGAAATATTCCTCTACTATCTCCTTTCCCACTTAAAGCAGTAAGATCATGGCTGAAGATTTCTTACAATTTTTCTGAGATTTTGATGGTGTTATTTCTGCTCCACTGAGTCCTCTTTCCCACACAGCACAAAGGGAATAATACGCACATTATGTTCAAATATTATGCACTAAATATACCTTGGCAGTGGTATAATGCGTGCATAAAATGTACATAAACTGTCCATATAAATGGGCTTATGTCCGCATAACGACCTCTTTTATGTGCACAATATGCAGAATCTAGACGGTGACTGTAATAGTACGTTTCATAATACTTGAATATTTTGTTCATATTATTTAATATTATATATCGCGTGCATAGTACTGTAATCGCATATTATTTAATCTATGGCGCATTTTATTAGGTTCATTATATATCTAGTTAGACCATGTATCCATGTCAAACAATTTACAGGAAACTAAGGACATACTTCTTTGCAGAATAGGCACTGAAAAAGTTGAACTGGCACGATCTCGGATCGGATAAGGCAGATCACGTAATTTGATACGGCATGATTTGGCACACGTTAACTATACACAGACTCATACTGTGCAAAATTCATGCACGTCTGCCGTTTCTTGATGTCACATAGCGATTTCACAATTTCAATAACACATTTATACGAGTTAAGACGATTGCAAACAAAAACGTCTGTTTCTTAATAAAATTAATTACATTTATTGACACTATTTCCATTTTCAATCATTGCATTCACTAGACATTGTAACACATAATATTCCAATACATAAGGCTTGACCTCAAGAACAGCCAGTGCGACAATCACAATATAATTATAGTGCATTTTCAGGAAGGTAATATGATATGTAAATGATATATATATATATATATATATATATATATATATATATATATATATAATCGCCAGAAAAGCGCACTACGCAGTCATAATAAATACAAAATAAAACAGACGACGAAAACATAGAAACACGCAAAAGAGACACTCACAAAAGTTTGGACGTTTCCGCGGTCATGCCGCCTTTTTCAACGGAAGAGGGTTGACTCTCTTTGACAACGGAAGAGGGTTGACAGTCAACCCTCTTCCGTTGAAAATGGCGGCATGACCGATACTTTTTCTGGCTTTAATCCCCTCCCCTTTGCCTCCTAGAATTAATTATTTTACTGTTGTAGGGATGGAATCAACCTGGCAGTGTTATCACTGAAAGAAAATGGAGAATTAGCAAAATTAAAAAATCGTTGGTGGTATGACAGAACTGAATGTCGACATGGTGATAAGCAGGTAAGTAAAATTGATTACTTCAGTGATATTGACTCACAGTTGTAATGATATTGCTTTTGCTAAGCCAGAGATATGAGGAATTACTATGGCTAAGCAGGCATTTACCAACATAAGAGAACCAACAGAAGAGAACTCATAATGAGACCCTGAGCAGGATTGTAAGCAGTTTAGTGAAGAGCTATATGGAGTGTGCCAGTGTATGGAATGAGAGCTGGATACTAGAGTAGGAGGATGAGAAAAGACCTTACAAATGTGGGAAATGTTTGGGGAGGAGAGACGATTGTCGTCAAAAATTAGCAAAAGGCAGAGTAGGAGGATGGAAAAGGTACTTACTGGAGAGGGTGGTAGGAAATATGCCAGCTTAAAGAGAGAAATAGCGTACAGATGAAGCCCATAGATGAAATCAATTCAAAGAAGTGTAGGGATACTCTATCAAAATCAATCCTAGGTGGTAGAAAATTATCTATATACTTGTACTGAGCCAATAATTGTTACTAGCGAAAGAATTTATGACATCATAATGAAAATGAAAGTCAAAGTTGAGCACCAAAGTAAGGGATTGTGTGCTAGAACAGATCAAGTGCTTCACTTTGGACTATTAGACAAACTTTTGGTTTTCCCTATCATTTTAGAGTAGACTATCTAAATAAATGAATCTTTATCTAAAAATGTTGAACATATACGTGCCACTTAGATCTCATGTACTACCATCAGCCTTTTCCAGGCATGAATGTATTCTTCTCATATCCTACAAATTAAGATGTTTTCTCCACCTCATACGGACTATACTACTTTAGGACCAAATTTTTCTTTACTCCAAACTTACCTAAGTAACATATGTGAGAAAATGCAACAATACTATTTGTGGTAGGTGCATAAAACTATTAGCAGTACATTACTGAATAGCTAGTCAAAACCTTTTGAGCAACCACAATTCTCTACTGTTGTTGTTTTTACTCAAACATACTACCATGTTAATATTATCATCAAAACTTAGTTTGATCCCACCAGAGAGACCCAAAAAGTAAAATTATGTATAAAAAATGAAATTTTGGCTAGATGAAACTCATTATTGGTCCAGGATATTGTATGAAAACTATATTAGGTGTAAATTTCAAAATACATATTTATTTATTATCATAATGCAATTTTATCTGCTCACTTACTTCTCTGGTTTAGGTACCACTCCATTATGCTATCCCATACTTGGGTCAAAGTCTCATATGTTGATAAATACCTCCAATCATCCATACTAATCCTCTTTTTGTCCCTTAGCATTCTTTATAATACATATTTCGTACCATGAAAAATATTCATTGCTGGAAAAATAAAAATCCCCAAGGCAGTAATATTCATGAGTACAAAACAATGGAAAATATTTTTTTTAATTCTATCAAGCTCAGAAAAAATAGAGATTGGTATTAATAAATTGAGACATCTATATTATTGTAATAGAATGACTTTTTCACTTCTTTTCCACCTCTTTTTCTCCTTAAAGATTGTGGCCTTGGAGCTTCTTTTGCCACACTAACATATGACCCTATTATTTTTACTCTTACATGACTGAATTATTTATATTTGCATGTGGCTACCTCTGTCCCTTTCATCATGCAAAGGACATGAAAATATATTTCTTTATTTTAAAAAGTGTGACTTTAAGATTTTTTACATGATATCAACATTGTCAATTACTTAAGTGTATAAAACTGGTTTTCATATTCAATTTTCAGGATGCTTCACGCAATGAACTATCCTTGAGCAACGTTGCTGGAATATTTTACATCCTTATAGGTGGTCTCATCCTTGCCATGGGAGTTGCTCTTCTTGAGTTCTGTTATAAATCTCACGTTGAAGCCAACCGAGCAAAAGTGAGTTATTTAATGTGGTAAACCAAACGACATTGAGATCTAATGTATTAAGTCAAAAATGAAAAATTTTAACAAGAGCTTATTGAAATACAGCATAATCTTTTACGCCATCAAGTAATTAATGATTTATATAACTTTAATTTATGTAACACGTAGATATATGTTTTTAAGCTTTTCTAGCACATAGTAGTATGTAAATTCTGCATAGATAATAAGACCGAGGTATTTGGAGAATTAATGGAATTACTGAAATAACATTGATGTTGAACAAAATTAAGATTTTAAGGGGCTTATTTGAAGTTTGGCATATTTTTGCTTAAGTACAGTTTATTAAGGTGACCTAAGCTGACATTGTATGCTCTTATAGCCTCCTCTTTTTTCATATACTTATATCTAACTCTGATGAAAGCTAGGCAAGTGCCACCTTTGACATGAATTAATTACAAAAGGATTTATAATTAAACATTCCTGAAATAAAATTGAAAATTTTTATATTTTGGGGCATATCTTTTGTCTTTAATTTTTACGTTTCTACCCTGGCAAAATGAAGGTTAGGGGAAGGGTAGGAAAACAACACGATGAGCGGTCGGCGGAAGGTAGTGGTACCCATGCCTTACCCTCGAGCGGTGGTAGAGGAAGGGTAGTTTAGAACATTCCGAGGGTAGAGGAAGGGTAGAGCAGATGTAGGGCGTGGGTAGTGGAAGGGTAGCACACGCACCAGTGGTGGGTATGGGAAGGGTAGCACGTGCGCCGGTGGTGGGTATGGGAAGGGTAGCACGCACGCCCGTGGTGGGTATGGGAAGGGTAGCACACGCACCCGTGGTGGACAGTGGAAGGGTAGGGGAAGGGAATGAGACAAAAAGTGTACAAATTGTGGTGGAAAGAACCATTCACGAAGCGAATATTAGCTTTCACAAGCACGACACAGAAATGTTTACTAGATCATGGAATTGTACAGAGGAGCTGTACTCATTTAGCCATACAAACAGGCTATTAAAAAAATCACTAGCATTATTGCTCCTAGAACTAAAAATTGGGAATAGAATGCAAGCTGAAGAGGAGCAATACATTAAAGATCACGTAAGAAACATTAGTGAATATTATGATACGTGAGTACTATACTATTAACTTAGTCCTATGTGTCCAATTTATCTATAGAGATTTGACCTATCGACCATGTATCGACGCAACGGTTCATTAACGCTTTTCCCATTCAGTTAAGCATTTTTGGAGAGCCTTATATACAGCCGCTGGCTGGCATTAATTCATTCGTGATAACTAAATTAATTAAATATTGATTCTGCCGTATTTTGCACCCTTAAAGCATTTCCTCAATGACCATTTCATAGATAAAATAATATTGACCGTCATGAATATACATAACTATTCTTATTCCAATTCCAGGGGAGATAAATAAGAGTTTCCTAAATAACGTGCTAATCATGAAAGGCCACTTACAAATTTCTCGATAGCCTGTGTGCTGCATTGCAGTTTTGTTACTATCTGGCTTATGTTTAACCAGTTTACCCTTGGGTCCGAGAGACAACAGCATTGTGAAGTCCTTGGAAATGCAATGATCGACAAAACTACCATGTGCAGTACAGAAAACTATGTAAAATTAATGATTTCCCAAATGGCAGGGCGTGCATTTAATAATTTCCCACTGCAGGCAGTCATCATAACGGTAAAATATATTTAGTTTCATCTCTAGGAAACTTAATTTTGATTGTTTTTAAATTGCAAGAATGATAGGTGATGGCATGTCCGAAATGATTCCCTCTAAATTCACCTCCAAAAACAGCTGACTTAATAAAGGAGTGCAATTATTACATATTAGTAATTATTGCATTCCTTTATTATTGTCCTTTGTTGTTCGCCTTTATTATTTGGAATGGCTACTGAAGTATAGAAATCATAATTGCTTCCGGCTATGCTATTTACAAACAGTCCAAATTAAATTTCCTATAAATGCACACACTACAGTCTACCGTAATTATCTACCACTGCCTACCAATATTTGGCATTGAACTGTTTTGAAAGCAAATGAGCCTCCACATTGCAATTATTACGTATTCATTGGACGAGCCACGTGATCTCAGGCGCTACGATGTTGCCTACAGGGAGTGTAGACGGCGGGTATGCCTACCCTCCATTTACCCTTCACGGTGGGTAAGCGGCAGATAAGCCGTGCGCGTTCAGGCAAGGGTAGCACTACCCATCCCTTACCCTCCACGGAGGGTAGTGGGTGGGTAGGCGGAGGGCAAGCGACGGAGTTCCCAGTGAGGGTAGAGGAAGGGTAGCACTACCCATCCCTTACCCTCCACGGAGGGTAGTGGGTGGGTAGGCGGAGGGCAAACGACGGAGTTCCCAGTGAGGGTAGAGGAAGGGTAGTGCTACCCTTCCCTTACACTCCACGGAGGGTAGCGAGTGGGTAGGCAGAGGGTAAGCGATGGAGTTCCCAGCGAGGGTAGTGCTAACCTTCTCTTACCCTCCACGGAGAGTAATGGGTGGGTAGGCAGAGGGTAAGGGATGGAGTTCCCAGCGAGGGTAGTGGAAGGGTAGTGCTACCCTTCTCTTACCCTCCACGGAGTGTAGAGCATGGGCTGACAGAGGGTAGCTACCCACCATGGAGGGTACTACCCTTCCTTTACCCTCCGCCTACCCACCACGGAGGAGATTATTTTTGCCAGGGTACCAATAAGGGGTGACAATACCTCAACCATGAGGAAATATTGATTGAGATTAAAGTACTAAATAATTTCCTGAGTTTTTATTCCTGTAAATACACATAATTCACAGCCAGTTTCCCGAACAAACAAGAACACTTATACAAGTGAACGATCTGGTGAATATTAGTATCTTAGTTAATAAATTAAGAGCATTATTGGAGGAGGAGCAAGTATTGGAGGCAACCTGTCAGAATGGCTAAAGATTGTTACAAATAGAAAGCATATGGTAAGAATTAAATTTTAATTATCTCATTTCTTCCCTGTAACATCTGGTGTACCTCAGGGATCCCACCTTGGACCTTTGTTGTTTAACTGGTTCATATATGATATTGTACAAGCAATTGAACCTTCAAAATGTAGTAATGAACCTTCAATTGGTGTAAAAATAATGATATGGGTAATAATTTAAATAAGTGTCCATTTGTCACCTTTCATACACATAAAAATCCTGCGATATTCTCTTAAGGCCGTTGTACACGGTACAATTTCTTGTACAAGAAATTAGATCATGCTCTATATTATTGGATGAAACTGTCCAAGATCCACTCCGTAGCTTCTGCGCATGACATGTGATGGTAGTGATACGTTTGTTTAGTATTCGTAAGGTTGGTGTTCTGTTTGCGATCACTTTTATTCCTGTAAGCATGGCAAAACGTCCATTTTTGTTGTACATATCGTGAAATTCTTTGTTGCTGCCATATTATGATATTCTTTGTTGCTTCCATAATGTGATATTCGTCGGTCGCGTCGGAAGTGTTCTATTTCTCAAAAGATGAGTTGGACACACTGACAAACGTTAAACCTCAATGAAACTAAGATGACGTTATTGAACCAAAAATAAATATATGCTACAAGCAAAAACATGATGTTTGGAGGATAAATGATGGGTTTCATGAGCCGATGAAAGAGTGCAAGTAACCAATCGTATAATTTCATTTTATTAATGCTATGATTAAAGGTAGCAAATCATTGTAACCCAGTAACTATGGCAGTATTTTCAAAATACTATCGTCATCGGATATCGCGATTCAGCTGTTGGACAGAAAACGATATCTGCGCATGTTATTGGCGCACAAATTGCATGAAAATCTTTGATCGTGTATGACCGTGAACCAACTTCTTGTACAATATCTTGGTCCAATCTCGCCGTTCAATTTATTGTACAGGTTCTTGTCCAAGAAATTGTACTGTGTACAACGGCCTTTATATTAATAATTAATATCTTAATGGTAATTATGTAACCAAAGATTTGGGTGTGATATTTAAGACTGATCTACACTATGAAAATCACATTGATAATATTTCTAGAAGAGCTAATCAACTCTTTGGATTTTTTTTGGAGGCCTACTAAGGACTTGGAAGACGTAACAGCACTTAAAAACTATTCTTGTTACTTTTTTTTACCAATACTAGTGTACCCGAGTCCCTTATGGTCACCAAATTACTCATGTTACCTATAAAGTGTGCATATAGAAAAGGTTTCGATGAGATTTATCAGTTTATGTGTCAGAAAATGTGCCACTCAACGTGATGAAATTTCAATTAATGATGTATGAGGAACTTGGATTGAAAACTCGGCATTGTAATGCAGATATTCTATTTTTGTTTAAATTGTAGAATAATTATATATCATGTCCAACTTTATTGCAGGTAGTTCAATTTAGAATCCCAAAATTTCATGATTCTGAAATTATGATTTATTTAAGAGATTTTTGTAGTACAAACTACTTATATCATTATTCTCTGCATATCAGGTTCTTATATCATTGTCCTGTAGCCAGAATGATGCGTGAATCAAATGAACTACCTACTGTGTGAAATAGATTTATTTAATGTGAATATTAGAAAGTTAAAAAGGTATATCATGAATTGTAACAACTTATAAGTAATGAGTTTGATTAAATCCAAGATCTCCTGTTCTAATGATTTAATTAGGAGTGAAAGGATCAGCAAAGTGAGAACACATGAGACACCGGTAAGGGCTACAAAGCAACTGACTTTTTATTCTCTAGTAGTTACAAACACGAACGCCAGCCGAGAGGGCAGCACCATACACTCGCTTCATTTATCATGCAGGGCTACCAACGTGAGAATGGCTGGATAACCCACTACTATTAATGAACACCTCAAAACATTAATCTAATACCTCTCCTGCGGACACAGACATTTGAACTAGCTTAATACAGAATACCCTTAAAATTTTTTTTTGGTCCAGAACAAGTAGTACAAAAATAAAAAAACAAGAACACAAGTAAAAATAAAAAATACTCTTTGGACACACTAGTACACTCCTAGCACCTTACACAAATCTTTAATTTTTGGACTTCAGACTCAAAGACTTTGTAAACAAATCGGCAGGGTTGTCCTTTGAGCTGACATACTTGAACTCAGCCTCTCCTGACTGAACTGCCTCCCTAATATAGTGTAACTTGACTCGGATGTGCTTTGTTTTATCAGATACTTTTCGGGAATGAGCAATATCTATAGCACTAGTATTGTCACACTGAATCACATATGGCTTTGGCAAGAGTTTCTCCTGACTCAGTTCCTGCAAAAAGTCAACAATCCACTCACACTCCGTCACACCCTCAAACATCGCTACATACTCAGCATGGGTCGAAGAGGTAGCCGGAGTCTTCTGATTTCTACTCCTCCAGTTAACCGCTGCTCCAGACAACAAGACTACATACCCCGAGATAGACCTTGAATCATACTGGTCAGTTGCCCAATCAGAATCAGTAAACACAACTAATTTTTCACCTGTCTTAAACAAATGCAATGCATAGTGCCTGGTTTCCTTTAGGTAGTGCAAAACATGTTTTACATTTTCCCAATCACTAACACAGGGGTCAGACAAAAATTGGCTAACAAAACATACAGCAAATGCTAGATCCGGCCTTGTTGTCTGAGCCAGGTAATTTACACACCCCACTACCTGTCTATACACCTGCTCACAAAATTTCTTAGACTCATCTCTTTCTCTGTTAACACAGCCCTCTTGCAAAGGCGAAGAGAATCCTCTAATATTTGGTGACAAAAATTGTGCAATGACTTCATCAACATAGTCTGCTTGACTCACAACAATTTGGTCCTTTTCAGGCCTGGAAATTTTCATGGACAAAAAATTAGAAATATGACCAAGGTCTTTCACTTTCAACTTTGAACACAATTGACTCTTGACCTCATAAATACACTCCTCAGTGCCTGTCAACAAAAAATCGTCAACATAAACACCCAAGATAACCCCACTCTTGACATATACACATGGTTCCTTAACACAGTTCTTAAGGCCCATCTCTATGAGAATCTTATGTAAGTGATTGTTCCAATTCCTCCCCGACTGTTTTAGCCCATAAAGACTCCTGGCTAACTTACACACGAAAACTGCTTGGTTCTGAGTTGCAAACCCTGGTGGTTGTTCCATGTAAATGGGGTTCTCCAGAAAACTATTAAGGTATGCCCCAACTACATCTAAGTGGTACACTTTCCATTCATTCTCCAAAGCGACTGACAGTAAGATTCTCAGGCTTTGATTTACTAATTACTAATTTTTTTGCCTGTTTTCATTTTATAATTGGATTTGTATGTAACTTGTTTTTTTCATATACATATTTTAAAAATTTATTCAGTGGTAACATAAGTGTTTTTGTAACGTAATGTAATTTATAAAACTGGGTAACTGCCTGTGCATTGTACTTATGTTATGTACAATAAATAAAATCTGCTATTAGATAAATTATAGTTACTACAAATACCTACTGGTTTTACTCTTTTATTTCAGATACCACTGTCAGATGCAATGAAGGCCAAGGCAAGACTGACAATTGGAGGTGGACGAGACTATGATAATGGAAGGGTAAATATTAGTCCCATTTTTATTTGCTATACTCTTACTTTTTGTACAAAAGAGATAAAAATCATATTGGATGAATTTATGCAAGAAATCATGCATCCTTTAAATGGAAAAAATTAGAAAATGTATATATTTTGATTCAGTCAACATCTGTTGATCTTGACTATTTGAATAGAACTATGCAACTTTGCAAAAATCCAAATCACATAAGAAATAAGCATTTTAACTGTTTGTTAAAATACTTGTTTCAATGCTGAAACTGGAGCAGTCACTTCTGTACATGTGTATTTCACAACAAATTGAAGTTAGGACCATGTTTAGAACATTTCATTAGCTATTCAAAACAGTTGATAAAATATCTGTGCTTCAATAGGTTCCTACATGGCATTGAAAAGCAATGCATAATAAATCAGTGAAATTATTATAAAATATTTTTTTTAACAGCAAAAATTAGCTTTTAATACATTGATGTTACTACATTTTACAACCTTGTACGTAATATGTTTCAGGATTCTTATTATATGTAATAGTTACAAGGAGTATGTGAAATAATGATAACTTTTGTGAAGACAACTCCTGTACTTCTCTTGATTTGTGTTAAAATGGCGATACGCAGTATTTCCAAAGGTGCTGAAAATGAATACTTTACATTTCAGTTATTTGGGGATCCATCCTAGCGCAATAATGGAAGAACACAGAAAACCTCAGTGTGCATATAATAACTGCTATTTGTGAGTATGAAGATGTTAATTTGTAAGTTAACTGATTCT
Source organism: Platycnemis pennipes (assembly GCA_933228895.1). NCBI lineage: Eukaryota > Metazoa > Arthropoda > Insecta > Odonata > Platycnemididae > Platycnemis > Platycnemis pennipes. The sequence continues at coordinate 104,344,104 of OW121851.1, forward strand.
TTATTATTGCTTTAGTAATTCACTCCCATGTATGCATAAATATCAATGGAAATCTTATACCTTTGTATAAAAAAAACCTTGATCCCGGCCATTTTCAAGGTAGCATGTTGAAAGTTGCTGAATCCATGGGGTTGATTTATCATTAAATGTGTGAATAAAACCAGTACATTTCACACTTGGAAATTAGAGCACTTAATGAAAATATATATCCCCCCCCTATAGCTTCCTGAGCAAAAACAAATGTGATACTCCTACTATGTGTAGCAGCAATTTCCTGTCACATGATTTTTATGAGAAATCTCAAAACACATCCATCCGATTGTTCAATTTTGTCAAATCAATGGTAGCGATAGGAGTCTATTCACTCTTACATAATCCATCTAATTAATGTTAGCTACTCAAGACCTTTCTATTTTCGACTGAAAATGGCATTTCCATTTGGTATTCTTTAAGATTAAAAATGTATAGGTAGGTATATATTTAATAACTAAGGAAGCAAATATCCGTCACTTATTTTTGTGCCTGCTATGACTTGAATTCATTGTAGGATTTTTGTTGTTCCTCTTTCAGGCCTGCCATTTGGATGAGCCATACCCTTCCTGCTCTAACCCAGAAATAGTACCTAACTTAGCAGTTCTGGTAGATGTGCCAGTGAAAAAAAATAAGAATCACATTTTTGTACTACATGCTGCAGCGGCGATCAAATTCTGGGGCTCTTGGCAACATGAAGCCAATACAATGGGACTTATGGCAGTGGTATCATTTGAGTGAAACTTCAGACAACCCAGTTGTTTCATTTTATACTAAATACTTACTTAGAACTGATTTGTTGACTCTTTAAATGTTTTAACTATTGTTCAATGGCTGCAAGGATAAGAAGTGCATTAAAACTTTGATATTCTCAGATACGTTCCACTTCACAATGGAATTTACCATAATCACCATGGGATCATTTAAATCCTCTCTTCTGATTATGTGGAAGATATCTTAGTTTGATTGAAGAAATAAGTCGTGCAATAAATGTTGTCCTGACTTTTTTATTTGATCCACATATTATTCTTGACTTTCCCATAGCACTTAGACCCTGTTCATGTCAGGTTTTTTAACACCAAAGGCAAACTTATAGGCAAGCCTGTAACATAGCCTTCTGAGTAAAATAACTGTGACATTGTAATAATTTTAATGAAATTTACTTTCTGTATTGTATGCTTCCCATGAAATTTGTCAGTGAATAAAGAGAATATGAACTTAAAATAAGAGCCTATTGATGTGCATTAATGCAACAAGTAAACTTCTGCATGATTCAACTATTTGAATGTACATACCTGAATTTGGTTGGAATTGATGAATTTTGTAAATTAGTGTACTACCATCATGTTGTGTAGTGTTACTGTGTTGTTTTCATTAAAATATTCAGTTTTAATGGGTGTTTCATTACAGAAAAATAGCATTAGGGGTATTCCTTGGGATGGCTACAAAATACGAAAAGCTCTTATCATAAAAAAAACTTCTATGCAGGAGTGATTTACATGAATGTAATAAGTTAGACCCTCTACGGAAGGAAAAAAGTAAAAATTATGTAAATATAATCATGAAAAATAAAAGCAAACCTTGGACTAAAAGCCATTCCAACCATCAACTATAATCCAAGAACCACAAGTTCTAGGTGCTATGTGTTATTAGGTGACACAGGAATCTGTCTCTCATCACATTTCTTTACAGGGGCGTCGGAACTATTTTCGCTGGGAGGGGCCAACCTTGAAAAGGGCCCGCATTTTTTTGCGTATAGGAGGGAGTAGAGACTAGAATTCCGCTAAAAGTGCATATGAAAGTGGTAGAATATGCGTCAGAAGGGAAAAGGCAAGCTGGAAACAAGTGAAATTAAATTTTTATTAATGAAGACTGATTTCTCAAGGGCCCGGGGCAAATTCTGGGGGGGAGGGGCGAATGCCTCCCCCCCCCCACTTCCGACGCCACTGTTTCTTTACCATCTAATTCTTTGCTATCTTAAGACTTACACTTAAAGAGTATATTTCAATTTCTTCTCGTCCATTGTATGAATTCTAACATGATGCCACTCAAATTCAAAGTAACTACACTTTGAATAACTAGTTACAGAGGGAAATGCTAGAAATTACAGCAAGATACATCTAATGCTGACCCTTAACAAGTTTCTACGCAGGGTATACTATCATGACCCCTTTACATCTATTAAGGCACCTCCGCGTAACAAGGTACCAGGGGCGTCGCAACAATTTTCGCTGTGGGGGAAACCTTAAAAAAAGGCCCGGCGCCGAAGTAAAGGACCCACATGTTTGCGGATATGGCTAGAAGAGCACATGAAGGTGTGAGAATACGTGTCAGAAGGGAAAAAGCCAGCTGGAAACAATTGAAATTTAATTTTTTAAATGAAGACTACTCATTTCTCAGGGCCAAGGCCTTCGGCCCCCCCTCCATCCCACTTCCGACGCCGATGCAAGGTACCCCTGAAAAAATTCCAGGAGAATGTTGGGAGGTGATCTACTCCAGAGGTAACCATCCTGAGGGGATAAAAGTTTACAAGCATTCTGGACGATAGTGGAGAAGAGAACGGAGCTAAAGGGGGATTAGGGACTACTCACCACATATTTTCCGTGGCACTATCACTACAATGAAGTCCAGCTCCAAGAGAAAACGTGACTAAACACAAGGAATGGATCATTCACAACCAGATAAATACATCCGCGGTAATGTCAATGCTTTTAACTCCAGTTAAAGCATGGTAAAACACGTGATGTGTAACATTATCGTTACCGGGGTAAATAGAGGGAAGAGACTCCACCGAATTCCTCCACTCCACAGTGGATTCCACTGCCGAATTACTGCTGATAAATATTGAGAAACTGACAACGTAAACGCATTGCTGTTGTTTTCCGCCTACTCTCTCCCGGATGTGAAGGAAGAGCGTTAAGTGTAATGCTTTTACGCGAGTTCGTAATTAGAGCATTAAAATATATCCTTGCAATCAGGGTCCAGTTACGAAAAGTAGGTGTGCAACGAATGGCAAATATCTATGACATATGCTAGACATGTCAATAACAGGCATAAATTGACATAACAATATCAAGGTGCATAAATCTAAATGTACATATATAAATACCTGCTATGAGCGATATTTTAGACCACAAAACACAGTCATATTCAATTCTCAATTAGAATCATCCGAGCAGAGCTCAGACGAAATGAGTTGCATAACTACAGAAAACTGGGATGTAAATAACAATACAACATTGGTGACGTGCACATGAATTGCAACGATCACAACCTTGAGAGGTCATGTCATGCCGCAGCACTTCCCGAGGATTCTGGTTCCACCAAAAAGGTATAGAACTAATAAAATATAAAATTAATACGAACCAAAAAATCGATGAATGGAGAAAATACTAGTCTTTACCGTATTATTCTAATCGAAGCGTCCCAGCGATATTCCTTCGAACAGAATCTATAATCCACGATTTAACATTTACTGGGGTCTTAAGTAATGCTGATATACCATAAATAAGAATGTGCCAACAGGAGAACACGCATTAATAGCGAGAAGTCTTACAACAGACTAGGCGACTAACCACCTAGAATGAGGCTTGTTAAAATTAAATATAGCCGACTAACCCACTTATGACTAGGTCAATGAAGGAGCACCACTGGTACCACATCGATTGACATAATCCAATAGTATCCAGCGGCATATAAATAAAAAAAATTATATTGCCGACAAACGTGCACATGGAATTAAAAACGAAAATGGCAAATTACAGTCAGCATTTTACTTCCCGGCGACCATCACTTGTCAGTCGCCGAAGGAGACTTGCCTCTCAAACAATTGCACCCGTATGCATTTAAATTCGATTCTAAAATTATACTACCGATACTACCCAAAATCCAAGTGTTACTGCATTGATTTAGCTCTTTTTCTAACTCAGAACCGACATCAAGTTAAAAGATCAAATAATAATGTAGGTCACGAGCGCAGAATGAGCAGCATAGCGCCAATCATATACTTATTTCCTCAACTGGCAATAAAACTTGATATTAAAATGGAATTTTGCTCACTATCTAAAATAATAAGATTTGCCAAATAATTTCAACATTTTCACCTATGTAGACTTCGCAAAGGGAAGTGACGTAACATACAGACCGGGGAAGGGGGAAAATATCAGAATATTGAGGAGGGGAAACATGCGCTAGGAATGGGGCCACGGTTGGAAGGAGCCAGGAATGGAGGGAGAAGTAGGGGAAGGGCTCTCCGCATTCGTCGATATCCAACACGTCACACCGACGGCGCCTGGAACACCACCCGACCTACGAAATTCCTCTTCCTTTCGCTGCACTCCCTTCAACTGAAGCAGACGTACGAACCTCAGGTGCGACGAGTTCTTCGTTATTTGAGAACTTGATTAGTTATACTTGAGTAATTCAAGGTGTAATCGTTCGTTAACTCTTCTAGAACCGAAAATGACGTCCCTCGCGGATCCCGTTGCCTTTATGAAGGATTTTGTTGCTGGTGGAATAGCTGCCGCCATTTCAAAAACCGCTGTCGCTCCCATTGAGCGTGTGAAGCTGCTACTTCAGGTGCAACATGCCTCCAAACAAATTTCAAAAGAAATGCAGTATAAGGGTAAGTGGATACTCTTCGTTCTATTAATTATACGTTAGCGGGTCTATTCGTCGGAGAGCACATTTTCTTCGTTCCGGTTTTGTAATATTCACCGGCGCAGCCATATTGGACAGCGTTCAGGCTCTGCCCACGTTAAAGGCTAAAAGAGAAAAGTTATTGTATGCTAATGTTTTTAGTGTAAATTTTTTTACCGCGTTGTATTGTAGCTAAAACTTCGGAAAATTAGAGTTTTTATACTTAAAAGTGTGTTCCTTTGTTGTTAGAGTAAATATTCTTTTGTCCCGGTTAATCGTGTAAAGTTTGGACGGCATGGGTTTTAGGGTGATTTAAATGGGAGAGTCGAAGCAAATTAGGGTGAAATGTCATGGGCTTGAAGTTTACCGGATTAAATTAAAATAATGTTGAAAACTTTTTTTCAGGTAGCATTGGTGCATTTTTTCGGAACAATAGCTGGATCCAACTTAGTTTGCTGTCTGGTGTTGTGTAACTGTTGAGTCCCCAATTAGTTCATTAGGATTTTTACACTTTGGAGAAAAACTATGTTACAGAATTGATTCCTTGGCTAGTTTGGCAGTGCCTCGGACGGCATTGCCCTTTTGTGAAAGTTTTCCGTATAGCAAAGTCTTACGTTGTCATTGCTCTCTTAGGATTCAAACGTAATTCGAATGTATCACTCGACCGTATTATTTTTATGAAGTGAGATTATCGTAATATTTTGAAAATTTTGATCCCAAGTGTTAAGATGTTAGTATTGATAAGTGTGTTTCTTTCAGGTATGGTCGATTGCTTCGTTCGTATCCCCAGGGAACAAGGATTCCTTAGCTTTTGGAGAGGTAATTTGGCCAACGTGATCCGATATTTCCCCACCCAAGCCCTCAACTTCGCCTTCAAGGATAAGTACAAGCAAGTTTTCCTCGGCGGCGTGGACAAGAATACCCAATTCTGGCGTTATTTCATGGGTAACCTTGCATCCGGTGGTGCTGCCGGTGCAACTTCCCTCTGCTTCGTGTACCCACTTGACTTCGCCCGAACCAGGTATTTAAGGGTTTCGTCCGAACTATTTCATTGATATTATGCCTTTAAAATCGCAAACTGATAACCTCCGTTATTACAGGTTGGCTGCTGATATCGGCAAGTCGCAAGGAGAGCGTGAGTTCAGTGGGTTGGGCAACTGCTTGACTAAGATCTTCAAGTCTGATGGACTTGGCGGATTATACCGCGGTTTCGGAGTGTCTGTGCAGGGTATCATCATCTACCGTGCTGCATATTTTGGTTTCTTTGACACTGCCAAGGGAATGCTGCCAAACCCCAAAACTACTCCATTCCTAGTTTCTTGGGCCATTGCTCAGGTCAGTGCTTGCTAGTTATTTTCGTTTTAGTTATGCAAAAATGCAACATCTTCATTATCTTGGCTAAGTACATGAGTAAGTATTGACGATACGATTAATTAGGTTTCCTGTCATGAGAGGGTCAGATTAGTTGCGATTTGGGGGTAAAGTGTGACCATTGTCTGACATGGTGAAGGAGAGTCAAGTCTGAGGAGAATTGCAGTTATGATGATAAGATTTATCTTCTAAAGACTACACGTGTAACTGATGTGACTTGGCATTGCAGGGTGTCAATCTTGGGTTCATACCAAATTACAATCTTCACGACTGCTGCAGGCAAAACATCCTAATTTAATTAAATCTCACTGCTGTAATTGTATGTATTGATCGAATTTTAATTTTCTGATTTTGTCACAGAATTAAATGTTGTGATTATTCACTACTGGCCACATGCAACTGCTGGTTATACTCATGAACACAAAAATACTTCTTAGGCAGGAATGTTAGGAAACCACCTTGTCTTAATTTGTGAAATTTCTCTCGAACTCGCAGGTTCCAAATAGTTTAGTTTGTGAGGTAGGCGACTCTCATTTCCTTACGAGGTGAGACTTCAAATGGTACCTGAATGGTTCACCAAATATGAACCTCTTGATTGAAAATCTAACTTGATGGTTGAAAGCAGTAGTAAGAAGGTTAAATTGTCGCAGGGAAGAAATAACTTTATAAAGTTTCTGTAACTATTATCAAAATTAGATTTGAGGCCACTAATGGAAACCACGTTCTGTTTGTTCTTGTGGCTATGGTATAGACTTGAGAAGAACATGTAAAATATTGGTGAGGAGAATGAATTCCAGTGCTTTCTTGTGGAAATGGATTTTTTTTATTCAAATAGATCTTAAGGTTATTGCTGGTTCTCGTTTAGTTTTTTTTGTATGGCAGTCTCCTTATTATAGGAATGTTATTAGTTTTGATGATTGCTAATACAATATTTGTATTCAAATTAATCAATTTAATTTTGCTACTGTTGTGTGCCTTAAAATTGGGCTTAATCAGGGAGGTTGGGTTTTACACTACAGATTAAATTAATCATCTGCCATGATACCCAGTGCCTGACATGAATTGTAACATTGGGCTGTGTTGGATTTAAGGATGTAAGAATTATGCCAGTGCATTTCAGTTATTTCAAATGGTTTTTGTGGTTCCACATAATGGCAAAGACCAAACTATTTGTATGATATGGTAGAAATCTGGTTGCTTACTGGTGTTCCTAGCATGGGAATTGAAATCCTCAGAATCTGGTTATTAATAAAGCCCTGGGGTATTAGGTTGTTTAATATGCCATTTAATTATCATTGGAGCCAGAGAAAATTTAATTTTCTTTGTCATTTGTTGATCCTTAGTTCTATGGAAAGGCATTATTTATCTCATTTGGAGGATTATCTAGTATTAGGTGATTCAAATTACTCTTATACTTCAGTAGATTCTTCTACCCATAGCCCATGTTTTGATCTTCCATTAATACACATCGTGTGAAAGTAAAATACTGCGGTGCTAATTCCAATGCATCAATTTCAATTGTGCCTTGTTTTCTTAATCTCAAGCATTAAGGGGTGAAAGAGAACTTCCAATGTTGCAAGCTGAGTTACACAGGAGCAATATTTACACTGGGAAAGAAATCATCTGCCTCTACTGAGATTTGTGCTTGAATCCCCCCTCCCCCATTTCTGGCCAAGTGCTTTGCCAAGATGTAGCATAACTGGATGCAAAATACCTGGCCATAAATCAGGGGAACTCCAGTTCTAATCCTTGTGAAGGATTACTTTTTTCTGGAAATCTTCATGTTGTGAAAGAGATAATTGTTTTCAAAAGATTGCTTTTTGTGTGCTAGCTTTACTTCAGTGTAATTCAAGATAAATTGTGTTATTGCAATGTATTTTCAAGCGTCAGTCAATTAGATCGTCATCCTTGTTTGCATACTAAAATTCCAATATCTCTGGGATTGGTCTTAGGATGCTTCCGTACCAGTCTGTGTTCTAATGTTGGGTAAGGTTGGCCGTATCCCCTTTAGCAAGAAATTTTTTTCTTTTCCACTCAGACAGTGTGGAACAATGCAGTTTAAAATAGAATACACTGGCATATATATGCTCCCCACATTGTGAATGAAAAAGATCGGTGGATGTATCAGCTCTCACCATCTTAGGGGTTAAGATGAAGTGTACTTTACATGCTGGTATCAAACATAGTCTCCAGGGGGAGAGGACCAGTTTTCTGTACATAGATGGTGGCAAGAGTTTTTGTTGAAACAATGTATCCTCGGGATTCATTCTGCCACCAAGGGTGATATACAATTGGAACAAGAGGATATAAAGGGATTTGAAAGAATGGGAATAAGGTGATGCAGCTAAAATGTTGGGATTGAGATGGAGTGAGGGAAAACAGCACTCAGGTGTGTGAAGTACAAACAACTGAGGCAACTGCTCATTTGAAGCTACAACATGCCCTTGTCTCTTCGGTTTGAAGGTTGAGAAGTTCAACTTTTAACCTATTACCTTAAAAATGCAAGTTCAGATTGATCTAGATTCTTAGCAGGCTTGAAGTTCAAATTTCTTAAAATTGCATCAATAACTGATAATTGTACTCAGACACTGCAGTCCTATTTGTCCATGTAGAGGTAGTTTGTTCTCGAATGAATGAGAATAAGTCCAGATACTAAGGCTAGCATAGGTGTGTAATAAATGCTGCCATCATGAAGTGTGAAAGTATGTCCTTTTATATTGTCAGTGTATTGCTTTTTCTTGTGGGTTTATTTGAGCTTTAACAGTGAGTTAAGAAATGATGTTTATTATGGACTTCAATACGCTCTATTCATTGTATAGTATTAATTGATTGTTACAATTTTGTGCTGCAGGAGAAAACAAATATGTATATTGATTGCAAGGGTTTTCAAACAGTACTTGTTAAAAAGGACTTTATTTTCTCATAGTCATCATTAAGTAGAGTATAACATGCAAATGGGGTTAGGCCTATGTTGGAAATATTGAAGAAACTGATATTTTGATGTGCTGTCTAATCAAACTGTTAACACAAGTGAAATATTCCGAGGAAAGGAACAGGGCACAAAGAAACGTGGGTCACTGTTCTGCCTTCTTGTATGGATGTTGAAAGTAAACTTAGGCCTTTTGTATATTTTAGAGAACTACTGTTCAGAGCAAAATTCCAGATGGCATTGTTGTGCACTTAAAAAAATGGGCCAAGATGGGTTGAAATTGCAGATGAGAATTTGGGATTTTTTCCCCTTGATGGTTATGAAGCAGGCTCCCCCTGCCACACACACTCGTGATGGCTTGCGGCGTACCGCATAGATATAGATGGTTAGAGAAGTTTCCTCACTTGTAATATGTTATTGCATTATCAGGGTTTATAGGAACCTGGAAAAGTCAGGGAAAATGAAAACGGCATGGGAAATCCTGGAAAAGTCAGGGAATTTAACTTGTGGTCAGGGAAAAATCACAAAATGTTTAAATTTATCACCTGAAAATGCCAAGAGATGAAAAACTGGACAGCAGCGGAGGGTGAAGGGGAGGGAGGGGATGGCTGGCCTCAGGCCGGCTTCGCTGTGGAGAAGGCAGCCCAGGGGCCTGCTTCTTTCTGGCTATAGCCTGCCTGATTTGGTGAATAGATAGACGAAAGATGTGCCATCCATATTTTTATTTTCATTCGCTAGTGATTTCGCCAGGAATGCTTTGCTTTGTTCCTCTGGTGACAAAAAAGTTCTCAGTCAAATTTGAAGTCACTTAGCCAAATTTGTAGAAGGATGTGAGGAAGAAAAAATCAAGATGGATTCAAAGAGCTACTTTAACATGACATCAGGTTTGAAGGAAAAGCCAGGTTAGCCTTCTTAGCCTTTGCATGTATTTTTCTGCAATTGAAACCCTTTCTGAAGGCATATCAATGTAAGGAATGATAATTTTTATTTTGTTGACTTGAAGTTGTTGATCCGTTATTACTGGAAGTTCATATGATTAATATGAAAATAAACCTATAATTTTTCATAAGTTTAGATTTCTTTGCTTCCTCACTACCACTTTTATCTCTATAAATTACCGAAATCTTGGAGTTTTCAGGCGCTCAAAAGTCAGGGAAAATCACTAATAATGGTCTGTAAATCCTGGAAAAGTCGGGGAAAATGAAAACTCCTATAAACCCTGATTATAATGGCACATCATAATGGTAGTTCAGTAGAATAGGTTGGTCACTGTAACAGTCCCCAGCGGCCAAACTAATAATGCACAGATATTGGTTATCTCCAATTAGGTTATTGGAATGATGTGGATGAAATATAATTAGAAACTGTGATTGAATCATTTAAAAAAGTGGAGTGTTGAATCAGCCAGATGGATTAGATCTTATGCTGTGGGGTTGTTGGGCCTTATGATGAACTCATTCCCATTGAAGATGGTCTATGTGATAAAAACGTTTTAAGACCATTTTACATGGTCATTGAGACTGAGCTAGTTTGTCATTTCTATTAGAGCAGTCATCCGCGAAAGTCGACTTAGCAGATTTTGAGAATGTTTGCTTAACAGCTTTACAAGGAGCAATCATCAGCACAGTATTTCTGACTCAAAATACCTTGAAGTGGCATTTGTACCATCAATATATTGTATAATGTCAAGATTGTTGCGTAGCAATTAATTAGACATGAACGATGCAGTGTAATACCACCACTTCAAAAATGTTTTTAAACCATTTTCTAGACAAAATAGTGGATACTCTTGTCCCGTATGCTTGGCCCACTCTTGCACAGTGAGCATGTGGCTGTGGGCCGAGTGGATGAGATAGGGACCGCTTCCTTTATGATGGGAATTTAAGTTTCCGCATTATGGACCCAACTCGTTTTTTGCACTAAATGCACCACCAAAATGCAAACAAAAACACCCATCTCAATTGTTAACAGCCTATTTGATCACTGGAATTCCAGTGGCAGATGTTGCCGCTACATCTGCACCATCTATTGTTAACTGCATGAATGCATGTATCAGATTAGATCCTGTTGTAATTTGCTCACATTCATGCACACAGTGGTGTAGTATCTCCTAGCAAGTTGTCGCTTTACACGGTACAATATTTCTTGTCCAAGTGTTCTTGCAGCAGCCTGTGAAGTATCAACGACCATGTCACACTGTCTTTAGAATAGGACTTGTTTGAACTATTTAAATCAGATGGCTGTAATGATGTTTTATGTATTTTCATATATTTTCTTAATTTTAAATATTCAGCTCCTGGACATTTAATTTAAAGTTCAGTTGATATTAGTGGAAATAGTTATGGATCCAAAAAATTGCTGGAATTAACTCGTTTTAAATGTTCACATTTCCAACTACATCCACGTGTCATCCTGTGAGCCATTGCTAGGGCATATGACAGTCATGGTAGGTCACTAGCGGTAAATTGACATTCTCATTGCTTAATGGTACATTATTTTAGATTTAAATTTTATTTTAGCACCTGGTCTTGATGCAAACACTAATCAGTTGTGCGAGTCTGGAAGTGTGTTTTTGTACATATTTCTCAATAGCTGTCTGAGTCATCGAACTACCATATTTTTGGAAATTTTATTATTGATATTGTTGATGTAATGAGGAATAATACCGGACTGATGTCACTCCTTGTGGAACATCGTAGCAGTTACCTTTGAAATGCAAAACGTAAGATATTATCGACAGTATTTGTAAAGGCAGTTTTACACGGTCATTGATACTGCGCAGGCTGTTGCGAGAACACTTGCAACTTACATGCATTCATGCAGTTAACATTAGATGGTGCAGATGTAGCGGCAACAATCTGCCACTGGAATTCCAGTGATCAAATAGGCTGTTAACAATTGAGATGGGTGTTTTTGTTTGCATTTTGGTGGTGCATTTAGTGCAAAAAATGAGTTGGGTCCATAATGCGGAAACTTAAATTCCCATCATAAAGGAAGCGGTCCCTATCTCATCCACTCGGCCCACAGCCACATGCTCACTGTGCAAGAGTGGGCCAAGCATACGGGACAAGAGTATCCACTATTTTGTCTAGAAAATGGTTTAAAAACATTTTTGAAGTGGTGGTATTACACTGCATCGTTCATTTCCAATTAATTGCTACGCAACAATCTTGACGTTATACTGTCATATGCCCTAGCAATGGCTCACAGGATGACACGTGGATGTAGTTGGAAATGTGAACATTTAAAATGAGTTAATTCCAGCAATTTTGTGGATCCATAACGATTTCAACTAATATCAACTGAACTTTAAATTAAATGTTCAGGAGCTGAATGTTTAAAATTAAGCAGAAAATATATGAAAATACATAAAACATCATTACAGCCATCTGATTTAAATAGTTCAAACAAGTCCTATTCTAAAGACAGTGTGACATGGTCGTTGATACTTCGCAGGCTGCTGCGAGAACACTTGGACAAGAAATATTGTACGGTGTGAATGCTTGTGAGCAAATTAGAACATGTTCTAATCTGATACATGCATTCGTGCAAGTTTGAAGTATATTTCTCTCAAATGATGGTGCAGATGTAGCGGCAACGTACTGCCTGGGGAATTCTAGCAATGAAATAGGTTGTTGACGATTGAGTTGGGTGTTTTTGTTTGCACTTCTTAGGTAGTGAATAAAGTGAAATAATGATGAGCTGGGTAATTAATCATGTGGAAGCTTAAATTTCGTGTGTAAATGAAGAACCTGTTACCTTGGCCCACATCCGTTCATTCGTGGCGCTAAGTATATGGGACTAGGGTCTCCACTATTGTGTTCAGACTATAGCTTAAAACATTTTAAAGTGGTGGTAATTTATCGCATCTTTCATGTCCAATTAATTGCTACTTAACTGATCTTGATGTAATGCAATACATTGATCGTATTACCGCTACTGAATGGTATATTGTCACTGACATAATGCACCTACGATTGCTCCGTGTAAAGCACCTACTATTGCTCCGTGTAAAGCACCTACGATTGCTCTGTGTAAAGCTGTCAAGCAAGCGTCCTCGCAATTACCTACGTCACGGACTTGCGCAGTTTCAATGACCGTGTAAAACTGCCTTAAGGCAGTGCCATTGAGGTGTATGGATCAAGATGATACTATACTCTTGTATGGCTTTTCCCACAGGGCATGGAATATTGCAAATTTTTAATATAATAATGGGGTAAATTACTTTAATTTTAACTCCACAAAAATGTTTACTTGTCAATTTCAGATGAGGATAAATGTTTCCATTATTCAATGACTTCGTAGATTCTTGTGGTTTCCAATATGGTGGTTCCCCCTGGCGTTTTTTGAATTGTAATTGTAATTTTTTTGCAGACCGTGACCACTGTTGCCGGTATTGTGTCATATCCATTTGACACTGTCAGGAGGAGGATGATGATGCAGTCTGGAAGGTCGAAAGGTGAAGTTATGTACAAGAACACCATTGACTGCTGGGGCAAGATCTACAAGAATGAAGGTGGCGGCGCATTCTTTAAGGGAGCCTTCTCCAACGTGCTTCGAGGCACTGGTGGCGCATTGGTGCTCGTGCTGTACGACGAGATCAAGGCCTTTATCTTCTAATAGGGGCGTCGTTTCGGCCCTCCGTCCTTCCCGCCCCGCCCTCCAAACACCACCAATCACCGCCCTGCTACCCCTTTGCCACCGGACCAGCACCGACACAAGGTGGGAGAGCAATACCTTACAAAGAAGTGATTAGTGGGGCACTGTGGACGCAGACGGGAGGAGGGGGAAGAAAGAGTAAAAAGAGGGTAAAGGGAACGCGGAAGCCAGCGGCCCGCGGGATGGTGCGGAGGGAAAACTTCCTGTGTGGGGGCGGCAGCATAAGTGAACTTGGGGGCTCAGTAGGAGAGGGAAGTTCGGGGGGGTCGTGTGTAGTTCTTCTGTACTACTTTTTAAATGTTCATTAGGAGCGAGCGGGGGCTTTATGCGCACCACGATTATTCGGCTTCCTTGTGGATGCCCAAGCATGCGCTTTTGTTTCACCTTTTTCCAATCATTCAATCATGTCCCGTCGTCTTGTATTTTTTTTCCCGGACGACGCGGCAATACTCGTGTTTATAAGTGTGGGGAGGTAGTACCCAGTTATGTAGTCCATCGCACGTGTGGAGAGATTTGTTTGAAAGAAGCCTTCGCTCGCGCGCCCGTTCATCTTGTCCGAGTGAATGTGTGCGGTGTGATTAGTCGGCTCTCCGAGTCGGAGAAAGAACGGTCACCGTGGTAGTGTCGCCTCGTCTCCTGCTCGCCCGTTGAAGTCCCATCAACTGGAGTCCGGCTCCACGGCACTTCTCTCCAGCGTTTCATCTCTCTTATCGCAGCAGGTCCTGCGAGGATCCCCCAGTGAGTCAGACAATCGACGCTTGATATTAAACTGCCACCTCCTCCATTGTTTGCCTACCTCTGTACCTCCCGCCTTACCACCTCTACAGTACAGGAAAATTCCATCTCCATTTGGGAGCGTTGTCGTATAAAAGGTAGGAGTTAAATAATATGTATATGTATATATATATTGCTGTCATGTCTTCGATGACAATAAAAATAGAAAGACCTATGGTTGTTTTTTTACTAAACCCTTTAGTCCTAAGACTTAATTCGCGTATCTACATGTAGACGTTTTTATTGATTTAGGTTCTTGATGGGAAATATAAGTTCATTCGAATATTTGCGATAGCTTTCAGCAGCGGGAAAATGGGTATTTCACACGGTAAGTGTGCTATATTTTCGTACGAGGATTTGAATATACTTCGCTGTGTCGAATAAAACATCGGTAAGTGGCTTCTCATCATTTCGCAACATTTACCTTGAGAGGAATTGTAACAGGATGAATCAAGCATTAACTAAAGTTACCCGTTCCGGAAAGAGATAATATTATCGTTGAAGCGTTAACTCAAACGAAATTTGTGTAAGATTTCTCGAATATCTTACATCCGTGATATGATTTCGTTTGCTGGAACTTGTCAAGATATTTTTAAGTTTTCTTTTTCGCCGCTGAGCATCCCCTTTAATTTATAACATTCCCACTATCGCGTGGCAAGCTGCATAGGTAGAGAACGGTCTTCAAATACGGATCAAAAGAGTTTGAAAACAGGGAGGAGGCGATGGAATTTCTCTATGATATGATCAGGAACAATGTCTCCAGCATTCGCTAATCGCCGACGGACACGTTCTTACGATGGTGAGGCACTTGCCTGGTTGTTTATTTTTCATTAGGCGGGGGTTCGGAGAGTTCCTTCGGATCTGAGGAACTAATAATCCCGAAAATTCTCCGGCACGTATGCTGGAAAATTGGGCGAGTGTAGTCGATATTCCGTCGATCGAGGATACCATGTTACTAGACTGCTTTCACTTTTCAGTGGGATATTTTTTTAGCATTCTCTATTTGTAGATCCCAATTAGGGCTAAGTTACGCCATCGCTGAAAGTCGCTGCGTGTCTCGGTGACCCAATTTTGCTGCTCTTCCCCTCGCCAGCTGTTGCGTGTGATATTTGAATGCTTGCCCAGTGCGTGACCGTAATTCGTCGACGGGGAGATCTGTTCGTTGCTAATTATGTCTGATGCTGGTCCTCCCTCTGCCGTCATCCGCTGAAGTTCATCTGACCTTTGGATGATAAATTTGTTAATTCCGATCCATCGGCAGCGTGAATCCTAAGTGGATAATACATCGAGATTTTATCAGGCTCTGAGGCCTTTTGATTGGTACGATCGACACAGGCCTTACAACTCTATAGCATTGACAAAAATTCCGGATGTTGGTGATGTTAGGAAAGGCATTTGGGGTTACTTTCCGGATGTTAAAAACTGCGCGGAAGACACTAGTTTTGCAGATCCCGGTGCTAAAATAAGGGGGCTTTAGCGTCCCAAGATCTCAAATTGAGTGCGAAACACTGCGGAAAAACGAGTTTATGGGTTATTGAAATATTTAAATTCCTCCGCAGCTCGCTTTCGCACGAAAGACCCCTTTAAATATAACTTGTGCGCAACCGTGAAGTAATTTGTCGCATTTTCATTGAAAATTTGACCATGGGAAAATAAAATGGTGGCCCAGTCTTGGTCATTTATTAACAAGAGGAAATGGAATTACGACGAACCCTCGAGGCCGTCGCATCTTGCGTAAGGCCACGATGATAGATCATAGATCGCGGCTGTGAAATATTGTTCCTCGAGCATAATGAGTGCACTATAACGGCGTTAGATTGAAATATTATAGCCATCGGCAATAGTGTAATCTGATGAGAATAACGGGTCCACTTTCATTTACGAGATGGATGAATCATTCGCTTCGCATTACATACCGCCAGTCCCTGGGTCAAGGTCAAGTGGGCACGAGCTGCACAGTAAACAAATCTAATCAAAGTGAGAGCTCTTGCGGAGAAGTGAAAGAAACTCGAGGTTGAAGTGACGACTGAGGGAGGCGAGGATTGATATTCCCGTGGAATTAATTTACCTGTGCTTTCGTGCCATGTACAGGGTTTTAAGGCCTTGGTAGAGCAAATAATATACAGATACACCATGGCAGAATCGTACTTGTCGAGTCGGCAGTATATTGTATAGAGAGATGCAGGGTTCCCCTGGCAAGGAGATCAAGGGGCATGCATATTGACTGGTGTCATTTCCATCGAATTTTTTTTATTAAGAAATTCGTTAAGTGGATACGGTACATCTTATGCGATACGGAGTTACAAAACCGTGGGATGGCAGCAGTTGTTAAGCTGATTTTATTTAAGTAATGGAATAGACAGTTATAAAAGGGAAATATTTTAGGTATTCTTTGTCGTTATTCCCAGCTTATCGCAATTAGTTTTTACTCATCTAGAGTTATTAGATATCAGATAGGCCGCTGTGCGCAACACCAAGCAAGATTATTGTCGGCTGCAGAGAAGGGGAATCCCTGAGGTTACGAAATAATTTACCCTTGTCGAAGATAGTTGATGAATGCACTTATCGGTTTATCGCGTCAGGTAATACCTCTCGTGCCGTTTTTCTCGAGAAGTAGTGTACGTGATACGGCGGCCTTTGGGTATTTTTCTTGGTGACTTCACTGTCAAAAGAAATGTAAAATAAATAAGTTGTTAGGTTTTATTGATGAGATCGAATCCTATGGTCAATTGCATTATTCAAATTTGGTGGGTATATAGGGAGTGAAGGAAGACGTGGCGTTGACATAAGCCTGTTCTTAGTCCCTGGCGCCCAATGATATGAATGTAATTCTGTGACAACTCCATTTCTAGGGAGTATGAAATTCTGGTGTGTTAGCAAAGTCCTTAGCCTACTTGCATCTTTTGTTTTTTCTAATGGAGTTGGCTGTTTGCTCGTCGCCTTCGAAAAAATTGCTAACAATTTGAAATTCTGAGTTGTAGTATCAATTCTTATCATCGCAAACCAATTTTGTAACAATATTTCAGCAGTTTACGTGTCCATGCATGGTGACACCATTGATTCGTTCTCATCCAATGCCCTATCGCTACATACTTCTAATCGAATTACTTTTTGAAGAAGTTGGTAATGAGATGTGCTGTCTGCTTCGACGGCCAATCGCTGAATGCTGCGTTTAATGAAAAAACTGTATACTAACTCGAATAAGGTTAGTTCAATTGGTGCAAGCCGTTACTCGACCCCGTTATAAATGTCTCCACTAAGGCATTCTAAAAATCCCGTGCACTGACATCTCCTCTTATTTTGGCACCTGTCTCTTCGCAGCCTGTGCTACACCTCACGCATGTATCTGTTGTGAGCTACATGAACTCCCCTTCTTTCCCCAGAATTCGTTGTTTATGATCTCGAACTACAATCTTTGTCTTCATCAATCTCATTTTGTTAACAGACATCCTCTTACTCGTATAAGATAGGTACATACATTATTCGTTGGCTCTAGTTCTTGTAAATCTCAGATTCTGTCTGTTGCTGTCACGTTTTACGAGCGTTTTCTTTATAAGATTAAAAGTCGTTCATTTCTTCTCAATTTTACTTTTTAGGTATAAGGGATGTAAGAGGTGGAGGATATGTTTACCATGAAATTTGGAGGGGACGTATCTAGTGGATGAAGCTAGCTGTTGGGAAATCTAGTGTTTTGAAGACCGCAATAGACCTGAGAATTTTAGGTTCTCCGGGAAGAGTAAGCGGACCAAACGGCGGTGGGTAGAGCGCTGGGCTACGGACCGGAGGGTCCCGGTTTCCAATCCGCGTGAAACCTCTTCGGACGCCTTTAAAATCCTCGCGATCCGTATTTGTGCCAGAACGCGGTTGTTCGCGGGTGGGCCAGGGAAAGAAACTAAAGCCCGTTTCACACGATACTTGATCCAGTGCAAAGTCTAGTATACTCGCAAGTATGCTAGCTTTCCAGTATCGTGTGAACAGAACCAGTATACTGGCTGGCAAGCATGCTAGCTAGTATACTCGCTCAGCTACTGGATTTCATACTTGATACGGTACTAGATTTTTTAGTAGGACTTAGTAGCCATCGACCAATGAAGTCACGTTACAGACGCTGTGCGAAGTTCTCTTTTTTTTAATTACTATGGAATAACCGATGCATAGCAAGCACAAGGTCGATGATCGTCTGAAACCTCCAAGGACGGTTCCAATCATATTAGATTCCGTCCTCAATATCAAGTAGAGGCTAGCACACTAGGTCTTGTGTTGGATCAAGTATCTTGTGAAACGGGCTTTACCAAATAAACCTTCGCGTTGTACACTGAGCGAGTAAGAAGAGAAAATAGGGTTCTAGGTTAGAATGAAACTAGCTGATCCGCAGATGTCAACAAGGACAGGTGTCAGTTAAGAGTTTTTATTAATACAGGGTTTTATATTTATGAAAATTCAGGTTGATTCAACTAGAATATATATTCCGATGCGTCAATACATGGTCAGCGTAAATATATTTTCTTAGCCATAATTTAAGGCGATTAACATTCACGCAACGTCGCGGTAGTCCAGTAGACAGAGCGCCGGACTTCTGACGTAATTTCGATCTGGGACCTCTTCGGACACGTTCAAGATAAGCCAATTTTACGGAAAACCACCGGTGGCACATGGAAACGAATTGTCCCCATCCATGCCCTTATGTGCGACTAGTAAATGTAAGCCCGGCGCGTTCCACACGCGGTGGATCTCTGTAACTACTTGTTTAGTTTTGCCGACCTTCGGGATTCCCTATTGCCACCTCGGCAGCGGTTCATTTTGGGAGATTTTAAAAGATTTTAAAATTTGGCTACTGAAAATTCCGCATGACCGGGTTGGAGATCTCTGATATGACTATTATTGTGGATGGGGATATTAATTCCATAATATTTAAAATGATTAGAAAAATCGAATCCTCACGCTCTTGGTCATTTTAATCCTTACATATAATCCTTTAAACCTCGTTGCTCAAAACTTTCAACAGACGTTTTTATTGATGTATTACTAAAATTTCAATTACAAGATGAGACTGTTGCAATTTCAGTGGTACCCGCATATCTAATATATCCTGCATGGTTTCCGCGACATTTACCAATTCTACCACAAAAGATGGCCACGTTATCGGTCTTTGCAGTATCAAGTACTAATTGGTTAACAATCCGGTAGAAACTGCCATTATTTCAAATCGGTACTAACGATGGTTCCTTTTTTCATTATTAATTTTATGTGCAGCACTCGAACATATTTAGGATAGGTCCTTCCTCTAGTAATTGGTAACTAAATGAAAACGCTAATATTCACAGGGAGACAAGAGGCTTGAGATATCACTGAAAACATAGAAAATTGGACTTATCACCATATTTCTATAGTCCGGGAGAATCCTGCTTCTAACCGAAAAAGGCTTTTATGTACGCCCGCTCTCGGGGTAAATGGCAACCCTAGGATGAACACTGACTTGGTTATGCATGTGAAACGAGGAAATTTCAGTTGCTGGTCCAAGTATGATGTGAAATATGTAAAGTAATAAAATATATGGGAGAAGAAATAATTGGTAACCGTAACCGCGGCGAGTGGACATAATCCAGGTTGCAGGCACCTGATTTAATAAAAGTAGGTTAGTAGAGTTGATACGCTGTTCATTTTACATCGGCAGACTCCCAGAGTGTCAATCATAGCTAGTGATAATTTATACCTGCTCTTAAAAAAGTTGCTATTGGCATTATCTGACTGGTGAGTATGCATGCAAACGGTCATGAATTCGTGATACGTGCATTGCATTGTTTTTCACTGCCTTCGACAAAACATGCAAACAGTATATATAAACAAATTTGTATGTTAATGGGCATTTAACGTGCAAACTACAGTCGCACAAACGAAAATGACTGGACCAGCAGCGGTTTGATGCGGTACAAATTGTTTTTACGCTGGGGTATCATCGGAGAAGCCACCTGTTGCACCACAATCACAATGGGGGCGTTACCTCGGAACCGAAATCGCAATTTTGTACACGAAATCGTTAGATGGAAACGAAAAATGAATTTTAGTGAAAAAATTAATCTTCTAACCATAGCCATTCACTCAAAAATTAAAAGAAGCAGAAGGTGACGTCCACGGAATAAGCTGCTTTGAGACCATATACGTCATCCGCTTACCGTCCTTGACTGCTTTTAAGGGAAGGGAGTGTAGGGGGGGTGTCGGAAGGTCTGCTCGGACAGACCCTGTCGCCACCGCTTCCATTGGCAGAGTCAGCTGTGTGTCCCCCATTGCGATAAACCGAAGTAGCTTCGCGGGCTCAGTTGTGATTAGACGAAGTGGATGACGTAAGAGGTCGCATGCACGCCCACTTTTCTGAAAGGGTTAATATCAATTTTCGCCGCTCATAACTGGAGAACTAATTAATGGATCGAAAAACGGAAAAATACGGTTATTTTTATTTTACAGAATCGGCGATAAAAATATGATAAACGGCCCCATTGTTTTGATTATTTATCTAAAATGACTGCCAGATTCTTAAACAATCGTGCCTAAAAATTACGCAGAATGCAAGAGGAATATTATTGAACACTTTCATAGAGAAAGAGAAAATTCTTCATCCTGTAATGTCGTCAAACTTAGGTCGTATGTTTAATGTGCTCGTGATATACGTTCTATCCAATGATTTATTTTGATTGTGCCGGTACTTTTTCCTTAGTAGGGATTTTGGGAATCGAAAACATTTGAATAATGTAATCCTATTCAGCACCGCGGCAATATGCTGAGGAGTCAAGCATTGACCTAGATCCATGGATGATTGCTTTAGTTACGAATGTATGTTTTTTGGGATGTCAGAATTATAGCTTTTGTGGGCATGTAAGAAATAGCTGCCAGTAGCACGTAGCATGATTTAAACTTTTAACTGAAATAAACTTTCGACTCCGATACCATCCTCGACAACATGTTTTAGTTAATGATAACGTGTGAGATAGGAAAGTTAAATCGAAATCATTCTCCGATAAGATAGGGGTTTTGCATGAACAACTTTTTACGATTATCCAGGAAATAGTGTCACATGTGGCCGATGATCTTTTGCGATAATCCGTTCCCATTTAAGATATATATATATCTGTTTCTGTCGGTGACACTGGAACGAGGTCCTTGATTTCCAAGCTTCTCAATGCGATTGATAATGAAACCAACTAGCAGCATGTACATTGAGAACCATGGAGAATCAATGCCTGTGTGTTTTACTCCCTTAAAACAATTTCGTTTCGCGATAGGGATGGTATGAAAGGCATGCACGATCCAACTGTCGCTAGCTGAGACAGCCGATTAGTCTTGTTAAATCTCGGTTTGCCATTTACTGTGATATCAGGGTATCTCCTTCTATTTAATTGCCAGCTACCTGAGTTTATTCTTCGTGAATACCGTCATCTCTTTTGAGTGTTTCAGGTACGTTGTGAAAACATAAGCAGTGACGGATTTTCAATCAGGAGGGGGACTACGGATTGCCAAGTGGAAGGAGCGCGAATAATTCGCATTGATTCCTAGAAAAAAACCTACTTTAGACACATGATATCGAGAATAAATCAGCTTTAGTGTGTAGAGTAATAGCGTAATAGAACTATTTAGTTATTCAAAACGGCCACTGATTGTTATTACATTTTTCATGAGGCAAAGGAACCCGTGGTGTTCTCCGTAGCCCTCTTTTACGCCCTGCCCAGGACCCACCAAAATAGATATATCGCTATTCATGAGGCCTCTCATCCACTTTTTAATCTTAATCGAAGTTTAATTCTGGACATTTAATTCCGGCGTACTGTGTATGCTACTGGTTTGTGCTGAAGCAGCTGAATAATCCATGCTGTAAATTCGCTCTATCTTATCGAAACTTCTCTCAGCTCTCTTGATAAGAACAGATAGACAAACGGGACCCCAGTGCTTGACGCGATTGCGGCACCGCGTCTATTCTTGTGATTATTTTCTCCACATTCTGCGTTTTTATGGTGTTTGTGTTCGTTTACCGGTATATGTGTCTTCTACATTTCATTTTTTATATAAATATTCTGTGTTCCAATGCTTGACCCATATATTTGGTGTTTTTTGCTGTCCACATATGGGGATAACTCATCGTTTTAATTCTAGAAATTCTCCATTCCCATCTTCTTCTAAAATTGGTATTAAGTTTTTCTTTCCGTTTCTCGTGGACGCTTATGACATGCTCTCTCGTTCCTATGGATCGTAAGTTCGTTCATAGATCGGCCTATGGTAGGTATAGTGCAATTTTAATGTCATCATTAATCAACCTACGATAAGAGAACGAATCGTCCAAGCATAAGAAGTCGAAGTTCTTAGTTGGAGAGCGTGAGCATAAGGTATAAAACTGAAATAGGAACACCGATCTTAATTTATTCAACGATATTCGCCGACAATTAAACGTATGCTTCCTTACAAAAAATAACGCGTTTGGCTCAAATAATAAAGTGAGCATTGTCTGACGATATCTACGGAGATATATTCCTTCTTCGTGTCTTATCTGCTCAGTTTACCATCAAAGTAATTGCGATCTCACTATAAGCTACTCTGAATAGTTCCCTTGACGTTTTATATGCCATTACCTCAGGTATCTGAGTCTCGATATTCGTTTTCTGCTCAGTACTCTCTTATTGTTTTTATTCCCTTGAATTGTCAATTAAAGTATTTCGTTTTCGTTGCGCAATATATAGCAGATATGCGAGTTACTTATGTTGATGTTTTTTATTATCTCTCTGTCAGTTCTCACACTTCGTGTAAAACTTCACTGTTAAATATGTTCTGACCTGCTAATTTTTAAGATTAGTAGAAATATCCGCATTTCAAATGCTCCAATTATTGTAATAGTAGCTTCTATAACAGTCCATTATTCTACTCCGTTCAGTAAACTGCATATACGTAACCCTTCACTATTTTTATACCGAGTGCTATGGTGTTACTAGAAGGTGCCTACAATTTGAATTTATTAAATCCAAAGCGCAGTTATCCAATTTAGGTATTAGCTTCACTTTAGAGTTCTCCCCGTGATTTGCAATTTTTAGTACTATAAACCGAGTGTTGCCAGGTCTTTACATTTAAGTAAACCACCACAACCAGAGATTGCGTTTAAAGCACTTCACTTAAAGTCTTTCTTGAGGAAAGTGTCATAAAATCGCCTCTTAGACAGTTTTTCCTATTACGCCATCGCCAACATATTTCTTTACATTTCTTGGGGTCGTTACTACAATAGCTTGTCAACTTAATATAAATGTCTACCCCCTTTTCCTTTTTTTCACCGCTGGGTCCGAGCCAAATTTGCTAAGGTGAATTCGCTCTCGCTTTAACTTTCTTGGTGGCAGGCTCGCTCGAGGCGGAGTCAAGAGGAATTCATTGCTCCAGCAAGAAAGCGGCCGCTTCTCAACGCAATCTTCGCCGCGATGCCAAATCTCTCCCAAGTTCCCTCTGCCGTCGTTTTCCTTATAGACTGACGCACTGTGACCTCATAAGTGACGCCTTCCATCACGTGTGCGAGGCGAAACCGAAAATACTACCAGGGGAGGGGGACGGAGTGGGCTCCGAGGGGTGTCAAAGGGTTGAGGATTTCATGGGCGTCCCTTGCCCCGAGAACTCACATCACACTCGATTAAATGCTGCGTTGTGGAATAGACGTATGTATGCATCTTGAGAGCGGCGTTTTCAGTAAATTTTTGTTTTGTCCATTGTCAAGCACCCCATGATGACTTTGGCTGATTATCGCTGATTAGTAAAATCCTACAGCTGCCCACAATGGCTATGGCAACACAAGAGTTTTTAAACGTCAAATTGTTTCAGATAGGTGCCGCGAAATTTCTCTGAAATTACCTCTTTCCGACAACGCTGTTTCTACTAGGGTCTTTAAAACGTCATATCTCACTTAATGTCCCATTACACTCTTCTTATGTTTATCTGTGTCACTCAAGGTAGTGTTCAGCATAATTTTCTCCTTGATGTGTCTTAAACCTCAGAAAATGTATGTACTTTCCACCCGAAAAGTACCTTCTGCATCATTTTGTTTTTAGCCAAAAATGTGTGATATTGTTAGCATGCGTCTACTGCTTAAGAAATTGGAAACTGTTGAGTTATTTGTAAAAGTAATAATATGAAAAAAAAGTGCCACGTGATGGCATAATATGACAAATAACTCAACAGTTTTTTTCACTAGTATTCCTCTTCTATTGTTTGGCGCAACCTTTCCTGCGGATTTGAAACGAAAGTTTTTTTTAAATAGTGTTTGGCCTTCCCATTCTGTTTACCTCTTTTACTCCACCTTTTCCTTACGCTCAGACTAGATGGACAGCGACACAAATGCTCAAGGCGGAATGTTATATTATCCGCCAGGATTGCTTGCAGTACTTTGCATAACTCTTTGTTATATTCAATTGACTCAGGGTTCTTAGAACCAGTATAATAATGACCGTAATCACATTTCTGTAATGGCATAATCGATGTATGTACCACGAATACCAAAACGTTGTCAAAGATACTCAAACAAACCCTCGATTTGGATTGTGCTAATACATTGTCCTACTGATAGATTAATAACCGGGGGAATATGTTGTTCGATATTAAAGAGTTTAAGGGATGTTGTATCGGTATGATATTAACGATCAAGTAATCATATTTGAACGAGGAGAAGATTAAGACTATAGGCTTTTATCCGCACGAGGCAAAGTTGTTATAATATTTTTTTTTTAATTCAACCCGAAGATTAATTTTTGATAGGTGAGGGTAGAGCTCACCCCGTACTAAGCCATTGGCGTGTGAAATTCATACCTTCAGGGTAGTGTCACCATCAGGGTGCGAAGATTTGCGAATGACCAAGCTAACCAGTTCCTTTCCCTGGTCCACCTGCGATTTCCTACGAAGTTCTGACTTACAGAAAATCGATTAGCAAGGATTTTTAGGCTTCTGCCCGAGATTTGAACCCGTGACCCTCGATAGCTCAGTGCCCTACCCACTAGGCCACCACGACTCCAGTATAATTGATATGAAAAAGAGTGCGATCGATCTACTAGGTGGAGATTTTTTGGGTACTGTCAGGGGATGGAAAACTATGATGTGGTTGTTTTAAAGGGAACATTGGTAGAAATAAATCTGGGATAATCAGGATATATAAGGGTTTATACCATTCCAAGTAGGATTCGATAACTTTGAACAATAGAAAATTATTTATTGCATTGATTTACTTCCGGATAGATCGAAAGAAAGTGAAAATGATAAGAAAAGCACAAGTGGCGCAAGAGGAGCGGTGGAGTATCCGAGCGGTCCAGGATTCCCCTCTATCCCCTGTAGACTTTTAGTGATGCATCGAGGGAATATTTCCGGATACTTAGGAAGGGTTTTGAAAAGGATACATTTAAAAGGTCTGATCAGGGTTAGAAGATTTGAGAATAACCAAACTTACCAGTCAGCTTGGCACTTGGTGCTATCATATGCGTTGCAGTCACAATGCGAGAGAAATGTGTGATAAAGACATTCTCTAGAAAACTAAAGAATTTTGATTGGCTGGGACGAAAAATCTTGGAGTAAGTTTAGAAATAGGAGGGTTTAAACTAGAGCACGTAGAGCAATTCAGTTACTTCTAGTTTCGGGTAGTACCTTCGTTGAAAATAAGGGCGTAGAGAAATTAAATGAAGAAAATACCAGTAAATAGTAGTACCTTAATAATAGAATTATATTTTTAGGTGCTCCGACCATTAGCGTTATACCGCACCTTAACCTACCGTAATTCTAATACAAGCATAACCCCAATGCCCGAGGCGGGATTCGAATTCGCGACCTTTGTACTTTCAGGCCTGCCCGTCACCGACCTGACTACGACGGCCGGTACAAGTGAATAGATTGGTGTGGTGCGCTGCATTGTGCAGAGCTACAAAATAAACATGGACCAGGGGCCCGATTCTGTAAAGGGAGGATGTGATAAAGAGGTGTTTGAGATTTGATTGCGGAGGAGGGGAAAGGTTGGCGGACAGGAAAGAAGAAAAACGAGAATGTACTTGGTATGATAAGAGATGAGAGATAGGTAGAGGTGGATAGAGTATCAAGAAATCATAAGGACGAGGTTGATAAGTTGATGCTGGTTACGTGGGGCAATGATATCTTGACAGCCGTGATGGAAGATAGCATGTAAGGTATGGGGGTAAGAGAGGTAGGAAGTGTGTGTACGGAGTGAAGGAGAATGCACCTTGCGAAACATTGTATTTAATCGAGGGAGGACATATAAAATTTCGTGTCCATCGAAAGCTACCGTTACCGGGAGAGTAACTGTAATAATAATCTTACGTGTAATTGGAAATGTTGAAACCTTTATTTTGACTCAAAAAGTTATCTACTTTGAATCAGTGGTTAATACATCTTCCTGTTGGTAACTTCTATTCCTGACTTTAAATGTGTGAATACCTGCTGGCGATTTGATGTTAACTAATTCAATAATATGGTTCATCTGAACTTCTTGCGAATATATCCTCAGAATTATGCGACCCTCTCGACATTATATATACATACATATTCTGGTGTCCGCGTGAGACATGGATCGTGAGTTTTTCTAAATTTAACGTATCATTTGTAGAATGAGGTATAAAACGAGAAATTGAGTATAATTGATCCACAATTCTGCAAGCACCTTTTATTCGTCGATTTTTATCACATCTGAAGTAAATGCCGTTAAGTTCAACTGGTCGCTGAATTCTTAGCCTAATACTCTTACAAGGTGCTTCTTTTTTGTTTTCCTCCAAGCATTGCGGACAGCGCCCGAGATTGGTGATAATGAAAGCCGTGTTAGATTTTCAATTAGCGCTGGCTACGCTTTTGCTTGCCCACGCGAGAGGCAAATGGTTTTCTCATGTTTCTCTTGGCCAACACAAGGTTCTATGCGGTAAAGGTGCAATGATCTATGACGGCGATCAAGTTTTTTTCGCAGCTTGAATCTTGTGTGACTGCTTGCTATTAACTCAAATCTCTTTCTCCCTTGATGTAAGCACGAAATTCCCACCCAAGCGACTGATTATTTTCATCGATAAATCAGATTTTATTGGGTGTTTTAATTTCAGGGATGTGAAGGTCGTACACAAGTACAATTAGTTTAAGGTGCGTCGACTGCTGCGGTCATTTTGCACCTTTACTCAGTTCGGGGTAAGAATGAATTTAAAATTTAACCACTTGATGAATTGGGTAACACTATGATAGACGATTGTGGGTAAAAACTGAAAAGCATTAAAAGATTAAAATCAGTCATATTTTGGATAAAAAATTGGCTTCCTGCAGGAATTTAAGAGCGTAATCAATGCGTGTAGGATTATCACCAATTACCTGAATCAGCTCACCAGACACATTGTGATGCTCACGTAGTGCCCGATATTTTTCGCAATCTACTAGGAGGTGTCTTATGGACAACTGGCAGTCATAGGGATCACAGTTTGGTGGTTCTTTCTCAATGGTAAAAAGATAGGAGTGAGTTAGTGCTGTGTGTCCAATTCTCAGCCTAGTGACTACAACTTCTTCTCTTCGGCTATTCCTTATCGAAGACTTCCAAGATGCTGTACTATCTTTGATTTCTCTCAGTTGGTTTAGCGTCACGTTAAGCCATGAGATATTCCAAGTTTGGATAACTGCATTCCTAAGGTTAAGTTTTAGATCCTGGGACGGAATATGATCAATTTGGTCCTCGCAGCTGTTCAGGACCGCTTTTGCAGCTGCGTTTCCGGTAATGCCCACGTGGGCAGGTACCCATAGGAATCTAATTTGGATGTCCTTAATACTAAGACTGGCAATTTGGGATACTATATCCTGGGCCAAGGGATGCGAGGGAGGGAAGCTACAGATACTTTGAAGAGCTTCGAGAATCTGAGCAAATTAGGAAGGCTTTGTTCCGATTCTCCATCTCGTGCAGTGAGTCTCCAATGGCATCCAGTGATGCCTTGATGGCAAATAACTCCACCTTGACACGCTACACATGGGGTGAAGCTTAAAGGCTGCAGAGCCCATATCTGCAGAAACGTAAGCGCAGCCGCATGCGGAACCGGTTTTGGAGCCATCGGTGTAGATTTTAGCATGTCCTCGGTAACTATGTATGGCCTCTAGGGCTAGTAATCTAAGTTCGGTGGAACTGTTATTTGCCTTAGCGCCTGTGTATGCTAGGGAGCAATCTACTTGAGGAAACTCCCATGGATGAAGCTTAAAATTTTCAAATCGACACACCTCCGGAAGGTCGATACCCAAGTCGGAGATTAAAATCTTAAAACGCATGGCGAGGTTCAGTTGCCCTAGGTCGCCTGTTAAAAACGTCCGCAAAACGTGGGTTAAAAATTATGTTAAAACATGGGTGTGATCGTCTTGATAAATCTTACAAATATAATTACACATAAGAGTCTTTATCCGGACCTCAAGGGGAGGTTCACCCGCATCGATGTACATGCTCTGAACAGGGCTGGTTCGAAAGGCCCCTGTTGCAAGTCTCAAACCCGCGTTGTGTACTGAGGTGAGAGGCCGTAAGTGGCTCTTCCTTGCCGATGAGTACACAAAACATCCGTACTAGAGTTTGGAACTCACCAGGGCTCGGTAGATGCGTAGCATCGAGGTTCTATCCGCTCCCCAAGTTGATCTGCTTAAATATTTAAGAATATTTAAAACTTTCGAGCATGCGTTCTGTAAATGCCGCATGTGTTCTTGCCAGTTCAGTTTCTCGTCGATAATTAAACCTAGAAACCGGTAGGAGTCGACGAATGATATGGTATGATCTCCGAGCTTTAGTGTTGGTTGTCGCGGATAGCCCCTTAGCCTGTGAATGTGCATGCACTTAGTTTTTCCTTCGGAGAAACGAAGCCCGTTTTTCAGTGACCATTCGCTTAGGCGGTTCAGTCATTTGGACCTGTCGCTCAGGTGAAGGTCGTTTATGAATATGCAATAAATGATGTGGTCTGTTTTGAATAATAAGATCTGGCTAAAAATGCCACACGTTAACTACATATTATCGAGTGCGAAGTGTGCCCAAATAATTGGTAACATTCTTCTGCAGAAGGCTTATTCGGAATATCCAAAAATACGCGTTTCTGCTACAAATATTACTATCAGTTTTCCACCAGTGAAAGTTGGTCTAAATGGACATTCAATTCTTACCACGGCCACTACATTTCACACAATATCCCTCTTCAGCTCCTGATACTTTCTACCTCTCATCATTCTCTCCAAACTACCCATTTTTCTCCTCCTCTATTACGTCCTTCAAAACATCCTTGCCCTTTATCACCCGCTCCATCTAGACCTTTTGCTTTGGCATCTGGCATGGGTGACCCTACCAGGAACAACATTCAATTCTCCCGCCAGTGCACCTCTAGATTATGCAATCCCCTCCACCACGTCAAGACGTAGACCATGGAATTGGTGTTTAGGCCACATTTTTGCAGTTATTGTTGGTGAAGATAGCTTTTCTTTCTCCTCTTGTCATTGCGATGACACAGTTTTAGGGCAATTTTAGTGCTTCCAGCTGCGCCTGTACTGAAAGGTTTCTCTTGTGATCGGATCGTTTTTCTTGCAGGAACCATATTAGTCGAATCGCGTTACAGTAGCTCCATTATTTTTTTAGATAATTAATCTTCACAGAGCAAAATTTTGATTCCCAAAAACGGGAACGATACGCTCATGACTTCTATGAAACGAATTTCTTGGCTAATTGTTTTTTTTTTGGTCTCAATGGATCATAGTTTTCCTGTATATATATTGCAGTTCATGTTATGCACTGCTTTTTTCGCATTTTCTGGCTGCAAAAATATTCAGAATAGCTATAAGTAAGCACATTTCTCATGCATCAGGGAAAACACTACGTATGTGCTTATTTTTTCCGAGATTCGTTAATTACTGTTCTGTCAATACAGGTATACACCGCGTGAAAGGCGCTGCATTTTTAATATGGATGAACTAAAAAACTATCTCAATCATTCTATTATAAGAGTTTCAATCATTCATGTGATAGAGGTTCGTACATGAAGCTGACCAGATGAACATGATAAGGTTAAGCAGATTTCTCATCGAAACACGAAGATACCAAATCTCTATCTCATAAACCAGTTTTTAAATGAAAGGCGTAGTCCTTTTTTATATTTCCTCGTGCGTATTGTGCTTCTCCCTTCCAGTAATATTTTGGTGCAATTGTTTGCAATGACGATGGTGCAAGATATTCCAAATCATCTTGTCTCATCGTATCGCGAGAAGTTTAGCCCCATCGCTTCTGCGAATAGATACGCTATATTCTTTTTTAGTGCAATGCGCTAGTTCGATAAGCGAGTGAATATGGTCATACTTGCAAAGTCATGCGTTGTGGGCATACAAATGTATTAAATGGGTCACATAGAGGAGCAAAAGACGATACGAGGAGTCTTCTCCCTCGCTCGGTCTATTCGCACAAAACCTTCCGTCTCTCTGCACACCTCGCTTCGAAGCGATTTTTGGCAGCTGCGCGAGAGGTAGACGTAAATAGCGACTAAATCGGTCACGCGCCTTTGTCCAATATCTAGTTCCCACTCCCCTAGAATGAGTGCAACCATATTATTTTACACTCATATAATTTCTCAAATTAACCCACCAAGATGTCAAATTATGGAATAGAGAAATCGTAAAGAAAGGGGGGCATTTTTCGCGACTGTCCTTTAATCTCGCTGAATTTTTTCACGGCTTAAATTCGTCCATGAATTTCCTTACGATCGGTTTCTTCTTACTTTTCTGCAATTTTCTTGCTCACTGTGAATCGCATGAATGTGGATTCCAGACAAAAGTGCATGGCCTCATCGTTTTCCTCTGGCACAAGCAGAGCCTCAATCCACGCTCCAACTGCTTTAAATTCAAGTTGGCCATCATTTAACCTTCTTACACGAATCAATAATTACCAGTTTCAAATATAATCGCGACTGAATTCCATAACTATGGATACGAAAGGAATGACTACGCTTCCTGAGGGATCTCCTTGATAGAGACGGGGCTCAACTACAAGTATAAAGATGCAAGGCGCGGCATGAAATGCACCAGTAGATCATGGAGAAACTTGTGACACGAAAAAGTTTTTCAAGTACTTGAGATAAAAACAGAATAGGTAATGCCCCCGTGACCGTGACCAGTCTCACTTTGCCGCGGAGTCAGCATGTAGGAAACTAGGGCGGAAGCTACCCAAACTGTTCTCGCAACAGGCAGCCAAAGGTTAGTCCAGTATCAATCTCAGTCAATCAATCAATTTCAGTGATCAAAGCAAAAGTTTTCTACTCTCTCCCAAAAATGACCAAACTGGCACATTTTCTGAATATTTTAGTTTAAAATGTGCAAAAAATTCACAATTCTGAATACCATATTGAGCCACGTGTCCTCCACTAATAAATTGAATTGGCTTCAGAAACAAGTAACATTAACTTTCGCTGAAGTCAACATAATGATAGCTTGATTAATAATAGGCATGTTTAGGAATTATTTTCGGTTTCGGTGAAATCTCCCTCCCAGACAATTGGCAGCACCATAAGCTTGAACACGGAAGCAAACGTCATGTAAAAAGCATGTAACATCGATAATATCGTAGCCGAATGACTTTATTTGACGGTTTTTATTTACATTGAAATAATCGATGAAACGCCTAATATGTTTCTCATTTACTTGAGTTAGGTTTGCTAGCGCTCCTTTTCTGCTGGTAGTAGTCATTTTCTGAGTTCCTGTCCACCTGGAGATCTCGTTAACGTGTTCAGCGATACTGAAGCATAACTACATCGGTATCAATGCTATCGTATTTTTCAACCCAACCCTAAGATCGCGGGTGTTAATTTCACCTCGGCAATGGATGTAGTCTCAGGTTTGACTGTATGTTAGATGGTGCGTTATAACTTACGGGGCCGTCTATAAATTACGTATTGCCAAAGAGTGGGGGGAAGGACGAGCCAATCGCTGCAATTCTGTTCCCCAGGTTGTGGGGGTACCTATAACCAGCCTGGGAGTAAGTGACACTGCAAATTCATTATTTCTCCAAATAATAATGATAAATCACAATGATTAGATAACAAATAATAGTATTCAGAAATAAATGAGGCATTCATAAAGAATATCGACGCCAAAAAGTGAAGAATCAGCTTTACGTATTATATGGAAATTCCCCTATGCTGCTGGATCACATAAAATTCGATTTCTATCAATAAGATTTTTTGTATTTACAATTATAAATGCAATAATTTTATTTTGTATTCTAACGAAACGCCGCACTCTTCGTCATATTAGACACTGTTTTAAATTTTTTTCCTGCCTTGCATGAATGTTAAGTCATGAGTAACCAGTGATGCAGAGTACGAGTAAAATGAATCCCAATTGTTTTCTGTTCTTTTGTCGTAATTCTTTGCGTTTTTGTGAAAGGACACTTCACATTTCGTTAAAAATTTACAGAAATTGAAGGATTATTTATTTTCCCCAATCACGTTTGCAGAACTATAGACTGCTTCTTCTGTGTTGAAAAATATGCTTACCACTTTTAACAATGTCATTGGATTGCTGTAGCAAAAATTGGTAATGATGCCAGAGTAACAATATTACACTGCACAAATAAAATATTCTTATTAATTGTAAGCTATCGTGGCATCAGAGTTCAGGGATGATTAGTAAAAAATACAATAGTGTATCATGAAACTTCCCATATCCATAAGATGTTTTAATATTATACCAGAGTACTTAAATTTGATGAATGGTTGTGTGAAATTTTGAAAAAACTCTGCCAAATAATAATTTAACATTCCTCATTTTGTTCATCCTAGTAGTATTTGATAAATTCAGCACCCTGAGAGCACTAAGTCTGCTAAGTCCCAATGTCAATCCAATTATAACGTCTAAAGGTGGCATACTGGGAATTTGTGCTCTCAGGGTAGTTTCATTATTTTTAAACTTTGTTTGTTTGTCATTTACATAAACCTCCCAATAAGCTTCCCAGTACAAACTGAATGAAACTCATTACCACTATCCAAGACGAAATACTCATGTATGATGAAAACATGAGGCATCAGACTTGGGGTTCATAGAAATAAAAGCTCTACATGTAGGCCAATGTACCCACAGGAATACTAATTGAGAAGTTAGCATCATTTGAGGAGACAACCAATAAGAACATTTTCACCATTTTAGAAAGTTGAGTTATCAGTGGTAGGAAAGGTATTTTGGTGAATGGGGCAAGAGAGGGGATAAATCTGGCATCAGCTTTACCATACTCTTAATGAATGGAACCTAGCTATCATTTGTTCCAACCTATTGACAGAGCTGTGGTATTAAGTGTCTGCTATCTAAAAGTGGCTTCTTTCTATTCCAATGGTACTCAAGGAGGAACCAGGATTAAGTTGAAAACTCTCTCCCATTACTGGCATTTGAGTATGTGTCCTTGGGAGTAAATGGTCCTGTTAGTATCCATGCTAAAACACCAACCAAATCATCCCCAGTAATACTTTTTAAGCTCTTTCCTATGAAGGTATGAACTACTGTATTTAACGGCATAAGTTGCTCTTCTTTTCCAAAATTATGATATAATAAAATTACCCCTGGGTCTAATATGTGAACATCTAGCCCTACAGAAGTGGGGTGCATCTCATATGCCATAAAATATGGTAATTGTTAGACCTAATATTTGCGTAATACATAAATATATATATAATGGAGGGGTGGGCTCTCTGGAGCCCCTTGGCACTTTAGACCTCTTTAGATCCATAGTGCCAACCCACATTTAACCTGCCCACCACTTGCAGACAGGGGACAAGAGCACCGTGGTAGAGGTAGCCCTTGCCCTGCGTAATACACACTCATTAAAGTAAGAATAGGGTCTATAAGTCAAATGATTGCTGCTAAATGCATAGGAACATTGCCCTGGCCATTTTCTCAGTATATACCAATACAAACATTAAGTAAAACATGACTCCTGCATTTTTCTGTTATAATGTTTGAATGTATATTTGTGTGTCATATCATTCTACAAGCCACTGCAAATGCATGGTAAGGCAGTTACATCACTTGCGATTAAAGGATAGAAAAAGAGTAAACAGCCTGGAAGGAATGGGATGAAAAAACAAAGAAAATTGATTCTATAAACAAATGAAAACAAATCCCTATTTGCCACTTGCCATCAAAGAACAGTAACTTTTAGGAACACCATCTCAAACCTGAAAAGAATATCACAAAATTCTTTAACCCTTTCATGATTTCATCTTTCTCGTTATGCACGAGCAATAAACAAAAGATGAAGGTAATCCAAAATGTCTCAGTAGGATGGAGTGCACCAATACCAATGCTTAGAAATGCTATCAATAAATGATCAGTCAGCAAATCATAATACATTTTCATGTTGTACCTCATGGGTAGTAATGAATGTTGAGGGTGAATAATTAGTATCTGGGCCCCTAAAACTTACCCCTTTTGGAAAAGGGGTGAATCACCATAAGAAAATCCTTGGTTGTCTGCCAAAAATGGGGACAAATGCCCTGGACAGTAAAAAAATTGGTTACATTAAGGAACAATCAATCTTGGACAATATTAAAGATCATTAAGGAACATAGATCAGAAGAAGCATGATTTTGGGATTGCATCATGAAATGTGTACACAAATTAAAGCCTGATAAGATAAAGGAGGTAAAGGGGATGAGGAACAACAGTATTAATATATTTGTACCAAAGGAAAAAATAACAGCAAGGGAAAGGAAAATAAATGAGAAATATACAGTGAGCTAGACTAGAGAAGAGAAAGGATATGGTATGGGGTTTTTGAAACCTATTAGTAATAGCTGATTGGAGAGCAGATGCCATAGACAAATTAAGGAAAGAGCCATTATCATCACTAATGATCAATGATAAAAAAATGTAAGTTCCCAGTGATTTTATGTGGAGTATAAGGGGCCATCCCTAAATTATATAATTCTATGGGGAAGGAGTTGAGCCCGAAGTATTAATGCACAATCAAGAGGGGGTCCACCTTTCCATTATGTTGGGAGGAAGATACATTACATTCACACCTTGTTAAAATAAAAATTACAATACACATCATTATCAGTAACTAAATAATGGTACTGAGAAATAAAAAAATATTTATGAAAAATGTCTGTTTTGTCATTCACAAAGTAGAGGGTTCGTTGGCAGCATTGCATAATTGGGGGAAAGGTGTTCTTACAGAATCTTAAGGATCATTATAGAGGGGTCAAAAAAGTGGAAAACAAGCATTACAAAACATATATGTACAGAGAAGTAAATTGTAAATCAGCATAGTTAAGAGAAATGCATGGCCCTTATGGGCCCATTACTCATATTAGATTTCCATACTAACAATTTTCATTGCTGCTAACTAATAGCATTAAATTGTTCTAGGTACTCTTGAAGCCAATCTACTACAAAAAAACATATCCCAAATTATTACCAAGCAAAACTGCATAGAGGTAAAACCAATATATTTTTGCAATGAGAGGATCATATAAAACATTGCCCACCACTCGCATATTGCGTCTATGCCCTTCCTTCGAAAATCAGAATCAACAATCATTTTGAAAGGATGTTATTGTTCGAAAACGACCATTAGCCTTTTCTTTCATTTATGGAAATATGACCGTGAAAGCCGCAATGAAAGTTAGCTCCTCTAAAGTTGAGGGGTGCTTTTGTTGTAAGGTCTTAGATAGAAGTACCTGCAAGTACACAAGAGCTTCTGCTAACATTAATTCTCATTCCTTCAAGCGTTTTACGAGGCTAGTTCTCTCTCGAATAAGTACTAATACTACAAGGAAAACTAATGTCATCAATGAGTATTTGAATGCTGGAATATTAAGAAAGACCACATTAATCAGAAAAATAGCACTATGTCCAACAAAATATTCCTGAGAAGAACGTATTAAAGTATTAAACAAGGATGAATTATTTCTTGAACTTGAAGGTGTTCATGCGGATTTTGAATTCTGGAGTGAAGAGAAATCAATGGTATTAATGTAAACCAGTAGCCATCGATAAGTACTAGATTTAAGTTGACCAGAATACGAATCTTCAAAGGTAGGCGTGACTTTACCATGCTGCCCTGGCTCTACATCGTCTAGGGTTCCGTTGCCGGAATTGATCTCAGGTCGAAAATTATGAATTTGATGGAGATAAATACACACTTATCTTATCAGTGAAGAAATACTATCTATCAGAATACTTGGAAAGGAAATGAAAAAAAATTCACCTGGAGGATCGAGGAGTCTTGATCCTACGACCTTCACACCGCTACACCATGCATGTCTAAACACTAATTTATTTAGCTTCTATCACTTCGTGCTGGAACAAAAACCTCGAGACGAGCCCGAAAGAAAAGCCTCAGTTCGAAAGCGTGAACGTGAATTCCTTCAGTGCATTCCTCCCGCTGGGGCTTTTTTTCCTGTGGTTGATTTGACTCGTTTTGCTAGCCTTGTCGCTTCCACTTCCAACCTTCTTGGCCTTCTGCTACGTAAAACTATTCCAGCAAAGGCCGCAACCAGAACTAGCAAGAGCTTTTAGGATTGTGCCAAACCTTAAAAGTTTTTCCACCTCGCCCCCATTCAATGAAATAATGGTGTATGGATACTTTTGCAAATGATAGTACGATAGTTACCATAGAAGCCAGTTACCATACCACATCAGCCTGTATACATCCAATATTAATGCCACTAAGTCATCCACAGAATGTAAAAAATAACATTTGATGTTAAGAACAAAATCTACTTTCACCAAAATTTCCCTATTTCAATTCCAGCTCTCTAAATACCATTTTTAAGACCTTTCTTTCATGGGATTTTAAATGTCTAAAAAATTGATTGCTTAATTTAACAACTATATTTTTTCTTTCTCAAAATAGAGCAACACTCTAGTTTTCCATGAAATAGAAATCAGAAATTATGTGAGGAAAAGAAAAGAAACTATTACTACACTAGAATTCAAATATCTTTGTGACTGAGAATCAGTTGCTTCCATGGTGGTCCGCACATTTTCGTTTGTTCAAGATGGGGAGATTATTAACACATAGCAGACCAGTGACGAGTTTACTTATGTTTTGTGTGCCATCTGTTAAGGACAGGTCATGAGTATACTTGTGTTTACATGTACCTACTTTGCAATTGTATTGCAGATGTAGTTTGGAAAAAAAATTATTTTGTATGCCTTGCAAATTATTAATCAACCATGAAGTTGTACTTTACTTCGCAAATATTGAATCTTGAAGAAAAATCTTTCATAAAGTTCATGAGATAAAAAGTATTTAATAGCTGTGTGCAA
Source organism: Platycnemis pennipes (assembly GCA_933228895.1). NCBI lineage: Eukaryota > Metazoa > Arthropoda > Insecta > Odonata > Platycnemididae > Platycnemis > Platycnemis pennipes. The sequence continues at coordinate 104,381,806 of OW121851.1, forward strand.
AAATGTTAGAGAAAATGCATGGCGGCAGAGGAAAGATACGAAAAATGTCCAGTCTGCAATGAGTTAAGGTGAAGGAAGGTTCACATAGAGGTTGACAAATGTATATCACATGCTGCCTTAAGAGAAGTATAGAAATAAAAGACACAATAACTTTGGCAACACAGCACACAGGAGCATGAATAGAGGTTGAAGGCAACTGAAATATTCTGAGGCTATGTGCCACCCACTCAAATCTTATTGGTCCTTCTCTAGTCATAAGTTGTACAGCTTCCTCTCTCCTTTTGACTTGAGTCACAAAGATATTTGAATTCTAGTGTAGATCTTTACATCAAGAGAGCCATCAAAATCAAAGAGAAGATTACAGGAGTAAATAATATGCATGGGAAAAAGTTAGCATGCTGTGATTTGCCAATTACATAGTGGAAGTTTAAGAATGAAGAAGCCGATTTGGAAAAGAATTCTAGTAACCATGGAAAGAACAATGGATAATGGCTGACGATCAATAAAAGAAAACTAACAATAAGACATGGTATGCAGCAAGAGAGAAGAAGCCAACACCAGTATTACACTAGGAAAACAAAAACTTGAGGTGAAATAGTATTTTTATCTAGGAGTCTGAGTAACCAACGATGGACAATGCAAGAAAGAAATAGACAGTAGAATAGCCCAGTCAAAGAGAGCATTTTACCAAAAGAAGAATCTACTTACAGCTGGGAATACAAGCATGGAAGTAAGGAAACTTTTCATCAGAACTTGAGCATGTTCTTTTATGGCAGTGAGGCATGGATGATGACAGCAGCGGAAAAGAAAAGGGTGGAAGCATTCGAAATGTGGTGCTACAGAAGAATGATGAAGATAAAATGGATCGACCAGTGACAAACGAAGAAGTCTTAAGAAGAGTGGGAGAAAAGAGAAGTCCTCTCTTTTCTCCCAATCTTCTTAGCCTGATGAAGACAATCATTGAAGGAGAGTGAAGGGGAAGAACAGCAAAGGAATGACTAGTAAGAGATGTTTAGAACAAGCGGTGAAAGATGTTAAAGAGAAGAAATACGTAAATATGAAGATTATTAGCTGATAGGAGCATTGAGTGGAGAGCTGTATCAAACCAATCTCAGGATTGTAGACTGATGATGATAGGTTTTGAGGTGAAACAATCCTTGAAAGTAAGCCTAAACTTGTTGTCACATAAAGCCATAAGATGACAGATATATTCTAAGAAAAATGTTTAGCTTAGCATAAATAAATTCTGCTATGAATCACAAATTTGACCTTTTGCACTATGCTTGTCATCTCAAGGTTAAGAAAATTTTTGACAGCCCCTGCAATTAGATCCAGCAAATATTTTTTAAATCTTATTATTTTCATTCAAAATATAAGGATAGGGACAGTGAAAACAAGGATGGCTAATGGTTAAATACAACCAGTCCTTGGCACTGAAACTACAAATGAAAGACACGATTTTCATAAAAAGTATAACTTATGGATTTGTTTATTATGAATTATGAGAATAAGAGATATGAAAAAATGGTAAAAGAAAAGCAACACCACAATGATATTCATATATGTTATCTTGACTAAGAATATCAATTATCAACATGGCAGTTTTCTCATGAAATTCATTCCAAGTCACCAATATTCTGAAGAGGTAGCAGTATTTACATGTACAATGTTCATCATAAAAATTATCAATATTACTCAGTTTAGGAATTAGAAATGATATTTTATGTCTGTTGAGATAATTCAAACAAACTAACCACACCAAAAAACAACCAAATATCAGGATTTAATGGAATACGATATGTATAATATAAATTAAGAGAGAATTTGTAGGCATTCCTGCCATAATTTACACAGGTCTAACTGCTTCCATACTTCAGATTCACAGGTCATCGGGAGAACAATAATTCCTATTTAATTATCACGTAACAATGGTACAAGCCCATTATTCTTCCAGCAGTCTTGAAAAGTCAGTAAACTTTTCTCTGATCAATCAGCACATACTTGGTGTTGAACCAATAATTGTGTATTTCATCATACTGTCGTTCTGTTGGAGTCCCCAGCTAGTTTGTCAACAAGCTGCAAAGAATTCAAACATTTTATCTTAGTTCCGGCATACGTGCACATTAGGGTGGTCCAAAAAAAAAATGTTTTTTAAACACCCGCTCCACATGTTTGCCCCTGTTCCAATTGGTGTTAGAAAGCTATGAAAAAAAATTCAGGAAAATTGGTTAATATTTAGAGGTCCCTATGATTGAGCACTTTTTGGGTGAATGCAGATTTTTAACTAAAACAATAGTATTTTAATGAAAAAAGTTTGACGACGAAAAGACGAATAATGTCTTCTTACAAGTTGGATACTTGGTTCGGTGTGATTTAACAATCTGAAGAAGATACTGAAACTAGTCTTCATTCTTGGTTATACACATATTGAATGTTTGTATCAGGGCAATGCCCCTTTCAGCACAGTCATTAACTACAGTCAAACTCGGATATAACGAGATCCAAGGGACCAAATGCTTTCGCTCGTAATATCCGTTACGAGTAGCAACATGCACTGTCACTCACTGTCTTTCTCCCTTTCTCAGGCACACACGCGTGCCCACACACATACTATTCAAAAGGAAGAGGTGATAAAATAACAAAGATTATTATAAGGTGATTGAAATTACAAAATGAACAATTTATTCGGTAAACTATCCACATACATGCTAAATTTACAAGAAAAAGTCCTTGGTGCGACAGTACAGCCACTGCTCGTTCATTTGGACTAAAGATTTTCTCGTTATAACCGTAAGGCTCTCTAATGCAGTCTCGTTTTAACCGTTATATATTGCTCATAAAATGCATTATTTCCAAACAACCCCTTGCTCTTTCCTTGCAATAGCCGAGATCTCGTTTTAACCGTGCTCGTTATAAATGAGTTTGACTGTACTTTCATCTTGTGAACAGCCAGTTTGAGTTGTTCGTAATCAGGATCCGAATCCCACAACTTAGGTTCTTTGCAAAGAAATGAAGCAGCCTTTTCATTCCCATCTTTATGGAGAATGTCAAAGAGTTCTGCAGTTCGCTGTGTCACATATGCTTCCAGAGGAGTGTCATGTTTAAATGTTTTACTCTCAACTCTCTTAAGAGCCTTGGCTTTTGGTAGGCGCTGTAGGTTGGTAACCATTTTAACTTTGGTAGAGTCACAGACATGGGAATCAAAGAGGGGAAGTCCAACCAAATGCTCTGAAAAGAACCACAGATGGCGGTGAAAAGCTACCAAAGCAGCCTTCTCAACATTGCAGTTGGGATATGCTTCAATTTGTTTTAAAAGAATCGCATCATTCATGACAGCTTTCTCAGCTTTGGAGGCCTCATTCCAATGTCGACCGCAGATGAGAGCTACATACAAGCTTACTTCAGTGATTCCTTTTTTTTTCTCCAGCCGTAAGGATGAACTGATCTCTACATAAGTAAATTTTAAGGGAATAAATAGCCTTTGCCATCCAACATGCATTGTGCAAACCACCAGGTGCTCGGAATTTCTCTTTGGATCAATTAGGACTTTGACCACCAAGAAAGGTATAACACAACTTTAAAAGCTTGAGTTAATCATCTCTAGGCTGCTTTGACTTAATTGGGTCTTCTAAAATAACAGCATAATATCCCATCATTTCTCCTCTTAACATTTTGATTTCATTGGAATCATATAGATCATCACTGCATTGAGAATATATTAGCTTGTCGATACGAGGTCATTGTTTCTGGAAATGCTTAAATATTGTGACATCTGGGCCCCCACTAACTCCAAATGCTGTGGTAAAAAAGAAGACAACATGATTTAAAGTACATGGTGCCTGCATGGAATCCACACAAGACTAGTTCCTAAACTCTCCTCGAGAATAGTACATGCTCCACTCTTCAGGCCTGTATTGGCAGCTGTTGTGTCAAATACTAGAGCCTGCACATTTTGTCGGAGTACAATTTATTAAGTTTTCTTTCAATTGCATTTATTCTTTGAGTAGGAATTCTTGCCATACCCCAAATTTTCAGTGCATCCTCAACAATGGCTCTTATTCCTTTTTTTAAGCCCAAATTTTGGTTAATGTGGTGGAAAACAAGTCGTTGTAACATGTTTCGTTTTGAAAGTCTAGATTTGGGCAGTGACTCAGTAGGCTTTCCAATTAGCCACATCTGCCTGCAACCAAGAGATTTAATATGGTAGATATAAGATCTACCATATTAACCTTAGCAAACATGCGCTCCAAAAGGTAGGTGGTCTGGTAGTTACTCGATACGTCAATTTAAATATTTATTACTCTACCTTTATATTGTGTGATTCATTCTAAAATCTAGGTATTATTAATTATATATACCTTGTGTTGTATTAGAATAGAGATTTACAAAGTATGACAATGACACTGACAGCTGGCACAGAATGGCCACCAGTCAGTTTGAAGAGAATACCTAGGTAATACTATAGGTTCTCTACTGCTACTGCTTTCTAGTGTTGTTCTATGGAAATATTTTCTCAGTAAACACTGGAACGTGCTGTTATCTATTGAGAAATGATATAACTAAGTAAAACTTCTTGTCTATTTACAGTACATTGGAATAGTCCAGTAATTTTCTAACAGGAACCTGTAAATGGCAAACTTTTAGAAGCAATTACTGAAAAAATGCTTATTTCTTCAAAATGTTCAAATCATAGGGACCCCTAAACATCATCTTATTGATCCAAATTTCGGCATGGTATTTCAGTTTACCTAGTGGAACAAGGGCAGCAATGTGGAGATGAACATTTTTAACTTTTATTTTTTTTCTTGCGATTTAGGACCACCTTAGTGTACATAGATATAGATTGTTTTATGTTTTGTCTAGGAAGTAGTAATTCTTATTATACTTCTCACCATACAAAATACACAAGTATGTACAGTCATGTTGCGGAAATGAATTCCATAGCATAAATAAATTGAAATTGAGGATGCCATATTTGGACTGAATTATAAGTAGGTACAAATAGATAGCACAGCTACACCTTAAGAAAATAAATAGTACAGCTCTCATCTAAAATGTCACCATATGAGGAAATAAAATAAACTAATCAAAATCATCAAACGAATTAATCACATATATAAAGATTATAGCAAATAAATTTAAGAACAGAAAAATTAAGACAAGTCACTACACTTCATATTCATTTTCAGTTTTTTTAAATTGCAATCAATAATCAGGACCTACAGTATCCTTCTCCATTTTGCACTAAATTGCCGATTCTTAGTTCATAGGCCAGTTTCCCCTACCATAAATCTACATTTCATTTTATCTCCTCTGTTTCTGATGATTTTCCTGTACTTTCCTGATTAATAGAATCTTTTTTCCTCACCAACAATCTAACATTATTTTCACCTGCACATAGACCATGCCCACGTTGATGAAAATACAAGGTAAGGCAGTAAAACATATTGATATGAACCTCTGGAAAAGTAGAAGTAATTATTTAACCAGTCATCCTATATTTAGAATGAAAATGTGACTTGGATACAAATAGCACTAAGATAAATTATATAAAATACCTGGAATACATCTCCACATTATAATAAAGTAGCTTATAGCAAAAGTGGGAATTGAGTTGATATATATACCTTCTTATGCAAAAGGAGTTAGGCCAGAAGACTTGGTAAAGACAAAACTAATTCCCATTCCTATGAAGAGCAAATCACTGGCGCATTAACGTTACAGGTTAGTAATCTATATTATTTATAAGGAACAGTTAGTCAATAGAGCAAGCAATAAATATTACCCAGGGTTACAAGGTCACTAATCTCGTTCAAGGAAAGGATCTATTGATGCAATAAAAATAAGGGTGATAATTATAAAGTATGGATTTTTGATATGATAGTACTAATGTATGAACATGATAATGCTAAGAAAATAGAACATCAACACGTATTCATACTGTGTATTTCAAATAGGCTTTTCACATGGTATTATTAAATAATTCACAGAGAAAGAACGAAATCTTGTATTTTCACATGGTAGTCCAAAGACACTCACAAGGAGACATGCTCCAAATCCAAATTATGCTATTATTTTCTGAAACAATAGAGGGAATTCAGGAAAAGTATCATGGCTTTCTTCCGCATAGGTCCAGGTTTGCGAGGAAAATGCAACTATAGAAATTTCTCCCCAAAAATTCTTTGTAGGGCAAACCTATACATATTAACAATATCCGTGACTGAGTGAGTTAAGGCGCTGTATAATTTAGTCGCACAATATGGTGTGGGTTCGAGTGGATATTGGGGCAAAATTTTTCCTTTTGAATATTTTGTGGAATCACTGTAAAATACCCAATTTGATACAATAATGGCAGTAACAACATTTTTTTAATTTGCAAACTATGTATTCACTGAATTTTCAATCAATCCCCTTGAAAGACTTTCAAAGCCACTTATGGGATTCTAAGTTTGCCCAAAAAGGGGCTTCACATGCCGATAGGCCTAATATGCACATAAATTTTGAAAATACCAGGATATTTCCGTGAATAAGATAGGTTTTGATTGGCCGTGGGACTTTCTCAAAGGATTATGTTCCATTGCCCTAACAGTCTCCCTCATATGTGGACCAAATTCACCCATCTGCTGGTTCTACATAAATAGTGTCCTATATAAATATGTAGGATGCTTACTACAATATCCATAAAAGGTAATATCAAATATTTTCCACATAACCTCAGCAACAGTGATTATCTTTTCTGTCAGTATTATGTTCACTATAGAATGAAAAATTGAGTCACAAAAGTCATTATTCAAGTGCGGTTCCTGGGAAATTTTAAGTGCAAACATAGCTGTATATTTAAAAAAAATAATAATCTGTTGAGAAAGTCCCACGGCCAATTGAAGCCCATCCTATTCATGGAAATATCTCCGTATTTTCAAAATTTAAACATATTAGGCCAGTCGGCATACAAAGCTCCTTTTCAGGCAAACATAGAATCCCAATAATGGCTTTGAAAGTCTCCCAAGGGGGTCGACTGAAAATTCCGCGAATACATAGTTTGAAAATTAAAAAATATTGTTGTTACTGCCATAATTGCAAGAGATTGGAATTTTACAGCGATTTCACAATACATATATTCAAAAGGAAAAATTTTGCCCCAATATCCACTCGAACCTGCGCCTTATTGTGTGACTAAATTATACAGCACCTTAACCCACTCGACCATGGCTATTGTTAATATAGGATTGCCCTACAGGGAATTTATGGGGAGGAAAATTTTATAGTTGCATTTTTCTCGCAAACCTGAGCCTATGTGGAATCCATGACACTTTTCCTGCATTCTCTATATAGTTTCAGAAAACAATTGAGCCATTTGGAACCTGAGCATCAGCTAGTCTCGCAATGTCTCCTTGTCATTAATAAAAATCAAGAAAAATCAGGAATTGACTACAGGGATGGACTACTCTAATGGAAATTCGTAGGTCTAATGGGTAGGTCGTAGGTCTAATAAAACAATAAAGGTAGACCATGATACATAGATGATTGAAACAAGACTGTCCATCATCACCAATTTTATTTAAATGAGAAAGGATTGGCGAGGGAAGCATGTGAGAAGCTAGATTTTGAGAAAGATTAGATGAGACTGAAATGATGTATCAACATTGAAACCCAGGTGGAAGTAAAAATTATTTTGTGGAAAACTGCACGTTTATTACTTCAGTAAGAACAATGAAGTATTTACTGGTGACCAAAAAGTAGGCAGCCAATTGACCAAGGGACAAAAGCCTTGGCTTAGCCTATTGCTTGCTCGCCATGAGACATGAAATGGAAACTGACTACATGAGAACAAAAGTAAGGAAATCCTCAATATGTAGGAAGTCTAGGGTCAATGTTAAAGTTAGTTAAAGAAATTTTCAACTTAGGTAGCACTAGGGATGAAAGTGGCACCAACAGCATGAGAAAAGGTACTGCTTCAGGGTAAAGGTTTTCTCAGAGATAGGAGAACTACAGGGGAATATGTATGGTTCCAAAACTGGCCTATGAAAAAGTACATTGAGAGTAGGCTCGAGGCCTTTGAAATGTCCTTTAGAAGAAGGCTATAGTCAGTAACTTTAGTCGAGGGGATAACGGCTGAAGTTTTGCTGGTTGGGAAGGAAATAAGCATTCAGAAGATTCATTTGTATGATAAAAAGTAGAGAGGACGGGAAGGAGGATGGAACCTTCTTGAAGGTTGCTATTAAAGGGAGGATGTTGGTTAAGAGGGAAAAAATAATAGATTTTAGGGCAACATGGAAGGTAGAAGATGCAAATTGAAAGAATAAAATAGTGCATGGCATATGTACTATTAGCTCACAGGAATAGCAATATAATGCCCAGATGATGTAGAACTTAGGACTTGTCAAAGACCTTAGCATAAATATTAAAATACCATTGTTAAGAGATAAGAGATAATAGATGATTTCCTTAATCACTGCCAAATAAAAAGAAAGTTTTGGAGTTCCTTGATTACTGAGGCTGACACAGTAATCCCAATCAATAAGAGTAACTAAGTGGGCAACAGAATGTGGTTTCCTCTTCCCACTAAATCAAGACATGACAGAGTTTCTATTCCCATTGGAAATAAAGTGAAATATATAGGTATTGATACGGCATTGATTGATTGATCTATGAGAAAGATAATACTGCAATGATGTGAAATGAATAGTTGACCAAACCCCACCTCTTTGAGAGCATATGAATACACGACAAAATCAGCTGCATATATCTACTGCATCAAAAGAAAAAAAATTACTGTGAGAAATGGACTGGAGCATAGAAAATTTGGGTTACAGATCATTCTTTAGATAGTAGCTAGTACAATACTATATGATAAAAAATACAAACCCCTCCAATAACAGGAAGATTTAAAAATGTTCCAAGGACAGGAACACGCCGTAAGAAGTTGATAGCCGCAGGAAAAAATCCACTGTGAATGAAGAAATAATGATAAAAATGAATAATATTACAAGACTATCATAATAATGCCCTATTTACTTAATTGAGACACAAAACATTAATTTAGGCAGTCAGATGACAAAGAACCTTGAAAATATTAACTCACCTAAATAACAACACAAAACCATAGGTTTCAATAATCATTCCTACAAATGGCCACCCCCACAGCACTATAACTATTCCTCCAAAGAAGGCCAAAGAACCCTTCACTTTATGCCTCTGGAAGAAAAACCTAAACGTCCTTTCTAATCCAATCACACATGCCAATCCGGCGATAAATAATATCTGAAATGGAAAGGTTGAACGTCCATGAGAATATTTTATTAGACAATCACAAAGAGATCATATTATAATTCGCTAAATATAGCAGACAATAAAAGAACTCACATTTCCAATGGCTAATAATCCTTTGTCAAATATGAGTAACACACCTAAAAACAAAAATCCAATGCCAAATCCCGCAAGACCCACTCCAATCTCTGAAACGTGAACATTGAGTCTATTAGTGTACCAAATATGTTAATCATCAGGAAAAATACACGTTAAAAATGTTTCAATTCAAGCCAGAGAGATCGGATTCAGGCCGGATCTTCTTGCAACTTGCACAAAAACAATTTTGTAATAAACGTACAATCAAGTGCTTACTTTGCATTTCAGTAACTTCAAACATTTTTTCAGATTCAACAGTTTACTCTCTTATCTCAAATTCTAATGAATAAAGCGTAAAATGGTCAATCATACAGTTATTTCGTTTTGCCGGGAAAGTAACTTCCACGTCACACTCATTTTGGTCAATCAACCACCAAACACGTTTTTGCGGTTCACAACGACGTACATGAAGAATTGCGTTTTCTTTTTCTGCTAATTATGAAGAAACTTAAGCGTTGATATCTGATGAATATAAAATTTATTCAATAAAACAGGGCACATGTAGGCATCGCTTCGGAGGAGTACAGTCAACACTAGTACGGGAGGTTTAAAAAATAATTCACTAGAAATAACAGATACCAATTGCACACGCCAAAAATATTTCATTAGCTAATAATCATCCTGAAATACACAAATTATTTTCACATTAGATGGGTGCTTGATACCTACATAATCATACAAAGAATACCAACCTGCCAGATTTTAACAGCACTTAAACAGTTCCCGGCAGTTCTGGTTCCTTAAATAAGGGTAGACGAGTGGAGATATATTCAATGGCATTAAATCAATACAAAAATGCAAAAAAAGCGATAGGCGAGGTAAGAGGATAAAATCGTAATGAAAAATGCAATACAAAATTAATATGTTGGTCAGATTGTTATAGTGTCACAAATGACACTGATGATTGGCTGTAGAGAACTACAGAAGAAGCGGTGGAAACGTAATATTTTTTTAAGGCAGCTTTACACGATGCACTATTTTGTATAATTTCTTTTTCAAACTTTCTTGTACGAGGAAATAATACCGTGTAAAGCGGCAAATTATACGAACACTTGTGCGATTGTCTGAATGACTTAACGGGAAATAGAACCTGTTCTTAATTCCATTAGCACAAACATACAATTTCGTTTTTGGATTCAAACATATTATTTGGATTCGATCTTAAAATTATAAGGGTTCCAAAAATTGTTTGTTATACAAGCATTAATACTTATCATGTAATTTTTGTTTCGCAAAATATTAACAATTACCATGGGCTATTGTGCTGTTTGTTTTATTACATTTTGTCCTTACTCTGTTTTTACCTTTAGAGGATAAACAGCTAAAAAAAAGACAGAAAGATCATGTTCAGAAAAATCATATTCATTCACCATTTATATCGCTATTACAAATATTTACAAAGCCGGATCTAATTATTTACCTTTAATATCAATAGAATGACCTTGAAGAATATTAAACAATTGATGCACTTGGGGATGTGGTCAATCGGGTGACTTGAGTACTGGATTCCCATTCTTATGGTCTATCCTTGAATCGCACCAGAGTCGGACAGTTTTCAGTCATGTCCTACGGTGTGACATGAAGGGAGTGCTTGGAGGTCAATGAAGTGCTGACAATAGTAACCCAAAGGCTACAGGTTAGAATCCTGTCCTCAGCATGGATAATGTGCATGTCTTAGGATTAAGCATAGGATTGTTTGGCAGAGTGATATTTCATTTTTAAAAAAATACCCTAAAACCTAATACTACTAATTGTTGACTCCTTGGAAATTTTATCGACAAATGTGAAGACTTGATTTTCTTTTCATCTCTCTCCACCCCCAAAGAACTTTCCACACCCTACCATGCATATATTCTCAGTGGTGCAAATGACCTTAGCTATCAGTTACTTCCTCTAATAACAAAAGATGCAACATCCTACCAAATGTGATAATCATGTTTTCATCATAATTTAAAGTTGGCTTTCAAAATCGATTAAGGATGTATGCAGCTTAAAATACATTACATGATTGACAGAGATAAATATAATTCAAAAATATATACTTATGTATGAAAAATATTCCTCATGCAGTGGAAAGTAATAATGACATATATTATATGCAATGGTTAATTACAGGGGATTACATTTAAATAGTCCAGTTTTTGGGTCACTCATTTGAAACAAAGTAATCAAACCTTCAATAATAATTATCAGGTTTCCAGTCAAGTAAGAATTTTGACTGCCTATTTCAATGGAGCACTCCTCTAACATCCTCAGAGCAATGAGATTGATCTGAGGACTGTGGCATTTTTGTAACCTCCTCTCGTTGGACTAATTACCCTAAGGACTTGCACGACATAGCTAATGACAGTTGGAGCCAACAATGCCTACGATTCCAAAATGCATTGATTCTGGACTGCACCGTGCCGGAAAACCACAACACTGCCTCACCGGGGATGGCATCACTTATATAGCCCCCTGAATGCGGATGAAGACCAGAAGTTTGGCCATCGTACAAGCCGTCATTTGGTGTGCACCTACCGGAGTCAGAAAAAAGTTCCTGATAATCCAATGATAAACTTCCACCTCGCCCACTTTACCCATACCACTTTCCCTCCATCAAAATCTACCTATCAACTATTTCCATGTTAAACCCAATTCCACCTTTGACCTTGCTGAAAACACCCCCTCCTTATGGCAAAAAAAACCTCCCCTCTCACGTCCTCTGTGAGAATTGAGACGACAAGGAACCCACTTACTGAGTATGTGTGGTGGCCACTCTCTATTGTTCCAAGTTGTTAAGGATTTTCCTGAATGGGAAGAATATTTCAATTGTTGGTTTGTACTTGCTTTGTCTATTTGTTGAAATACATTGACCAAGAAAGAAAATATGAAAAGGAAACTCACATGAATAAATAATTTTCTGATATACCTAGATAGGTAGACAAATACTTTCTGCAGCTAGTAGTCACCCAACTTTCTTTTCTATATTTCATTTGTTGCAAGTACAGTGTGATCTCGGTAGTCTGACACAAATGCAACTGTGACATCACCAGATTATCAAAATACCAGATTATTGGAAATGTACAGGACATAAATACAATGCACCAACAAACTTTAAAAAATATTAATTTTGCAATTAAATGTTGTGATGTTTACTCTCTCCTTCTGACTGCCCTGTGTGTGATTCAAGAGAGATAGCCGAATAAAGCTAGCACATTTCAATGAGCCAAACAGCAAGCTGAATGCGCAAATGTTAGCATTAAAGCACACTGTTACTGCAAAACTACACTCATCATGCCCGCCGATCTTATTTTCTTAAATAATATGTTTTCTTTTCCTGATACAGCAAGTCACGAAACCATAACTTCATACAAATTATGCACGAATGGAACACATGCACACCTACATACATAATAATGAAACAAATACTTACTATATGTATTGAAAAAAATATACTTACTGATTATAAATATTTAAAAATCAATACATACCATATGTACAGTAGAAACTCGAAATTATGTAATATTTTGATTTTGCGAAGAAAAATCTTCGGTCCCGACCAAAAGGGTACCTAAATACATGTAACAGTATTCAATATTACGAAATAACAGAGTATTGAAATCACGAACCTAGTCTTGGTCCTGGCATGAAAAATTTACTCGGTTTTACGAATAATGATGGATCATAGCAACGACTTTCAGACGCTCCTTGCCAGAGTAAGGTTACTAACCAATCATTGTTGACATGCACATTATGCATGAAATGTGAATTGCTTAAACAATTATACATTTTTCAATGCTAAAATACTAATGACATCTTTGATTCATGGGCTAAGTCGTACATAAAATATGGCACAAATACAACTAAAAATACATTCGGCTTTCTTGCCACAAGTCTAGATTTACCAATGATTAGTCAAGTAAGGATACACTAGCCCACGAGAAACTAATGGCTACTATCAGCATTTTCCTCTCATATTCCCTGGGATTTTTTGCTACCCATTTTCCACAAACATAAATCCATGAGGGTATTCCTAACAAGGATAATAGTTTACTGTGCATGTGCGCTCAAAAAAGTTTTGACAGGCATCAGAAGAGATGCTATGGCATTCAGGCGGTAATTCAGTCATACATACCACACATGGAAGCTTTTTTCTCCTGACTTTCAGACTGATTACCCATTCTTACTCCACGGCCTAATTATTCCGGCTGACAATAGTTATCATCAAAAGACTCTGGTTTCATTTACCATACTCATTGAGGGTTTTGATGTAGTCATTGCGGAAAGATATCCTATTCGTAAGTAAGCATTGCTCTTCCCTTCTTCTGTCACCTACAGCAGAGAAAATATGAGTTCGCTTGGTTCATATGACCACTTTGTTTGTCTCACATTCATTCTAAATGATGTTTTGCTCTGGGCACAAGCATAATCAACGGTAAAAAATGTTCATTCGCTCATATGTATTTATGTCGTGTAACAGATAACCTTTCTCGCCTTTCGCTCCAACCCTGCAATCAAAAAAATATCCTCAGTTCCTGCATAGTGATAAAGAATATAATAAAGGGTTTTTCAACCTAATCCTTGTTAAAGACACACATATAACTAGATGATAAGTAGATCCATCCTACGAGAAACCTTAATTCACTCTGTCGGAGAGGGAGCAGAAAGCCTCGTCAGTATCCTATCGGAGGCACTTTCATCTCTCCCTTGTGTTACAGGATGATACACCCCGGGGGTAATCAGGGTGTGAGTTAATTGGTACCCAGTCAGGATAAGGCCCCTTTGTGAGCTCCCTCCCTCCCACCCGCTCAACGGTTGCAGTGTCCTCAGCTGACTCCACAAGCCCACCTTTGGGCCCCTTGAAGAAGGCCCCTTTGCAAGGAATCTGTAGATGGGGTCTAACACGTTCAAATATTTGTGGGCATATCTTGATTCATGATAAAAGACCCCACTCTCCAGTGTCTTATCCTCCCTCTCCACAGGCGTAGCTTGTTGAGGTGGAGTTAGAGATAGATAAGGTGTTACAACACTGCAGAAAGATATGATTCTTTCAATATTCATTTCCCGTGCACAGCGGTCTTGAATCCCAGCTGGATCAACCTCCCAAGTGACATATGATCCAAGACAATGGGTCTTGTAGATGTTTTCGTGAGGGTGAATGGAGTAATCCCCCTCAGTGATGGGTAAAAGAGGGTGCAACTTCTGATTCCATGTTCATGCATGGCCGGAACTGGAGCTGCAATGCTCAGACAAAAATCCCCTTGCTTGATCGGAAGCAGAAGAAGAACAATACGCAAAAATATTCCACAATTTTTAGCCACATCAAAACGTTAAATGATGCCTGCAATTTAGTGGATGAAGAGGAGACCTTATTTGAATAGAGCCACAGCTAAATCTTTCGCAGAGCATAATTAAAAACGTAATTTATAGATTTATAACATTATCATCCTTAGTAGCTGAAGAAGAGTAAAGAAAATTATCACACCTTTACCATTGAAGCGCATGGCTTGTACAGTCTACTTTTGAAAGGAGGTAAACATTAATTTGAACTCCTTTTTAACCTCTCTTTCAGAACCGTCATCTTGGGCATAACCACGCAAAGATAAGCTGAATCCAAGGGAGAATTACGGTTGCTATTTCGCAAAATTAATGGGCATATGATTATTTCTGCTAAATACATGATTGACATAGCATCCATGACAGAAATTTTCCACTGTTTTAGCTTAATTTAGGTCTAAACTATTATGCCTGATGCAGAGCATTTGGGTTTCTCATAGCAGAAATTTATTCCTCTAAATTCTATATCCGGAGCAGCACGTACTTGCATATGATCGTGCAAATCGCACACTTCCATAGTACATGCATTCATAGCTTAAACATATAAATACACCGCTCACGTTTATGTTACAAGTTTTTCAATAGAGATTAAGGAAATATAGAAAAAAAATCACTAATGAATCTTCATAGGCCTAGTCCAAACTGCACGAAAATTTTGCAAAGACGCATGATTACGTAATCTCTGACTCATTGGTGAAAAGAAACAAGTTAGTTGTGTTTAATTTTATGAACCCTGTTGGCATGCATACACATTTAAAGATACATTCATGTATTATAACTTCATAAATCATGCAATTACATTGCAGGAGTGCATATATTTCAGGAAACAAAAAATAGCTGCATTGCGATGTTGCTAAGGAATACTGGTTCATACGATATTTGATATTAAGAATTGTCAATTTTTCCAGGGCCCTTTGACATCATAATTTTGAGTTTTTACTGTATTTCATTTAAAACTGACAAAATTAGGTCAGTCAAAGGTAGGTCACCAGCCCTGCACGCAGGATTACTGGACGTGTTGGATTACCACAAGGACAGATTATAGAGATTGTACATATTAATGTAATACTTATTTATTATTATCATCACATTAGTGGTTCAAAATTCACAAGTTCCTACGCCCCAAAAAACAGATTTTTTTGTATTGACATGCAGTAGGAAATGATAACACAGGCCTAAATTCAGCCAACTTGACAAACACAAAAGGATATCTCTGGAAAATCATTATTGCAGGAACCAACCAGAGGTAAAACTAAAGTCAAGAATAAAAATTATCCAGCAAATTAGTGTGTGAATACAATTGTGTGGATATCAAGCTCTACGATTATTGATGGTGTACATAAGGAATTCTAACACAATAGATAATAAATTTATAATAATAAATAAATAATAGATAATAAATAAAAGAATAATAAATTTATAAAGAGGTAAGGTTTTAAAATACTTTATTTATGTGCTCACTTTATAATATGATCAACATTAGATTGAACGCTAAAGGCTTTTAAATAGTCCTCTTCCAAGGGATGAAGTTTTCCACCAGTAATCACAAGTGAGTGCAATGGTCCCCCTAAGTCTATTTCCTTCATCACTCTCAGGGAGCAGCTCACCATTTGTTGTGTTGTTGACCCAACTCTAGCCACTCCTATGCAAAGTGTCTCTTTTGAATATGCTGCAAAAATAAAGAGGGTATTAGATTAAAATCTATTCACAGATTCCTGGAAGGTAGTCTCACATTTAACTAACAGACTAACTGTACATTATTTCTCACTAAGCTGCAAGGAACACCACCTTGGCCTTTTTACCCTATGACACTTAAAATTATAGTGAAGAAAACACAGGCACATATATGCAAAGGGTAGTACCAAACCCACCCAAACAAGAATTGAACTCACGATCGTAAGTTTGGTAGATGAGGGCTTCACCCCACTATCACTGAGACTGAGTCACAGAGAAATAAAGATTTATTTGTCATACCACATAATAGTACACCTCCAATGACATAAGTAAAAAATTTAAATGCAGAGGACAAAATTAAGGTTGATAATGGCAGAAAAATGTTTTGCCACTCCAAAACATATGTAGAAACGTAAGATACTTCCTAAATAGCAATAAATCACAAAATTCTTTTTCAGTTTAATTCACTCAAGTAGGAAGATTTAAAATATAAAAAAATGTAACCTCTACCCATCTGAAATGCATAAATCAGAAAATCTTAGTTCACCTCTTTGCTTTGCTAGTGAAGAAAGCGAGTGAGTTACGAGTCTGTTGAGATCCTCTCCATACATTTTTGCTCCATCATTTCTGCCATACATATGTTTTCCCCTCAGGCTATATGTGAATATTTGTGCCTACTCTTCAAACCCAAGACCCTACTGGAAGTGGACACAATCTCTAAGGAACTTCCCAAATTGCTATCCATAAGGGCCAGGAATGTCAGTTCCTTGATGAGTGATACCCAAGCTGGATTTCTGCAATTACCTGGCATTCACCAAGCTACTAACCCATTCCTGCAGCTGCCCGCTACCATTGCTCATCCACGAAAAGAGAGAGAGAGAGACACCAGTACCGAAGATAAATACTTTTCCATTTAAAAAGTGAGAAATTTCTTGCGAGCCATTGATTTCTGACACCAAAGTCAAGAATTCCATGTATACCGGGTACGAGTCCCGCCACTCCGGGCCATGACAAAATGATAAAAATAATATTCTAATGATATTCTAATTAGTTTTTAAATAAATTCCAAAGAGTCCTATTAACACATCATAAGATTGAGACAATCCCTGAGCCTGGCACCACTAATTTACAAAAAAATCAGTATACAAACTAAGGTTGTGTCGAAATCAAAGTCAGGTTCATGAGTGTGGTACTAACCAGGTAATATCAACAGCATGTAAAATTCAGACATTGAGATGGGAGACCAGTTCATTTCCAAGTGCAGTCAGTACTCTACCAGGAAGATTTAGGATGAATCCCAACAGGAATTTAGCCATGATTTACATACAATTTTCATTCCAAGTGCTGTATAGTGCTGATACCATAATACACATATAGATTTGATCTAACAAGTTGATCTCAGCACACATAAATTCTCCAAAAAACAGATTGGTTACATTGGAAATACATGGTACTAATTACAATTCCATTATTTCATTTAATTCATCACATCAACATCTTTGATATAGCAGAAAGAGCTTGTATTAATCAGTATAATTCTGCCCAACAAGAAATATCATATGCACTCACCAAGGTCATCGCTATTTGACTTTTTATCTAGAATTTGGAGCAATTGATCAGCAGCTTCAGCAACAGACATGAAACGAGGAGGTTCATACTCTTTCTTGCGTTTCATTAAGCTCTCCAGAGTTGGTTCCTTAACCTTGATGTCTGAAATAATACAAATATAGTCCTTTCATTACAAAACTTAGAGAAGTAACCTATTTTACCTTCACCAACAGTAATCTATGTAGCATTACTCTGAATGTCTGAAATAGTATAAACATAAACCTATCATTACAAAACTTAGGAAAGTAGTACAATAAAAATAATTTTCCTTTGCCCAATAGCATTATGATTCCACAACTTCCTATACATTTTGAATCCAAATTAATGCCACTGACTAAAAAAAATTCCTTAAAACCTTTCATAACAGTTATTCATGGAAAAGGAGATTGCAATGGTTGAAAGTAAATATGAGTAAAATCAAGCTAGTATGGTAAGCTGATTTAAATCAGTGAACTCAATATTTAGTTTCATTATCCTCATCGCTCATTCCTTTAAAACTTCATCTTATAATTACTAACAGGGTTTTATAAGATTTTTCTTTCTAACTTTTGTAAACCCAAGGCATTTGAAAAATTTGACAGTTGTTCCTGAGAATAAAATACATAGACAAGGTGCTGCTTTCTTACTAGGGGGAGAAACTTCTAGATAACTTCTAGATAGTCACTTGCAGGTGGGGTACATAATTTTGTCAGTTTATAGAGTTATTTGTTAATTATTCAGTAGTGTGGATGAGTTTTTCCTGTGTTCAACTTCCACAATTTTCTTTTACAAAAGGTACTTTAGTTCATAGCTTTTTGAGAATATTCTCCTCCACTTTTTTGACATGTAAACAAAAACATCCAGATATGCCATGGAAAAATGGAATAAGGGAACATAAAGGCAGTCACTAAAATTGCCAAGACAGTAGATTAGGTAATATAAAAGTTTCTTCAGCCACCACTTTTTATAGTGAAATTCAATTACTTTCATATTTTACTTGAGGGCCCAATCATTCCCCATGAGGGCTCAATTGTTCCTATCATATTTATGTACATGACAAATCCTATACCTCCAGTGCTACTGATAGGTCTCTAAAATAAAGTATTAATATTATTGTTATTCCTTCAAGCAAATATGGATGGCATAAAGAGTGATTTCACTCTGGACATAAACCCATAAAGGGAACATGTAGGAGAGGCCATGTGTAAGTCATTAGAATTAATTTTTACATGGCAGTAAAGAGAAGAACACCAGAAAAGAAGCTGACTGTTATAGTTAGTAAAGATGCATGGAATATACAGACTGGACTGATTAAAATAAAGGATAATGTATTAAACAAGTCATGCAGGTAGGAGGTATAGGCATGATACAGTTAAAAGTTAAACAGAAGGAAAATGGTGACCATAGAGGAGATATTTCTGCAATGATCAACAAAGGATGAGAGAAGATTCAGAACAGGGTAGTTCAAGAAATAGAGAGCTTAGAAGGTAGCCAATAAATAATCAATTGAAGATGACTTGTTATGTTGAGTAAGTTGAGTTTGAGAAGAAGAAAGTTATGGGAATGGGTGACTTCAGCTGTATGGGAACACATTTAGAGAAGTGTTGTATAGCATTCTAATCATTTTCTTTGCATTAGGATTAGAAGGTCATTCACTATGTTTACCAATCGATCTCAGATCAATCAGATCGGCTCAGCCTGGTATGGTAAACAGAACGGGCTAGCCAGATCAATCCGAGAAGGGAGTCGAGTCAGCCTACTTTCCCTATCTGGTCTGAGATCTCAGATTGATCTGAAGAGTTCGGCATGATGCACTTTTCGTTCTTCTTTTGGTTGCTCATGGGAAAAAAATTGTAATCGATTTCATTTGCGAAGTGATTTCATTGTCAGAATAGCTCACATGGGTTCTACAATGGCGGATGAAGAAAATAATTTTTCAACTCCATGGTGCAAGATGTTTCTAATGCTGGGCTATGTAATCTCAACTCAGTAATGTTTCCAACGCTGGGCTACGGAAACAAACATATGCGACTCCTGAGATAGATATTTCAATATCAATATTTTCAGACCGTGTTGGTTAGTCAGGCGATCTGAGTGAGGTCACTTCTGATCTTTCAGATTGGTCTGAGTTCAGATCGATCTGAGTCCGATTGGTAAACGTAGTAAATGATTGAATGCTAATAGAGGAAGTAGTCTATGCTATTGTCACAAACAAGAGTAGACTGGAAGATAGATATCTCTTTGGAAACCTGTGCTTGGTTCAAAAGAAGAAATAGATTTGGATAGATGAAGATTTTAAGGGGACAATAATAGCTCAACATGGAGCCGTGAGTGATACAATATTAGCAATGTGGATTGAGCAGATTCAAAAAATGATGTTATTACTGAGCTAAGTAGGCCAAATTCACATCTTAGAAAAGGAGTATGCAAAACATATAATCAGAAGGAAATGATAAATAATACTCTTTTGAGTAAACAGCTAACCGACATCAGCTAGTGGAATGCAGAGGTACAAAAAGGTTGGATGAAAGTGAGGTATGTACGTAATGAACATGAATGATTAAATGATTACGAACAAGAAATAAAATGTGCCAAGAAACCTGACATTTTCTACTTTAATACCTTAGTAGCCATAAAAAACATTAACAACATAAGAGGTGAAAGTAGAAATGGAAAATGAGGGGGCGGACTTAGTGGACTAGTGAAGTTAGTCATAGATGAACCAAAATTAGACAAGGACTGAATGAGGATATTTTGTATTATGTATACATATATGTTCTAAGTATTCCTTTTGAGTAATAACATTATGAAGGCCTTTCACTACATTGCTGCAGATGACTTAGGCTCTCTCTCAAATTGTTGCCTCAGAAATCACATCACCAACCTGCTGTTTTTCATTACTCAAAACTATGTAACATACGACCTGATACGACTGTAGTCAAGGTGACATATCATGCGGCCATAGTTAAAGATTCAGAGAGGAAATTAACAAGTAAAAAATAAAAATTGTGCGTAATTAAGGAGGATCAAAAAATTTGTTAAAAAGGTGAAAAGAAATTGCTGGAAGCTAGAGAACCAAAGATAAAATACCGGTGGTAGAGTGGTACACTATTTGGCATTGCAACATGCTTGGCTCAATGACTCAAAGGAATTGAGACCACGAGAAACCTGAGAAAGTGAGAACAAGAAGGTTTACAAAATGGCTGGAGTGACAAAAATATTTTTAGAATTGAAGAAATTGGAATTGCTGGAGCAGTTAAGGGATTGCGGGATAGCCATGCAGGGTGCAAAATTCAAATTACAGGAAAGGCTGAGATTGATATTAGAAAAACAAGAGATTGTCATACAAACGTACAAGTTCCAAGTTCAAACAGAAACTATGTAGATAGATACAAGGATAAACGTCTTTTTGGGCGAGATTGAGACTACAAGTGCTGTCTTCCATCTAACCCATAGATAGGAGTGGTATATTGACAACGCTAAGAAAAATGGAGGAAGAAAGGTGGGAGAGGGAGAAAAGAGATGAAGAGCAGAGAAAAATGGCTAAAGAACAACAGGAATTGCTGGAAGGGATAAGGAAGGAGCTGAAGGAGGAGATGATGCATACAAAAGAAAGCACAGAAACTCTGAGAAGAGAATGGAAGGAAGACCTCAAAATCCATAGGGTGGCGACTGAAGAAGAGCAGAATCAAGTCCAGGAAGAAGTCGAGATGTTGAGAAAGGAGAACATGGTGGCAGATTTGTTGGGCACACACCCATACAATTTTAAAAGAAGAGATGATTTTCCATTAGAATAACAAATCATTGCAATGATTCTTGCAGATCAGAGGACCCAGAGCTTAGGGCAATCATTGAAAAAATTGAGATGGACCCCAATAGAGAGCAAATATGGAGAATCATGGAGAGAGGACTTTTCAAAATAGTAGTTGATAAAGAAGAACTCTGTGTTCCGTGAGAATGGCCATCACATTCAGCAAGGGAAACACACCTCATGTATGGTCATTTGAGAGCTGGAAAATTGCACTGAATGTTAAATGAACAATTTGCATATCCAAAACTTCCCTGGGAAACATGCAAAACAGTCACAGGATGTTCAACCGGCCAGCTACTCAAGGTGCTGAATTTTCACATATGTGTGGAAATGCAGGATGGAGAGTAAGATGGAAAAAAACCACCTTCTGTGCATTGATGTTGGACTGTTACCAAAAAGTCAATCCAGCCACAGGTACATTTGGACCACAATGGACGTTTCACTCAGTACATAAAGTTCCCGTGAGATCACCGAAGTTAAGCAATGTTGGACGCGGACAGAAGTTGAATGGGTAACCCTCCTCCATACCTCTACCGCGGTGCTCTTGTCTCCTGTTTGCAAGTGGCAGGCAGGTTAAATGTGAGTTGGCACAATGGAGGTCTAAGTGCCAGGGGGGCTCCAGAAGGCCCCTTCCCACCCCTCCAATTTATTTTTTATTTAAGTGCATAAAGTTATATTCAATCAGGAAAGGCATAACAAAAACTATAGCAGAGATAATTTTTGGATGTAAACGTCCCTCCCCTTCCCATTTATAGAACTTGCTTGTCTTCCACATTATTGTCTGAGTGAATTTGTACCTAACAATGGGTCTTGATAAGAGTCCCTACAGCAGGAATGTAAAGATATGATTGCTAATATGGGCATTTTAACATTCATAATTTGATAGTTGCATATAAGAGGGTGGAGAAGATATTGAGGACATTGAATGATATATGAAGGAAAGGTACTTGATGTGAGAAATTAGAAGGCAGCAAAAGTGACTGGAGAACTGGTTGCAAGGAAATGGAATGTTGAAGTTATAAAGTAATGTTAAAATCAAGTTGAATTTTGTAACTTATATAGTTTGATCTAGAGATGGCGCTGCGAAACCGATTATGTAAGTTGGTTGTTTTTTGTGGTTGTTATGTAACTATGGGTACAACAAAGGTGACCTAAAAAACAGCATTAGAAGCTAAAAAGAGACATCGAGATGTTACTGAATAAATTATGGAGAAAAGCACATATATCTCTATAGGTTATGGGCTCAGGCCACCCAGCTCACGTGAGTTGCCTTTAAGTAAATAGAGAGTTGCATGCGAGATCGTGCGAATCACATCGAGGTTAAGTTTGCTGTGGAGTCTCGTCATCTCAGTGTTCTTGAAGAATGGATTTGGCGAAACACATCAAACCCCTAGCTGTAGAGGCGGCACGTCGAGGTTAAGTTTGCTGTGGAGTCTCGTCATTTCAGGGTTCTTGAAGAATGGATTTGGCGAAACACATCAAATCCTGGCTGGAGAGGTGGACTGGCCAATTTGGAAGTGGAAATTGCAGGACTTGATGGATTACCATGAAGGAGCCCTGGATGCAATTGATGGAAAATTGGTGAAATCCGAGCCACTGTCGCCTGATGCTATGGAGGAGGTAACCAAAGAGCACAAGAAGGTTAGTGATCTATACCATAAGGCAAATAGTTAAGCAATGTCAATAATTTTGAGTTAGGTGACTGATGCAATTTATGAGAAAATCGTGGATAAAGAGTCAGCGAGAGAGGCGTGGGAAGCATTAAAGTTGAATTTCGAGTGCACTGTTTAAAATATGCACTGAGTTTTTTGTGTTTTGCTGGATTAATGTAGAGGATGTTTCGACTCATGCCGTGAGGTTGAAAAAGTTGTGGTTCGAGCTCAATAACGACTTGAAAGCCAAGAATGAAAATGCGCTGCCAGACCTGATTTTAGTTAGTAAAGTCTTGCAAATTCTACCTGGTGAATTCGAAAATTTCAGATCCAGCTGGATGTTATTATGGAAAGATGAAGAGAAGACTTTACGAGCAAAATTTTAGAAAGAGCACTAGCGGTGAGGGAGATATTGGAGTAGCATTATTCATGAAGAGTGGAAAATCAAGGTCAAATCAAGGTCCAAAGGGGTCAAAAGAGAATGACACCTGTAATTACTGCAAGAAGAAAGGGCATTGGGTAATTTCATGCAAGAAGTGGATTGCTGATGGACGACCAAAGAAGAGCGCCCTTCAGAGCAACGCCATGGTCACCAATGTAGCCCTCGGTGCAATCAGTGAAGATATTTTTGAAGTCGAGACGGTCTCATCAGGATGGTGGATCAACAACAGAGCAACGAAGCATGTGACGAATTATCCAGATCTGTTTGTCGAGTTCCAAGAGTTTCAAAGTCCCTGCGTTACCAAGGCCACTGGAAAAGAAGCTCTCAAGGCCATCGGGAAAGGCACTGTTGAAATTTTATCATTCACTGAAGAAAACACCTTGAAGATGACTCTGAAAGACACTTGGTACATTCCAAATATTTTAAGAAATCTATTTTCTGTTTTAGTTGCCAGTTGCCCAAGATAGGAATGAAAATAGCAAATTTCATTCCACGACAACTAAGTGCTGGTTGGAAGTCAATGGAAATGTAGTACTGTGCGGAAGTTGCGAGAAAGGCGGAACCCTGTACAAAACAGCCATTGAGCCATTTGTTCCCAAGAAAAAAGAAAGGGTCAACATTGTTGAAGCAGAAAATTCTGCACTGCAGTTGGAAGCAGAAAACACTGCAGTTGTATCATGAGAGATGGGGACACCAAGACAAGTGACATGTGAGAGAGATGCTTAAGAGAGAGTTGGGTATCACTGTGAAGATGGCGAGAGTATTTGTGAGCCCTGCACTTTTGGCAAGTCACATCACGTGCCATTTGGTACTAGGAGAAAGGCAACAAGACCTGGAGAACTTTTTCCACTGATGTTGTAGGCCCATTTTGCGAATCCTTCAGCAAAAAACGATTTCTAGTTGTGTTC
Organism: Platycnemis pennipes; assembly: GCA_933228895.1. Classification (NCBI taxonomy): domain Eukaryota; kingdom Metazoa; phylum Arthropoda; class Insecta; order Odonata; family Platycnemididae; genus Platycnemis; species Platycnemis pennipes. The sequence continues at coordinate 104,406,604 of OW121851.1, forward strand.
AAGGATAGCTACACAAAGTTTCGTTATGACTTCACAATTAAACAAAAGTCAGATGTCAAAATTGTGTTAAAACAGGTTTTAGCACATGCAAGGACACTTGGGCATAACATTAAAGAGTTAGTCAGTGACAAAGGAGGAAAATTCGACTGTGAAGAGATTAACATGGTGTCTACTAATATATGAAAAAGAAATTCAAGACTTTTTCAAGACTTTTCAAGACAAAAATTTTAAAATTCCAGACCAAAAAGGCTAACTTCTTCATGTGTCATTGTGACGGTCAATAGTTCAATGCCCGGTCCTGTCCAATTTTTCACTTGGAATTGGACATCTTATTATATCCACATTATTAAAATTACAAGCACAGCACCTTATCTACTTCATTCATGATTAAACTACTACTAGAAATTAAAATGCCGTATACTCGAAATGGACTGTACCGTGACATTCACGGCTGTTTTTTAGGAATGCACGCCGGCACGCCGCACAGCGGTGCAGGATCCCTAATAATTGGTATTTTGGATTAAAAAATGTTCAATTTATATGAAATTTGGTCTATATAGGTTTTCGAGGTCGATGAATATGAATTTAGATTCAAAACGTTTGTAAATTAATTTTTTCGCAAAAAATTTTGCAATTTTTGTACTTAAATTAACTCTTATTTAAAACATAACGATTAATGTGAACAAATATACGTTTTCTCAGTCGCTGAATGCTAATTTGATCTTCATATTTTCGCTAATTACTTTTTTCACAAAAGTATTTGCAATATTTTTATTACTTGGATTTACACAAACTCAAAATTCTCGTTTCATTGAAAATTATAGCACAAAGGTTTTCGCGATCTCTGAACATTAAAAAATGTTCGATTCGATGTTAATATTTTCACAAATTAATTATTTTGCAAAAATATAAAAGTGAATTTTCAAAAAATGTTTCTTTATTTTTGAACAATAAATTATGTAAAAAAATAATTTTGTAAATTATATTTGCAATATATTAACAAACAGTTAAATAGCACTCACCTTCAGTTACAAAACCCATTTTTCAGAACAAGAATCGGGGAAATACACGTTATATTAGAGAGAATTGAAGGTGACGCTGTGCCTGTTCCTTTTCATACGATGCACTTGTTACCAGGGCAACATTTTATCTTATCTACTAGAGGAGTAGCAACAGCGATATGTCCTTACTTAAGATGGTTTTGAATTCGTCAATCGGTGCTATGCACAAAAACCCTCTACATAAAGTTTTTCTAGACTCATAAATACCAAATATTAGGGATCCTGCACCACTGTGCGCCGTACACGGCGGTCGGGTTCGCGCCGTCTCGTGTGAAAGGAGCCTTTGAATGAAATGATGTCCGACGCCAGTCCAACCAAAGGCACCTCTTGAGCACACACCAGCTCGAAGACTGACGAACCTACTCAACTCGAGCTGGCGAATGCCGAGTTCTCCAGTAAAAACGAACGATTTTGTTGCAAACTCGCACATGCCGACAGATGAACTAGACTTTGCGGCGTCTTTCGAGCTAGCGATCTCGAGTTCTCCAGTAGGTATATCATCCAGGAGCCAACGACATATTCGTCGGCGGCGGCACGTATGGCGTCGTCGGCGACAGCGTAATATAATGAGTGAAAGTTTCTCGGGTCTTCCACTGGGACAAAGGCTCCATCCCTGCCTACGTTTCGGAAAACGACTCGTTTTCCATCTTCAGGGCTGTGAGCCAGGGACATCTTCACGTCCCTGAAGATGGTAAACGAGTCGTTTTCGGAAACGTCGGCAGAGATGGAACCTTTGACTCGGTGGAAGACCCGAGAAACTTTCACTCATCTAATCCGCCGGGAAAACACCAAAACGTAATATAATGTTTTTACTTTCCTGGGGCTGATCTCTGTTCTTTCACGAAGACGTTATGCTTGCGTATAAAAGCAACACAATTCAATGGGAAATGCTATTAACAAAATGGCAAACGGTAAGCTTTACTGAATGGATGAGAGAAAGAAAACATTCCAATTCCACAGTAAAGTTAATTAATCCCACCCGATTATGATGATGCGCAGCATAGAAACTTAGGACGCGATGGTTTAAATATATTTCTAGTGGAATTTAATCGAGTTACACCCTCAGAGTCAAAACGCAAAATGTCACAATCGTACTAGGGTACGATCTATGGATCGCCTGAATCTTTGGGAGCGTTGTAATAACCACGGTCAAGGTAATTCTTTCGAAATAGCATTCATGGGCAGGAGGAAGCCGATTCGTCACGCGGCGGCATGCAGGAAACGGTGCCCATGTCTAGTGCAATCGAACGACGAAAGTCACGAACTCACAAATACTGACCAGAGAGGTTTAAAATAACACCTCTTTGATAATGACAAATAAAGAAAACGGGAAACAATATCTCATTTCGTAATGCTATGTCAGCCGTTCCAATTTTTATCCTGACGATTTGCAAGCAACCATTTTTCCCGATTTTTGATTATTTTTCAGCGAATTCCCGACCTTTTCCAGATTTTTTCCCGACGCTAATAAATTCCCGACTTTTTCCCGGATTCCCGACTTTTCCCGACTGGTAGACACCCCGGATTAAGCACATTCTAGCAGAGAGCGGAATCACACAGAGACTGACAGTGCCATACACACCTCAGCAGAATGGCAGCAGTGAGCGTGAGAATCGAACAACCATCAAGATGGCAAGGACCTTCAAGTACTCGAACAGTGAAGTTGAATTTCTGGATGCAACATGGGCAGAGTTAGTGACAACAGCCATTTACAATCTCAACAGGACAGGAAAATCGTCAGAAGGTGGAGTCAGTCCTTATGAACTGTGAATGGGAAAGAAACCAAGAATCAAACATGTGCGCATCATTGGATCTTCCCGCTAGGTTCACATTCCTTCTGAAAAGAGGAAGAAAATGGACAAGAAGGCAGTGAAAGGATTCCTAGTAGGATATGACAGAGATGAGCGATACAGAGTTCACGTTTCAACTAACCACAGAGTTATCCTGTCAAGAGATGTTCAATTCCAAGAGAGAATTAAAGAATGTGAAGACGAAGTCAAGCTACCATTGAAAGATATCGGGCATGGAGAAAATTTTATGAAAAGGAGACGGAAGAAGAGCCACAAATTGACATCAAAAAAGAATCATCAATTAGTGATGTAAAATCACTTGGTGAAGGTGAGTCAGATACAGATGAGGAAGAAAACTTGAAGCACTCATCTGGAAGAATTCTGAGAAATCGATCAACTTTGAAGAGACCAAAACATCTTGAAGATTATGCCATGAGAGTTTTTGAATCAAGTGACAGAGGATCCTGAGACCTTTGAAGGTACATTGAGAAGCGAGGATTCAGTCGGGCGGAAGAAAGCCATAGATTTTAACAGAGATTCCACCAGATGCAAAGGCAATTCCATGCAATCTTTTGACTCAAGAAAAATCCAGACGGCAGCATAAACAAGTAAAAGCGGAGATTGTTGCGAAGCAAAGCGAAGGTTGTTAAGGGGTTTAATCAGTGTCATGACATAGATTACAGCAATACCTTCAGTCAGGTGGCGAAGATGGGAATGATCCGCTCAATTCTCAGCATTGCAGCAAATAAGAAGATGCACCTGACACAATTCGACGTGTCAACAGCATTTCTTTACGGAGAGCTTGAAGAAAGTTTTTATGAAGCAGCCTCAAGGATATGAAGATGGAACCAGCAAGGTTTGTCAGCTGAAGAGAAGGCTTTATCGACTTAAGCAAGCACCTAGATGCTGGAATAAATGACTTGGAGCATTCCTGCAACAACATAGGTTCAAGGACAGCGATGCTGATCCATGTTTATACATTCGATAGAAGAATGGTAGGAGCTCATACTTGTGATCTACATAGATGATGGCTTGATGGCAGCAACTGATCTACAAGAGATGGAAGTTTTCATTGAAGAGTTGAAGACAGAAATCAAAATCATTGTAAAGCGAGCAAGCTATTTTCTGGGCCTTGAAATTCAGCAAGAAGAGAAGCCCATTAAGATAAGTCAGAGAGCATATGCAAAGAAAATTTTAGAACGCTTCAGTTTTTCAGAATGTAGGCCGGTTTCAACTACAATGCTCAAAGGTGTAGAAATTTCCACACCAGGGAAAGATGACAAGGCACCAAGGTTTCCCTACAGAAGATGTGGTATGAGTCAAAGAGTTTTCAGATACATAGCAGGGACATTGGATCTGGGGATAGTCTATCAAAGCAATGTGGATGAGGGTTTTCTGGGCGTCTGCAGATTTTGGAAGATGCACATCAACGGGTTGCTCAACATCTGGAGTCATCATTAGGTATGCGGGAGGGGCGATTTCATGGATGAGCCAATGACAAGCTGCAATAGCAACTTCGACAACTGAAGCAGAGATCATCACAGCAAACGAAGGAGCCAAAGAGGCAATTCGGCTCAGCAGACTGTTCAGAGGGATCATACGGTTTAAACACGTTCCAGTCATTCAAGTTGACAACTCAGCAGCAGTGAGACTGGCAAATAACCTAGAGTTTCATGGCAGGACAAAACACATTTCCATTAAGCACTTTTTCATCAGAGAGAAAGTGAAGAAAGGCAAGCTTGAAGTTCAACAGATCTCCACAAAACATCAAGTGGCCGATATCATGATGAAGCCGTTGCCAAACAAACGTCTGAAGATTTTGTCCATAAAATTAGGACTGATGTCAAATAGAAAGGTCAATTACTGGTTTGCTTTTGTTAGTTGTGACAGTAATTGCATCTCTTTAAGTATTTCTTGTTTACTTTATGTTGTTAAATTCAACTTTCATTAACAAGGGAAAGTGTTGAAGTTATAAAGTAATGTTAAAATCAATTTGAATTTTGTAGTATATAGTTTGATCCAGAGATGGCGCTGCGATGTAGATTATGTTAAAGCTATGTATTGTAAGTTCGTTGTTTTTTGTGGTTGTTATGTAACTAAGGGTACAACAAAGGGGACCTAAAAAACAGCTTTAGAAGCTAAAAAGAGACTGAGATGTTGCCAAATAAATTATGGAGAAAAGCATATATATCTCAATATGAAATGCTGGAACATTATAAAATGGAGATTGTAGAGTAGATATGGACAAGAGAAGAATGCAATGGGTAGTTTAAATGGCACAAAAATAGGCAAATCATATAAAAATAAAAAATGGGTGGTTATAGTCAGCCAAATGGAAAGATCCATTCAAAGACCTAGCAATATTGGAAGAACAATAACAATGTGCATATACTCAAGTATCAAAATTGAGATGTGACTAAATTTATAATAATCACCAAGTAGACATAGTGTGTGAAGTCCCCTCTTTCTGTTTTCAGCAATTTTATCATAAAAACTGTCGGGCTGCCAAGTATCTGTCCAGTACGGGATAGAAATAGTTTCGCCAAAGCTGTAAAGCTGTAATTCAAGTTGAACAAACATTAATCACATTGTTATGGAATTTCTAGTCAGCCTTAAAAATAAATTGCAAATACCTGAAGTCCACAACAGCCAATGGCATTCATTATTGAGGCATTATGAACAACCTGAAACGGAATATTTTTCTCCCTAGCGCGAATAATGAGATCTAAATGCGTCGTGGCACCAAAGGGGTCGCCTACAACAAGAAGTGCGACGTTTTCCACGTCTGCTCCATTAAATATTTCGTCACTGTTTTGCTCAACCATTTCACGATCAGCAATGATCACGTTACGGCCATAAAAATTTTCCTGGAAATAAAACAATGTGCCAATTACAATTGATGTGTATCAAAAATTTTACCTCCAAAAATGCTACTGCTTAAGTTACCAACGCCTCTCTTCCCACAGTCAGAATTGACGTATATGCTTCCAAATAAACCCTATCAGCACTCTTAACAACTTCTAGTCCTTTCACAGTAATATCTTTGGCATCTCCCAACCCAATTCCTATGAGATAAAACATGACAGTAGTTCAGAGTTCTTCACTTCACTGAGTTCAGAATAGCTGGGCCTACCCTGGTCTTAACTGCACAATATTGTGACGGCAGAAATCACAGCCAAATAACTCCAAATCAGTTGGCCCTCAGTAAGTACTATCCTTTTATTTACTATTTTGCGTCATCCGAAATTAAAAGTATAGTAAACACTGTCCCACACACACCATTCAAAACTGGCCTACTGCATGCGACGTATGCGACTTTCGTTATGTTCTTGTTCTTCCAGTCTCGAGCCGAGAGCACAGAGCTCTCATCAGGGATTAGAATCTTCTTCCTCCGTGCTCTCATGTTTTCAAGTCTGTTTCCGCACTAATAGGCGCTTCAGACCGGGAGGAAAGGTATAAGGCATGGTCCTTATATTTTATAGGGACCTTGGTATAAGGATTAGGGATAGGGAACATAATCGGTCGATAATCAGAGCACAGCCGAGGCACAGAGTATATATTATACCCTGTGCCGAGAGCCTTTCTTTAAGGTAGATCCGTTCTAACGTCTAACTTCGTTATGGGATCTAACTGAATTTACTCTCAGGGTAAAAGTCAATCTTTAATGATTAAAATTATGCAGAGAGGAGGAAGAATTACTGATTTGAGGGTATTCCGCGAAGGATATGGAATTCTCTCTTGTCCATGTCCATTCTCTCTTCTCGGATTCATGAGTGTAGCGGATGTAAACCATATCTAGCTCATTCTGTCCGAATCAAGAGATCCATACGCGCTGTGTTTAACTCATAATTTTCGTTATATCTCAATGCGTTGTATACTCCATTGCGGATGATTAGGGAAAAAATATGATGATTTAACGAGAAAATGTTTTGCATGCGAATATGAGAAAAAAGGCTCTTATTTTTACTACATTTTTCCTCAAGCAGCTTCATGTCATCATAAATCTCCATCCTTCCTCAAAAACACAATTGGAATGAAAGTGCTAATGAACACCGTTTTTGCAGGATAAATATCCGAAGTTCGTGACCCTTAAACTCACATCTACCGTCAACCTTTAATGTTTTAATTCAATTTTAGTAAACTTAAAGTTTTATTGCAGTTTTCCTAAGGACAGATAGAAATTGAGGTATAATTGCTCAGGATTTCTGCTATTCAATTACTTGATGCTTTTGGAGGAGAAATTGAAATTGCTGTGTTCTCTGTGGTTGAACATATCTTATGTATCTTTCAATTTCAAACTACCTCTACATGCGACACACCTCTCTAAATGTTTACAAATATATAAGAATAGGTGCCAAAATTTAAGGGAACGTCGAAATCATTCTCACTTATAAGTATTATACATTAAAGTATAATGCTTATATATGTAATAATATATGCATAAATTAAAATTCATATCATGTATCCGACATCAATTTAATGTAATATATCATCCAAGATGTGCACAGAGAAAATGATTTTGTAGCCTTTCATCAGTGAGTGCCTTTGGGAACTCAGTCAGTTGTGCAAAAAATGCATTTGTTAATTAATTCACATGATCATTTGAATTCTGGGTGTGAGATACACAAATTTACATCTCTCTATGCCTGATATATAGCATAGCCCTTTCATATTTTTATTGCCTGAATTAAGAGGGGAAAATCTATTATTATCATTTCATCTACAGGTGTATTCCTCTTGACCATTCCTTTGCCACAAGAAATAATTTTTCCAGTTGGTCCATCGTAGATAGTGGTCTACAGTAGGTATTCGTTGCGCTTGAGAATTGTGAAAAGTCAGTCACCAGATGATTACAGGAACTTTTGTCAGTTCTACATTAACCTGGACAAGAATATGTTAGCTCTATATCACATTTTCTTCCACATGAATTCACAAGGGAAAAAAGCTGACATAGATAAAGTTTAAAATTCTCAGTATTGCTGTCAGGCTTTCTGGATATTTTTTATAATGTGATGCATATCATGCAACAATGGAGTTTTTAGTATCTCCACTTTGAAATTAATAAACTAAAATTTTATTTCGCTTTATTTGTAGGAATCAATTAATGAACTATGTATAACTTCTCAGTTTTACCAGAAACTGTATCAGTAGAAATGAAAGTTATTCAATGAAATGTTCTTAATTTTCAGCTGCACTACCACTTTTGCGGCACTACAGGAGACGTAAATGGGGGAAGAGATGAGTGGAAAGGAAGGAGGGGGTTTGAGTGGGAGGGGGGAGGTGGAGAATGGATAGGACAGTTAATATAGGACTTTGAGGTCTGGTGGAATGAAGGCTTTAAGTAGCCCATTGTATTCTAGCTCCGGTGAATTTAGTTGAGTGAAGAGGCTGCCAGTGAGAGGGATGCCAAAATGTATGCATTGCAGCAGTTGTTGGAAGACTTTAAAGTGGATAAATGAATGTGGTGCCTCAGGAAGAGAAAACAATTGGGAAGAGTCATTGCAGGAGCGATGGTGGGATATTGAGAGGGGTGGAGAATTTAACTGCGTAGATCACTAGACAGTGTCTAGCTGGTCGATCACATTGCTGGAAGTGCAGTTGGATAGGGGTGGGAGGCAAAGGAGTGAAAATTAATTTTTGTATCAATGGATGGGCCAATTTAACCCTTTTGCTGTGGCTCACTCTCCGGAAACCTACCCGTCACATGCGGCGGAAAAGTGAAAGCGCTACAGGCAGAACGAAAAAGTACGTTCACAGCAGCGAAAGGGTTAATTTCATTGCTGGCAGGGCAGCCAAAAGTGATAGAGGGGATAAATGTGTGGCAGGTGCTGTAGTGGAGGTATTGTGACTTATTGGTGGGTTTTATAAGGCCTAAGGTATGAAATTTTTTGTTAGAAAGCAAGATTTTCACATGCAAGGTGATATGGGAGTTAGAAGTGGATGATGAGAAGGATAGTCAGGAGGTACTGTTCTGGGGAAATCAAGGGAGTAGATTCCATGAGGCCCAAAGAGGAATATATGTACCATTAATGTAGCAGAGCGAGAAGAGAAGTTTTAAGGGGTAGTTGGGAGTGGAAATATTTTCATCCAGGTGGACAAGGTAGAGATTGGCATACAGACGACTGAATGTATGTACTACCCTTAGGGCACCCTTTTGTTTGTAGATACAAAATGCCTTTGAAGGAGAAAGAGTTGTAGGTGAGGATGACATTGGAGAGGTCAATAAGGAAATCAGTACTGGGTACATGTGGAATTAAACCCTTGGAAAGGAAGTATGGAGGGTGGTAAGGACTTCAGGATGAGGAGTAGAGGGTAGCGGCATCTCTGCTGATTTGTGTTTCAGGAGGGAGGTGGAGTTGAGATATTGGAGGAAATGGTATGTATCCTTAATATAAAAGGGCAAGGATTAAACGACTACCAGCATGCCATGAAGAAAAGTTACACAAGTAGTTGCATTTGGGAAGGAGCTCAGGGCTAAATGTGGTTGCCACATAGATAATGCACTCTAATTGAACTATTTAAAGGTTGCAGGTTGAAATTCTGCCTTGGGCATTGGTGTTGCATTTCTCCTAGGATTAGATGGTTAAGAAGTGCAATATAACCTTCGCAAAGCACTTGGTGTAAACCTAATTCTCTAAAAGAATAAGTTTCTTAAAGATGTCAATGGCAGATTTTCATTATAACATGTGTTATTTGGTCTCAAATTGACATTTGAGCATCTTCAGATCAGTAGGTCATAGAAATGATTGAAAACCTAGAATGAAAAGGCTCAAGGAATGATGGCATCTAAGAATGGGAAAGTTCCTTCTTATTAGAGAATGTAGGATGTATTACTTCCATCTATACTAATTTGTATTCATGGCGAATCAAGTTTTGTGTTATCTGTCTCAGTAAAATGTTGCAAGAGGCCATATATTTTAATCAGGAAGAATTTAAGTAGTTTCCAAAAAGAATTTTAAGGAATGAACTACATAATTATTTTCTCACATTGCTGGCTTATAGCTGATTAGGTCATTTATACAGCATCTAAATTGCCATTCATTGAGCAATCAATCTATTTGTACGATAAAAATATCTGCACTGAAAAACACTATATTGACATGACACAATTTTCATACTGTCATTAAAATGTAATGACAATATATTATTTGTAAAATATAGTGCGGACATTAGGCTCATGAAAGTCTATCAACAAATAACGCACGATTCGTAGTGAATAAGTTTTGTAATAAGTATTACCACCATAGCATTTATATAAAGTCCAAGTGGTCTAATCACACAATATAGGATTAAATCAAGAAGAATTCCAAAAAATCGGTGATCACTGTACGCATGTTACGGGCCGATGTTCTTTGACCATCGTCGCCATATTCCAAAAAAGTAACAGCATTAATTACATCATGCGATACACATTTACTTTTTCGTCAATATTACATCTGGATCAAGGTTTATACTCCGCAAAATGTTTCCATATTTGTCCTTCAGTGAATTGATTTCCGTATTTGTTCTGTCTTGAACGTACTTCAATACATTATTGACACTACCACGCTTAATTTCATCATCAGAATGACAAACGATGCAGTTAGAATTGACACTTAAGTTATTTTTCACTTCCAAGACATTGGATTCTTCGATTCTTTTTTCATTCTCTAACACAGTCAGAACACCATGAACAATGCCTTCGGCATAAGCTAATTTCAATCCTTCACTGAAACCCGAATCAAAATTGAGTTGCGTGACGGATTCTTTTCCTAATGCGGCTCCTTCACGATACCCCTCCTTCATGAGTTTATTTCTCATGACGTTCCATGTTCTATGCGATATATCTTCCACAGTTTCGTCTTCATCTTCATACATGATTAATATTCCTCGGCTGTTTCAAAAGCAGTTCGACACGTCTGCAAGCGTGAAGATCCTTGGCGACGAGAGGCAAACGGTCTCAAGCACTGAATGCACCCGAAATGCTAGCGTAACAGCAAGTAGCAACTCAATGTTGTCACGCGAAAATAGCAGGATACAACTGAATTGGGCCCTCTAAATCAACCAATTTAAAAACTTCCTCACCGTCAATTTCAAGCTAAGTGGTTAAAGACGTTACACATTCAAGCATGGAGACAGGATGTCACGAAGAGTATATTCGGTATACAACAGTACATCCTTCGAACTTATTAGATTGTTGGATTCGTGGAATTGTTCAACTACGCTTCAGGAGTTTCATATGTTTCTTTAATTTACAACGTTTTCACGCGTCGACACCATGTCGCTGGGTGTCTGCGCAGACGTCATTGAAGATGTAATATGGCGGTTGTGGTGTTAATGTGTTGTGACACTCCTCGGTCAGGAGGGAATTTGCTTGGATTTTGTTGACAAACTCTTTAAGCCTGTGTCTGTGAATTCGTGGCGTGGAAAGTGACCATCATGACCCAAGGATCCGAAATTTCGGACAAAATGTCTCAGGGAAATAAGGTTGGAAAAGAAGCAATACACTCAGGCCACTTCATGGTTTCAGATTTTGAGGCTGAGGCACAGGACGATGAAGATGAAGTGGCAGTTCCAGTGCCCGAAGAGGAAGCAAATAAAATGGGTTCTGCGCCAAATTCCTCTTCTGGGGTGATCCAAGTTCAAACCACGGTGGCTCAGTTGGAAAAACCTGGACAACACCTCACCATAGAGACATCACTCACGAAATTATTCCAGTGCATGTCCTTGGCATACAGGTTAGCCCAGTTATTTACTTGAAAGGAATTTTATAAAGGGTAGTGATATTAGATGGCGAGGCGAGAAAGTGCTTCGACTGTTTACTTGAATTCCAGCTGTTTCAATAATCATAACGGTAATTGTAATAATGCTAGGAGCCTGTGAGGTTAGGGCGTTAATTTGATTATCACATATTTCATTTCATATGTTTATGCCAGTAGCATTATTTCAGTACGATTAGTTGAGTTTTTATTATTTAGTTGCATTAGAATGATGTATTGTTCGCCCGGTTCATTTTATGGCACTGAGCTGAATTTTATGTAACTCGCGTTTGGAATTTATGCACTCGGCTTTGGATTCGGTTGTTTCTCGCGGGTGATTTAAAACTTTAGTCCCAACTACTATGACCGAGTATGTTTTCCCGATGATTATTTCACTTTTGTCTACGTCGCCCCATGTGTCCAGGACAGGTTTTGTCATATTCGTCGTCTTCGTAGGTTTATTTTTGCCGTTGACTTTGCAGTGGGGCTGTCAAAATAAACGTGGAACAATTATACTGGACTTGATCTAGGTCTAGCCGTTTTGGACTGTTTCCTGAACATTACTTTTTTCAGTTTCACTAAGAAGGGTCCGAAAGGATTCGTCTCTCATTGGGTCTACCTTTCTTTCTGTTTATGCTTGTCCGAACCATTTGTTTATTTTCTCAGTGTTTTGCACTTTCGCCACACGACCGCCTTGTGACAGTGAGATTGAGCATGCATATATACATTGCATAAGGTGGCAAAGCGTCAGTAAACAGCTATTTCCATTAACTTTGTTCTTCGAGAACAATCATGAAAATTCATCAAATTCTTGTATGGCTTGCCAAGTCTAGAAAGCTGAATGTTAGCCGTCGCAATATGTTTTTAGTGGTAACAGAATAAATAAGAATACGATACTTTCGGCAGTGACAGGTGTTATCATGCGATTATTTGTTTATAATCGAATAAAATGTAGGAATATAGATTAAGTTATTGATTTGGCCGAGGTCTGATTTGGAGCTGCTATTGCTTTTTAATATATGCCCGATCTAGTGTTTTTGACGTACCTGTCGTTTGAACATTTAGAAATACCTTACGCTGCGTTGAATGTCTACATGATGCAAGTGATCCGTGTGTTTAAAATTCTTTGGATCGTGACCTTGAAATGAAAAGGTAGTTTTGTTCTTTTATCTTTTTATTCTTTGTTATGCTTAACGTATATTTATCGCTGCATTAGCTAGGCCATGTGTTTGTTTTCTTTTATACTTCTATCGTTTCCATGGGCATGTTTTCTGTCATTTGACCTTTTTTTCACCTTTTTCCATTGAGTGGTTGTCTTATTTTTATTGCTTACCATATTATTTATTTCCTCCATTTCGGAAGCTTTTCTCCATCCCACTATGTACAGTCCCCTTTTCATTGTAATATTTTGCGCTTCGTAAACCATGTATAATTACAGCCACGTAAAAACACCAGAAACATGGGAAAGAAATGAAAAACGTAGTATTTATGTTGCGTACCAATGTACCTATAACCCCTATCTAAGTTTTTTTTATTTATAAAAGTACTCGGGGTAATTCCATGTTCAGATGCCAGGTAATAAGGTAACAATAATTCAATATGGCGAGGCAATGGCCATTTGTTCAATTCGTTTGGAATGACTCATCTACGTAGAGCGAGTATGTGTTTGTTACCCAGCATACGAGTATTCCTCAATATCTTGTTGGAAAATTGAGCAGTCAAAATTTGTCTTTGGTCTGAAAGTAATTGTCTTATTGCTTAAATGTTTTAGTTTCCTGAATTGTGTCTGATTTATTAGTAGGTACCTATTTGTTTATTTTCACCAGAAATAACTTTGGTTTGAGTTTACTGTTTAATGGTCATACATTCATAGCTGTTGGACCTTAAATTACCGTGCATATCACTCATGAGATTATCAGTTAAAAGTAAGTTCATCAAGGGTTCTCAGGGAAAATAATCTGACCCTCTAGTTCACTCATGCTTGATTGAATTTCTATAAGTGTTGCCAGTGTCCCTGAAGGTACAAGATTTTTTGTATGATATAATTTACTATGAATTGATAAATTTATATGACAGCTAGTGTAGTAATTAAGTTTGGGTCTGCTTGTGATAGGTACTTTGCGATAGTGAGATGTATGATTGTTGTTTACAACTTATATTTGTACAGAAGTATTAATCTACGATTTTGTGTCCCTCATTACTGAATGGGAGGTACTTTCAATGTCATGACATTGGCACCCAGAGTCTGTAGATGCTAGTAAACAGTGTGGTTTTCTTTAATCGCTAATATTTAACAAACTGCAAATTTGAATGCTTTGTGTTTGTTTTTAGATATATTGCTTTGGCACTGTTTCTCAAGATACAACAAATATGGTGAAATAAAGGTAGTGACCATAAATGTAGCCTACTTTAATGGTCCTGAAGCGGTAACCAACTTTGATATTCTCTTGCATCATGAGTGATGTACAGGTAACTCTCACAAAGAATATTGGTTAGAGGGAACTATGGTGATGCTTTAGATACTTTGTAGAAAAGTTGTGGCTACAATGGGGTCGTTCAGCATATTTTTTTATTGCCGGATCTGATAGAGTTTGTAAAATAAATTGAACCGTATTTTTCCGTTTTTTGATCTTTCAATTATTTCTCGAGTCATAAGCGGCGAAAAACTGATGTTTTTAACCATTTCGGAAAAGTGGGTGTGGTGCAACCCCTGACGTCATTGACTTCGTCCAACCGCAACTGAGCCCGCGAAGCTACTTCTCCTTATCGCAAAGGGGGGGGACACAGCTGACTCTGCCAATAGGAGCAGTTGCGACAGCATCTGTGAAAGCAGACCTTCCGAGAACCCCCTCCATTCCCTTCCCTTCCCCTAAAAGCAGTCAAGGACGGGAGGGAAATGACGTCAATGTTATCAAAGCAGCTTTTCGTTGGGCGTCACCTTTTGCTTATTTTCATTTTTGTTGTATTAGTGAATTGTTGTGGTTAGAAGATTAAATTTTCACTAATATTCCTTTTTCGTTTCCATCTAACAATTTCGTGGACAAAATTTCTATTTCGGTTCCGAGTAAACGCCCCCATTTTAATGATGTAGGCCTGCATAAAACAGGTCGCCAAAAACTTTACTTTTGGCTGCTAGAAATGCTTGAATTATTCGGCATTTTTCTTCAACTTTACGAGATGTAAACTCATAGGGGTTCCTAATACGTGACTTATTTAGCCAATTTTATTTTTGAAGAATCTGTTTAGCTCAGCATTTAGGGGTTGCGTAGTGTCAAATTTGCTGTAATGGACTTTTTAAATGTTTTTTTTAAGAATTTAAAGCCTTGGAATTGGAATCTCTGAAAAAAGTAACTTGACCTCTGTGGTCTATAAATGAAGCACCCACAGCTCATCATTAGTTTGTATAATAGAATGGCCGTTGAACTTACTGAAATATTTTAGGTTAGAAATAATGGTGCTTCTATTTAGGAATGCTCCCAAATTCCCACTGCTGGAAGTACCTACACGCAAAGATGTCCATTTTCAAATTTCCAAGTAATTGGCAATTTCATGTCCTTATTTATTTTGTCCTTTCTTATCTTCCTAATTCTGATAATTAACATCGTCGTTAATGTAGAATTTTCTGCTTATCGCTTGACTGCCATTATTAATAGCTAGTAATAATTATTTTTTGTGTCATTCATTATAGTTTTTGTTGATGTAAAATGGTAATATGATGTTTGCGTATTATAATTTGATGGTTTTGCATTTCTTTATGTTTCAATTGTCTCTAGAATATATTCACAGGTGTTACTGAAAGCTGTTTTAACCAATGCTGGGAAAAATGGCCCTAGAGTCCTTACTCTAAACCAGTGGAGATTGATAGATAGACCAAGCTTGATATAGGAATGCTGCATGGTTCTCTTACTAAGCAGGACCAACATTTTTTTTTCTAAAAGAGAAGGTCTTTTCTCTCTTCTATTGGCGACAGTATTGTCTTTTTCTTGCGGTTCTATATAGTTCCATTTGTCAAGTGAAATTTTAGTTTTTGATAATAGTTACTCACCGTAACCGTTAGCTCGTTTTAATGGTATTATCTACCATTTCTTCCAACGACACGGCGTTCGGAATGAGCTTCGACGCAAATTTCCCGAGGGCTGCAGACGAGAGGGTTGTAAGCTAGGAGGAACGGGATCTCCCTTTCTTTCTCCAGCGGGTTAAGGAGAACGAAAGTGAGAGGTCGAGGAAATTCGGGAGCTTGCCGTGTGACATGACTATCGTCATCGAGTGAACAGCAAGGTTATGGATGGGGTCAAGGATCTTTCTTGTGAGTCGTCGCCGCAGCTTTTCCATATGCGACTCACTCGAGAAAAGTAAAGTGCGTACTTCCTCACGCTACAAATTAGAACTATTGTCGAACCTGAATTATCCAGCCCTTAGGAGGAGAATGTCGTGTCCAGCAGCAGAAGAAGCAAGGCCTCCGCAGTCGCCATCTAACTGAATCCTTGCGCGGAAAATGGGTGCAGCTGATGGAGAATCGGATTGGGTAGTAATAGGGAGGGAGTTAAAGAGGACTTCCAGTTATCACCGGTGATTTTTAACTTACCCTCGGAGGAAATGGCGTGAGAGGCGAGGATGAGCTTCAGTCGAAGACAAAGTGAGTGCGAAAGGTACAGAATGAAGATACAAAAACGAAAGTAATAAGATTTTTTAGGACTGATAGGGCCATGTTAAATTAATTGGAGAAAGTCATAAGCTAGAGAGAGTACTATGTAGGAAAGGGGGTGTAACATTATTGGAGTATGAAGTACATTTGCGTTGTCGAAAGAAGAATTTACTCATAGGCGAGTACTAACAACTGGGCCGTTGAGTAGAGACTTAAAAAAAAGACCTAGTAGATATAAGCTTAATATGGATCGTGGGGCCATATGGTGGAGAAATACGGCTTTGAGGAAAGAAGGCGAAAATAGACGCAAGACCTTTGAGATGTGGGTATGGGGAAGGATGGAGAAAGTAAGGTGGGTCGAAAGGAGAGCGAACGATGAAATGCTTGAGTTATTAGGAGAGGAAAGTTGTTTGAGGAAATTAAGAGCAGGCAGATATGGGCAGAGAGGGAAATAAAGGGCGAGGGAGTTTTGAAGGACATTATATAGGAAGGAAATTATATATATTTTTTATATAAAATTGGGTAAGAGGGGTAGGTGGAGAAGAACGGGTAGTTTGGATAGAATGATGGGAGGCAGGAAGTGTAGGGGTTGAAGAGGGACATCATGTGAAATGTAGGGCGCGTGGGGAGAATCGAATGTCCGTTTAGTCCAGCCTTCATTGGTAAAAAAAACTAATAATAATAATTAAACTGGCTTGGCGAACTGATTCGTTTCTCCGGTACTTAGTAATGTCGTCTATTGCATATTTTTTGTCGTTGACCCCAGCCTCGTGCCGTCGAGTGATTTGCTAGGTATCTGTAGGTGAAGACACCAGACAGATAGGCCGGTTGCCCTCTATCTCTTTTCCATTAACGTAAAAAAACTTCAAGTTCCTCAGCATTTGGTCGGTGGACTCATTTCAAAGGTCTTATTTTCCCTTTACAGCCTACCATTCCTGTATGGTGATTAGTGCAATGTGTGATTTACGGTCAAACGCCTTTACTAAACAAGGTAGGCTGCTAATTCTAAGTGGTGAATATGAACCATCGTTGATGGAATCAAATTTACGGACGAAACTGTGGTCACTGTACATTGAAATCCATCGTAACTTACCCCTGGATAGGCCGGATAGTCGTATTATCCGGCTGGCTCCTCTTCGTATAGGTCGGTTTATTGAGGTCCTATTGTACTTAGCTGTGTCCTTTATGCTCTGAGGAAGTGGATAAAAATTTGAAGGACGAGGATCATGTTTTCTCTCTCCTTTAACGCGAGTCCGTGCATAATGTTGATCCGTGATCGCTCCACAGCCTCATATCTTAGCGCATTGTTGTTTGTCTATCATTCCGACTGCACGAAGATCATCGAATAAAGAGAGAAGGAAAAATTAAAATGAGATTAATGTCGTAAGGAAATCGAGATTAATTTAGCGTAATCGAGTTTTTAGAGTGGCTTGCGAATTATTGGCGTTAAGCATTTTTCCACGGTACGTTTGATTTCGCTGTTTGATGCTGTAATAACATGAGGAAAATTTAATTGCGAGAACGAATGTCAACCCATTTACCCGCTGTGTGTGGTCGAGCTGCAGTGAAAATATAGTGTAGAATTGGCTTACAACGTGTTTTATCTCCTCATACAAGGCCTAACGATTAGATCCAGAAGGCGTAAAGATGTCTTAGTGAAGAAGGGCCACTGTAGTGCATATTCATAGGAGATCGTAACACAACCACATGACCGTAAAATATGGTGTAAGCCTAGAGTATATATGTGAAAATAATCATAAATATTATATTTTATAAAATACAATATTTCACTTTTTCATTATTTTATTCCTAACTCACATTGTGTAATCTTTCTAATCAAATCGAATACGATTATCCAGCTATCTTAGCCTCTGTGGGTTCCGTCACACATACCTCCTTTCTGGCCATCAAGGTACACCTCTCAAAGGACATACTACGAGAATTGTGAAAGCGGGTTTAGAGTATTAATAGGCTTTGATTTCTCCTGTGAAATACTGGAGGAAATGTCCAAAAATTGACTTCTTGATTTCCGTAATCTTTGGCTGGGAACCAGAATACGATATTTGGTGGTCTTGCATACTTGAAATTCTTCATCGGGTTTTAATAAATAAGTTCCAAAGTGTTTCATTGGTCCTACGTTGGCTTCTCGTCGAGAGCGATCGCATGAGTCATCACCTGGTCGTTTACTACTTCGATTTGAGGTTGCTTTTGCTACATGGGTACCCTTAAAAAACTTGTACTATGCTAACGTATCCGCATTCCTATTACATATATACATATCATTTTTCATGTTGATACCATTCTACGTAGTTTTGAAATTACCTCTCTTTTCCCCCCTCCATTTTTTTTATCGTGTATTCTTGTCTCGGCTTTTCTTATATTCCAAGGTTTGTACGCCTTTTTAGAATCCCCTCCACCACTACCTATCACTCCCTGCTACAACTAATTATTCATCAATTGTCGTCTCGCGCAATCCATTTAGGTACTTCATTCTAATCCATTTCCACTCAAAAACCCTGAATCTATTGTATTTTTCATTGCGTTTTCTGTTTTTAAAACCATCCAGCGCTCTAATTGTAGTGGTCGGCCATTTTTTATTCAAATAAATCATGTTGTTGTTGCTTCATGCTTCCGTCGCCAATAACACTCTTCAACCTTTACTGTTCCCACCCTTAATATTATGCTCGTTCCAAAACACTGCTCAAATTAAATGATTCCGCTCGATCTATTTCTACCCACCGACTTTGGCTTTAACGAAATTTATTCAACCAGTCGAACATTTATCTCCTGATATTCCATTTTTTATTCTCTTTTGATTAATATTTATCCCACGATTCTTAGATTTGATCTCTAATTTTTCCAGAAAAAAAGGCGGCAATGCTCTTTCGGTTGGCTAAAATTCATTCTACGCGTAATCATACTTTAATCATTTCTTATCTAGTCAATTTTAGTGAATTTTTTTAGCTTTTTTGCCCTCGTTTCACACAATTGTATAATAAGCGTCTTGTGTGTGTTATAAAGAAATCATAAATTCGATAATTCTTAAAATTAGTGGGAAGTAGGCGGTGAATCTGTTTGATCGCCCGTATATCCTCCGCCTTTATTATCGATTTTGCTTGGTTGTTTCCGCCACATTCCCCTCTCTCCTCTACCTTCCACTGCCATTTAGAGGCGTAGCATACCTGGTGGTCGTTCATTATCCAACAATATATACATTCGTAAGTTAATAATTTCTTGGCGCATTAGTCTTGATTATGGGATGTGCCCAAATGATGGCAAAGTATATTAACGCAGCAGGTAAATGTTGAATAAATCACGTATTTTAAATAGGAATGGTCAAGTACAACTCTTATTCTTATTTATGTTCAATTTAGATAATATGGAATTTCTTTGTCGTCGTTTTCCCAAGTCGTTCGTAAATATTATTTTACTTCTGCATTCTCCATTCATTCGTGTTTCCCAGATGTAAGTACATACCTCCTTAATAATAGATTTGTTTAAGTGGGCTTCTAGCGTGGCAGATGAGGTCTGATAAGGAGCTATTGGGACGAATATGATAAACGGAGTCAGCAAATTCGGCGGCTTTGATTTTAAGATTTAGCGATTGGGGTGTGAGGAACAATTTTTTTTATTCGTAAAAAAATAGAAAAATTATGCTTGGGAACACGAGAGTATATCATGTACATTTAAACCTTATGTATTTTGGCTGTCATAAGTGTAATAATCTAATGAACACATTTCCAGGATATACTTTTTTTTACAATCTCTAATTGCTGGCAGTTTCGTTCATTATTTTAATCTAATCATATCGTACTTTTCTTTCGTTTGATATTAATAAGATGTTTTGACATTTATGCGAGTCTTTGGAAAAAGTAGTTGCCTGATGATCCCTTTAAAGACAAATACTTCTCTGTGTAATTTTTTTAGTTGCGTTTATTTGTCGCCAGGCTTTCTCTCTATGAACTGGGGATTGTGTTACTCTTAAAAATGGGGAGCTGCGAAATTATGCCTTGAACTAACCAGATCTCTTAGAAGTTAAATACATGCAAGTTGAATTTTGCGAATAAGAATAAATATTAATAGGGATCGCTAATAATAGTAATTATGGTAACTTATCTCGTGGATGAAAATTAATTAATAGGTCATTCTCCGAAAGTTTGTTGTCATATTTGTTGGAAACAATTATTCTGTGCATCTACCCTTTGCCTCGGTACTCGTCGAAGTAATTGGTACCTACATATTTTAATTAAGAGATACCATTGCCGTATATTTTTTCTATTTTTTAGATTGACTCATCTATCACATTCATCCGTAAGCAAATCGCATTAAATGTTTATTGACGCCGTAAGTAGTTTTAAAGTGTGTGCTAACATTCGACATGAAAATGTATTTAAGGCTGCCGCATTGTGTAAAAGAATGCCAGCCTCATTTAAAATATTTCAGTCAGTCTTGAAAACCGGGGATTACGTTTTTCTTGAGTTTCAATCATTTACGAGGATGTTCGATGTGATCGTGTCTCGTTTTTCGCGTTCTATAGAGGTCGAAGTTGCTTAATTTTACTGTTGGACTTTCATTCACACAGGAATGATAGAAAATATTTTAATTTGAAATTCGGATTGATACTTTTTGTTATTTCAAACTACTACGTCATCAAACAAGTGCGTTAAAATGCCTTTTTGGTTTTGTCATATCTGACAGAATGGCGACTGAGGTGTTCCCCATCTTTATTCGTTCCGTTGAAATTCATGTAAACTCCTCCGATGTGACCTAAGTAAGGTACTTACATTGGCACATCTTGTTTCTTCTTGTTTGTTATTGAGTAGTTTGTTCTTATTCGAATGGAAAAAGCCTCTTTTTGCAAAAGACTCGGAGTATGGAGGGAATTGAGATTCTCTAGATTATGATATTCTGCCATTCATAGCTTGAGTGTTAGTTAGGCAGTATGATACGGGTATTTCAGTTACTCGAGTGGCCAAAAATTAGGTGCCTCTTATTTTTATTTTGTAGTTGTACTGATTGTTTGTGGTAGATGGCTTACAGAATGGGCACACTAACCATTGGAATCATTTTTACTGATTTCCTCCGGTTAAATAAATCAAATTTGCCACTATTTTATATGAAGCTGTATTTGCTATATTTGTATTTAGTGTTATTCTACTTCTTACCGAGAATAATTATTTTGCAACTAAAGTGAATTTTTTTGGTTTTACTAGTTATCATCTATAACCGTGGATTTAAAAATATTTGAGGATAGTTGCAATGAATCTGAAATCTGTTTCTTGCTCCGGAAGCATTTTCATTCTGAATCATCTCCTACAATACTGGAATCCTCTGTGGTCGTTATTGAAAATTTACCCTGCAATTTGATAAAAACTGGTAACCTTAGTTTTTAGTTTCGTCTTTAGGTTTCTGTTCTTCCGCGTTCGTTCGAGGCAACTTTTTCTTCGAAGATGCAGTGAGCGTTTCCAAGTCCGAAGCTTTGATGTCGGTTTTTGGTCAGCCTTCGAAACGTCCTGGTCCTGTGCAGCTGCGCCTTGATTGCTCAATTCTCTCGCCTAAGGAATTTTGCTCCTTGATTCCCGTATATTTTTTAAAACATCTCTAAGCATTTATTCATGCTTTCATATTTATTGAATATTTTTCCGGTTCTACGTTGTTTCAGTCGCTTCTCGGATGAGTATAGGGAAATGGCGGTTTTCCTTTTTGATAAGGCGAGTCTCTTAGTAGTTAAGATTTCGCCTCGTTGCTTCACTCAAGTGCTCGCATCAGCGTGTCTTGTTTTTCGTTTTTCACTGGTGGTGTTGGTGGTGTTTCATTGCCATCATTGAGTGTCCGTCCATTCCACAACTGCATCAGATGTCGTAGACACCGCTTTGGTATTTCTTCGGTAAATAGTCCATTGCCCCCTACAGAAGGTCCGCTGTCTCGATGACAGTGATGTTCCTTGTCGTTACGCTGTGTCTGGGAGGGCTCTGGTTATCTTCTCCGTTGGTCCCAACATGAGAGGTGAAGGGAGCAGCTTCTCTTTTCTCTCTTTCCTGCGTCGCAACGGCCATTTCACGGGTCAGCATTACCTCTCACATTTCAACTACGTTATAAATTACAACTGGTTGGATTCTTGTTTTAAAAAATCTTGAACAGATGCCTTTTATGTGTTCGGTGTTTAACGTACTATTAGTGATTTACACCGCGAATTTTTCAAGACATAAACATGTTATAAGAAGCACGCCACATGTCAGATTGTGATTTTTCTCTAATTTTGGGGGCATTGAGAACATTTTATTGGTGTTAAGGGCCGGAGATGGAAGGGAATTTAATAATTGGAAGCACAAGAAAGTAAATCATCTAATAGTATTTATAATTACGGGAAAAGTTGTTGTGATTCGAGGTGACTTCAAGGTATGCCCCTAGTGATTGTTTAGCCAGCCCGAACGTCACTGCATTGATATGCAGACCTAAATAATGCCATTGTCTTAGTTGCAAATAAGCCGATTGCCTTAAGACTTTCTGAATATCTACTTCTGATTTAGTCACTTTTTTAAAATACTACATTGCTTTATTATTTCAAGGATATACGTACATGCATGACAAAACAAAATATACAAATATGTACTTTGAAATTATTTTAGAAAACATTTAAAATTTGTGTTTTAAAATCCTATATTTTACATAAAATTTCGATACAGTCCACAGTCTTATATATTAATTTTTTTATGCTGACTAGCGATTCCTTCTGAGCCTTAACAGGCTCATCAGAATGTTCTCTTTTGTAACTATAAAATACCATACATCTGTGTCTACATAGCATAGTACCCAAATGAATAAATAAAAACAGATAATAACATTAAGTCCCTAGATTATGTCACATTTACAACAAGTGCTTCTTTAGTATTATTTTTACTTCTGAGTATGTTTTTCAATTATGCATGTCCTTTGGTAAATTGTTAAAAATTGTCGGTATAGTTACTTTCATTCTATTTTGGACACTTTCATTAAAATACTTTGGAACTTCATGATAGAGATTATTTCTTTTCTCCAAAATGGGGGCATTGTGTTTCAGTTTTTATACTTATTTGTGAAATAATAGTCCATTACTAAAATATATGTCAACAGCTTTTCAATAGGTAATATTTGTAGAATTTCTGTGTTAATTGCATTTGGTTTCGAGAACCTTATATGATCACCCTTTTTGTTATAGTAAACCATTTTTACATTTCTATTTTGTAGACTACACAGCTTCAGTTTATGTGACTTACTATTTTTTCCCCAAACAGCAATGCCAGCAGCAGAACAGCAACAATCTTAATATAGACTCAACCAGAGCAAAATAAATCATTTTTTTAACATTGACATGTAATAGATCTCTAATGTGATGCATTTGATAACTAATTTTCCTTAACTTACTACATATCTTATCACATTGTTATCAAAATTTAAATATTTGATCCACTATGACACCAAGATATTTATACTGTGGCACTTGTTCTACATTTTTACATTTACATAAGATTTTGTTCATATTTCTATTTCATGTAAACATTTGTATTCATCAATTGTTATGGGAATGCACTGCACTTTAGCTATATTGTTGGCTATGGACATAAGCCTTGATTTCTTCATATTGATTAAGAGATCATGGTCATGTGACCATTTTGTCATGTTATTAATATCATATTGCATGTAGTTGATGGCAACACTGAAATCACGATGAGCTGATATCATCACTACATTGTCAGCATAGAGTAAAATATCACAATTTATAATGCATTTAAATATACTATTAATATACACTAAAAATAATATTGGCCCTAATATTGGTAAATTGTGTTGGTCTTTGTATGATCCTCATTTATGAATGGGCCTCACTGGAGCAATTTTAGCCCCTCTGGCACTACTCCTTGAGATGAGCTTCTTTTAATTAGGGTAGTTACAACAGGAAGAAGCATCTTAATATCTCTGACCTTATTCTATCTTGACCAGGTCCTTTATTTTCAAGCTTTTTTATAATTTTTTAAATATTGTGTTCATTAGGTTCTGGTATAAAAATACTATATAAGTTATTAACTGTGAGGTCATTGTAACATTTCTGGACACACAGACATGCAGGCTCTTTACTTCCCATTATAGACTGTTTTTAAAAATTGTTACATATTTCATTCTCTGTCGAGGTATTACCCAAATGACTTAATATTAGATCATCAATACTTCTTTCTCTATTCCTACCAGTCATTTTATTAATTTCTTTCTCAAGGTGTTATAATTTTTTTGTGATGTTTGTTTGTGGGGTTGCTTCCACTTTTTAACGGCCTTATCTCTACTAATATGCTCTTATTGATGTTTTCATTCGTCCAGTTATTTTCTTTCTTCCGACCTATCTGTTTATACATTCCCTTTGATTTGTCATAAATATCTTTGAATGTTGAACAAAGTCTTACATACAAATCATTAGGATCTATTTTTTCTTAGGACACATGTTAAGAATGAGTTATGAAGGATAGAGGGGAAGTAATTGCGCTCGTGACCATCTCAATCACACATTCCCGCTTACAGTATTGTGAATGACGATACTAAATAACTTAACCTGTGTCTTCTCGTGAGTTTCGTTTATGTATGTTCTTCTGAAGCCCATAAAGGAATCTACCGTGCATCGAGCGCGGTAATGAATAAGTAATGCTTCGGTAAAAGTGTAATGCGTCGCGTCCGTTTTTTCTCACATAGTCATTTCATTCCTGTTCCCTCAGTTGTTCGCTTCTCGTCCCAACCATGGCCTTTTCTTCGCCCCCTCCGTTATCCTTAACCTCGCATCAGTTCTTGTTACACTAAGACCCCCCCTCCTTATCTTGGCGACCCAGTGACGTCAGAGCTACTTAATCTAGCGTCCTTCAGAGACTTGAGACGCGCTACCCATGCTTCCCACCACGGTAACGAACGAACCTTAGGAACGGGAATAGAAGATTCGGGAACTACTGTCCCGATGTTCACCACTCACACTACTTCAAGGTTGAGTTGTCAACCGATGTAAAACAGGAGCTGCGTTTGTGTTGAAGGTAAACGTCCAGGGTCTTCCCGTTTTTCTCCGGGGCTGATTTTTTTGACAGAACCGGTGACATAAACAAATGTCGCGCTCTAACCTTGCTCAAATAGGAAGTGGTTGACATAACCTGTTTTCAAATTGTATCATTTTAGATAATGTAATAATGTTTTATTAGAGCAATTACTCACTGTGTTCGTTGTCGTAATGATTCCATAAACGCGTAATATTTTGAAATTTCGATTAGTTTTACAATTAGTAATAACTATTGTGTTTTATATTTTCACTGGTTGTTGCATAAATTATTTTTTATTTTCGTCGTACACTTAACGTTAATGGGTAATAATTGCTGTAATTTGTTCCTCTTCCGAATATCCAGGGCATTATAGAATCATTTTAAGCCATTTCCGTCGTTCAATTTCTTGTTGTCTTAATATAAAGCTCTGCCAGGCAGTAAGTCCGTGCCTTGTTCCCAGAGATTCAACTTTTTTTTTAAAGGCCATCTCCGTTATTTTCATCTTAATCTTCATATTTCATCTTCGTTTGGCAGTTCCGTCAAGGTCATTGTGATATTGACTCAAAGTAGGGATTCTCCGCTGTTCCAAATTTATTTTCTTCACAAAGAAGATTTTGGTTCTTCTCTGATATATATGCATTTCATCTACAATGCCATTACAGAGAAATTAATTGTTGTATGCCAAGTTGTGCAGTTTAAAGTGAACTTAAGTTAGCACTGAGTTCTAGGTTAGAACAGTGCGGCATCCTTGAACACAGCCGTCGGTGTTTTCACTGGCGTTTCAAATTTTTAGTTTTTCTAATCATGCTTGATATTGTTTTATCTTTATTCTTATCCCAACTGCCACGAATTAATTGAACGTAGGATATTGCGGATATTTTTGTGGGAAATTCGACATGCCAAGGACGCGGAATGGGATTTCAATTTGCTGTGACAGAATCGAAATAGTTATGTCGAGTTTCTGCTGTTTTCCATACTCCTTGTGTAGATATTACTGATAACGGGAAATGGTCGCTGATGCAGTGCGTACACTTAGCTCTTCGTTGTTTGTTCCCTTGACGAACGTGTCGCTGTTGGCGTATCGTGATATCGATTGTAAATAATTATTTTGCTGTCATATGGAAGTTGAAGATAAGGAGAAATAGGTATGATAAAACCTAGGGGGTTGGAACTGAGCGCCGATCCCGGGTGCTCGTCATGTTGGGTCGACCCGATCCTCTTACGTAAGACCTCCCTTTGTGTATAACTCGTTCAGATATAGCTGTTGGGGTGCACAATCTTCTAATTTTAAGATGTAATGATAATACTGCACCGAGGAGATAGCGTTGCCTTCCTCTCAGAGGAGGTAGGGTTAGGCAATGGTCGCTGTGACGATAAGCACCCTTATTTCACGTTGTCTTGACTCAGAAATGACTTGGAGGTTATGAGGTAGATCTTCCTATCTCACGACGCTTTGGCATGCTAAGGATAGAATTTATAATGACTACGTTCTTGATGCTTCGAAAGTGAGGCTATTTCGCGTCGTTAACTCGTCTCCATAAATTTTGAAAAAGGCTTTAGCAGAAATGAGTTAGCCGTAAATCCCTCTTTGACTTTCGAGGGCAACTAAGCATGCTTACCTAAAGATGTATCTTTTTAATACTACTTCGTGGTTTCGTATTTTTTTCAATGTTTTCCCGAAAATAGAAATGTTGGTTCCCTTCGGTCGATGTTGTAGTGGTCGTTCAGAGAAAATCGGGGGAACGTTGTCATCGAAGGACAACGCCAAGTAACCTCAATGTCCGCATTATTACAGGGTCACTCTGAGATTGTAAACCGCAGGATAAAGTGTGTGTTTTATCGAACCTTCGGCTCAGCGTGCTGTCCGTCGTAATAGCATATTTGGAGGTGATTTGAAAAAACTGCTGGATGAATTGGTTCTGAAGACCCTCTTCATGATGGTCATTTTATGTGCATCGTAGAAATGGATGCCATATTATAAGACGTCATAGGTAACGCTCCTAGTGTAAGTCGCGTAAGCAGCCTCATTTAAATCAACCATTCCCTATTTGAAATCTTTCAGCTTGTAGGTGGGCTTTGAACCCATAAATCTTGTCATCGAAACCCTATTAATAAGTCTTATCCCCCTGCCACACACCCTCGCGGTGGCTTGCAGGGTATGATGTAGATGTATCGCCGCCGTAATTAGGTAGCTGTGTGGCTTTCACTGTTTTGATCTTACAAGGACCATATCATACGTTTTTGTAATAGTTTCTCCTCTTTGATAGTCATAACAGTGTTTTTATTTTCATTTGGCATATTGATTTCATTTTCGGTTCATTTGGTGTCGGCGGTGGTAGTCTGGGCGGGAATGCTGGCCGAAATCCAAAGATCGAGGGTTCGAATCCTGCCCAGGGCGTGGATGTTGTGTTTGACCTAGTATGTGTGATCTTTGACGGAGCGAAAAGCCCAAGACTAGTACTACTTTGTCCATTTGATGTAATTACAATCATCTCGAAGAGCATTCCATTTTATTCCTAAGTATCCAGCCAGCGGTAAGCGGTAGCCAGGACGGTATAGCGTGCATACTTAAAATCCAATGCCATGAGGGTTCGAATTCCGCCAAGGGAATGGATGTCGTGTGTTTTCTTAGGATTATAGTCTTCGGTTAGACGATGATATATATTAGTCACCTTAGCCATCGAGTCACCTAAAACCTAAGACTAATACTTCTCTAAATTATGCTGTTTGTTGCCGTTATTGGGGATTGCATGCCGGAGTGGTTATGTAATAACTGTTAATTGTGACGAAAGAATTACTTACGACAAGGGGCGGTGGAGTTAAAATTGATCTGTAATTTTTTTAAATTATTGGTAAAATATTTGTGAGTAAAGAATTATGTACAGGAGAGTTTTAAGCGCATGAAAATGTATCTTCGCTAATAATATGTATGGCATCTCGCCCTCATTTCCAGAGTCTCTCTCCATTCTGCGAATTTTACACTGCACTTGTGGTGCTTTCTGGGAAAGGGTGTGTCCAAAACCGTCATTTGTGGTTCTCTCTGTTTCTCTGTTCTTAACTCATAATATGGCCCTTTTCATTCGCTTTCACGGCAGGGCACATGTTTTTTAAATCATGGATAGCAAATTTGCTCTGGGATAAATACCTATATCTGGCCAGTTGTCTCTCGTGTTGTTTCCTCTCGGGGTGTGGAGGCCAGTGGCGGATCCAGGGGGGGGGGGCACAGATGGTAATCACCCCTTCCCCCCCCCCCCCCCCTCCCCCCCCCCCCCGGGAAAAAAAACAAAGAGGTAGTCAATCAAGTATGTACTGAATGTCTTCGTCAAGATACCGAAAATCGTGAAAGGCTGAGCCCTATTATTAAAACCATTATCTTGCTTGGACGTGAGAACATCCCTCTAAGGGGTCATAGGGATTAATCCTGTGGCCTCTGCTGTAAACCAAGGTAATTTCAAAGTCCTGTTGCAGTTCAGGGAAGATGCAGGTGACAAAATACTTGAGGAACACCTAAAAAGTGCATCTTCCCGTGCCACCTATATTAGTAAAGCTACTCAAAATTTATTGATAGAATGTCGTGGGGAAGAAATAAGGGAAGAGATCCTAAAACGAATTCATGAAGCTAAATATTGGTCAATATTGTTCGACGAAACACCTGATCTGTCTCGCAAGGAACAAATTGCCTTAATTGTAAGGTATCTGTACAAATAAACTATAAGGGAAGATTTCATTACATTTATTGATGCATACAAGTCTGCTGCAGATATGACTGATGTGCAATTGACAGAAAAGAGGGAAACAAAACTTACTGGGAAGACTATTGGTAAAATAGTGAATTTTAGAAAATGTGAAAGAACTGGGTTTAGATTTGAGTCTCTGTGTAGGAATCGGTACAGATGGAACATCTGTTTTAACTTCGGAAGAAGACGGTAGTATCACAGAGATCCAAAGAGAGGCGGTCAATACAAAACGGCTACCATGCTACAACCATGCTACAACCATGCATTGAATAATTCTCTTTTGAAGTCAACCAAAATCCAAACCATCAAAAATACTGTTGGAATAATAAAGGAAGTTATTTCGTTTTTCAATCAGTCATCCAAAAGAAATGCCATTATGAATTCATTCTTAGGAGGTCAGCTTGTTCGTCTTTGTGAGACTCGATGGGTGGAAAGGCACGATGCTGTAATTTTATTTTACTTTGCCTTACCGGAAATAGTAGATACCTCACAGAAATAAATGAATGGAAGGAGTCTGAATCGGCCAAAAAGGCTGCACTATACATTAACTCAGTGACTAACACAGATTTTATTTTTTCATGTGCTTGATTGACATTTTAAAAAGAACGCTTCCTCTGAGTAAGTTACTGCAAATGCCAGCCGTAGACCTAAACAAGGCTTCTAATGCTGTACAAGATACTCTGACATCTTCGAAGGACAGTAGAATGAACTGCGATGAGTCCTGTGAGGCCAAAACCACTGCCGAAAAGCTGGGAGTGCAGCTAGTAATGCCAAGAATCGTGAAGAAGCAACGTCACAGAGAAAGCTATGACGCTGACACAATTGTAGACTTTTACAGAAGAACCATGTACAATAGGGCGGATCGGAAAAATCGATTTTTCGCGGAGAAACTTGGCCCTCTGGAAAAAGTTGTCAAAGTGACTCAAAATGAGGCCAGAAAAATTTGGGACCTCTAGGTCAACCCTAGACCCTCGCGCCGTGGCCATTTATGGGGAGGGGGGCTGAAAATGGAAAAAGTTATGTTTTTACATCGGTTCCTCATGGAATTTGCTGAGTTGCGGTTGTAGTCTTTACATCAAATTTAAAATCTGTTAACTCACAAGTTCTTGGATTTTCGTCGCACGCGTATTTCTTCATGCCTCTTAAGATTATTTTCCACGCATCTCTTCACACTTCCTCTCCATTGTCAGCAATCATTGGGAGGAGTGAATTTTCTGAGTGCCCGAAAAAACCGTTTCTCTAAATAACAGAATCAATGACTTTTAATATCTACTGGTAGATATCTTGATCAATTTAACAATTTCCATAAATTTACAGCACCAGTGTGTAAACAATGTTTTTTTTTTCATTAAAACCAGACAGGTGCGTATACTTTTTGAATGACACTAGATTTTATAAATTAGCGCATGAATTTTTGTGGACACGTACAGCCTCAGTTGTTGGCTGGCCGTAGTGAGCTAACGAGAATGAGCCACTTTTTTTTGGAGTTTATCTGGCCAAATTTTCCGAACGAAATCCTTTGGACACAGCATTTGATATTTCCCGAAGATACTGCTGGGCACTGCTCAGCAATCTCAAGTCTTCTTCGTGGGAAAATTTTGTTGGAACTGGCTGGAATCGTATGATATCAGGAGTGTGGCAGTCGTGAAGGGTGGAGACAATAGGTCTTGCAAACAAATTTGGACCCTTAGTTTGCCCGTCTAATGTTTCTACCTTCTGCCGCAGTATTAAGTCAATCAAGTGTAATTGGCAAATAGACCACTGTAAGGGACGTCGGAGTTTTGCTTCCAGAAAACGGATGATGCTTCCTTCCTGACCTGTATTCACTTTGATGCCATCGCATCCAATCACTTTTAAATTTGAAAGTTCAATATTTTCTTTCACAAAAAATCAAGAAAATACAGATATGATGTTTCTTGCAAATTCTCCTGTGGGGGAGACAAAACCGAAAAATTGGGAGCCAGGCTCTTCAACTAACACGACATGTCCCTCCCTAACCTTAGATGGATAAGTCCTCTTGACTATTTTCTGCAGTTTAATTGTTTCATCCTTTCTGCCGTCAAAATACAGACCTTCAATTGTATTTTTTGATTTATCTGGCTTTGCTTTTACTGAATCTAGCATCTTTTTTTTCTGTCTTCGTAAGTAATGCCGGTCCACTACCTTTCACGTGTCTTCCGGAGTTTTGAGCTTTGCGTCGGATACAGTTGCGCTGACGATCATTGCTGCTGCTCTGAGGGACAAGTCACCGGTACTTGCACATACCTCCGCCACAGTTGGCAATTGAAGACGCCTTTGCCCTGAAGGAGGTCCAGGTTGATTTTTATTCCTAATCGTATGAGGAACGTTGAGGTCCAAGTCGGTTGGTTCCTCGTCGGTTGAGTTTTCTCGAGATGTAGCGGAAAAAAATTCTTGATGCTCACTTTTTACCTCCTCAAGAATGAAAGATTTTGAGTCGACACTCTCCGACGATCCTCTTCTGAGGTTTTTCTTTAATCGTCGAGTTTCTGAGGCATCCAATTCACCGGATACCATCTTTCGTTTTGTCCTTTGCTCCCTCAAAAATGCCGCTTCATTTGGGAGAACTTTATCCTCTTTCTAAATTTACACTCGTTAATTCTTTAGCACTGACACGCACAAATATCACAGTTTATGGGATTCATTTAAAAATATATTAATTTTTTCTCGATATGGCACCTTTCGTAGGCTTGCTTGCATTTTTTCTTAAGCCGTAGTACGTCGTATGGTACCGTATAATCATTTCAATCCCTCCATGTTTCGGAATGATTGGAATATAGGTACGTCTCCAAAGTTCGGACACTTGTTTCGCTACCAGACTACTTGATAAACCGTAGGTTCCCTTTCTGCGCTTTCGTATCAATACGTCGCGAACATAAAAAATATTTTGTAACTTCTTTAAAAGTTGTTACCGTCAATTCGTTTATGTCGACGGGACAGGAAAAAAGGTTATAATGTGTAGGGTTATATTAATTACAAATAATCCTTCTGTAATTGTTATAACCTTGAAATTGTTTAATTATCTAATATTAATGAGACCAACGACGGAAGATGCATCCGTGATGAGTTTTGCTGCGTTCGCGGCGACCGGGCAGGAGGCGCGAGCCGACAGGAGACGCGCGAGCGGCCTTCGGAGCGTAGCGCCGCGACGCTGCGTGGGCGGTGCATAATTACGCGCAGCCGCGCACTCAAAATAGACAATTTGAGGCTTAATGGCTGCAGATACGTACAAATGGACAAAAGTTTTCCTTAAAGGCCCTAAAGGGCTGCAACTCAGCAAATTCCATGAGGAACCGATGTAAAAACATAACTTTTTCCATTTTCAGCCCCCCTCCCCATAAATGGCCACGGCGCGAGGGTCTAGGGTTGACCTAGAGGTCCCAAATTTTTCTGGCCTCATTTTGAGTCACTTTGACAACTTTTTCCAGAGGGCCAAGTTTCTCCGCGAAAAATCGATTTTTCCGATCCGCCATAATGTACAATCCACTTCTGGACAATGTCATTTTTGATATTCAGACATGGTTTTCCCAAGACACCTCACTGTAAAAAGTTGATCTGATTTTCAGTGCGATCTGAATATAAGCGCTGTTTGATTTTAAGGTAGTGGTCTGAATTTAACACTCATGATGCGTGAATATCAGACACACCTCCGTCTTATTTTAAGACCATAACCATTGCATGTAGAAAATAAGATGGTTGTGATCTGAAATTCAAATCACCCGCGCTGAAAATAAGCATGCCTTGGTTGGCTCCGCAATTGGAGCTAACCAGCCAATAGCAGAGACTGATGGGCGGAGCGTAACCAGCTTCGTACTCTTCACTGATATTACTTTTTAAAAGTTATCGACTAGAATGCTATTTTAATGTGTATACCTCTGTGTGTTTAGTTTAAATAATGCGAATAGATGAAATTGCATGCATAACTTAATGTTGAATATTAATCTAGTCGATCGTGTACAGGTGGGAAATTTGAATTTTCATTGTGTATTTGTCATCCAGAGTCGCCTAATTTATGATCAGTCTAATAAATACCGTGCCGAGCAAAGAAATAATTACATTAGAACCCACTCCGATATACTTCTTGTTAACGGAAAGAAATCACGTTGTTTAGATGTTCGCTATTAGAAATTCACTTAAGCAATCAATACTTATTCATTAACTGGGAAGGAAAAAAGGTAAGCGAAGTAGGTAGTTCTTAAACAGCGTTAACTTTAACAGCTCTTAAGTAACTTAACATGTGGAAAGAACTCTTCAGCTGCTTAAGCGTGAGTGTCATATTTATTTAATTTTCAATCGTAACTAAACCTTGATTGCTCCTGGGAAAGTTGAGACAACAAACCAACATTCAACATAGCAAGAAAAGTGAAATTGTATGACCAGATGTTAAAAAATCACGCTATGGGTAATCCGTGATAGTTATTCTGTGCCATAGTACTATATGTACAAACGATGAACCAATACTTCACCTAAATGCATAGGAACCTATACTCTGAATATTGTTATTTGAATAGTTTATTAGCTTTTCTACAACAAAAATACTATTCAAATATTTTGTCAGTACCTCAGTGCATGTAGGAAATGTAACAAGCAAATAGGCCCTGGAAGTAATGCTGTGGGTAATTGATTAAGCAGAAATGTTTATTCTCCTGGAATGTTCACTGAAGGAAATGCGTACTTAGCATAATAATTTAAAGTTGAACTTTAAGACTTTAGGTTGAATAAAATTTGAAACCTTAAATGCCTCCTATGCAAACAGTGGACAGTTATATACTTACTAAAATATGAAATATATGAAGGAAACAATGCATAAGTCTTCCTGTGAATCCTATAGTGTACATATGTGCACTTACTGAATGCAAATCTAATTCAGAAGAGCTAAAAACATGATACACTAATGATAGGTACATGTCAAGCCATTCTATTTTTACATTAATGGTATTTTCTTAACATTTGATGAATTAAATTTCTTAAGAGGAGGATAACTAAAAGGCTTAAGGAGAACAAAGGTTAAAAAAGTAGATTGATGATCCTGGGAGAAGGAATTGATACAATAGCATATGCGATATGTTGGAATATATATAGCACATATGTGATATGCTGGAATACAAGAAACCAAAATTCAATGCCATTTATGAGAGCTTTTTCCAACTTAATAGAATAACACTGCTACTGCCTTCTGTATAAGTGGTCCATGACAATTTAACTGATATGATAATAATAAATGGCCTAGATCACATGTCAACCATGTATTTCAAGCTATTACATCACATCAGTAATGGTGTTTTCAACATTATGTAAACTAATTTGCTCGGTGGAAGGAGCGCTAGGAGGTCATCAGTCAATTCAAGCAAAATGATTTCATTAGTTGGCTTGTTGAAAATATTCTGGTAGAATGCAAGTCGAGGTTTGTTTTTAAATCCAGGTGTTAATGGATTGACAAATTTGAAAACATTGTCAGAATGAATACAAAAAAGTGACATGCCTTTATAGGATAAGAAAAATTTGTGAAGCAGAGTCAAACTGATCTAACTTTATTCAGAACAAGCATTAGTATCAAAAATTCTCACAAAAGGTGCATTCCTTATAAAGATGATTGCTTTATGATAAATGCCAAGGCATTATACTTTTACAATAAAGGTATTATCTAAACACTTGGTGTTCCTATTAAATTGCTTAAGAGGAGGATTACGACGAGGAATTAAGAAGGACATAGATTAAGGATAGAATGATGATGCTGGGAAGGAATTGATACAATATCTGGTGATAGATCTTCATTAATGTGCAGTAATTACTGCATACTGGATAAGTGGTCCATGACATGGTAATCAGAACATTACTAACTGATATGATAATAATAAATGGCCTAGATCACATCACAACCATGTATTTCAAGCTATTACATCACATATGTTATGGTGTTTTCAACATTATGTAAACAGTAATTTGCTCGGTGGAAGGAGCGCTAGGAGGTCATCAGTCAATTCAAGCAAAATGATTTCATTAGTTGGCTTGTTGAAAATATTCTGGTAGAATGCAAGTCGAGGTTTGTTTTTAAATCCAGGTGTTAAGGATTGACAAATTTGAAAACATTGTCAGCATGAATATAAAAAAGTGACATGCCTGTATAGGATAAGACAAATTTGTGAAGCAGAGTCAAACTGAAATTTCATGTAGAGTAACAAAGCTACAAATGTAATGTTGTTACATTAACAACACACGAATATGTGCTTAATGTGAAAACAAGTCTGCAGCTAGCCATTATTCACATTTGAAGCTTCATTATAATGTTGCCAAGAATATTATTGCCATGCTACAATATGAAATATATAACGTTACTGCTTCAAGTAAAATTTGTCATCTACTTCTTAGTATTGCCAGTGGAATTCAAAGTTATGTAGTGGCATTTATACACCTTTGTATATGTGTTGCCAGAAACCTGAAATTCTGACAGCAAAATCACTTAGCAAAAGAAAAAAATATATTTGTCATAGAGCTGGAGATAATTTCTGAAATAGGCACCAGCTATAAAAATAGTTTTCATCCTTAATTTTTGTGATAGTTAACTGTATGCAAATTTTTACACTCAATCTAACTATAGTTATAGTATGCTTATTGAAAATTAAGCATTATTTGATTTGAAACATTTCCTTTAGGGATTGTTGGAGGATTATCTCTAATGTTGAATAAAGAAATTGCAATCTATGTGAGAGGGCATATGTGTACTATATATATTAAGTTCCATATAAATACCAATCAATACAGTTGGGCAATGTGAGGGATAAAAGCAAAATGAGACTGGAAATAAGTAAATCCTATTCATGGCACTCTCGTTTTGGGATATGTTGTGCAAAAAGGTGCTGCATTAAAGAAATGCTGCCAAACTACAATAATGTATATATTTTCACTAGGTGCCATTGATCACTTGTGAAATATTTCACACTGGATGAGTGAGGGAAAATTACAGATTGTTAGCTGATGTCTACAAATTTAAATTGAAAATCATGCGTTTTGACACTACACAAGCCATGAGCCAAGCCAGTTCACAAAAGCAAATGAAAACATTTGCATGTCATAGTACAAGCTTCTTTTATGTGTAGCTGTGAACTTTAAGGTGGAGAGTTGTTGTTCATTGTTCCTCAATTAACCTATGTATTATAAGAATCCACCGGTTGGTTCTACACACATAATTTCATAGGAAAAACGACAATAACTGAAACACACAAAATTCAAGCACTATCAACGGTAGGATTGCCTAATAAATGTATCACTTCCACACAATACTATCAAGTGCATACCAGTAAACAATAACTTTAATATTTACCCAACAAACACACTGGTCAAAGCAACACCGATAAAACTATTTCCTTAATCTATCTATTAATAATCATGGTGAGATTTTATTCTACCCATCACATTATATTGTGTCCCTAAGTGTTTACAAGGCGTTTGAAAAACTTTTATTATCATGAACAACACGATGTAAACAAACATTATGTAAGCAAACTTTGTACATTCACTAACTTCAGTATTACATGCACAAAGAAGACAATAACATAATAAGAAATAATCCCCAGTACGCACTAATAGCCCCTTATGCTATATATCTTATGATTTAAGTCAACACCAAACTTTTCCTCTCTATTACCCTCCCTCCAAAAGAAGCACAAAAGGGGACATAAATATTCCGTGATTTACGCACTCCTCATAACACGCCACAGGCCTCACTAATTTCGTAATTCACCAAAACATTTTCACACCACACTCTAATTTACAAAACACTCCTAACCTGAAATGAGTCGTAAAACGTTACTTATTTGGATGATTGAGGTTGCGAGATACAACCTCCCAATAGCAGAGAAATGTGCTCACTGACGGGCGGAGCGTAACGGCGTAACCCGGGAGCGGGAACTCAACAAGGATTACGAAGTGTAGAGATGTCGATTTCAAAGTTGTCAAATTACATTGTAAGTACCTAGAGGGAATAAGTTTCGTGCTATGAATTAATGGTGTGAGAATGTAGCGTTGATACTTCGTTTGTTTGCAGAAGGGAGCCAGTTCTATCTGAGTGACGCATCCTGAGTCTAAACTTCCTTATTTTGTTTACGTGGCAGCGTTGTAAGAACTAATAAATAGTCGCCCTCATCAAGTGACAGTTCCTGCCTTGGTTTGTAGATACTGGCACACATCTATAGTATTGAAGTCTTTGTATGGATTACTTTGTTTCCAATAAAAGTACAAATTTTCATATTATCTTTGAAATTATTGTCAATGTGTTCCCATTTCCGTCCTGAGATCTATTTCAATGGAAATTCTATGACTTACGTTTGCTCTATTGAAGAATTTAGTCAGTGAAACAGTATCATCGAATAAAAATATGAAACGTTAGGGTTTTGGTTTGTGTTCGTGTGAAGTGTTTAAATATCTAGTATTTATAATTAGACATCGCATAAAAGTAGGCTTTGATTTCAATAGCAAACCGCATTTTTACGTGGTACTTATTTTCAGATAGGCCCATGCTGAATTTAAGACAGCCCTGGTCTCAAATTCAGCATGGGCCTATCTAGTAATATGTCCCACCTGGTCTGATTTTTAGTCCTGCACCTGCCTTAAAATAAGACATCCCCTCAAAGTAGGCTTGAATTTCAGTAGTAACACGCATTACGACCAGACCAGGGTTGTCTTAAATTCAGCATAGGCCTATCTTAAAATAAGTCCCACCTGGTCTGATTTTCAGTCGTTCACTTGCCTTATTTTTAGACAAGATATTACTGCTGAAATTCAACATACCCTGTCTTAAAATTGTTGCATCTGAAAATCAGATCGCTTTTGCACCTTAAAATCAGATCTACTTTTTACAGTGCTTAATGTGTTTTGATCTAAATATATTGTTGCCTGTATGCATTCGGAACTCCAACACCACTGCTGCAAATGAAAAAGTAAATGTGAAAAATAGGCTTCAGAAAGTTGTTAGGAACTTGACATCTTCTACATTTTCAATCTGAAGCAGTAATCAATGGGGAAATAAATATTTGAAAAACAAAGTGGTCGAGAGAGAAAGAGGAAGGAAAGAAAATTCCGGTTACTGTAAGTGGTTGAAGAGCTGTGATGAAGATATATTTCCCACCGTAAGAATTTTATTGAAAATTCTTATTGCACTGCCAATCAGTGTTGCAAGTGCGGAAAGGTCCTTCAGCCGCCTTAATCTTGTTAAATCATGTCTACGAACCCGAATGGTTGAGGAAAGATTGAATGGCTTATGTCTTTTATTTATCCACAATGATATTGATATAAATGTTGACAAGGTGCTTCAACGTTACGCTAAAGGAAGAAAAAGAAGATTACAGTTACAAGTAGGTAATTATTTAGAATGCATGTAGTTTGTAAAAGAGTTGTAATTAAAAATCTGAATACTAATTATTTTGTGTTTTTACTTTCTTAGACTTTCATGAATTTGGGCATAATTATAAATTATCGTTGTAGGATAGGTTTATTACTTATATCAGAACCTTTGTCCTAAGTTCTTATTAACTACAAAGTATTCTCAAAATCATGTTATTTCGCTTTTTAGTGAATATCACAAAGCATTAAGGTAAACTTTCCAAAATTCAAAATACTTTACTGTCGATGACAATACCTTTTTAAGTAGTTCAAAGTAGCGTAAAACAGTGTTGTAGTTTGGTCATATTAAACACAAGTAAGAGTAAGATTTTCAGGAAAGAAATCAGAATGTCTCTGAACGGAGTTAAACCAAAGTTTTTTGCTGCCTAAGTCATAAGGCAATAGTCAAATAGTATAAAAATTTAAAATGTGAATATATGCTGAAAACCAGAACAACTTGCAAATTCACCATTCTTTTTTTTCATATTTTTAAAAATTTCTGGGTGTGAGCCCCACCTCCCCCCAATTATGTGATATTCCATATCACCAATACATCATATAGCATATTGGCAGATGTTGCTCCTCCCCCCCACCCCCCACCCCCCGAGATATGGGCCTGGATCCGCCACTGGTGGAGGCAATGTGTCGAACGTGATGTATCAGTGGATTTCTGTTTTCTCGACACAGGTAATGTTTTCGTTGCAGTGAGCGTTTCTTTTTTTTTCGACAGGCCCGAACATTATGCATTGATCTTCGTAAGTTGGCGTCGTCGATATGAATTGACACAAGGTGCCTATTTCTTTTTGTAGGCTGATACGTTTCCCATCCTGATCCCATGGTTTATCACCATTTTTCTATTTACGAATGTTAACTTATGGGATTTGGATACTTACTCAATTTTGAGCTATTGGTGGAAAGAAAAGCAATCACTGTGTTAAATTGATTACGCAAAATTGATTTGAATTGTTTAAGTCCATGCGGGGAAGTTTAAAGACTTGAAAGGAAAACTTTAATCGAAAAATATGGCTTTTATTCTAATATTTAGTTTAGTCTGACCGAAACAACTTTACTAAGTTTTGTATAGAATGTACTTAGATGATTTCGAATGTGAGTAGCATCCAAGTATACGTACGGGTCATAACTAATTGAAATGTTTATTTCACCCTTGGTTAATTGAAGTATTTATTTTCGTTTCTTGAGATCAGTGCCGTTAACAAGGAGTGAGTTAGCAAGTTCATGTTGGTGTGTGGTGGTGACGGTGAACAGATGCAGAACGTTTTCATTACACATTAAGGGTCTAGCACACTACTAGACACTAATTACACACTACTACACACACATTACACACTAATGGGTCAAGCGAATCGTAAACTGGGATTCGTCAAAAGAGTACTGGGTAAATGTGACGATCATGTACGAGAAACCAGTTACTTTTCACTTGTAAGACCTCATTTGGAATATGCTGCCAATGTATGGGATCCCTACGAAATCGGTCTAAATAACGAACTTGAAAGTGTGCAGCGAAGATCGGCAAGATTTGTCAAGGGCCGGTATGATAACCTTATTAGCGTAACCAGTCTATTAAATGAATTAAATTGGGAATCATTGTCAGATCGCAGGTTGAAATTTAGACTTAATCTCTTAAATAAATTCCAAGATAATATTTTCAGTGATGACGTTAAAAATATTTTGCGGACCTCAACTTACTATGGTAGACTTTACCATAATCACAAAATTAGAGAAATTGATTGCCGAACTGACAGATTCAAAATGTCCTTTTTTCCTCGAACTATTAGGGATATGAATAACGGTAAATGTATCCAGTACGAGTGTTTGAAAGGGATAACATTGGTAGCTGCATGTTTGGTATAAGGACTTAAAGCTAACCCAACTAACTGCATGATATGTAGTGCATGTTTGGTGAGAGTTCACCCCCTGCCACACACCTTTATGGTGGCTTGCAGGGTATTATGTAGATGTAAGGAGTTGGAAGGAGTGTTGTAACCGATTGCAATTTTTCGAAATTTAGCTTTTTATTGAAATATTCACAAAGGTATTACATTTTTTTCAAATCCTGGCTAGTGATTGGAATGTTGTTCTTTTTAATTTTGTTGCGTCGTGGCAGTTGATCGTAGGCAGCTCCAAATAGCTGTTGTATGCAATTGGAATTGAATTTCAGTTTTGTGTTTGTGCCATTCGTCATGAAGTCCGGTTAGAGACTCGCCAGTGCTTTCCATATACTGTCGGTTAGCAATACAAATGAGGGAATATTCATTTCCCCTCGTAAAGTACGTTATCTTATCTCGATGGTGGTCTTAAGTAGCAGCGTGTCCCTCCGCGTCGTTCATTTGTCTTTTCCTAGTTGTGTTTACTCGGATTTGCTGGTGTAAATCGGACGCTTGCGTCATCCGTCGCCTGGTTTTGGACTTGTTCCCCATAAAGGTGAAGAGGTCATTGCGAAGCGATATGTTGTTCTGCTAAAGCTCCTTTTCGCTCTAACATGCCAATAAGCTGTTCCCGATGAAGACGAATCTTTTTTTTTAATTGTCAAGCCTATACTAGAACATAACTACTGATCCTTTCGTGCATGATATGTAATGCATGTTTGGTAGGTATTTACCTTCTAACACACACCTTTATTGGTGGCTTACAAAGTATTATGTAGATGTAGGTGAATCATTTTGTCGTTGGTAAGATCGTACTGGGTTGACGAGTATTAGTCGGCGATAACAGTTTCTCTCGTCAATTCTTCTAGCCCGTATTCCAAATTAACTCGTTACATTCAGAACGCCTTTTCTTACGTATTTCCGCGGCGTTGACGCCATGCAGTTGCGCTTTCAGATAAATTTTGTATTCACTGGGAGTTTTTGACAGTAGCAGAATTTTCCGTTACACGAATAAAAGTTTCAATATAACGCGCAAGTTCCGCATTCCTACTAGCCTAGAGTGTATTGCATCCAGTTGACGGGCGGCTAGCGCTATTCCAAATAATTGATTATCAGTCAAGTTTAATCGTTAGGTCCATAAACGATATCTCCGAATAATCGGTGCCAATAAAATCAATTAATCGATTCTTGTCGCAGTGCATGTCACACAACGTCTTATCTAATCTAAATATACGTAATCCCCTGCGAGCCACCACGAGGGTGTGTGGCAGGCGGTGAAGATCACCAAACATGAACTATTGACATGCAACTGGGCTACTACATCTTGTCAAGTTTGCCCGCATTGTATTTGACAGATGGCAAATGTTTAAGTTCCCTCACTGTTAAGTTCTTTAAGAACCTATTTTTGTGTAACCTCTTTTTTGATCCAAACATTTTATGCTCTACATACCCCTGCAAACAACTTTGAACATTTGCTCGGCTGTTAATATCAGCTTCTCGCGCTAATTTAGGGCATGTAACGTAAAGTGATTTGTTTGCATAATCATATCTTGGATACATTTATCCTATATAAGTCTAAATTACCAATGAACTTCTTATGGCTTTTAAGTGATATACAGTAAGAGTCATCTCGTCATTGATTATGATCGATGTTTTTGCACCAGAAAGACATTACTAAACGAGGATAAGTTAATTAAGTGGACAAAGACCCGCCTCTAGATTGAAGGGGAGTGTAACGATTGATTAAAACTAATGAGTGATTAGGGACTAGTCATGTCCGCATGCATGCTATGTAATAAAGCTGTCAACTTAATTCACAAATGAGATTATAGTATAAATGGCCGTATTTATCGCACATTTTAACATCCCTACAGATGGAAAAAGCGCATAAGAGTTTCATTTTAGGAAGTAAGTTAGTGTCTCAGAGTTACTATTTCCGTTTTCCATTTTTTCCTCCTAAGAATCCAAATTCAAGAAAATAATTCAGTACAAATCTCCAGGCTGTAGGGACACTGCTTATTTTATTGCACTGTTTCCTAGATAGATGTAGAGAGAAGAGAGGAACAGATTCATCCAATCCACCATGAGGGTGGTCCTGCAAAAAAATGATGTGTCATCTAATTTTCTAGCCTAAAATTCATATATTCTTGGCTTTCATTAAATGAATGCGTAATGAAATCTGATGATTCCAGAGTATAGAACTCGTTTATTTCATTTTAGTTCCCAATGTCATTCACTCCACTTTATTACATTTGTGTTTCGTTACGTTGAAAGCAAAAAGAATTTGTCATAGTCAACCGTCACATCATGTACATACTAGTAAATAAGTGTTTATATTATTATAACCTGAGATTATTGGAGGTAATAATTTTGTCAAATTTTTTAGTATAAACCCATGAATATTGTAATTTGAGCGATGGAGTTGGCCGATACGTTTTTAAAATTTTGTGATTAACACAGGATCAGGAACAGGAATGAATCCTCTGAGGATAGTATATGTAGCGGAACATGTCGGTTGAATAATCTTCTGTTTAAGTTACATCAGTTTTTTTTTCCTTCTTGATCCTGTGTTCATTACTTTTCTATTCTATTCTGATATGCTCTGCGCTAGTGTACGCAGTCATGCATTGGCTTTGCCCTCGGGTCACTTTTTCCGATGTGAATTGTTTTTTTGTTATGCGTGCCCCAAATCTTCTTGTTTTTGTGGGGTTTAGTGTTAAATTTAACTTCTGTGCTCCTAGACTACACGAAATCTGCAGAATTTCTTTTGTTGTGTTATGATTGGGGATGTAACCACTTGGTGGTGAACTTGTACTTTTAATTCATCTCATGATTCTTTCATCATTTCAACGTAAGTGTTCTCCCATTTTTAGTAGGATCTGCATAAACACCCACGCAATTGTGGGGCCATCGATCGCCTTTCCTGCCCCTTAACAGTATTAATGCTTCATAATAGAAATTTCTTTAACTCAACATATTTTGTATATTCGTGAAGGTTATCCAAATTACCTTGCCGTTCTTTCTTTCCTATTTAAATCCGGCTTCTAATATAGTCTTTAACAATATCTTACCTCTGGATGTGTATTCATCTTCTATTTCTGTGTTTTCCCCATTTTTTCTTCTACTTCCTTTCTCATTTATTCCCCGTATTTAGCACTTCTTTCTCTATACTTTGGTCACAGTCTCCGTACTTTGTCCAACCCATATCCCAAAAACATCATTCGTTTAATTGCATTGCAAGGTGCTCATTTAGAGATTAAAAAAACACCAGTATGCTACCATTTTTTATAGGCGCGCTGTAGATGCGTAGAATAGTTAAAAAATTGTGGAAACCGAAGGTGGCCATTTTATGTGGATACATTGTTAAAGACCCCCACAAAATAAGGCGTAGAGCAAAGTTTTATCACACTGCATTAAAATGATCACTAGGGCATGTAATGCCCTCATGTAATGCAACATATATGTCACCCACGTGACAAATAGCCATTTTTGGTATACGCTCCAATCCCAGTATAGTGTAAGTTGTACTCCCTATCAACTTTAGGAGTGAAGATTTAAATTATATTTTTTTATTTGTTTCCAAATTCATCGGAGAAGTAGGTTTTAGTAATTCATTCTTTTTTCAGGTGAGGTCTATAAATAAAGGCCTGTAAATAAAGAGTGCCCTAAGATGCTGAAGATAGTATAGACCAATTATTATGCTGTT
Organism: Platycnemis pennipes; assembly: GCA_933228895.1. Lineage (NCBI taxonomy): Eukaryota > Metazoa > Arthropoda > Insecta > Odonata > Platycnemididae > Platycnemis > Platycnemis pennipes. Next base: position 104,450,610 of record OW121851.1, read on the forward strand.
CACTGTTTCAGGCATCACGTAGTGGAAGTGAGAAATATTAGGCGAATAAGAAAACTTAATCCACTTTTCCACAATATACCTATTTAAAATTATAAAATTGCACAACGCGTGTTTCGGCTTACTAAGCCAACATCAGGTGTACTGAAGATGGCTTGTTGGCTTATGGATGATTGGCTTACACCTGATGATGGCTTAGTAAGCCGAAACACTTGTTGTGCAATTTTATATTTTTAAATATATTGTGGAAAAGTGGTGAAGTTTTTTTTCTCACGTAACCAATTATTATCCTTTCCTATGAGAATTGTAGATTACGTGACCACTTTCACTGCTGGCAAGATTTATGATCCATTCAATACGTGAAGTGTCGTAAAGAATGTTGGTCACTTCCTTAGAACAAGTGAAGCAGGATTTATTGCCGGATAAAATCAGTGGTATGGTAGAAAAATAAAAGTTTCATGTGGGAAGATATATATGTATGAAGCTGTTTTTTAAAAGTACCTAATCGATTCTTTAACGCTTAAAAATTATCCTTTCGTAAGTTAATGGTCATTTTCCAACCTCAGGGATAGCGTTTGTAGCTCTAATTGTAAGTAGAGACTTGTTGAAAAAAGAACGGAGAACGGAATGGTAGGCTTACAACAGCGCAACAAATAGGTTTCTCCCCAAAAATTCGAATGTACTATAATTATAACTGCACCTCAAAAAACTATTTTTTTATACGAGTGAACCCATGTAAATTTTTTTATTTTGTGAGTCCATATTGTTTATTTATATCTAAATCATTGTTTACTGTTCACATCGTCATATTGTGTATGTTTTATATATCGCATAAATCGTAAAAACACGAACGAATAAGTCATTTTTATGACATTGACCATTTTAATCCTTAGAATGTACTTGCCAAGGTATGAGGACAAAGGTAATTTCTTCAGTTCGAATAAATTTGGATTTGAGAAATCAGTCACCAGTCATTCTGTCACCTTTGATAAAGGTCCTCGACGTCTAAAAGGGACCAGATGCGAAAACTCTTTCCAAAGAAGGTGTTACTTGGCTCTAAGCAACCACATGCCTCTTGACAGTAATTTTTTGCCCAAGTTATGTAAGTCTTCTCATAATTTCATGTTTTTGCATTAACTGATTGTAAAATAACAAGATAAAAAAGCCCCTATAAGTAGCAAGAAGGAAAGTTTTCGTAAGTTGTGTTGCAAATTCCACTGCATCGTCGAACAATGTTACAATGGGGTTTCCCTCCCTTCGTTACCAACTACAGTGTGATGACAGAACTCGCGGATAATTATAGTGCCAACAAAATTCGATCACTTACTTTTTCAGGGTCACTTACTAATTCAGGGTCGAAATATTCACTTGTGATATTTGTTTTAGATATCTTCTTTTTAAGGCTTCTAGAATCTAGCAAGTCAATATGTTAGCGGTGTATCGACATTTTGTGGTAGTCAAGTTCTTACGTGATCCAAGCAACTATTTTCTTCACTACATTCGTGTTCTGAACTATAAAGGAATGGAACCGTCAACATTAATTCACGAGCGTTTTTTTAAACATTCTCGTCAAATCGTTATTCACGAATTCAGTGTGTGGCATTGTGTTGTGGCATTCAGCTGTGAGACGCATAGATAATTTGGTTTAAAAAGCATGCTGGTACACAATATCATCAATGGAGTGAGTCGTGAGGTTTTTAATACGGTTATTAATGATTTTTCTTAATGATTGAAGTAAGAAAAATATGAAAACAGAGGTTAACACGCAAGAAAAGACGCTAGTGGGTTAGGCCTTGGATATTAAGAAGAAGGCAGTTAGGGGGGATAGGAAAAGAGAGTTTTGATATACATCTACATAATACCCTGCAAGCGTCCATAAAGGTGTGTGGCAGGGGGTGAATTCTCTCCAAACATGCACTACATATCATGCATAAAATAGGTTTAATATTAATATATTAGTCTACACTTCACTATTTAAAAAGATAATAATAGCAAAGTAAGCATGCAAAACATGCTGTTAGTTGGGTTAGCTTTAAGTCCTTACACCAACATGCAGCTACTAATGTTATCCATTACTACACTCGCACTGGATATATTTACCGTTATTCATATCCCTAATAGTACGAGGAAAAAAGGACATTTTGAATCTGTCAGTTCGGCAATCAATTTCTCTAATTTTGTGATTATGGTCCTGTCTACCATAGTAAGTTGGGGTAGGCAAAATATTTTTAACGTCATCATTGAAAATATTATCTTGGAATTTATTTACGAGATTGTCTTAATTTCAACTTGCGATCTGACAATGATTCCCATTTTAATTCATTTAATTGACTGGTTACGCTAGTATGGTTATCGTATCGTCCCTTTACAAATCTTGCCGATCTTCGCTGCACACGTACAAGTTCATTATTTAGACCGATTTCGTAGGGATCCCATATACTGGCAGCATATTCCAAATGAGGTCTAACAAGGGAAAAGTAGCTGATTTCTCGTACATGATCGTCACATTTGCCCAATACTCTTGTGATGAATCCCAGTTTACTACGAGATTGCCCTATTATTTCACGTATGTGTTTACCCCAGGAAAGATCATGTGTCAGTCTTATTCCAAGATATTCAATGGATTCCACGGTTGTTAATTCATCATTACTTATTTTGTACGTGCTAGGAGGAGAATTATTCTTTTTCCAAAAATTCATCACCACACATTTCTTTAAATTTAATTCTAACTGCCATGTATCACACCATTTTTCAATCGCTTGTAGGTCATCATTTAAATTTTCTTTACCATTAGGGCAGAGAATTTCCCTGTACACTACAGCGTCATCGGCAAATAGAAGAAGCTTACTTTTGACCACCTTATTGATATCATTTATGTACAGAAGGAATAGAAGTGGACCTATCACACTACCTTGTGGGACACCTGAAGTGACTTCAATTGCCGGGGATTCAATTTTGCACCCTATCATGTAGGAAATCATTTATCCATGATATAATATTACTGTCTAACCCATAAGGTTTTAATTTCAAAGTTAGTTTGCTATGAGACACCTTGTCAAAAGCTTTCTTGAAATCGAGAAATATTGCATCCACTGGAATATTATTTTCACCAGGAACTAAAATCTCGTGAGAAAAGAGAGCAAGTTGAGTTTCACATGATCTACTCTTCCGGAAGCCATGCTGAACATTGGACAATAAATTCTAGTTATCTAGGTGCCCCATGACTGAGCTGACAATTATATGTTCCAGAACTGTCTCACAGCCTGCGAATAAAGCTTGAGAAAAATTCTGGCGCAAATAATTAGTAATACTGCCGCGACAGTGCGCTGAAATTGAGAAATGCAGGCCAAAATTCTCTGTAGTCGTAATTGTTGATAAATGAATGTAACTTTTTACAGAGCATCTAATTCAAAGATGTAAGGATTCTTATTTAGGGTGATCTAGAACATAATATTGTATAGGAGGGCATTCACAGCTAAAATGGCGAAAAGTTATGCGGGATATATACAAGCCAGGGGCAAGTCGAAATTATGATGCGGGTATATCAACGGAAAGAAAAAATTCATCTGATTGATAACAACATTAAAGCTAGTAAATAACTGAGAATAGAATAACGAAAGATTAAAAATTGCTATGGGGTCTTTAAACATGAAATTTTTACCATTAAAGCGTAATAATAAAGAAAAATAATATTAACTAATAATTTTTATTGTTCAATGCTTATAACAATGCATGGTATGCCATTAAATCTCCTATTCTGACTCAGAGAATGAAGATTCTTCATATTCCAGAAAATTCTCCTCTATCACAAGAAGATTTTCCGGTAAATGGTGTAAGATATTTCTTTTCCGTCTGATAATATAGACTTCAATCTAACTCCTGGTGTTTATATCTCAGGAGCGGCAAGCGGCGATAAGTACTTTTATCCTAGCAACGGGTAAAAAAATCATCAAAAAACAGTGATATTTTAAACAAATTATAAAGTTATTAAATAAAACGGTTGACCGCAAAATATTTATCTCTTAATTATCTAGAGAAATAATACTATAAACATATTTTCTTAAAATTGCCTAATTCCTTATGATACCCCAATGCATGGGAAGCAAACATGGAAATGTATCGTAAAAATCGCGCATTCCAGATTTTATAGATTTTTATTAATTTTTGGCGGGTGTAATAATTTAATATATACTTATGAAAAAAATAAACTTCAGTTTTACATCACATGTACCTTCTAAAATGAGATTTTTCATTCCCGGTTCTAAATAAAAAAGTCGAAAATTCGATTTTTGGCCAGCTTTGTTCGATTTCAGCCCACAGTGTGCCGTCCCAGAAATGATAAAATACAAAATATACGTACTGATATTGCGCCCGTCAATATTGTATACTTCCCCTACTTGGTTAGAACTAATGCACAGAATGACGATCGCAAACATGAAACTAGGTGGAAAAAAATCACATTACCTCCTTAAAAGATTTTAGAACTCCATGGAGAAGAAGGACGCCTGGATAGCTTGACTGGCAGAAGCACCTGGCGCAAATTGGGAGATACAAGTTTGAATTCCGATCAAGGAGAATGCTTTTTCCCTGTGTGAATTCTGGTAAATTTGATTATTATTATTATTATTCATGCACAACATAAAACCATTGATCCAATTTAAGATATATAATAGAAAGTAGAAATGGGATGTGTCATTAAGGAGGAGGCACAGAAATACTTTGTAGGCATTAGAAAGTCGGTCATTACTGTAATAGAGTATGGAGCAGAAAATAAATGTAATGTATAATGAAATCTTCTCAGGATTTCCATCGGATCAGGAAAACGGCTGCTGCCGATGTTTCAATGTTAAATGTGATGATAACTTTGATTGTCATCTAAACCTACCTTAATAGGTAGAGAACAAGTAATAATAATATGATAAATACGAAAGGCCTAATGATATTGTTGATGCTATTGACGATACCTAAGTAAAACAAGTATTGGACTGAGATAGCTAGTATGTATCCGCCTTATTTTGAGTGGACACGGAAGATAAACTGCAGTATAAATGGTAATCTCTGACAAAGACTGCCTCCGTAAGCAAGTCGCGTTAGTATCGATCTGTAATTATCATTTTTTTGAGTTTCATGGATCGAAGTACATGCGTATGAAGATCCAAAGTTCTATGTATTTCGTCTAGACGCACCCGGGGCAGTTATAACTCCGAGTTAAGTGTATAAGGTATCAAAACCTCTCTTCGTCTTATAGCGGAAAGGGCGAGAAAAAACCGGAGCGATAGAAAATAAATTGTCGCCGGTGTTTGCTGAAGATAAAGACTGTGAAACGTCCAATAATATTCGACGGCAAAATATTTAATTATGAAACAAAAAGCAAAAAGGTAATAATCCTCGAAGTGGACGCTTGTATTCATTAGTGAAAATTATATAGTTGTTGAGAGGATTTGTTGAATGAGCTTCAGAATTAGCCTTTATATTTTTGCGCATTAATTGCAAGCAAATTATTCGCACATGATCGGATCCCTTATGAATTAGGGACCTAGCTACTTTTATGATTTTTGTTCCGCATGTAGCTTTCGGTGAATTAAGCGCTTTTTATCAGGTGTGTTTTTATAATCTTAACCTATTGTTATTCGAGTATCGCTGTTACTGAATTTAGCGTGGTCTTTTTGTGGTTTCTGGGTTTGTTCTCTAAGCTCTCCAGTGAGCACACGGGATTGCAGGCGTTTTGACCTCAAGACCTATTTGTTAGCTGCGTAGTAAGTGAGGTGTACGAGACGAATCAGCAGTCTCAGAGAGTAAGCGGCATTTCTCGGAAGCAGTGTACTCAGCTGCGATTTTAAAAATCGTGTGCAGCAGTTTTAAATGGCTTTGCTTGAATCGAGTCTTCAGCTTAAATTTCTGTTCCGTGTTTATGAAAGTGACAGGTTCTTTCATACCTATAGCCAAATTTTCTATGAAAGGAAATGCAAAACTATGATTAAAATAGTTGTATTAAACTGATTCTTTTCTGCTCAAATGAAGTTTCCAATCCTCGACATCAGTTTCGTTCCTTTATTTACCAGTCTTTCGTACTGTGCTGGTGAGCAAAAAACCAGATCAATGAAGAATATGTCATCGAAACCTGTTCTGTTGTCGGAGGCAAACGAAGATAAGAACGAAGAACCTAAGCGTTGAGATAGTTGTGAAAAAGACTAAGGCTGCGTATGCTGGGATGCTGAAAATGGCCATTGGAAGGATTTGACCTTTGAACCGCATTTTTAGGAACATTATGTGTGATGTAAATAAAAATGAGGACTATTGCATTGGCCAAACAATTAGGGGAGAAGTAACGTGGTAATTCGGGCGTTTGGGAATTAATGTTGAGTGGATAAAAACGTGTGGCTGCGGTTAACCAGCCTCCACAACAACAGGCACATTGTATCCGAAGTCTAGACAATTTGATTTGCATGTGTTTCCACGACGTCCAACGCAAGCAGAGTACTCATAATTTTTTGAAAGTTAAATGGTTCGGGTATCCGTGGTATGCACGAAGAGATCAGCGGTTTGGAAATTAGGGAAACCGGTTTGAATTCAGATGAAGAGCAGTTGATCAATTACAGCATCACCTTTTCTCCCAAAACGGCATAACGGTTTAAGAGCCTGCAAAGACCTGGATCCTGGGCGTTCTTATTTGCCGATCAAGGAAAGGTATCGCGGATGAGTCTCCGGCGTGTCCGCGCATGAATCCGTCGTCGGAATAAGTAAGTGCGCCTCCCCCTCTCCACCCCAGTGACCTCTCTCGTTTCCCTCTCCTCACACAGCTGATCATCTTCCTAGCCCCTCGAACCGCCGATGCCCTTGCATCTCTTCCACGCATTCCATGCATCGCGCCGCCACAGCGAGGCAGCGGTCGAGGACGGCGCATGCGTGCGCTTCGATTCCCCGCCCCGCAACATCCTCGTCAACTTAAGGAGAGTTGGTCCTCCCGCTCTGCTCATGTGAAGACTGGGGGTAGAGGAGCTTGAGGTACGACAAGGGGGGTGGGGTCGGAGGAAAGCCTTGGCGGGGGTCGGGGAGAAAGTAGGCACGGCTCGACCGCCGTTCTTGAGCCTCCTCGAAAGACTGGAGTGGTCGTCAGAAGTGGCCGTGCCTCCATGCTACGTCACTTCCGCCTTTGCTCTTCCTCTCATCTCTCCCTCCCTTTCTGCTTGACGTGTCTGCTCTCGGCGAGTCGCCCATTCTCCCCGCCAGGTGGCTCCACTTTCCGCGGATACCATCCACAGCAGGTCGGCAAGGGCTCCTCGGGGCACAGCTGATCGGTGTGGAATCCCGCCGCCTTTCCCTTCTTGCTCTTTTTCCTCAATCGCCGCTGCCAGCCTTTCGTCCGACTATGTCACGGCAGGGAATCCGTCCTACCGTGACATGGTCGGGAAGAATGAAGACATGGTAAAGGGAAGGGATGGGATTATGGATTCCGTAGGAGAAAGTAGTGAAGTCATTATTGAGAGGTGCAAATGAGTTTTAGGGCACGTGATTCATCTGTTGTGTTTGCACTTCTATTGTTTGTCATCTTTCTGGTGTTTTTGCACGGGTCGCTAGGTCTCTTATTTTTTTTAATGCTCTGCGTAACTGGATTATTGCTACGATCCCGAGAGATTTTCAGAAAATTTTGCTGTTTTCAACATTTCATTTTTGTTAAAATTTCATATTTTCCTTAACTTGTTACAATTTAACTTTCTATATCCTTTAGAATGATGTAAAATGAGAAGATTTGGGCCTAACACGGGCCTAACATGAGAACATTTGGGCCTATTTTTTTTTACGTTTGGCTTTCGCTCTTACTAGTTTTTCAGCCATGTGCTGCTAAGAATTTTTGTTCAGAAATAAGTTGGCTTTGTTGTTCGTTTATTATTTAAATTAAAAGGAAAACATGTACAAAATTGTGTAGCAAATCAAGACCACCCCGGAGACGTAATAATAAATAACGGAGAGGAAAGGATTATTGGCGTCATGAAAGGTGTATGTTACTTTAAATCCTGCAAATAATTTACTTAATAAGAGGTATCGTAAATTGTAAATAAGGTTACATTAATAAACTATCTTTGCCCTACATACATCTCCCTGTCTGTTTCATTTCAACATCCCAACAAAAGACTAAGTAAAGAGTAAGAAAGGCTTGCGTATGCGATAATTTTACACGTATTCACTGGTTTGTTTTATATTACCGCGTTTACTATTTTATATGGTACACGTTGAGTTTCTTTTAACAATCTATGAAAATGTGGTCAACGTCAGTCAAAAACGAAATGGTATCAGTCATGAAATCGTGTAAATACCCTATCACGGATTCATCGAGCAAACATGATGAACATATTCCTTTGAGAGAATGTACTATATATGTATTGTGTGGTTTTGAAGATTCTTGTACGTATTATTTTGATTAGGTACTAAAGCAATGAAAGTCAATGCAATCAAATGGGCAACGTCCTACTTAACGTCTCTCTCTCAATGCTTAAAGTGCAGGTGTAATTAAATATGAACGAATGTTTGCAGTAAACTCGACCTTTTATCTCTCCAAGATTTGAAAATTACACTTAGCTCGAATATGTCACACTCATTGCGTCTATCATCCTTTTCCTGGTTTTGTCATTACTCTGTCGAGATTTTTCCTATTCTCCTCTTTCCTTCTCGGAAATATCTTGCTTCTTTTACCATTAGTTGTGGCTCTGGATTTCCCCGCTCTTCCCTCTGTACTTCCTGAAGCGTTTCGAAATCTCGCACATCTTACGCGGATAGGTTTAAAATGGTGGCTTCGAAACAGGTTTCTTCTTGGACCAACCTGCTCTGCGTTCCCGTTCTTTTTTTGTTTCTCGCTATCGGCGATTTGGCGACCCAATGAAATGAATACGCCTCCCCTTGAGTTCGCTCTCTGGTTAGTTTCGTTGCATGTGTTGCTACCGGTGTCCCCCCCCTTTTTTTTTACAAAGTATTGGAACTTGAAATGATGCTACCAGATGCTTTTGAAGGTGAGAATAACTTCGAACGTCAGCTCAACTGGAGCAGAGACGATAATCCGTAATTGCGGTTTTGGCCAAACCTTAGCGGTAGATTGACCCAAAGCGTTCCATTATCTTTGTATGATAGGCGAAAAAATAGGTATTTGCAGTTGGATGGGGGATTTAATTGTTATGGGAAGATACTCCGCATATTTCATGCATTAAATCTTCCTTTTGTGTACTGTTTTTATCCTCCATATTCTCAGGTTCGTTTATTTTTTAGGAGAAAATTGATCCTTATCGAGAGAATGCATACCTACTGAAAAGTGACATGTAAGTGATTATTCGCCGGTGCGTACAGATAAATAGTCGTACTATTCCACTGAATGTTATTGATTGCGACGTATTTAACCCACTTGCGGCAACATGGAGTACAAAATGCCCGAGCATTATTTTGTATGATGCTGCCGCGAATCGGTGAAACATTTCGTAATCAATAAAATTGTGTGGAATAGAGCGATTTTTTCTTCAGTCAACAAATGCCAAGTACTTCCACGAAGTGATGCCTGAATATCTGATTGTTTTGCTTGTTAGGAAAAATATTATACCAGTTTTCGTTTTGTACTGTCAAACGTGTCACACTAGTGTGGTCCATAGTACTTCGTACCATCTACCTAGGGTTCCAGGCCTTTGCCATGTAGTGAATAAGATTCAGCACATGTACAGTAGTGAATTGATGTGCATTAGTGAGTTAGTTTTCAGGTGGGCTGGAATGACTCAAATTTGTGGATAATTATCGACTTTTATGTGCAATAGCAGAATTCCCTCAAGAAAGGTTAGTACGCAATACTTGCATTTTTACGTGGTTCCTTTTATGCGGCTATCCAAGATTTTATTATTATTCTCGTAGATTTAGTTAAATGATTATCAAATCTGATCACTCTAATAATCTCGCTGGTTGTAAAGATTCTTTGGAAGGTCTTATCTCACGTATTTCACACCCTAGTGTGGATCACATAGTTACGCAGATGAAAGGAGAGGAGTGTACTTTTCCATATTATCGTCGGACACATTCGGCGGAGAAGTTAGGTGTTAGCCTGTGGAGGCAATACATTCATTCACTAAGTATAAACGAATAGTGCTGTTGAAATTCTATTGCCTTTTCCACTGCTTTTATGTTTTCTAATGTTGAAATAGCTGCCGGAGCTTTCATCTTGTGGGCATCTCTTTTGAACAGAGATGCTTCTGGATTGCAGTGCGATGCGTAAATTGAGTACTTTCAAGTCAGCTGTCTGCAGATAACTCGTTTGGAACCATCTCTTTTTGAATCCCAGTTTCCTACCTTGCGCCTGTGGGATCGGCGTTTGTGGCACCGCAAAACAGTGTCGCGCGCCGGGTTGCCTACACATTCCCAGATTATAGTCCCTCAAACCCTTATTTCGTGAGCCTTTGTCTTACCTTTTTCACATTAGTTAGGGAATATGGCGCAGGACTATCCATGGGAATATCGCATTCATCTGGCTGAATCCTCCCTTGTAATGGATTTGTGGGTGTAATAATAAATAGCTGTATTTCTTGTTGCGAATTCTGAGACGGGTAAATTGATTTTTATTCTGAGGTCTACTTGAAAGTAAAGTGAGGATTTAGCTACTCCATTACCTTCCTGTCTTGTCAGTTGTTTGTCCTCCTTGCATCTCTCTCCTGTCCTATCCGGTGGACGGAGTACTGATCCAAGAATATTCTCCGCGCGCCATCCAAGTTGGGATTCCCATGGAATATCCACCAGGATTCGAACCCAGTCCTTTAAGGTGGGTAGCTAGTACTCTTGCCTCCCCTTCATCGTCCTGTCAATCGTCGCAATTTTTCTTGCTCGCAAATCTAGCTGTAGTGAGGAAATAGAGTAAGTATATACGTACTCTATGGTGGGAAGTACCGCGGCGAAGCATGGCCACGGCATGCACACTACGGGCACGCCTTCGGTTGCACGCTGCGCTATCGACCTTACCCGCGCTCCGTCTTCCTTTGAGTCTGCACTTGTTTCGGAAATTTGCGCGCTTTTCACCCGTCCCCTACCTCGAGGGCGCAAGTCATGAGCGAGGGCCTGGCTCGTTGGCGGCTTCGTATGATTGGTGGCCGCCGGTGGGCGTGGGAAGAGGGGGCTCGTTCGGGAGGGAGAGAGAGAGACTAGAGGAAGAAGCTGGAGGTGTGTGCGCGCGTCGAGTGAGTGTACACACTCCCTATGTGTTCTTTCTTTCTCTCTCATCTTGGCGCGTGGGCCCGATCTTCGGCGAAGTTAAAATAGCAGCGCTGTTGCCGACGGGTCCCTCCCACCCTCTTCGCCCTCTCCCCCTCCCCCTTTAGCTCACTCCCGCGAGATCTCTATTTCACGGACGTGAATCCGACATACCTTCTTTGCATTTCCCCCTTCCCTCTCCTCTCCCTCCCTCTCTGTTTTCATATGTCTCTTGCCTCTTTGCCTCCCGACGTCCTTTTTTTCAGCTTGTCTTTCCGTGCGGCAATTTCTTTCCGTCCATCTCCTTCTGAACTCTACGCGAGGCTAAATGTTGAGAGAAACTCGTCTTTGCTACGCTTGGTTCCTGCCAGTTGATGCTTTATTTTTTTTCTTTAAATTGCTCCTGCAGAATTTTGTCTGCCCGAAGCCTTTCGCATGAAACAATTTGGATTGACAATTTTCACTCTAGCTATCTTACGGTTTTTACAAGAAAATCTTCGGACGATTTCGACGGTCGGTCTCTCGTAAAAGGAATTTCAAAAATAGATTTTGGATCCATTCCACAAAAGCAGCCTAAATTTTTTTTCGCTTACCTTTCCCGATCCTGCGATTCCTCTGGTCCAAATTCTCCTCCCCTTTTTCTATATTTTATTAAACCTATCATTTCTTTTATTGGAGTATGTTTTATTGAAAAAAGGACCAGACTGATAATTAACAATGATAGGAAAAATTCAATGTCATATGCATACTAATGATTTTCTTCGGCCCGAAATAATATCTTTAAAATGTGCTCTTGTGATGGCGTTTACATTTTTGATATTTCCAACAAAAAGTTAGAAAATGTAATGCACATAGGGAATGGCTTTGTTTCGTTTGGAGTGGGATACGTGTAATGATGTTGCTTCCATGTGGAGGTCAGCTTTAATAATCCCAATTTTCAACTTCCCAATATTGGATTTGCAGTGAAGCATTTTGTCTATTTTTCTTACTGCAAGTGACCAGCATATTGATCACTCACCTTTACACCATTTATCTCCTTCGTACGAATCCATTTATCAGAGTTCTTCTGTTACTGATTTTAGGCTGGTTCCCCTTTTCTTCGTGTATTCTTTAAATCCTCAATTCCTCACATTTCTCTTTACTGTCTCTTATACGGACGATACGAGATCGTTTGGGGAAACCACTTTCTAAATAGTCTCTCTGAGGTTATATCGGGTCCTCCGCGCCAAGCCAATCTTCAGTGGCGGAATAAGACCGTCACTGCTTAAAATTGAAAAGGAAAGGATTTCTCTCATAAATTATCTGGAATCAATGAAACCTTCAAAATTTTAATTACGTGTCAGTGGCAGAATTTTGCGCGCTAGAATCACATTTACCGAGATGACAACCTGAATAATGATATGGCTGTCGATGAGATGAAGTCTTCAGCACTATAGTAGTCCGCATTCGCTTTCACGTTTGATATCAGAACTTAAGTTCTATTCTCTTCAGCTGCTTACATCCATTCATTTTCGGTTTCGAAGTTTTTTAATTCAACTTAGGGTCTGGCTCTGGAACTGTCGTTTGTGTAGTTAAGAATATTGTTGATATCCTAAGGGTGAATGCTTGATATCCACTACTGCACGACCTTTGGGTCGTCAAGACTGTATGTTGATGCCTGGTCAATCGTTGTCGTTTCACGTGCGTCAGGCATGGAATATATTGTTTTAATAATCTGTCGATAAAAAATCGAGACATTTTGTAACTTATTTGAGGAGACGGACGGACGTGCTTGACTCATTCCTTTTTCCCTCTACTTCTTTGATTAAATCTTTGACAATCGGGAAAAGAGATAGGTGGTCAAGAGATTTCCTAACGGCTAAGCATGCGAGTTCAAAGTCCGATCTCGGTAAGAATAGCCTCCTCTCTCGCTAGAGGTCATTTTGGCTGCCGCTGCTTTGTGTTTGTTGACTTGAGCACGTTGTCAAGTGTGCAGCTAAGAGCCAAGATTGCATCGTTATCTTGAGCGTGCTCAGAATTCCTACAGCATTTGATTTGAATCGCTTGGTCTACATCCTCTAACGATGTTTGGCATTAGTCTCCGTTCCTTTATGATTTTTTTTTCTTTTTCCTGTTCTTCTTCCATTTCATTCCCTGTGAAAGGGAGAACACGTATAAGATGCAGGCCTATTTTTTGTCCATCCGGGCTACACGGTCGGTGACACGCGAACCAGTTAAACAGGACTAAGCAAATTCGAGTTTGAATCATGGACGCACACCGCCTCATTTTGTCGTTATACACATGGTTTTGGTTGCCTCAGTAGCCACAATGTTCGGGTACACCTCAGTGAGTTGTACATATTTAATTAATTTATTTTTAAAATTTTAGGCGTTACGAATTGATACGGTACATTTTTCAACGTATGTGAAGTATTGGCAATGCCGCTCCTAAGGAAAAGGATGTGATGGAAATGTTGCAGTGAAAAGAAATGGAAAGAGAGCCGATGAATTTACTCGATTTATTTATCAAGAATTGTGTGAATTTCAAGCAAAGAGTGTGACTGACTTTAAATTTGATGCATGTGTTCACGGTCGACCATGTTGTCGAAGGTCATGCCTCTCCGCATGTAAACTTTTCTCCCATGCATAGAAGTGAAAGCATGCATCCATGGGATACCATTTGGTTTTGGAACGGTAGCATGCTAAATACTGTTATTAGTAGAATGATATATGAGAATGACTTCATACGAAATTAACCAACTAAAAAAAATAAACGTGTGTGTAGCAGGTAATTAAAGAGACAGTAACGTAGTGCGAACGAATGTGACGGGCAGCATCAATCTTATTTTTGGGACGTTAGGTACTTATTTTAGTTTGACACGAGGTGCTCCTTTTGCTTGGAAAAATTATTTACATAAAATTGCTAAATAAATTTTGTTCTATCAGTTGCCGAAATAATGGACCTTTGGTTTCACCATAGTTTTTTTCCTGTGAAACTTAGCTTTGTGAGCAATGGCTACATGTGATCTAATTCTATTTATTGAGTATAAATCAACATTTGGTCATCGAAGCGTAATCCATTTGTTTCAAAATGTATAATCTTCCCGTTCTGGGCATCTTAGTGGTAGTTTTCGAATCTGCGATCAGTCAACAATTTTTTTTGCATATTTGACTTGGATAAAGTGTTGTAGTTTGTGCGAGTAATGTTAAAACTCTTGTACATTTACCAGGTACTTCCAAGTAGGTACATACTGGAATTTTTTTAACCCGGGTACATTTGCGAGTTACTTCCAAGTACATATAGGAATTTATGTAATATTTCTACGTTTTCTTTCACATGGTTCGTAATATTAATATGTTGTATATTAAATCTGTTAGGAAGTTTCTCTGGTTTTTTACCAATAACCTGGATATTATTAGGAGATACCAGAGAGAAAGTGAATCAAAACCCGTTTTAATTTTATTAAGTCATCTCTCTTCTACCAGCTTCGTCATTTTTCCTTCACTGACATGCACTCGATCACGTTTACTTACCCATATCTTTGAAGTTTTCCTTCCGAATTCATTTCCGATCGCTCTTGTTCCCTCTTTGCCCTCCCGATTTAGACCCTTTTCTTAATTTTCTTAGGCACTCCTATCCGGTCTTTGGGGCCACTTTGAAGAAGGGTTGGAAATAAGGACGTCCAGAAGCTACTTCCCTCTCTTGGCGTCTTTTCGAAGCGCTGAAAGTCAGTCCTCAAGGCCTCGCTAGTTCTTGTCGCCTGACTTCACATTTTCCGCATACTGAAAGGAAATAGAGCTATTCGTTGTGCTCGTAACATCTCGAGCTTTGACATCCATTCATTACTTTTACTATTTTACTTTCTTTTAATAAATGCGAAGATTCTGAGTTTTTCACCCTGAAACTCAGTCAGGGGTGTAATCCATGTTACCCACCTTATGTAACATTTAAATTACTATTATTTCTTGCCTGCCTATGCCATCTGCCTTATAATATATACGGCATCAGATTGAGTGCGTTTGAGGTTAGCAGACGTATTTATACCCCTACACTACATCAGCAGGGTAGACAGAAGCAACAAGTTAATTGCGGAATTCGCTTTTCCCACACACAATATACGACTACTGCGCAACAAAGTATTATTCTTTCGAACACTTAACACAACCATACTTTAGCAAGAAGTTCCACAGAGAAAAAATCATTCGCCTTGACCGGGACTCGAACCCGGACCTCCTGATTTCCGGCCAGGTACTCTACCAGTTGAGCTACCAAGACGTCTTGGTAGCTCAAGTGCTCAACATTTAGCTTATCGTCGTCTTGAATGATGATCTGCCACCCCCTGCTACACGTCCTTGCAGCGGCTCGCAGGGTAAAATTCAGATGCAGATAATTTATGTTCCCTTAAAGGCCTCCGCGCAGTATATGAATGGAATAGACTTGATTTCCGAGTCTTCTTCCGCGTCTATCCATTTTTCTGGACAGTATTTCGCGAAAAATTGACAAAAAGACTGGATAGAAGTAGAAGACGACCCGGAAATCAAGTCAGTGTTCAGATAATTTACGTGTTTGCGTTAACAATCACTAGGCATACATTATGAGTGATGTTGTTCAATGAGGAGTATTTGCAGGTAGATGGGAAGGGGGGGAGAAAAGTCAGTAAGTGGTTTTTTTCGCATATTGGCCATTATTTAAGAATTACGACACCATACGATGATATAAACAGACGTGTAAGAGCTGGAAGAAAAGTCTTCGTGATTTTGAGGACATCTTTAATGAATTTTGGACTTATAGTGCATTGCAGTTGTGTTCACCGTGGGTAGATTCTCATGAAAAGCCGATCCATTACAAAATTTGAACTTTTGAATAAGAGAGTATGAAGCGGGTTGCCCAGTCTTTTATTTACAATGAAAATCAAGAATCCGACTCGAATCTACGAGGTTAGTCACAGAATTTTATGTTGTGCATGTTTTTTGTCTTCAAGCAAGTTAAAGACATTACGGGTGGTGTTTTTTTGGATATAAAAGGGTGGAATTGTACCAATTGGTGCATAAATTATTTACTCACACACTATATTAAATCTAAATCTGTAATGTTTTTTAACTGTGAATTACAATAGTTTTTTTATTTCTACGTAAATGTTACTTTTCAAAAGGATTAGAAGTTCGTCCTTATATTAATTTCTTAATAGTAAAATTAAAGTATCCCTTCGAGGTTTAAGTGTAAGATTACGTCATCTAAGTATCAAATAAAGAATCCAACAACTGTGTATATTTCCACTTAAATTTCGGTAATGGTACCGAATAAATTTACGTGAAATATGCATAGTTGTTGGATTCTTTATTTGACCATGAATTTCCACATTGCTCCGCCGCAAAGTATTGAGTGCGCCACCGTTAATTCTGTCCATTCGGCTCCCAGTTCCACTTGGGCTCATCCAAGTGTGTCCTCCTTTCGAATCCTATCGCTGTATTAATAGCCATCACGCTTCATTATATTTTAACGTTTAAGTTGACGTGTTTTAGGCTGAGTGTAAGTGAATTGAGCGTACTCCTTAATTGTTGGGTGAAATACAAGCGGTGAAGGAGATGGAAGTGGTTGCTAGAAGTGTTCGAGTACATCGTTAAAAAGTCGTCGCTGAGATTTGGATTATCGAACGAAGAAAGTTGATGTCTTTCTCGTGCCCCAATACCGGTATCGTGGCGATGAAGCAGATTGTCCACATTTAAGAAATTGGTTTTCTGACGAGCTGCAAGGAGTTCCTTACACTTTGATGAACCTTTTTGGCTAGTTGTACGAGATGAATCGTGGGTAACGACGATAGAAACGACCTTTCGGTCGATTGTTTCTTTTAGAATGGACTTTGATTCTAGCCCACCGGCCACTCTTCTCCCTCACCAACTCTTAAAGGCGTTACGAAATCTCACTCCCCAAATAAATGACGTGACTCGTGAGGCAGTGGCATAATGATACTGTAGACTCATTATCTTTATTTTTTTACGGGATTCGATATGACATTGTCTACGCATTAAAAACCCGTATTTGCGGTAACTTACAAAAGACGGTAATATTGAATTGCTATGGATACGAGCCGCTCGGATGATCCTCCGTGATAAGTGTATTTGCCGACTACAAACCTGTGTTGTTATTTAATTTCATATCATACTAGAAAATGTATCGTATCCATGCCTGTCGCAGGCGGCGACTTCTTTGAAGAATGGGTATTAAGTAATCAGTCTAATGCACTCGATTTGAAGTCATTTATCAGTTATCTCTTGTCCCTATGTATTAGTTGTGATTAAATTATTAATATATTATGTCAATCTAGCGGCTTGTGGAAATCTAACATCATTCTTGAGTTGAATATTTGTTGGAAAAAAACATGATTAATGTGGTATGAAGATATCAGCTGAAGATAAATAAGAATAGGACTACGTGTGCAGCAAGGGGCCATAACCAACGTTTAGCTAGGAAATAAAATCTTGAATAGGTGAAAGTGTTCTGTTACCTGGAAGCTGAGTGACCAACGATGGACGAAGCAATGAAGAAATAGTCAGTAGAATAGCCCAGGCAAAGGGGGTATTCTATCAAAAGAAGAATCTACTTACAGCTGGAAATACAAGCGTAGAAGTAAGGAAGCAATTTATCAGAACGTATGTCTGAAGCGTGTTTCTTTACGGCAGTGAGGTACGGACAATAACAGCAGTGGAAAAAAAGGGTGGAAGCATTCGAAATGTGGGGCTACAGAAGAATGATGGAGATTAGATGGATCGACCGAGTAAGTAACGAGGAAGTCCTTAGAAGAGTGGGAGAAAAGAGAATCTTCTGAATACCCTAAGAAGAAGACGGGACAACCAATCGGTCACATCATGAGACGTGATGGCCTGATGAAGACAATCGTTGAAGAACAAGTGGACGGGAAGAGTGGAAAAGGAAAAGCCCCGTATGAGATATATGGAACAAGTTGTGAATGATGTGAAAGAGAAATACGTAAATATGAAGAGATTACCCGATTGAAGAATTCAGGGGATAGCTGCGTCAAACCAATCTCAGTGCTGACTGATGATGAATGTGAATGGAAAGCATTATTCGTAAAATTTGTAAAGGTGTTACGTCCTATTTATACTCCTTTCGTGTGATCCTATGTAGTTTATCTTGAATGTAGATGAGGTTAGGAATCATATATTAAGACAACACTTTAGTCTGGCGCATGTTTTCATAGTTACATGTTTTTAGACCATCCATTTAAGATTTACCTCTCTCCGAAATGAGCCTCAGCATGGGAAGAAATTGAGAACAATCAGAATGGAAATCAAGGATTTTTTCTCTGTAGAAACCCTGGGTTGAAAACCAATGGAACGCGATGATCAGCATTGCAGAAAAGCGTGGAGCCATTTTAAATGGATCAGTAATTACCCTAATCCATTTGTACCGATTATTTGGGTGCCAGTAGTTTGCCAGTACTGGTCTTTCTCGGGCAGTACACACAGTACAGTAGCCAGTAGTGCCAGTACTGGTCTTTCTCGGGCCACCTTTGGTACGCTCACGTCATCGTTCAAATAATTCTCCATATTTTCAGTGTGCACATCTGAAAATGTCTTTAGACAGTTAAAGTCAGGGATTGTAACTAGCCGCAAATACTTGATCGGAGTCACCCGCTGAAATGCACAAGAGCAGAATTTCCGGAGCTTAAGTGGTAAACCACCTGCCCGGAAATCTGGAGGTGAGAGTCCCGGTCAAGGTGGATTTTTTCCTTGGGGAAATTCTGCTATTGAGGTAGTTAATTTAAAATTATGTATGAAATAGAGGAATTTTGAATGAATATGGGTCATTTGTACCACATCTGAACTGTATAGTTCGGGTGTGAACGTATAAATCAACATTTATCATGTACTGAGTAGCTAACTTGAAATTACAATGGCGTTTGTCTCTAGTTTACCTCTGGTTAAGTTGCTCTGTTAGGTGTTGTCGTCATTATTTTTTCTTTTTATTTATTCGTTAACAGTTTGGTAAAGAAATCGAAATTCTCTTTGCCAACTAATCTCTAAAATGAACGACCGATTGTGATCTTTCATAATTGATAAAATTTATTACAGTTGAAAGATCACGTAAGAGGCTTATCGAAATCTTGCGGCTGCCAATTTTTCTGTGATAAGATTTATTGATGAGTCTTATGAATCAGTTCTCGTTTGGGATTTAACTTAGTTTCAGTATTCTTGCACTCATTTTGCGACTGAGGAGATTGCTCAATTGCCGTATGGGGATGAGGGAGAACTTCATAGCTCAGCGGGTGTCCTTGAAATTTTGTAAAGATTGTTACTATAATTAGTGTCGTTGATCATTAAAGTTTTAGCATGGGAAGGTGAGCGCTATTCTTAATTGTAACTGTTACAAAATTGATGAAAGGAGCATGGGAAATTTGGAATTTATTGCGGCAAATGTGTAGGAAAGACGTTTAAAAGGAGTGGACAGAATTAAAGCGTTGCTAAATATGAGATAAAAATGATGGAAAAGGCGTCTCTAGTACCCGGACATAACTCTTTAACTGGTTAAATATTGGCAGTGAATGAGAGAAGGGAGAGGTAATCAAAACGGAAGGTATGAGGGGATCTTCCCTGTTCGTCCGTTCATTTTAGTCGTGCAAGCTTTAAAATGTATTTCAATGGCTGAATGTGAAAATGGAAATGATCGAGGGCCCATAAAGTAAAATTTAATGAATATAAAACTATTTGTCCCATAATTGAAGGGATAGCCATGATTTTTAGTGCTTTGCATTATGTGTTTAAGGGTTAATAATAATCATAAAAAAGAGGAACTTTTTATATTTTGATCAGTGGAGTCCAGTAATCATAGTAGGAGTGCCGAATATATTTCTGGTGAAAGATCTGATGTTTTAGTGAGTGTCTTGGAGCCGATTGGGCTCAGTAGGAAATGGTATATTAGCGTCAACTGAAGAAACATTTGAAAGGAGTAAGGGACTAATAACTTTGTTAATAATTAAACACGCTAAGACGCGCATACGGAGGATATGGTTATCTAGTTTCGATATCTGATCTTCAAAAAATTTGGATTTGGAGAAGAGTATTGAGGCTTTACAGATTTCGCTTGAATCTCTCCTTGAAATAGTAAGCTGTGAGGATGTATGTTAGTTACCGCTAATGCACCCCGGATGTCGACATTATCGATGCACATTATTGACTGAAAATTCAATTTGTATATATCTGTGGTATTTTTTTAATTTATAAACTCCGTACTTAGCCTGCTCTATGAATGATTATTTCTTTGAGTTGCAAATGGAATTGTGCCAAGGCCTTAGAACGGCCGGGCATCTGGTCATTTCCCTGGTTATTCCGTTATTCGATTTGCATGACTCTTGATGCGTATACTTCCTGTCTAGAAAAGCTCTCTGGGTGCTTAAATGTGGCTCGGAAATGAAATGGTAATGAAACAATCGTATTTTCACTTAAATAGAACATATCGTAAAAAATACATATTGAAAATTTTAAATAAAACTAACATAGTTTCCATGATTGATTCCCATTGGGAATCGTATGCTAAATAAAAAAATACTCTTTAGAAGCCGAACATTAATAAATTTTCTTCGGAATTGCAACCTCACTACTCTTACAAAACCAACGAGAGCATTTTTGGGTGTTTTTTATTTTAATAGATATATAATCTGTGCTGTTACTTGTAATGTTTACACCTTAAATTTTCATTGCTCTAAAAAATATATTATAACTCGAACAAATTTGATGTCATTGTAAGCGACAGGTTTGGCTCTTCCGTCCCAAAATTTTGCCGACCCCTGACCTAGTCTACCAGCGACCAATAGCTACTTGGTTGTGTAAATTAATAATTCGACGCTATGCTTAATTTTCTGCCCGGTATCGGTAGTTTGACCACTTGAAATCCAAGTCGTTGTCTTTGTGACACTTAGTGGAAAACGTGGCGCGAAGGAAGCTGAGCCCTCCATCATCCTCTGAGTGTGTACTCACGGACGCCTTATCTCGCTCGGTCGTTGCGCCTTGCACCTCCGAACCTCATCTCCCGTCCGCCCATCGGCGTCTTAATGCTGCTTGCCCGGCGCACGCGCGGGAGACCCCATCGCCACTGCTCTCCGCACACCGCTTGAGACTCATTCACGTCTCTCTCCTTGAGCCGCACCGTGCTGTCGAATTGTTTGCGTGTTGTCCGCGCCCAGTGTCCGCTGTATTCGTGTGAAAACGTTTTCCTTCCCCTCTTCGCCATTCCATCCCGTTAGACCTTCGACCTTACTAAGTGGCAACGAACTGGTGCATGCCCATCGTACGGAACCGATATAAGTTAGCACTGCCGAAGGCTTTTCTGAGATAAAAGTGTGTTCGATGTTCTTGGTTAGAAACTCGGTTTCTCTTTTATTGACTCAAGTGGCGCGGATAATTAAAATATGCGCTAGCTTTTACGACGATAATTTTTGTGTACTTGGCCAAGTGAACTAGTCCGAGCGATCGCCAATTTCCGGTCACATACGAATCATATTCATTTCATAAGTTATACCTGTCATTAGATTGGTTATACTTGTCATGGTTTACGCAGCCTCTTTATAAGGTTCCTTTTTCTCAGCGATAGCATGTAATACTCTAGGGATAGTCACGCTACTAATAGCGTAGTTCCGATACGGTAAAGCGGTCTACAATAGTATAGATTTCTGAAAAACTTATCGGTCAGATTTTCCTGTTTTCCTTGAAGCCATAGTCACTCAGCCGAACGGAGACTGTGTATCCATATGCCCTAACTGTCGAATCCAAATTATCTCGACCACCATCACAGGTCTACGAGAAGGTACCCAATTATCCATTCGAAAATTCAAAGAGAAAAAGTGCCCTACCCTTACACCTACCCACAGGTCAAAAATCTTTTCTCCGAAAAGACCTAGAGGAGAGAAGCTGGCATGGCACACGTTCACGGGGGCGCGAAAACAGGTCACAAGTCGTCAATTGCCGATGTGGGAACCCCAGAGGCTCCTGTGGGTCGCGGCTCCTGCTATGAGGCGTGCTTGGACCGGCGCCACCTAGAAGAAGAGGAAGAGGATGAAGTCGGCGTCAGCCATAAGACCCCGGACAACCTGGACATCTTTCTTGGGAAGCTGTTGTTCAAGGAGAGTCCAGCGGGCGTAGACGCCGTGGAGTCTGTGGCCCGGTGGTTGGAGGGAATAGACGTAGTGGGCAGTCGGGGCCGGATCCGGCGCGCGAACGCGGGGTGCAGGAGGGACTGTGCTGCTGCTTGGACGCGTGGCGACTGCCCCCGTGGACACTCCCCGACGTCCTGGGCACTCGGAAGCTTCGCCGGCCCTGCCTGCACTTCTCGGCAGCCTTGCCTTTGGTCGGCGGGGCGCGCCGAGGGGGCAACCATCTCGGCCGAGTCGTCGTGGAGGTGTCTCGGAGACGTATGGCAACTGAGGTAGCGAGCGAGTGGCGAAGTCCAGTCCGCGCTGTCCTGCTTTTCTAAAATTAGGACCGATTCCTCGATAAGGTGAATTTTCGAGCGCGAAGGATTGCACACTGAAAAAGATATGACTGATTTGATGAGCTTGAATTTATTTGATCGTGTCTTTTTCGCCTCGGTGAGAAGCTTTTTTTTTCCGTCATAATGCTTCATCATGACAGCTTTGCCCAACCGTTTCTTGTGGGCGGGCGCAAACAACTTAATTTTACCCATATGGTAGGCCTCCCCAATTTGATGTAGTCTACCGGAGCGTATCAAACCTGCTTCCTGGTTTTTAACTACTTTCGGCATCTTGGGATGGGAATTTACCTGGCTTTCGGGAACCTGGGGATCTGAAAGGCATGTACGCTGAGAAGCATACAGTTGTAGTCAAGAGTTTTGACATTTTTCCTGAAATACAGGTCCATGTGCCTGTGGTATTGAGACGTGGATTTCGCTCTGGTTTATTGTGGAGACCGACGCGAAACACGTACAAACATTATACTGAAGGGAACAAGAGTTGTTGTGTGTTTACATTTTGTTTGAAGAACCATGTTGTAACGATTGGCTGGAGGTCACTTATTTCTTTTATCAGGTTTCTCAATCCAACCTACAGCTTTGCAGTGAAAGAATAATATTTTTCGCTGGATTCTGTTACATAACTTATACCCGAATTGTATCGCCTGGGATTTTGTGTGATTCGTTCATTTGAGTGCCTTCGGTATCTTCAGCCTAAGGTGCTTGCTATCACCAGTTTTGCCGTAGGTATTAATTGTTCCAATCTGGTGTAGTATAATTGTTTGTACTACGAGCTATACCAGTTTCGTTTTAATTTATTCATACTTAAGTAATTTAAACCCTGGAATCATACATAATATAAGGGCAGTTTTCGAAACCATTATATCTTGATGAGGTTTTTTTCGCATTAGAGTAATTCGTTTAATATCCTAACCACGGAGTAGGATTCATTGTCTGAGAGATTTTTTGAAATTTGATACATAACGTCATTTCCGGTCCAACTAGCAGGAAACCGTTGGTAAACACTCTGTCAAATTTAAATGTTTTTCCGGCTATTTTCTTGTCATTTCGTTCGTGTGATCAAATGATGATAATCTCATTTTGTCGAATATTTCCATGTTTGGGTGTATAAACACATATTGGTGATTTCCATGCAATTTATTAAATACCAGGATTTTACGATCGGTTTTGGCAGTTGTGCCACCTTAAGGTCCAATCATGGTATGTAACTAAATGCATGGAAATGATCAGGATGTGTTTATTCAGCAATTCATGAATGTTATATTTTCTGGTCAAATAATGGTATTCATGTCGTATGCGGTCTTTAGGTAGTTCGTGACTTACAATAGAATACATCCCAGTAAACACAGTTATACATATGTTATATTGCTGAGACAGAACGGTTAACAAAAATTATATTGCAAGTAAGTTACCTGTAACTTACATGCAAGTTGCTATTTCCTACTTCATTACAGAACACTGTTACATTACATTTTTATATAAAATTTACATTAATTTACTATCTTTTTGATATGAAGTAATGGTTACATTACAAAATACAATCATTTGCTATTTTGGAGTAACTTAGCAATTTTATGTGGTATCCACTTCATTAACTGCAGTATTATTAAACGTAGCATTGAATTATGCATAATTTAGTATTCCAATCTCGATAGCATGGCCATCATATGGTTACATCCATATTATTCAAAATAAATATATCATTTTACAAATTTAAAAAATTGGTTTAAAAAAATTAAATTTTACAGTACTTGTAAAATATGGTAGCCACAAAATGATACACAATATAAAAAAGGGACTGGAACTGAATAAGTCACTTGAGGCTGACAAAAACAGTAAGTGAACATCGGATGCTTTCACTGTTATACTTTGCGCATATGCAGAATTACCAACAAAAAAATATAATTTTTAGAACCACAAAGCTGATGGAACAATACATATTCTTTGAGTTATCTGGTCGACGTACAATTTACTTTTAAAAAGAAAATCCACTAGGAAAAACTTGATTTTGTAAACACAATAAATTTTCAAAGGCACTCAGTAAAGTGGTGGACTGTACTCTCCTAACACAATGTGAAAGAGGCATCACAACAGTACAACCTTCTCTGGGTAACTTACTTCTAAAACACTTAGGACGAGCAGTTGATATAAAAATGGATAATTGGAAATGTTCTACCATAATCTGTAGAAATTGGAAGATAATTTTCCTCTTGTACACGGCAAATAACTTGCTCCAAAGGTTTAGTTGAATGTTTGACTTTCCTTTTAATTTTTCCTATGAAACTTTCAAATTTGAAAGAACTAAACTTGTCCAATGAACCAAACTCTTTAACATCAGATGTACAAGATTATGAACATTGTATATGATATATTTAACTCCATATAATTCTTTATATTCAACAAAGAATTTGCACAATCATTCAGCTTGAGACATAGACTAGGGTCACATAAAATTCTTATTGCAACACGTAATACTAGAAAATAAACATAGCAAAGTGCAATTTAAAACCACTGGCCCCAGGAATAAAAGGAATAGACGACAGTCTGTCGCTTTCCACCTATCGATTTCACTAACAGCCCTTGGGAGACTTGAAAATTCAGACGGAATGTTAACATTGACAGCCAATAGGGCACAGTTTAGTGATTTAATCTGAGTTTCATTCAACCTAATATCCTTAGGACCTTAACCCACAGCTGGATGAGATGTTTCACAATACCTACTTAGACACACTAAGTGCGTATAATCAAGGGCAACATTGGAAACCATACCTATTTTTAAACGCATCAAAATCGAACTGCCCGTATGGTGCTCTTCTTGAGCCATGCTCTTGAATGATTTGTCAGTTCAATCCATTCTCCTTCTTGTATGCACTTGGAGCATCCAAAATACCCACTATGATACTTGGTCTGTGTAATAAAAGCCCTAGCTGGGGCATCACATATAATTGATTTAATAGCAATTTCGACTCTACTACCACCTACAATGATACTATTCTGTGAAATTTCTACCATTCCAACAACAAATGGGGTAAGGAATATATTAGCATTCTTTGGCTTTGATACCAACCAAAAACACGTAGCAGTTGACTGCTATTGCAATCGCGAGATATAAGCGATATATCTATATCGCTTCTGCTGCCAGCTTCTGTCTGCACCAACTTCAAGTTGGTGCAGACGCATTCACAAATTTACATTAATTAATCAAATATCACTAATGTTTTGCATATTTCCTATATTTTACACACTTTTTTAGGTGAGGGCTCAAATAGATTTGCAGGAAAACCATTCCAATTAAAATAATTTTTTTTAGGAATGAGAAGGAAGGCTGATTTAGGATAAGCTTATCTCGAAAAAAAATAATTGGTACAGTCCTTAGGAAACTGGTTATGTTATTAGGTATTTTTCCATTTATTCTCATCCTTTAATTCCTGTTCCGCGTTTATCAGTTTTGTACTTAGCTTTTTTCGTGTTGTTTTCTTGAGACTTATTTCATTACTGAAAGATTCATTGAATTTTACTCCTTCATTAATGGCCACTGTCCTCAATTTACTCTTACGCATTTACTCCCATTTTATGTAACTATTTGTTGGATAAATTGTTTACATTTACTGTACATTACGTCCCTTGGAAACTTGTCGCATTCCGGAACATCCAGTCTATTTTCAATCGTTCATGTCCCACTCCTTCCCACCTTATTTCGCCTGCTCCGACCAAAACACTTCTGAGCCAATGCACTTTCAATTCATCCAATACTCATGCCTATCCTTACATGTCCCTTTCATTAGCATACAATGGAATTGGGAGTACTGTTTGTTATGCTCGGCATTTTGCCTCGTTTAGTGATCATTCATTGTTTGAAATGCCCCACATACCACGTGAGACCTTTCATCCACCATTTGCCTTCCCCAACGTTTCTTCTTCCGTTTCCCGTTAGTAATGATCATGAGAAACAAAATAATAGTCTTTTTCATCTATTTCTGTTTTAATAAACATCATATTCTTTATTTATATTCTTTTACTGAAACTCCACTAGTACCTTGATTTTTTTACTCTTCCACCCTCAATTTAATTGCCTCATTATCCCCGTATAAGTTTTTCGAGAAGCGCGGTAAAACCTGTGAAAGTTGAGCAACCAGTAAAACGTAATATGCATGAAGAAGAACTCGCACGTTAACATCCCCAGCAATTCTTGCCAAAGCATCCCTGTGTGCCTTTATAACCAATTTTCATTTCCCAAACCTCGTCTTGATCCTTTATTTATTTCTTAGTTTCTTTCTCAACTTTATTTTATTGCTATGAATGATCCTGCCTACCGCTTACCTATCGGTCTATAAAATGGTCGAATTCAGCCCATTGAAAGGTTATGCTTGGTTCACAAAGTCACATAAACTTGAATAGTATTTCCGCTATTAGGAAAGTGCATTGTGCCATTAACAATTAAGTTTGTCAATTGTTATGGAAAAGTTCCCTTTCAATGTTTCATTTCCTCTAAAAGCTTATCCAAGAAGTAATAAATCCTTGTTTTTACGTGTGTTCCTGGTAGCACTGTATTGTTACGAAAAACAAAGGCTGTGCAGATCGGAAGTGGCCTTAATTAAATTCTGCGATGCTGTCAATAATAATTTAACGTGATAAATTATGACGTGTCAGTAGAGTAACGTTTAAGCATATGATTTTTCAGTCTTAATGTTATAGAACCACATGTTCATTTTTATCTTGTTCACATAAACTATTTGCTGTGCTGACTGCCATTCATTTGGTAACAACTTTCCACTTTTAGTAATTTATTTTGACTTGTCTTGCGGCACTCGCATTGATGTAACTTTGGTCGCGGGTATCGTTCCAGCAGGATTTCTTTAGTGTTTCTCGCCTCATCCCCATAGAAAATGTTCATTGAGATTTCTTCTTTGTTTTGCAGGCAGAAGCTCACCTCTCCGAAGTGGAATCGCTTCAAGGGAATAAGACTGCGATGGAAAGACAAGATCCGTCTCAACAACGTCATTTGGCGGTGTTGGCACATGCAGTGTGAGTAGTGAGCATTCGGTGTCTCGTTCTTTGGGAAACAACCTTTTGAAAAAATGATGAATATTACTTGATGTTTCGCTGTAATCTAATCCTCTCTTCCTCGGAGAATGCAGCGTTTGGAAAAAGTGGTCTCTTCCGGTTGAGGTGCTCGCTTATTTCATTATTGTCATTTATGAATTATTTTAAGGAGTCTTATAAACACCAAAAATTAATCGCGCCTCCTGAAATTGATTCTCCACCGTGCCTCCTGAATTGGCGCTGATTCTGTTTTTTTTCTAGTGTATTAGAAACTTGGGGAAAGTCGCTCACGTGCCATTTTCATAGTATAGACTGGAGACCCTTTTTTCAGGCGTAGTTATCATTGCCAACAAGGAATTCAGTCAAGAGATAATGTATTTATTTTATTTTATGTTAGACATTTGTATAGTATGTATTATACCTGTCCAAAATACTCTCGTTGAAAAACTGCTAACAACTTTCGTTTGTATTTCGATCTATAAAATATTATTTCCAGCGGAAAGATGACCTAGATTAGGGTAGTTATTATATGCCCGGATTTGTACCCGGGACCGAAAGGTCCCGGGTTCAAATCCCGGACAAGAGCCTTTCTGGACACCCCCATCTAAAATCCTCGCGATTCTATTTTCTGCGTGTGAGAACTTCGTAGGAAATCGCAGGTGGCACAGGGAAAGGAACTGGCCCCCATACCCTGAATGTGTGAATTTTTCACGCCATTGCCTTAGTACGGGGTGAGCTCTACTCTCACCTATCAAAACCAACATTCGGGTTGAATCACTCAGTGAGTGATATACTTAATTAGCATACTTATTAATATCTTCTATCTGTTCGTAAAAGGCAATAAATATTATGTAAATATATAGGTAATACTAGAAGAAGGGGCCCGTTGAATTTCAACGGGGTATGAAAACGAAACAGTTATCAAATCAACCGTCATATGGGAGGAAAATACTTGGAAGTTCCCATTTGTAATGTAACATAAACTATTTATTTCTATATGTATGTTTTTGCACTTATCCATAAACTTTCTGACATCACTCCACGTTAATCCGTGGAGTACATTGCATCCCCTTTGGATTGATGAAGTGTTAAGTTCGACTATAACCGAAATAGTTTTCTGTGAATTGCCCCCTTAAATTTCTCCTTTACAGCTTCGTCCGTTCTATACTATCATAGGCATTATTATTAAATACAGTTATTACATATGTTAAAGACAGTTATGATAATCAGACTATATTTCTACATTTGCTATTTGTAGTTATTTGGGTGAGTCGACCGATAACTCAGGCCATTCCTGCCTGAAACGATACGTGGGTTACTGGGTAAAGGTTGGAGATTTAAGGTAACATAGGATGGATAGAAACCCGGCATCGGCATTAGGCTGCCTTTAACAAAAGGCGCTAAGGATTCACGGCAATGTTTCGACCGACGGGCAGAGTACTAAACTCGAATGCTTTCCACTTAGCTCCCAAGTAGGGACCGGTATGCCAATTAAATTTCTGCCAGTGCCAGGTTTTGAACTCTGGCCCTCGAGATTGGTCCCCCATTTGAAATTTTTTTGTGAACAGTGCATATTATAAAAATAGAAAATGAAACGCTTTTAAGATTAAGTTGTTTGGTTTTTAAGTTTAAAAGAATGTTTATATTTTGATTGAGGGCTTACACGATGTTCATTATGGTGACGCTTGGCACTCTCGTACCAGTATTCGGCATTGTGGATGAAAATAAGTCTCGAGGAAGACCAGAACGCCACGGGCATTAATTAAAATACCCCAAGGAGGCTCTAAGCTCTTTACTCATTTAATACTTAACCCATTCTTTTATCAAAGCATTACGTTTTTTAAATCTTATAATGTTCCTGATAGTTGTTCTTGAACCCTGCCATGCAAAGGGAGAATAAAAATTATATCTCCAAATTTCTTAAAATAAACTCAACAAAGACATTTAACCTGAAATTTAAATGCTGCAGGCGTAAAAACCCATTTAAATCTGTAAAAATGGTAATTAGGTGGATATTCCCGCCTGGTTGTCAAGGATACTACGATTGTTGTAAAGGAAGAAAAGTTGGTGAATTTGGAGCTTAAAGCGCAATTTTCACTCACGACCGTATCGTAAAAGAAAATCGAACGAAAGAATTAAATTCTTAATTCTTTTCTTTCTTTGTTGTGATAAAGGTTGTATTCAATGTGTCGAGTAAAATTATTTTAAAAAAGCAATTGAAGAAACATCCTCACCGAATTCAATGCTTTTTTTATGGGAGTAAAAGTTAACAATAAATGGGTATAAGCGACCCTTAAAATTGGTTTACGCAAACATCCTTTCTTAGTGCGCCCCTACACCACGATAGGGATGTTTCCTGAAAATTTCACATTTTTATCACCAGTGCGTTGCTGTGCGTTGTTGAGTGAATTTGTCAGTCAGTCAGGATATTTGATTTTATATAAGAGAGAAGAGGAATAGGCCGTCATTGATGTAGTGGTGACGCAAGGTGGCCAAGACAATTCGTGAATGCGAACGTTTGACTTGAGACATTAATTTCGGAGCGTTGTAAAATTACTTTTCCATCCTTTTGTCTGCGCGCGTTAAATAGTATTCGCTGTCAAGCTGCATTGCAACATATCTTATTAGCTTAAATGGTTGTTATAGTCAACTGCATTGTGGTTTTGGAATAAAATTAAATTCTTACACGGCTATGTTTTGATGTTATTGTCTCAACTTACTTTTCTCTAACTATCTTACTGGGAGTTTTCGTGGTGACTGGACGATATAGTCACTTCTTCATTGTTTTCAGGCTAAATTTTGTGAAACTTCATGTTTTACAAAAACTAAACTATATTTCATACAGTCGAACGAAACCCGTCGAGTCGAATATAATTATACGAAATCTACAAGTTTTGTTTTTCTGTAAATCTGTAGTCTTGATGAACCATATCTTTTTAATAAGCAAAAAAAAATATATAAGTAGTTATTTTCTGTGAGTGTAGCAATTTTTGGCTTGATCTCCCTCGAATTGCATCAATCGTGTTTCTTGCTACTAGATAATAATAATAATAATAATAATAAAAGGTCTTTATTGGGGCGAGATTGAGATAAGTGAAATACTGCCACGTTTATAAGTATATCTTTCGTACATTTGTCTTCGGCTGCTGTCTTCTGCTTGCAGTTACTTCAGTTTTTATATTCCTGATTGTTTTAGTAGCCTTGGAAATAGTTTACTCAAGTGTTTTCGAGGATTTCAAGTCGTATTATTGTGTGCGATTTATGTGATGTGACGTGTAAAACTGAGTGTGTTGTTGTTTCCCCGTTCCAATTCAGTTACTGTTGTCTGTCTAAAATGCAATCTCTTTTTAATTACCTTTTCTTTTTATCATTACTCCCTTCCATTGCCTCTTCCTCGCACACGATACCCACTAATGATGTAAATTGTCCCATTAACGCTTGGTAATTGGACCGGGCCAATCTTCCCCTTCAGGACATGTGTAAACATTCCTGTCCCTAAAGAGTGCTTATTCCCTACTCCATATCTTCTTTTCTCTCTAATACTGTCCAACGTCTTTTCATTTTCTAACCTTACCGAACAGCATACCCTTTATCACATTATTGCGGTGTGTCCTCCTTTTCTGCATCCTTCGTCTTCTCCTGGCTCTTTTTCGTCACCATTATATTTACCGCAATTCATTTCGTATTCTTTACCTCTACCCAGTTTACCGGCTCTTTTATGCTGATCCATATCTCAATATGCTGTAACTTGTTTTATTCCTCCTTTTTAGTGACCCAATTTTGCTGGGCGTAATGTTAAACCCCTTGCTTAAATGTTAACTTATATTTTTTCGCGTATTTATATAGAGTACAAGTAATTATTACCATTCATTTTGAAAATTCTAGTTTTCCTGATACATTTTCTTTATGCTTCAAACCAGACGAAGTTCAGTTCCAAACGCTATCTCATTTGCTTCCCCATCTTCCTAGAGTTTTGAACCTTGAGTGAGGAAGTCAATGCACTTTTCTGTCTTTATTGATTGTAACGTTCTGTATTGCATTACTGATGTCAACGCTTAGCTTTTTTCTGCGAGCCTCTGAACTCGTTAGCTGTTTCTCGTCTGCTTTTCATTGATTTTGTCCGATACTACTCTTTAATTTACTTTTCTTATGACTCATTTAACTCTCTTTCTTCACTTAATTTTTTCACTCTTCTGTCCTGCGTTTTGGACCACGACCACCTGATCTCAACTCTCTTACTTAAAGAGGTGCTTTTGTACTTCGTCTGTAATCACGTATCTGACTTAATTTATTCACCATATAATGTTGGTTTGTTCTCATTCCTTATTTCATTGGCGTCAATTTTATGTTTGAGGTTTGTCCGTCCGAGTTTCCAGGCTGGTGGTCAGTTTTGGCTTTATCGTCTATTCACAACGAAAATCCTGGTTTTCTTTTTGTTGATGATATCTCGGGTGCATAGAGACCTTTTAGTTCCCTGTGAAAATTGCTCTGAGTGGAAAAATTTCGATGTATTGACTTCTCTCCTCAATTTCCTGTCAGCATTCATGTGGGTTCCCATTGGGGCAAACTCTTCGCTTCCCCCGTCGTCTGCGATTGCTTTATCCTTGCCATGAGGCAGCAGAGGCCTTCGATGAATTTTCCCCCGTAAATGCTTACGCTTGACCTGGACTATATCGTGTTTTTGAAGTTCTACATTTTATTAGTGCTTGTCTGTTAGTAGTGTGGAATGCGAAGTAATTGATCAAAAATGGGATGTTAGTTGTTGATTGTTGGAAAGCATGGCAAATTTCAACAGAATTTTATGAGCTTTCATTCCGTATATACGAAGGTTTTTGTAGTTCAAGGGAATGGTAATGGCTTTCCTCCAGACTCTTGAAATCAGTCTAAATTGTATTGCAGTTTCTAGGTTACGTGTTGGAGAAGAAATATTTGAAATAAGCTTCGAAATGTGGTGATAACTTTGGAAATACTTGTTAAGAGGACGCATAACAGTGACTGTGATGCGTCCTCTTTTTCCGTTGGAAAGTTAAAAACTGCAAACTGATATACCTTATAATGCAATGAGGCAATAATTTTAATTTTGATGAAATTGGTTCACACTCACTCATTGTAAGTATACGGCAAAACATAATGCATGAGATCTCCGTAATGAGGCATAGCTCGCAACTATTAATGCTTCAATTTATTTTGTAGCTTACAATTACCACTCTTTGAACAGCCTTCGTAAAGGATTTCTATTGATTTATACGACCATAGAATTTTACTCCGTATAAATTCTTTGTAGGGCGCTCCCCCACTAACGACAGCTGTGGCCGGTTCCCACACTGACCAAATTTGTTTTGCTTTCGAATAGTTTACAGCATGACTGTTAAATGCCAATCCCATACCTTTACGGCAGTAACAACAACATATTTTTTAATTTAAACCTATTTACTGGATTTCCTATCAACCCCTTGAGAGACTTTCGAGGTGAATTTCGGGACTGTGTGTGCCCGGGAAGAGGCTTCACTTGCTGACAGGCCTAATATGCTTAGATGACAAGGATAGCTCTAATGTAAAGCAAAAGGTTTCATGCTAACCATGCCCGAATGTAAATTGAATGTTAAGTATCAACAATTTATACAGTGACTTCCCTTCGTAAACTATATTGAACGTATGATGTTCTTGCACAAATTACTTTTGCATTGTGAATGAGTAGTTGAAGAAGTAGTATCGATTTGTTATCTACCAATACTTGAGCTTTAATTACTGTGACTGATGTGTGAAGGCTTTACATTTTAAACGTTATGCTTACAAGAAATGGAAGGCTTATACTCTTGGCTGCTATTGCTGCAGAAGGAAGGAGAGTCATATTCCCATTTGCTATGCTTGTCATGCTCGATGCAATAGGTTAACCATCTTTAATGCATAGCATGAACGATAAGTTTAACTATTATTATAATGTTAAATTGAGGAATGGATGGAATGAATTATGTCACCATATATTCTCTGCATGTTAAAACATGGACTTTTAAACTACGTCGTTAAATAATATTAAGTACTGTGAAATATAATTATGAACATTTTGCTCACTGACCTTATATTTCGGGAATTTTGTTTCTGTCCATTTTATTTGAAGGTGTGAAACAAGGCGATTAGATAGCACGATTAACAACATTAATATGAATGGATTTGTGTCATAACTAACAATGCAGCAAGAATAGAGTATTTGCATACTTTTGGGAAGCGACGCCAAAAAATCGATACTTCAGACACTAAATTTTCATTCTGATGTTCGATAGGCTTATCGTTAATTTTTTATCAGCAAACAAAGTCTAATAAATTATTATTGCACCGAAACACTGGTCCGCCATGTTTAGTGAGCTCTGATCTCCCATTTGTTGATTTGGAGATAGTGTGACTTTGTAGCCTTGGCGTGCGACTGTTGTGATATTAATCCTGCTAACGTTATTGGGACGATTTCTGTTGCTGTGTGATATATATTGCAATGGAAGAAGGCAGTTATTCTAGCAATGAAATTACAGCTAGAAAGACGAGAGACGTTGAGGCTTAGTTCCACTGTCTTAGGAATTCGAGTGACAACACCCGAAAAGATTTTCGTAAACGTTCCAGATAATCCTGTATGAAGAAGAAACTGATTAATTTCCGCTCAAAGAGTCCTGAAAACCATGTAATTTCTGCATCATCTCACCTGCGCTGTTGTGCTCATCACTTTAAGGAGGTTGATCCGAAAAGTGAAAGTCATGTCATTTTTTTATATTTTCAGCACTTATAGAACTAAAGTTCCTCTATCTAATAACCCTGGGGATTGTACGAGTTGAAACGAGTTAGAGTGAACTAGCATGGTTTTACAAGGTTTCAAATCGGTTTAACTCGTTCTTTCAACTCGTTTCAAGTCGGTTATGGCCGCTTTTTGCTTGCTTTACCTCGTGCGTTGACTTCGTATAACCTCGATTGATGTCGTATCAACCAGTAGCTGTCGTTTCTGGGCAGCTTGATCCTTCTCGAGTCATCTCGTCTTATGTAGAGAGGAAGTTGTTGTTTCATCTCGTAATGCATGGTTTCAGTTGGTAACACGCTACCTCGTTTCACGTTGTATTAACTCGTTTCAACTGTGCAAGAATCAACTCGTCTTACGTAGCAATAACCCGTTTTATCTAGAACAGACAACCTCGATTCATCTCGCATTACCTAGTTTGACGTGTACGAAAAGCAACTCGTTCGATCTAGCTTTAACCTGTTTCAACTGGTTTCAGCTAGTAACGCGCTACCTCGTTTCACATTGTATTAACTCGTTTCAACTGTGCAAGAATCAACTCGTCTTACCTAGCATTATCCCGTTTTATGTAGAACAGACTACCTTGATTCATATCGTATTACCTCGTTTAACCTGTACGAGAAGCAACTTGTTTAAACTCGCACTATCCTATTTCACCTAGTAACACGCTACCTCGTTTCACATTGCATTACCCTTTTCACACGAAATCATGGTTTCAACTGGACCCCCAGACCCCGCGTCGCATCAAGCCCTCTGGTTTGAACCTGGTTCCTCATTGACGTCGCTTCACAGTATATCTACCATCTTGATAACAAAGAGTTGCAACTGGAACCCCATACCTAATTTCACACGGTATCAACTCCTTAGAACCAGAATCCGTCACCTCCTTGCGTCACTTCACTTCCTACTGACCTGAACACAGCAATAAACACAACTGGAATACATTATTCAGCCGTACATTTCATTGACTAACCTGTACAGATACAAGATTAATTATCCCCAATGTCGCAACCACTTCCAACAGCATTCATCGAAAATTACTTCTATTCCACTCATTTTGAGATACTAATTTGAACCAAAATTATCCCTTATTCCAAGATGTATCTAATATTATTTACAACGAATTGCCTCAACATTGATCACCGAGTTGCACCTAAAGCACCAGTAAAACAAAATTTCACTGATCATAATATCATGCACTTAAACACCCTTGGGGAATGAACACTACGTGCTTCATGAGAGATCACCAAAAACCAAGCACTTCGTTGTATAAAAGCAATACAGGATGCGCATAAGGAATAAGTTACCACAATGATACACCTACATCAACAAATGTGGATTTGAAAATACGAAATAGGCAAGAGGAGATTAAGAAACAAATCAACAAATTTACAAAAGAAGTATTAGGCATCTTTATTAAACTTTTTTTCCAGTTCAGGTATTGAATTGTTGAGCATATATATGCCCTCACACTTTTAGCTTCTCGCCCCGGCAAAACCTCGTCGGTTCCTCTTCTTTTAAGATAATCCACATAGCAATCTGCAAAGATAAATTCATAACTTACTCTGGTATCCCATGCAGCATTTCCGCTGGTAGAAAACAACATAATATTTGGATTACCACACAAAGAATTAATCCAATAATTTCTTAAATACCAATAGAGTATGACAAAGCGTACATATTTAAATGTGCCTCGAAATATAATTATTAGGGTACTTAAATGTAATTCCTACTAATTTCAGGATATTCAAAATAGGAGAACAGCTTACCTGTCGTGCATAAAATACACAAAATACAATGGCAGGCCGGAGATAACTGAAACAGCGAAATCCATTGGATAAATTAGACGATTTGTTTACAAAATACTGTGACATGAATTCCCCTTCGAAACTGGACATTTGAAAAGTGTTCAGTACCTATCCACATTAAAGTAAGCAGGAATAACTTATGACTACGACAGCTCTTAGTTCAGCTGAAACTTACCTCCTAGAAGAATTTCAAATCACAATATCCATCCGTTCCTTTTGCTTCATCGTGGGATTCCTCGCAATATAATCCAAGAACGTAGGCGAAAACTTCATACAGTTTACGAACTAAATTGTCCACTCGATGGCGTACAAATTTTAAATATCTCCAACGTAGCCGCAGCACACTATCCTCATATTAATTACTCTTATAACGCAGATAAGATAAATTTCCTCAACATGCAGTAGCACACAAAAACTTCACGATTTTATACACAACGAAAAGTATACGCTTCGGTGAGCGAATTTCACTTTACAGGAGGCCATAGGTAAACACAATTATCAAAGATGGACGTTTCATCACTAGTTCCTGAGTCAAGTTAGCATCTTAATTCAAAATAGAGTTGTTGGATATTCAATAATTCTTATTTTCTATCGATACATTCTCATTTCAAAAATACATATATATTTATTTTTTCTTTTACTTCCATATTTTTATTGTCACACTATTAAATGAAGGAGTTTCAATTTCGTTTATAATAATGGGAGAGCTCATTTTTTGTAAACATCCGGTTACATGTTGTTGTTGAAAACCTTCCAAGTAAATAAACAAACTATAGAGACTGTAGAGACTACATACTAAAAATAGTAATTTATTTAAACCAATAATACAATATGTAATAGCAGTATGGCCATATTTAATTTTCTTAATGTATTTACAGGAGTAAATTCAAATTTCTACGAGCTATTACAACATATGTTGTAATTGCTCATAGAAATTATACCATAATTATTACCAGAACATTGCATGTATGTTAAGACCGGGATATTCATTAACAATTTTTGTCAAGAATATTTCGCATCAGTGCGATTGGTTTCGGATTGGATTGATTCAGATTGGCGATTTTAGTGGCGATATGAACTATTATGACCGTTCATATAGCTATTATATATAATTGATATATTAACACGACTTACAAACGTCATAAATGAAAATACTGGATATTAAAAATGAATTAATTAGCTACCTATATAGAAAGCAAATATTTAATTTATGTCAAAATATTACGAAGTGAACCCAGTGATATAGGTATCTTTTAGTCATCTTGTCTATTTACGTTATGACATTTGTATCTATAATGGAACTACGAGGCTTAGTATACTACGTAAAACTGCTTGATACGAGATCCACCTCAAACGAGGTGAATCAGGATAAAACGAGAAGCCTTGGATACGAGGTAAAACCACTTCATACGGAATCCACGACGAACGAGGTGAATCAGGTTAAAACGAGAAGCGTTGGATGCGAGGTAAAACCACTTGATACGAGATCCACAACCAACGAGGTGAAATCAAGTTAAAACGAGAAACTTTGGATACGAGGTAAAACCACTTCATACGGAATCCACGACGAACGAGGTGAATCAGGTTAAAACGAGGAGCGTAGGATACGAGGTAAAACCACTTGATACGAGATCCACAACCAACGAGGTGAAATCAAGTTAAAACGAGAATCTTTGGATGCGAGGTAAAACCATGCTTCCACGACGAACGAGGTGAATCAGGTTAAAACGAGAAGCGTTGGATACGAGGTAAAACCACTTGATACGACATCTACCTCGAACGAGGTGAATCAGGTTAAAACGAGAAGCTTTGGATACGAGGTAAAACACCTTGATGCGACATCCACCTCGAACGAGGTGAACCGAGTTTAGACAAGTTACCTCGTCTGCAATTTGAAACCACTTGATACGACATCCATCTCGAACGAGGTGAACCGAGTTTAGACAAGGTCCCTCGTCTGCATATTGAAACCACTTGATACGACATCCACCTCGAACGAGGTGAACCGAGTTTAGACAAGGTCCCTCGTCTGCAATTTGAAACCACTTAATACAAATTCCACATTGAACGAGTTGAAACTAGGTATTTCGATTTTTCGCCGGGACTGCTTGCCTTGCGTGTTGTATGTGTTTGCGGGGCCTGAGAGTTGAAACCATCTCAAACGAGGTGACAACTCGTACCTACGAGTTGGTCCGAGTTCAAATTTAACTGGATTTACCTCGTTTTAACTCGGTTTTTTCCCCAGGGAAAGTAAAGATAATTATACCAACCCATACTCCTTTTTGCACAAATTGCATTTGAAATTACATACGATTAACGGCGATAATGGCCATCACATGGGAATATAACGTTTACAAATACCATAGTGACATGTCATTTTTGCAAAAAACTGATATTTTATGCGTAATGTCACAGGGAATAAAATGACACGAAAAAAAAGGCATCAACCCGCCGTATTTTTCACTAAATCCACCAATTTCTGCGCTTATAGCAGACTAAATGCGTTAGTTGGCTTCAAGTGGCGCTGCGGTCGCTGTAGCCAAAATGTATGGCGTATGAATAATATCATTACCAATGAGATATTAAAGAATATTTCCGAGAAATATTATAACATAACGTTTGATAGTAATATTCGTGTGTTATACATTAGTAAATTCATTGAGTTCGTGAATTTATTTCTGTAACGTAAATGCTGAATTGACTCCATCGTCGAGCTGATAAAATTATCATAAAAAGTAAATGCTTCGACTTTCCATCGTATTTCTTTCGATACTTATAACTTTCAATAGCTTAGGTAATTTTCTATGTGAAGTAAGGATCATTTAGCAGGCGTATACTCGTACTTAAATTAATAAGATTCCTTAGACAACTTGACTCAAGCAGTCGCGAGCCAACCTCCTTAACGTAAGTGTAACAAATTTACTTAAGAAATAAGTTGTTAGTAGTTTCATTGGCATAATTGTGTAACACAGTATTGTTATTAATCGACTGTTACTTATCATTCTGTTAGAAGAAGGATTGATGCATAGTTCTCTGTTTAAGATTTTTCAGTACAATTCTTGGTTTTTGTAAAAATATCTTTATATTTTGACAACTTCCCGGAGGTTTATTGGTACACTGAGATAAAATGTTCACATTTGAAAAACAGGCATTTAAAAGGGTCCATTTGTTATACTGTGACATTTTCAAGGGAATAACACAAGTCTTTATCGATGACTTGGCTGTCTGGCCGGTCATGGTTATGACCGAATGCGGCCGGTCAGGCGGGAGTGATGCATCCCGGGATGCATCAGGGCCCTGATCAACGAAAACTTAAAGTAAACTAATAACGAAAGGGATCATGTAAAACTATTATAAATTTTAAAAGCTACGAAATACGTTGAAAATAAAAGTTAGTAGATTATATAGAATGTAAAAAGTGTAAAGTTTTTTATGTATAAATCAAATGCCGATCCAGCCCAAAGCACCTTTTTTGGGCTTAAATTTCTTTTTCGGGAATTAAATAAATTTTTTTATTGTTTTGAAAATGCTAAATTCGGTTTCAATAATTTCTAGGTGTGATATTTCCTCCCTCTGCGCAACCCTCAATTGTTGTATATAAATTACATTTCTATCCGTACGTAGTTTAATGTTTGCTGTGCATTATTAAGCTTACGGTATACGACACAGTCTCAGGCAAAACCAGCAAAACTTTGTGAAGTCAATCATAATAGGAGTAAAGGTTCCAACATTGAAGTTTCCACACAGGCGTTTATTAGGCTCGACCATGGTTTCGTAGCAAGGCTATATCATTAAGTGAACATTAAACAAATATTATAGTATACATGGCATAAAAATCAACTTTTCCAACTGTTTTTTGTGCCATGTATATCCTGGAAATTTAGTTTAATGTTCACCAGATGATGTAGCCTTGCTACGAAACCATGGTCCTACCTAATAAACGTCAATGTGTAAACTGCAGTGGTGGAACCTTTACTCCTAGTATGATTGACTTCCACAAAGTTTTGCCTGAGCCTTCACTTTTGCCTCTTCGAGCAAGGGTTTAGCCACGTTGACACACCGGTTCCCGTGAGATCACCGAAATTAAGCAACGTTGGACCAGGATAGAGGTTGAATGGGTGACCCTCCTCCATCCCTCTACCGCGGTGGTCTTTTCCCGTCTGCGAGTGGCGGGTAGGTTAAATGTGGGTTGGCACAATGAATCAAAGAGGTATAAGTGCCAGGGGGGCTCCAGAAGGCCCCCGACCACCCTTCCAAATTACATTTACAAGCTTACTCTCTTAATACTTTCTCGCCACCTACTAATAGATAGTTATCAATGCCTATCATCTTTCACTGTCAAACTATCCTCGCTATCTTTGTATCCGTTTTTGTCTTCTCCCA
The DNA here is from genome assembly GCA_933228895.1 of Platycnemis pennipes. Lineage (NCBI taxonomy): Eukaryota > Metazoa > Arthropoda > Insecta > Odonata > Platycnemididae > Platycnemis > Platycnemis pennipes. Next base: position 104,491,309 of record OW121851.1, read on the forward strand.
AGTATCTCCAACAGCCTACTCTCTGATGCTACCGCGTGTAATGTCTATCTCTCATAGTTTCCCTCACTATTATATCATTTTCTCTCATTCACGTGCTGTACCCGACCCTCGCGATACACCATGTGTCTCAAGTTCCGTGTCATTCTCTGTTCCGTCTAGCAACTATGAAAGCAGTTTTTTCACTTCACACGAGTATTACGTGCCCGAATTACGTGCTTTCGAATTATTACATTAGACTAGGCTGCAATGAGAAAAAACGTAAGTCAACGCCCTAGGTGATAACTAACCCATCTGGGATTGGTTTGTACCTGCGACCTTAGAGGTGGTAGATAAGGGCTCTACCTCGCCGTTGCCAAGGTCGGCGTAGTCTTCTCGTCTTTGCAACTCAACTCACGATTTTCTCCCCACCCGTTTCTTTTCTTATGGAAGAAGCGTATATAGGTGACGGAATCCTTCTTCAATTGCCTTACCAAACCGAAAATTTATGTCGTTGATTATTGGCATGCATATCACGGTCATGTTGTTGTGATCCATCCGGTCATGTTGTTGTGATCTACTCGCTTTGATTATACTAATCTACTTGAATGTATATGTTCAGCTTCATCCTTATAGACTGCATGAAACTATTTCGATATGTTCGTGGCTATTTTTCCGAGTCCAGGCGTCTCGCGTTTCCCGCAGGCTAATCGATTTCTAATAACTCATCCACTGCAGCCTTTCTCGTTCCTGTCTACTCGGTAACGTGCGTAGAGATTTTTTTTCTGTTGAAGTCAACGTGTTGGCATTCATTGTCCTGCCAGTCTCGCCCGGAAGCACAACGCCGTCTACATTTATCCGCGCAGGAACTGCGCTGAAAACTGGTCCATTCGCCGTTAGAGGAATGAAGGAATAATAAAAAAAACATGGGCAATACGCATTTGATATCAACCTGTTTCGTTAAATCAGAAGTTCTTTCTTGTGGGCATCAGACTTAACATCAGTACTCAAAACTTCTCAGTGACGTAACGTCAATTTTAGCTCGTTGACGTGATTAGATTTGGTGAAATTATGAGCGTAACGAACGTGCCGTTGACTGTTTTCGCCGGGAGACTCACGTGTTGAAATTGGGATGTAGTATTTTGAGTACCAAAAATAGAAATGAACTTCGCAGAACGCCGCTCTCATCGTTTGCCACACGAAAATGTATCGCCAGACCTCCTCACCAAGGCCACTTTATAATAAGCGTTCAGTCCATTAAAAAGTTGTTTAACTGAAACGGTAGGATTTCAATATTTGGCCTTCTAACTCTCAGACGTTGAAATTCACGCCATTGATAATATGTGATCACTCTGCCCCCTTCTTCAGTTGAGGGTATGTAATGTCATATTAAAGATGTTTATGAAACCACTTAAACCAATTACCGAGATTATTAGCATTCTTATGAATGGCTAGGCATATATATCAGTAGAGAGGAAGCACATTTCTTGGACGAGGGAAGATAAGACTGGGTGTTTTAATGGCTTGAAGGGTGGGGAAAGCCTCTGGACTGGTGGTATCGAATTGTGTGTGTTAGTTCGAATTTTCCTTGCCCCATGCTGAAAAAATCCTGCGTTGTCGAAGTCAAGTAGTCAAACATCTGAGTCCACACAAATCTATTGCATGAAGTCATGCTGTTCATGCGTGAGATAGGCACGGTCAACGAAGTTAGTGCTGAGAGCACGTATTAGAAAAAAATCAGAGGTTGTGCTTCAGAGAAGTTCTGTTAAATAATTTTGTCCGCAGAGCCTATCCTTCTAGTGTCTCTATTTCTTCAGATAGTCAAACTATTATTTTGTACATTCTCTTTCATTTTTGGGATAACTCTTAAGGGTCTCTTTCTTCCCATGCACCTATGAATTTTCTGTCTACCCCGTAATCTCTAATGCTCTCTCATATCAAATATCTGTATGGTGGTCTAACTTTTATCGCTGCACGAAATTGAATAAATGAGGTAAAAAACCTTTTTCTCTCATTCTTCATTTGCTACCATACAGCACTTGTCAAGGACGTGACATTAACTATAGCAAGACATTAATACCATTTCGTGATGTTTGGGTAATAGCGCTTAAATATATTTACTGTTTTTCAGTCATTGATATCTTTCCGAAGTGTGATGTAGTTGACGAAATATGTTATATAAAGGAAAACCAATTCTTTGTTTTGTGGGCAGGGCAATTCATTTCTATAATGGCCTAAAATAACTAAGTACATAAATGCCCACTGCTTTGTTTCATCTGTTGCATACTTGTTATTTGTCTGTTTTTGACTTAAGTCTTGTTCTTTTAATTTACTATTTTCCCATTTACGTCTTGTGGACCGGAAAGTGTACATAGGGCAGTGAAAACATTATTCATTGAAACATTTATTGTCGGCTGAATGCCTTAAGTATATATTCTTCATTAACTTTTCTATCGACTTGTTACTGCCATTTGCGCTATAGGATTCTGAGGCTAATGTGAGGACTGATGCATTTAAAGGTTCCAGAGGAAGGATGGAATACATCCAACTGAAACTGCTAGCGTCACATGACTGTAAATTAACATGGCTCGAGCCAAGATCTTTACTGTGGCATATTTTCATGGTTTTAGAAATAAAGTATTTTGCATTTAAATATCAATATATCTCCATGGGTATTTTTATCATTCTATCTTTTATTTCCTTTCAGTCATCATGAAGCAGAATACTCTAGTGTGCCAATTTGCATCACCATTGGACGTTGACACGCACAACAAACCAGAAGTGAGTAATGAGTGAATTAAACCTCCCAGATGAAACTTTAACTGTTTCTCCCCCCTCCCAGCACATTCCTAAAAGCTACGAGTAATTTCAATAGGTACATACATCTCTTACAACTCTAGTCACTACGTTTCAGTATACGGTTATAACATACAGTTCTTAATTTATCTGTTTGTTCTGTTTGTTGGCCTTCGATTCGACACTTATTTTTAAGGAACGGGACTCATGTACTATGCATTTTCTTGATTATCTATTGTAAAAATCATTGAATTGTACGTTTCCTGGTCCTCCATTCTGTTAGGAACATATTGAAATAATTTAGAACGCCAAGTAGACGAGCTTTTGTCATTTTTTTCACAATCATATGGTATGCATCATCCCTTCATCCAGAAAAGGTGGTTGTGTAACAAGTAGTTGATTTATTTTAATGCTCAATTTCATGCTGATGATTTTAACGAAAGCATCTCTTCTCCTTGGAGATTAAATAATTATTGATTCACACCTGTCTTATCAACTGTTCCTAATCATTGTATTTCTCGTAAGATCAGGGGCTAGATCATGGATATTAAAAAACTGTATGCACATGTTTTCATTTTATTTATTTGCACTCACAAAAGCGAAAACCTGATTGCCATCTATAGATGTGTTCAGGTGCTTCAAAGCACCAATTTCAATCATTTGAATAAATCATTTTGGAGGTTACTATGAGTATCGTGCCTCTACAAGGGTTTGAGTTATTGATGAAGATATGAAAATGTGAAGATCTCGCGTCCAGGGGCGGATCCAGGGAGGAAGACAAGACTGGTGACCCCCCATCCCCCTACCCCCCCCTAAACTGCCATCTAGGTCCGCCCCTGCTCTTGTCAGAGCATGTGCTGAATGTCGTTGACTGACTCTTTAGAGACAAAGTGCTTAATTCAGATGCTTATTAATTCATTTGTATAATAATTATTGTGATATCACTACTTTATTCAAAAAGTTGGTTTGTGCAGCAAATTGGTACAAATGTAATTATCTCACTCGATTTCTGGCGAGATAAGGCATTTTTTCGTACTTTTTTGTTTATTCATACTCTACAGCTTTGCCCTCCGAAAGCAATATGGGTCAATCAATGGGTATATCAATGTCTATTTATTTTGATGGGTCTCCTGCAAAATTTTGAACTTTTGTGTTAATTGGTGGTTAGCTTTATTCTGTCTGTTTGCCATTGGTTAAGAGTATTCTAAATTTAGGTACATGATTTTAGTAACGGAGAAATAAATGGGATAAAGTTCTCATAACATTTCCAACAACGTGCAAATAGGTGCATGAAAAAATTAGTAATTAAAGGGCTATTATTCAGAGTTGTTCCATACGGATTCACTACATCTCGGCTAAAACTCTTGGATAACAAACGCCATGTAGCTGAGAATGTGCTAAGTGAGATAATATCCAGCTTGGCTGCGCTGTAATCAGGCAGTCCCCTTACACCATCTCCCAACGTTGGCCCAACGGATCATAAATAACCGTGCGAATGGCACCGTCTCCCAACGTTGGCCCAACGGTCGTTAAGTAACCGAACCGTTCCGCAACCGTGGCACCGTTTCCCAACGTTGCCCCAACCGTCTATGCTAAATGGGCGAACCCGCACCATATTGGGTGAAATTCATTTACAGCGTCTTAACCACTCTGCCATGCCTTATTGTTAATGCAGTCTTGCTCTGCAAAGAATTTAAGGGGAGGAAAATTCTATTGTTGCATTTTTCTCGCGAACTTGGGCCTATGTGTACGGATCCAGGAAAATCGCTTTATCGACAATGCGGCATTACACGAATATGCGGCTATTAAAACCATAAAACATGAATTCATCACGTTTCGGAGGAAGTATCGAAAAAAATTGCAAATTTTTATTGCATTCGTAGGTGGCGCAACTTTTACATGATGTACGCACTAAAAACATTGTAGGCCCATTGAACCAAACATAACGTGATGATTTCGAAAACAACAAACGACGGAGATACGAGTCTGTTGATGGGTTTCGCCGTTAAATTTATGGTAGAAAGACAAAAGTTTTAACAAATGGAATTCCAGCAAAAATATTGTCTTTTCACGACGAATAACACAACTAAACTAGTCACCACTAGTCACGATTCAAAATCGAAGAAAGCCCGTAAACATTGTGGACGGTTGCCGCTTGATACGAGCTACGCTTAATGCCGTAACACATGCATCTTTAATTTATAAGAAGTCACACAATGTGCCTCTTCATCCATATCGTACTTTCGCAAATAGCTAATGAATTTTACGTTAGAGTTACCGAGAACTAATTCCTCTACATTGCTATCACTACGGACCATTTTACGTCGAGACATCGTCGAGAATACGCCGAGATGCCAGAGTTTGAGAAGTTACACCTCCCGAAAGAGGAAACCGATTTTAATGCAGTAAATGTATTTTATAGAATGTTCATTTCTTCATTTATTTACGCAAATAGAATTTTTTGTGACCTTAGATAAACTTTTACAAAATTTTATTTGGATTATAACTTATTTCGTGACTTAAAATTCGATGACCAAGAATTGCGTGCATTTTATTCTATTCACTGCCCTCATGTTAAATTAAAATTTTAGCTAAAAAAAGAAAATGACAAATTTTTATTTCTTTCAAATATTCAAACGTTTTTATGAAATTCGTAAAATCTTGCGAGGAAACTAGTTACTAGACTGAAACTTGGGTGGGACCACTGCAGTCACAAGTTTTTCAGCATGAAAAGTATAGAGAAGGAGAGAAATAATTATTACCAGTATTACCTAACTGCATTAAAGTTGGTTTTCTCTTATGGAAGAGAGAGCTTCTATAACCCAGGGACACCAATATAATTAACTCACAGACCTTTACAGAATTGTGCATGAATTACATGCAAAATATTTACCTGGTCATAGTATTCCATAGTTCATTTTATCAGATCTGAGGTATATATATAAATTAAATCTTTTATTTAAAATTTCAATTTACATGAATTATACACTACTTTGTGTTTGATTCATAACTGGTGTATTAAAGCTTTCTGCCCACTTATCAACACTTTTCAAAGTTGATTTATTCAATGGTCCATCATTGATAGTAAAGTTAATTTTTTTTATAGATTTGACATTTTAAAACTAGAATTAAATTATTTAATTTAATCATGCTTTGGCATTTTCCTTCACCAAGCAAAACATTAATAACAGCAGAATAACATTTAACATATGAATTGCAATTCTGTAGTTTTGAGGTATTCGAAATTCCAAATATTCAGATCTGCTATTCGGATCATCTCTAGTTAATACATGTCTTAACCAGGATTCTTTGAGGAAAATTCAGTCATCAATTTCTCTTGTTGATCGAGCACCTGTCAACTGGCAAATGCGAAAAACCCAGACATAGACATTGTGGCAATTCTCTGTTCAGTGAAAGAAAACAACCCAGTGTTTGCTAAATTTGCAATGTAATCCTTGTGAATATCCACAAACAACGTGGACAGTGAGAGGTCATTCTCTCAGTATTCCATTTTAATCAGCAAACATTGACATCGATTTAAACCAGAAAATAGTGTGACTTTCACAATGTTTGCATTCAAGTTACTTAGGCTCTACATATGATGGTAACCTAAGGTAAATGAACTTTTATGCACTGTTAATGTTAAGAAATACCAAGACAAGTAAGACAAGCAGAACAATATATCAGTTTTTTAGTCGAGCTGCCAGCTAGTGTACAATCAAAATGAGCTCTGTTCTTAATGGTTTTAATTTATAACTACTTATATTTTAGTGCAATGACAAAGTGTGATGTTCATATCTTACGAATTATTTTTTGTGCCCTCGGAAGGTACAGGAAAAAGGCTGTATTTTTTTCTTTTTGCTGTCTTATTTGTATGGGAAAAAGCAAAAATAAGCATAAAACTATATTGCACTCTTTTTGAGATTCTAAAAACTAATTTTGAATTTTTATAAAACTATTTTCCTGGACCTGTACCTATGTGGAAGAAAGCCATTACACTTTTCCTGCATTCCCTCTATAGTTTCAGAAAATAATTGTGTCATTTGCATCCCTAGCATCAGTCTCCCGATGTCTCCTTGTTGGTAACAAAAATGGTATAGTCTAGAGGGATGCATACAAAAATTTTTTGATTTATTAATTGTGAAACAATGAAATAAAGTATTAAATTGGAAAAATCAAGTGTCTGTGTAAATTTATTTGATGGAAATTAACTTCAAGTTATCATATTTTGTAGACATTTATTTTTAAAGTCATTATATTTATCAGAAAATTAAGGATTAGGTACTAATTCTGAAGATTCGGGTGATATGGAATGGAAGCAAAACATGATAACACAGAAAGAAAAACACGAGCCAAATCTACAAAATGTTTTTTGGATTCTGCACGTGTTTTTCTTTCTGTGTTACAAGGATTTGGTACTTAGATTGAATTTTGGTGTTCAATTTTTGCAAATAATGAGAATTTATTTCATACAGTTGTTCAAAATCATCTGTCGTTTCAGGCTGTTGTGCTGGAGGGCAAATATTGGAAGCGGAAGTTGGCTACAGTGACAGCAGAGTACAAAAAATGGAGAATGTTCTATAAAAATAAAATAATGGGTTGGACTGGCAAGGAGATTCCAGATGTGGTAACTAACTGCCTCTCTCAAGAAATAGGCCCTTGCAAGTATTAAGGCATGTTTTTGCCATGATGAATTTTGTTGATGGAAAGCATATATTGTTTTATTTGGGTCACTCCCTCTTTTTCATTTTGATTCCATTAAATCCTTTGTGTTTGCCCTGTTGACATAAATTGGAGCATTATAAATATAAAATCACTAGCTGAGCAGAGCCCTCTGTAATGTATCCCTTAAACTTTATAATTTTATACCAGACATGGTTTTAGACCTGTGTTTGGCCAAGGTTGTGTTTTATGCTGATAATACATTTTTTCTATTTTTGCTATTGGTAGCTCTCTGAAATGGATGCCTTTGATTGGCAGCCACGCAGCAATGACAGTGTCCATTCCATTGGCTCTATGATGGTGGATGAGGATTATATGGATTTCATGAGTGACACACTCTTTTCAACAATAACATCCAATCAACCTTTTGCCTTTCCAAATCCTAGAGAAATAGGTGAGTAATTTTTTAAATGTAACATGTATCTTTTCCTTAGGAGCTGAGCTTAAAGCCTCTGAGTGCGTCCACCAGGTTGTGGATGGTGGGTTGACCTCTAGATATAGAGGTTAGCTGTGAAGTTTACTCGTCGAATAAGCAGTCATGGACAAAAAGGAAAAGCATTCTGTGGTGGTTTTGGTCTATCCATGGGTTAGGTAGGCCTTTCAAATGATGGCGTAACCTGTGAAAATGGTGACAGAAGGTTGCCAACAATTATGCATCCCATCCCCTAGAGGAGAGAGCAGCAGCTCTTATTTCTATGAGTGAAGGCAGATACCACATTGACCAGCACAGCAACACTCATGTTTCCAGCAGAAAAAGAATCTATTTACAGCTCTAAATGTAAACTGGGAAGTAAGGAAGTACTTCATTATAAGCTGCATCTGGAGCATGATTCTTTGGTGGTGGCTCTGAGGCATGGATGATAATAGCTGCAGTGAGGCCTAGACTGGAAGCCAAGACTATTTGCAATGTTGTGTTACCAGTGATGAAGAGAATGAGAATTACATAATGTGGAGAATATCTAGCGTTTTTGGGAGAGACCTGTCAAGTGACTTATATCAGAGCACTCGTTGAAGACTCATGCACACGAAATTGAAGAGAAATTAAAAATAAGTCTACGACACCAAAAAATACATATGATTTTCCGATCGTGCATCCAGGGTACGGCTCCGCGAGGCTGGGCCTGGAAGTGCCGTGACTCGCTTACTTTGCTCAAGTGACAAGCTGAACTCATTGTCACTAACCTTCACTGATCTATGTTGATGAAATCATGAGAATATTGAATTGGTGCGACCGGATAAGTGTACGCGGAATCACTTTATTTTTCTTCGCATACAGTCCTGGAACATATTTCTTAATCATGCCCTTCAGCCCTTGAAAAAAGTGTAGTTTTTCTGGGGCCCATGTAACATTCCGGAAATACACTAGTTTTCCTTTTACCCCCTTCTTTTTATTCACACGGTAAGAGATGCACCGACGATTTCATTGCCTTCTCCAGCCCGAGCCTTCGCCTGCCAATTGGGATTGTGCACAAAGGGACATTTATGGACCCGCAGAGCCGTTGACATTCTTGTCAGACATTTTTTGTGATCAGTTTTCTTTTCATTGGAGAAATGTGTTTTTTAAATTCAGTTGTAGCTTGGAAGTATTGAAGAAAAATTGTGCCCAAGTGACTTTTCAGGATTTTAAAATATTTTTTGGACTTGTGTTTTTAGTTTTTCAAGCCTCAACACCTTTGGTAGCACTTTCTATTCATCAATCAGCAGTGATTTTTATTTATTTTGTGGTCTATTCTTTTACAATGAGAGTGGAATATTTTTGTATTTTTAGTTTTTGACAATATTTGTATTTACGACACCACATTGTTGTATTGTTTTTCATTGCAATGTCTTAAAATGTTTTGAAATATTATCCTTGGAATCGCGTTTTCGGTATATCTTTTACCACGTATACATCTGTATACAGATATATCTGTATACATTGATTTAACTAACATTTGTCAACATGGAAAGTATATTTTATATTATTCCCTGGACCTCTTGGCCCTTTTCACAGGTCCCTTCAGGAATTAGTGTTATATAATGGTTTGCTATGAATTATCACGTTTTAAGTTCAATGAAAAAGTGATAGAGGTTCAGAATGTGTCAGTGACTGAGAAGAGAGAGCATTTGATGGAATTTTTAACGTAAAGATTACATTTAGGACTTAATATAGATGCTATACAAGCTCTCAATGATTACACACAGATTGGTGTTACGTTTTTGATCTAAAACGTTGAGAAGAGCGTTTAATCAAGATTCAAAACAGTATATGGTTAAGGGGTGCATTAATTTTCCTAATTTTGCACTTAGTCATTTTCAAACATGCAGAATACCTAAATTAATACGTATTTGGTCATGTTAGATGACAGAAACAATGAAGAAGTTTTGAAAATGACCGAGAAAAGCAGATAGTTATTTAAGAAACCCTTGTGATGGAGAATCTGAGAGAGAAGGAAGTAGACTTTATAATTGGATGTGGAACTCCATTTGGTTGGATATGAAGAAATTGTGAAATTGAGTGTGTTGAGTAAATTCAGAATAAGGAGGAAAGAATAGGCACCTTGGACTGGGGTCAAACACATAAAGAGCTGAGGAAAGAATTATGTTGAGGAACAGGTGTTCAGGTATTGTAATAGTGTAAAAAATCCTTGACAATTTGTAATAATTTTTAGTAACTATATGTTACCTGCCTCCTGCTGTTATTCAGCCTTGGAAAAAAGTTCTAAAAGAACGTATTAATGAATGTGTGAGTCTTTGTAATTAATATGTGCAATATCTGATGACCCTTATTGATGGATATGCGTGTGGCTCAGGTTGTGCTGAATAAAAGGGGAGGACACCTTCGAGTGACTCCATTTATTTACCACTCAATTTCTGGTTAAGCAAGCGACTCATCTCAGTGTCCACACGCTCCCGGCATTCGACGAACACTCCTGAAAAACCCACGCGACACCCTCGCTGAAGGCAGAGGGCCTAGATGGGAAAGGGTTACTGAACCCACGAGTAGCGGTACCGCCAAGGAATCCCCGTCATCATTGGTTATCAATCCTCAGATTGGTTTGATGCAGCTCTCCACTGAGTCCTTCTCTCTAATCTAGTCTAATCTCTTCATATTTATGTATTTCTTCTCTTTCACATCCTTCATCACTTGTTCCATGTATCTCGCATGAGGCCTCCCTTTGCCATTCTTCCCGTCCACTTGTCCCTCGATGATGGTCTTCATCAGGCCATCATGTCTCATGATGTGGCTGATTAAGTAACCCCTTCTTCTTTTTAGAGTTGTCAGCAGACTTCTCTTTTCTCCCACTCTTCTTAGGACTTCCTCGTTACTTACTCGGTCGATCCATTTAATCTTCATCATTCTTCTGTTGCACCATATTTCGAATGCTTCCACCCTTTTCTTTTCCGCTGCTGTCATTGTCCATGCCTCACTGCCATAAAGAAAAATGCTCCAGATGTGGGTTCTGATGAACTGTTTCCTTACTTCTACTCTTGTATTTCCAGTGGTAAGTAGATTCTTCTTTTGATAGAATGCCCTCTTTGCCTAGGCTATTCTGCTGACTATCTATTTCTTGCTTCGTCCATCATTGGTTATTCAGCTTCCTAGGCAACAGAACTCTTTCACCTCTTCCATTTTTTGTTTTCCTATTTTAACATTGGTTTTGGCCTCTTCTTTCTTGCTCCACACCAATTTCTTAGTTTCCTTCTTATTAATCTTCAGATGATATCTGGCCATTGTCCTTTCCATGTTTCTTAGAGTCTTATTCAAATCCCTCTCTGTCTCTGCTACGAGTGCTATGTCATCAGCAAATCACAGCATGCTGATTTTTCCTCTGTGGATATTCAATCCAGAAGACTTCTCCTTGATTTCATTGATGGCTTTCTTGATGTAAACATTGAAAATTACAGGAGAAAGTGTACAGCCTTGTCTCACTCCTTTCTCTATTCTTGCTTCTTCACAGCTGGGTCCAGATTTAATCACAGCCTCTTGGTTTTTATACAAACTGTGGATGATTCTTCAATCATTGTAGGACACTCCAATTCCTTTCAGGATTCCAAGCATTGAACTCCAATCCACATTGTCAAAAGCCTTCTCTAAATCCACAAATTCAATGAACATCGGTTTTTCCTTCTCCATTCTCTTCTCTGTGAGCAGCCTAAGTGCCAATATCGCTTCTCTGGTTCCCTTTCTTTTCCTGACTCTGAATTGATCTTCATCCAGGAACTCTCTCCTTTTCGTTCTATTCTTCTGTAAATAATCCTTGTCAATATCTTCAATGCATATGTCGTCAGGCTTATAGTCCTAAAATGTTCACATTTCTCTGCTCTCTTCTTTTTGGGAATAGGAATTATGATGTTATTCTCGAAGTCCCTAGGTATTTCTCCTGTTGAGTACATGTCGCAGATGGTTTTATACAGATGGGTTAATGTCTTTTCTCCTGCATTTCTTATTAGTTCTGCAGGAGTATCATTAATTCCAGAAGCCTTATTCATGCGAAGGTCCCTTACTGCTGCGTCAAATTCCGATCTTAATATTGATGCTCCCATATCATCCACTCGACTTCTCTTTCCTCTTACATCACTTTTGTGCTGAGATTGTTTCCATTGTACAACTCTTCCAGATATTCTTTCCATCTCTTCACTTTGTCTTCATTTTCAATTGAAAGTTCTCTATTCTTGTCTCTTATAGTATTGCATCTTGCGCTCCATTCTTTGAAGTGGTTCCTCACTATCCTATAGGCAGCTTCCACCTTCTTAAGTGCAAGGTTGTTTTGTACATCCTCGCATGCACATCATGCACATTTCTCTAGCTTTCCTGGCTTTGCGATTTATTTTGTTCCTTATCTTCTTGTAGTAAAGCTGCCCTTCTTCATTTTTCTCATTCTTTTTCTTTCTTCAGTCAGGTCTAAGATTTCTTCCGTAATCCATGGCTTCTTCTTGGCAACTTTTCTTCTTCCATGAGCTTCCCTTGCGGCTTCCTGTAGTCCACATTTAATATTTTCCTAGTACTCATCCACTGATTTCTCAGTCAGGTCCTCTCCTATGTTGCTTCCCACTGCTTTATGAAATGCCTCCTGGTTTTGAGCCTCTTTAGTTTTTCTATTTGCCATACATTCTTCATTGTTTTATTCAACTTCTTGAATTCTAGATGGCATTTCATCATTACTAAATTATGGTCACTGTCGATGTGGACCCCAGGGTAGCTTTTGCAGTCCTTCACCTGGTTCCTAAATATCTGCTTCACTAAAATGTAGTCTATTTGAAATCTTCTTCTGTCTCCTGGCATTTTCCAAGTGTATCTTCTTCGAATATGGTTTTTAAACAACGTGTTGGCAACTACTAACGTATGCTGTGTGCAGAACTCCAGTAGTCTTTCTCTTCTTTAATTTCGATTACCTAATCCATATTTCCCAGTTATTCTTCCATCTTGACCTTCGCCGACGACCGCGTTCCAATCTCCTAAAATAATTAGGTTTTCTTCTCCTCTTAGATGTTTAATGACTTCCGTGATATCTTCGTAGATGTCTTCCACTTATTCATCTTCGTAGGCATGTAAACCTGCACCACTACGGTATCTACGGGTTTGGTCTCGATCTTCACCATTATTATCCTTTCATTGTACTGCAAGAAGCTCTTCACACACATTCCGGCACTCTTCCTGAGCATTATGCCTACTCCAGCATTACCATTTAATGATCCTGTGTGTATAATTTTATAGTTTCCACTCCAAAAGTCTCCTTCTCCGGGCCATTTCATTTTGCTGATTCCTAATATGTCGAGGTCCATCCTTCGCATTTCCACCTTTAGGTTTTCCAGTTTTCCGCAGGTCCGAAGCGATCTCACGTTCCATGTTCCTACCCTAAAATGTTTGTCACACTTGACTGATGTACTCTCTCGGGTAGTCCCCACCCAGAGATCCGAATGGAGGAGTATTTTACCTTCGGAATATTTTACTCGAAAGGGTTCCATCAGTTTTGATTGAAAGGAAAAGTGGAGCAGCTGCGACTTCTCAGGATAGTAATGTGGTGGTTTCCCCTTGCCTTCCGCATCGCAGTTCTACAGCCGTTAAAGTAAATGTTTCCATGCCTGTAGTGAAATGAGTGTCGCTGTACCTACCTCTGTGGACTCCTCCTTCACTCATATGAAGAAGAGCTGCTGCCTTCTCCTCCAGGTGGTTGGCAGCCTCCCGTCGCCAAGTCATGGCATCTTCATAGGTTCTGTATTATTTAATGGCCTATCTTACCCAGGGATAGACCAATACCCCCTCAATGCCGTCACTTTTTGGCCACTACTGCTTATTCGACGAGTAAACTCGCTTATCTCACAGCTAACCTCTATATCTAGAGGTCGATCCACCATCCGCAATCCGGTGGACGTACTCGGTGGCTTAAGCTTGGTCACGAGAACGAATCCCCGTTCCCTGAAAACCCCACGCGACACCCTCGTGGAAGGCAGAGGGCCCAGATAGGAAAGGGTTACTGAACCCTCAAGTAGTGGTACCGCCAAGGAATCCCTACTCCAAGGGGTATGTGTGAATCCTCATTTTTGGCGGCCACGGGAGAAAGGGACCGGCTGAAACTGCCGATACCCATATCCTGGGAAAACTAGAAAAGGCGCCACTTGCCCTCTGAAACCAATGGAGGGAGGGGAAAAGGACCCAACAATGAGACATATCCTTTTTGTTCTTATCATAGCATAGGATTAAAGCCTTGTGTTACATGTCAAGCTGGCTTTGGATTACTCTCTGTGGAGAAAGTTTGACTTATAGCTTTAAAAAAAGGATCCTTATGATAATAATATTGCATGAAAACCTCTTGCGTAATGGTATTTATGTTGTTAAATTACTACCTTTGAATGAGGGTACCTTATTCAACTTAATATGTGGCAGGTCTTAGCCTTTGGTATTTAGGTGAATAGAAGCAAGGGTGTGATTAGGAAAGGTTGATAAATTTGGCACTGATTATTTCTTAGTGGTCATAAATGAAGGGATGGTTGCTGAATGTTGAAGGGAAAGTTAATGAATATATATGACTAAAACTGATAATGGTTGAGTGTTTAAGGTTACATTCCTGATTTGTTAAATTTTTATTACTGTGGGGAGTTTTCTTTATAGTATGTATTAACCATATGTAAAGCCAAGCTTTTGTTGAGGTAGATTGTGTAATTTATATGATATGCTTGAATGAAGAGGAAAATGTACTCATACTTATCTTTGCTTTCAGCTCGTGGAGCTGGCCTTGCAGATTTTATTCAACCTAGTCTGGTACAACTTCAACCTAATTTAGATGATTTCATGGACACCCTTGAACCCCTTCAAGGTAATTGAAGTACATTTTGCGGGACCTTAAAACTGAACATAAATAAAAAATGATTGGCTGATTAAATACTGATGCTTTATTATGAAAAATGTTTAATAGAAACAACTTATCTATAAGAAGATTCATGTGATGAGAAATGTATTATGATTGCTCTGTAATGTATGAGATATTTCAGTCAAGAAATTTGTTGCACATTTTATTATTTGGATAGTGACTGGAGTATATAATTTGAAGGAAACTAAATTCTAAAGTCTCTAAAATGTATTATTGTGCAGTGGGAATAGTAATTGGATTGATAATTTTTTACATCAGGTTTAAGTTGTATTTGAGTTCAGTTTTGCATTTCCTATTGGATCACTCATTCAAATGAGCTAAATATAATGTTTGTCCACATATATCTATTTATAAAATCTTTTTAAGTATTTAATATACATATTTTTCGTTGCCTATAGAGCTTCTCTATTCAAAACTGCCCTCTGTGCCCGAAGAATCAACAGCTGATGACCTCTTCCGTAACAGTAACACATCACAAACAGAACCTGGTTTGATGGATGAGTTTGTTGACTTGGCTGTCCTTGGTGTTGGCTCAGCTCCTTTAGCGGCCCCAATGAACCAGGTATCGCAGCAGATGGAAGTGACAAGGGACAGACCATTTCAAGAGAAGGAGTTTTCTTCGGAAGCCATCGCAGGATTTGGAGAAATGCAAATACCTGCTGATGGTAGTGAAAACTTTGGTGCAAACTGCATTCCTCAAACTGCGTTTGCTGAGTCCACAAGTACCTGTACCACAAGCAGCATGCCATATCGTCCTGTAGTGCTTCATTCACCTCGCCACAGGATTCAGCCAAGCCGTAGTGAGGGTACTGCTCGTGATATTGTGAAAAACAAAATAATTCGTAGGGTAGGAGGAAGTAACATGAGCTTAAACTCTGGGAACAATTTCTCTGGTTATCGGCAAGCATCTGCATCCTTCACAGGTGACATAGGGGTTGCTGTTAATGTGTCGGTGGGAGAAGGAACATCTTCAGGAGCATGTGTCTCATCATCTCAAAGCAGTTTAACTGTATCAAGTGTTGGCCAGGGGGTGGGAGCAGTGCCCATTCAGCGAGTTGGTATGGATGTTTATGATGTCCATGATGGTGTCATAAGAACTACTCAAGGAGACAGCTCAGTCAATTTGAAATCTCTTCCAAGAAGAGCCTCTACACCTGGGGAGAAAGAAGAAATATTTGTGATGCCAAAGGTAACTTCTGAGTTTTATATTGATTACCTTTACCATCTCTGATTCATCCTGATTGTCAAGTCTTCCAAAGTTTAATCCTTAGGTTTTATTTCTTGTATTTTAAGCATGTGATAGATGTTAAATAATTGGTGAATTAGCACAATTTCAATGGAGAAAAAAATCATTTATTTTCACTGGAATTTGAATCTTGATCCCCTGAACCTTAAGGTTTTTTCATGGCTAGTTTACAATCCTTGAATTAGTAAATTGATGATTTGTACCTTGTACAAATATCTAGGTACCTTTCTCAGTAATTTTATTTTTCTATTATGTATTAAAATTAGTTGATCTCATGTAATATGAGTCAAAGAATTTAATTTTTTAACTTACCTAATTGCACGCCATGTGCATTAACTTCCATTTTTTTGTTATCTGGAGTCATGAATCATTAAATGAATTTCACTGCACATTCTTATGTATGATCAGAACTAGATGTGCTGTAAAAAAAATGTAGTAGAGAATACTGATGTCAATGAGCATAGTTATTCTGACAGTAAGTTACAGTAATTGATTCAATATATCATATCCCCAGACACACAATATGACCCTGCTTTAACTGATAAACATGGCATCAAACTGAAGTAAACTTGAGTGGTCATGAGGAAAGTCTTTCAACAGATTTACCAATGTGAATGCCAGTGGAGATGCTGTGCTGAATTATGACTGCCTTTTTCTTAAGCCATGAAATGCTAAATTTGTCATGCATGGAATTGGTAAAATTCTTGACTTCTTCATTTGATCAGTGTGACGTGAATTTTATGTGTAAAACTAATTTCATATCCATGTAGCTGAATAAGACATTACTGATTTTATTAAACTATAAGAAATTAGTATTTTTATGGCATCTCCATGTGCACCATATGTACCCTCAATAGGCCTTAAAGTACGTAAATAGTCATACACAAATGGATGCCATTCATTGTTCTGTTTGTGATTTACTACATGTCATTGACTTTAATTTTGTAAATGCATTTGAGAATAATAATTTCAACCATATATTATAATTAATGTGTTATTTCAATGTGTCTTTCACTTGTAATGTGGGGTGGTAGTATCATGGAAAGCCTAGAGGGCGTTGGAGAAGTGGCTCATCTCTGGTGACAAGCAGTAATTCTTCAGGAACAAGTCAACAAAGCTCATCTCAACTTGTTTCAGTTGCCAGTGATCCATCCCTCACCACCATGAGCCCAAGTGCCTTGCTTACCCAGCTGCTTACTACCAGTAAGTCAGCATATCAGAATGTTTGTGCTACCACTAAGCACTAATTACTTCATATGATAACTTCAAACTAGGTTTCTCTACCTAAATGTGAACTCATGTAATATCTCACTTTGACGAAATCATCAGAGTGTTGTAAATAGAAGGTCTTAAAAGGGGAGTGCACAACAGATATTGTGCCGATCTGACTCAATTTTGCATAGTAAATGGAGTTACGGGAAATAAAAATCAGCATAGAGAGAGTGTGTGCAGCTCTTGATAACTTTTGAGAAAAATACTTTTAAAAATTTTAAAACCCCTTATAGTTAGGAAACCTGGTATCCATTATCCGAGATGCCCAATTCCTACTCTACATTACCTCAGCTTCAGGGGCATCATAAAATGAAGGCAGGTTGTCAGAATGGATTGATTAATGACTATGCCTGGATGGATTAATGACAAGCTATGCCTGTTATTATTTGGATGCTCTGATTTTCTAAAATAGGATCAAATGGGTGCCCATGTTACCCATTGAGCTACTAAGTTGCCTATGTCTTACGGGAATGGATTGTGTTTAATATTTTTTTTATAACTTTTCCTGAAAACTACCAAGGGCTGCATTTAAACTGATTTTCATTTCATATCATACTCCAGTTACTAGGCAAATAAGAGCCAGATTGGTTGCATGACTGTTGTGGACTCCCAATTTTAGTAAATGGATAGAAATTGTAAATTGGTTAGTGATGTGTATTCTGGCTACCATCAAGACACCTGTGTGTGGCATTAAATATTTTTTTTTGGGGGACCCATTATTCATGTCTTCTAGCAACCTATTATGAAGCTGAGAACTTGCTTCCCTGATCAGGCATTAACTGTTTAAGACAAATACTATCAAAGTAACTGGAGTATAATGAAATGATGAATACTTTTGTAATGTTCTTCAAAGTTTTATCTCCCTTCTGGTTGTGATGCCTCAATGTCGTAATTAAGAATTGGGAAGACCCTAAATAATGATGCTGTAGCATTGAAAGTATTGAGGGGATAAAAATTTGTTTGTATAATTACAAATTTTTGTTTATTTCATGTTATCCCTCTTTTTTGAAGTACAGGTAGAAGTAGTTGACTATCTAACTTGAATGTATTTTTTCATATTGAAGGCAAGATAGGGTCTCAAACAAAAGTAGTGAATCTCAAAAGTTAAGCAATTTGAATGAGCCAATGCCTAATCTGCATGTCAATTGCATATCTGAAATACCTCAGCTATGTTTATTTTCTATTAGCAATCTTTCATTATGGTTGATATTGATTTTCCATGATACTGAGATATCATGGTCTTGGACAGTAAGAATGATCACTACAACTGTACTGTTTCTGTTATATTACACCTGCTGATTGTATGTGTTTGTCGTCAGTCAATTATCTCTTAAGTGGATGTTGTTGGCTAAATTTACCCAATATAAATAATAGTTTGAATAATAACTTTTTCACCTCTCAAGCTTTGGCCGTATATGGTTGTATCACCAAAGCTACTTTGAACTTTTTTCTTTTAAAAGAGTCCCATATATATGTAATCAGCTCAATATCTTGAGTTATTTTTGTACTTCAGTAATCTTGTGTTTTTTCTGATAATTTTACCTAGTTATAAGTTTTTTCCAGTTTTATATACTTGGTGGTATTTCAAATAAATTTCTCTAGTACTCCTTGCTTGTAGTTATTGAAATTGCATCACTATTCTCTAATAAATTACTGGGCTGCAATATTCCTGGAGTCATTAGAAATCTCTCTGTCAATGCAATATGTTCCTGGATTCATTTTTTCTAATTCATGTAACATGAGCAAGCTATACCTTTCTGTTTATTCTGAATGTGAATTAGAAAATTTTCATTAGTGTCCCTTTAATGTATTACTAAAATATGTCCCTTAAATATTCATTTCAGACTATTTTCAAAATCTTATGTAGTTTTTTGAATGATTTGAATTTGGAGCGATGCCTATTTAGGTGCCAAAAATGGCCCATTCAAACACCACTCACTTGTATCCACAGAATTTTTAATGTACCTTGTGTTTCAATTTTTCAATTCACTAAACACAATTCCCCATCATTCAGCCTTCCCTTTCTTTCAGTGGTACCACCATGTAACTCCTCCTCTCACCCCTTCACTTATTTTTTCTTAACCCACCCCTCCCTCTGGAACCTTCCTTTCATTGTATAAATGTGGTTATCTTCCTTGTGAAAATTTGTCTTGTGCCTGAAGATAACTATGTGAGTTGCAACTCATAGTACATTAAAATTCTCTTGATAAGTGGGAATGGTGTTTGATTTAATATGCATTCCTTCCACTGCATTAATCCTGGATCTGTTCAGTCAAAAATAACTTTTGGTGCTCAACAAAAAACATTGATATGCACTTCAAAGAGGTGGTAGTTCTTTTTCATGTCCCAAATTGGGTGGTATTTTCCTGTATATTCTTCTCATCTTCTCAGGAACATACAGTGCCAGTGGTGACAAAAACTCATCGCAAAGTAGTGTGCCACGCAATTCAAGCACTCCTGTGGTGAGCTCCATCTCTCTGAGCCAGCCTGTGAGCACCCAGCCAGCCACTCCAAACTCTGGGAGTAGCTCCAGCACCACTACTCACATACCAATTCTTCCCATGCCTATACAACGACCTCCGCCAACCCATGCTAGGATAGGCCCACCCACCACCACAACTGTGCTCATCACAACCCCCATTACAATGGCCACTGGCATTGAGACAACACCCTCCCTGAGTCCAGCCTTGAGGACTGACATTGTCCCTGTTCAGAGACAGGTGGGTGGGTATTTAGGGCTAATTGGTTTCACCCTTAGCCCTAGCATTAAATTCTCTACAGGATCTCCAGATGGTGGTTGCATTGAATGTTGGGGCTGCAATTTATTTGACCTCCATTACCTGTGTTATATATGAAGTTCTTGGAATGAAAGAGGTTATAAATAAGAAAATAATGTTGTCATTTGCTTAAGAAGATTTGAAAAATGTATTTTTGTTATTTGGATACATTACGGAGTAGTATAAAATAAAATTCTCGCTATTTTTGTATGAGGAAAAATATATTGGTCGTATATACATTTTCATGTATCATTTAAACTCAATGCAAAAGTCAAGTTTTTTATTCAAGTAACTGCTTACAATAGGGTAGTTTCCTTCTTCAAAGAATTCAGAATTCATTAGTTGCAATTCATGCCCCACCATAAATGCATTCATTATGCGCAAATAATTTGGATTGAGAAATCCCAGTTATTCAGAAAATTAAATATTAGTTTTAAGTTCATTTGAAAAAGCTCAGAAATGATGGGACTGCAGCAGCCTTGTCGTAAAATAAAATGTGCATAGTTTATGTTGCGAGGCATAGGGAATATTCATCTACTGAACTTACCATTGTATTTCAGAGCCCCTAAGCTCTAGTAGACATAGATTAACAGTCGCCTATGAATATTATCAGAGCTTGGGAAGCCTCCTCTGTTAACCATGGTATGCGTAGTTGTTTTATAGGCTCCTATGCTTCCTGTTCATGGAGTCCTCTGCTACCATGAAGCATGGTGTGAACTTGGCAACGTTGCACGAAGACGAACATGACTATGGGCCGAATTCACAGCATACTTAGTAAAATAAATACTAACTGTTTTTAAATGAATAAATAATTATAAATTAAATATATAAAAGTAAACCATGATAAGTTAAGGAGGTTGGTTCGCGACTGCGTGAGTCGTCTGAGGAATCTTATTAATTTAAGTACGAGTATATGCCTGCTAAGTGATCCTTACTTCACAAAGAAAATTACCTAAGCTATTGAAAGTCATAAGTATCACAAGATATACGATGTAAAGTCGAAGGATTTCTTTTATATGATAATTTTAATCAGCTCGACTATGGAGTCAATTCAGCATTTACTTTAAAGAAATAAATTCATGTACTCAATGAATTTACTAATGTATAACACCAGAATATTACTATCAAACGTTATGCCATAATATTTTTCTGAAATATGCTTTAATATCTCATTAGTAATGATATTATTCATACGCCATACATTTTACATAGAGCGACCGCAGCGCCACTTGAAGACAACTAACGCATTTCGTCTGCTATAAGCGCAGAAATTGGTGGATTTAGCGAAAAATACGGTGGGTTGATGCCTTTATTTTCGTGTCATTTTATTTCTTGTGAAATTACGCATAAAATATCAGTTTTTTGCAAAAATGACATGACACTATGGTATTTTTAAACGTTATATTCCCATGTGATGGCCATTCTCGCCGTTAATCATATGTAATTTCAAATGCAATTTGTGCAAAAAGAAGTATGGGTTGGTATAATTATCTTTACTTTATTAGATAGAGGAACTTACGTTCTATAAGTGCTGAAAATATTAAAAAAATGACATGACTTTCACTTTTCGGACCAACCTCCTTAACTGAATAAATGTTCCTCGTATACTTGTTTAACAAGCTTCCACAAGGTGCCTAGTCTACTTAAAAAGCATCCGCAGCACCACATAGTACAGGGATCTCCAAAATTTTCAGCCCACTGGCCGCATTAACTATCAAATAGCAGTTTGGGGGGCGACTACACACTCGAGGTCCAAATAAAAATGAACCAAAACATAGATGTTGTTTTTAATTATTTATTTAATATTATTTTATTTAGTTATTATTAAATAACACATTGATACACTACACATGAACACCTGTATTAGTGGGAATGATGAAATTGTTTCCTGAATGCCATAATAGCAGACATTTCTGGCGTTAGATTTGATGTCCCTAACATCAGCAGTGACCTGTTACTATCATCAGACAAGTTTGTTCACAAATTGTTCTTCACGTATTTCATTCTTGAAAATGTTTGTTCACACAAGTATGTTGTTCCAAAGATTTAAAGGTACCTTGATGCCAAAGTTTTGACATTACAAAAGTGTTCCTTGGGCAAAAACTGGTAAAAACCCACCAGTCCTTCTTTGAACTTGTCCCTAAGGAGGTCATTTGCTTGCAACTCCAGCTGCAGTTCGTCTGGCAACTGGTCACATCTGCTTCAAATGGGTTTTGAAACAGTCTCACTTCTTCTACCTTTGAATCCAAGTCAGAAAACCACTCCTGAAACTGCAGCTGGAGGTCTTTGATGATATCACTACCAATTGATGTGGGGAACTCAGCTGTTGCTTCAGCCTTGAAGATCTTGCACTGCTAAAAGTGTGTCAAATACTTGTTCCAAAAAAAATACAAGTATAGATCTGCAGGTCTTTAGGTGGGTGTATAGATCAGAAATTAGATTTTTCTCTTCTTGTAGTTTTAGGTTCAGAAAATTTAAATGACTAGTTATGTCTGCAGCAAAGGCCAATTTCCATACCCACTCTTCATCAGACAGTAATGGCTGTGGCTTGCCTTTACTTTCCAGGAAGTCACCTATTTTCTTTCTTAATTCAAATACTATGCTCAGAACTTTCTCACAACTTAATCATCTTACTGCTGTGTAATATGGTAAATCTTGCGATTCTGTGTCTGTATCTTTCGACATATCTCTGAACTGTCTATGGTTGAGCCCATATGACCTTATTAAATTCATCATCTTCACCACAGGATTCAGTACACTACTAATGTCCATATATTTAGTACACAAAGCTTGCTGGTGAATAATACAGTCCAGAAACATTGGTTATGGAATGTTTTTTCTCATTAGACATTGCTTCATGCGTCCAACCAAGCCTTTCTTTTTGCCACTCATGTTCTTTCGCCCATTAACAGTCAGGCAACTGAGGTTAGTCCAGTCCAAGTTATAATCAGCAAATGCTTTTTTTTTTCAATTCATTGAATATATCCACTCTGGTAAAAGTGACATACATGCTCTGTAGGGAATACAGCTCTTGTGTTATGTTCATGTCTTCATCCACACCTCTAATGAACACAAGCAGTTGAGAGGTGGAACAGCTGTCCAGCAATTCATCCATTGCAATTGAAAAATGTCAAAACTTGCTTTTATTTTTCGCTATTTTAGTCACAATGTTTTCACTCATGTCTGCAACATGGCGGGCAATGGTATTTGCACCCAAAGCTACATTTTTAAATTGTTTTGACTTTTCTGGGCAAAGTTCCTCAGCCACCTCCAACAATCATTCCTTCACTACTTCACCATCTGTAAACGGTTTGTCACTTTTAGCCAGGACTTTGGCAACTTTATAACTGGCCTTAGTTAAGGATTCATTTTCATTTGAGGATTTACTGAACAATGTCCTCTGATATGTGAGTTGATTTTGTAATTTAGAAAATTTTTCAGCATGGACTTTACCCTCCAACAGTGCATATTTCTCCTGATGTTTGCTTCAATGATGATGGCGCAGGTTGTATTCATTCATCACAGCTATGGTTTTGTTGCAAATCACACAATGCTTTCTCGCCGGATTTGATGAAGAAGTATTTCAAACTCCATTCTTCTTGAAAATGCTGACACTCATCATCTATTTTTATTTCCTCTTCTCATCCATCGTTGGGAACTAAAATAAAGTGACTTCAACATCAATAGGTAGTGAAACCGAAGGTATCTTGCACACAATTTCGCTCAAAAAACCTGATTATGCAAACTAATTTTGTCACATTTATAGCTGCAAATGACCCGAAACAATTTTTAAAAATTCTTATGTTTTCTTAAGTTACCTGAAGTTACTTACCTGAGTACAGTTTGCAAAGATATCCACTTATGGAAGAGCTTCAGAATATTCGGAAAATTTTGTAAAACTAACGACATTCCCAATACTTTATACACACTGGTAAGTAATTACGCGAAGAAAATTATCACTAAATAAAAGAGAGTGCAACATGTTTTGAAATTAGATGCTAACTGACACCAACCTCTCCTCATTGCAGCAGTCAACTGTAGCTGGCAAACTGTGATCAAAATAATCAATTCTTGAACAAGCAGCAAACATTTAACTCTGCCACTAGATGGCGTAATATCATCTCATTGACCAAGAACAATGTATAAGTATTATACAGTGTTCTAGTCATTGACTGTGAACAGAAGTAGAAAAAGTAAGCAGCAAATAAGGTTTTGCAATGTAGTGATCAGTTGGAAAACATAACGTACTACTGAATGTCACTGTTTTAATTCGGTAAAAACCTTATGTGCACGTAAGCGGCGGTTGATAGTGGCAGGATACAAGTAAATTTCCATAAATTTTTCCGCAGATAAAATGGTCTCCATGATGAGAGGGCCTTGCCCGCGGGCTGTAGTTTGAAGACCCCTGACCTAGTGGCAGGGAGAGAAAAGACTATGTGTACCTTTGACATCACACGTTTCATTGACCGGCATGCAACAGTTTGCTGTCGTGCTTTCACACCATTGAAATTTTTCCATTTTTAATTAATGATAAAAAATACTCAATGTCATTTTAAAATTGAATAGCTTAAAATTTGTGCTCCAGAGGTTATAAAAACTTATGATCAACACAATGAAAATCGGAAACTACCCTATTGTATCCCTCTGCTTGATGGACCCAAGTTTATTTATGAGTCTTAACATTTCTGCTGTGTGTTACTAGAGAATATTCTTGGTTTGTTTTGCTTTCTCTAAGATTTCATTAGAATTTCTATGCAAATTTACTTAAACTATCATTGCCATGTTATTTTAAAAATCATTGGTATGAGTTTTGCCTAATTGTTCTTGAATTATTGTTGTTTAAGGACCACATTCATATATCATTCAGGACAATAATCATGAAAAAAACCAATATTAAAATTGAGTTATATTTCAGAACTGGATTAATTCTCTTAGTGGTATTTAATCTCAATTTTAATTAAAACATTCCAAAATATTTATAAAAAAATTAGTGAAGTAGCAGTAAGTGCCCACCATTCCGGGTACAAACTTCATTTGTAATACTTAACTTGTATAATAGCTCAGTCACAAGGGCAAGTTACTTTGAAACATAGTGATTGAAATTACCCGTTTCCCATTTGTGCTATATGATATGCTTAAGATTTTTTTCAGCCAACTTCCTTGTTTTGTATTCTTGTCCTCCAAAATGTTCACCTTACTTTACATTTAAACATGTTTGCTATGCCTTTAGCGGAAAGATCAGTTTTTTAATAAGTCAATTGGTCTTGAATAGGGTCTAATTTAATGATATAATGCATTGTCCGCTTCATAATTGAAAACTGTCGGGGAAAAACATTTGGATTACTTAATTATATTTTGTTTTTTAATTGATTACAGTTACAAACTTATAAACATAGCTACCCTGCTGGACACCCCAAATGAAAATGTTCATAGCTGTATTTCTATTTCATTTTCATTTGCAATTATTGCATTTTTAGCCCTCAGGGTTTACCTAATCATAATATATTAAAAAACACTATCCTTCTTTTAGTGTGTGTCATCCATTTAAGTCTTACATTCATATAGTATTTGTTAGAAGTACATAGCATTTGAATCTTCTGGCCATGCTGATAGAAAACATGGTTCATATGAGAAGACATGAAAACAGTTAGAAACAAGTTTATTCTTCATGAGTTCCACAAATTCACAAATTGAACTATGATTTCTAGTCCTAACTGTAGATATGGTAGCTAGATTGTTGATGAATAATAGATTGATGAAAGATAAAATTTGAATTTTCGCTACCCTTCTGAGGGAATTTAAGATCCTCATATTTTCATTTGTTGAGCTATAGTTATGGAATTAACTATCAACTCTGGTTGTATACATGTGAAGTTTTTCAATGAGACATCCTCCTCCCATGGGCTAGGTGGCGAGCCCAATGATGTTGGAGAGTCCTGATTCTCCAGGGGACGGGGCGGGACAAAGGGGAAGTGGGTTTTCATCACCTGCACAATCTCCGTCACCAGGACGGCAGTCCGAGGGCATCCCTGGGGGACCACTGTCACCCCCTCGTCCATTTCGACCCAAGACAGACTCAGAGCGAGTACACTACAAGGTTATTTTAGTTAAATGTATTTGATAGAAATTGTGTACATTTAATTAGAAATCAACTATTAATTACGGAGAAAATTTTTATCTAATGGTATTTTAGTGTTTTAGCTTCAATTTACCTCTAGAGGTGAATATTATGTCTCTATTTGAAAATTCATGTGTGCGTAAAACATGTGCCACCCTCTAACTAACCACGATGCCTTCTTTTACTAGGTTCTTTTTACTGGGATGTAAACTGTTATGTGTTAATGGTATTTTCTTAAATGATTTGTTTAGTCCCTGGGGAAGAAGAGTAGTTGCTACTTTCTAGAATTTGCTTTAATTTTTTAAATTGAAACAATAGATTTTCCTTTCCTTTTTCCATTTTAAATACTTTTGGCATTCATATTAATAATGTTTGTTTGTCAGCGCAGTCATGAATATGCATGTTCCAACATTTTGTAGCATTTGCATTTTATAGTAGTGTTAGAGTAGTGAATAATAGTCAAACAGTAGAAACTCATTATTACAAAATGTTGTTATGATGAAGAAAATTTGCTGGTACTGACCAAAAGGTTATTCCAATTGTGATCACAAGGGAAAAAAATACTTTGCTGGTCCACAGGATATGATTTATTGCGACCGGTTTCGATACAGCGTATCATCATCTGGCAAATTTTACAGGATAGTACATGGCATTTATACACTTGAAGCGGGCGAAAAGGCGGGGGTGGGGGGAGAAAAGGGTGGCGGGATCCGGAAGGGAATCAGGGGTCGGGGGGGAGGGGGGGGGGGGAGAAAGGAAAGGGAAGGTTAGTTTGAGGAAGTATGAACCGCTGATGGATCTTCACTGCATGAGGTAAATGAGGGTGGGTGGTGGTGTGCGGCAGGAATGAGCTGAAGGGACACATTAAGGAGAGGTGAGTGGTGTCTGTGATGGTTTCGCGGAAAACACATTAAACAGGGGTGAGTGGTGAGAATACAATTGCTCATTAACTAGTGTGACGTCGGGTAAGGTTTGGCCCACAAAAATTTCCAACTGCTCGAGTGCGTCAAGCCTTGGGCCGTTATTTTCTCTGTGGAGGATTATTGGTTTGAATTCGCTGGTGTGGTTGGAATCCAAGAGGTGCTTGGCAAAGTGTGAGGTGTGGTTGTTGTTAGTAAAACATGAATGATGTTCCTTGGCCCTGATGTTGAAATTCCGTCCAGTTTTCCCTATGTAGCAAGAATTGCAGTCATTACATTTAAGTTTATATACTCCGCTGTGTTTTCCAGCACTTATTTTGTCTTTAGTGCTCCCTAACAGTTTGCCTAATGTGTTTTTACTATAGAAGGCTGCTTTCATTTTGTCTTTCGGTAAGAGGTTTTCGGTTATGGTAGATATACGGCCGAGATACGGGATTCTGTGCGCAATAAATCATATCCTGTGGACCAGCAAAGTATTTTTTTCCCTTGTGATCACCATGAAGGAGTTCCACAAAGTAACGCCACCCACCATTGCGTTATTCCAATTATATGGACACTATACAAAATTTTCAAAAGTATTAAATAATAAAATGTGGTTGCTGTACCCAAGTAAAAATAATTCTCATTTTCACATAATTGCCCACAGATCTAAAGCAACCACATTTTAAAGAAAGAAATGTATAATGTTACAGGTGTATTGTATGCCATTACCATTATGTAGAAGTCAATTCTGTCCCACACATAAAGATAATGTGACTTGCCTATGCATGCCGAGTAAGATGCCCCTCAGTGGTAAATCATTCTTAGGTAAACTGTTAAACTTGTTAACAAAAAAAACTTTGTTCCCTATACACAGCTTTATATTTTCCTGATCGATTTCAACGACTAAGCGTCATTTTCAAGGGGGGGACAACTTTTTTATTTTAAAAATGAAAAAACTTCGTTCTTTTCCACCAATATATTGAAACAAATCTACCAGTTTCGGCCTTCTCAGGCCATTCTCAAGATTACACTGTAATGAAAACTAACTTCCACAATGTAAACTCGCCAACCATTTCTTTTATGGAGACAACTTGTTGGCTCCCCTTCATTGAGATTGATCGGGGAATATATAAAGCTGTGTGGAAAGTACAAAGTTTGTTTCATTAACATGTTTAACGTTCACAATATCCACAAAGTATCGCCTCCATCCATTAATTTAATAGGTAAACTGTGCCGTAGTCATTTATTTTCCAGATTATTCATACATTATATTCTTATATGCTTCTCAATAATTTTCAGTTTAGCATGTATACATTTTTAAAACAATCATGTTAATCTGTTTACACAATGAATTGGTTTAAACAAGGTCTCTTTTCATTCAATTCCACTGAATAAAAAGTAATGATTTTCTGTGGTAGATATTTTAACACATGAATCAAGAACTCCTGCTTGATTTATTTTAGAGCTAAATAGCTAGTGGAAACCGCAGGCCCTTGCAGCCAGGTCAAAAGCAATAAGTGTGAAAAAGTGATGGTTATAGGTTTCAAATTTGCTTCAGTCAAGGAAATGTTGCGGATCTCTTTGTGAACACAATTTTCAAGCTCTCTGACTCTATAATCATCAATTAGTAGTAGAGTAATTGGGTTTAATTAATCAGCTAAGATTATGATACACCATCTAATCAGAGATTTAAATTCTAGAACAAACACAACATCCTAGCCCTGAGTGGGATTTTGTGGGTTGTAAACTTTTAATTGAGACAATAAAAAAATAGGATGCTAACCTATTGAAACTGGTTAATTACAACTCCTATGTGTTAGTTGCATTTTATGTAAAAATGCATCAGATTACTTGTAAGATCTAAAACTATTATTATCAGTCATCTTAGAACCGAAAACTTTTTTTGGACACATTCAATTCAATTATATAAATCGATAAGGGTGGTAAGTCCTAGGCTTGCCACTAAAATTAATTTTGGAGTGTTATTACATCATTAATTACTTGGAAGATACCAAGTTCGCCTACATTTCCACAAAAATAATACCAAGTTCGGCCACAAAAAAATTAGAAATTTTCAGTACCCCCTTGCAAACCACTGACTAAAAATGCTGTGACTTCTCTCTCTTTATCACACAAGCTAAAAATAAGGGTGCCATTGCAGTCTTAATTGTTATATATTATTTACAATCCTATTTTCCCTTTTCACCAGTTGGAATATCTCTATGAGAAGTTTTTGTTTGTGTACATGTGTTGAAGATTTGAACCTTAACCCGTTCACCCTGGCATGATCTACCAGTGGGTTATAGCTGTACCTATTGGAGGGGTATTAGCATTTTATTCAGCATGGGGCCAAATACCCACCAGCAGTCCAGTTCGCCATCTATCCATAGGGCAGCTTTACTCACCAGTGGGTCACACCACCCCTAAATTTATGCATAAAATTTAAGAGGAACTGTTGGTTTGTGATAAAAAGTGACTCGGTCACCTATCAGATAATATTCAATACAGTCAAGCCCGTTTGTAGCGAAGTTGAGGGGGCCGAATATTTACTTCGTAATAACCGAACTTCTTTAAATGTGGGCCAGTTTTTCCGAGCCCTATTTTGGAGGTCACTGCTGTAATGTTGTGGCTTGCGTACTTGATGGTACAGATAATTCGAAATATGCTTAATATGTAACTCAAAGTCGAATTTTGTCCTGTGACGCCCCAACATATCATTTATTTCAAAACGATGGGAAAGTGATCAGTGAAATTTGATACTTTTTTTGCTGTTGTAACTGATTAGGGATCTCCAGTGGGGAAGGATGATGATGCTGCTGTTCATCATCATACCAAAGTAAACAATAATAGCAAAAATACACCTTATGTGATATTACTGGAAACACACCCGAAATTATTCTTGGCTTCCTATTCCACTATGCATGTGTCCTTAAAAAATAAGTTTTTATTATTAACTACTCAAAGTGGTGACAGGCAACACTTTGTTGTTGTAGGCAATATGCCTGCTCAATGTAAGAATGGATCTATTTTGAATGGATTTTCAGGATGGTAGTTTATCTTTAGTTAAGATCCGTTATAAATGAGCAGTATGGAACATGATAATTTAGTCCATAGTAGTTACTGTGTTATGTTTTTACATAATTTTCAAAACATTTGTTTATTGTGTATCATTAAATTTCTCTTTTATGCATAAAAAGAGAAGGAAAATTTTGTAGTTATTTAAGTACAACTCTTTTTATGTAAACATGCCATGTTCTTTTTTTTTGACTAAAGTAATTACATCCTTCTACTTTTCTCCCTTGTAGGAACACCGCAGGGTTTGTCATATAAATGCTGAGCAAAAACGACGTTGTAACATCAAAAATGGATTTGATATGCTCCATTCTCTCATTCCACAACTTAGCCAAAACCCAAATACAAAGGTGAGTACTTTTAGGTGTTAATTTTATCCCCAAGGCATTTTTTCATTATGCTATTCACTAATACTCCTTCAGCCAAAACCGTCAGGTGGAATAGTAACTGCTTCTCATCAACTTTTTGGAAGTAATGAGAAATATTTATTTTTTCCAATGATTTATGGCTAGACTAATGTGAGATGGGTCTGTAATTAGTAGTGGTGTCCTTATCCAGCATATTTCCTTCTTTCTTTTATTTGTTTGTCTTTTAGTTGAGCAAAGCAGCTATGCTTCAGAAGGGAGCAGATTACATTCGGCAGTTGAGGGCTGAAAGAGAGCAGCTGAAAAATGATATGGCAAGCTTGAGGCAGGAAATAGAAGGACTTAATGCTGCTATCAGGTGAACTTTAATCACTTTAAATAAGTTCTC
This sequence comes from Platycnemis pennipes, assembly GCA_933228895.1. Taxonomy (NCBI): domain Eukaryota; kingdom Metazoa; phylum Arthropoda; class Insecta; order Odonata; family Platycnemididae; genus Platycnemis; species Platycnemis pennipes. The sequence goes on from OW121851.1 coordinate 104,522,295, forward strand.
ATTATCAATAGTGAAAGAATTCATTTTCTGGTAGTGATTTCTTTCAGTTACCTTAAGAGAACGCAGTACTCCGTATGTTGCAGCATCTTCTGTGATCCGTTCTCACTCAGTCAATTTTGCTTATATCAACTTGAAAGGTTTTGTTAATTCAAGGAAATAAGTGAAACTAGGGTGCTATATTTTTAACAATCTTCTGAATCCAATGTTAATAGAAGGGATGTGCAATAAAGATGGGCCTTTTTTTTTTGGGAAATGTTGCGGAATGCCGATTCAAGAAACTACCTTTTTGGTTAAGTCGCACCCCAGGGTTATATGTCTGTCATTGACATACCAACTGCCTCTGAGAAATTTTCTCAAATAAATGTATGATTTAGGAAGAACAAACGAATTTTTTGAAATTTTAGCATAGTTGGCATCTACATCCCCCCTGTTGTCTTAGGTCTCTTTTTTCCCACCGCGAGCGCTCTCTCAGAAATGGATATGACCATCTCATATATCTCTTACCTTGCTGGAATGATGAGGGGGGAGAGGAAAGAGAAGGGGGAGGAGAGGTCCGACTTCCCCCGACAAGAGTCCGTGAGGGATATAACCTTTGGAGCAAGGTAGTTGTTGACAGGAGATGCTAGAGAGATGCTTGAGCCACCTGTCATTTATCCCTAACACACACATTAGTCGCAATTTGAGAAGTTTTTCCACCCTGAGGAATTCAGTGCTTCGGACAGTATTGTTAAAGTACCATACTTATACCTAGTATCCTTCAAATGCCTTCTGCAAGACAGCATCAAAAAAAGGAAGAAGCAGAAGAAAAATTAACAAATGATTAGTTCTGATGATTAGTTGCCACAGCTGAAGCTTTATTTAGGACGTTGATATAATCCTGGCGAGCATTATAATGCCATTATAGAAAAGTTGCTGGCCACGGTGGCGGTGGGATAAAGTCCTCGCCTGCCATTCCTGGGGTTGCTGGTTCGAGTCCCGCCTGGGTTGGATTTTCTCCACCCAGGATATGGCTGTGTGTGCTGTGTATTTGTTATTGGTTATCAAGCTCGATATAAAATGGCGAGAGGAGCTGTATTCGAGTCAATGGAAGCTTAAAGGTAATTGGTGGAAAGTGGGTAAGTTTTGCTCTTTTCCAGTCATGTAAGGGAAAATGTGTATGAATTGGTCACCTTCAATTCAGGAAAACTACTGCACACTCTCAATAAAAATGTTTGTAGTGTGAGTCCAGAGTACCACTGCAAAAAGTCTCTCCAAAGAAGATTGATTGAAGAAGGCATTTTCCACTTTCATCCACGGGAAAGTTGCACCTAAATAGAGAAGGAGTATATTTAATCGGCTAGGAAAAAAACCTGATGCCAACTACAGTCTCTATTCTGAAAGGCCTAATATGCCTATTTAAGAATGTGTGCCAGCTATTAATGGATTCTCTGAAAAGGACGAGGATGATGCAAAGGAAATAAAGAGGAAAACAATAAGGCAGTGGGAAAGTGTTGAATGGGTAACGATGTGCCAAAAAATGCTCTGCCTCGCATTTCAGGTGTGTTTGTAAAATGCTTCCTCACACTGTGAAAATGTGATAAAATCAATTATGTACAGCAATTTTGATTCTTCTCACTTGGAATATGGAAGGGTGAATGAGGACAAAGCCCGTGCGGAATTGCAAACTGCGGAAATTATTTGCATTGAGCCCTGTGAACTATTCATCAATGGAGAATATCCTTACCTGGGAGCAACTTCTGACAGAATCGTTGGGGATTGAATTATTGTGGAAATTAAATGCCCATCTTTGGATGCCGAGATGACTGTGGAAGAGGCAATTATGAATGCAAAAGTTAAATTTTGGATGAAGAATGATGGGATGAAAATTAACTGGAAGCACAACTAATACTTTCAAATCCAAGGCCAGCTTTGCATAACTCAAAGAGTATTCGCAGTGTAGAGTAAATGAGGATTAAAAGTGGAGAGGATTCAGCAGGTTGAAGGATTTTGGAAACAATTCATTAAATTAAAATTAAACATGTCTTTATTGATCTGCGAATTTAGGACTGTCTAGTCCTCTCTTACAATTAACAGATTATACATTCACATTTTCATTCATGGTAGAAAAATAAAAATAAATGACTTGGAATGTATGCTTCGCGAGTTAGTCGATCCAAGATTATTCCAATCAATGCTAATTCGGAACCCCCCTGTATTTTGGCTGCCCAAGAGAAGTTGCGAAAATTAACATAAGGGGGGAAAGAAGAATGAAATAGGGAATTTGGTATACCAAAAGCAAAAAAATATAAATCATATTCAAAACCGACATGAATTCTCTCTTATTCCTCCCATACCGGGGTAGAGTACTTACTACCAAGGTAGCACCTTATACGTCAGAGGTACCTAATTGATTTGAAGTTCTCATCAACACAGTTGGAACTGAAACTTAACCGACTACTAGTCAATAGGGTGAAGCATTACTAAAGTATGGATCAGTATAGGTTTAGGTAGGGATGAGCACGCTCCATGCTTTAGCCGAAATGAAAACATAAACTGTAATATAGAATTAAATCGCAATGTATTTTTTTATTTAGTCGATTTTGATGAGGGCAATGATTGGTCATCATAGCCATACTTCACGGGAATACTGCAGAAACTAGGAACTAATTGACATCAGTTAATTATAGTGATGGACGGATCCAGGTTTTTTGTCGGATCCGTATCCTTGCCTGGGTTTCGGATCTTTATCTCGGTTTCGGATCCTTAGTTTCAGATACTCGAGTCTGAATTTCATTCATTTTCCAATCCTAGATTTTTAATAAATATATAAATACGCAACAATAGAATTACCAAAAAACAAGTAAATTTATTGTAGAAAAAATCAACTTCCTATCATCTACGTGGAAAATATTTTCCTGGATCAAGATTTACGGATGCAATAACTGTCTTATTACTTCTAATATAAGGATCACCTTCCTTATCACATACTCATAAAGCAATACATTTTTGAAACCTGTACAACTATTCTTTAGAGTGCAGTTAAAAGAAACATTATGAGTTCATTTTCATTAATAAAGGAATTATTTTCCAATAATTAATCAAATCCTTGAATGCTTTCAAATTCTTTTTTAGAAACACAAAAAAATTTTTAATGCGGCCAAGAGATCCCATTTATGGAATATCCGGGGATTCCATTTTTAAGACGAAAAAATTATTATGGAATATTTCAAGCTGCTAAACTATTAATTTTGCAACGTCTTATTAATAATAGCCTTTAAAGTGAAATTTGAGAATTTTATACTCCTAAGGAGAGGTTGTGTAACTCTGATCTTGATATATTAGCCTTTTTTCATGCTACTAGAAGCAAAATTTAAAAAAGACTGATTTTTTCTACATTGGCCCTGGTTTGCAAGAAAAAAGTAGATTGAAATGTGGGGAGAATGTATTCTCCAAAATCAGGTAAGCCGACAATAGCAGAGTGGGGTAGTGTCCTGCAGGTAATGAAGTTCGATTCTTATCGCTGTTTAAATTTTTCTTTCTGCCATTGAATCAAAAACTTTATCATCCTTCATTTCCAACCTTTGTGTGTGGATACTGACTTTTTTATACTTCTATCATTTAAACTAGATTTACAAATGTATCACTCAAAAATACAATGTAAAGTTAACGTAATGATTCCACGATTTAGTTCTGCAGTAAAATTTTTTTCCAATGATTTCACTAATGCCAAATTTTATTATTTTTTTGACTTATAAATTGACATGAAATTTCTGATAATCTTTTTTTAACTGCCTATTTGCATTACCCCAGGAAAACGGCATGGCCTGTATTTCTAGGCAGTTTTAAGGATCGAACTCGCGACCGGCAGTACACTAGACCTCATTTTTAACAACTACGCTATCTTAGAATCACGGAATCTGGCGAATGTAGGTGACCCGCGTGACACTCGGCTTTATTTTTTATCTCACGCATGCAGGCCTATGGAGAAAAAAGTCACGACAAGTCTTTTTTTATTTTGTCTTATTTATTTTATTTACCCTCTTCGGATATGATTTCAGTAGCGAATGAAATGAAAGACCTGTAGATCCGAACCGATCATCCTTAATTTATTAATGGTACATTTTTAAATCTAATTTAAACAACAAAAGTATAATAAAGTGAGTATTCAGATGTAATGGTTTGAAATTGAAGATGATAACATTTTCGATGCAATGACTGAAAGAAAAAATTAAACTGCGATAGCGATCGAACTTCACACAGTACACTAGCTCTTGTTGTCCAGCTGATCCCAGCGAATGTAGGCCATCCACGTGACATCCTATGTATTTTTACTGGTGATACCGGGGTTATGGGGAAAAAAGTCACACTTCTTTATTTTGCTTTTAGTTGCACGGGAACATTTTCATCTAATTTCGTGACCTGAGTTACACATCCTCTTCTTATCAATATCTACCACACCTACATTCCATTCACAGGGCACTTCAATCTTTAAGCCGCGAAAATTTAAAATCTACAACCTGGATCCGATTTAGATCCGAATCCGGAACCGAGTAAAATGAAAGATCCGACGGATCCGAACCGGCCATCACTAGTTAATTCTGAAAGCAATCTGATAGGGTTAAAAAATAATTCGCCATTTGCATTATCTAGTACAACGGGTAAAAGAAAGTGATTAAACTTTCTAACTTGTAAAATTAGAATTTCGAACCAGATGTCGCATTATCACGCTGCATTTTTCGACTAAATTGTGTGACTTGCAACCTACTACTGTTGCAAGGATGACAGATGATGGGTGTGGGCTGTTGCCATTCTTGCTGAGTCAGAATGACAACCTTGTGCTCAGTGGGTTACGAAATCTTCTTCGGTGGAGAAGGATCATATTACTGAAGGAAAGGCCCTGGGTCTCCTTATGGGGCAATAGAGGCATTGGGAGAGGATTCCTCCTTCCCACACACAAGGCATAAACAACATAGAGGACACACTCTAGACAAGTACAACCGTTGGAATGGCAGTGACTCGGGCAACTCAATCGGTCGAGGGGGAAAACTATCTTCGTCCTCAGAAGTGGAAAAAAATCATGTACTGCATCCTCTTAATAATTGTTACTAAATTAGTGCAATAAGGTGTTGAAAAACCAACCTCCAAGTCTATTCAAACTGGGGCAAGGTATTGGATACAAGTCAGTATGCATGCAAATACTCTTGAGGAGTTAGTGGTAGCATTTGTCATGTCAAATCTTCATGTGAAGCTTATGACAAAAAAATGGATTGCCCTGGATGAATTTGGTGGCTAAAGTTGATTTCACGTGAAATATTTTATGCAAAGGCTTGAATCTACTTTAATATTTTAATTTTCTAGTACCACATGCTGGTCTATTCAATTGCTCAATTGGTAGCACACCAATTAATAGTTGGGGGCATTGATCACATCGTATTCAAGGAAAGTCATGATTAATCCATTGAGATAACCACCCACTATAGCACCTGAGGTTCTGTGAAACTTTCATGTGGTATAATAAATGTTACATTAGTTCACCTGTGTAGTGATGGGCAATGTGTGAGCGAGTCAGCTCAAAAGAGCACCTCTGTAGATTGAGCTGCGAGTCATGAGAGTTGTATTAAGTGAGTCACAACTCCCTCTGCCATCACCGCACACAGCTCACAACACCTGCTCAAAAGAGTCTTCAAACTCACAGCTCAATAGAGTGTTTGAGCTCTCTGCGCATAAGAGTCTCCTAGCTCACCGCTCTAAGAGGCTTCATCTCATGGAGTCATGGCTGTAGTATGAGTAAAGGGAGTCCTTTGTGATCGAGTAATATGAAATGTTTCCATGAGTTCTACTTGGAATTTGATGTCGGGACATTAATTGGCCAAATTGTTACTGATGGGAAAAATAAACTGGCCTGGAGAAAAGTATCACAGATTTTATTTTTAAATGCTAATTTGTAAAAAAAAGTGTTATCATTTCTAAGTGTGTTGTGCTATTATTTCGAAATAAATGTTTGTAGATCATAGTACCACATAAAATCCATTTCCATTGTTTCCATCATTCCCTCTTTCCTTTCCTCTCCCGAGTCTCCCCTCCCATTCTAAATGACTCCAAAGGGAGTCACTCTGAGCGAGCTGCTCTCTGAAGTGAGCAGTGAGTCATGAGTCAGCTCATCTAAAAGAATCAATTTACCATCAATGCACCTGTGATATGCTAATTAAAATACATTGTTTAATTTTATTTTGCACTCATACTTTGGGGTGCAATGCAACTTTGTGATTTCTGTTTTGCTGCCACTGCTTTATTATTTTGATTTACATTTTTATGAAGTTTAATCTGAAGTTGGATCATTGCAGGTTTTTATAATGAATTGCATTTGTGGTGACAATATGCTTAGAATCGCATTCAGTTGATTTACTTCTGGTTATGACAATTGGCATTTTTTTATATTGTGTCTCTGGTAAATACTGGTTCCTGTGGTATGAAATCTGTCTTAGTTTCTCTTCTGTTGCTGCCATTGACAGAAATTGCCTCCTATTTTCAGCAATTGCCAGGCTATGTTGCCTGCCACTGGCGCACCTGTTTCAAGACAGCGAGCTGGAAAGATGAGAGAGAGGTTTGATGAATTTGTGCGTATTCGAACCTTACGGAACTGGAAATTTTGGATTGTATCCTTCCAAGTGCATAATTTTTTACAACTTAGTGTTAACTACATAACCTAAATAGTAAAATTTCTCCCTCATATTTGTCATATTTTAAAGGACCTTCTCATTTGTGAATTCTCACGTTTATTTTTTATTACTACGATGCATAGGCTTTTCAACATCATTTAACACCGAACCCCCACCCACTGTGCACTTTTGATCCACTGTAATTAATACATTAATTCTTCGTGCATTTATGTTTACTTTTTTATGTTTTTTCTATGAACTTCTGCTCACATTCACCAATACTTTCACTTCATTACACCCATATTAACACAATAATTCTTTTAAAATAAAACTTTATACCATTTCACTTATCCATCATGAATCTCCACAAGAATGGTTACACAACATAAAGTGAATCTTTGAGACATTTAAAGATAGTGAACTTCAAAAACATGTTTACCTCTCGTATTCAACACACCACACATCACAAAGCTGTTAGCAATGATCAATTAAGCCATGAACATCATTTGCTGCACTGAGAAGAAGACAAGGTGTATTTTCCATATCTTATCCAATGAGAGATAATCAGAGTTGGAGTTCGGGAAGTAGACTAAGTCCTTTCATCAGTAAGAAACAAACTTCTTTTCTCCACATAACATGAAAGTGATAATATATACTGGTGTCAGCAAAGTAATTACTAAACATTGCACACATCAGAAAGATGAAAAGTGAAGAGGTAGGGATATGAAGGGGAAGGAATACATATGATGTTGTTTTTGAAAGGTAATAAAGGTTTGTAAAATAACCCAATGAACAATGTAAGACGGTATTAAAATAAAAACATATGCAGAAGAATAGTAGAATGAATACAAACAGAAAAGAAATTTTGGTAGGGAATAACCCACAAATACACCCCTGGGTCTCTCTTTAAAAATAAGATCAAGAAATAGATTTAAAATACCTTTGGCTCAAAATGATTTATCTGGGCATTCCAGAGGTAAGCATTTTGTGTAAGCTGTAAGAGCATATTTGGTACGATTCTTGTCTCTCACCACTTTTTAAAGATAAAGGTAAATGCAGTATTTTCCAAATTATCAGTTGTCCTATATACACATTGTTTTGTAGCTTTTTGGCTTTTGTAGCATTATAACCAGGAACTGGAAAAAATCATATGTTATGATAAACGCGAATTTCTTGCGATAAAAGCGAAATATCTGCCGGTTTAGTAAATATGCAAAAAATATGACATATGAGGTTATGAATACAAAAAAACTAGTAGGAAATGGCAATAAAAATATCTTTACATGTTTTTCTTTATGAAATATCCTTTTTTTATCCATTAAAACCCTGATTATTATCATATGAACATATCAAATCAGCATATTTTCATCTTAAACTTAATAAAACATATATGTGAAATGATTATACCGCGCAGAGCAGAGGAGTGTTGTTGCACATTTTGTTTCACCTTTGTCAGAAAACAAAAGTGTTGGGCGTGCAGTTTGCATTCACATGGTGCATCAGTCTTGTGAAGCACTGTAAATGCGAGACAGTACGCGGATTCAGGCTTTAAAACTTAGGTGCAACTGGGTTGTCCTAATTATCGACAAACACAATACACAGTTAAACTTCGTATCTGCATTACGGGAATTTACGTTTTCCCACAATTTACAACGATTTTTATCAGGTCCCATCCAATTTCCTATATCTCCAGCATATGCACAACCCCGTATTTACACCATGACATTTTCCATTATCCCGATGTTTGTGTTAGATGCGGGTTATATAATTTGAATTATACAACATTTTAAAAGCAAAATTCCCTTCAATGACAGTTAGCCATACATAGTAGTGTATATAAAACACTTTTTTACCCTGTTTTGTGCATATACTCTTCAAAAACATGAGAGAGAGCAGTAATGTGCTCCATTTTACGGAAGAATTTGAACTTGGCGGCATCGTGTGGCAGTACACAGTGCCACTAGTGACAGAAAGATTCTACTCGTACTATGAAATGAATACGTGTAGGATGCAATTTATAGTTTAGGAAGACCTGTGGGAGTTGATTGGCAATTGATACCAAAAACATTTGCAGAGAATTCCAAAATGTGATGTTATGTGTGATACATGGCTTGTGATCTATAAAATTGTTTTGCTGCTAGTATGATGCCAAGTTCTTATTAGTTAACAGATTGATGTTATTTTCCACAAAGATTAGTGTAATACTGTTCCAAATTCTAAGTATACCACTTTTATTTCTTCCCAAAATCATGTTACTGTTTTTTCAGAATGCTCATGTATCTAATCTGGGTTGGCATTTTTAATGCAATCAAAAAATACTAATTCACAAAATGACAGCAGAATCATATTACATGCTTTTTTATGCTTGGTTTATGTGTTCATATACTATATGATATATATCCTTACCTACTTTTAATACTATTGCTGGAGCAGTTTAGTATCCTGTTTGAACCTTTGCTTGTTTCATACAACTCATCAGTCTCAACAGCAAGCCTTGAAGATCTTTGCCGAACTACTCTATCATGGGTGGAACAGCACTGTTCACTCGTTGACCTGAGACCAGGTGAGCTTCAAAATAATTGATCATTCTTAACCTTTATACTTTGAAAGCCTTTTAATAAACATAAAATGGATTATATTACCTGCACTTAATAAATAAGACCAGTATATGGAGTGAAGGTTTCTGTGGAGTTCATTGTTGAATTTTTTCGTCTCTGGTTGTTCACTTGCATCTTCAGTTGTTTGGTGACAACATTTCACAAGCACTCCTGCAGGCATCTTCCGGTCAAAGATGATAGTCTACAATTTTGGCCCTCGATATATTGGGCCTCCCTTACTGATTACTCTCTTATTGGTCGGGTTCTGTATCACTTTTTTCGCATGTTGTACCAATAGTATCCGTCATCTCCATTGAAGTTACATGTCTTAGCCATCTCTATGACTTCTCTAATCAGTCTTAGGTAATACTGCCTTTCATTTCTTATTACCTTGGCTTTCAAATTTGATGTCGTGTCCCAGTGTCCAGATATGTTCTGAGATGGCAGATAGCTAAATACACAAACTCCTGGTGGCCTTTTAAGAGGTATTGCTGGTGTATGAAGAATGATGGGTGGCCTTTTAAGAGTCTTACTCTTCTTTTTTATTAAGGCATCCAGGAATATAAGTTGATTTTGTTGGGATTTTGATGTTTGGTTGTCCAGGTAGTTGGTTTTCCATTTCCTTAGTGAATTGTATGGTCCAGTTTGGCCTGGAAATCGATAAATAGGAGACCAGCATCTAAGGAGGGCCAAAATCTACTTTTAAGTAAAAACTATTGCAGTTCTGCTACTGTACTTGCCAGAGTCCTCTTTTTGTACTATAGTAGCAAATAAAATAGTCTTAGGCCCACTGTATTGGATATTTCTTGCTACTTTTAGGCTCATACATATATTATTAGGTTCATGAACTAGCCGTGAAAACTTAAGTGGCGGTACCTGCTGAAATTGCACAATAGCAGATATTCCACAGAGAAAAAATCAGTTGCCATGACCTAGGGTAGCCACAGTCCAAGAACCAAAATCAAGGACAAGTCCAAGCATTCACGCCATCGGCAAAGGAAATCTCATTAAAAATTGTGGATTCCATGACGAAATCCACGACGCATGGCAACCCTACCTTGACCGGGACTCGAACCCGGACCCCCCTGATTTCCAGCCAGGTGCTCTACTGGTTGAGCTACCAAGACGTTCTCTTTTTTTGTTGAAATTAATGAGGCTCTAAAGGAACAAGATGTTCATGGACTGCTAGATGTATCATGTCACAAAGCAGCCGAAGTCGTGCACATGGCACCACCGTCCACGAGGTTAAAGCTAACATTGAAACACTAAGGTGCTTACTTATAACAAATTCAAAGTTCACGAAATAGCCATGAAAACTTTAGCGGCGTTACCCGCTGAAATTGCACAATAGAAGATGTTCCACAGAGAAAAAAATCAGTCGCCTTGACACTTGGAAATCAGGGGGTCCAGGTTCGAATCCCAGACAAGGCGACTGATTTCCAAGTGTCAAGGCGACTGATTTTTTTCTCTGTGGAATATCTGCTAATGTACTATTTAGTTTCCATTTCACACAAATTTACACCTACGCATGCCAATTTTTCATCGTACCCACACTTCTCTAAGACAATTGATAAAGGTGAGCATTGCGCACTGGTACCTTTCTTTGTTCCTACCGGCACAGTGAGTTTGTATTACAAATGAGGTGTGGCTTCTTAAAGAGTCCACAATGTATTACGAAATATTAAAAATCCCTTTTTCTGATCGTGGGCATATAAAATTTGATTGCATTGAATGTGTTTTAGTCATTCTTCCGTGTTCGTGCATACCCACTTTCCAGGATCTCCAAGCCTCACTGATGTAAGATTTTCTGCTGGAGCATGGCACTCTGATTTGTATAAGTCATGGTGAATTAAATGCTTAGGTTTGGGTAATTTGTCATCAACTTTTGCAGCACAATTGGATGCTGTGCTTCCTTATGTAAAGAAACCAGACTGGTTGTGGGTAAAGCTGATAGACTGTTGTAAATGCACCAGTTTATTTGTTTACATGTGATTAATATGTAAGAATCTCGGAGAATATTGCAATGAAATGGTGCAGTATTGCATCTTACCATACTGAAGTATAGCAAAAGTTCAGGAGTATCCCACAAGATGCCCAAGGATAAGGGGAATTTTTTGAAGTGGGCAATAAAATTTGTCTCAAAGAAAGGAAGTGAAAATTTTCCCCAAGCATGCAAGTATGCACCCCACACTGTTCAGCCACTGACTACTAAACTGTGATGTATGTTATGTGTTTCTTAAAAAGTCTGCAATTCCAATGCATTTCCATTACCTAGAATTTAAAGATGTTCATTAGATATAATGGTTGCCATTTTTCAGATCAGAAAAATATGTGTCCTTGCAAGGTGTGGGTTGCCCCGAATTCCAAAGATTCCCTTAGCTACTGATTATCATTCACATTTCCTAATAGAGCACTTCTACTTTCCACAGGGTTCACACTCAATAACAATTTAACAGATACTTCAAAGAATACACGCATGAAAAGATTGATAAAATTACCTACCCAGCTCTAATAACCATGGAAATAAATATAAAATCGAATAAGACTCTAATAACCATGGAAAGGACAATGGCCAGATACCATCTGAGGATCAATAAGAATAAAACTAAGATATTGGTGTGCAGTAAAACAGAAGAGGCCAAAACCAACGTTAAACTAGGGAAGCAAAAACTGGAATAGGTGAAAGAGTTCTGCTACCTGGGAAGCTGAGTAACCAACGATGAACAAAGAAAGAAAGAAATAGTCAGTAGAATAGAACAGGCAAAGAGGGCATTCTACCAAAAGAAGAACCCACTTACATCTGAAAATACAAGCATAGAAGTAAGAAACAATTCATCAGGACGTATATCTGGAGCATGTTTCTCTATGGCTGTGAGGCATGGACGATGACAGCAGCGGAGAAGAAAAGGGTGGAAGCATTCGAAATGTGGTGCTACAGAAGAATGATGAAGATAAAATGGATTGACCAAGTGACAAACGAAGAAGTCATAAGAATAGTGGGAGAAAAGAGAAGCTTGCTGAAAACTCTAAGAAGAAGACAGGATAACTTAATCGGCCACATCTTGAGACACGATGGCCCGATGAAGACAATCGTCGAAGGAAAAGTGAATGGGAAAAATGGAAAAGACAGGCCTTGTATGAGTTACATAGAACAGGTCGTAAAGGACGTGAAAACCCTATCTTATGACATCTTATGAAAACCCTAAGAAGGAGACGGGACATCTTAATCGATAGCATCACGAGACAACGATAGCCTGATGAAGACAATTGTTGAAGGACAAGTGGATGGGAAGAATGGCAAAGGAAGGCCTCGAGTGAGACATATGGAACAAGTGATGAAGGATGTGAAAGAGAAGAATAACGTAAATATGAAGAGATTAGACTAGATTAGCTGATAAAAGAACTCAGTGGAGAGCTGTGTCAAATCAATCTTAGGATTGATGACTAATGATGATGACCCAGCTCTACATTGGCAATAGCTATAAGATGTTGTATTTAAATTTTCCTACTTTTCTCCAACAAAAGTACACTAGCCTTGCACTTTCACTCTTCTTTTGGAGACAATTGAAGCATGTTTTCACATTAATTCTACCATTTGTTTCAGCTGTGCCTAAGTCAGTATGCTAAGAGACTACATATATCCTTCCCTTTGCAGTTGGCTGCTTCCGAAATCTTCAATGACCTCAAAGAGCACTTGAAGCCAAAGTTTTTTAAACTTTGCCGATTCTTTGGCCACTGCGACTCCTTTTAATAATGATTTCCTCCATTTCAAGAATTAAATTATTTTATGTCTTCATTTATTCTTCCTACAGTGATATCCCTTGCTGTTCACCAACTATTTTAATACTTCGTGAAGCACTACTTAAATTGATGGTATTCGTTGATGTACATTTGTGTTGACTGTAAGCAAACATTATTTATCCCATGGAATGTCAGAATCTAGAATGCTAGAATCACCTGGTATCTTGCTGGTTAATTACTAAGCCACACCTATTAACTACTCGTCCATTGGGGTTTGGGACTATGCATTAAGTTGAGCTGAGAATGTTTTTGGACATGCATTTTTTAAATAATTGATAATTGTGTACACTGCTCATTTTTGAATGAAACCTGCCATATTTCTTGAAGTTTTAGAAATATGTATAATGTTTCAGTCATAATTTGTTCCAATTGTTTTCTTTTATTTATTTCTGGTATTTTGTGATTTCAGCGGTGCTGAACTCTCTTCGCTATCTATGTAAAGCTACAGATATTCTCTCAAATCCCTCTCGACTTCCCGAGGAAGCAACGAGGGCAGTTACATCAGGGGATGGAAAAAATTTATCCTCTAGGGCACCCCCACGACCGCCGCCAGTCCAGTGACCTGAAACCTGTCTGGTGTGTTCAAGATGTGTATGAGGAATTATAAGCTGTGAAAAGCAGTGGCTTCCTCCAGGCTTCTTGCTGAATGCCTTAAAAGCAACTTGGTCTTGGATGTCTGATGTGGTCTGCATGTATTCCATGCAAATTCACTCTTGTGACTGGCACGCCTAAGAAATAGGCACTCATAATGGAGTCACGAAATGTTGCGAACGATAAATATTGCTGGTGTCAGTGGCACAAGGAATTGCAAGATCATTGCTTGCCATCTCTTTGTACCTGAATTGATGCTGGGATGTTAATGCAAGGAATATATTGGTAAATATTTTGTCTTCCTTGAAGCTTTCCATTGACTCCATTTGCTGGGTACATGTTGCGTATAGCTCAACCCATACCAATTATATCATGTACAAAAACTGTCAAAATGTACAAATGTTAATAACTGTTATAGTTGATCTAATAAATTCTAAAAGTAAAGATAGTTTTATTAAATATTCTGAACTATTTTATTTCATTGTGTTATCTTTTATGCAGGTTCCGGTATTTCTTTGGTATGGACTGAAATACAAACTTTGCAAATTTCACTGATATAATTTAATCACACCCAGGTTTCGGCAATTTATGTCATCTTCAGGTGAAAATGCAGAGTTCCTGTTCAATGTAACCTAATGTAGCTGTAAAAGGGTGGAGGCCAAGGGAAGGGGTGGATGGGGTGGGGTGTGATTTTTTGTGGTTGGAGAAAGGAAAAGTCAGGGAAATGGAGAGGAGAGGTGGGGGGAAGATGCATTGCTGTGCCAGGATTTCACTGGGTCACCGCAGATTTCCCGATGCAGCAATGCATCTTTTCCCCCACCTCTCCTTTCCTTCCCATTTCCCTGACCTATCTGCTTTCTCCGACCTCCAAAAACCACCCCCCATCTACCCCCTCCCTTGGCCTCCACCCTTTTGAAAATGCATTGGACTGGAACTCTACATTTTCACCTGAAGATGACCTTAATTGCCAAAACCTGGGTTGTGATTAAATTATATCAGTGAAAGTTTGTTTTTTTCCATCATGGAAAAATTTCACAAAATGACCCCTGAAACCGTTCAAGTTGTTAAGAGTTTTCATGCAATGGAGAGTTGATTCAATGGTAGGCTTTAGTTGGTTTACTTGAAAAATGATGATCAAAAGTTAAAAATAATATATTTATTTGTTTCAAAGGTCACAAAGTACAATGGTCATGAGAATTCGATCAAAATATAAGTATACTGCAGCAGCAGTAACAATGCATGTACATACTTGTATTCACGTAAGATACATAGTTTCTTTTTTGTTTGAAAAGTCATTTTTTGTGTTGAAATTGTTTTTAAGGGTATATTTTAATTCGTGATACGGGAGACTGTAACTTACATAGTTTGATATACCTTTGATGCAAGTACAGTGGACCTCATTGACAAATGGTGCTATGATAGGCTACCCACCAATCACAGGCTATCCACCATTAATGATTAATGTGTATTGTGGGGAAATTGTTGGATGGAAATTGGAATAATATTCAGTGATAAAGAAGCATTAATACCTTGGATGCTAAATACAGTGGACCTCATTGACAAATGGTACTGTGATAGGCCATTTCATGAGTATCACTACTAGTTCTAGTTTGATGAATATGTAACATCACGCTTTAACAGAAATAATTTGGATTACTTCTAATGATAACTGGACAGTTCAACATGTACAAAGAGGGGATAGTTAAAAATTTAAGTTCCTTGAACAGTGGTCTACTAGATGACCTAACAGATACATAAAGCAGTGGCCTTGTGAGTTTTTTTTGCACTGAAAAAAACGTTACAGGGTAAGTGACATTGCCCCCAAAGATAAAGAAGAGTGGATAAATTTTTGCATGGTAAGTAGTGTACCTTTAGGGTTCCTATAGAGATTAGTTCAGAAAGTTTTCCGATTATAAAATGCCATATATTATTTTCTTAATTGCTGAATCAAGGTGAGATGTAAGAAGTCATTTCAGGCGTTACTTTGTGGAAGTTACTGACATTCATAATAAAATACAATAGTAATACTCCACACTTAATTTTTAATGATAACCGACCTGGGTTTCGGCAACTCAGTGCCGTCTGCTAACTTTTCTAGAAAATGGCACAGAGTTGCTGATACCCAGGTTGGTTATTATTAAAAATTAAGTGTGTAGTATTGTATTTTATTATGACCAAGGTGAGATGCTAATTCAAGTTCTTCATTTAGTTGAAAACCCAAACATTTATTGAGGAAGCAGTTTGAAAAGTATGTTGGAGAGATAGTGGCAGCACTTGTCATGAAATTGGAGCTCAGGGAATAAGCTTACTCTTTGTTTTTGCTACACAATTTTGTTGTTATTTAGTTGCGAGTAATTTTGAAATCACAAAACCAGCATATAATTGACTGAGCTTTGAGTGTTTTCAACAAGATTTTTTATATATCCTCTAGTTGCTAGGATAGATTCGGTTGATAGATAGATACATCGGTGTCTGCAAGAATTACATTACTTAAAGAAGTATTATTAGGCTAATCATTTACAAAAATTATGAATAGTAAGGGACCAGGTCGGAGCCATGGAGAACTCCAGGTTTGACAACTATTGGTGGGGAGATAACATTGACAATTCTATCCTTGAGTCTATGTGAATATTTCAGAAATTGCTGTAGTGGTGTGTTGGGTATGACATTCCAGAAAAGAGCATTTCCCGATATTCCAATAAATTGAATTTTGGTAAACGAAACTGAGTGGTTGATATGGTCAAAAACTTTGCTCAAGTCAAAGACGACACCAGCAGTTAACTTATGATCCTGGAAGGTATCACATATTTGGTTCAGTAATTGAAAAAATTGCAGTATTTTTGGAGTGAGATAACTGAAAATCATGCCGAGTGTCTGCAGGGTTTGTATTTTTGACTTTGACAACATTTTAATAAAGGAGTTATTTTTCAAGACAGCACCTATAATTTCCATGGTGGTGATCAGTTTCAGTCTAGGAGAAGGATAGGACTGTGTGATGTATTATTTATGATAGGGATACTTTTTTTTATTCAAATATGGTTAGGATCTTGGTGGATTTTAAAGTTTTTGGGTGTTATAATGTAGATCAGAATGTGTGAGGTTGATGAATGTATTGCTTGAATGATGAAGAAAGGGTTAGGTTTCTCATAAGATATCTAATTTTATGAGGAACCTGTGCCTCATCCAATTGGAGAGTCAGAAATAGGCCAGGAAATGCTGCAGGGCTATCAACCATTAATGTGTATTGTGGGTAAATTGTTGAGGGATGGAAATTGGAATAATATTCAGTGAGAAAGAAGCATATTAATCGCATTTGTGGATGACCAAGCATTCGTTAGCAACCAGATAACTGGCTCTTGAGACAATAGTGAAATTCATTTAACCCATTCACCGTGGCTTGTAAAATGTGAACTGATGCGAGTAACTGATTTTTTCCTTCATATTTATATATATTGATGCATGTAAATAGCAAAAAAATGTTGAAATTTTTATTTATTTGATTCATTTAAATAATTTTTAACCTGGTCCGCCGAATGGTGGGCCCCTGCCACTGGGTAAGCAAGGTGTAGGGACAGGGTATGCAACCCTTAATCACAATTATTATTTTTTCATAAAAATTTCTCTTCTCGTCGGTGTTTTCTATCCCTAAGCATTTGCAAAGAGGGATAATTAAGGAATAAAATCTGCCGAATACTGGAATTTTATAATTTTGTAGATTTAATGATAAATTATTTTCCGTAGAGGTATGACACGGCTCACAAAACTAGTTTAACTATGTTTTTTAGGTGATGCATTCAAAACAAGCATATTACTTTTAGCAATTACGTGAAATGAAATGTATCTTGAATTGTTTTCCACAGTGGATGTCTATTACTAGTAGAAGAAAACGGTGCCACAAAAGAAGGAACGCATGGTATTTAGCTATGCAAAACCAATGCATTGCAAAGGAAAACAATCGGCAATAAAATTTAGTCGTCGCCAGCATTTTCAGGAGCGTAATTCCCACACTTGGTGAGGATCTACTTTAAAGTTTTGCTGCATGGATCAACAAAAAAAAAACAAAATGTGCAATATTTTCAGTGTTGGTAAAAGTACTGAGAAAAAGTAACTGGGCTCAATTACAGTTACTTTGCAAAAAAAGTAATCAATTACGAGTACAAATTACTGATTCTAAAAAGTAATCTGTAAAATTAAAGTTACAATTACTTCTTGTAAGATTGTCCACTCTAGAGACCACCTGGCAACTGTCGAATAGTGCAGTAAAATTAGTGCAGCATGTGGAATAATTGAGTCATACAAATTGCTAAAGTTGTAATTTCACTTGCGATACATGCAATTATAACTGTTGTAACAACACAAGGGGTGTCATATTCTCTACCCATCATAAGTAGGCTACAACATAAGGGTGGCTGCACCTAAACAAGCAAATTATGGTACTCAGGGATTCGAAGTTATCTGTAGGCCTAGGTAAATCAGTGAATAAGTAAATACGATGAAGTAAATTATGCAACTTTAATATGCACAAAATAAGAAATACACGACAAAGAGGATATAATTATTAACTAGAAACAAACCTAAAAATTATGAAATAATATTTTTATTCTACACATCCTTGTTTACCTTACAGAATACATAGTTGCATATTAAAATTTTCATTGCTGAGTCTTGATCTCTTTGGTGATTGCACCTCCTTGCACACACTAAAAATTCTTTCAACTGGAGCACTTGATGGAATACCTGTGTTATATTTCACAAATAGAAACTTCAGAGAAAGAAATTTCAAAGCAATGACAGATCAGTATTAATGCAAGACAAATAGGAAAGTGTCTCCTCCATGGCTGGAGACACCAAATTCTCGTGTGAGGGAAGATTTAAAAATAACGCTTCCTCATCACTGCCCGCCTTCAACTCGAACAGTAAAGTCCACCCCACGCCTGAACGGCCGCAGTACGCGGCCAAACAACAATGTAGCATTCAGTGCGTCCACACACACGAGAGCGGCCTGTCAGGTGCGGTTGTAGCCGTACGCGACCTTGAATGCTTCCCTGTTCAAGCTTGTATACCGGCCAGTGAAGCTGCCTGAAAGTAATTCAAGTTTACGTGGGAGCGAGTAAAGTAATCGTCGATTACAATGAAAGTAATGATTCCTCTTTCACCGCAAGGAGTAAATTACAAATAAAAATTACATTTCCTAAAAAGTAATCGTTACAAGTACAAATTACTGCAAAAGTAATCGTTACAAGTAATCCGATTACTGTTACTCAATTACTTACCAACACTGAATATTTTTTACAAAAGTTTGAATTTTTTAACAACAAGTATATAATGCATGAATTGAGAAATCTTTTGACAAATTGAAAATGTTTACATTAATATTTATGAAAAATTCGAAAACAAGGCTCAATGCAAAGGCCAGGCTCCCCTTCACAATCGATGCAATGATATTGTACATCTTTCCTCTCTCCTGTCTTAGAGCAATGGCGAACATTTTTCTTTTAGCTCTTTTGCCATTGTCAGTTTTTGGATTATATATCCTGCTAGGTAAATGGATTTTTACAATGCTTGATGGTGATGGAGTTTTTGGCTGTGGAGCTTCACATTTATATATTAGTTGTCGTATCACAGCCTCTTGGAATTTCTTCAGAGATGTTGCATTACCACTATATTTTTGTTCAGCAAAAATGAGTTGTTTAACATTTTATGAATAATATGAAATCCCAATTGAATATACCACCGCAAAGTTTTCCTGTCAAAATTGTAGTAAGAGATCAGTTGATCAGCCTTATCTACTCCCCCCATATTTTTGTTATATTGGGCCATGACACAAGGTTTTCTTGATTCTTTCCCCTCCTATTCGTCACAGAAATAATGTCACCATTGAACTCTGTCGGGGTTTGAACCCTGTACCTCAGGAGTTAAGATACTTTTGCACGCCAATGGGTGCAGGACCAAATTTCGGGGTACCCCATGTTGGGTTCCCCCAAAAAACTTAGTCCATATTCCTCTCCGACGCCTCCTTTAGCCGCAAATCGCCATTGTTCCGTTTTTAAATGCTAGTCCGGTAGCTAAAAAGCTTCCCATCAACCCTTTGTGTGTGCGCGCGCAACCAGATTATCCTACGAGGTATGTAAAACGCACTACAACGTCGGGGTTCGAACCCCGTACCTCGGGAGTGGAGTTACTTTTGCACGCCAATGGGTGCGGGACCAAATTTTGGGGTACCCCCTTTTGGATTCCCCCAAAAATTTTGTCCATTTTCCTCTCCGACGCCTCCTTTAGCCGCAAATCGCCATTGTTCCGTTTTTAAATGCTAGTCCGGTCGCTAAAAAGCTTCCCATCAACCCTTTGTGTGTGCGCGCGCAACCAGATTATCCTACGAGGTATGTAAAACGCACTACAACGTCGGGGTTCGAACCCCGTACCTCGGGAGTGGAGTTACTTTTGCACGCCAATGGGTGCGGGACCAAATTTCGGGGTACCCCCTTTCGGATTCCCCCAAAAATTTTGTCCATTTTCCTCTCCGACGCCTCCTTTAGCCGAAAATCGCCATTGTTCCGTTTTTAAATGCTAGTCCGGAAGCTAAAAATCTTCTAATAAACCTTTTGTGTGTGTGCAACCGGAGTATCCTACGAGGTATGTATAAACGCACTACAACGTCGGGGTTCGAACCCCGTACCTCGGGAGTGGAGTTACTTTTGCACGGCAATGGGTGCGGGACCAAATTTTGGGGTACCCCCTTTTGGATTCCCCCAAAAATTTTGTCCATTTTCCTCTCCGATGCCTCCTTTGGCCGCAAATCGCCATTTTTCCGTTTTTAAAAATGAATGTCTGGCACCTCTATACTATACTGTACTATAGTCTGGTATTCAAAGCCTCCCATCAACCCCTTTCTCCTAGTTACTGCGCCAATTTGAAAAGGGCGAACTTTTTTGCACAACTTATATGTTACTGCATTAGTGTCGTGACATATTCAAGGTTAATAATTCAAGGTTAATCTCTATTGTATGCAAATTGTTAGATTCATGGTATTGCGGAAAGCTCACATTTTTATCTTAATTTTAATTGCTTATAATTGTATAATATATATAATTTGCTGCAACTTTTATTCATAAATATTGAAAAACCCCCATTTACTGAGTTAAGTTGCATTAGTGGAAAAGTAGAACGTAACATGAAAATATTCTCATTGCTACAATTATTTGTATGTTTTTATATTATTAGAAGCCGAAATAATAACTAAAGGAGTGAATTCTCACCTCAACATCTCTGAGATATTTTGTTAAAATAAATAGTATCGCTAGTTATTAGGTACCTTGATGACTTTAAATGTTTGTAAGGGCAATTTTTTCAGAAATAACAAAAGAGGATGTAATTGAGATTTTAGAGAAGATTTTCCCTCAATTTTAGTCCAATCAATTTCAGGGTTTGAGAGTTGGTAGCCTTATGGCTGTACTTGCGTAATGAGAGAATTGCAAATTATTTAATGATCTCATCCCAAATTGTGTAATCATTTAATTAAAATTAGTTTGTTATAGCCTTTTATTATTCATTTGTTGTTCCCTATCCAGTTATAGAACAGCCATTATGGTCCACTTTATCAATGGGCTTTTCACTGCTCTTGGAGTATCGTGAGAATTTACTGATATTCCAGCCACTTTTGACCCTCAACAGCCCATTTTCAGTCAGAAACCTCCAAAAATCTTAGGTTCTCATACCTATTGAGTGGAGGATAAAAAGGACTCTCTAAGGATACAGTTGCATAGGAAAAATTAAGGCCAATTTCCACCTCTGCACATTTGCTGCTACATGTAAATTACTAAAATGGATAGTCTATTAATTTATGTGCTTCCTTTCGAGAACCAAGTGTTTACGACTACATCAGATTCTTCATGTAAGATAGCTTCACCTCTCAATAATTTTAAGTTCATTGGATACATCAATGTCAATGGTCATTTTGATACTCCTCACTAAAAATTGCACTCTCTTCATATTGTTATCAAGACTTGCAATATAATATTAAAATTGACAAAATCCACCCTATGAGAATGAACATGTTCCATGCCTTAAAATGGACTTTTACATTTTTACTAGTGTAAGAAGACAAATAACACTATTCCATTTGATGGCCAAACTTCCATTCATTTGCTATATCTGTAAAAAAAAGTGAAGCCACCAAATTACCTAGCTCAAAACTTACCATCTGTTTATCTCTGTACCTTACTCCAAGTAATGATGCAGTAGTTACCCAAATCAAGTTACAAACTCTGAATTGAATCTGTCTACTCCTGTTTGAGGATATAATTTCCTTAACACATGGGTCAAGTCATTGAAGATGAATTTCAACAACTTTGAGCTTAACACCACAGAGTTTAAAAGGGTCCAGATTTCTTTATTCAGATGGTAATTGACAATATTGTGGCTGAAAGCTATTAAAACTGAATTCCTTGTAGGCAAAAAAATGCAGGTACATTCTTCATCAGTAATACCAGTGACAAATTATATTACAGCATGGAGTTTATTTCCAACTTCAATAGATTTATTAATACTGTATTATTCGGTATTTAATGTGCATGTTATCTATATTGGAAGTCTAAACTTGATAAAGAAGAAGAAAATATATGCTAAACAACAGAAATTGATGAGAGCTAGCAATACATAATTTCTCCCCAACATTAGAAAAAAAAGAGGAAAGTTTCAAAATTTTAATCAATACTACTAGCAGAACATACATTTAGGAATAACTCATGTGCCCTCAGCCAGTAATGGTTTGTACTTCCTATCACCATCATGGATCAACAATCCTAGGATTGGTTTGACGCAGCCCTCCACTCAATTCTTCTATCGGCCAACCTTTCATATTAACGTAATCCCTCTCTTTCACAACCTGTCCGATACAACTCATACGAGACCTGCCTTTTCCATTCTTCCGTTCACTTTTTCTTCGATGATTGTCTTCATCAAGCCATCGTGTCTTAAGATATGGCTGATTAGGTTGTCCCGTCTTCTTTTTATAGTTTTCAGTAGACTTCTCTTTCCTCCCACTTCTTCATTTGTCACTCAGTTGACTCATTTTATCTTCATCATTCTTCGGTAGAAGCATATTTCGAATGCTTCCACCCTTTTCTTCTCCGCTGCTGTCATCATCCATGCCTCACTGCCATGAAGAAACATGCTCCAGATGTATGTTCTGATGAATTGTTTCCTTACTTATACGCTTGTATTTCCCGATGTAAGTAGATTCTTCTTTTGATAGAATGCCCTATTTGCCTGAGCTATTCTACTATTTCTTTCTTGCTTCGTCCATTGTTGATTACTCTGCTTCCCAGATAACAGAACTCTTCCATCTCTTGTTTTCCTAGTATAACGTTGGTTTTTGCCTCTTCTTTCTTGCTGCACACCGATGTATTAGTCTTCTTCTTATTTATCTTCAGCTAATATCTAGCCAATATCCTTTCCATGGTTGTTAGCATCTTACTCAGATCCTTCTCTGTCTCTGGTATGAGAGCTATGTCATCAGCGAATCTTAGCATGCTGATTGCTTCTCCATGGATGTTCACCTGAACATCCGTGGAGAAGAACATTTCTCTTTGATTTAATTGTTGGCTCTCTCTATATAAACATTAAAAACTACGGGACACAGTGCACAGCCTTGTCTCATCCTTTCCTTATTCTTGCTTCTTCAGAGCGGGCTCCAGATTTTATCACAGCTACTTAGTTTTTATACAAACCGTGGATAATTCTTCGGTCTTTGTACAACACTCCAATTCCTTTCAGAGTTCCAAGAATTAAATTCCAAATTACGTTGTCAAAAGCCTTCTCTTGTACCCCTACTTTTCCTGAATCTGAATTGATCTTCATCCAGGAACTCCTCTGCTTTTTGCTCTTTTCTTCTGTAGATGATCCTTGTCAATATCTTCGATGCATGTGTCGTCAAGCTTATAGTCTGCAAAAATATTTGCATTTCTCTGCTCTCTTCTTTTTGGGAATAGGAATGATGATATTTTTCTCCAAGTCCATAGGTATTCTCCTGTTGAGCACATGCTTCAGATGGTTTTGTAAAGATGGATTAATGTCTTCTCTCATGCATTTTTAATTAGTTCTGTGGCAATATCATCAATTCCAGAGGCCTTATTCATCCGAAGGTCCCTTACTGCTGTGCCGAATTCAGATCTTAATATTGATGCTGCCATATCATTCTTTTCGACTTCGCTTCCCTCTTCAACCGCTTTCGTGCTGAGATTGTTTCCGTTATATAACTCTTCCAGATATTCTTTCCATCTCTTCACTTTTTCAAATTTTCAATCAATTCATCAATTCTCCATTCTTGTCCCTTATGGCATTGCATCTTGCACTCTGTTCCTTTAAGTGGTTCCTCACTATCCTATAGGCAGCTTCCACCTTTCCAAGTGCAAAGTTGTTTTCTACATCCTTGCGTAAATTCTTCATCCACATTTCTCTAGCTTTCCTCGCTTTGCAACTTATTTCGTTCCTTATTCTTTTGTAGCGCAGGCACCCTTCTTCCATTTTTGCTATCTTGTACTTTCTTCTTTCTTCAATCAGGTCTAAGACTTCTTCCAAGATCCATGGCTTCTTCTTGGCAACTTTTCTTCTTCCAAGAGCTTCCCCTGAGGCTTCCTGTAGTCCACATTTAATGTTTTCCCAATGCTCTTCCACTGATTTCTCAGTCAGGTCCTCTCCTGTGATGTTTCCCACTGCTTTTCGAAATGCCTGTTGTTGTTGAGCCTCCTTCAGTTATTTTTACTTGCCAAGTACTTCCTATATCTACCATTAATTAGCATATATGCATAAAAAGAACGCAGAAAAAGATAGGAGCGCACATTATGTACCGGTAAATACAGTAATAAGAAAAAATTTGATTTTCAAAGTAAATACAGTATTTAGCAGCTGACTTCAAGTGAAGTAGAGTAAAGATGGTTAGCTTGATGAAGAAGAATTAAGCATAGCAAGAGAGGAAAGGAATTTTGTCAAAGATTTTCTAAGCCCAAAAAGAGGGTGGTGGGGGTTTTGAGAAGTAATGGATAATTGAAGAGGGTCATAGAGGGAATAATGTTAAGTAAATTGTTGGAGAGGGAAGAAAGTAATCAGTTTTAGATAGCATAAATGAGGTGGAGGATTTGAAGAGATTTAATGCAGAAACTGTGGATTGGTTAGGATGAATATTTGGTGACAGGCAACTGGCAGATAAAGTTTTATCTAGAATTGTACACAGTCAGTCCATTCCCCTTCCATGAATTAAAAGGAAAAATTAAGCCTTGTGCACCGAAAACCAATTCTCAACTAAAAGTGATGACTATGAACTTTTGCTATTTGATTGCCAACATTTCTCTTGAACTATTTTCATACATAGAGACATTGAAAACTAGGCATGAGTGTGATTGTTCAGGCATCAAAGAATGAGTATAAAGATATTGTCACATGAATTCACTGACCTTAAAATGTACGGTGAACTATTGCATAAGAAATTTTTTTCAAAACCTACAAAAATACAGCAAATTATTATTATTTACTTTTCATATATACATAGCAATATGATTTTCCTTGGAAGTGAAGGAATGATACACTCCTTGAGAGATGTGAAATAAACCATCTTACAAAAATCAATACAATAATTGACTCTCAATTATAATCATTGAAGAACTTTAGGAATCAATAAATTTCAAAAGTTATTTTTGACCAATTTTTAAATGTAACCAATGCTAAAATGACATAATGTTTCATGATAATATGATAAATATAAGATAATCAAATTTTTTGAATGAAAATGCTACTGTATCAATGTCAAACAGTCATATGACACTTTGCAGATGAATCCAGAGAAACAATATGTACATTAAAATGCTTTATGGAATTCCTTTCACTCTAATGCAATCATTTCACTTGTTTTCACTCAGATACACAGTGAATGGAAGTCTCATGAGCACAGGAGAAAGGTCTCTTCACTGCATCCTCAGTAAATCACACCGCACATCATTCAAGTATGGTCTAATCTTCACGAGTAGTCAGCATATCTTGTCAAAAAATACCCAATAATGCTTAGTAATTTGATTCACTAGAACCTTGCTGATTTGGTAAGAGTGGTCTCATATTGCGAGGGGGTGGAGGGGGGCGCATTCCTCTGGGAGGGGGTGGTGGGCCCCTAGGAGGAAACGGGGGTCTCCCATAAGGAGGCCGCACTGGGGGAGGAGGCCTCCATCCTGGTGGTGGCATTCCACCTGAAAAGTAACAACAAAAATTTATTCCTCTCTTCCTCCTACTCTACCACCCTTTAAAAAAGGTGGTAGAAGGAATTTTTTTAATTAAATATATTCTCTATAACAACAAAAAACAGAATCATGAGCATTCTAGAACCCTAATGATATGATCCCTATCACGTGTGCGCTCTAAAAGCCATCACTGAAGTTTAGTATTATCAATTCAGATTGCAATAGCCATCATTTTTATCATATTGCATTGCCAATACATGGGAAACATTTTGCCACTTAATCATCCAATTTTTCATTTGCTTGTGGTCCCAGGTTACAAAATTGAAATTGCTATGAATCTGCAATTCATACAGGCAACTTAAATTTTCACTTTTCAGTAAAAAAATCCATAATTTTGATATTTGAATTTTTAAAATTCCTAAATTCTTCTACACCACAACACTTGCATGATCACCCAAAATATACCAAAGGTGTCCAAATTATGAGGCACATTGCAAAGAATTAATTTCTTATTTTATAGCAAGGAATTGATGTAACCAAATTTGAAACCTAGTTAGACTGTAAACCCTCAATACTATTTGTGAGAAAAATGCATGGGCAAATAAACATAGCTTTCAACTTCCACAATCAAAAACATCAAATACAGACTATTTTATTCTACAAAGATGATAAGTAAGTGAGAGTTATAGCTTAGAACAAACAAGGTATACATTGACATATTAATAATACAACTTTAAATTTTAAATATTTCAGCTAATCAAATAGGCCTGACTTAATTATAAAATAATAAACTAGTGGTGGTAGAAAAAACTGTGTTGAAATTGATTCTGAACTCAGGTGCCAGGACTGTGTTTTCCTATGAGCAAGAAAACTTACCTGGGGGAGGAGGCATCCCCTGTGGATGAGGCATCCCAGGATGGGGTGGTGGTGGGGGTGGCACATTACCACCACCCTGCCATGGCGGCATCATCCTAGGCGGAGGCCCTCCAGAGGGAGGTGGGGGAGGCATGGGAGGCATGCCACCCATCTGGTTTGTGGGCGGCCCCCCAGAGGGTGGAATGGGTGGCATTCCTGGCATGGGTGGTCGCACCACACTCCCAGGAGGTGGTGGTGGTGGCATTGGGGGCAGAGGAGGCTGCCCACCAGGGGGAAGGGGGGGACCAGAAGCCATGGACATGGGAGGCATCATGGGAGGTGGGGGGACTCCAGCAGGGGGTGGTACAGGGGGTGGGGGTGGAATGTTGGTCCCTGAAGGCATGGCTGGGGGTGGTGGGGGTACTATGGTAAGGCCATGCATTGCAAGGGAAGAGGGAGGTGGGGGAGGAGCAGGGGGAAGTGTTGCTTGCATGGGTGGTGGAGCATCAGCAAACAGTTGGTGAGGACGATCCGCCTGGGATAGTGGGTTCTGGGCTGCAAGAAGTCGTTCGGCAGCGGAACCATGCCGCTCCCCTTTGGCATCCTTTTTGAATGCATATGAGACTGTGATGGGCCGATTACATAGGTACTGCCCATTCATTGCCTCTATGGCAGCATCTGAAGCCTCAAAGCTAGCAAAGTTGATGAATGCATAGCCTTTGGAGTTGCCTGTTTCAGGATCCCTCATGATCTGTTAACACATTACAAGATTTTGCAATTAGTAGGGTATAAATGCCACAAAAAATTCAAACTGTGACAAAAATACAAACCAGATTAATTCACTAAATAATCAGTTGCACCAAACTTACAAAACAATACATAATTTCAATGCAAAGCTAATGTAACTGCAGAGAAGAGTTGCATAGTGGGTTAGTCCAGGAGGGCCCTGAGTTCGTATCCCACTGAGGACTTTTAAATAAGACACACAATATAAGATATCAGGTGATTATATCAAGGAGATAACTTGAATCAAGATTAAACTGTGTTTAATCTTGATTCAAGATGATATCTACTGGAACTTAAGTAAAGCTACTCTTTGTAAATAGAAGGAACTTGTTTCTAAATGTTTAAAAAACAAAATACCTATGTAGTATCAGAGTTTTATTCCTACCATTTCAATGCCTTCTTTAGAATTTTCTTCCTTTGAAAAAATTATTTTCGCCCAATTTCTTTTCTTTAACATACCTATGCTGATTACAATTGTTTCAATTTAGAATACAACATCACCAATTGAAATGTTCATCTAGTTTTAGCATACTTCTGGTACTGGGTTTCGTAACCATTTTCTCAAGAGACTCATAACCCCCTATTTTTGATTGACTCATTACTTTAACATTTATTCTGGAAAGAGTTCAAAAATTCCAGCAGCCCTTTCATTAATGGGCTGACTGAAGCCCGGTCATCTGCAAACCCACTTTCGACAACTTTTCCCCACAATCATTGCCATTTCAAGATATTACTAATAATTTAGAATAATATCTCACACAAAAAAGTAATATAATACACCCCCTTTGAATAGCTTACCCGTCTTCATCCATTTTACACCCCCTATAAACTTTTTAGTATGGTCTGTACCAAATGAATTACTAACCTATCCAATTTACACACTCTTTTTCAATATTTTCATTTAGTACATAAGGGTGCCACATTAAATGAAAATAGTTATAAAGGCCGCTTAACACGGTACATTTTATTGTACAAACAAATGTATGAAACTGAATGACATTGTATGCTTATGTAAATGAAATTAGAACAGATTCTATTTTCCATTCAGTCATTCAGACATTCGCACAAGCGTTCACACAATTTGCCACTTTACAAGAGACAATTTTCCTAAAAGAAGCGCTTGTACAAAAAATTGTACAAAAATGCACCGTGTAAAACATCCTTAAGGATTAAGCAAATTTTCAGGGGGTTTACTGTGTAGGAATTTCAGTTAATGAAAAATGGAAATGAACGAGTAGGCAGTAATGTACAAACCTTGGGTGTTTGCAATATCACGCCAAAGGCAGAAAACGTGTCATAGAGAAGTTTTTCATCAACCTCAGGGTCCAAATTTCCAATGAAAATGTTTGCACCAACATCTAGATTTTTTTGATGAGCAGATGCCTGAAAAGCAAGTAATTGGTTAACAGAAGCATGAGCACAAGAGTTTAAAAAATAACAACCCATGGCAATCAACAAAAAGATTTACCTTATTTACTCTGATGGGCTTCCCATAAAGTTTTATCATATTCATTATCTTAATAGCATAATCAGCATCTTCTTCTCCCATAAATTCAACGAATCCATAACCTTGATGCTGCTGGGTTACTCTATCTTTAGGCATATGCACGTTGACTGTGAAGGAAACAAAAAAACACATAATTAAGATACTAATTCATTCATTACCAATTACTGAACAATTTAAAGATGAAGCACAACAAAAAATCATAGATATATTTTACTATCACTACCTGTTAAAACCATGCTAAGATTAGCAAGTAAATACACCAAGTATTTATAATTTAACACATTTTTAAGGCAAAGATGGTGGGATAGCTTAATGAATAGACATAGAAGGATTCTGGTTGAAGTGGTTTTTAATAATGAAACAAACAAAACTTAAGTTCTTCCACACAGAATACATAGATAATATACAAAAGTGTGTGAATGAAATTTGCATGGCCCTGGTGCAAGGACGATGAAAATAATAAAGCATTCTACATTTTTGTATATTACTTATTCTGCATGAAGAAACAATGTTTTCGGTAGAGCATTTGGCCACTGACAAGTGGTTCAGGTTTGAAACAGGGTTTGGCCATCAGGCAAATCAAGTTATACACAAGCTGTGCTATTTTATTGGTAGCAGATATTTCTCAGAGATTTGCCACATGAGGAATATATGGCACCTCATGTCACAAATGAAGTGGAAATTAACTGGCCTCCTTAATCTAATGCATAAATCTTGGGCTTAGTACAGTTCAACGTTTGAGGCTTCACTTTGTGGAACCCCGAGATTGGAAAAATTCACTTTGTACAATCCACATACAAGTTTTATTGGCTTCGACTATGGTTTCGACAATTTTATGTCATTATCAAGGTGTAAAAGAATACATGTCCATTCTTTAAATACTCTCAAATTAGGGGTGGGAAAGTAAGGAAGAAAGTGGGATGGGGGGTGGGAGGGTGGAAACCACAATAGGTGAGTAATCCCTGTTTGGACAGTTAGGGGAGTGGGAACTAGTGGAAGGGGGTGGGAAAGGAAGACGAAATCACACAAAGGACAGCAATGACGTCAATGCAAGAAAACAGGAGTCAATTATATCTAACAAGCCATTAAAAATTTAAAAGAGGTGAATGACAATCAAATAGTACATCACTTAATAGATTAACATATGAATTCTTCATTGCTTTTGTTATCTCATATTGTTCTAGAAAATCTAATTTTTTACCTTTGTTCTCAACATGTAGAATTTCAAGATCAAAATTACTAGAGTGATTACATTCTAGTAAATGTTTTTCGAGCATCAAAGATCTATCGCCAGTTGCGAGGCATTTTGCATGTTCATTACATCTAATAGAAAACTTTCTTCCCGTTTGGCCAATGTACCTGGTGTAACATGAATTGCAATTTAATGCGTACACACAGCTTTTTTCCCTATTTTTAAAAGTATCTTTCACGTTAAATAAAATTTTTCCAATGGTCACAAGGTTATAAATAGATCAGTGGTGTCGGAAGTGGGGGGCAGGTGGGGCATTCGCCCCACTCCCCCCCAGAATTTGCCCTGGGCTCTTGAGAAATGAGTCTTCACTAATAAAAAATAAATTTCACTTGTTTCCAGCTTGCCTTTTCCCTTCTGACGCATATTATACCACCTTAATAGGCACTTTTAGCAGAATTCTAGTCTCTACTCCCTCCTATCCACAAAAAAAATGAGGGCCCTTTTCATAGGAGCCGGGCCCTTTCCTTAGGAGCCGGATTTTTTTTGAGTGAACCTTATTCATAAGATATCTATCATACTATCTTTGAAAATGAAACTGCTACAGAAAGGACACAGAGTGTACTCAAATAATAACAATATTTACTGTCAAATTTTCGTGTTTCCTGTTGTGTTGGTAGGTTTCAAGACAAGACACCAAATAATTTGAGAGGATACCTGAAAAAAACAACAATGGGAATCCACTAAGGAAGTTATCACTCCAACAGTAACAAGTAACAACTGAAAGGCGGCAACCTAAAATTTATACTCTCACAGTTAAGAAAAAATTCTGAATTCAATTAATGCAATAGTCCATACGGATTTTTTGCCTAAAGAATTGTGGTAAGTTGCATTACTCTACACACACTCAAACATAAGATTTTTCAAGAAGCAATATCAATGTTTAAAGTAGCTGAGTAATGTGAGATTTTAATTTCCATATATTCATTTACCTAGGTAAATAGTTCATTCTTTTAGTAGTTGTACTAACATTTTAAAAAAAGTAAATTTTTATTTGCAATTTATCTCCTTCATAGGCTTAATACACAACCTTACGCTCAGAGCTTTGGGACTATGTCAGAATCTTGTTTGGCGAGAATGGGATGAACTAATATGCGTATATTGAGATATAACCCTTTATATGCATGTTGATTTCAAACCGCCCAGAATAGTTGTTTCTTTCAATTGTTAACTTTAGGAGAATTCCGAATAACCAAGGTCCTTAAGAGTCGCGAAGAGGAGTAAAACAAATACTGCCTAGCGTCTAATAGGACCAAAATGAAAAGATGGTCAGCGTGAGGTACATCATGATGGTGTAACTGAAAAGTGTCATTAGGGCACCATAAGGGTTGAAATAAATGAATACCCTCCGATATTTCCTATATCCATATTTTTGTATTATCTGCTCGATGCTAGATTTTAAACACAAATGTTCATTTAATGTACTTACCCACTGGCCCTGATTGTACAAATAACTCCCACAACAAAGCTTCTGACACTTTTTCATCGAGACCACCAACATAAATTGTGGCATCTAAACAATAAAAAAATAAAATATATTAAAAGACATTCGAATTAAAGGTTTGGGGTCAAGGTACAGTTTTAAAATACTCATAACACCGTATAAAAAAGTTTTTCATGTATACGATGATCGTGAGGTGCCGGTTTCCTAGGTGGGCTATAATTACTGACATACATAGCACAAAAACAGCTTTCAGATACATGTGAATATTTAAGGGTGCAATTTCAAACAAATGTTCTCGCATTCTGGAAATCACTTGGCAATTTAATTTAATATACCTTGATTTCTCTCAGCTATAGGTCCTGCCGCCATACTTGATCGCTGATGTTTACTTCGCAATTCCCTTGTTCTTGTAGTCCTTCAATTGTTTCCATTTTCAGAGCTGCAAAATGCGTAGAAATTCCTAATAATGGCGGTTCCGTTTTGAATTTAGGATATATGAAACTTTCAGCACTTTCAGACTGTAAGGATCAAAGCTCCGTGAAGAAGTAATACTATCATATTAGGAAATTAAATGTTTGTTTTGCTAGAACTTCCCGTGCACTCTGGATAGGAGAACTATCATTGTTTCTCAGACATTTGATTGATATTAGGAAATTAAATGTTTGTTTTATCAGTACATCGCGCTCACACTGGATAGGAGAACCGGCAGTTCTACTGTATGTTTCTCAGACATTGATGTCCATATAATGACATTGTATGACATCTAATCCAAGCATCTGATATTTTGTTTCATCACGAGCTAATCATATATAGACGAGAAAATATTTGCACTTTTGTTTCAAACATTTTTTCATATAATATCCTATCCATGATAGTTTCATGATGAAAGATGTCTATCAGATTCGGCAATAAAAAGTATGGTAAACTCTCAGTGACCGTGGGTAAGCGACCCTATTGATGCAATGACATTCCGTAAATTCTGCTGTGAATTTACTGATATTCTGTCGTAAGTGTGTTTTAAAATAAATACTATGACGTCAAGGCTAATGGATGAGATAGTTAAGTTATGATACATGAGTT
This sequence comes from Platycnemis pennipes, assembly GCA_933228895.1. NCBI lineage: Eukaryota > Metazoa > Arthropoda > Insecta > Odonata > Platycnemididae > Platycnemis > Platycnemis pennipes. The sequence goes on from OW121851.1 coordinate 104,555,067, forward strand.
AAGTGACACATATTTACCTTTACCCAGAATAAAAATAATTTTGTCTAGTGCCGATTGTTTAGGAAACCTCCCTTTCCCTTAGTTTGCATACGTCGTTGGGAGGAGCGGAGGAGGTGACCTCTAAGGGCCAGTTAGGAGTTTCTCAAAGCTAGCGATCGCGTATGACTACATTGTTGCAGACAGTAAACGCCGCCGCCACCGTCGAACAATGACCAATGAGCAAAGCCAGCGTTTTTGTGTCCAAATTAGCTCATTGCCGATTCCATTCCTTGTCTGTCATTGATTTAACGGTTATCGTTGAAGAGTATGGCTACTTTCCCAAGAATTCCCATTAATCCAAGGTAAAAGAAAGTTTTTTTTTCGTCCTACGACTCATCTCCGCCTTTAAAAATAATTTCTGAGTGAAACACGTTGTAATGAAAATGTTATTTCAGATTGATCTTCGGCGAGTCAATCGAAAAGGTTTGCACACGTGGACGTTTACACCCTGGGCTCAAGGTAAATACACTGATTTACAATTACATTTCTTTTAACCTTTAGCTTGTCACCTCTGTTTTTATCAATGAATAAATGTTTTTAGGAATTGTTTACAAAGGCTTATTTCTCGGCGCATCAAAATGAATGCTTAATCTATGAAGACGGCACTGCAGAAGAAAACAAGTCATCACCTGGAGCATGGATATTAACCATCCTCAAATTCGGCCAAGGTGATGTTGCCGTGAGATTATCTTTGAAACGAAGAGTAGAAACGGGCCGATGGATAATGCCTTTACAAGTGCCTCCGGCCGCACCATTGTGGCTGATTAGGCATTTTCTTGGTCGTTTGCGCAACCCTCTGATATTCTGTCTCGCTGATGGAACAAGTGAGTATAGAGGTCATGGATATACTTCGTAGCCTAATTTTAACGATGCAATTTCTATTGAACTAAATATATACATAATGACAACACTATATATAGTAGCCTATCACATAGGTCTACCATGGCCCCAGTACCACCACATTGACCCAATATAATTGGCCCTATATGAAGTAGGCTACTTGGGTACCTACGAAAAAGGGAATCGTCATGTAAATACTTCTTAGATGTTCTAAATGCTATGGTTTATTGGTACTCTGCTTCATCCATCGTTTGCCAATTAGTTTTGGTTTTCCGATTCCTCTCACATCACGTACATGTCTGTTACTCCAAGTCCAGTTCTTCCTTCGCCTACATCATAGAAGTTGCTTCTCTCTCATTTTTTATTTTGTCTGACCTAATATTCTTTAGCCTCTATTCCTCTATGTACATGAAAAGTATAGGATACTATTTCCTGAATTCCAAGAATTTATTGCAAGTTTCCTCACAAAAAGCTAATTTCCAGGCTTCTAAGCATATGGACTTATATTTAGCAGTTCAATAAACAACCTTAAGGTTGAAGGTTGTAAATTGCAATTTACAACCTTCCATGGGCAAGGAATTTCCTTGCTGATGAACAACTATGGTGATTATTGGAAGAACTTAGATCTGATATGTCATATATGGTTAGCAGGACCTTTGGTGTTCCATAAGGTAATAATTAAGGTGGTAATAAAGTTATTTTCTCCCTAGGGAGAAAATAGAAAGAGCTCTTACCACTAGTGTGGAGAATTTATTTGAATATGCATATTCTGTGGAGTTACTGGTAAAAAGTATTATTCAATGGACTCTTCCCTAGAATATTTTACTCTGACAGAGTTTTTTATTTTATTTTTGTATTTATCTTGCCGAACTGAGAAGCCTGTCACCACACATGATGAAAATATGCGGAAGAAAATCCGGAAGATCTGACTCTTCTGCATAGGCTACCTTGCATTTGGTTCATACACTTCTAGGTCTTTGACACACAATTAGTACACAAAACAGTCGTCAACACATTATTATAGGTCATCACAGGTCCTCCTAGTTAGTGGCTTGTGGACCTGTGTACTTTTTTCTACCCGACACTATTGAACTTTCAAAGGCTCATTATCATTTTTGCAAATACATATAACTATCTATTATTAATATATTTGGAACCAAAAAAAACCTCCCAGAACTGTAGGTTTTATTGTAACATAATCTTGGGGTTGCCCAATAAATCTTAATTCTTATTAAGGAGCGGAGAAAATGGGCGTTGATTTGTTAATATACCAGAAGTTGTGCCAGTGATAAACTGAGCCTAAACAGGCTTACACCTGGCATTTATTTTCTGATGATAAATAACCCAATGATACTCCTAATTACTGATTGTTGGCTATCATGCATACATTTTCAGTGGCACAATCCACAAAATTTTTTGCCATTTTATGCATCACAATATGTTTTTCTTGTATCTCTTTATGAGAACACTGCTTATATATATGTTTATATATTATTGGAAGGGATTGCAGATTAATCAATTTATACAAGTGAAATTCATAGTTTTGAAATTTCTGAGAGTGCGAGGTATTTCAATCAACCATCATTTCTTAAACATTAGATCATATGTAGATTCGTACATGAAGCATAAAAATATTCCTACAGAACATTTTACAACAGAGACAAAATTTTACAGCATATTTTCGAAGATATTGATGATATTTTTTTTAATTTCTTATGCAGGTGAAATAGTTGCATTTAAGAGGAGATGGTTCTTATTATCCAAGGATTGCCACACAGCCATGTATCAACATGCATTCAATCAAAAGATTCATCATCCAATTCAATTGAAAATTGCTCAGTGAGTATAAGTTTTCCATATCTTTCTTTCTCAAGCTGTATGTTACCTACGTTGCAAGTTTGTGTCACCAAAACATTCTGGTACAGATACGCACATATGAATACCATGTTTATTAATGACTTGTTTCCTTAAATATTCATGTTTCCAACATTATTATTGTTTTAACTGTTCATCATTTGGCACAAAAGAGTAAAATCTCTGACTAAATGTTTTAATTTTACTAAAGTAAAATTGATTGTCTGCCAGCATACCTCACATTACAGTCCCTTTGCATATTTTTAATCATATTAGGTAATTTATTATTCATTTGTTATGGGAAAAATTATAGATCTTTCCTGAACTGTCCCTGGTGAAAAACTGTACACAGTTTATACAAACTGTGTAAAATTTACAGTGTATACGATGTGTAAGCAATTTATACAAGGTATACACTGTACATAAATCGTATACTCATATACATTTATACCATATGTACAGATGGTATGTTTTGTTCAAAATGCATAATGTTTGTAGGAAGTTCCTCCAGTTTTCGTCGATAAGTGGTTTAGCTACATATAGAAGCCCATTTGCAATTCATGCCAATAATTATGCGTAAGTTATAAAGGTATGTACGAAACTTCCTTGCAAAATGGGCGTATGTTTTTTAATAAACAGTGGCAATGACAGATTGTGTCCTCTCGTTTACTCCATGGATTGTTTTACTCGATTTGAAATTCATTGCGTTGAAAATATATGATCATAACAGCCGACCTATGAGAATATGGCATTCGTAATGAGATTATTCATTAAATTTAGTCACCGAGTCGATTTCATGAGTAGCAGTACCGTTTCAATTACTCTACCCCCTGTACGCTGTCTAGGTTCTAAATGATAGATACTGAAGCACTAAAAGTCTAATTTATCTCACCTAGCATAAAAAGACTATCAATTAGGTATATATATGTATATCAGCCATACTTATTTTTGTCCGTGAAGTGGATATCGGGGAAAGGTTACAACAGTAGAAATCACCGCAGTATTAGTCTTTTAAAGTTAATTAAAAAATCGCAAGTACAATGATGCCAATGAAGAGTCCTATATAAGCAGCCATCCTATGGTTTTGTCATCAATGAGGTGACGTCAATCAGTAGGTACACAAATGTAGGCAGGATTTACAGTACGATTTGATGCTCTCCCGGAGAATCACTGCTATGAAGTCTATTCGGGTCTTCCACTGGGTCTGGTCCTGCATTTTTGCTGATCAGCCCTGAAGATGGAGAGCGACTTGGTCTCTGAAACATTGGCAGGAATGCAGGACCTGACCCAATGAAAGACCTAAATAGACTTCATAGCAGGATTTACGGTATATTCGTGAAGTGGGTAGGCGAAATTATTTAGAAAGAGATACTGATTAATGTTAAGTTAACTACCAATTGGTAGTAATCTCTATCATAGCACTAATATTACCTGAACCATCTGTTCGTTTTTGATATTGTATACACTGCTTACAAATTGTATACAATTTGCACAATTTTGGTTACAAAATTTGTACAAATCGTGCAAAATTTGTATACAGGCTGCCCCTATACACACAATGTGTACAATTTGTATACAACTTTTTCACTGGGGGTGTCTTCACTTTTCAAAGAATGAACCTCTCCAGTAGTACATTATTCACTTGTCTCTGCACATGCAACTTTCTATAAAAACTGGAATGAACGATTTCCGCCTGATAATATTTTAGAATGGTGACACATTTTACTCTGTGACACAGAAAATACATTTTTGTGCATTACAAAGATCTATTATCATATGGCCTTCTGTTTTGGCTGTACTAGTACACTTCACAAAGCTTTGTGAAAGATTTACATCAAGTCAGAAGTGAATAATTCCATAAATTTTCTCAGCAATTTTTTTTGGATTGTCCTCTTTTGGAAAATTTTAGCAAAAAATTACTATTACTAGAGATGAGTCGATACCGATTTTGATTCCTGCACCCAGTGAGAACAAGTTCGTGGATTCCACCTGAGTGTGTGGATATTTGGTGGAGGTGGAAATTTTCTCAATTTCCACCTATTTCCCACCGTGGAAATTCTGTGGATATTTGGTGGAGGTGGAAATTTTCTCAATTTCCACCTATTACCCACCATGGAAATTCAGTGGATATTATGTGGAAATAGATATTTCTGTAACTGTGTAAACATCTCACTTTTATTTGAATATCCATCTCCAATAGTTTGTTTAGGGGTAAAGATCACTCTGGATAAATATTTTGGGACTCATCCTTGGTTTTCTTGAATATTTTTGACATATGACATAATAATACTGAGTATCATGTTGTCAAGTCACTTTTGACCTGCTATTGCATTCTATTTCTTCATAGTCTACAAAAAAATCACGTTTTTCTTCAATGTCTACATAAGGAATGAATATTATGATGAATAATGCATACAATCTGTTAGGAGGTTCTCTCTGGGAATAAGGGGAACTGTGCCAGAAAGATCCCAGCTGTTTCAGAGGAAAGTGTAACAATGGATATTATGTTAATAATTTCAATAATCTAATGGATGACTTGCAGAGTGAAAATTTGCGAACTTAAAAAACTACCATGGCCCAGAATTTAAATATCCCATGTTGGACATTGTTAAATAAAAACCACCCCTAGCTCATTTTCATACTGTGTTAAGGTATCTTAAAAGTTTACTAGATTTTAGGAAATATGTTGATTGTTTACTATCCATTGAAATACCACGAGATTCATGAAGCATTATACTTTCAGTAGTCGTATATATAGGGTATTATGCGGGACCCACGTGGAAATTATGTGGGACCCACATGGAAATTAGTAGGTTAAAGGACTATGGTGGAATCCACGTGGATTTCATGCGGCATCAATGCGGATCCCACGTGGAAATTTGGCATCTTGGTGGAAATTTTGTGGATCTGGTGACCATATTCACGGGTCATTCCATGTCAGTTCATCCAGGCATGACACCCACCGACTCAGATTTGGATGAAACTTAGCAATTTTCATCCTTCCATGTAGGAATAAAACAGTGTAAAATATTTCTTGGCTATCTCTGATAGTTTTTTATTCACGACCATTTGAAGTTTGGGTGAAACTGCAGGTTTTCAATGAAGCAGTCTCCAAAGGCACTTGTACCTCCAGAGGAAAATAATTTGTCTCAGCCATACTTTTCATCCAATTCTTATGAAAATTTGCAGGTTAACTGTAGAAGTCATGAGGATTCCAAGTACTAATTGAAAAATATCCTAAGGGATATTAAAAATTCTCTAAATTCATATGTTTCATAAGATTTTAGAAAATTTTCTGATTACTTGAGAGGGCAAAATATCTTGGAGCACCTGAATGAACTCCGCCTCGGTCTGCCCACATCGACGAGCCATCATGCTCTTCTCTACCGCAGTGCGGACTGAACTAAGAGAATGGGTTAAGCGAATGGCAGTTAGAACTTAACCTTAAAAAGTGAGTAGCTTTTAATTTTTGGAGAAGGAATAATTCGACAGAGCGATCCTATAAAATTAGTAACGGGAAGATCGTAAGCGTTGAAACCATAAGGTATTTAGGTGTAACAATCACTAAAGATTTATCGTGGGGAAGACACATCCGGGAAATATGCGGCCGAGCGCAGAGAAAGCTAGGATTTATAAAAAGACTACATGGGAAATGTGATGAGAAGACAAAAGAGCGATGTTTCTTTTCAGTAGTTAGGCCCCACCTTGAGTATGCAGCCAGTGTATGGGAAATGTGACAAATAACGTGTTTTGAAATGTTACATGTGTTTTCAAACACATGACATATTATTTTTACCGATGTAAATGAGACACTTTTATTTTACAATAAAAAATTTTATCAGTGTAATTACTATAATTGTAGGCAGTGTAGTTCAATTTTTTTCCTAACCGTAAACACATTATCAGAACACTTCTACACTCGATAGAAAAAACTTACGAAGGGAAAATGTACGAAAGAGCGCAAGAAAAGGGCAAACGGTCAATTGACCGCTGGCGGTCATAGTAGGTATGTGGCTTACCCCGGTCATTCTAGTGTTAATAAATGAACATGTTTTTTATCAGATAAAAATGTCATAAAAGATTCAAAATAAATTGAATGTCATGTCATTAGTTTAATTTTAATATGAATTATAATTAGTTATAAGAGTAATAAATACACTAACCTAAATTAAAAATGGTAAACGATCGTAAAATTACCCCTTGAGTGTAGATAGTTTTCACGAGGTAGATAGAAAAAATTAATAGAGGTATAGTTGGTGGGAACAGGTAGTACTGCTAGCACTATAGCATCTACCTGTACTGCTTAATGGCACTACCGAAAACTGAAATCAATTCATTAAAGAATTCCTTATGGCAGAAACTGCTGTACGCTTCTGTAACCTGGATTTGTTTAGAAAAAAAGATGTTGGTCTACATGGAAACCGACCGTGATGAAGTCAGACTTTACCAGTCATGTTTTGTATAGGTATCCCCAGTATCGGTATCGACTTAAGGGGATCTATTCTTGATACCAATCCACAAGAATCGGTGGTGTCGAGAATTGATGCATCCGTAACTATTTCTAAGTTATTAATTTATTTCTTGATTAACAGTAATTCCCAAATTGTGATTAAATGTCATGCATTTTAAACACTAAAAATATTCAAGACATCATTAAAACTTTAATTTTTAACCAATTTTTAACATGATAGCCTCCATTTTGGATCTTTGCTCTTAAAAACAGAACATAGGAATATATGTAGAACATTTTTTAATAAATGTATGTACGTATGTAATGCACGTATGAGTAAGGAATATATTCATTACCAAACCTTGAGGGAAGAAAGAAAAATCTATAAATAAAATTTTTCAGAGGTTCACAAAAATATGGCTGTAAAATTTTGAAAAATTGAGATTTACTAAAACTTGGGTGGAGGCTGTCAATGGTCATGTTTTCAAGTTTAAATATCTTCTCTTTACCCTTAGAGCAATGGATGAAATGCAGCTTGAAGCATGTTTAACCTTGATATCACTAATAACATTGATACGAAACCTCTCCTATGAACCAGTAAAAGGTTACATTGACAGGAATGCAGTGAAGGCCTTGATAGATTACTTTGTACCTGCCTTAATCAGTCGTCCATACCGTCCTGGATACTTAACAAAGGTTAGTGTGTTACATTATTCATTGTGTAACATTAATCATAGGTAACATTCTTTTGTTAAGGAAATGAAATTATTGGGTAATCCAGCATCTTGCAAGATGCTAAAATTCATTTTCCTCTCAAAGTATTCTTTAATTTCTTTTGTTAAATGCCATTTATTATCCTTAACCCTTTGAGTGTCTGGAAGCACAGAAGATCATGTTCCTTCCATCTCTCGCCAGAAGTGACAGTCCCAGGAGCATTTTTGCACTCCTCCCTCAGTTTCACTGTTAGATGCTAGTGGTTTACTGATTGTTGACAGATAGCGATTAAATGCAGATTATTTAAAGATTCTGAAGGTTTGTAAATCCAAAATTGATTACTGGTTTATCTATGAATGATTTTACATGTCATAATTATTTTATTATTATTTTCTTACCCACTGCAAAAATGTCTCAGCAATTTTAGCGTAGTTCCTAGCAAATTAGTTAACACATAATGGTCAAAGTGGTTATAGAGAACTAAAGAAGGGAAACATTGGGAGGAGTGAACTTAGCAGGGGTTCAAGTTGGTGTTGTGGTTGGAATACTGACCACTCACCCCAAGGGCTCAGGTTCGAATCCCTGCCGTAGAAGATATTTTTCATTAGTTAACTGGCCCCTACTTGAGTGCGATGTGGAGAGCATTCGAGTTCAGTACTCTGTTTGTCAGATGGAACGCTAAGCTGAGGTCCCCTTGTGGCCTTTCTTAAAGAGCAGGCTAATGCTGACACCAGGTTTCTCTCCACCCTTTCTCCTTCTTAAACTTCCATTGCCATCTTCGTGCCTTTCCTCCCTGTCTGAAGCACTGTTAATTTCGGGTACAGACTTGAACACCGCAGATGGGATGAACCTAGTCTTAATGCTGGGAAAAGAGTATTATAAAAATATAATTTTTCTTAAGACTAGCATAAAAACATCAATATGATAGGAGCCTTGTTGTACTTTTAAGAAAACAAATATTTTCTACCTGTGCCCTAATAGCCTACCACATGGGCCCCATGTTTGGTCAATGTGGTAATATTGGCTTTGTTGACATTGGCTTGCCAATGGTGGCCCCACACTGGCCCAATGTATAGCTTGTTTGAATGCTTGAGGCCTATGTCCAGAAACCCACTTTTGATCTGCACGAGTGTATTTCTACAAACATCTCACTCAGAAATTTTAGGAGTTTCCCTCCCTCGCCAGAAAACCGAGAAAATTGCCCTTCCCCTTTAAGTATCCTCCCCCAAGTGCTCCCTCCCTTTCACTCACTATTGTCCTGCACATTTAGGGGCCAGTAGCTTTCAAACAAAATTTAGGAAGCCAATGAAGTAGGCTCATTGGCTAGCCAATATTGGCTGTTGATGGAAAGTTGCTGAGAATGATCTATTGGCTGGCTAATATTGACACATTATCAGGTGGTTAGAGAAGACTTTTGACAACGTGGATTGGAATTTAATGCTTAGAATTCTGAAAGGAATTGGAGTGTCATACAATGACCGAAGAATTATCCACAGTTTGTATAAAAACCAAGTAGCGGTGATAAAATCTGGACCCAGCTGTGAAGAAGCAAGAATAAGGAAAGGAGTGAGACAAGGCTGTGCACTGTCTCCCATAATTTTTAATGTTTACATCAAGAGAGATCAATGAAGTCAAGGAGAAGTGTTCTGGAGTGAACATCCACAGAGAAACAATCAGCATGCTACGATTCGCTGATGACATAGCTCTCATAGCAGAGTCAGAGAAGAAGCTGAATAAGATGCTAACAACCATGGAAAGGACAATGGCCAGATATAAGCTGAAGATCAATAAGAAGAAGACTAAGATACTGGTGTGCACCAAGAGAGAAGAGGTCAAAATCAACGTTATACTAGGAAAATAGAAACTGGAAGAGGTGAAAGAGTTCTGTTACCTGGGAAGCAGAGTAACCAATGATGGACGAAGCAAGAAAGAAATAATGAGTAGAATAGCCCAGGCAAAGCGGGCATTCTATCAAAAGAAAAATCTACTGTCGGCACAGAAATTATGTGCACTTGAGTTTGAATACGAATAACAAATTAACAGCTAGGCCTACAGAAAAACTAATCACACCATAATTTTCCTTATCTCATTCTGCATAATTGTATAGCAGATCTAAATTTATCAAACGTATTTTCATATTTTTTACAACAATTGTATTGTAAAAAGTGCCAGTTTTAGACAGTGTTCGAGTGAAGCGCCGACTTTGATGACACGTAAATCAATAGTAAGGCATTCAATTGTAACGAAAGTGTGAAAAATGATAGATGTATATGTTATCCATGCACTCTGTAAGTTTCCAGTGTATAACATTACTAGAAGAAAAGTTGTTTACAATTCTATAAAAAGTTAGTATTTCAAAACTAGGGTGTCGTAGAATTTCCTTCTTGGTCGCATTATAATCCACATATCCTGAATGTATCCAATATGTAATTGTCTAATATTTCAACACATTCCTTTAATTTAAATCGATTTCTATTTATACTGGCGAAAGCGAGCTCCCTCGGCAAGGCAACACTGCACAGCAAAAACCACGCCGGTCGCTTGCCGAGGGAGCTCGCTTTCGCCAGTATAAATACAAATCGATTTAAATTAAACGAATGTGTTGAAATGTTAGACAATAACATATTGGATACATTCAGGACATGTGGATTATAATGCGACCAAGAACAAAATTCTACGACACCCCAGTTTTGAAATTCTAACTTTTTACAAAATTGATAACAACTTTTCTTCTTTTAAGTTATACACTGGAAACTTACATATCGCATGGACAACACATACATCTATCATTTTTCACACTTTGGTTGCAATTAAACACATTATTATTGAATTACAAGTCACCAAAATTGGTGCTTGGCTCGAACACCATCTAAAACCGGCACTTCTTACATTACCACCATTGTAAAAAATATGAAAATGCATTTTAAAAATATAGGTCTACTATACAATAATGCAGAATGAGATAAGAAAAATTACGGTGTGAATAGTTTTTCTGTAAGCCTAGCTGTTAATTTGTTATTCGTATTCAAACTCGAGATTACATAATTTCTGCGCCGACAGTACTTACAGCTGGAAATACAAGCTTGGAAGTAAGGAAGCAATTCATCAAAACGTATATCTGGAGCATGTTTCTTTACGGCAGTGAGGCACGGACAATGCCAGAAGTGGAGAAGAAAAGGGTGGAAGTATTCGAAATATGGTTCTACAGAAGAATGATGAAGATAAAATGGATCAACCGAGTGACAAATGAAGAAGTCCTAAGAAGAGTGGGAGAAAAGAGAAGTCTACTGAAAACTATAAAAAGAAGATGGGACAACTTAATCGGTTACATCTTAAGACACGATGGCCTGATGAAGACAATCGTCGAAGGAAAAGTGAATGGGAAGAATGGAAAAGGCAGGCCTCGTATACAAGGAACAGGTACAAGGAACAGGTCGTAAAGGACCTGAAAGAGAGGAACTAATTTAATATGAAGAGGTTGGCCGATGGAAGAATCGAGTGGAGGGCTGCGTAAAACCAATCCAAGGATTGTTGACCCTTGATGATGATATGGAAAACCATTAATTTTTTTGTTAGAATAACAATATTGGGTCCATGTTGTACCTACTCACTAAATTAAGAGGTAGGCAAGAGTTCTTTCAGAGCGTGGTAATTTTATGCAAAAAATGCTTTGTGTTATAATTAGGGATGGGTCGGTTCCACTTTTTTTCGGTTCCGGTTCGGTTCTTAACTTCGGTTCTCGGTTCCGATTCTTAATTTACCACTTACTTTGCATTGCTCAATGGTAAGATAAGATAATCAATAATCATTTTCAGAGACTGAATTCGAATAATTCGCGACTTTGAAGCATCTAAGTACACTATTTCACCAGGTTTTAATGTGAAGCCTCCGCTTTCGGAGTGTGAGTAGGTTTCAAACTGGTTTTCGCGCCAATTATTTCGGTACCGATTATTTTTGGCCTCGGTTCCGGTTCTAAGCTCAAGAACCGGTGGAACCGAGAACCGAAGAACCTAACCGACCCATCCCTAGTTATAATTATAATATTGAATTATGAACCATTCCTGTGCACACATATGGTGTGGTTTTTTTACTTTGTACGTCATCTCTTTGCCAGCTTTAGACTTCTCTTATAGTTTTTAATTACTTTCACATTTACCTCTTGACCTGGACTTATTGTATAATTGCAACAAGTCCATAGAATGCGGGTGAAAATTATACTGCACTGAGTGTGTGGGTGACACTATGGTTCAGAAACATAAGGTCATCATGAGTGATATTTATAATGTTGGACCTAGTACTGAAAGATATTTTAAATACATCTCTTTTGCATGTAATCATTGTTCTGGGTACATACATATAGAGGTTCGTAATAAAGCTGGGGTTGTATTGATTTCAAAATAAATTTAAAATTCACAAAATTCAAGTTTGATGCATATGTATTATACACTTGCTAATTTTGGAATTGTCATTTTTCAGGAGGACAAGGGAGTTCGAAGTGCTCTATGTTATCTTTGTCACAATCTTCCTGATATACAAGCACACTCTAAAAGACCAGCAACATGCAATGATGTGCATTTAATATTTGATTCATCAACGGGTGCTTCCATTCTTGATTTTTATAAAAAAAGAGAAACTTCCCCTGCAGTGAAAGAGGCAATTTCTAAAGTTTTGAAAGCCTCAGCTTCTAAAAAAGATGGCCATGATCCTGAGACCTTTCAACAAGCCACACATCCAGAGGTAAGTTCTCAGCTGGAGCATCACATATTTCACGGCAGGTTATCTCCTGCAGCTTCATGGTAAAACTTCAAAGTTTTTCTCATACTGTTAGGAACAAAATTCAGGTTTTTATAGAATAGGTAGATATTATCATGGGCTACGCATACAAGGCCTTATATTCACATATTTATATTTGCACATATGCTGTGCATTTTTTTCCTGTTAAGCTTATTCTATCAAAACTATTCTTCCCTTCTTTGTTTGCAAAATGGAGGAATTTTTAAAGGGATTCAAATCTACGCCTTGTTATTGTATTTCCAAACTCTGGTGTACTGATCATAAATCATGGCCCAAGGGTAGGTTTCCCCACAATGCCCATCAGCGTAAACAACCCCAAAATATGCAAATATTTATCTTGAAATGCAACTCGCTTCCATGGTGCAATACTAGATTTCAGCATAACTGTTCTATTACTGGTTTTACTTATTTACTCTGAATAGCAATTATTTTTCTACATAATCTCCCCTTCTAAATCCTTGTCAAAGAACTTAAAAGGTATCTTCAATACTTTGCACATTACTTGCTGTGTGCTGAGGACCAGAATTACAAATGAAGTTTTCTTTTTTCCTTTATAATTGGAAATGTCCTTCCAATTATAATTATTGTTACTTTGGCACAATGGACCGATTGGTGTAAGAGCCTAAAGTCCTCATTGAGAGGAACTCCACCAAAAATAAAATCTAATGCGTTCATACATCTAATCATTACTTAAAGTGAATCATTGAACATATCCAGAAAAATTAAAAACTGATTACTACTCATGATGTGATTATTTTCACTGTTTCTCATTGCTGATAGCCCTATGAGGTTTTTCCACACTGTAACTATTCCACGGTGGAAAAAATCATAGCAGTATGAAGATTACACTAGAGAAAAATCTACCTACTATGATCCTGCACTCCCACTTCACTAAGTAGATGTTGTGTCAAATAATAATACCCTAGTTATTGTAATATTTACAACCAAAATTTCTCTAAATTTTGTACATTTGATTGGAATAGGTCCTAAGAAGGGAGACCCTAGGTAGCAAGAACTACTGTGATTGACATAATTTTTATGACAGCCGTAAAGAATTCTATGTAATAACACCCTTAGAACATAATGACAGGAATATTGTTACACAAGAAAACAAAAGGTTATAGAATTTATAAAATCCCTATTTAGGTTATTGGAATCAGTACTCCAATTTGTATGTCTCTGACTACCATCCTTTTCTCTGTGAAAATATCCTTTGATAACAAGTCATTAACCTAATTACTTGGAGGTAATAAACATTAATTTTCTCGTATTTTCTTTCACAAGTAAAATATGGTACATCGTCATGGGTTGCACTATGTGTTTTGATAATCAATTTAAGGCTACAGCTCATGAAAAAATAAATGTTGACCAAATAATATTTCTGTGGATTGTACAGGAGATAATTATAGTTCATCATAAACCTTAAGTAGTGTTGACAATTCTTTTGTTTAATTCAGTGCAACCTTTTTTCTTCAAATAAATCCATGCATATACCTTCTTTACAGTCAAAAATTCAGTGTACACCAAAGAATTTGAATAAGAATTGCCAGAAGGAAGAACAAGGTAAATGCAGAGGACCTCACAGCACTACTTTAATGGAAACTCAACATGGAAAGGAAGATAAGGAGACCTTAACGGATTTCATATTAGTCAATGGAAATTGTGAAAAAAATCAAGTTTCAACCGGTATAAAATCTGATATTCCCAGCACTGCCTTACTGGGAAATAAAGGTGGAAAGGAGGATAAGGAGACCTTAACTGATTTCCAGTATATTCCCAGCACTGTCTTACTGGGAAGTAAAGGTGGAAAGGAGGATAAGGAGACCTTAACTGATTTCCAGTTAATCAATGGAAGTACAGAAAAAAATCAAGGTTCCAGCAGGATAAAACCTTATGCTCTTAGCACCACATTAATGAAAAATAAAATTGAAAAAGACGATGAGGAAACCTTAATCGATTTTCAGTTACTAGATGGAAATTCTGAAAAAAATCATGCCTCCAGCAGTTTAAAATTTTATGTTCCTCACACTACCTTTCCGAAAAATAAATATGGAAAGGAGGATGAGGAAATGTTAACTGATTTCTTTCTAACCAGTTTAAAATATGATGCTCCTAGTACTTTACTAGAAAATAAAGGTAAACTGGAGACTAAGAGAATTTCAAATAACTTGCAATTAGGTGATGGCAGTTCAGTAAAAAATTCAGTTTCGGCCAGTTTAAAATTTGATGTAGCTACAACTGGAGGTCCTAATACAACATTGGCATATAGAGACAAAGTACAAGAGAAAACATCTCTAGTGGAATGGAACCATGACATTGAGCAGTTTGAAGGATGTGGGAAAAACATTGCAGTAGGTAATCCAGAGAAGAAGTGTCAAGCTATTAAGTTAGCTTATAAACTACGAGGCCAGTGGCTGGCGTGGAAGTTGGCTGGTCTTTTCCTGGACGGTGCAACATCTCAAATTTCAGGATTTGGCTACAGTAAATTACCCCATGAGACAGCTTGCTTAGTGAATCAGTAAATTTCAGGAAAAATGAACAGTAAATATTAAAAAAAAAATAGCTTTTGTATTTGATAAACTATAATTTATAATTCCTTTGTCATCTCTTAATAGTACAAAACAATAATTTAAAAAATACAAGAAAATCATCATAAAAGGACACAATCCTCACAAAAAAAAAACATTCTAAAAAGTGGCAGTGAATAAATACATTGATGTTTTAATGATGAAAGAATTAATAATTTCATACACAAATGCATTTCTTTATGCCACTATCATAAATAATCATAACATGTTTCATGATTTTTCACAGTAAAAATGTTCACAATGTTCAAAACAAATTGTACAATAAAAATAAAAATGCAAGGCCTAATTTCATTTTCATTCAATGGTAATCACTTCAACACCTTTACCAGGCTTAGCTTCTTTACTTCCCTTTTCATCAAATCCTCTTGAAGATACTTCTGCTGGTGTTAAAACATCTTTTTTTCCTATGTTACAAGGCCTAGAGAATGCACTACTTGAGCTCTGCTTTGCAGTGATTGTAATGGATGAGGGAAGAGTAAGAGAGGGTAGGAGAGGTGAAGGTGTTGCCATTGTTGTTGTCCTTGGGGGAATGTTACTGGGGACGTTACTTCCAGCTGCTCCAGCACCAGCAGGTATTATTTCCAATTGTGTACTAGGTAGCCGAGCCAAGGTAGCGGCTACACCTGCTCCAAGGGATGGGGGTGTACTGGGCATTGACATAGTTGGTGGAGTATTCATGGTAGGCAAGTTACTTCCTTCTGGCCTGAAACCTAGGTTGACTTTCTTATAATGGTCCTTCATGCCAATTGAATGCTTCCTAGAAAGCTGGCTTTGCTGTGGATTTGGTTGCAATGGAGGTGGAGGGGGAAGTTGGGGAGGTGGTTGCTGCTGCATATGAGGTCTCTCAGTGAGACCAATGGGAGAAGAGACAGAACTACCATGAGGACTACCTGTTGAAGGCCGGCTCTGTGTAGTATGCCTACTGACGGGAAGAGGCCCTTGCTTGATCAGGGGTGATGTTTGCCGGTTGATGAGAGTTGGAGAAGGGATTTGCTTCACCATTGCTGGCACTGACTGCGATTTACTCATGGATGATAGTGAGTGCTTGCCAACGGGTGACACTGGCTGGCTGGGAGGAGGTGGGGTGGATCGGCTTACAGGAGAAGTTCGGCTCAGAGGGGACATCTGTCGACCAGAGGGATTTGGTCGGTTTGTGTGTGCTGGCTTATTTTGGGGTGGAGTCATTTTGCTCACTGTGTTTCCTGGTCTTCCAGGAACAGCAGCTGGTCTACTTGTCTGGGGAAGCTGCTTCTGATGAGCCATGGGTATGGCTTGCTTGCCAAGTGGTGAAGGCTGTCTGTTTGCTGCAGGAGGAGGCCTACTGACAGGAAGCACAGGCTTGTTAATTGTGGGCTTGTATCCTGCTGTACTACTTATTTTCATCTGTGACGTAGGGGGAGTCAACTGCTGATATGACCCAGATGGCTGCTGATACGAAAGAGTTGACTGAGGAGAGACATTTTGCCCAATTGGGGTAATAGAAATGTTAGGTCTATCTTTCATTGCTTTCTGCACATTAGTAGATGTAGGTGATGTATATGGGGGAAGAAGGTTAACATTTTGTGGAGGATTCCCTATAGCAGATGGAAGTGAGTTTGCTCGACTTAAACCACGCCCTCGACCACGATATCCCCGAGATGGCATTGGATTTAGAAGGGATGGGGTGGTAGAGGACACAGCAGCCGCTGCAGCAGCAGCCACAGATGCCATCTGCCTGATGATATGATCTCTGTACTGTACTTGCAAATCCATTAATGTGTCCATAGAGGGTAGGTGAGCTTGGACAGCTGCAGTTAGCAAGTTAGGATCGGAGAATAATGACTGCATTGGGGCTAATGATGCTGGAAGGAAGGGATTTTGAGAGGGAAGTGATGCACTGCTACCTCTTGGCAGTGCCTCATTCTTGCCCTTAGTCTGGCTTATGTGGGGATATGAGTACCTGCCTCCTCTTGCCAAGTTACCACTGGAGCTAGGACGCCCCCTTGATCCACTACTCTGCCTTGCACTGGGAATATTACCAACTCCACCAGCAGCTTTGGCAGACTGCTTTCCTGGCGTACCACTGGACTGAACCTTTCTTGGTGGAGTTGTTGATGTCTGCTGCTGGGGTACTTGCTGATGAGCAGCCTGAGTAAAAGAGTACATATCATCACACCAAGAAAATACTCCCAAGAATTTCAAGACCAACAGCATGAGTTTTTTAAGATTATGTACTTAGAACTTTTGCACATCATAAAGTATAATTAACCAGCTGAATAGGATAACATCCTCTTCAACAGTGAAGCAGTCTTGAAACACCCTAGTACAACAAATTCAGTGCATAAATTAATCAAAAATCAATTTTATCCTTCTAACTACACTTACAGGTATGTTGAACATTGGAAATCCACCGACAGATGGAAGAGAAGCTGATGCAGTCAATGTGGAGGCAACATTGCTTAAGGCTGTCGCTGTGGCCGCAGCAGCTGTTGCAGCAGCAGATGCTGCTGCTCTGCTCAACTGTATTTCATGCTGACAGAATTTCACCGCCTGATCGACTTGTGCAGATAAACTGCACCCCTCCAACTTCAATTTGAAAAAGAATTAAGCACAATAAAAATAAAGAGGACTATTATTATTTGTAATTCACATCTCTTTGGCACTTTATACAGTAACGTATAAGAATAATAACTAACAATTTTCAATAATAGTCAACTAGCTTTCATGAGCAAAATTTTTCCTAAACTGAGGAATTTAAACGAATGAACTCTTCAATAAATAAATTTTGAGGTTGGTGGTAGCCAGGAGCAGA
The DNA here is from genome assembly GCA_933228895.1 of Platycnemis pennipes. NCBI lineage: Eukaryota > Metazoa > Arthropoda > Insecta > Odonata > Platycnemididae > Platycnemis > Platycnemis pennipes. The sequence continues at coordinate 104,573,137 of OW121851.1, forward strand.
GAAGGGTTTCACTGCAAAACTATTTCCATGACTACTGATTCATAGCAGAGTAATGTACATAGTATTGAACTTGTATTTCACCATGCAAAACTATGCTTGGTTGATTCTACAAATACTAGAACAATTTTTCAGAGAATTTTTATGCGACTGACAGATTACAGCATTTAATTTACCTAATTTATACAGGTACGCATGCAATAATTTGTTAAATGAAGCCATTTATCATATTAAAAATTAAATTCTGAAATTATATTATATGATACAAATGCAAAATAATTTAGCACCTTGACCTCTGATAATTATATTCCATGTGGTACTTTTTTAAAGATGACTCTCTTACAGTACCATAAAATTTTATAGTTTATTTAAAGTACTATCTGAAAATCAATAAACTGCTCCTACAGGGTTCAAGAAATGATAATTATTCAATCCTCTTAATTTATATACATAATAATCTCTTACATTTTGAATGCATTTTAGAACAGGTCTCCAATTATAGCAAAGTAAAATCCAGTTGTATTGTTGAGGCAGATCTCAATAGCCTCCTTGGTTAGCTGGTCCCAGTAACCATGAGGGTGGGAAAGTAGTTTAGTCCCTCGTAATGCTGGGTTTGGCCACGGCCGATTTTACTGGCAGTGCCAAGCATAAATGTCTTCAGTGTTCTTTAAGCTGCATTTCAACAGTCCTGCTGGTTTCTTCCACATAGACCTCATTACACTCACAGGGGATATAGTATACTCCCGGAATCTTCAATCCGATGGATCTCTTCTCCTTTTACTTCTTGTTCCCTTATTTTCAGAGGTGGTAAATGCACAGTTTTTATGTCTTGATGCTAGAGTATCAGGTAAATCCCCAATATGGTAGCGACATTAGGTAGGCAGGCCTTGACTACAGGTCTGTTGTCTTCCTCCTCCATGCAGATCCTCTTTGGGTTGAAGGACTTTTTGATATACCCATTCCGTAGAAAGGTCTTTCTAAGGTTATTTAGTTCACCTGGCAAGCTCTTTTCATTGGCTATGAACTGCCCTCTGCAACAATGTCGATAGTATGGCATTCCTTTGGGAAGGATGATGGTTGCTCTGTCCGTTTAGATATAAGTCCATGTAGGTAGGCTTTCGATAGACTCAGTGCCCAAGGGTGCAATCTTTCTTTCTGCAGATCAGGGTGGCAAGGATAGGGAGTTGGCCATTTTCCTCCTCCTCCTTGACTATGTAAACTACTAAAAAAACTACTTTCCCACGCTCGTGGTTACTGGGACTGGCTTACCATTGAGATACACCTCAACAACAAAAATTTTAATCGTGATGCTGGATTCCACCTTAGAAATACCTGTAAACATGTCCTAAAATGCATCCAAAATATAAGAGAGAGCTGTCAGCTAATGGGAAGTCTATCAGAGTCAAGCTACCGGCTACACTAATCTGGAGACATTTGACCATCCTTCCCCCACTTGACCCTTTCCACCATCCCCCACTGGCAGAACATTTATGTGCCCACAAAAATTTGACACAGCATTCAGATAGCCCTGATGATCGAAAACCAGTCGTTTTCTGAAACGCTGGCAGATATGGAGGCATTGACGTAGTGGAAGACCCAAGAAACCTACACACAACTAATACGCTAGGAAAATATCTAATCTTACATCTTTGACTTTACTTATTACTTAGCCAATCTCACTTATTGTGAAGCACAAACTTATGTTGGCTATGGATTTCTTCATGAATTTATTTCTGCTAAAATCTAAAATTTATGGCATGTTTTGTAGAAACTCAAATGTTCTCTTATTCCAAGAAAGCATTTGATGGAATACATTGAAAGAAGCTAATTAATGTACTGCAGCTGTTACCAATAGATTAGAAGAAGGCAATTTTTAGAAAATCATTAACAATTGTTTCAAATTGTGATTGTTTTTAGCCACTTAGAAAAAATGAACACAATTATACACTTACACCTGGTCATTCATAATTACACATTTTGGAATGCAAATCATTTGGCACGGTAATTCTTGATATCGTGTCACCATTTTCAGATAAGACCTGAAAATTCCAAACCTGAACTTTGAACAAATTTCTGCAGTTCTTTGGATAGGATGATAGTTTCAAACAGAAAATATAAAGATTTAGATTTCCACTTCAGTCAAAATAGATAATAAAAATGCAACACTCCTGTATTGCAAGTAAGCATGGCTAATCAATTCATCACAAGAAACCAAAACTTCATTAGAGCTTTACATGAAAAAATTTTTCCTAGTAAACATTTTATCGCTCCAAAGTCAAGCTCTAAAGAGAGAATGTAAAAAATAGTGATATTATAAAAACTGCTACAAACCTTTTTCTTTCCAACAGCCTTATAAACTTCCACTAACAGTTGTGAAAACATGGACTCTTTATTTGGGAAATGTTTTTGTACCCTAACATAGCACCGATAAACACCAAGAAGAAACTCCACAGCTTTCATTGAGTCAAATGAAATATTCTCATCTTCTTGCACTTGATTGGGTTGAGTGAATACTTTCAGATGATTCCTAATGGACTGCATGGCAAGAGTCAATGCTTCTTGAGAAAGCTGCTCTCTTTCAGTGTCCCTTAGGTATTTCCTGCAGCCAAAATGAATTTTAGAGCTAGTAAAAAACAGTTCACCCTCTGGAGAGAGAGAGAGAGTTGTCATCATTGCGATTAGACTAGAAATTGCTTTGATGTTATTAACCCTTGAAAGTTATTCACAAGAGCATTAGCTGACAAATTTGTGCAAAAATGTGTTAACAGTAGCAGCAGTGACAAAGATTATACCGATTCATTATCTCATCTCTATTACCATATGTATTACATATTAAATGCTCAAAAGAGGTTTTCTGGGTGAATATTATTCTTTGGGGAATTCCAAATATATTTTAAATAAATAACTGAAAATAAGTATTGTTGAATGATAATCATTAGGCATGAAGGAATAATATAATGACAGAATATCAACTCCAGCTACTTTTGCTCATAAGAGCACAATACATTATATGATAATTATCATGAACATTGAAGATAGCCACAAAAAATTATGTATTAGCTTCAAATATAGATACTCTGAAATTAAGAAAAGCATTTGAAAAGAAAAAAATTGTTTATCAATTAGCATACTTATCACTTTCAGGGGTCCTTTGAAGCTGAAGTGATAATTCAAGCAGCATAGAATAGTCCTTCAATTCTCTGAGCACCTCCATTAGAAGCAGTACACAACGACTCATGTGAGAAGCAAAGCTACCAGGTCTGTCAATCTCTGTGACAGGAATCCTCCAAACACCCTAAAAATATATCATTGGTAGCTGAGAGGTCTTACTGAGATTAAATGGGGAGGAGATACAAAATTATAAAGCAATAACTTGATGTTGTCTAATGCTATTTAAAATCTTATTAATATTATCCAATAGTAGCCACAAAAATGGAATTTGAATAGTAATTTATTCCTGAAAATAGTTCCTTATCTTGGTAAATACATTAAAGGTGCATGTACATCTCAATATTTCATTACGTCACATTTTTTTCAAATTTTCAACCAAAACTACATAATTTGTTTTTCTTTCATTTTGAGTGCTTTTAGAATGCTTACGTACAAGTAAATATTTTTGGATGAAAAATGTTGCATATAATAAATATTATGGGCTAATGCCAGGAGGGGCAAATGGCAAAAATCCCTTTGAGAGTACCTTAAGTGGTAATGATAGTACAATAAACCATGGAGCCCTTGTACTCTTTCATTTAAAGCTTGCTGATACAAGAGTTTTCCTCTAACCTTGCTTTACTTCCTAGAAGTTCAACCAAATCAGAATTTCCTACCCAGATATCCTTTTTTACTTCCTCAGTAACATGTCCCTTAAAGGAATCTAGCAGAAGCATTGATGGCATGTTGAGGAGAGCCCCTGGTCTTCTCTCTGACTAAGTCTTCTATCATTCACCATTTCTCTTGAACCTGTACATGAATCCCAGGAGGAAACTTGTCTTTTGGCTGAGGTCTTCCTCTTAAAGGTCAAAATAGATTGGTGCGTGGTCAGTGTTATCAATTTGCCCCAACAGGTATAAGTGAATAATGAAATGCTGGAAACTTAGTATCTTCTCTTCATAGAATTGGTGTAAATACTGGGCTTTCGTTGTTCGTCTTCACAAGGAAAACCCATTCCTCTTTATCATCCTCCATAACCACCCAGAACTCGCTTGAAAATCTGCCCTTGAAATCCCCATTTCTCTCTGTAGCTTCCTCAGATCATATGGTGTGTCACAGCTAAACCATTCCTTCAATTTTCGTGTACAAATCTGACAACACGCACTTCCAATTCCGTGTGTCTACAGGTAGTTGGGCACCGAAATGTGTAGTGAGATGCACAGGTTTTGAGAAGTAGAGGAAGCTGTGTTCGCCTAAGTCTGACACTTTTTCTGTCCACACCGTATTTTTAAGCCGCTGAATGGTTTCCATTGGCTCCGGCATATTTTGCTACAGCAATTTTAAAATTTTTGTTGCAACTCCTACACTGATGGGTCTTTAATTGCCATATCGTAGACCCCATTCTCTCTACTGGATTCGTAGAAAATAGTATTATAATATAATTCATATAAATAATTGAAATTGAGTGATTATATTCACTAAAAACTTGAAACCATTGAAACCTGATGACCATTGACAATAAAATAGATTAAGACATACAAAAGTGATAATTTTGTATTTATAACTATCGGAATACCTTATTAAGTGCCTCGTGGTATAAGTATTACATAAACATCAACACCACTACAAGAAAATAATCCATGGGAATGCATAAAAGCTTATAATTTGGTAAAACAAAATTGGGGTCAAATGACCCCTTGCCATCCTTCAAGGTAGAGTGAAACTCCAGTTCTCCTAGTGTTAAGGTATAAGCCCCTAAGTATGAATATTGATTGATATAATAAAGCTTTTTCATAATTATGCAGGGAGAGAGGTAAATTATACAGGTGTCACTATATAACCAAAGAGAAAAGGCTCAAGTATCTAAAGGGAATAAATTCTCAAAATCACCACTTCTACAACTCCCACAACATTCATCTTCACTTTTAGAACAGCATATATGATAAATAATTTAAGCAAGACTTTTACAAGAGAATTTTAGTAATAATCAGAATTTGAATTCAATATTTTTCTGATCGATTGTATTTTACAATGTCTATGATTTGAAGTGACCTACAAAATAGTGACAACAAGAATATCAGAATTTCCACAGAAAAAAATCCACCTTGACTGGGACTCAAATCCAGAACTCCCTGATTTCTGGCCAGGTATTCTACCAATTGAACTACAAAGGATTCCTTGCTGGTAACAGAACTGGCAGAGTAAGTGGTTGAAAATCAGGGGGTTCCAGGTCCCAGTCAAGGTAGTTTTTTATTCTGTGGAAATTCTGCTATTGTGTATTTTCAGCTAGTGACTTCACTAAGGTATTTGTGGCTAGTTTGCAATCCTTGAATTGGGACAACTACAATACTACTTCATGGTCATAGGGTGTATGTAGTTTTCAACATTAAATTCTGAATAACTAATTAGATAGTTTTCTCACTACTGTTGCTCAAATATAAAATCCAATGCAATAAAAAATCAAAAACTTCTTTAATTGATGATAGTAATTGGTATTCTACTTTTCTTTTCAAATGGAAACAGATTCAAGAATGTATTGCTTGATGAGTATGTGATAAGGAAAGTGAACTTTACATTAGAAGTAACAAGATAGAGGTAGTTATTGCATCCGTAAATCTTGATCCAGGTAAATATAATCCTCATAGATGATAGGAAGTTGATATTTCTACAATAAATTTACCTGTTTTTGGTAATTCTATTGTTGCTGTTTTTATATATACCTATATTAAAAATATAGGATTAGAAAAGGAATGAAATTCAGAATTGAGTATCTGAAACTAGGGATCCGAAACTGGGTAAAGATCCGAAACCCAGGCAAGGATCCGGATCCTGATCCGACAAAAAACCTGGATCCGTCCATCACTTTTAATAATAAGCAATAAAATAACAAGTGTTTAATATAAACAGTAGAATGAGAATTAAAAAAATATGAGTAGGTATTTTCGCAACTCAAACCATATTGACTATATATATATGAATATATATATCTATATGAAGGAAAAAGTAAAGAAATATTGATAGACTAACATTGAAAAAATTATTGTTTTTTCGGTCAGCAAAAAGCCCTTGTACATTCTGTCGACCAGAAGACAGGGCTGGAGAGGTAGACTGCCCTCCTGCAGATACTACAGGGTATGAGGAAGCAGTTGAACCAAAGTGGCTGTCATATCCAAATGGGGGATTTGCAGGGCCAAGTAAAAGGTGGCGGCAATGATTCACGTCACGATGCTTCTTGGATCTAAAGTAGAAGTGTGTGATACGATACACTGACTTGTAGTGCTGAGGGAACCGATGTACACATTCTTCCAAGGCAGAGAGACATCGCTGAATCAGATCAAAGTGATCTCCCATCTCATAGCCCATCTCTTTCCCACCTGAAAACAGTGATGATAGGAATTATGATAATTAATGAGCAAGAAACAGATTTGTAGCTTCAGTAGATATCACTTTATACAAGGTGCAGTGGAATTAATTAAGAATGATTACCAAGTTCAATGGAAAAAATATTGGACTAACAATTATGTTCAATGCAAATGATCAAGGGACTATCTCCTTTGCGTTACCTTGCAATATTTTTTTCTTATATTGACAGAAAGTTGGACAGGCTAGAATTATAATTAATAGGTACACACAAGCAAATGATGGGCTGTTATTTGGGATAAAATTTTTCTCATTATCTTATTTTAAGAGTAAGTAAGGAACTTTTAAAAGTGCATAATTAAGTATACTCGGGGCATTTGGTAAGAGGCTACATCTTTGATTTTCAAAACTGCCATAAGGAAGGCATGTGACCACTTCTGCTATCACAAAAAAATGTGTAGTTTGCTGTATGAAGGCCTGTTAATAATAACTCTGAAGTGTCACAAAGATACTGTAGTTTATTTAACTACAGAGGAAAATTCCACATTATATTTCTCTTCCAAATGACTCCACAAGATGACACACTTATCGATTATCACAGACAATAGCATGATAGTAATTTAAATGAAGCCTACAGTGGCATTAACATTAGAGGGAAGAAAAATGAAATTGGTTAAAAGAAACAAGAATGTTAACAGAATTAAAAAGATAATGTGTCACCACTCCATCCACTTCCATCAACTTGCAAAGATATGCCAAGATTCAATTCTAAAACCAAAACTTTGCGTATTACATTTACAAATAAAAAAATAATTTTTATGTTCTCGATTAATAGTGACTTAATTACACAATTGCATTTGGTATTTAAGGTAATTATAAACCTCTCACCATGGTTCTGATGGCTTGATTTCTTCTTCCCATCTTGTTTGGGTGCATCACCTTGGTTTGATGAAATATTTGCACTATTTTTTTCACCAGGATTCTTCTTACTCTCCACTGCTGTTATCAGCGATGCCTTCTTCTTGGAGGTGGTCACCTTGCTTGATTCAGTATTGCTCGACTGGTCCTCCTCAGATTCACTTTCACTCGAGGAACTACTGGATTCATTTGATGCAGAGGATGATGGTGAAGACGAAGATGATGATGAAGAGGATGATGATGATGAGGAGGAGGAGGAATCTGAAGATGCAGATGAAATGGGAACACTGCCGACATTGTTGCCAACTTCCACTGCACCAGCTGCCTCCGTGGCCTCTTCTTCCTCTTCCTCCTCATCTTCATCATTATCATTTCCATCCTCTCCACCAGTGCCCAAGTCCTCAGATGCCGCACTCTCCTGTGAATTTCGTCGCGTCAAGTCAGTTTTTGCTTCTCCAAGAGGATCACTTTCTTCCTCCTTGGGCTTCTTCTCAAGATTGCTTTCAGTCACTTTGGGCTTACACCCCTTATCCTCGCTTTTAGGCAAAGTGTCAGCAGTGACACCTCCAGGGTCACTTGAGCATTTTTTCAATTCAACTGGCTTTGAAGAAACTTCCTTGTCCATTTCTACAACCTTCCCAACAATACAATCAATCACATCAATGACATCCTGCATTAGTGCTGCATCCTGTAAAGAATAAAATTAAAGAACTAAATATAGTTCCACATATTTTTAAAAGGTATTTCCTTCAATTATAGGACGACAAGACTCCTAAAATACTGTTAGATCCTTCTCAGTCAACCAGAAAATTCCCATAAGAGCTATTTAGTCTCTCACATTCTAAGTAAAAAGAGATGTAAGCATATAAACGAATCATTTAAACTACCAGACAGCACATTCGATCACAGAAAATATTCTTTGCAACTGAGAAATTATGCATGAAACAGGAAATATAAAGGAATAATAACTTACAGCAGAGGGAATACTGGAATTTTTATTTCCATCTGAGGGGACATTTTCCATTTCACTGGCAACATCACTGGCAGGCCGTTTCCTACTTGGTTTTTCTACTTTTTCAGCTTCCGTCTCTTCAGTTGTCACAACCTCAATTTTGCTGCAGCAAATAAAGTGCACTTACTATTACAATAAAATAATGATATAAATTATAGTTCATAATTCTAAGCAAGTGCTAATTATGAACATTATTCATCATATCAGCTACCTCTCCTTCACCCACATCCTAGCAAGAAGGATGGAGGTGGAGGAAAGTTTTACATAGTATGCGCAGCAAGCTGATCAAATGTTGCTAACAATGATGCATGGAATTCAAGGGGTCATACAACAATAGTGGCATTAGAATGACCAACTTGTGAAGCTGCAAACCTCTGTTGAACCGATTGAATTTTAGTGTCTAGGGTTGATTGCTAGTTGCTTTCTGATTTCATTACGCATAAGATTTTGTCGCACAGTGGAAACTTCAGTATCATAGTCTGATTTTTATTCTTTTCATTTAATGATGGAATCACTAGTTAGCTTGAAGAGAAAAAGATAAACTCTCTCCCCTCAACAAAAAGTGCTTTTAATGGAAAAATTAGATCATGGTCTGTTTTGCAACTTTGTCAAGAGTATGCTGTAGGAAAGTTAACCACCTATAATATCAAGGATCAGAGAAAAAAATTCTGCAGTTTGCTACAGAATCTGATTTGATGGCTGAAATTTATAAAAGGAGAAAATTTATAAATATGAGTGGGCATAGCAGCAATTAGCTGTACAAGGTGGTGTACAAGTGGTTCCATCAGAGCCAAAATGAAGGTATCCCAAATGCACTCTTGACAATTGAATGTTGAGATGGCACCCCCAGCTTGCAGCCGCAATGCGGTCTGTGGTGAAAGTAGGGAGATTACAGCATAAAATCACATGTATGAAAATGTAGCTCTTACACCCTCGACCCAAAGGACTAGGTCAATTTTAATAGTAAAAAAGTTAAAAATTAAGATTATGGCTTTGGGGATATTTTATTCTTCATTTTTAGTAAAAAAAGTTTGTTTTATGGGAATATTGGGAAAGAGAAGCATGCGAGAGATTGATGTTGTTGTCAGATTATACAACAAAGGGCTATTTTTTTCTATTTTCAGGTGGCATTTGTATTATTCTATTTTCTTCACTTTATATTATATATTTTTATGTTAAATAAATTGCATGATAAAGTAAATGTTTATTTTCAAATCAATTACCACTTCATTCACCCCACCTTACATGATGAATTACTACAGCTTTTTCAGCCATAATGCCTAAAAAACAGAAAGTGATCTGTGCACTGGAAATATCATAATTCCAGAACGCATCAGGTCCTGCCAATTCTGGATTATTGATCTTCTATTGTATTTTCAACTGATTACCCAGGTAGAAAAATCTGTGCTGGAACTGTACTGTAACTGTACTGTAACTGTGCTAAACTCAGTGTTTAGCACAGTTACAGTACACTCAACTGCACTGGACTGTGCTGTGGCAGCAATAACTAGGCGAGATCTGTACTGTAACAGTGCTGCATCACTGTGCTGGAAGTGTACTGTGGCACCAACTGCACTGTAACAGTGCTATGCAACAGGGTTGGAACTGTACTGTAGCTCTAACTGTACTGTAACTGAGCTCTGAAACATGACTGGAACTGTACTGTAGCTCTAACTGTACTGTAACTGAGCTCTGAAACATGACTGGAACTGCACTGTAGCTCAAACTGTGCTGTAACAGAGCTGTGAATCAACCGTTTTCTGCTTTTGAAATTCGAAGTTCGTAGTTTAATGTTGAATGCTGGGAAACAACGGAACATCAATTGATGCATGTTTCACATTGAACGGCAGAAATGGCGTGAGACCGTCAAAGAATTGGCGATTATTGATTAATTATAGTAGTATAATTAGTCTTTTACTGTGATGGAAGGCATCGGTTGAATCGTCAATCAGTGATATTCACACCGATATTCTCGAAGCATCAATTGGTGAGGTAAGTTTAATTCATTCTCTTATTAATTAATGTGCTTGCGGAATAATGTTGACGACCACTCATTTCACACTGAAAATGTATTTCAAGCATTCGCGATGTGCTGCATTTGGTAGCCACACTTGTAAAAACAGTGCATGATATTAAGTTACTTTACTATCGTAATCGATTCTAGAGTTATTATTTAATTAGTCAACTGCTTAAGTTTGCAACATTTATTCTTTACATGAATGTTATTTTGATCTACTTATAAACATAACTTTTATGCTTTGCAGTGCGAAAGAAAACAACATTGTGCAGTGAAGTCAGTGATACTACAAAAATAAAGTATTGTAATCGTACTAAAGAGGATATTTAGGGATGAACCTGTACCTATCACTTCTTGGTGGGAGTGAAGTAGAAATAATTACTAATTGGAAATCTAGGATATCATTATGGGTAAGTTGTTATTCCTCAAATCTTAGTAGTTTTGGACTTGTCCTAATTTTATGATTCATGATTCTTACAATACTAAGTAAAGTCTTAAGATTACTTATGAAATGCAATGTTTTTGTGGATTCCTGGACTTTATAACTTGTATCTAAGTAATACACATTACTATTAAGGTACCTAATATAACCCAGGCAAAAGCATGGCAAAAGTCTATAATTGCCATAAATGCTTATACCCCAAGATAAAAAGAATTAATAGGTTTTACCTAAGTGCTTTCTATATTATGGTAATCAGATACTTTTTCTATTCCTACAGATGTTCTTGGGCATTATCAGTGGGAAGGCATGCCTTTTAAAGACTTGGAAAATATAAAATGGAGCAGCAGTTCCATATGTGGGCAAGAAAAGGACTTTCAATGGAATGTGCGATTGTAAATTGATGTATATTATATTTTCGTAATTGCTCTTTTTTTGAAGTATTTTAGTGGCAAATAAAATGTTATCTTTAACATCAAAGAGGTAGTATTCATTTCACCATCAGTATAATGTTTTTGAAGTATTTATTGACCTAAAATTGACATAAGCAATTCTATTGAAATGGCCTAATTTTAAGTGTTTTAATTTCAAGTTGAGATTTATATTGATCCTCCCTTGAATAATTGCCCCTTTATTCCAGTTAGTCGATTTTTGTGCCTGCGTGGAATCCACCAACTTGTTCTCGCTGGGTCCAGATCAAACCTGATCAGGTAAAGCCAGATCAGGAAATGAGCTGATTTAATTCAGCTCATTTCCTGATCTGGCATTTCCAGATCAGACCTGATCTGAAATTTCCATAAGGGATATTTAATATTGTGGTATGGGTGTGCTGTTTCCAAAGCACTCTGGCTATAGTGTGAAAGATGCATTGGGGACTAATCAAGAAAAGAATTTGAAGGGGAGGGCCTGGCTGACTTCAAATTGTGTAATTTTAAGACCCCTTGGAACAAATGTAGAAAATTCTAGCCAAAGCAGGCGACGGTGGGCCAATCCCTGGATCTACACTTAAATGCACTCTAACTGAGCTGTGGTGAATGCACTGTGACTGTACTGTAGCATGTCCACTGCAACTGTACTGTGGTATGTCCACTGTGACTGTACTGTGGCATGTCCACTGCAACTGTACTGTGGAATGTCCACTGCGACTGTACTGTGGAAAATCTACTGTGACTGTACTGTGGGAACTGTACTGGATTTGAAACATTCCAGTACAGTTCATAGCACAGTTACAGTCCACCTACCTAGCACACTTACAGTACAGTTACAGTACAGTTCCAGCCCAGATTTTTCTACCTGGGTACTTTACATTTAAAAAAACGCTCATGGACACAGACAGTAGGACTGGCAAACTTGTTTAGAAATTAACAGCCAAGTGTTGAATGTGTTTCATTGAATGCAAATATTAACTAGAGGAAACAAATTATTCAGTAATGAAAATTATTCTCATGAAACACTTTAAATATCAGTAGATTACCAGCCTTTAGAAGGAAAACCCATCTGGAGCACTGAAGAGTTTCAACAATAAATATAAAAGCAGTAAAGCATAAGACTTTTTAACATATCAAAAAACATTTGCTTCACACTCCGAGACTGTAGATTTCACCATCATATCGAAGGTTTCCATATCAGGAGTGCTTCACTGTTCTACCACGGTATGAGTGATTGCCTGTGGTAGACTATATTAATCAGAGTACCAATTTGTAGCAGTGGTATTGCCAATAATTTGCTTTGAGAAGCTCACAGTCTACTGCTAATCACCATGGAATTATGAATTAAGTTTCACATAATAAGGGTCAACTGAAGTTTAGAAAAATTAACAAAAATTGAAACCTTTGCAAGCACCAAGTTTGCACAATGATGAAATACAAAACAGTAAACAATGAAGGTCATTCAACAATAATACTTCAATTCAGTCAATCTATTAGTTCTTGGGGTATGGGTGAGAAATACCAGCAGCCTGATCCATCGGCCCAAGGTACCGTATTTACTCGTGTAAGCCACGCATCTTTTTTTCGAAACGCCTGTAAAAAACTGGGGGTGTGAAGCTTACACGAATCCTCAAGATTTTCGTGTAAGCCGCGCACCCCTATTTTTCCTCAAATTCCTGTTCTTTTTTTCTCCTCAGTTTTGCATTTTGTGAACATATCGATGTTAATTGGTAAGTATGATCTGGGAGTAAATCGTACATTGTAAAATATTCTGAAATTTTGAGGTAATTAGTAATAAAAATCTGCATTTTTCAAAGTCCATAAAACGGTACTTGAAGAAAGGCTAGATCAGAAACACCACTTGACAAAGCAATATATTTATCATGTATAGATCGTATGTAGGACAACACATTGCAGCATTGATATGTATTTAAATCTACATTGTATCCTGTAAGCTGCCGCAAGGGGGGCGGCATCTTTATGTCTTTTCAAAATTGTAATCGGAGTTTGTTTCGGTATCACGTATCGGTAGCAATATTTTTACGCAATAGATAGCTCATTTTGCATACACATTAAAGCTACATTTCAAAGACACGACAAAGAATTTGTTACATAGCGGCAAGAGCCGTATGCTCAGAGATTGTACCTTCTTACTATCCGTGCTATCCGCTCTGTGCGTGAGAGTAGTACCTATATGAGTTCGAATCGATCATTTGCTGTGAGTACAAAACTACATATTATAAGTAAGGCTGAAAAAATAGGTAATCGAGCTGCAGGAAGGAAATATGGTGTATCTGAATCGTGCATCAGAGACTGGAGAAAGATGAAAGAGAAACTGCAATTGGCAAAAAAATGTAGAAGAGCATTTAGGGGTAGCAGTGCAAAATACCCAGAAATAGAAAAGCAACTGGCTTCGTACATCCGTGATCGACGACAGTATTCGTATGCAGTCTCATCAGAAATGTGCCAGGTGAAAGCACGGGAAATAGCGAGAGAATTGGGTGTTGCCCCGGCAGATTATAAGGCAAGCAGAGGATGGCTGCAACGTTTTTTTTTTATCAGAAAAGGACTATCAATTAGGAGAAGAACAACGATTTCCCAGCACTTGCCTGATGCATTTGAAGATAAGCTGGAGAGCTTTCAGAGATATATCATTCAGCTGAGGAAAAACAATGCTACTTATTGGGACAAATTGGAAATGCAGACCAAACCCCAGTTGAGCCTGCCATCAGAAACAACTGTGAATGAAATTGGCCAGAAGTCTGTGCTAGTACGAAGTGGTGGTTATGAAAAACAGCGTTGCATGGTTATGTTGACAATAATGGCAGATGGGAAAAAGCTCCCAGCTTACGTTATTTTCAAATGAAAAACTCTACCCAAGAAAGTGATATTTCCTGCCGGTATAATAGTAAGGGTGCAAGAAAAAGGTTGGGTGGATGGTAATATGGTCTTAGACTGGATAAAATGTGTATGGGAATCCCATCCTGGTGCCATACTATGGCTGCAGAGCATGTTAGTGCTCGACAGTTTTCATTGGCATCTTAAAGAACCGGTCAAACAAAGGCTGCAAGAGGGAAATACTGACCAGGTGACAATTCCAGGGGGCATACGTCTATGTTGCAGCCATTGGATGTTTGCTTAAATAGACCATTCAAAGCAAACATGAAGAGACTATACACAGAGTGGATGGCAAGCGCTATACATGAAGAAACTCCCACGGGAAAAATAAAAAAACACAAGTTGATGCAGATTTTTCAATGGATTTTGGCATCATGGAAGATGATTCCAGAGGATTTGGTCGCAAAAAGCTTTAAGAAATGTTGCGTTTCAAATGACATGGATGGCAACGAAGACAGTGTGGTGTGGGACAGTGAAAGTGAGGAAGTGAGTTTCTCAGAGGAGCATAGTAGCAGTGACGAAACTAAAAATGAGAACTGTTATGATATGAATATTCATTAGTGATTTATGATTCTATTTCCGCAAATGTTTTTACATATTTAGTTTTATAAGAATTATATTTGTTATTACATTGAGTTTAGTTTTTTCCGTGTGTTCCCAAGACTTTCCGGTGCTGTTAATTGTCCCAGTCCACAGCTACTACGCAGAGAGCAGATAAGACCACCCCAATCAGGTACGGATGGCATTCTGCTTTTATTTGTTGATATGCCAATGGATTTCCATATTAGAAGAGTAATCACGGTTGAAATTATATATATTTCTGCAGTTATTTCAGTTGGATGTTATTTTGAACAGATGCCATTTTTATAACTGGATGATGTGATTGTATGTAACTGTGAGATGCTACGAGAAAAAGATACACAGTAAAAGAGGCCGTGCATCGATGCACAATGAGATGACAATCGTGACGATATTAACATGTAATTAAATCAATTAATGAGAAAGACATACACGTAATTTAGGCACAGAATTTCTATTAACCTTCCGGCGGGCGCGTACGTGTACGGAGTACACGGCGGTCGGTTTTTGGTGGGGAAAACCCTTTTACCGTTAGCGGACCAACCCGGGACCCCACACTATTCCTTCATTTTATGACTACCCTTCATGGTGTGTGGGCATTTTATTTTAAGTAGCAGTTTCTAGTGCACCAGAGAACGAAACGTGTCGAGCAGACCGCACAAAGTGCGGTGAACTCAGAAGAAATCAACGTCTGTGAGTATATTTTTCCCGCTTTCCATCCTGTTGCATTTTCTATCAATTTTACTAATATTTTACTTAAAATTATGCTAACATTTGATATTTCTTTTTATTTTTCGGCAGTAGAACTAAAAAGGAAGCCGGTAGGGAGACTTTGACATCGTGTACGCTGACGTCTATGCTGGAAATGGAAATTCCATCCACGTCAGTATATTTTGTTAACTTTTATTTCATTAATCGGGTAAAATTTACTTCTAATATAATAAACATGAAATGATTCTGCATACATGCTTTTGATAATCGTAAAATTTTTGCATAATCCTCCATACAGAAGCCGTTGCACGATCGATTCGAAGTTACTTCTGGACTTCAAAGAAGGGGAAATGGACGAAAATGCCATGGACGATGACGGCTCTGAAGGTGAAGCAGAGGAAATTGAGCGGGACGATTTGGAGAGCGATTCGGAAGAAGAGGTTTCCGAAGGCGAAGATCCTGAGGCTGCATCCGCTCCGATCGTGGAGGATTTCTTCATTGGCAAAGGGGCAAAAATTTTGTCGCCACAACGACGGACTCGTGCACGCAAGGATAAAACCGAAACATCTAAGGTAATGGTTTCCAGTATGGATGAAAAGTACAAGTGGAAAAAAACACCATATACAACGAAGACAAAAACGAAGGAAAAAAACATAGTGAAAATTATGTCAGGCCTGAAATCTTGTGCAAAAGACATCACCGATGAAGTGAGTGCATTTCAGAAAATGATTGATGGTGACATGATTGAGGAAATTGTGAAGTACACAAATGCTTTTATAGAGCGTAAATGTGCTGATGTTGCGTATTCTAGAGAGAGAGATGCTAGAATTACTTCAAAAACAGAAATTCTTGCTTTGTTTGGGACTTTATTTCTGATTGGCATAAAACATGGTCATCATACGAACGTCTTGGAGTTATGGAATCCAGATGGTAGAGGTATTGTGGCACTTAGAGCAGTCATGAGCTATAAGAGATTTTTGTTTCTGCTACGATGCCTCCGTTTTGATGATTCTGCGACCAGAGCAGATAGAAGAAAGACGGATAAACTTGCGGCTATTCGTTCGATTTTAGATCGATTTGTAGGGAATTGCGTGAAAAATTACACAATGAGCGAGTACATTGCGATTGATGAGATGTTACACCCGTTTAGAGGTAGATGTAGTTTTGTGCAGTATATCCCAAGTAAGCCTGCAAGATATGGACTGAAAGTGTTTGCTTGTTGTGACGCTAAATCTTTTTACACTGGAAATATAGAAGTCTATTGTGGGCAACAGATGGTTGGCAAATACAAAGTATCCAATTCCCCAACCGACATAGTCAAGCGTCTCGTCGAGCCATTCCAAAATACTAACCGAAATCTAACAACAGATAATTGGTACACTGACTATGCACTCACTCAGTATTTACTGTCTAAAAAAATAACACTCATTGGCACCATTCGAAAAAACAAACGTGAAATTCCTTGTGAATTTTTGCCAAATAAAGCTAGGAAGGTCAATTCATCTTTGTTTGGATTCCAAATGAACACGACGCTTGTGTCATTCGTACCACGAGCAAACAAAGCCGTGATATTACTGTCCACAATGCATGATTCTCCAGACATCAATGAGGCTTCCAACAAACCACAAATTATATTGGATTATAATACCATCAAAGGTGAAGTGGACACGGTTGATAAAATGTGCGCCGCATATTCTGTATCGCGAATAACAAAAAGGTGGCCCCTTGCATTATGTTTTGTTTTTTTGAATATAGCAGGAATAAACTGTCAAATTCTGTATTTCAGTAAACACAGTGATAAAGACCAATATCGGAGAAGAATATTTCTGAAGAACTTAGCAATGGGTCTTATGAGGGGACATTTAGTGAGCAGGTCAACCATCTTCACTTTGCCGACAGATTTATACGCGTATTTGAAGCGCTACCGCCCGCAAGAAGAAGAAAAGGTTACTTTGAGCGGTGTGAAACGGGGTAGATGTAAACTGTGTGCTAACAGTACAACAACGCTAAAATGTGGCAGGTGCAACAGATTTATTTGCAAAAAGCACTCTCAAGCCACCGTAACTTGCCTCCCGTGCCACGAGGACGCCGAGCAGCACGACTCTTCGGCAAGCTAGCCAGTCCTATGTGTAAAAAATATTATCGAATGTAATAAAATTGTGCATGAATTTGTTTATAAATAAATGATATTGATATTCAAGAATTAACATATTTATTATTTAACAAAATACCGTATTTTTTAAAACTTTAAGTCGTCGTGTACTGCGTACACGACGCGCCCGCTCGTGTGACGGAAAATAGCGCGCCTGCCGGAAGGTTAAAGAGTGAGTATTCATGTTATTACAAAATGATGCAGAGTCAAGGGCAAAAAAAAATTTTTTGATTGAAATAATTATTTTCCTCACGAGCCTGCCTGAAAATGTGGGTGCACGGAATATACGAGGCCGTGGCTAACACGAGTAAATATGGTATTTTGTTCTAACACAAAAAAATATGCTATATTTTAATTAAGTGAAAACAAGATATTGATTTTTTTACATATGATATACCATTAGAGAGAATAAATAGAAAAGTTTCACTTCTGAGTATTAATATTGCATAAATTTATGACTGAAAATCTAAATTTATTTCCATCAAAAAAGTCCTGTTATTTTTCACACATACCAGGTTATTATCACTGACACTTAAAGGGTTACTCTGAATTACTCACATATCATCATTATCTTCAGTTGTTGGCTGAGCACTTCCAGATGAAGCCTTTGTTTTGAATGTAGCAAAGGGACTCTGCAGAGCATTAGATATGTGCTTCTCAAATACACTTCTCAAGTCATTGGGCAATGGTTTATCTTCATGCTGTTCGAGCCACTTAAGTATACTGGCATGAATACGATAGTGGACCTTTGAAATAAAAATATTCTAATTTAATACGCAATGACACTAACTGAGTGACAACAAATATAGTTAGGGTAAGCCAATGTTAATACCAAAAACATTTGTTACGTCCTGATGTTTACTGATAGTTATTAATACATAAATTATTTCACAGGCAGATTTGAAATTCATAAATGCTTTCTCTGACTAGTATGATGCAAATACCATCAGTACATCAGACAAACTGAGACAGTAATGCTAGTGCAAATAGCAAAACACAGATATCTACAGCTCTACAAATATAACTCCTAGATCATACCAGGTATTATGTCTACAGATTACACACCTCCAGAGATTCCATGGAATAATCAGGAGGATTGTTGTAGCTTATTTTCCGTGGATAATTGGCATTGCAGAGATACAAAAATTCAGCAGCCTGCACAAAAAGATCACAAGTTAAATTAATGAATCGTCAAAAGAATCTTCTCTAGCACATCTCTATTTGCATAGGGTGGCTACAAAATTCGTAATTTCAAAATCAAGGCTTTTCCAAGTTAACCAGGAAAATATGTACAGTGGCAGCATATATAACACGCATGGCATATAAAAAGAACCCTGAAATAGCAAGGGACAGCTTACGGACCATTTATTACTCTAGGATTTGCATGTAAAATAAATCAGAAATTAAAAGAGCAACAAGTTGCTTTAACAGAAGTCATTCAATATTGCGAGTAATATAGAGCACACTGCTTGTGCACAAGCTTGTACTCATGACATCTATCATTTGCATTAAAACTAAAACATAAATTTTTCCGCTGAATGCTACACCCAATGGTCAAGTGTAACATATACAACATACCGGGTATTCTTATAAATACACAAGAATTTTGAGGGAGCCTGTGCACTTTTTGTGTATTTTTGTTATTCTCCTGCATCTTTCACCAGTTCAGTCTAAAAATCATCTTCATGGCTGGGAAAAATAACACATTGGATATAAAAGCAATGACTCATACAATTAATATTGATAGGGTAGGGTGGGCTATTATTATCAAAAAGTTCTTGCAGCTGGCACTAAAGGTCAGAAGATATTATCCCTAACCCTATGCTTATGCCTCAATGAAATTCAATTTGGAACTTACAACTGTTTATGAGTTGCCTCACTTGCAACAATTATGATTTCACATAATCAAAAGAATATGACAAAATTATTTTTGAGAATGACTATTATTTACTATTATGTGTACACTTCTTAATGTATATCATAGAGGACTCTATGATTTTGATTACAGTACTAATAGTAGGAGCATGATTCTGACAACTTTAAGTCAGCTATTTTCTGACGCAAATTTATAGCATTTGAAAGTTGCCTCTTTCATTTCTGCCTCTATCTTGGAGAGGGTTACCTCCTTGAAAGGAACTAAATCCTGCAGGGAAATATCCTAGTCATGCCATTACCTAGCATTATGGGAAATTGTAATAAACAGAACTTCTCTGAAACATTTACCATCTTTACAGCTTCCCTGGCTCAGATCCCTATCCCTTCCATCCCTATCCTTATACCTTTCTTCCCAGTCTGAAGTGTCTATTGGTGCGGAAACAGACTTGAAAACACCCATAATTACCATCTTTACACTCTTAGAGAGATAGTATGAAAGGGTTGACAGTTGTTCTCATTTCTTAAGTTTTTGCCATAAATAGTCCATTGCATCACTATATTAATTGCTGCCATGACATATTTGGAACTGAAGGCATTATGCTCGTGGCTAAGCTTAAAGCCACCGAGTGCATCCACCGGGTTGCGGATGGTAGGTCGACCTCCAGATTTAGAGGTTTACTGCGTGATAAGTGAGTTTACTCGTCGAATAAGCAGTCGTGGACAAAAAGCGATGGCATTCCGGGGGGGTATTGGTCTATCCCTGGGTAAGGTAGGCCTCTAAATAATACAGAACCTGTGAAGATGCCGTGACTTGGCAATGGGAGGCGGCCGCCAACAATTATGCTTCCTAGCACCTAGAGGAGAGGGCAGCAGCTCTTCTTCACGTGAGTGAAGGTGGAGACCAAAGTGGCCGGTATAGTGAAACTCATTTCACTGCAGGTGTGGTAACATTTGCTTTAATGGTTGTGGTACTGCGATGTGGAAGGCAAGGGGAAATCACCACATTATTATCCTGAGGAGTTGCAGCTGCTCCACTTTTTCTTTCCATCAAGACGTGATAGAATCCTTTTGAGTAAAATATTCCATAGGTAAAATAGTCTCCCATTCGGACCTCCGCGCAGGGACTACCGAAGAGAGTCCATCAGTCAAGTATATTAAACATTTTAGGGTAGAAACATGGAATGTGAGATCACTATGGGCCTGTGGAAAACTGGAAAACCTAAAGGTGGAAATGGGAAGAATGGACCTCGACATATTAGGAATCAGCAAAATGAAGTGGTCAGAAGGAGACTTCTGGAGCTGAAGCTACAGGATTATATACACAGGATCATTAAATGGTAATGCAGGGGTAATCATAATACTCAAGAAGAGAGCCGGAATGCATTTAAAGAGCTTCCTACAGTACAATGAGAGGATAATAATGGTGAAGATCGAGACTAAACCTGTAGATACCATAGTGGTGCAGGTTTACATGCCTACGTCAGACTATGAACATGAAGAAGTCAAAGATGTCTATGAAGATATCATGGAAATTATAAAACAGGTTAAGAGGTAAAGGAAACCTAATTATTTTAGGCAACTGGAACGCTGTCATCGGCGAAGGTGAAGATGGAAGAATAACTGGGAAATATGGATTGGGAAACTGAAACGAAAGAGGAGAAAGACTGCTGGCGTTCCGCACACAACATAAGATAGTAGTTGCCAACACATTGACACATTGTTTAAAAATCACAACCGAAGGAGATACACGTAGAAAATACCATGAGACAGAGGAAGATTTCAGATAGACTACATTTTAGTGAAGCAGAGATTTAGAAACAAGGTGAAGGACTGCAAAAGCTTCCCTGGGGCAGACATCGACAGTGACCATAACTGAGTGATGATGAAATGCCATCTAAAATTCAAGAAATTGAAGAAATCAGGGAAGAACACATGGCAAGTAGAAAAACTGAAGGAGGCTCAACAACAGCAGGAATTTCAGAAAGCAATAGGAAACAGCATAGGAGAGGACCTGACTGAGAAATCAGTACAAGAGCGCTGGGAAAACATTAAATGCGGACTACAGGGAGCCACAAAAGTAGTTCTTGGAAGAAGAAAAGTTGTCAAGAAGAAAACTTGGATCATGGAATAAGTCTTAGTGCTGATTGAAGAAAGTACAAGAATGCGAACATTGAAGATGGGCAACTTTGCTACATAAGAATAAGGAAGGAAGTAAGTCGCAAAGCCAGGAAAGCTAGAGAAATGCAGATGAAGAACCTATGCGAAGATGTAGAAAACAACCTTGCACTTGGAAAGGTGGAAGCTGCCAATAGGATAGTGAGGAACCACTTCAAGGAATGGAGAGCAAGATGCAATGCCATAAGGAAAAAGAATGGAGAACTTTGATTGAAAATTGGAAGAGTTATGCAAAAGAAACCATCTCAGAACGACAGTGATCGAAGAGGAAAGCGAAGTCGAAGAGTATGATATGGGAGCATCATCTATATTAAGATCGGAATTTAACACAGCAGTAAGAGATCTTCGCATGAATAAGGCTTCTGGGATTTATGATATTCCTGCACAACTAATTAAAATACAGGAGACAAGACATTAACCCATCTTTACAAAACCATCTGAAGCATGTACCTACTCAACAGGAGAAATACCTATGAACTTCAAGAAAAATATCATCATTCCTACTCCCAAAAAGAAGAGAGCAGAGAGATGTGATAATTTTAGGACTCTAAGCCTTGCAAAACATGCATCGAAAATATTGACAAGGATCATCTACAGAAGAAGAGAACAAAAAGCTGAGGAGGACTTGGATGAAGATCTATTTCGGTTCAGGAAAAGTAAGGGAACCAGAGAAGCGATATTGGCACTTAGGCTGTTCATAGAGAGAGAATGGAGAAGGAAAAACTGACATTCATTGAATTTGTGGATTTAGAGAAGGGTTTTGACAATGTGGATTGGAGTTCAATGCTTGGAATCCTGAAAGGAATTGGAGTGTCCTACAATGGCAAAAGAATCATCCATAGTTTGTATACAAACCAAGTAGCTGTGATAAAATCTCAACCCAGCTGTGAAGAAACAAGAATAAGGAAAGGAGTGAGACAAGGCTGTGCACTGTCTCCCTTAATTATACATTGAGAGAGCCATCAATGAAATCAAAGAGAAGTCTTCTGGGGTGAATATCCATGGAGAAAAAATTAGCATGCTGCGATTTGCTGATGACATAGTCCTCATGGCAGGGACTGAGAGAGATCTGAATATGATTCTAATAATTATGGAAAAGTAAATGGCCAGATATCAGCTGACGATCAATACGAAGAATACTGTGATATTGGTGTGCAGCAAGTGATAAGAGGCCAGAACCAATGTTAAACTACAAAAACTTGAAGAGTTCTGCTACCTAGAAAGCCGAGTAACCAATGATGGATGAAGCTAGAAAGAAATAATCAGTCGAATAGCCCAGGCAAAGAGGGCATTCTACCAAAAGAAGAACCTACTTACATCTGAAAATACAAGCATAGAAGTAAGGAAACAATTCATCAGGACGTACATCTGGAGCACATTTCTTTATCGCAGTGAGCCATGAACGATGACAGCAGCAGAAAAGAAAAGGGTGGAAGCATTCTAAATGTGGTGCTACAGAAGAATGATGAAGATAATTGGATCAACCGAGTGACATGAAGAAGTCTTAAGAAGAGAGGGTGAAAAGAGAAGTCTGCTGAAAACTCTAAGAAGAAGATGGGACAAC
Source organism: Platycnemis pennipes (assembly GCA_933228895.1). Classification (NCBI taxonomy): domain Eukaryota; kingdom Metazoa; phylum Arthropoda; class Insecta; order Odonata; family Platycnemididae; genus Platycnemis; species Platycnemis pennipes. Next base: position 104,596,412 of record OW121851.1, read on the forward strand.
TTAATCGGCCATATCTTAAGATGTGATGGCCTGATGAAGACAATCGTTGAAGGACAATTGGATTGGAAGAATGGCAAAGGAAGGTCTTGTATGAGATATATGGAACAAGTGATGAAGGATGTGAAAGGGAAGAAATATGTAAATACGAAGAAATTAGCCGATAGAAGAACTCAGTGGAGAGTTGCATCAAACCAATCTGAGGATTGAAGACTTATGATGATGATGAAGGCAATATGGTAGTGAGCAGTGTCCTGATTGTCAAAATGAACATTTTATATTTTGCCAGGCCCTCCGGCAGTGTACATTCTGGAATTCCAGTTCCAATCTCCCAATAGGCCCACTAATATCCATTCTCTTTCCATATTCATCCCACCCTCTCAACGTGAGCCAAATCCCATTCCTCCCAGGCATCTGGTTGAAATCTTTATGAAACTCTTCCTAAACAAAATTTCTGATCCATCATTCCTCCATCAATTAATCCTCCAAAAAATCTCACATACCATGAATCACTCACTCATCTCTCCACCAATCATGATATCATCATCACCAAAGTAGATAAGGGGTCCACCATCGTCTTACCTGACAAATATGATTATATCTCAAATGCCAGCTAAGTGATCCCTCCTCATATGCCCTCCTCCCAGAATATCCTAACCTATAGTTTCACAACAAAATATCATCCTTACTCCAAGAGTTTGTACTCATTGAAGGGCTATTTTCTTCTGAAACTCTATGATCACCATACCTTACAATAATGTTCAAGGTAAACCAAGGGATTTTCACTCCTCTTTTCAGCTATTTTTCCAAGCATGTAGTGATGAAGCCACCTCTCATCCTGTAGTCCATGCTCCACACCATACCGATACCAAATCTGTAAGAATAAAAACTTCAACAATCACTTTCATCTTCACAGATACATATAACCAATTCTAACATCAGCCAACAGAAAGAAATTGGCATGAACATGTTCCATCATTGAACTCGGAGACTTAATAAATAATCTGATAAAAGAAAACACTGATTTCCATTGAATTAGTCCAAGAAATTCCATAAGCAGAAGTAAATTTTTCTCTCCTCAAAAAACCAAATTCATAGAAATAAGTAGATCTAGATAAAAAATGTTCCAATTCATTATAACATTAATTTTATTTCTGCATAAAAAATGTAATATACAGAACACAGAATCTAATAGTAAGTTCAAATGACTACTCTAGTCAATTAACAATTTATTTACTCAAAAAATAAATAATAATATAAACATACACTTGCAAGGAGCTATGAAACCATCATTGAGAAGGTGGCCGAGAATTTACTTTCCTCAAATAACGAAGTTTGAAATTAATGCATCCCAAAATCATCAATCTCTGTCATGAGAACTAAATATTTTGAATAATTACATTCCCCATTGAATTTATTTACTCATAGTGGAATCTCAATCAATGGTTATTAGGATTACCTTACAACCACTGACACTTCCATAAACCTCAAATACTGTCAAGTCCGTTTATAACGAAGTTGAGAGGGCCGAATATTTACTTTGTAATAACCGAACTTCGTTATATGTGGACCAGTTTTTCCCAGCCCTATTTTGGAGGTCACAGCTGTAATGTTGCAGCTTGCATACTTGATGGTAGGGTTAATACAAATCTCAAAGTCAATTTTCGTCCCGTGACGCCCCAACGTATTGTTTATTTCAAAATTATTCACTGGGGAAGCGCACTTCAATGGTTTATTTAGTGCGTATTTCAAAGTCATTGTGATTTTGGTACCGCTTTCTTGAGCTTAAGTTTCTTTTAAGTGTTGCCAAGCTATTTTGAACAATTGCTAATCCTTAAGGTGCGCTGTGCACCACCAGCTATTTACCCTAAACCAAACATCCCTCGAGTACATTCGCATCATGGCCGCTCCGTCCCAAGCTTTTTTTCCGGCCCATTAACACTGTAAACAATGCCTGCACAGAGTCTCCCCTCCTTCCAGGCTCTGGTTGGATGACTGTAGCGCTAAGGGAATCTGGGTTCGTCACCGACCTTGACGTGATGCTCGACCCCTACCTTTCTCTACCCTCTCCCAAGCCCCTCCTCTATTGGAAGCCACCTGGGAAGTTAGGGCATGGGAAAGCGATTAGTGAAATGTGATACTTTTTTTTGCGGTCGTAACTGATAAGGGACTTCCAACAGGGAAGGATGATGATGCAGCAGTTCATCATCGCAGCAAAGTCTTGTGGGAAATGGGCTGAGAGCAGGCCGGTAAATTTAAAGATCTACGGTGAAAATTATGCTGACCTGTCCTCGAAAGTCCTTGAAACTACTTCCTTCTCAGGAATTTGGCACCATAATTCATCTTTCTTAGGCAGATTTCTGGTCATCTCATCATCCTAGATATCGGTTTCAACATCAGATTTCAACCGAGGTGTCATTTTTCCCTGTGAAATATTAGAGGCCTTAAAGGAGCCAGATGAACACCATCCCGGTCAAGGCGAATGATTTTTTATCAGATTTCAAGTCGCTGGAATAAGAAGAAGCTTTGTCTTCCGCAAGGTCAGTATCTTCAAATGGAAACCACCATGCCTCCAGCAGCTGGAAATTGTTGCTTGTGACATACTTCCCCATGATTCATTTATCATCTGAATTGCATCCTAGAGGCTGATGGTGGTGGATCTTTCCACACGAAAGTTTCCTAGAGTTCTATTGTCTAATCAACGTCTATATATAGACACGCTTCAGGTTAAGTGTTATACAGTGAGCACTGCAGTTTTCCATCAGCAGCAAAACTTGACGTTTTTGCCACAGCATATCATTGATGAGCAACTCGGAAAACAATTCCTTTGTCATCCACGCCTTTTTGTTGCTCCTATAGGCGACGGGCAAATGGCAAACAACTATAAGCACTGGGGCTTCTCAGATTTTCCTATCACGTGAAGTCGCCTTTTATCGCTTCCATTTAGATTAGTGCAACACAATAAAGTAATTCTGATCTTGCTGTGTTTACTTCCATGACAGGACTCACGCCGAATGTGTATTGTCTTGCTTGGGGTCCATTGGTAGAAGAGGGATGTTTCATCCACATTATAAACTTCACAAGTGGCATACTTCTGAATAATACTTCCCTTTTTGGTTGAGCCAATGATGGCAGGTCACATCATCTACTGAGTTACACTCCCAACCAATGAAGTGGTAAGTAATATTGTATCGTTTTTTGAAGTGATCCAACCACCCATTACCAGGGTGAAAGTTCTTGCCTAAAGCAATCACGAATCCGATCGCTTGTGCTTTTAATAGTACGCCACTAACCGGAAAATTTCGTGCATGGATGTCATCAATCCATTTGAATTCAGCATCCTCTACTTCACTGTGCTTCGATCCACGGATCTTTTTACGATCACTTCCAAAAGCAGTGCTTTCATTAGTCTTCTCGATCTTCTATCGATTGTTCAATATTGTTGATAAAATACTCAAAGATATATCTTACTTTCTTGCCACAGGTCTTGGACATTTTATCGTCGATGTTCTTGAATATACCCAACTTTGAATTTAAGCTTAAATTTTTTTTCTTTTTTCGTTCTCCATCACAACCGATACGAAGACAAGCATAATCTTAAATGACACCAACACAAGCTTACGCAGTCTTGATTGACACTACGGCTGACGACCAGACTGAAAGCAGCACCACAGGGAGGGCTAAAGGCAGAAAGTGAAGGTGACATACAGCCGAGACAGCACGAGTCCGATGGTAGGGCAAAATAGAAAATCAGAGGGGTGGAAAACCCTGACGCCTGCTCGTTTCGCTGCCAATCGCTTTCCCCTTGTAGTACCCAACATATGTACTCACCTTGTATCAGAATGTTTTCATATGGCTATGAATCACCAGAATTACCCTTCTCTTCCTTCCTTTCGCTTTTCCTTCCCATCTTCTTTCTTCACAAGCCTTTTTGTCAATCTCTAGCCATGGGCATTGTTGCCCTTTCCAACCTAGCAACCTTGACGCCTACCTCTCACTCAACCCTTCCGTCATCGGACAACCCTGACTCAATCGTAATCACGGAGTGGTGAAGGCTTTTGTGGTGTGCGTTCATGGGAATCAGAGTAAGGGGCGGGCGGGAATATTTATGGACGAAAATTATCAGATGTACACCTTCGTTTGAGTTTAGCTTGTAGATAACACAGAACATAAGTTAACAAAAATTGGGTGGTACTACAGAAAGAATTGGGTTACCCGTTGCGCAAAAAAACTTAGTTAAAATCGGAACAGCAATAAATAAAGGTTTGTTAAAAGTGTGATTTTTAGCATGGTAAAATGGCAATTTTTGACAGGGAATAGCCTTCATTTCGTTATAACCAGAACTTCGTTATAAACGGGTTTGATATAAGCGGGCTTGACTGTACTAAGTAACAGGCAGGATTGCTATCGTAGTACTAGCAAGTAGTGATGAACGATATATCGCAAACTGTTCCTCAAACTGGAATAGCCTTCACTTTGTTATAAACGGGTTTGATATAAGCGGGCTTAACTGTACTAAGTAACAGGCAGGATTGCTATCGAAGTACTAGCAAGTAGTGATGAACGATATATCGTTAACTGTGAATAAGTCACTGATATGTAAAAGATGAGGTCATAAACTGTGACTCCGTTTCAGCGAAACCTGTGAATTGTGATTAGAGGTTACTGCAATCTGGCATTGCCGCTGACAACTGCCGCATGTACCATTCAAAAGTTTATGACAATAATTGTTTACATTTATAGATGTTATTACTTGATTGAAGAGTCTTCCTAAGCTTTTGAAGATGTTTACTCAAATAAATATATATGGCTAAGAAATACAAAAATTCTTCTCCTAAAATGGTAAATTGAAATAATTAAAACACACTCACTGGTTTTCCTCCTAATTTCATTGTAAATGTTGGCAGTACAAAAAAACAGAATATAATCACAGACTAATCAGTGCTCACAGTGTGCTTTGGAACATTGATGTAATGACATGACCAGTCCCCTAATATGTGATTCATCATCATAAGTCAACAATCCTCAGATACGTTTGACGTAGCTCTCCACTGAGTTCATTTATTGGCTAATCCCTTCATATATACGTAATTCTTCTCTTTCACATCCTTCATCACTTGTTCCATATATCTTGCACGAGGCCTTCCTTTGCCATTCTTCCCTTCCACTTGTCCCTCGACGATTGCCTTCATCAGGCCATCGTGTCTTAGGATATGGCCGATTAAGTTGTCCCGTCTTCTTCTTAGGGTGTTCAGAAGACTTCTTTTTTCTCCCACTCTTCTTAGAACTTCATCATTACTTACTCGGTCGATCCATTTTATCTTCATCATTCTTCTGCAGCACCATATTTCGAATGCTTCCACCCTTTTCTTCTCTGCTGCTGTCATCATCCATGCCTCACTGACATAAAGAAACATGCTCCAGATATACGTTTTGATGAATTGCTTCCAAGCTTGTATTTCCAGCTGTAAGTAGATTCTTCTTTTAATAGAATGCCCTCTTTGCCTGGGCTATTCTACTGACTATTTCTTTCTTGCTTCATCCATCATTGGTTACTCTGCTTCCCAGGGAACAGAACTCTTTCATCTCTTCCAGTTTCTGTTTTCCTAGTATAACGTTGGTTTGGCCTCTTCTCTCTTGCTGCACACCAGTATCTTAGTCTTCTTTTTATTGATCTTCACCTTATATCTGGCCATTGTCCTTTCCATGGTTATCAGCATCGTATTCAGATCCCTCTCTGTCTCTCCTATGAGTGCTATGTCATCAGCAAATCTCAGCATGCTAATTTTTTCTCTATGGATATTCACCCCAGAAGACTTCTCTTTGATTTCATTGATGGCTCTCTCAATGTAAACATTAAAAATTACTGGAGACAGAGCACAGCCTTGTCTCACTCCTTTCCTTATTCTTGCTTCTTCCCAGCTGGGTCCAGATTTAATCACAGCTACTTGGTTTTTATACAAATTGTGGATAATTCTTCGATCACTGTAGGACACTCCAATTCCTTTCAGAAGTGCAAGCATTGAATTCCAATCCACATTGTCAAAAGCCTTCTCTAAGTCCACAAATGCAATGAATGTTGGTTTGTTCTTCTCCATTCTCTTCTCTATGAGCAGCCTAAGGGCCAATATTGCCTCTCTTGTACCCTTCTTTTTCTGAATCCACATTAATCTTCAACCAGGAACTCTTCTGCTTTTTGTTCTATTCTTCTTTAGATGATCCTTGTCAATATCTTCGATGCATGTGTTGTCAGGCTTATAGTTCTAAAATATTTGCATTTCTCCACTCTCTTCTTTTTGGGAATAGGAATGATAATATGTGGTTGCAATCACATTTTAAAACCACAGTTTTTTTAACGGAACAGTCACATTTAAGGTGGTGACAAGAAAGTCACCATTTATGCCATCACTGCTTGTAAGTACTAAGAAATTATATTCTATCAACAATCATTGCTTGAAATTAGCCTTATTGAACTGCTAATGTGTGCTTGACAATGGGGAACATGCACTATTTTTTTTATAACTCTTTGCATGTGAATTATATTAGCTAAATTACGCTTGGCAAAAATTTCGCTGAAGAATTAAGTTGCGTTACGAAGATATTACTCTTTGAAAATTGTACTTTTTCAGAAGCTCAAAAACACGACGTCACGGCACGGTATCACTGAGGGCATTGTTTATCTGTTTATGCGTGGAGGTAAGTTGTTAAATGAATGCTTGGTGATAACGTATGTATTTATCTCATTTGTTTATTGCAATAAACGACTGTATTTCGATTTTTTATTTGCGTAGTATGGATGGAAACGAGCAAATCGTCCATATAATTCCTGTTTTGTGCCCAAGAATTCCTACCACGTCTATGCAATCGCTGATTTTTTAAGAAGAACGCTGCCATAAGGGAGTCAACCAAAGAACATTGTCGATATGTGCTTTTTTAAGTATTTTTTCAGTCATTGTTTCTTTCGAGAAATGGCTAAAAACCTCAAACAATATATTCACTTCGTTTTATTTTAAATATAAATGTCTATCTCCATAGCAATATGGAACCTATACCGTGCAGTGACGTCAGAAGGCGTTTCAGGTCACTTGACTTTCGTCGATTTTCGGGAACATTTTAATATCATTTAATAATCTTTGTGGTTGGCATAGATAGGTTTGGCTTATACATTTGAATTGGTGAGAAAATTTCACATCAAGTACATTATTAATCTTCGAGAAACAAATTTCATGCATATTCCCCATTGCTGCAGTATTTGCAATGAAAATACATACTTATACCACATGCATACATTATTTAATAATCTTTATGGGTATTTTCTTGTGAAGTTAAAGAAAAACCTGAAGAAAGGTAAAAAAAATCTCATTATTTTAATTCTACTTGCAATGAATAATATTTACATCAGAATTCTCCACATAATAATGCCATTTCTCTTTGTAAAAAGAACAAAATATGAAACATTATGGATACTATGGAAAATTGAAACTTTGATTAAAAAGAATCTACCTACTTAAGAAGTCACTTAAGACCTGCATCCATTCTTTTAATAAAATGCCATTCAAACCTAATATACTTCGACAATAAAACTGAACTGCACAACCAAAATTATATTTACTAACCTGATTAGCAGTAGTGAAACATGTGTAAGCTTGATCCAGCATTTCTTCCTTTTCCTTTTCTAAGAAGTCAAACATTTCCAGGCTCAGACTGTGTGTTTCCTAATTTTAGGATAAACAGACAATAAGTACATCTATCATCAAAATTTTGCAGAGAACTATTTTATAAATTTGCCACTGTATTGAATTTTACTATTTGCATTCAGATAGTCCTTATAACGTGATAAGAGCTGAAAAACCTTGAATTATTAAGTTATCAAATATGCATTCCTTTCACGATAAAGTCATAAAATTTATACTAATGGTATCACATTAGCCTCCACTTTGATCCCAGAAGACAGCAACAATGTTAAAGTAACTTGATGGCATTTTCCAAAATGATTAGGAGTCACTCTTACAGGGGAGTATAGGAGAGAATCATAAAATACATAATATCTGGATTGAAAGTGATGCCACCTCCTCTCTTGTGACATACAGCAACCATATTATTCTGAGTATGGAATTATTAAGCAGAACATCCCACTGGTCCTTCTGATTAATATCCCAGACTTTGTATGAACAGAAATAATCCCTACATGATTCTTTATTAGCTTTCTTGTGACATTCTTGGATGGATTTCCCTTTCTGGTAAGCTATTATGATCAGTTATGCATGTCCTTTTCTCAAATAAACAGTAGGCTAGGTCTTATCTTTTGTAATAATTATCCATGAAAAAGAGTCCACTGCCCAATCAACCTTCCATTAATTTCCATGCAACAACATCAACCATCAGTATGAGAAAAGGAGGACGCAGGGTGAACAAGAGATCATAGAACTAAACAAGAAGGCTTGGAGAACTCATAAAACTTCAATAAATTTTTGTTCCTCACACTATTAGCAATAGAAGAGTTAAGAATTAGGTTCTGAGGGGCTACAATTATATCACACCACCTAACTGAAGTTAATTCTAAGCCCAATCTTAAGACAAACACAACAACAATTCTCGAGGTGGTATTCCAACCCAAGACTTGAATACATAACTGATCTGACTATGTACCACCACTGACTCACTCTTCTTCTCACACTTAATATAAATTCCCAATTGGTGTATTTATGTAAAAGATTGGTCAGTTGGTCTCATTTTAAGAAACAAACTATGCTTCCTGAAATCATGTCTCTTGGAAAAAAAATCTTTCAAACATGCATACGAGATTACTCCAAATGTAATAATGCAATTTGCTTAAAGTTAATGCACTAAGTGAAAAGAATCTTTTTCGATTGGTAATAAGTTAAACATGAATAGCAACATAATTTTCATTTAATATAAAACTTAACAAACACTAACAACTGGGGAAAACATTTGTATTTCGAAAATAAAACATGGAAAAGGCTGGAGTCAGCACTGGTGCATGCAGTGCAGTCTATGACATACGAATTGACATGAAAGAAGTATCAAGACAAGTGCAACTCAGAAATTACTTAAGAAAGGGAATTGGAGCATTGACAACAATTGTTATAAATCAGTATTGAAATTGTTAAGTAACTAACAAAAGCAATGAGCATTTCTCACAGCTACTTGTAACATCTACTAGAAACCACATTACAGACTGAGGACCACAACATGTAATCATCATGTTCATACCTGCTTCAACAACCTGGAGCAAAATGAATGAATCATGTATACAAATGATCCATACTCAATCCAAACAAGAGAATGAGTGTAATCTAATTCAACAGCTCGGCGGTAGCATCTATGGGCAGCAGCAGCATTTCGTAAAAATTCACTTTCACTCTTTAAGACTTCACACTGTTTAAGAGATTGAAGAGGAATATTAACCAAACAGTGAAGGAATCAACATAATTTTAAACAGAAAATAGCCCCAAAGAAAACACATAAATCACTTTCATTCAATCATACAAATTAAATGAACATTCATAAAACCTTAAGCCCATTTAAGGTATTATGGTGCAACTAATTACTTTAGGCCAAAACAAGTAATGAAGCATCTCCGGAAAAAATAATATAACTAACAATTTTTAGAAGAGGGAGTGAAAAACAAAATAAACAGGTAAATGTACATTAAAATTATCATTTACGCAAGAACCTTTTAAGGATGCTGGTTGACAAAAATACCAATACATAATAACAGATATGTGGTCATTTCTTCAATGTCTTTAAATATCAATATTGGAGACCTGACTGACCTCAGAACAAGAAAGTGAGAGATGAACACTATGAGAAATGGCATACCTGAGATAGAGATGAGGAGAGCTGTGAAAACAGACACAACTAAATTTTTAGCTCTCTGTGTTTAGCTATATCTAGTACTTGGAGTTGGGGATACAACTATAATGAAATAATTACCCAGAATCCACATTCACTTCATTCACATTACCTTATTGAGTCGTAACTCTAACAAAATTAACTAAGTTCATAAATATAAATTGTTCCCATATCATAATTACAGAAACTACAATCCAATACAGCCAAAGCTTAATTTACGATTTCTAAATACTCAAACATTCCCTTCATATTGATAGCAAAAGAGTAGTCTGCATTTTCATCAGAACACTGGTACACTGGTTGAATATAAACTAGTGATGGACAGATCCAGGTTTATTTTCGGATATGGAACCGGATCCTTGCCTTGGATTTGGATCTTTGTCTTGGTTTCAGATCCTTAATTTCAGATACTGGATTCTGAATTTCATTACTTTTCTAATCCTAGATTTTTAATATGTACATACAGAAAAACAGCAACATGAGTACTTTCACAAAAATAAGTTAATTTATTGTAGGAAAAATCAACTTCTTATCAACTGTGTGGATAATATTTTCCTGGATCAAGATTTACAGATGCAACAACTACATGTTATTAATCCATAATGAAGTTCACTTTCCTTATAACGTACTCATCAAACAATACATTCTGTAAACCTGTGTAACTATTCTTTAGAGCACAGTTAAAAGAAACATTATTAAGTTCATTCTCCTTAGTAAAGGAATTATTTTCCAAAATATGAGATCCTAGTGAAGCCGTACTGTATCACCCTCTATCCAGAAAGCTTAAATGTAAGTATAGAAATAAGACTTCTGAGAGTATCACATGCCAAAAATAATATAATAGAGAATATTCAATAATAAACAAACTAAAAAATCCAAATTAATTCAGTGCACAATGGGTGCTATTGTAAATCAAATTCTTGAATGTTTTCAAGTTCTTTTCGAAAAACACGAAAACATTTCTAATGTGTTCAATAGATTCCATTCATGAAATATCTAGGGATTCCATTTTTAAGACGCGAAAATTATTATAGAATATTTAAAGCTGCTAAACTAATAATTTTGCAATGCCTTATTAATAATAACCTTTAAAATGAAATTTGTGAAATTTATTCTCACAGGGAGGGGTTGTGTTACTCTAATCATGAAATGAGATGAGCCTTTTAACATTCTACTATAGTCGAGCACCCTTAATCCGGGAACCCCTAATCCAGGAGCACCCATTATCCGGCAATTTTGCCATGACCTACTACCTGGTACTTAGTGGAAAATGCCGAAACATTTTAACCGGAACATTGCTTCACAACCTGCTGAGATATTATTCTTATATTATTACCGAGATACCATTCTTAACATTAATTTTCCCATTTTGAGAATCAGAATTATTGAAACATATTAATTTCTGGTACTTCGTGTACACTGGAATTATTCTGGAACTTGAAGTAAACATATAAATTTGAAGTCATCGCTGAGACGGACTACGACTAATTTACAGATCGGCCACTTTCAATGGCGCGTGAATTTTTGATTAACCACTAGACGTAATTTGATAAAAATTATTTGTTATCTGCTTATGTTTCACCTAAAACATGTCTCATCTCTACAGTTGTGGCAACAGCACAAAACGTTAACCATCGCAGAAAAAGTGCAAGTTGTGAAAAAACTTGACGCCGTTGCATCAGTAAAGCATTTGACTGAAACATACTACGTGGGATCTTCAACAATATAGCACATTAAGAAGCTGAAAGAGAAAAATCGTCAACATTTTACTGTTAAAGTGACACAAAGAAGTAGATAACAGAGAGAAAAACTATGAAAGAAGATTTAACTGCTGATATAGATAGCCTGGTTTCGACTGCGTCGAAGTGAAGGGCTTAGTTAGTATTTCCAGCCAAAGCTAATGGAGCAGGATAAACAATTTCAGAAATAAACGTGATCAATCCAAAAGACGTGATGTGGGAAATTTCACGTGCAGGAAATAGAATTTCACCATCTAAAACACACGTGGTTTAAATTGTGGCCTGCTTTAAGGTTTGATATAGACAAAATAAGTGGGGATTTAAAAAATTTCATGTTTCTGAGGATAAAAATATGATGATGGAGTTTGCAAACATCATCCATAACCATGAATTAAAGGAAATGGAATTGGTAAATTAGACGAAAGGATAGTTAGTGGCCACGATATTCTCACCACACAACATATCATAGATGATGAAATCATTGAAATGGTAATTAATAACAATAAATACAAGTGGGGATGAAGATGATCAGCCTGAAATTGTTGAAGGAAGACTACTATTGATAATGGCATTTAAAGAATAATCCAGTCCAGATTGTAGTGATGGGTGTCCATACACACGACACCCACGCATTGAATTCGCGCTGAATCATATCGAGCTCGGTAGTAAATTATGTTATGCAAAGCACAGCATAAGAAATATCAAATTTTATACCCTTTTCCAATAACAATATGAAACTTTTACATGTGCAGCAATATACACAATGCTTAGATTTCGTTATTTTCACTCACTGCGCAACTTCGATAATTTTAAATAATAACTTTGTGTATTAAGAAACCATTTCTTTATGATTATTCTCAGTAACTCTTTTTAAAATAATGTTCAGTAAATGGCAAACTAATATATTTTGTTATAAATAATTGACTCCTTTCAATTCCGAATTTCAATTTCAATAATTGACTCCTTCAATCCCGGATGTCAGAAATAGACCAGTTGCCATGCATGACCCATAGTCTGGCAAAATCCCTAATCCGGCATCATTTCGGTCCCAACTGAGCCAGATTAAAGATGCTCAACTGTAGATGCAAAATTTTAAAAATATGTCTTGGGTTTTTTCTCCATGTGCCCCCCCCCCCCTTCCCCCCCTCCCCCCCCCCCCTTCCCCCAACCCCCCCACCCCCTGGTATAAATACTGGTTGTGTTCTGTCCAACTGCATTGTATGTGATGATGGCGTAACTGCCGAAACCGGTCTACAATCCTAAATAAAAGTGTGGAAGTCACTAAGACATTTTATTGCTGCAATGGTATCCTTCCACAAAATTGGAGCTTCGTCTTTTGACTTTATTTTTTAGAAGTTAGTACATACCGTATTTGCAGAGTGAAATTTGTGTTTTTAGAAGCAATTACATACCTTATTTGCAAAGAGAAATTTATGTTTTTAGTGGTACTTTATTTGCAAAGTGCCAAGTTACTTGTGAAGTGCCAATAAAAAATTGTACACTCTTATAAAGCAAGATAAATAGTGCAATTTTTTTATTGGAGTTGGTGATATTTTTACATTGATTGAATTATTTTGATGGCTGTGCTCCAACAGATCTGTGACCAACTATAAATATGTATGAATAAAATGTCAAGAGCATTGTTTTTTTTTAGAACCTTCAATACTTCAGAATTTTAATAAATTCTGTCCAGCTAATTTTACAATTTAGTTTTTTTGTAACTTTTGTAAATAGGTTCTAAGAAATAGTAGTTCTATAGTATTTTTTATTTGAATTGTTGTTTTTATTTGTTGTTTGTAGTTGTTGTTTGTATGTTTGTTGTTGTATTGGTGGAAAAACGCCTAAGTCATATTCAATATTTGAGTGCAATATTTAAAAAAATATGTATCAGATATTTGAATCCGAGAAAATGCTATTCGACCCATCTCTACTAGAGACCTTTAAAGTGAACTTTTCACAAGAATAAGTGCTTTTTTGTCGCTGTGAATGTAACTTTCAAAATCCATTTTTTCACAAGTTTAACCTAAAATTATATCAAGAAATAATTCAAGAAACGGGCAAGTTGTTTCTCTATAATGCTCATAGGTACCTAGTGTATGAATGCATTAAGAAATCTGGAAAAAAATGTTTTTAAAAAATGTAACAAAAAGTCGATGTGAGATGGTTTAAAAATTGGAGAAGTATGGATTTAGAGTCTTAATGTTGCTAACTCAGGCACAAAAAGAATTGTTTAATATTTTCCAAGGGTTTGAGAGATATGGGCGGTGTAAAAGCTTAATTCCCACAGGCAATGGGCCTAAACAGACACATGCATTCCAACAATACCATTTTTTAACCTTCAATATCCCACAAACAACAACAAAAAGGATACATAATGACTCTCACACTTTGTAATAGGGACCAAAAGAGATGTTTGGATGCACAGTTGCCTGGAGGTTGAGTTGGTTGGGTTGGTTAGTTATTGAGGGGAGGCGACCGACAGCTGAGGTCATTTGCGCCATATAGGATAGGTGGATATTTGGGTAATGGTAGGAGTTTTCAGGGAACGGAGGAAGGGTGGAGAGAAACCCAGTGTCGGCATTAGCCTACTCTTAACGAAAGGCACCTAGGGGACCACGGCTTAACGTCCCATCCGACGGACGGAGTACTGAACTTGAAATGCCCTCCACTAGGCACTCAAGTGGGGACCGGTTTTCCACTGAAAAATCTGCCACTGCTGGGAATCGAACCCGGGCCCTCGGGATGGGAGGCCAGTACTTTAGCCTCCACACCATTGAGTTGGTTGGGGGGGAGAATAAGGGGGGGGGAGGGGTCTTAAAACGACCTAGTTGATAACAGTATCACTATATATCATCCACAGTATTGTTGCACCAACATTACCTTTATTTCTTATGGTCAGTAATTTTTAAACTAATTTCACTGGATTGTTCAATCTGTTACAATTACTTTTATGTAATATAATTATAAAGTGAATTAATGAATAATAAAGTGCCAAACAATTAATATTCTATGTTGGTTACTTGGTATATTTTCTGGATTAAGTTTTCCATTGCTGCTGATGCATTATTTTGACCTAATAATTTTGAATACCAGTTCATAAGAACCCATATTTAGGTGTATTTTAGGAGAAAAATTTGTTTCCAATATGCTGGTCAGTACAGTCCATATTTTACAGTCAATATATTTACAATATAAATATTACTAATAAAAAATGCAATTGTTAAAAAAGTTTAAGAGTATACTCACAGAATTAAGTTTTGTTTCCAGCTGACTTCCTTTCGCCAATGCCATTCCTGCCCAAGAATCAACACGCAATGGATTTATGCAGACATCCAACAAGTAATTCTTTATTGCTTTTTCCTGAAAAACCCAAGGTGAGAAATGAGCTTCAGACAGGCAATCTGGATCTATTTCTTATTACATTTCAAAGTTTGTTTCTCACCCATTCATTATTTTTAAAGTAGTAGTCACCCAGAAGGTAATATATGCTGGAAATTTCTTTTGGGAAGGTCACAGATACACCTTCTCGGGTGGGTAGTATTTTTCGGTCCCCATTAATGTAGTCTTCCATTTTCTCCATCAATGGTGCTGAAAATAATGAAAATTAAAATATCAAGGAATTAAAAAAGAAATAGTTTCAAGGAAACTGTACACAAATGAAAATTGTGAACTGCATACTGTACCCAAAGTGTTGAAAATTAAAGTGCCTACTGTACATGTACTTTGGCTAAAATATTAACAATATTCCAACAATTTTGTAAAATGCTTATGCAAAAAATTGTGTTACTATGTTCATGCAAGAAATTTCCTCATCTATGTGGGGGACTCAAATGAAAACTGTAAAATCATTATAAACAACCAATTTCCCTCACTATTGGTCTGTACGTTGGCAGTCCTGTTAACGAAGCTTTAAACAATACCAACAGGTGGCAGAATACTACAGCCAAGCAAGATGCTGCAACAATGCCAGTTAACAATGGCTGCCACACTTGCCATATGCACCATTGAAGAACAACATTCTGAGATACGTTTGCTGAGCAATGTAGGTATGAAAGCTAGTATTCCATCTGCGAATGAAAGTCCAGTATGGTGAGGCATGCTTATCATTGCAGCAAATGTACGAGTGGAGCAGGAAGTTCAGAAATGGTGTGACTTCTGTGGCAGATGCTCCCTGCCCAGGTCAGGCACACCACATTGTGACACAAGAGTCTATTGCAGCAGCCGAAGCCATTGTGATGGACAATCACTGTGTGACAGTGGATGAAATTGCCACAAATCTAAACATTAGTCATGGCTCAGCACATCACATAATTCATGACAAGCTTCAGTTTCACAAAGTATCTGCAAGGTGGGTGCCATGGCTTCTCACTCCAGAACTGAAAGAGCAACGCGTTGACACCTGTAAAGAACTTTTGCAGCACTTTGACACAGAAGGTGATGGTTTCCTTGCAAGAATCATTACAGGAGACAAAATCTGGGTCCACTACCACCAATCTGAAACCAAGAGAGAAAGCAAGGAATGGCACCATTCCTCATTACCAAAACCCAAGAAGTTCCGGGCGCAGCCATCTGCAGGGAAGGTTATGCTGACTCTCTTTTGGGATGTACAAGGCATTATCTTGGAATAATACATGCCTAGTGGAACCACCATCACCCGTGCATCATATTATGATGTGTTGAAAAACCATCTTTGGCCTGCAATCAGATCAAAGCGATGTGGACATCTGACTGCAGGCGTCATTTTGCAACATGACAATGCTCAACCTCATACTGCTCGGGCAAGAGTTGCAACCATTACTGATATTGGTTTTAATACTCTTCCACATCCACCATACTCGCCAGACCTCACACAAAGTGATTATCACGTGTTTGGAACACTCAAAGAGGTGATGGGAGGAACATAAACAGCTGCACAAACAACCACAAGCTTTTTTCCAGAGGAATCCATGAACTTCCCGTGCGCTGGAGGAAGTGTGTTGAACGTCAGGGAGACTACGTCAAAAAATGATACACTTGTCCTCCACTTTTGTTCAATAAAACACTCTTAAAAATAATTTAAAGTTTTCATTTGAGTCCCACTCGTTAAGTATAGTGGCATCAATAGTTTCAAATATGGTAAAAATGAAATCTAGTACATAATTTGTTACAACTATTTTTACATTGCACATATTGCATACAAAATGGGCCAACAAAAAAGATGAAATGGTAACTACAGTGAAATGCCAAGAAATGTACAGGTTAAGACTTATATGTATTATAATAAAAAGTTAGTTATTACTTGATTTTAATGTTATTTATAAATCAAAATTCCATTAATCCTTTAACATTATGATAGACACCAAGTATTCAGCACATGATTAAATGAGTCCAAAGATATAAATACATATAACTTAAATTAGAAATACTTTGTGTATAACACATCAGCCAACTCACTTGAGTCACACTCAGGGGGAACAAGTGCAGTTATCCTTCGAAACAGTTGTTCTACTTCCAAAGAGATTGAACCTACTTGGTAAGAATCAAATTCAGGCAAAGCATCTGGCTTAAGGCAATCAAACACCTGTTTGGCACGTTCCCATGTTAGCGGCAAAGGAGGAACCCCATGGTCACTCAAGTAGCGTGCCTGTAACACATTAAAAAGATTTTCCAAAGATTAACAGCATCAATTTGGAACGGAAATTAAGTAATTTTGGGGAAACTGCAGGTACTCCTAATTTTTCAAGTTATAACAAGTCATATGCCCATAAATAGAACTCTAGGAGCAGGAGTCTCAGGGAAGAGGTTGATTCAATGCATTTGATTAGAAAAAACAATAAATGATTTGTAAAAACTTTAAGCACATCTTAACATTGTAAAGCATTTTATTTTGTATAACATTTTCCGAAATTCCTACATGTAATCTACTGATTTTCATTACCCATTAAATAAGACATCTTTCTAGGGTGAAAGATACTATGCTTGAGACAAATGAGGAAGCATATAGACGCGAGGTCCACAACTTCAGATACCTCCCATCATGACATATGTACAATGCTACAAACAACTTCATTTATCGGTAATATTGAGCCCTATTCCCAGTCCATCGAGTCCTTCGATAATTATTTGGAACGTCTGGAGGCATTTTTTTTCATTGAACAGTACTACAGAAAAAGAGCAAGTGTCCTTGCTCATAGTATTGATAAGTCCCAAGGTCTATGGCGTGTTAAATAATCTGGTATCCCCAGAAAAGCCAAGGAATAAGACTATCATGGAACTGAAAGTGGTGTTAAAAGCATATTTTGCTCCCGAGGGGCTGGAAGTTGCAGAGAGGTACCCCTATCACTGCTGTCATCAAAAGGTGGGAGAGTCGGTTTGGGAAATTGTTGTGGCCTTAAAAAACCTCTCAGCAAAGTGTAATTTCAAGGCCTTTTTACAAGAGGCCTTATGTGACCAGTTGATAGTAGGTTTAATGGATCCCACTGCAGCAAAACGATTGCTCGCAGAAAAGAAGTTGACCTTCGATTAGGGTGTCAAAATCGTACAAGAGATGGAGATGGTGCAAGAACAATCCCTCGCGCTCAAGGAAGAATCATCAGCTGCACGCGAGATCAATGTCGTAAAGAAGATGCATCCAGCATCAATTGCCTCATCGCCGTTAAGGAGACGACAGCATGATGAACGGGAAGTAGCATCCAAGGGACCCGGCAATAATTACCGGAATGTAAATGCACCGCAAGTTAAAGGGGGTAAGTGCTGTAATTAGTGCGGTCGATTTCATGCGCATGGGAATTGTCCCACTAAAAACTGGGTTTGTTTTAGTTGCAATGGCAAGGGTCACATTCAAAAATTTTGTAATAATCGCACGGTGAATTATGTTGAAATTTCTGGGTTTAACATTGATAACATTGGTTCTGTGGAGTCTATTGAACCATTGTATGTGTAGTTAAATTTTCAGGAAAGGAGTTGTACTTTGAAATTAATTGTGGTTCTGCTATGTTGGTGCCTATCTATGTTTACAGCAAATTTTTTCTAGTGTTGCCCTCATTAAAGTGTAATGCTAAGCTAGTAACAGCTAATGGTGAACCCTTGAATATTGTTGGTAAAGTCATGGTGTCCGTAAATAATGTGCTCATTGTACCTTTAGTAATTACAGACAAGAAGTTAAGGATTCGTTGAAGCTTTCGCGGCTCATGATGAATACGTATGTTGTTCGGGTGTGCCGCGTGATTTTCAGGTATTGCCCCCACGTTTCGAGACCTATGCTGGTCACTTTTTCACAGGGATATGAGGTCCTCGTTGCCGGTGAGGGTATTATATATCTCAGGTGGGTGGGTCGAGGGGGGGAGAGGGATGGGGGATGGATGGAGATGTCATTGAAAAATATTTGTGAAGTGTGGGCCTCCACGTGTGGCTTATTTGGAGGCCACCATCTCTATTAAAATTTTCCCTGTTCTTTTGCTTCACGGTATAGCCTGGAAGACACGGTATAGCAACAGAAGAAATTCAACAGCCTCAACGAATCGCAGACACCTCGCAGGCGACAAGATAGCCCCAAGGTCGTCTTCAACCTCTCGAAACTGCCACTCAACACCACCTGTGAGTCTGTTTTACAAAAGGGACTCAACTTTGCATTGACCCCCCAATCATGTTCCCGCAGAAGAAATCATCAGTAGTGTCGAGAGTTCCATTAGCCATCTTTCTCGAGATGAGGCAGAAATAATTCGTCAAGACGCATCCCGAATCCTACGCACGACTAATGTCAGAAAAATAAAGCACAATATAACCAAACAGGAGAGAATGGCACTCCCTGTCAACTTAGAGATAATGAGACCACCCTCATCCTTCCAGCTGACAAGGGGAACGCGACCGTTGTTATGGACTCGGATGAATACAAGAGGAAGATGGAAGAAATGATAAAAGAAGGCCCCTACCAAAAACTAAAACGCGACCCAACCTCCTGCTATAAGAGAATAGTAACTGAAACTTTTAAGAAACACATCACAGACCAGGAAGAAAGGAAACGCCTGACACCACAAGACCCAAAAACACCATGCATCTACGGGTTGCCGAAGATTCACAAAAAAGACGTACCACTAAGGCCCATTGTTAGTGGTATAGATGCCCCAACATACAAACTGGCGAAATATCTAGTGAGAATATTGCAGCCCACAGTGGAGGAAGCGACTTCTTACGTAAGAAACGCGGAACATTTCTTACAGATTATTCGAGACGTAGAAGTCAATCGAGAGGACATCCTTGTCAGTTTCGACGTGACCTCTCTTTTCACAAACATAACGTGTGAAGAAGCAGTCAAAGTAATTGAAAAGAAGATCGATAAAAACATCGCTATTCTGACTGAAATTTGTCTTAACAAAACCTTTTTCCGGTGGAGAGATAGTTACTATGTATCAGCAGACTTCCGGAGCAGCAATGGGATCTCCCATTTCACCAGCGGTGGCCGATATTTACATGGAAAAACTAGAGATGACAGCGCTTCAAAATGCGAAGAATAAGCCCAAATTATGGCTCAGATACATTGACGATACTTTTATCATATGGACATATGGCCGTAAGAAGCTTGACGAATTTTATCATTACTTAAACGGCATAAACGACAATATTAAATGGTCCATGGAAGTACAGAAGGAAGGAAAACTACCTTTCCATGATGTGTTAATCGAGAAAAAAGAAAACGGAACCCTCGGACACACTGTATACAGGAAACCATCGTCAACAAATCGTTACCTCCATGCCACATCACACCATCATCCGGCCCAGATATGTGGTGAAATGCACAGTCTAATACAACGATCCAAACGGATAAGCGACAAGACAAATTTTCCAAATGAGAAACGAAATTTAGAAGCCGTTTTACTCCTCAATGGATATGACGAAGGAGCTATCTCCCGAACTTTCCGAAAAATCAAGGACAAGGCCAACCGGAACTCTGCCGAATCGTTACCGACGAGAAATGACGACACCACCACCCCAAAGGGAGCCTGCCTTCCCTACGTAAAGGGTGTGACGGATAGAATAGGGAATGTTCTCAGAAGATATGACATCAAGACCACTTTCCGGCCGCACCGACAGATAAAATCCTTTTTGAGAAATGTGAAAGATAGGACTCCGCTGCAAATTGAGGGAGTCTATGAAATTCCCTGCGGAACATGTGCAAAGAAATACATCCGGGAGACAGTACGCAGCGTCAAAACCCGGCTGGAAGAACACCGACGAGCCACTCGACTGGGACAGACATCGAAGTCGGCAGTGGCAGAACATGCAGCTCTGGGACATGAGATTGACTTCGAAAAAACTAAAGTCATCGCGAAGGTCAACAGATTCAAACCCAGGCTATACCGTGAGGCAATTGAAATAATAAAGAACAAGGAAAATTTTAATAGAGATGGTGGCCTCCAAATAAGCCACACGTGGAGGCCCACACTTCACAAATATTTTTCAATGACATCTCCATCCATCCCCCATCCCTCTCCCCCCCTCGACCCACCCACCTGAGATATATAATACCCTCACCGGCAACGAGGACCTCATATCCCTCTGAAAAAGTGACCAGCATAGGTCTCGAAACGTGGGGGCAATACCTGAAAATCACGTGGCACACCCGAACAACATACGTATTCAAGAAGTTAAGGAGATGTTTGCTTGGTAGAGACTGGCTATCTGTTCTAAATCCTGATTGGAGGGAGTCCATGCTAAGGCTGGACACTGGTACAGTTAACCAGGCAAGTTTTCTCACTTCAAGTGAAGATATTGACTGCCAATATTTCCGGAAAAAGTTTCCAAACATTTTTCCTGGTAGCAATGATTCCCCAATCAAGGACTTAGAAGTGTCAATTGTGTTAAAAGAAGATGCCAGTCCAATTTTCCATACAGCCTATTGTGTTCCATATGCTCTACGGGAAGCTGTTGAAAATGAGCTCAAATACTTGGAGACTCAAAAAATTATTTCAAAGGTCAGGCATAGTAAATGGGCTTCTCCCATTGTCTGTGTAAGGAGAAAAAAATGGTAATATACATATTTGTGCAGAACTGAAAGTAACCTTGAATTAGTTTGTAGATATGGATAACTACCCTTTGCCCAGAGTGGATATTATTTACTCCCTGGTAATTGTCATTATTTTTGTGAATTGGATTTAATTAATGCTCCTTGCAATAACCTGTCTGTGATGATAGTAAAGAGTTGTTAACTATAAACACTAATGAGGGCTTGTATCAGTTTAATAGATTATGTTTTGGCCTGTGTAGTGCACTGTCAATTTTCCAATCTGTGATGGATTCTCTTTTGAAATGTATCCCAGGTGTACAAGTTTATCTTGATAATGTAATTACTGGAGCAAAGTCCAGACAAGAGTGTAAATTAAGTAAGGAAAGAGTTTTGCATAAGTTAAATAAATTCGATGTTAAGATCAATCCATCTAAGAGTAGGTTATTTGTAAGGTCAAGACTTGTTAGGATTCCATGTTGATGGGCAAGGTGTGCACCCATCACAGAAAAGGTAAAGGCTATTAAATTAGCCAGGGTTCCAACCAACGTGACTGAGTTACAGTCCTTCACTGGCCTTTTAAAATTCTACTATCAGTTTTTTCCCATGAGCTCAACATTGCTGGAACCATTGTATGCTCTCACTTGTTCATTGGTGCTGGACACCTGAATGCCAGCAAGCATTTTTGGAGGCTAAAAATGCTATTTCAGAAAAAAGTTTGTTAGTTTTATATGACCCCCATAAGCCTCAATTGTAATTATCATTTATTAAAAACCATAATTTCTTTGTCTTTACAGCATTCCTGTCATTTTCATACCTCTTGGTTCTTCAATTCAATTTATTTAAATTTTTGGCTAACCCAAACCATGTATCGAATTCCTCTTAAAGCTCTAGATTGGAAAAGTACAGACAACACAACCTAAACAGACCTATTTACCCAGACATTGGGAAGGTAGTGAGTGAACATGTTCATACCGGAAAAATTTGTTGCCCAGCATTTAAGTGAGTTTAAGCCATCTGATGCCATCAGTTGTGATGTTTTATATAATATTACAATGTCACATATCTTCCCAATTGCCTCGGCTGTTGGCATCGGTCGAGGACAAACATTGTCCGTACTTTATTCTGCTCAACAACGTGCGCAAGGGTCAAGACACGCGCTTACAGGCAACCCCAAAACGAGCTTCATCTCGTCACTTGGAACAGCTGACAGGGTTGCTATCTCAAGGTCATAAAGCAGCTTTGCGTGAGCATTCTGGGATTCTGACGCAACTATCATAGCATAAACAAGTAAACACCTTGAACCCATTACTTTTCATTCTGAAAGATGGGAAAATAAAATAATAATACACATGTATTTTCCATTAAAATGCAATGTATTGATTCGTTACAGTTGAATTTCACAGTAGTACAGTTATAAATTGAAGATTTCCTTTAAAGATAGGCAAGAATCTGCCAGATTTTGTAAGTTTCTTTAAGTTTTGTTGTTTCATTTAGTAAAATGAAACAAATGACAATTGCCATTTTCACTGCACGAGAGCTTGTAAAAATCTGCATCAACCATTTGTTAGAACACAAAATGTTGCTCTTGGGCCCAAGTCAATGGGATTAAGGCTTTTTAATAGTTTACCAAAGGAAATTAAACATGAAGCAAAGATACCAGTGTTCAAAAAAAAGTTATTAACTTTTCTGCAAACTGAAATGTTTTATTCTGTAAATGAGTTTTTGAAAGTGTGATTTTCTTGTTTTGACGTGTCCTATATTTTTATATGTCTATACCACAAATCTCTGGACAAATAAATGCATTATTATTATTATTATTAAAATCGAATTGATATCTCCACTGGGGACCAAAATAGCCTTACATAAAATCGTTACATCGAATTCACGTAAAATCAAATAATGCTTCCATAAGAATATTACAGGAGTCGGCTGGGACCACTCATTCACTTGTGTAAAATCAAAATTTACGTAAAATCGGGATATGTTAAATTGTTATTCTACTTTGGTAGTAGGGTTGTGATACCGAAAACACTCCAAGAAAAGGTACTGTCTCTTCTGCATTGTGAACACATTGGCTTTGTGAGAACCAAGATGTTAGCTAGGTCACACGTTTGGTGAGAAAAATTAGATAATGCAATTAAACAAAAAATTGCTTTGTGTGAGACTTGTCAGTTAACACAAAGGGACAATGTGGTAAGAACATGTGTTTCTTTGGATAGGTCAATACAGTCTTGGCAGTGTCTGCACATAGATTTCCTTGAAACTTTTAAATGTAAATTTATTATTTTGGTAGATGAATATTCCAAATGACTGGAATGTTTCATTGTAAGAGGGTTCTCAGAACACAATTATTCCTACACTGTTACAGTGTTTTGCCCGTTTTGGATTTCTACAAGTTGTCATGTCAAACAATGGTCCCCGAATCAATGGGGTAGAATTTAAAAACTATATGGCCAAAAATAATATTAGTCATATGAACACTGCTCCCTATTGCGCATTGGTCAAGCTGAGAGGATGGTGCAAGAAATAAAAAGATGTTGCTCAAATCAGTGGTTTCATCTAAAATGATGAAGTATGAGGGATCACTAGCGCTACAGCTTGCTAAGTGTTTGATGTCTTATCGTACCACTCCAAATACAGTAACTAAGCAAGCTCCCTCAGATCTCATGTTAAATTTTAATCCTCGTACCTACTTGTCAATGCTGTCCCCCTGTGATAAATTTAAATTGGCATCTAATGCTAGTAGATCCATTGTACAAAAATTTTGTGTAAATGATAAGGTGTTACTGCGTAGCTCTAAAAAGTGTATGTATAAATGGTTGCCTGGTCATGTTGTTGAACAAATAGGTACAGTTAACTATTTAGTTTAGCTTAATACAGGAGCCATTAAGAAGGTACATATTAACCAAATGAATCGCAGCACCTCAACGGAGGACAAGCATCCACCCAGCCGGTATATGAATTGGTTCCTGGAACCTTCTCAAAGGAACACCTTGGAGTCATCTAATTAAGATTCATCAGAGTCCAGGTCTGAAGACTTCCACACCCCCCCGACCAGTGAGGAAGAGAAGACCCCCAGAACGATATTCCCCTTCACAATATTTGTAATGTATAAGTCAGTGCTATGAGGATATTTTTTGTTATGTAAGGTAAAATTCAATGAGGGGGAAAATGTTATGTATGCATCCCTGTTGCGTTGGCAGCTGTGTGCATGTTGTGTTGGCAGCTCCGTGGCCTGCCTGCGCGATGTTAGCCGGGCGCAGCCAGAGCAGTGATCAGGACTCACCTTCTATTTCCCACAAGTTACGGTTGTCCGTATTGTAGACTCTTTGTACTCTAACTTGTACCTTGCGACCAAGTCAATAAACACTTCGAACTGGATGGCTATGGTTTATTTCCAGCCCGTGTATACACGAAGACATAATACTCTGCAAACAAATGTACGTGTAGGGTGTCAAAATGACACCCTTCGGCATTCTAGTGTTAATAGATTAAAATTTTTTTTACAGCCCTTATCATGGATTTTTTTGCATTAAGAGAATATTAATTATCTATTAATGACACTAAATGTAAAAAGAATGATAAAAATAATGTAATAAATAAATTGAGGGACCCAGCGATTCTCTGGCTCTTTAACGGAAGGCCAAGTTCTGACAGCTGGCAAATCACAATCACTTTAAGCCAATGGGTTAACCCAAACTGCTATCAATAATCATTACCTAAATCACAACAAAATACATATTTACCTACACGAATATAAACAAGGGTGGAATTAAAGAATTAGATGGGAGTTAGAAAAAATGCATATACCCCAAGCTAAGAAATATATTTTCTCAGTTTTGATGGAGAGGGAAAGTAAACTTATGAATCTAAGCACATTCATAGCCCCCATATGAGTTTCCGAGAAAGTAAAACGAGAGCATAATAAAAGCGACATTCAGCAATTTATATTTGTACGATTCATGCATTGATTTAATTCATGTTTATTTTATTTTATTACCTTGGTCTTTTTGCTTGGGTGGGAGTACAGGCAAAATAAAACTTGCTCCACATTCTGATTGAGGTAATCTCGAAATGGGGCTAAGGATGGAATCCGTAGTTTTGGAGTGACTGTGTCCAATATGTGAAACAGCAAGGCACCTTCATTCAGGCAACACCAGGAACGCCTTATGAGAAAAAAAGGACTTTAAAGCAGAGCAATTATAACAGAATTTCCAAGATTTCTCACCTAAAGGTATTATAATGATAATATATTTCACGAGGTATAAGGATACAAGAGAAATTTTATAGGGAATAAATATCATTTAAGCAGGACTTAAAAGAGGAAGAAAAAAGGCAGACCTTTAGAGAAATGGTACTTATAAGATGTTTGAAGGGGTAAAAACAATACAAAAAGGGTACGCATATCAAATCCAATCAAGGGCTATAGGATACCAATGATGATATTAGATCATGGCATGGCTTCTTATTTTCTTAAAAACAAAACTTATTTTAAAATACACAAAAAACAAGTATAATTTGAGTTTTTGAGACAACATTTTTGGCAGAAAATAGAGGGTCACACTATTCAAGTGTCATCTGTTTTAGGGCTTGAAATTTTGGCTCTAAAACTTTGTAATGCTAACTGCATTAATCCCTCAATGTCATCCTGCATAAGCAGTACACTCGATTAAATCATTATGTCATTGTCATGCATACCCAGAATGCTTTGTGCAGAGTTGAATTTAATACTTCTTTCTAGGGCAAACATTACATTTTTTTATTTGATAATTTGAGTTTTTTCCATGCAGATACACTTTTTAACTGTAGTATGAATCAAAATATTTTAAAGTTTTCAATTTAGATATTTTAATTTCTCTTTTAATTCCTTGATTGAATTTTCTTAAATCCCAGTGAGCAATGGAATTATGTCCATCTAATTCACTGGCTGCTTTTTAGAGGGATATTTGCATATACCCCTTGAAAAAGTGACCACTATCGGTCGGGAAAAGTTGGGGCTATCTTACCACTGACACAGCAATAACCCAAGAGAAATCTTTTATTTTATTTTAATACATGTTAATAGAAAAAGAAAGAAGAGAACAGGAGAACATGGACAATTATGGTCTATGGACATTTTTCTCGTGATGCACCACTTCTCAGTATCTAAAGCATTAAAGATAACTGAAGTTCAGAAACTTTAAACAGGAAGATTCTTACCGACCACATGTCTGATTTCTTTTTTGCGACAACCATAGAAACACTTAGGAGTCCGACTTCAACACATGCAACATATACTATAAAAACAACTGGAGGGAAAACACTGGGTTTTATACCTCCCCAAGTAAGCATGAGCAGTAAACAGGATCAAAATGGATGCAGGTATTTCATCAAGGATAGGTGTAGCTTTCTTTTCTTCCCCATCTGCATGAATTTCCTTGTCATGACCACCTTTTTCTTTATTCTCCTCACTGAAAATGAAGTGAAATCAAATTCTGTAATTGTTTCTTCAACAGCTATTAAAGAAAACTTCAACCCCTTTTATAGTTGATAGATATATTGACTAGGAGCCCATTTATCAGGGCTACACAATAAATTTCTCATCCATGACGATATGGAATGGAGTATAGTTCCTAACTTGCTTACATTAACCTTTGTTAAGACATTCACTGCATATGACACCAATTGGCATCATACCTATGCATCAGTGCCACAAGGCAAACCCTCTAACCATGGAGCTGCCACACCTTGGGTAAGTTTGAAAAATTCTAGCCACAGGATTTGTGTGAAATAAGGTGTTAAATACATAAAATATGGTATAATGTTTTTTTTGGTAGCTCTTCCGAAGAGGGCTTCAAAAGCGGAGGGGAAACGTTGTTGGACAACCACAACAATGAGGATCTATCAAAAAAAACCATATCACCATAGTGGTCCATTACACTTAAGTTTTAATCTACATAAAATACATTACCTCAAACAAGGAATTAAATACATCAGTTATCTAGTGGTTTGTGCAAATGAGATCAGGAAGATTCCATTATCTGGTCTGATTGCAAAGGAAAAAATAAAGGAGTTCACAGTTTCTCTTAGAAATTCTAATTTTAAGGTCCCTAATGATGCCTTATTTGATATCCCTTCCTACTATTGATCAACTCAGTGTCAAGCAGAAAGTCTTGTCCAGAAAGTTGTTGTACTCTCTTCAGGTCATGCTTATGACATGTTTTACTATATACCTTGATTCTGACCCTAAGTACTTTTCAGGTATAGTGCAAATTAATGTACTAAAATGCTGGTGTTTCACACAATGTAACAAAGGAATACGTATGCTCAAATAGGTTTATAAATGAAAAGACATTATGTAAGGCATTGTCTTGGAAGAACAGATTTGTGATTAGTTGGTGCTTAAAATTTTAGAAGTGTCACATTATAAAAAAATGGAATTAGTAATGTCTACTAAATCCCGTCATTCATGGAAAAGTATGAAATTCTGGCAATAAATTCCACCTTTATCCTATGAGCTAGATCGCCCTTCAAACAGAAGCAATAAAGATTACATTGGCTTGATCCTAGTTTCTAAACGCTGCAAGTACTACCAAGCCATAAAATGAGGTTTTGCAACTATATCTTATTTTCAAAATAGTCAATTCCTATTTTCTAGGTCTAAAAGAAATATTAAATTAATTAAGTTCTGATTAAAAGTACTCACTAAGCAATGATGTGGTGAAGAATGATCCATGGAGTAATAGTTTCAATAGGAAGCTCATATACATTGTCTGACATGATCTGAAGACAAACAATTTGAATGATATTTTCTGCTAATCGAGCTAATTTATTACTGCTCAATGACTTCACTGAAAAAAAATGCACAGATAAAATTAGTCTAAATATATTTGATATATTTGTATACATTGTTAACTTAAGCACCACTGCCTAAGACAAATGATCAGTAGCTGAGGCAGCTGATGAAGCAAGAAGTATTCTAAATTATTCATTTAGGTAGATCTGTTTCTAATCTCAGTAAATAACAAATTATTCACCATCAATAATTTGAAAAAAGATTAAACACTGATGCAACAGAAAGATTACATGATGATATACGAGCCTTCAAAAATACATTCCACTACAGGCCAAATAGACACGAACATTCCCATTATGTAGTTATTGACATCAGAATAATAATGATTTACCTATGCAACAAAAGCAATGACATTAACTACCTCCTTCCTTACAAGAATTTGATTCTAAACTTCAATACAATATTAATAGAAATCAATTAATTGAATTTTTTAATAAGAAAGTAAGTTATGGCTATGCTAGAAAATCTCTAAGTTTTCTTCTCGTCACAAAATATACAAGTTAAAAATTACATTTTCATAAAGAAGTATTAACTTTTTATATGAAGTGAAAATACAACAGGCAACTTACATACAGAGAGTCCAGCTTTACTGATACAAGACTCTAATCCAGCAAATAACTTAACCAATGTGTTAGCCCATTTCTGCTGCTCCGATTCATCATCAGCATTGATGTATTTACTGAGAGCTTCATTGCAGCACGATTCTCCCCACATGAAACAGCGCTGTACAGAAATAGAATCTGTTAACCTTCGAGATAATACTGCTAATTCCAAATATAAAGAGTTAATTGCATGGTGGCTCTAAGTCCAATTTTTAATATCATTTTAAATATATATACAAACAAAGTTAGGATTGCTGAACACAAACAAACATGGGGCACCAAAAAATCTACCATTCTACTCTCTGTGTTTACGGCAGATATTAAAATCAGGAGCAATAACTTGTGCTTGATGATTAAACATATGCATCTGTTGGTAGTGAGTTCATAATTGATGTATTTCTGTATTCTTTGACGAGCAACTGATGATAGTTTTGACAGATGTAACATGTTCTATTCTTTGGATTCTTCAAGACAATGTGTTAAACTACACATCATTTTTTACAAGCCCCCAAATTTTAAGAGATAAAAAACTTCTTCAAATGGCAAAACTTAATTGACAAAACAATAGTCCCCAATTTACTCGTAATCTGGTGAGGACTATCACACCCATAAACATTTTACAAGCTCTTGCAGTACCTATGTTTTGATGTTCGGAGGACAAGATCTCAGCGCCTCAATACAGATAAAGTTGCACTGATCCCCGAATTATTGCATAATTTTGTGGGCAACCTGCTATAGCCCTAATGAATACCTATCCTTGGATGAGCAGCTTTTTCCCACTAAAGCTTGGTGTAGATTCACTCAGTGCATGGCAAATAAACAAGACGAATTTGGAATCAAGTTCTGGGTGTTATCAGCTTCTGGCTTCTGTGAGAGCGTAGAGACTGTTCCACAGATGGCAAGACTTCATAAGATCCTATCGAAAGACTTGGAAGCGGGGGTGGGTTCTCTGCTGCTTCCCTCAGGAGACTTCACATCTTCCAACAAGGAAGTGCTAAACTTAATGCTGGATACCTATTTTCCAGGCTCCGGGGAGTTGAAGGAGATGCATCATGGGAGGAATCCCATCCGTCCGGCTCGGACGGAATGGAGACTCCTCCAGCATTGTGATGTACACAGTTACAAAATGGGCAATCATGAGTTTTAGCCCCTTTAAGGCTGCTGGGGAGGATGGGGTATTTCTTGCACTCCTTCAGGAAGGGCAGGATCTGCTTCTCCTTCCAATGGTAAGAATATTTCGCTCCTGCCTGGCTTATGGATATGTGCCAAAAGCCTGGAGGGTCACTAAGGTGGTTTTCATACCTAAACCAGGTAAGACGTACTACACAAGAGCAGACTCCTTTCGAGGAATCAGTATCATGTCTTTGCAATTGAAGACACTAGAAAAGATAGTGGACAGGTACATAAGGGATGGATCATTAAGGGATCACCCCCTGCACCTGTATCAACATGCCTACCAGAAGGGAAAATCCGTGGAGACAGCACTCCACAATCTTGTTAGCAGGATTGAGGGAGTGCTGGAACACAAATGTACGGACTGGGGGCATTTCTTGATGTCGAGGGAGCATTTAATAACACGTCCTTCGATCAAATCTGCATTGCTGCAGGAAGACATGGTATCCATGCTCACATTGTGAGCTGGATTAGATACATGTTGGAACAAAGAACTGTCAAAGTAGTCTTGAGAGACAGTTCAATGAAGGTAGCTGTGACTCGAGGCTGCCCTCAGGGAGGAGTGTTATCTCCACTCCTCTGGAATATGGTAGTCGACAGTCTTATTTTAAAATTGAATAGGACTTGTGGTTTAGGCATGGACAGTGGCATATCATCTCAAATGTATGGGACTGTGGTATGACAAAGGAAGTTCCTATGGTCACAGATAAGTTTGGACAGAGCTCATGAAGTCGAGTCCCATCCTAGGGTGGGCAGTGATGGAATGATAGCTAGGTTCAACCAATCATCCCTCTTCAAAACCCACTTCCCGGATAGGGAACAGTGGGTTAGAGGAAAGGGGAAAGAACTTCATTCTGGGGCCGAGATATGGTATATGGATGGCTCTAGGAAAGAAGGAAGAGCGGGAGCAGGGGTCTACAACTGTAGCACACAAAGGAAGTTCTCAATCCCTCTGGGAAAATATGCCACGGTGTTTCAGGCAGAGGTATATGCACTTCTGACCTGCGCGTATGCCATTAAGCAGCTTGGGATGTTATTAAGAGTAATACTAAGTCTGCCTCTCATAGTGTCAGCAACACAACTATCAATTTCAATCATCACTCTACCTCTGACCCCCATGTTATTGCTAATTGTTTCAATGAGCACTTTTATAACTTTCCTCAAAGCCCCATCATAAATTCTGCCACCTTCATATCTCACACTCCTTCTTCCTGCTCAATGCATCTGCAGCCCACTGACACACATGAAGTCATTAAGCTTGTTAACTCCTTCCCCAATAACTGGTCCTCTGGGATCGATGACATCCCTATGTCTATCATTAAAACTGTCATTCATTACACTGCCAGTCCTCTGGTTGATATCATTAATACTAGTGATGGACGGATCCAGGTTTTTTGTCGGATCCGGAACCCGATCCTAGCCTGGGTTTC
Source organism: Platycnemis pennipes (assembly GCA_933228895.1). Lineage (NCBI taxonomy): Eukaryota > Metazoa > Arthropoda > Insecta > Odonata > Platycnemididae > Platycnemis > Platycnemis pennipes. The sequence continues at coordinate 104,628,046 of OW121851.1, forward strand.
GGATCTTTATCTCAGTTTCGGATCCTTAGTTTCAGATACTCAATTCTGAATTTCATTCCTTTTCTAATCCTAGATTTTTAATATAGGTATATATAAAAACAGCAACAATAGAATTACCAAAAACAGGTAAATTTATTTGAGAAATATCAACTTCCTATCATCTATGAGGATTATATTTACCTGGATCAAGATTTACGGATGCAATAACTACCTACTGTCGTAGAAAAAAGTCATGACACTCGAGTTTACAAGTCAATGACAGTTGTACCCGTAGTCCCACATGAAAACAAGTTATATCAAAAATTAGCAAATTTAATTCTGCGTTTAACTGTGGAAAGTGAAAATTTTTATTTTAACTTGTTAAAATTTTAATGTCTGTGAAACAAAAAAAGTGCCGGTTTTTTCACCGTTTTAAATGGAATGCTCACTTTAAAAATGCATAACTTTTAAAGTATTCATTGGATCGTAACCAAACTTTAATACAACATAAAGGAACTTGTTGCTAAGGTATGTACAAAGTTTTAAGATAATCGAAATTTAAATAAAATTGTTCTTGTAAATTTTGTGAAACAACTTTTTCTCAGTAATGCGTGGTCATATCGATACAAATCTTGTCCTGTCATGGAGCTTATGGTAATACAAGGCTAATCGGTTCTCGATATTTAGAATTTATTTAGTTGTTTATTTTATGTGCGCTTACATTTAATTCGGTGTTTCCAACAACAAGAGGAGTGAAGCGAGCGGGAGGAAGCGGATGCATGGCCTGGGAATTCCGTGCGACGTTGCCGCGTTCGACACCTCTGTTGCCATCGGACACCATTTGTTGCATTGTAACTTAAAAAGGTAGGATTCTTTTCTTTTGAAAGAAAATTAACTCCTTTCCATCTCCTTTTCTCATGAGGGCTTTGGACCTCCAATGGCAGGTTTAAAATTGGGTTGCTAGCTAATAAGCTGTTGTCATTATATTACATTGTGATGCTTACATTGTGCTGATGGCGAGGCCGAATGACCCGCTTTGTCTCAGCGATGAATCATTTGTTTTTGTATGTATGACCCTACACTCATTCTGTCGCCGATTTTCTTTGGATTAACATCTGACAGTATGCCTGCTAAACCATTGACGGAGGGCGAGTTTGCCATGGTTGCTAGTGCGATTTGTTTTTTTAGAAGCGAGAGTGAAAAAATAATGATAAGAGGTATCCAGTCTATCATAAAGTGTCCGAGTGTGTTGGAAGATCGTTATCGACGGTGAAGAGATGTGCCACTGCAATGAAAGACAAAAATGTATGGATTCTACACATGGAGTGCGGGGATGGTGTCGAACGTGGCATCGTCGCATGGAATTCCAAGGCCATGCATCCGTTTCCTCTCGTTCGCTTCACTCCTCTTGTTTTGGAAACACCGAATTAAATATAAGCGCACATAAAATAAACCAGCACTTTTTTTATGTTTCACAGACAATAAAATATTAACAATTTAAAATAAAAATTTTCACTTTCCACAGTTAAACGCAAATTAAATTTGCAAATTTTTGATATAACTTGTTTTCATGTGGGACTACGGGTACAACTGTCATTGACTTGTAAACTCGAATGTCATGACTTTTTTCCACGACAGTATATCTTGTTACTTCTAATGTAAAGTTCACTTCCCTTATCACATACCCATCAAGCAATACATTCTTGAAACCCATACAACTATTCTTTAGAGTGCAGTTAAAAGACCCCTTATAAGTTCATTTTCATTAATGAAGGAATTATTTTCCAATTATCAATCAAATCCTTGAATGCTTTCAAATTATTTTTTAGAAACACAAAAAATTTTTTATGCGGCCAAGAGATCCCATTTATGGAATATCTGGGGATTCCATTATTAAGACGAAAAAATTATTATAGAATATTTCAAGCTGCTAAACTAGTAATTTTGCAATGTCTTATTAATAATAACCTTTAAAACGATATTTGAGCATTATGTACTCCTAAGGGGAGGTTGTGTAACTCTGATCTTGAAATGAGATTAACCTTTTTTTCATGCTACTAGAAGCAAAATTAAAAAAAAATGTTTTGGATTTTTTCTCCATTGGCCTGGGTTTGCAAGACAAAAGTAGAATGACATGTGGAGAGCCTGCATTCTCCAAACTCAGGTAAGCCGACAATAACAGAGTGGAGTAGTGGAGTGCAGGTAATGAAGTTCAATTCTTACACTGTATAAAATTTTTCTTTCGACCATTGAATAAAAAACTTTATCATCCTTTATTCCAACCTTTGTGTGTGGATACTGACTTTTTTGTACTTCTATCGCTTCAACTAGATTTACAAATGCGTCACTCAAAAATACAGTGTTCAGTTAACGTAATGATTCCACGATTTAATTCTGTAATATAAATGTTTTCCAATCATTTCTTTTCGCCGAATTTAATTATTTTTTTGACTTATAATTTGGCATGAAATTTCTGATAATCTACTTTTTTTAACTGCCTACTAGCATTACCCTAGGAATACAGCACAGCTGTATTCTTAGGTAGTGTTAAGGATCGAACTCGCGACTGGCAGTACACTAGCCCTCATTTTTAACAACTACGCTATCATAGGTTCACGGGAATCTGGCGAATGTAGGCGACCCGCATGACATTTGGCTTAATTTTTTTCTTGCACATCCGGGCCTATGGAGAAAAAGGTCAAGACAAGTATTTTTTATTTTGTTTTCCTCGTTTGTGGCACGGAAAAAATCTTCTACTCATTTCGTGACTTTGAATATGATAACATTTTCGATGCGGTGACTGAAAGAAAAAATTAAACTGCGATTGGGATAGAAACTTCACACAGTACACTAGCTCTCGTTGTCCGCCTGATCCCGGCATATGTAGGCTACCCGCATGACATCCTACATATTTTTTTCCGCGATACCGGGGTAATGGGGGAAAAAGTCATATTTCTTTATTTTGCTTCTAGTTGCACGGGAAAATTTTCACTTAATTACGTGACCTTAGTTACACATCCTCTTCTTGTCAATATCTACCACACCTACATTCCATTCACGGGCCACTTTGATCGCTAAGCCGCGAAAATTTAAAATCTAAACTCTATCAAAAGCTTTTGATAGAGTTAATCATGGTATTCTCTTACTTATGCTTGCCAACATTGGAATACGAGGAAAGGCTTTGGATTGGATAAGGTCGTATCTAACTGGTAGACACCAAATTGTGAAATACATGAGCCGGACACAGTATGGTAAAGATATCTCATTCTCTCCCCCTCTGGACATCACAACTGGGGTCCCCCAGGGTTCCATCCTTGGCCCCCTGTCAGTTTTCAGAGTTTGCTTTGTTTGTCAAAACAAAAAACCATCGAGTCCCCTATTACCACAACATTCAATTTGCTAAAGTAACTGAAAAAGTAACTTTTAACGTAAAAGTTACTTTTTTTGAACTTAAACTTTAATCAGTTACTTTTTCAGAAAAGTAACTTTTAACTTTAACTAGTTACTTATTTACAGAGATTAACTTTAACAAGATAATTTTTTTGGTAACTTTCCCAAGTATACAAATAAATGACAGCTTGATTTCACACCCTACCGAGTATTCTTTCATTTGCCACAGCGCATCAAGAAACATAGCCAATTGGGCTGGTCTGTCTGGAATAGTCCCATCTTCCAAAGCAACCTGGTTAGGAATCCATGGCTGCTGACCACCTTTAGTTTGCTGGTGTTGAGAAAACAAATGAAATGTTGTCTCCAAAATGTCAGCAACTTCAGAATACTGCCCTTCTTCAAACAAGTCCTTCACTTTCTCTAAGCTCAAGTTCCTGAAATAAGACAGAAACACAAGAGAAAAAAATTATTAAATGAATGTTATTATTAGAAATAAATGATCCTTGATGACTAAATCATGCATTCAGTAACCATGCTGTTAAAAGCCAATGTATAATAAAAAAAAATCACTAGCAGAAAAAAAACTTCTATAAGAGTACCTCTCTAAAGTCAGAAGTAATTTTTTTGTCACTGGTTTGCTTATAATTTGGTTATATTTGCTGTTCACAAGTTTCACTTCCAATTCTCCATCCTTTTCACTAGAATCTGATTTGGACTTTAAATTAGTCAAAACCTGTAAAAAATTACACCTATCTTTAAACAAATAATAAATAATTTCCACATGCCAATATGGCCATCTGAAGTAGCATGTCCTACTTACTCATTTAAAAAATGTAAAAACTTACTATTTTTAAAGAATGAATAGCTGATGATATGTCTCCTTCATTAAGAAAAATGTGACCATCCAGCCAATGGAGACGTAGAAACATATCAACAAGGACTGGCTTAGTCTCCAGTTTCTCACTTGAGTGGTCACCCTCAACTGCAATACCATTCACATCTCTATCAATGACTGGACAAAGCTCCTCAGGCCAATCTTTCGATGATACAAAAGCAACCATAGCCAAATCTTCACCCAAGACTTGACCTGGATCAAGTGCAGAATACCTTCAAAGGGAGGCAAAAACATCGTTAACTCCCTTGGATGGAATTGGGAAGGAACTAACAATTCATAGTTAAATTTAAAACATAGGGAAGAAGAGTTTCATTTCCATGAGTTACCTTTGGTTCCTCAGAGAGAAATGTATGAGGAAAAAATCAACTTGAGATTTGACAGATGTATCCCAAGAAGGAAACCCATAAACCATCTAAAACTAAATTATATTTCCTTGCTGGTTGTCATCACACAAATTAATGACTGTGAACAGTTACATTTTTTTTAAATATTCCTGGGGTTTTAGTTTGTTTTTATTGGACACAAAATAAGATTGACATGGAAATTGATAAAAACGGTAGATAATTCGTAGATGAGAACTTTCACCTAGTCGTTAAAGCCTAATTTTGAAACTCAACGTTAAAAAAAAGTAACTGAACAAATACAGTAGAATCTTGATTTAAGGTTTTTCAGGGGGGACAAAATTTAAAACACTACGGCCCGGTTTCACCAACAACGATCAACGCTTGATCGGCGATCAAGTCTTGATTTGATTGGTGATTTTGTTGATTCCGTTTCACCAACAATAACCAGCAGTGATCGCGGATCAAATCTCTTGTCAAGTTGACCGTAGATTTTGGACGATCAAATCGAGAATCAACTGATATGGCTGACTGCGAAGTGTCTTCAGGTGAATACGTAGAAATAATTATTGATTATTCCCACTTAAGGTACCACAACAGGCCCCAGAGAATATGATGTGTTTACATGCAGAGGTAGATGATTTCAAATTGTGGTTTAGATCCTCTAAGCCGGCAGTGGAATTTATTTTAGAAAACATTTAAAATGGCATCCGAAACCGAGCAAGATACGCTATGACTCCAACAGATCAATTAGTGATAGTCGCCGATATTTCGAAACATGAGGTCTGCTGCTGGCCCCATGCCCCGATCCGCCCAAATACCTTTTCACGACTCGCCGTTCGGCCGGCACCCCCCGGAATATATACCCGGCGACCACAAATATGGCCGCGCGCGCATAGATTCAGAGAGGTACCGCCCGAGAGGGCTCGTCGGCCGGGTTTTGGTCGGACGGGACGTAGGACCAGGTCACGGTCTGTGACAGTACATCTTTATTTATTCGTAAATATATGTTACATAATATGTCATGGGTCCGGAATAACAAGCCGTTGCCCTTCTTTAGGTTATACAGAGCTGTCTGATTGTCCAAAAACATATTTACATGAATATTACTGAGACCAATATCATTAAGAAGTAAAATACACTCTTGCAGGCCACATAGTGCTGCATATAACTCAATAGCGTTAATGTGCCAGTCCTGTGGCACGTCAAATTGTCTTGAGATTTCCCCCTGGGGTATTACTACAGCGCCCTGTCTGGGCGTTGCGTCGGTGTACACGTTTATTGATTCCGTTGGTCTGCACAAAAACACTGTTTTATTAAACACTTCGGTATGTATTAGTTGCCGCCACCATTTATCTTGCCGGGAGAACACGTGTGACACTTAAAAATTTGGGAGGTGGAGTATCCAACATATCCAGGCGAGATATCCCGCCGCCTTCGGGATGTCTGTCTGCCGTAATCGAGCGAGTATAGGGACTAAGGATTTCACTTTCTGGATCGATGCACTAGTAAGCCTTATAGTTTGATCCGCTGTATTTATTATCACCCCTAGGTATTTTAGCTTTTGTCTACATAACAACACTGATTTCGGAACATTAATTTGGATCCCGAATTCTCGCTGGATGTAATCGGTAAAACTATTCATATCAAATTTCGTTAAAAAAGTCGCGTTTCAAAGAAGGCACGGTTAATTTCGCGATTAAACCATAAAGTCACTTATTTTGTGAATCCTGTCGCAAAAAACGTTTCGCGAAAATGTCATGTCCCTAGTGATCATCAATTTTAACACTACTAAGAAAATATCGCATTAAGGATATACAAAAGGGATTCATTGTATGACTGATTCACAAGTAAATAACTAAGATTCACATTTGAATGTTCAACGAATTGACGGTGCTTATTCTATGCACGTCATCAACAGACATAAGTTTTAGTTGGTGAAATAAAGAGGTAATGGTAAAGCGAAAAAGGTAATGTTAGAAAAATAATGAGAATTTCCTATCCCAGTTACTCCTTGACTATTACGAGAATTCCCTGACTTTTCCAGAAATTCAAAATTCCCTGAGAATTCCAGATTTTCCCAGTTTTCCCTGACAATCGCCACCCTGTTAACTTCAGTTCTCCATTTCAGTTCTTAATTTACCACTTACTTTGCATTGCTTGGTTGTAAGATAAGTTTTTCTTTTATTACTATGCATATCTAAAATAATGTGTCAAGTTATATCTACCTAATTTTATCTATAGGATCATACAATTTACGACATAATAAGAGATAAGACTGTGCTACATTCCTTAAAAAATAGAGAAACCAGTCACTAAATACCTTAAAAAGAACAAACAAGAAAATATAGATACTTATAAACATACTGTCAACATTACCTTCTCGGAAAAAAAGGAATCGAAAATATTCCTGCAAATATTTCTAAATTTTAAACATCATTATTTCAACTAAATGCATACCATTAAATGATAATTATTCCCATTTTTATGATCATTTTCAGTGATATACTGCATGAAAAAGAATATTTCATTATATTTTTTTGTTTATGTAACTTTATTTGTAACTATTTGCATCTTATGTGACTTTGGTGGTATGTATTTCACCAATTACTAGAATTGATGTAATAAAATAAATCATAAAATCCTTATAACAACTGAATTGAATTTATTCATGAGAACTTTGAAACATCTAAGCATGGTATTTCACCAGGTTTTAATGCGAGGCCTCCACTTTCAGAGAGTGAGCAGGTTTAGAACTGGTTTTCGTGCCAATTATTTTGGTACCGATCCTTTTTGGCCTCTGTTCCAGTTCCGGTTCTAAGCTCAAGACTGTTGGATCTGAGAACCAAAGAACCAAACCGACCCAATCCTAACACACATATATATATATATATACAAATCACCATTCATACACAACGCCATAGGCGCAAATACACAAATATAAATTCAAACAGTAGGTGAAAGAAAGAGATAGTGAACATACATAAAACATTGAACACAACGGTGGTGTGGAGATGAAATGATGGTCGAAAACACATGGAAAAAATTTCACCTTGACCGGGAATCGAACCACGGACCTTCCCATTGCCAGGCGACTGCATAGACCACCATGCTACCAAGGTTACTCTAATTTCCAGTGAATTCGACGGGGGTTTATAGCACCAAGTGCCCCCCAGATGAGCCCACAGAAGCGGCCAAGAGATGGCGCGAGGGCATGGTTCCACCCACCAATGGAGAGAATACACAGAAGAGGAAATGATAGAAGTTCCACTCACACAGACAGTAGGAAAGATATAGAACATATGTTTGAGGCACACAACCTCTAAGAAGAAAACAACCAATCTGGTCATACTCACAAATCACCATTCATACACAACGCCATAGGCACAAATACACAAATATAAATTCAAACAGTAGGTGAAAGAAAGAACTACTGTTTGAATTTATATTTGTGTATATATATAATATCCTAATATAACAAATGATAGCTGGATTGTTGGAAATAATACATACGTATGCAACCGTGAATCACGAGCCTCAAAATATCTTCTCATAAGAAGTTCAGCATAGAGTAAGGACATTTGAGCACTTGTAAATACCCAAACTGGGTCTTCATCAGGGTTTAAACTGTCTGGATGAGGAAAATGGACCCTAAAACAAAAAATTCATTGGTAAATAAACATTATTTAGGAACCACAAACACACACATGGAAAAATTAACAGGATGTTAAGTTTAATTCAATTCTATTTAACTACGAAGAAATTTTTAAAATGAAATACAATAATAGCTACATCTTAATACACACATACCCATTTATAATAAAATAAAAATAAAGGTTTTTACCATGAAAAAGTCACATTTCTAAAACATTAAACACTTGCTGTTTATAAAAAGATATTGAGATCATGTGAATGTGATTGATAAACATCATAGTTTGCCTTTTTATAGCTAAAATTATGCCCTCAACCCAAATCTAGCAAAAATATTTTCAGTATTTATTCAGTATTTCACTACATTCAGTATTATTTTAATATTTTCATGGAGATTAAGCAACTCATTCCCTCTCTATGAACTACGAGTAATGAACTTCTCTGCAGCCACATTTTGTTTATTTTCATCTTCTTTTCTTAATGTCCACGTTTCAGAACCATAAAGTACCATGCTCCACATTATCTGATAGATCTTAACGAGTTTGTTTGAATATTAATTGTTCCGAGTACAACTCCATCTCGAAAGATGTTTTCTGTGGTGTTCCTCAGGGATCTATTCTGGACCCTATATTATTTTTGATACTTATTAACGATCTCCCTTTTAACCTACAAACTAACTGTTCTGAGGTTGTCCTGTATGCTGATGATACAAACATTCTTGTTGCAACTCCTTCACTACACACTACAGTTGAGAAAAGTGAACTATTACTACAGCACTTGAGTGATTGGTGCTCCATAAATTGCTTAGATATAAATGTTGATAAATCTCTAGCTATACATTTCAATCTCAAGAGTAAACACCATACAGCCCTTGATCTAGACCTTGATGGTCAGCCCATTCGTCAAGCTGAAGACGTCAAATTCTTGGGACTTGCAATCTCAGCAAATCTCTCATGGTATGAGCACATCTGCAATCTGTTACAAGTACTAAGCTCTATTTGTTTCCTTATACATTTTATTAAATTCTCTGTTAGTCCTGATTTGCCTTTAACAATATATTATGGTCAGTTGTATTCCGGCATCATTTCAAGTATTATTTATTGGGGATCTTCGTCAGCCTTACTCAAGCTTTTTTGGCTGCAAAAGAAAATTGCACTCCTTATGGTTTTTGCACCTATCAATGCCCCATGCTGGCCCATTATCAAAAATCTTAATATTCTCCCACTACCATGTGGATATATCCTTTCGGTCCTTATGTTCGTAAAATCTAACTTCAGCGAGTTCCCCAAAAACTGTGATGTCCAATATTATTATACACATGGTCATGATGCCATTCACTATAAGTATGTCAGGACCAAATCCGCCTTTCAAGGTCCTAAAACTCTGGGGTTGCGCCTATTTAATAAGTTACCTACCAGTCTGAAAAATTGTAAAACTGCTGACTCTTTAAAGCAACGGTGAATTCTTTTTTTACAAGACAAACTCTATTATTCCTTAGAAGAATTTCTGCATGATAATAGTGTTTAAATATTTTGTCTATGTATATGTTCCGTTACTATGTATATGTTATGTTCTACTTACTGCTGGAAATATATGCTAGGAAGTAAGGAAGCAATTCATCAAAACGTACATCTGGAGCACGTTTCTTTATGGCAGTGAGGAATGGACGATGACAGCAGCGGAGAAGAAAAGGGTGGAAGCATTCGAAATATGGTGCTATCAAAGAATGATGAAGATAAAATGAATCGACTGAGTGACAAATGAAGAAGTCCTAAGAAGAGAGGGAGAAAAGAGAAGTCTTCTGAATACCCTAAGAAGACGGGACAACTTAATCGGCCATATCCTAAGACACGATGGCCTGATGAAGACAATCGTCGAAGGAAAAGTGAACGGGAAAAATGGAAAAGGCAAGCCTCATATGAGTTACATACAACAGGTCATAAAGGACGTAAGAGAGAGGAACTATGTTAATCTGGAGATTTGGCAGATAAAAGAATCGAGTGGAGGACTGCGTCAAATTAATCCTAGGATTTTTGATCCATGATGATGACGATGATGATATGTTCTGTGTATTTTTGACGAATCCTATATCAGTGTAATCTGGTCTTTGGATAATAAACCTCATTATCATTACCTTTAACCAGCCATTTCTTCACTTCCCCATTCAATGAGCCTGTCATTATTCCCCTTTTTGAGTAAATGCTCCCTTCACCAATGTGATTCTCCTTCGAACTTTGATTTTGATACACCCCATTCCCTCCAGCATATTACACAGATATTTAATTGGCTCCACCTGGTCCAGACTGTCCCTTCCTACTTTTAAATTTAATCTGGCTCCTTCTGTTCTGGATTCTATGTATCTTTTCCACTGTATCTGCAACATGTCCATTATTTTTTTGGAATCTCTTTGATGCCTGGCTGACTAGAGCCTGATTGTACCCAAAACTTAACAAGTTTATAACTCTCCTCCTATCATACTTACTCATCTATCAACCTCCACCACAGCCCTCTAAATACATGCCCTCTCCACCACTTTTCTCTCACTCTATTCAACTCTACTGACAATGATAAATTGCAAAAAAAAATGTTGAGAACAATGAAATTTTTTTTCTGAAACTGGTAATAGAAGGTAGAAAAAAATTCATGGCTTTCTCTCCCATTCGCTCACATTCATTAGAAAATTGGGCCCATAGAATATAAATCTGTATAAATCTTTTGCATTACAGGGCTCATTACAACAATTTCTATGGCAGTTTGGCTTGTAGAAATACCTTGGTCAGTGGCAGGCGTTTGAGGTCCATCAGTGGCATTTTTTCAGTTGAATATCTTCAGGAAACAACATAGGATCAGTCCCACTCATGTAGAACATTAACAACAGCATTTTTACTTCTTCAATAAAGAAGAAAGCTACATGCTTTCCAATGCTTGTAAACAATATTTTCCAAGGTCCAGTCAAAAGCCCAATAACAATCACCTATCTAAGGGCCAATCACAGCACAGCATGTGAGACTTGAGTGTAAACATAAGTATGTCAGATATTGGTATCAAACACTCCAGATCTGAAGACATAAGCTGCAACGTTGGCTAAACTGTTGTCCTCACAACATAAACAGATGCAGAAGGAACCCCAGAAGAAATAAAGTATCAACAGCATTGTTAGTTTTCACCCTATTTCCTGGATTTTCAATTAACCCTCCAGGAGAGTATTGCAAATTGCAGAATTCTTTGCTTTGCCAGAAAAGAGCTTCACAAGTGTGTCATTGGCCAAATATTTTCAGATTTTGAGAATTTAAGGATACTTTTAGGGCATGGCAGATTTCTGATCTGTCTCAGGTCTTTCTGGAGGCTGTTAATGGTAGATAATGGTGTAATGTTTTATTTTAAAACAATTTATGACAATTGAATTTCCTAGAAATTAAGCTCGGATGATGAAATTGTAATGAACCAAGCCCCTGGCAATAACCGAAGCATTACTCCAACCCACGCCTTAACCCACACGGCCATGGCAATTATTGCATGGAGACATGTAATGCAAAGAATTTATACAATATGAAATTCTTTACAATGCTTTTCTCATGAACCTGAACATTTCATCAGCTATAGCTCGTAGAATTCACACATTAAGGTATCTTTTCTTGGATGAATGGATAACAATTATATGGAGAAATAGTTAGCATATATCCTGTCCTTTTTTTGCAAAAGATGGGGATATTCATCTTCGTTAAAAATAAGTTCCTTTCCCTATTTAACCTATAGTTATGCAGATAAATCTGGTAACGAGAATATTACAGTGGAAGCTTGGTATAACAAGTGCTCCCAATGGCTGGGAAATCACTCGCTATAGCGCTCGTTATATCCGAAGGTGATGGATTAAGCCTCCCAATTCCCACAGTTGTTCTCACATTCCGTTTTTCTTTTGTTACCATGCTATTAGAAACATGTAGAAGGAGTGTTTCCATGCACAATTGCATATTTATCGATTATTTGCAAATGAAATCTTCTGAATTAATAATTTACGCTTTGCTGAAGTCTTCGAGTGTTAACCAGTACGTCCATTGGTTATCGAAAATATTTCTTGTATGATTACCTCTTCCTAGCCGTTCCTAAAATTCACATTCAGTTATCTCTCGAAAATTTATAGCAGCAAGTACATATTTACATAAGCATATGCCTCTGTCATTTGCGCTGCACATCATGTGTTGGACTAGTGCTGACATCTGGAGTATCTAGAGTGAACAGAGGTAACTACCGTGAAACACTATTGCCGAGAATTATCAATGCATTCACTCAAAATTGTATGTATCTGTGAAGTGAGGAATCATGAATTAAAAACTTGTTGAATGGGATAAATTTTAATTATTCGCATAACATTGGCCCTGGCAATATTTACAAAAACATTGAAAAATATGCACAAATTAACAAATGTACCAGAAAAAATAAGTATCCCCATTACTTCTGCTAACATGAAAAATAATAGATATCAGGATTATAAGGATATAAATAATTCTTTGACAACTGAAAACTGATTACTTCGTCACGAGGATAAAAAGCATAACAAAACAAGCATCGGACCTTTAGCATCACACATGCTACACATTAACAGCACAGTATTTTCAATTTCTATTCCTGGCTGAAAAATCATTTAAACATGGTCTGCTTCAGTCTGCGGGCAGTTGCCGAAAGCACAAACGCTTCCACTTCACTCAGTTTGCTAAAATCGTCGGGGGAAGCATCACTGGCCCGGTAAAAGGCACTAATATCGTATTTACCCGATTCTAAGATAAACTTTTTTGACTAATTTTCAGCTAAAGATACCTAGACTAATCTTAGATTCGAGTACAACATAGAACTGCATGTTTACGCCGCTCTATGCTATGAATGTACGAATGTGTGACTAATTGATTAATAGTAGGGATGTGCGAGTAGTACTTTTTGACCTCGAGTCGAATATCGAGTCGAGTTGTAAGTACTCGTGAGTATCGAGTCGAGTCGAGTTGTAAGTACTCGCTAGTATCAAGTCGAGTTTGTACATTATTGTACATGAGTGAAGAGACCCAGTTTTTACTTAAATCATTGCAATTAAAGTTAGCCAGCAATCCGACTATCAAATCGGCAGGTCTACCTACCTAATTAATGATTTAAAAAACAGTAAAATTAATAAGGCACGTAGCGCAGGCCAAAAGACCTAATGGAAATTTTCTGTGAACACTCAAAATAAGAAAATTACCTTCATTCCTAGTATTACTCAAAAATGTGTAAATTAGCTTGCAGTATGGTACCTAGTATGTAGTTAGTCATAATATGAGGCCTACATGAGTGACATGCCCTATTAACTTATAATGAAAGTAAGCCAGGAAGCAAAATATTTTTTCTTAAGGAATACATAAGCCTAACTAGAAGAGCAATCCTTATATTTCACATTCCTATCTATTTCTTTTCAGAGCTAAACGTTTTCTCAGTGATGTCGTGCATGCCGGTAGGGTAGGTCCAGCAGTACAGTGAATTTCATACAAAACTCCTTTTTTGTGCGGTAAATATTTGATAAGCTTGTGCCTCAAATTTATGAATGGCCGTTATTTACATGAATAGTTTTTTAACATATACTTTTCTTCCTCCTCCAATTATTGACACCATCTCTTCAAAATCGAAGGATTTCTGCCGAAACATGTAAGACATTAGAATCGTAAAAAGGACCTGGGACAATCACCCCCATTTGCGCGATGCATGAACACCCGTAATCGGCACAAGTTATTTCCGATATCCATTAACGAAAGTTAATAATGTTTGAACAACGAATTTTCATTTGCGGATTAATACGAGCAGGTATATGAATTTTGTATAGTGTCCTGTGGATTAAAGTTTTCAAAATATTTGATCAAAAATTTATTATAGATGAGATGTGACTAGGAACTTGGCAATTAATGACGTAACTAATAATCCTAAATAGGAAATTAAAAAATGGAATAGTAAAACTTAAAAGTTTTATACAATACCTATATCATCCGTAATGCCCTTAATAGGATGCCTACCATCCGTTACAAAATTTCCGTCACCTGCAAGTTTGAAGACCAACATCTCCAAGATGGCTAATGCGATTTTGGATTAAAGTATATCAAATTAAAGCTTGTTTATTTCTACGTTCACTGATGGTATTAAATATTTTTAAAATTTTTTTTACTGAAGTACGTGTTTAAGAACGGATTTTTAGAGAAATATTTTGGGTACCAGATGTATCCATCGAATTGGGGCATCGTAAGAACAACACAGAATGAGATATCAAACTTTCCTTTTCACATATTGTAGCTAAGGGCTTTGTTAATAGTCATACAAAGTTTCATACTTTTATGTTCATCAATATTTTTGTTATTGATGAATTTGTCAGACTATGTTATTTTCCATCCCGCACGCTTTCCGTTCCGGAAATCACCGTTTGGACCTTTCTCTTGCTCTCGAGTCATTAATATGAATCCACTTATGAAATCTCAGTAGAATTTGTTGGTTATTTGATATCGATATATATTTATTTTAGGCTATAAAAACACCCTCAACTGTCCAGAGCATGCCTGAAAGAGAAAGGTAGTGTGCGTGTGGAACATTCTGATGCAAGAAAATCGCCTATCGCTGTGAATGAGTCATGAGGACTCGACAATAGTGGAAAAAAGTATCGCCTTTAAGAATGCAAGTCAGTGTCTGTTTAACAACTGACGGTATCTTTGGAAGCATACCATCACTATGCCTCCTCGCGCAAGTTTTTGGAGATGGATTTGAAGATAATTTAAAATGCAATTTGTTTCTTTCGCCGAAAAGCCGAGAAATGTGGGGACAAGAGCTATCTCTCTTATCGCTGATTTTATTTTGGTGAATACTGCAACTTATTAACTTTTATTCAAGCATGGGCAAGGATATTTTTCCTGTGCATACTAAAGAAATTTTCTCGCGTGGTGTTTGGTGCGCGCGGTACCTAAGGTAGATTACAACTTGACAACCTCGAGCAGCTTATCTCTTCTGGCCAAAAGTCCTGTCGCATGGAGCTCGCTTTCCGAAATAAATATATACACATTGAAAGCATATCTAATTCTCCCAATTTGTTAAGTCATTTTACACGTGCTTAGTTTTCAAACACGAAGAATACCATCAAAACGAACTAAATTTCTGACTTCCGCAAGCTGAGAGAGTGCATTTTTAAATATTATTCGTAATGTAATTGGTAACTGATTAATCCATTTTAAACTTTGTTTAGTCTAAGATTAAATTTATGTTCCATATCTTATGCGAAGAAAAGAGAAGTGGCTTTTCTTGTGTATCTTCAAGTGGGCATCAAACTTGCTTCCCGGAACTAGAAAAATATCCGGTGTTTTTACCTGTCTCGGTCGAAAAACGCTACCTCGGTCCCCCCCCCCCCCCCCTCCTGCCCCTGAATTTTTCCGAAGATTTCGGCCAAAAAGGGGAGGGGGGGGGGGGGGCTATATTCGGTGGAATACAGTACATATGCAGTTTCATGCACCGTGTACCCACCGATCGATTCATCCATTCGTTCACGCAAACATACATGAATCCGTTCACGTAAACGTACATGAAACCATTCACGCAAATGTAAATGAACGTACGTAAGTATATGTTCGTACGTGTTAATCTATCGTGTAACCAGAGATTTACTCGATTTTGATGATAGCGCTTCCTGTTGGCAGATTTCTGAACCTATTGGCCTTGGCGGCCCCGTCGACAAAAGCTACTCAACTCGACTTTCATAAATATACTCGAAGTACTCGAGTCGAGTACCAACTACTCGAATTTTTGAGTACTCGCACATCCCTAGCATTGGGCAAAGTTGGGCATCTTCGACGTGGAGGTATAAAATGAAGTTTATTCCTGGAGTTGGGTGAGACGCCTAAAATAGAAAAAGTACTCGATCACATCGGTGAACTTATGAATTGGCTAGAGAGACAGAGCGATTGTGATCATTTTCATCTGTCTCACTTGCAAAACATTAAGACTTATGCCAAAAAGAAACACTATCAACTACCGTGGCAAAAGAAATATCAGAATCTTTTATTAACTCCCGTTAAAGTACGGTTTGCATTTAAACCATAAAACATCATTTTAAATATATTCTGCAAATAAATTAGCTATAAAATTTAGTTTCATAGTTTTTCTTTACTGTTTCTCATGAACTTTCTGTTAATAACATGAGTTGCCAATAACGCGGGTGTAAACTCCATCGCCCTTGACCCGCATTATAACCGGATATTTCTGCATCTTGTTTTAACTTATTGGGTGTAAGCTCGTGCTAGAAGTAGCCTATGTTCATATATGCCTATTTTATGCATCATTTGTTAGTAGGCACTAGGCCTCTGATCACCAAATGGAGCAGGGACTCGGTTAGGTCCTATGCCGAGGCCTAGGCTGTCCTAACTTCTGGAGTCTAAGCCTAAGACTAAGAGATTTCTCGACATTTTGTGGCATGACATCATGAAATTATCACGCAAAAGTAAGGTAATAAATATTAATTTACTACGTCACATCATAAAGCAAGTAAAATTACGTCCACCATGACGGAGATCTCAAGACAAGTCTAAGACTAAGAGATTTTTCGACATTTTGTGGCATTACATCATGAAATTATCACGCAAAAGTAAGGTAAAAAATATTAATTTACTACGTCACATCATAAAGACAGTAAAATTACATCCACCATGACGGAGATCTCGAGACAAGCTCAATACTCGTTTTTCAAACATATTGAGATCAATATTAGGGGTAGAAAACATCCCAGCTGAGCTTCTGAAAAACCTTGGAAGAGGGGGAATGGACAGATTATATGAAGTTGTTCACAGAATATACGAGGAGGGGGCTAGGCCGGAGGATTTTGTAAAAACCATGCTGATACCTATGCCGAAAAATTGGGTGACAAAAGAATGTGAAGACTATAGAACGATTAATTTGATTTCTTGTGCTACAAAGGTAGTGCTTAGAATCATCAATAGGAGAATGGAAAAGAGAGCAAATGAATTTTTAGGTGAGGATCAGTTTGGAATTCGGAAGGGGAGGGCCACTCGGGACGCGATTGCAGTGATGAGAATACTAGTGGAAAGGAATCTAGAATACAATCAGGATGTATTTGCGTGCTTTGTTGATATCGAAAAGGCATTCAACAGAGTGAGGTGGGACAAGTTAATGGAAATATTGCTGAACATAGGAGTGGACTGGAAAGACAGGAGACTTGTCCGGAATTTATACATTGCGCAGAAGGTGCAGGTGAGAGCATCCGTGGAGAATCGGATTGGGCCACAATAGGGAGGGGAGTTAGGCAGGGCTGTTATCGCCAGTACTTTTCAACATATACTCGGAGGAAATGGTGAGAGGGGCTTGGAATGAGCTGGAGGCTGGAGTAAAGGTCGAGGGGAAATTGATAAAATCAGTGAGGTTTGTGGATGACCAAGCGCTAGTAAGCCAGTCAGCCCATGGCTTGAAAAAAATGGTGGATCTGTTGCAGGGACAGTGCGAAAGATACAGGATGAAGAGAAACCAGAATAAAACGAAAGTAATGCGATTTTCAAGAACAAAAAGGGCCAGTATAACAATAAAAGTAGGAGGTCAGAAGCTAGAGCAGGTAGAGCAATTTCGCTATCTAGGTAGTGTGTTGGAAGAAAAAGGGTTTAGCAGCATTGAAGTGAGAAGGAGAATTGCATTGGCAAAAGAAGTTTTTACTCGTAGGCGAGAACTAATGACAGGGGCGTTGAGTAGGGAAGTGAATAAAAGACTAGTGAAAAGTTTAATATGCACTATAGAGCGTTGCACTATAAAAAAGTTTAATATGCACTACGTAAGCAAAGTAACTAAGCAAAGTAAAAGTTTAATATGCACTATAGAGCATTGCACTATATAGGGCTGAAACGTGGGCTTTTCGAAAAGAAGATGAAAATAGACTTAGGGCTTTTGAGATGTGGGTGTGGAGAAGGATGGAGAAAGTACAGTGCGTCAAAAGGAAGAGGAATGATGGAGTGCTAGAATTGGTAGGAGAGGAAAGAAATTTGATAGATGAAATTAGGAGAAGGCAGAAGGTGAGGATGGAAAAGGTAATAAAAGGGGATGGTCTTTTGAAGGAGGTGATTGAGGGAAGAGTGTTGGGTAAGCGGGGAAGAGGGAGGAGAAGAATGGGTAGATTGTAAGGAATGATGGGTGGCAGTAGGTATGAGGGGCTGAAGAGGGATATCGTGTGAAATTTAGGGGGTGGGAGGAATTAAATGTCCATTTAAATCTATCTTCACAGGTAGAATACTAATAATAATAATAATTACACAACAACAATTCTTGCAGGGAAACTTTTGTCTGTTTTTGGTGCCAAGAATCCAAAATATAAAAATGTATTGGAAGACACCAGGCACTTAAAAGAAAGTAACGACTCAAGTTTCCTTATTAATACCAAGGTAATTTAACTTTTGTCAGACAGAAATAACAGAATCATACATACCTCATCAATTGGTATGACTCTAAGTATAATGTGATAAGGGATAAGGGCCATTTTATCTTCTCCATTCTCATTAACTTAAGAACAAAAGCCTTAATGATTGGTAACACTCCATCCTCCAACCTGAATACAGTGAAGAAAATTGCAACACATGTTGAAAAATGAACACTTGAAAATTGTACATGATTTAATAGGCTACGATGTAGTATAACTCACATAAAGTTATCATAATTAAGCTTGTAGAAACTCCAAGCTGTCATAGAAATTTTTACATATAAGATTATAAGATTTTCATTATTGCATAAAAATCATTTTAGCACATGAGAAATAAATGCCAAGTTCATGATAAAATAATTACGCTGAGATTACAAAGGAACTTTTTTATTATTTTAAACATTTAAACCTTTATTGGGAACATTGCTTGCTCTTCAATTAAGAAAGTAAGCATAAAAATAGTTTTAAATCAGGAGTAGGACAGTAAAATTAGCTTTGATATAAAATTTCTCAAAATACTTTATAAACTTGATTTTATATACTGCACATTATGATCCAGCCACTGATGCGAATTAGAATGCAGGTAAAAAAATGCTCTCAATATTTGAATGAAAAAACTAAAATTTACCACTCCTACACACAGAACTTAATATTCTTCACAGTCACCTCTCTGGCAGGCTCATAATTAAATCACACAATGATGCGTAGTTTTGAACAGTACCTATACAAGTACTAATCCTTTTTTTATGCATGATATGTAGTGCATATTTGGTGAGAGTTCACCCCCTGCCACACACCTTTATGGTGGCTTGAGGGTATTATGTAGATGTAGATGAATGAAATTCACCTGATTGATAATTTTCACAGGACATTTTAATACGACTGGGCCTGACAGCAAGAAGGAATTTAA
Organism: Platycnemis pennipes; assembly: GCA_933228895.1. NCBI lineage: Eukaryota > Metazoa > Arthropoda > Insecta > Odonata > Platycnemididae > Platycnemis > Platycnemis pennipes. The sequence goes on from OW121851.1 coordinate 104,647,674, forward strand.
ACAAACTCAAATAAGATGGCTAGTTCTTTTCTATCTTCCACCCAATGTTTCTCAATATCAGGAATAAGACATCGAATACCAGAATCTGTTGAATATTCCCTCTTCCGTCAAATCTTAGAAAGCTTCAAATTTCATCTCAAATCGAATCCTTGAAACCCTGAGTCACTTGTACCATGTTTAAGTTCATAAGGAATTAGCATTGTCCCATTACCCATTGTAGGCACCTAAAACCCTTGATGGCAAAGAAACACACAGGTGGCAATGCCTTTAGCAATGACACACACATCCTCAACATACGAAAACTCCTGAGCTCTAATCATTTCAACTTTACTGTGGCCATAATTGATTGCATGAAAAAAATTATGCTTAACAAGAGTGATAATACCATAATTTAGGATTATATAATGTATTAATATAATGTTAGTAAAAAATTAGGGTTGGGGCAGGGATTCAAAGATTTGGTCAAATCCTATTGAATCCATGGATTTGAGATTCAATCGAATCAATGGAACAAAGATTTGAATACCAATTGAGCTGATTCTATGCACCAGTAGCGGAGAACTACCAATAATGAAGCTCGTTGACAGGTAAGATACGCAGTGGTAAAAATATTGATAATTTTCGATGTTGCAATTTAGCTGACAGTGTGGGCAAAGAATGGATTAATGTTAGAAACTAGAGGTATCTGTAGCTGGGACTATAGCGATCATTAACAATAATTTGTTAGAAAAGATATACAATAAGTCCTCAACTTACGAGGATAATTCATCCCAAAAATTTCCACATAAGTAGAAATCTGCTTAAGTCGAAACACGACAACTTACCTATCCATTTATGAACCATTAGTGGTGCCGCTATCATGATGGCAATCAGCGATGATTGCAGCAAACGCCATCTTTTGAGAGGCCGTTAAGTTAACATAATATGACAAAGCTGAGAGTAACAAATATCCAATCTTTCTTTCACTGGATATTTAAATCTAAAATAAGTAAATTGCCCAAAACTTATATAAAAAAGAAAAAAAACTTAGTTCTTTTCCACAAATATATTTGATTTGTTTAAATATATTTGTGGAAAAGAACTAAGTTTTTTCTTTTTTATATAATGGAAAATAACTTCCACAACGTAAACTCGCCAACCATTTCTTTTATTACCCAAAACTTCTTATTTTGCTGTAATGGAAACAGCGGTCATCTATGGAGTAGATAATTAACTACGCATCGAATTATGCGGGAAGGTATAACTACACTGGAAAAAGATGTTGATGCCCGATCACATCACACTTTTTCACCATCATGATGATCAAATGTCACCTATCGAACTATATACAGTTGAGCACCCTTAATCCGGGAATCCCTAATCCGGGAACACCCATAATCCGGCAATTTTTCCACGACCAACTACCCGGTACTTTGTGGAAAACGCCGAACCATTTTTAACCGAAACATTGCTTCATAACACGCCGAGATATTATCCCATTCTTAACGTTACTTTTCCCATTTCGAGAATCAGAATAATTTAAACATATTAATTTCTGGTACTTCGTGTACACTGGAATTATTCTGCAACTTGAAGTAAACATATAAATTTGAAAACATCACCGAGACGAACTACGACTAATTTACAGATCGGCCACTTTCATTGGCGCGCGCATTTTTGATTGACCACTAGACGTAATTTGATAAAATCACTTGTTATCTGCTTATGCTTCTCCCAAATCATGTCTCATCTCTACAGTTGTGGCAACAGCAGAGGAATGAGGCATCAGTACAATACGTTAACGATCGCAGAAAAAGTGCAAGTTGTGAAAAAGCTTGAGGCCGTTGCATCAGTACAGCGTTTGTCTGAATAACGTAAATGAGTTCACTTTGTAAAATTACACAGACTTTTATTAAAACCGACCCAGGTTTCGACTTATACAGTCATTACCAGACCTTGATAATGCCTAAATGACCCATTCTTTACATTTGCCCTCGAACACATCCTTAATTTCAGTGAGTGGGGACTATATGACCATTATTCAGTTATTATTTATTTTAAGAAATAAGATTCAGCATCTATTGGATTTATTACAGAATTCATGAGAAAGGAGGCATTATTTAATAATTTACAGATGAAAGGAAGATTTGAATTTAATGAAATTGAGGAACATTAGGATTTGGGATTATGATTCCAGTTTTGGATTCAATAAAAAAACAGAATTCGGATTCGATCAAATTTTTGATTTGCCCCATCACTATAAAAAAATATAAATTTTTTCGATTTTAGCAGAAAATGAGTTTATTTTAATTATGCTTGAAAAATTAAAATTTGGATTCAAATTAAAATATCAGACTCTAGGGGAAAATATTTAGATTTGATATTGAAGGAAAAAAGGATATTCAGATTTAAATGAAATTTTGGATTCTGGGAAAATTTAAGAATCAGATTTAAAATAGGATTCTAGACTGAAGGGCAGATTTAGATTCTGATTCAAGAATTAATGAAGAAAAACTGAATTCGACTTATCTCTACTCAATATATTAAGGGAAATCAAAACACTCATAACATCTCTGAGGATGCTCCACAGCATCACCAATGTTTTGACCCAGTAAAGCTTCGTTCTTCAAAACGAAATGGAAATATTTTAATTACAAATTGATTTTCAGAAACAGCAAGATAATCAAAAGCTACTAAGGTCTGCAGCAATATACTGTAAAAGTGCCTTCTTCATAAAGTTGCAGCATACAAAATTCAATATCACATACCAAAGAAATGTTGATGGCCATGACAGTAACAAATTGACCCACGGCAATTATAAAACTATTGAACTTGAATGCAATAATCTAAGTTTCTTGATTTGAAAATGTCTCCAAAATGCAAGGTGAACATATTTATATGAAAGAATATTATGCTACTTCCAAGTGAGTGAACTGGTTCCCAATTCAATGCAAACTAATGATTTTTATGGTGGGCCAAAATAAATTCTGCGATTCACCTTTCCTTCCATTCATTGAACTGAATCGATAAAAAACCAAGAAATTGTATTTGCATAAAGAGACAGAATTGTTCACAGTATTTGCAGACAATGAAAAGTTATTGATTTCACCTTTTTTGAACTTTGATCTTCTCAAAAAATCCATAAGTCACTTCCATTAACACACATTTTCTTACAAAGGACAACAGTGATTACCAAATTGACCACCTACGATGCTACTCCCAATTGATTTAATGACTGACAATCCATAGTCCATCCATTGTTTAAAAAAATTTATTCAATGCTCTATACACTTGTACTTTGAGCACAGTAGGTGTTCCATAGCGGGTGCTGATAATAGTCTGATTTGCTCATTATAACCAACATAATTTTGATGGTTTCCTATCATTGTGTATAACTACTCTGTTATCATAACTGATCTGTAATGATCCATCAATAATGGATTGAAAATCATACACTCCATAAATAAATAATAAAATTTCAGCACCAATGAGATAGCATCTGCAAGCTATGCAACCAGGATGCAAAATCAACACAATGTAATCTCTTGAGACATTCTATATTATGTAACATATGAGCAAGATGACAATTATTTAGCTGAGCATATGGGATTTTTTTTTGCTGGTTCTGAGAGATGACTAGCAGCAAAAGTTGTAATGTGGTCCTTCATAGGACATTGAGTCCCTTGAGTAATGCAAACAGGACAACAATAATTACCAAATTGACTTCTTGTGGCTGTAATACAAAGTCGGCCACTTATTGTAACCAACAAAACTTAGTAACCTGTTCAACAAGAACCATTCACAGCTAAAAAATAATTCACTATTGTAATACTCACTATCAGCCTTATACACTATAGCTGTCCTCTACTGTACATATTTATATCACACTTTTGTACCTACTTTCTAAAATTATAAAATAACAAACCTGCATTCTTCAACAAACTTCAACACATCATTCTTTTCTTTTTCTGTGCCAAAATATTCACAATCTGGAGCATCATTATCAGCACCACCAATGCCATTGTTAGACTTTCCATTTTCTCCTTCGCCTTTACCATCCCTGCACTCAAATAATTTATAGAGGTCCATAGTGTCCATGGAGTCATCCATTAAATGAACAAAGTTTTCTTTCACTTGCTTGGACTTGACAAGGAGACATTCTTCTTCGGTGTTGCCGTCCAAACTACCCGTAAAAATTAAAATAAAATAGATGAAAGTAGTTCACATTTATGAGATCAATTTGACAATGACTTTAAACAAATATAAGTCCATGCACGATTTTCAAAATTTTAAAGTTTTTATAGCATAATCTGAACTATTTCATTGAGCAGTAACCAACCAATTGAGAGGACCAAGGGGTCCTCTCAATTAAAATTTCCAATTCAAATTTCAAATCTCAATGAAAATGTACTAAGGGCTATCAAAAATTGAAAAAATAACATTCACAGTCTCAAGCAGTTTCAAATTCACAGTTTCTGTTGTTATCCTGAATTATCTCTCTATGATAATAAAAATTTAGCATATTTCACTAATCCATAATGAACTAGCCAAATGAATAGTAACTGCTAGACTGCAACAATGAGTGTCAACATGTGACTTGCAAAAACTGGTCCACATTTAACCTAGTTTCATTACAAACAAGTGATTGTTAGGACCCCTTAACTTCATTATAAACACACTTGAATTTATATACATGGATTACAAAAATTGCAAGAAATGCTTTTGAGAACATATTCCTTTGCCAATGGAGTGGTTGAACGTAAGAAAAAAGATAAAAATAATTATCACCAATCAAATTACTGACACATACACCAGGGATGATGGAATGAATCTTCTTAGTGTTTCTTTCAAAGAGGGTTCATCCCTCTCAATCTCTCTCCTTGCTGTACTCCTGACACGTGCAGATCTCCGCTTCCCCGCCCACATCCATTCCTCAACAAAACTTGGGCTTCTTCTCCTCTTTGGGCCCCTTTTTGTCCCTCCTGGCTGCAATCCACCTCCTTGCTGCTCTGCAGGTCCTCCATCATCTACATCCATTCCCTTCTCACCATCTGCTGACAATATCATAAGTCTGATCTGACACAGTACTAAAATGCGCATAGCAATGTGACACAAAAAATGTACAGTTAATGTGTTAACTTTAATTCACTCTCTCTTAAAACGATTAACTGTAAGTTAAAATGGCGATAATTTTTTACCAATCATACAAGGCCACCAGCAGCCCTCAATTTTTGTCTGCTCAGTAAATTGGATCAGGTTACCTACCAAAGGGTGAAAAACTTCTGGTCTTTTCCAGGTATTCCATGCCATTTACTAAATTTTCAAGGATGAAATCTACACTATGTAGCAAAAAAATTTCTTAGGACGGGTTGTCCGTAAATTACATACCACTTAAAGAGGAGAGAGGGAAGTGGGTCCTCTGTTATGATTCTTTATAAACAGAGTGGAGTAAAGGGGAGGGTGGTAGAGGGGGCCAAACTAGATAAAGTAAAACCAAGGCCCAGACCAGGCCTCTGACACTCCCTATTGTTACCGTGTTGTGATTTTGGCGCTCTTAGTGAGGCCGCGGAATTCGTGCGAACTAATGGCGCCACGAGTAACTCCACCCATGTGAGCTCAGCCACATCCTTGTGATTGAGGGAGGAGAATGGATAATTATCATTTTACATGCACAATTTTAGCTTTTTTGCTATTATAGTTTTCCATAGTGCTGCTCCATACTGCATTTCGGCGTAAGCTAGTGGGCGGAAGTAGGAATCAACTTTATTGTGGAAAAGCTAGATGCCGCGAAGCTGTGTTGCTCCGAGATGCAAAAAAACTTATGGTTCGACAAAATCGAGCCTATCCTTATTTTCTGCTCCTAAAGACGCCGATAAGATCTCTAAGTGGCAACGAGCAAATTTTCAGCTCAAGCCAGGCCATTTTTTTGTGTGAGAAACACTTTTTCCATACCTAGAGCTATAGTCAAGAAAACGTTTTCTCGGGCGAAGAGAATCAGAATCGATCCAGGGAAAAAAACTTGTTTGCTGAAAATGAATGAGAGCCCTTCTTCTCCATCATGAGTGAAACTGTGTCAATAACTATTTCTGTGTTTCAAGAACTGTGTCGTAATGGATTATATGTACCTCTGCCATTCACATGGGTCAGAAGTATTCCTAAATTTGGACCGAAAATGGTGATTTTTACTCAGCTAATCTCATTGATGTTGCCTGATTGGAGAGTAAGTACGGCAATTTTCAAAGAAATTTGCGTGAAGGAAGATGGTGTTGTGGCTTTTGCTGTGTTTGGAAAGACGGTAGAAATGAGCGATTGAACATTCAAAGTGGGCCTGTGGAAAGCTGCTCAGATTTAGAGGAAATCATGAGGAAAGTAGATGCGGCAATATTTTGCCGGGACAATGTGTTTGGTGACATACCGATAGAGGTGAAAAGCAGCGTTTACTTGATTGATAATTCCAGACAGTGGGGAAACATAAACAGCCAGTTGATAATTGATAACGGTGACATGTGCAATCACTATAATCAAGCCAGGAGGACATTGCTTCAGAAGTTCAGAAGAATTTGAGGCAGAAGCAAAATGCCAACCGAACACGTCTCACAGGCCAATTAAGCCCCAAAAAAAGGCAACTCGTTGAGCACTGATGAATAGGAGCTCCAATTTCAAACGATCGCAAATCTGTGTGAAGAATTAGAGAGATAGGCTGCAAACGGAGGTCCATGAAACGATAAGAAGAGTGGCAGATGGTTCGTTCCTGGAAAACGTGGAAGCCTACCCAAATATAACAAAGAATCAGGTGACTGCCTTGAAATAAATCCTACATGCAGCCAATCTAAGTAAGACTAATTGAAGAAGGGTTGCTGAAGACTAGATACTGTTGTGCATGCTTTTTCATGTGCGCTCACCTGCGGGGTATAAATTTGTTTGCGATAGTGAAATCTTCCCACTGCCAAATGTGATGACTGTGAGGCGCTATTTATCCTTAGTGGATACCTCGTGTGGATTTGACACGAGTTTATTTGATCTGTTTAAGCGGCAGCTCTGTGGCAAAATAGAATTTCAAAAATATGGAATAATATTGTGGTATGAATTGTCAGTGCGACTAAGTTTGTCACCATACGCCAATCAGCTAGAGCCAATGATCATCCGTCAGCAATAGGATTTATCCAACTGTATTAATTGTTGGCTGTTTTTGGCATTTTGAAGGCTCCTAAGTATGGTAGTTGTGTACCCACGGACAACAGTCCACTGGAGCCAAATTAGTGATATCAAAGACATATTTACCAAGGGTCCAAATTCACAGTCTTTAATCTCCAAACTGAAGAAGAGGTTAAATGGATTTATAGAGAAGGGAAACTGGGATGCAGTGGATGCAATAGAGCATGATTACTCTCTCCCAGCTGTCACTGACAGCTTAATATACTATGTGGAAACAATCTCAGCACGAACGTGATTGAAGAGGAAAGCGAAGTCGAAAAGGATAATATGGGAGTATTAATATTAAGATCGGAATTCGATGCAGCATTAAGGGATCTTCAGATGAATAAGGCTTCTGTAGTTGATGATATCCCCGCAGAACTAATAAAAAATGCAGAAGAGAAGACATTAACTGATCTTTACAAAACCATCTGCGACATATACTCAACAGGAGAAATACCCAGGGACTTCGAAACATCATAATTCCTATTCCCAAAAAGAAGTGAGCGGAGAAATGCGAAAATTTCAGGACTATAAGCCTGGACGACACATGCATCGAAGATATTGACAAGGATCATCTAAAGAAGAGTTGAATGAAAAGCAGAGGAGCTTCTGGATGAAGATCAATTCGGATTCAGGAAAAGTAAGGGTACAAGAGAAGCAATATTGGCCCTTTGGCTGCTTATAGAGAAGAGAATGGAGAAGAACAATCCGACCTCAATTGAATTTGTGGATTTAGAGAAGGCTTTTGACAACGTAGATTGGAATTTAATGCTTGGAAATCTAAAAGAAATTGTTTCTTTACGGCAGTGGGGTATGGACGATGACAGCAGCGGTGAAGAAAAGGGTAGAAATATAGCATTCAAAATATGGTGCTACCGAAGAATGATAAAGAAAAAATGGATCGACCAAGTGACAAATGAAGAAGTCCTAAGAAGAGTGGAGAAAAGGGAATTCTGCTGAAAACTATAAAAAGACGGGACAACCTAATCGGCCATATCTTAAGACACAATGGCCTGATGAAGACAATCGTCGAAGGAAAATTGAAGGGAAGAATGGAAAAGGCAGGCCTTGTATGAGTGAAATAGAGCAGGTCGTAAAGGACGTAAAAGAGAGGAACTACGTTAATATGAAGAGGATTGCCAATAGAAGAATCGAGTGGAGGGCTGCGTGAAACCAATCCTAGGATTGTTGACCCATTATGATGATGACTGGTTATTTGTGTAAACAATTACAAAAATTCAGCAATTGTCAAGTATGCATTTCGGCTGTCAATTCCCCAAACCCTTTGGGAATTGATGCTGTTGCACAGTTTTATCATTGCCCATCAGAGGGTAGAATGGTTCATCCAAATGCAAATCTTTTTAAATTTATCAAGTCAGTGGAGGACAAGCTTGTAATTAATATTGAATCTATCAATGCATACAAAGTGACCATTGATGATAATGTTGACTCTGGTGGTTTAATATTTCCATGCTCAATGGACTGGGAGGAGATAATGGTATGGATTATCAATCATTATATAATGGTATGAATGCGACTGTTTGCTACATGAAGAAATTGTGAGACTGAAAAAGAGAATCGCAATTTTTAAAAAAATCAAAATTTTCGAAGAGCTGATATCTTAATTCTTTCTTAATATCTTAAGAAAGCATTCTTGTGTATTAACATTCCTGTTTTAATTGTACCTCACTACAGTCCATACGGTATTGCTTGGCCTAATATCTACCATCCAAAAGGGCAGATAAATTGGGATAGTGTTTTAGAACTACTCTAGGGGATTTAGTAATTAATTGTATTATGGTTTAACTTAGTTACTCAGCGAGTTAAGATAACATTTACTTATTTCTAAATGGCATTCAATTTATTTCGTGCAATCTACAGGTATTCCATTTCCGGGGTTGGATAGAAGGGTACAACAAAAGTGATCACTACGCATGGGCTAGTTACTTCATTTTTTCATTTTAAACGTTTTTGTAATACCTACACCTACTTTCTGTTTTCCTTTTTCTCAGGCATCATAGTTAGTGATTCATCATGCTGCTTGCCAAGTATCAGATGGAGTAAAGGTTCATTTATTTAGTAACTTTTGGTATTATTCTCAACTATATGACAGTGTTCCGAGCATTAGAAAAACGCAGACATTCTTTGTTACTATCATGTTATTTCGAAGAAAATATTTGCCATTTCTCCAATGGTGGGCTCTAAAAGATGAGTTAGATAATTAATATTGTTTTTTTGTTAAAGATGTAGGCTAAATTTTAATTGCTGAAACACTTTACATGCAAGGTTTTAAAGCAAAGGTGATTGTATTAGCTTTATGCTTGGGTGGAGTTACTAGTGCTGCCATTAGTTCCCGCTTTCGCCACGGCCTCACTAAGCGAGCCATTTTTGACGACGAGTGTCAGGGGCCTGGCCCAGACCAAACCAAGGCCAAAAAAATTAAGCTGAATGTCATGCAGGGCACCTATATTCGCCAGATTCCCGTGAACCTATGATAGCGTAGTTGTTAAAAATGAGAGCTAGTGTACTGCCAGTCACGAATTCGATCCTTAACACTGTCTCTAGGAATACAGGCCATGCTGTATTCCCAGGGTAATGCAAGTAGGCAGTTAAAGAAAGTAGATTATCAGAAATTTCATGTCAATTTATAATTCAAAAAAATAATAAAATTTGGCGTTAGTGAAGTGATTGGAAAAATTTTTTGTTGCAGAATTTTATGGTGGAATCATTACGTTAACTTTACAATGTATTTTTGAGTGACGCATTTGTAAATCTAATTTAAACGATAGAAGTACAAAAAAGTCAGTATCCACACACAAAGGTTGGAAATGAAGGATGATAAAGTTTTTGATTCAATGGCTGAAAGAAAAATTTTAAACAGTAATAAGAATCGAACTTCATTACCTGCAGTCCACGACCGCACTCTGCTATTGTCAGCTTTCCTGATTTAGGAGAATACATGCTCCACACATGTCATTCTACTTTTTTCTTGCAAACCCGGGCCAAAGGAGAAAAAATCTGAGACTTTTTTAAATTTTTCTTATAGTAGTATGAAAAAAGGCTGATCTCATTTCAAGATCAGAGTTACACAACCTCTCCTTAGGAGTAGAAAATTCTCAAATTTCACTTTAAATGTATTAATAAGACATTGCAAAATTACTAGTTTAGCAGCTTGAAATATTCTATCATAATTTTTTCGTCTTAAAAATGGAATACCCGGATATTCCATAAATGGGATCTCTTGGCCGCATTAAAACATTTTTTGTGTTTCTAAAAAGGAATTTGAAAGCATTCAAGGATTTGATTAATAATTCCTTTATTAATGAAAATGAACTTATAATGTTTCTTTTAACTGCACTCTAAAGAATAGTTGCATGGGTTTCAAAAATGTATTGCTTGATAAGTATTTCATAAGGAAAGTGATCTTCATATTAGAAGTAATAAGATATAGGTAGTTATTGCATCCGTAAATCTTGATCCAGGAATATATTATCCAAATACATGATAGGAAGTTGTTTTTTTCTACAATAAATTTACTTGTTTTTTGGTAATTCTATTGTTGCGGTATTTATATATTTATTAAAAATCTAGGATTAGAAAATGAATGAAATTCAGAATTGAGTATCTGAAACTAAGAATCCGAAACCGAGATAAAGATCCGAAACCCAGGCAAGGATCCGGTTCCAGATCCGACAAAAAACCTGGATCCATCAGTCACTACTAAAAAGGGCTCAATTATGAACAATAGTTAGACTCCTGCGCAGACACTATCAAGTCATGCCAAACTCCTGGAAATAGCAGATTCAGCCAAATGCAGGCATGTGAAGAAAAGGAATAAATCACATCCCAGCCCAGGAAAGTTAGGGAAATCCTCATAGGGGACAGGTTAGCCTTTAGAAAGGCAATTGGCCTCTATGGGTGAAATACAGGTAAGGGGGTTGACACAATGGACCAAAAGGTCTAAATGCCTCAGGGTCTCCTCATGAGGAACTTCACAGTAATCATTATTTATCTATGCTCAGAACAATTAAGAAAATAATATTAGAGAGATAGACTACAATACCGATCATAAAATGTTCTTCCCACACACAATAGGAGATCATAATGGACAATAGGCAATAGTGTATGAATATATAAGGGTAGTTAGTTCATCTATAATGTATGTGAAAATGTATTTAACTTTACAAATGCATATGAACTGTAAGCTTCAGGCCTACTTGAGAATAAACATCTGATCCATTTAAACGTGTCTAAATCACTAATAAAAATCCCAATTATTTCATAGATACTCATCAATTATTAGAATGTGAAAGGTACATGGATAATTAATACATTTATCCTGTTAAGTAATACCGTATTCCTCCGAATATAGTCCCCCCCTGATTATAGTCCTCCCCCCTAGTTTTTGAAGTTCAGTTTTGGAAAAAAATGAAATGCAAAGCAGAACTTGCACATAATTTTCTCAGATTAACAACTTGAGCAACTTGAGTAATAAAAATTTCCATTGTTTCAGTTCAGTTGAATCAGATTAATAAATTAACAAAATACTCAATATTAATTTACCTTATAAAATTGACTAGCTATTGTATTTAGGGAAACTATACGTCCATAATTAGGATGAATGGAGAATTGAGATATGTAAACGAGAAATCATGATTTTGAAGTGTAAATTTAAACCTGTATTTCACCCATGGAGGCCAATTGCCTTTCTAAAGGCTAACCTGTCCCCTATGAGGATTTCCCTAACTTTCCTGGGCTGGGATGTGATTTATTCCTTTTCTTCACATGCTGCTGCTGTATGTAAGTTGGGGATTATGGCAACCAAATGTTTTTTCATTTGAAATGCTGCCCTCTGTAACTTTCACTCATGTTGATTATTATTTTATTTATATGTTCTATTATTTGTACTGGGGGCTGAATAATATTCCGATATTCATTTCGTCAAGAAAAATAGACAATGTCTGCTATTTCAGTTAAAAGATATACTTTTCTTCCTCTTCCAATTAGTGACACCCTCTTCAAAATCAATGCATTTCTGCCTAAACATGATTGAACTTAGAATCATAAAAAGGACCTGGGTCAATCACTCCCGTTTGTGCGATGCATGAACACCCGTAATTATGGGTACCCACATAATTGGCATAGGTTATTTCCGATATCCATCAACGCAAGTTAATAATATTTGAACAATAAATTTTCATTTTCGGATGAACGCACACAGGTATATGAATTTTGTATTGAGTCCTGTGGATTAAGGTTTTCGATTTCTAAGGAAAAATATTTGATCAAAAATTTATTATAGATAAACAGTGACCAGGAACTTGGCAATTAATGACGTAATTAATAATTCTAAATAGCAAATAAAAAAATGGAATGGTAAAACTTATAAGTTTTATGCGATATATCATCCGTAACGCCCTTATTAGGATGCCTACCTTCCGTTACAAAATTCCTGTCACCCATGAGTTTGAAGACCAATATCTCCAAGATGGCTGTGATTTTAATTTAAAGCATATAAAATTAAAGCTTGTTTATTTATACGTTTACTGATGGAATGAAATATTAATACAAATATTTTTTACTGAAGCACGTGTTTGAGAACGGATTTTTTGGGATTTTTTTTGGGTACCGGATGGATCCATCGAATCGGGGCATCGTAAGAACAACACAGAATGAGATATCAAACTTTTATTTTCACATGTTGTAGCTAAGGGCTTTGTGAATAGTCATATCAATTTTCATACTATTACGTTCATCAATATTTTAGTTATTGATGAATTTGTCAGACTGCGTTATTTTCCATCCCGCATGCTTTCCGTTCCGAAAATCACTGTTTAGACCTTTATCTTGCTCCCAAGTAATTAATACGAATCCACTTATGAAATCTCAACAGAATTTCTTTGGTTATTTGATATCAATATATATTTATTTTTTATATAAAAGCATGCTCAACTGCCCAGAGCATGCCAGGAAAAGAAAGGTAGGGCGTGCATGGAATCTTCTGCTGCAGGCAGCTCGCCTATCGCTGTGAATGAGTCATGAGGACTCAACAATAGCGGAAAAAAGTATCATCTTTAAGGAGGTTCCACCGTGACTCCGCGATTCAAAATCCCGTAAAAGAGCTATGCTATTTAATGAATAAATACCGAACCAGAAAAACACCTATACGGAAAATCATCTATAGGGCGATAACGATAATGAGAATTGTATGAGTATGCTATTATACAGTGCATTTTAGTTGCATTCTATTTTTTACAAGCTCTTTTAACTCATTTTGACTTCGGAATATGGCTGACATGTTGTTGCCACGTTTTATTTATAAAGTGAGAATACATGCTCAATCCCGCTTATCCGTATTCTAAAATAGGTTATTTATTTTTTTCCTAGTTTTAAACTATTCCCTTGCAAATACAACTCTTTGATTTGAATTTTATTTTTGTTGATATTTTTAAATACTGTTTGGCAAAAATAACACTGCTACTATTTGGAAGCATTGGTATTAATTAAACCAATTTTACCAATGAAACGACAATTTCAATAATGAAAGATATAAATTACATTAACAAGATAAGGACATTGGTAAGGTATATCCCTTAATTAAGTTAGTAAATAGGTTTGTAAGCATGTTATGTCACAAGTACTGCTGCCAATGATGACAACATACTGTAGCTCACTTTCATGCAGCTAAGACTTTTTTGCTTTTTTTCAAGCAAACATTATAAATATCAATTATACAAGTGTGGTAAGGCGAGCACTTTTTCTCAATGCTAAATTCTACATAAAATTGCGCATCTTATATTAGTTTTTCGTCAAAACTACATCTCTTTACATTATTAATCTGTAAATTTTACTGCAAGAGCCATGGTCTGCTGTATAACCACATACAAAATAGCTGATTTTCAATGTCTTTTTTCTTCAAATATATGATGGAAAGGCCTCATTATTTTATTGCCAATCAATAGAAGGGCCAAAGTATTTAGTGCCCCAAAAATGACATCTACTCCATAGTTCCGTGGAGCATCCTTAAGAATGCAAGTCAGTGTCAGTAAAAGAACTGACATTATCTTTGGAAGCATACCGTCACTATGCCTCCTCGCACAAAGTTTTTGGTGACAGATTTGTGGATAATTTAAAATTCAATTTGTTTCTTTCGTCTAGTAGCCGAGAAATGTGGGGCCAAAAGCTTTCTCACTTATCGCTGGTGAATACTGCAATATTCAAGCATAGACAAGGATATTTTTCCTTTGCATACTAGAGAAATTTTCTAGCGTGGTGTTTTATGCGTGATGTACCTATGGTAGCTTACAACTTGGCAACCTCGAGTAGCTTATCTCTCCTGGCCAAAAGTCCTGTCGCATGGAACTTCGTTTCCAAAATAAATATATACATATAATTGTTAACTGAGTAATCTATTTAAAACTATGCTAAGCCTAAGATAAATATACGTTCCAACTCTTAACGCGAAGAAAAGAGAAGTGGCTTTTCTTGTTTATCTTCAAGGGGGCGTGAAAGTTAAACTTGCTTCCTGGACCTTGAAAAAAATCCAGCCTTTATAGGTCGGATTTTCTTGGTCGAAAAATAATCAATATAACCAACTTCAAAATATATATTTGACATTAATAAACGTATAAATAAACAAGCTTTAGTTCGATATACTTTATTTGATAATTGAACTACTCATCTTTGAGATATTGGCCTTCAAACTTGGGGAATGGAATTTTACAACGGGCATTAGGTGCCTTGAACTTGAATATAGTCCCCCAGACTTTTTCCGTGAGGATTTCAGCCAAAAAGGGGGGAGACTATGTTTGGAGGAATACAGTATAACTATAGAATCAGTATAATAGTTAGAGTGTGGTGAATACTACCCGCTAATACTTGAATACTATAAAATATTTGATAATCGAGAACTAGAATAATTATGCCAAAGAAAAAGTGTGAAAACTTTCTACTCTTCCAAGTCTGAAAAACTACATTGTTCCATAAAATATCGTTTCTCTGTACTGATCATTTGCAAAAAATGGTCCCTATGTAGCATTTCTCGCATACATCGTTGGAAAAAAATTAAATTCTTACTTATACTCTATTATTTGTGTTGCCTACTCTTTCAGACTAAAACTTTCACAAGTCATTAAGTCACATTTTGCACTTGGCAGTCTGCTTTATGTCTGTGATTGCATCATTTCCTGACTAACATTATTGCATGGCCGACAATAACAATAACAAATGGCATGATGCGTGATTTTTATAATGACAAATTAAATATGCTGGATTTCATATCATCACATTTAGTTTGATCATTAATTTTACAGCACATCTGATCATTCCACAGCATGGCTGTAACACCAGAAAAGTTGATCAGGCAAGAAAAATAGGAAAGGTATATTTTTTTTCAACATTCATAAAAAGAAACCTTGGTGTGAAATTTGAATTTTGATCCACCAATGTTTTGGTCCAATGAACTTCATAATAATGAGAGTCTACTGTATTCGAGTCATGATAATATTTGAATCTGAGAAATCTGATATTTGTCATATCTCTAATATTAATGTCTCCCATGTAAGAAAGAACTGAGTGCAGTGCAGAACAAAGTGTACAAACAGAGTGAAACTTACCAGAAGCATCAGACATTTCATCATCTTGAACCAGAGTGCTGCCATTTTCTTTGTTTTCTTCAACATTGCATTCTTCCCCCTTTTGATCAGCTCCAATGTTTGACTTATCATTAGCAGCACACTTTATCGAAGCTGAATTCATCAAATTGTCTTTTGGTGAAAAAGACACTGCACTACTGAATGTCTTGAAAAAGGAAAAGACCAAAATTTAATTCATGGAAAACAAATTAGAAGTGGAAAAATGTCAATTATAAATACAGCACCCATTCATAAAAATCAATTAAAAGAAAAAAGTAGAACCATTAATACAAAGTCATTTTCAATAACACAACAATCATTAATCTTCATTACTAACACAGAAGGTCAGAACAAGATAATTTTGCTGCACTATGTTAACCTTTAATGAACCATTTACTCTGAAATATCAAAGCCGGTAATAAAACAACAATAACGCACCTCATGTTACCCATTACATTTTAAAATGGTTTTCCTTTGTATGCAATACACTTATGCAAAAAATAAAATACGATATTTCTAGTAATTTATCCCGGTGCCCAGTTGAAACCCCTAGTACTTACCAAATACAAAAATAAAGGAATGGCTTACAATGAAATACTCTATGCAATTACTTTATAAACTATAAACATGGATGGAAACAATAAATACTAAAGAATGAGACTCATTTCAAAGATATATAACTAACATGATGCAGTGAACATTTTTCACTGATTAAGCAATAATTGAAGAACTTTTAACAGGGTTGTAAGTGCAGGTAACCTTCATTCTGCAATGCTTCTCCATCATTGTCATTATTGTTTCATTGGTTCTAATTCATCTCATCAATACATAATCCCTTAAATGATGACCAATTAGTCTCCATTAACTCTTTTGTAAGAAAAAGCAACTTCCTCCAAAAGTTCCCCATAATAATACTGGAACACATTTGGAGACCTTTCACATTTTTTTTTCCTCAACACTTGCAGTGCAACATGATGTGGTATCGAATCATGGTGGACTATACCCTCTCACTAAGATGCTGTATCACGTCAAGGGTACCGCTAAGTTCCCTGCTTTCGCAGAGGGTGCCAAATCAGTTTACCTCTACCTACATAGGTTGACCTTTTTGCGTTTACTCATGAATAAGTAATCACGGATCTAATTTTATGCATCCAAGCACTCATATAAGCATTATATTATGAATTTATAATATCAAACACTTTTTTTCATCACCATTGTTTCATTCTCTCACCTTTGATGGATAACGTCAAAATAACTGAGTGCCGGCAGCCATTTTGAGAAAATTCCACTAAAACGGTATAAATGTTTACTGAAGGAATGGAAAAGCCATTATTTTTATTTCCGAGAATGAAAGCACCTACCTTTAGGATAATTATGATCCAAAATTCATTAAGATTAATGAAGACCCTTTTTGTGATAATGGCATTAATTGTTAACCATGTTTTTAGCCGAGAAATGTTGCAAGGACAATGTTTAAGAATTTTTTTTAAGGCTAAAAAGAAAAGTCAAGGGCTCATTCTTCATAACCTTGTAGTCATAGCTGAAAAATTTCATTGGAAATAATTCGGAAATGGGTGAGATAGCATTTTTTGAGTAAAACAGTGCACCTTGAGAAGTGTGTATCGTGAATGGAAGAAATTCAGAAGTCTCCTAAAGTTTGAGAGACTGTAACTGAAAAACTTTTGGGCTAGGTAAAAAAAAATTGGGCTTTTTTTCTTACATTGGTGAAGGGATTGTATGTACCAAGTTTCGTCAAAATCCGAGACGGTAGGTGGCAAAACCTCATTTTTGTGGTTGAATTGACATGGAATGACCCCAACGTCTTTTTTCGGCGTAGTTTGACCTTCCCGCATAAGTCGACAAGTAGTTAATTATCTTCTCCATAATTGATTCCTGTTGTCCATTGCATCAAAAAAAAGAAGTTTTGGGTAATTATACTTATTTTAGATTTAAATATCCAGTGAAAGAAAGATTGGATTTGTGTTACTCTCAGCTATGTCATACTATGTTACCTTTACGGCCTCTCAATAGATGGCGTTTTCTGTAATCGTCGCAGATTGTCGCCAATTGCAGGGCACCGTTAATGATTCTAAAAATGGATAGGTAAGTTGTGGTGCTTCAACTTATGCAGAAATTTTTGGAATGAATTAACTTTTTTCTAAAAAAATTGTCAATGATCGCAATAGTCTCAGCTACTGATACTTACTTCTAGCTCCTAACATTAATCTAATCTTTGCCCACCACACTGCCAGCTAAATTGCAACATCGAAAATTATCAAATTAGTATTTTGACAACTGTGCATCGTTACCTGTCATAGAGCTTCATAAATGGCAGTTCTCCACCACTGGTTCATAGAATCCGGATGCTTGGTATTCAAATCTTTAACCCACTGATTCGATTGAATCTTTTAACCATGGATTCAAGGGAATCTTGAATCCATGGATTCGATAGGATTCGACCGAATCTTCGAATCCCTGCCTCAACCCTACTAAAAATACATGCATAGTACACAGTACTCTTAAGTTTGTGATTGGAGTTATTCTATGCAGCAGATAACAGAACCTTGCAATTCGTGAACAAAAAATTCGTGAACAAAATATGTGCTTCGCAGTTTAGGGTATCATCAATATACACCCCCAAAAATTTTACAGCGGAAGACATAGCCATAGATTTACCATCTAATTTCAACAAGGGAGATGAATGCAATTTGTTTTGGTACGAGTGAAAAAGCAAAACATAGCAATTTTTGCAATTAAAGTTATAAGTAATGGTATAATAAGGTTGTAATGTATGATTTGGAAATTAAGGTTGTAATTTAGGTAAAATTTTACTGAATTACTTTATGTTTTCTGGATAAAAAAACCCTGATATATATTTATTAAAAATTTTCCACTTGACTCAAGGTTACAGAAGTGACTTTTAGCAAAAGTGTACTTCGCAAATATTTGTAATTCTTGCCAACTAATAAAAGACAGTATGGTGTCAACAGAAACGACTATAAGATTATAAAAAGATGGTGAATAATAATTTCCTCTAAGGAGGGTAAAACATAAATGTATAAGAGTAAATGAACCACTAGCCCACAAGAGAAATTGATAATTGATATTCGAATTCAGGAGCATTAAATGTAATATTTTGTATTTTTTAAATGAGTGCCGTCAGAATGATAGAATAAACATTATATTAGGTCAACACTAAAAAAGTTAATAGAAATAAATAACATTTAAAGATTATTAGCTCAACAATAACAAATACACCCTATACAACTGGTTTTAATAAAGGAGAGAAACTATTTTGAAAAAAAAAAAACAATTTACTATTCTGGAAAAAAAATGTAGAATAGTCACACACTACCTCAAGGTGGACAGAAGTTATAATTAACTTTTGCCATTATCATGCTGTTTACGTACCGTCATTGAGACTTATTCCAACTAATGATTTTCATGGAAGGACAATCATTACTATTTATTAAGTAGCTATTGACACACATTTAAAAAAAACTATTGAATCCAGGGTTGATATAGTTAAGTCCAGTTTTGAAGTATTTAATCACTTCAGAATGGCCAATCACAACTCCAGGGTTTCATAGAGAGCTGATCCTATCAAATTGCATTTTGATGTTTTACAAGTCAAAGAAAGATAAAATGTGTTGTTGAATTCAAATGACTACACTTCCTTTCCATTAGTAAAATACTTACTATGTCTGGATCTGGTGAGTTAGCAATAAACTGATAAATGGAAATGATGGATTTTCCA
This sequence comes from Platycnemis pennipes, assembly GCA_933228895.1. Classification (NCBI taxonomy): domain Eukaryota; kingdom Metazoa; phylum Arthropoda; class Insecta; order Odonata; family Platycnemididae; genus Platycnemis; species Platycnemis pennipes. The sequence goes on from OW121851.1 coordinate 104,667,240, forward strand.
AGGGATAACCATGATGAACCATTCGTGGGAACTGGAGCATAAACAGTTGGCTTCTTTTGTAAACATCTTGAATTAAAAGCATCCCTCCTTAACTGTCTCAAGTGCAAGGCCTCATCAACGATTGCCTGAGCCTCGATTTGAGCATCAACTGCAGATTTTGATTCCAACCACTCCTTCCCATATTTGCTAGTACAAGGAAAATAAAAAAAAATTACTGCAGCATAGAAAAAAGGATTTGACATTTCTAGATCACTGTAAACTTCCAGATGGGAAGACTAAGAATCATAACCTATACATGAACTATTAGATATTCATCCTCATATGCATTCAAAAAATTAGAACCCTTAAAGCATCCACAAGATGCCAAATGATTTCACAGGTAGCCAGGATGTGTGGCTATAGAAAATGTAAGTGTAGGTATCAAGATAATCTGTGCCAAATCACTACACAGCTGTGTTGACACCAACACTGATGGCTGAGCAGCTACATTGGCATCTACATAGTTGTTTTAGTGGCTACATATCCTATGTAGGTACCTCTGTAGATGCATTGCCTACTGTCGTGGAAAAAAGTCATGACACTCGAGTTTACAAGTCAATGACAGTTGTACCCATAGTCCCACATGAAAACAAGTTATATCAAAAATTAGCAAATTTAATTCTGCGTTTAACTGTGGAAAGTGAAAATTTTTATTTTAACTTGTTAAAATTTTATTGTCTGTGAAACAAAAAAAGTGCTGGTTTTTTCACCGTTTTAAACGGAATGCTCACTTTAAAAATTCATAACTTTTAAAGTATTCATTGGATCGTAACCAAACTTTAAAACAACATTAAGGAACTTGTTGCTAAGGTATGTAAAAAGTTTTAAGATAATCAAAGTGTAAATAAAATTGTTCTTGTAAATTTTATGAAACAACTTTTTCTCAGTACTGCGTGGTCATATCGATACAAATCTTGTCCTGTCATGGAGCTTATGGTAATACAAGGCTAATCGGCTCTCAATATTTAGAATTTATTTAGTTGTTTATTTTACGTGCGCTTACATTTAATTCGGTGTTTCCGTCAACAAGGGGAGTGAGGCGAGCGGGAGGAAGTGGACGCATGGCTTTGGGATTCCGTGCGACGTTGCCACGTTCGACACCATCCCCGCGCTCCATGTGTAGAATCCATACATTTTTGTTGCATTGTAACTTAAAACGATTTTCTTTCATTGCAGTTGCACATCTCTTCACCGTCGATAACGATCTTCCAACACACTCGGACACTTTATGATAGACCGGATACCTCTTATCATTAATCTTTTCACTCTCGCTTCTAAAAAAAACAAATCGCACTAGCAACCATGGCAAACTCGCCCTCCGTCAATGGTTTAGCAGGCATACTGTCAGATGTTAATCCAAAGAAAATCGGCGACAGAATGAGTGTAGGGTCAGACGGGTCAGACATACAAATACAAATGATTCATTGCTGAGACAAAGCGGGTCATTCGGCCTCGCCATCAGCAGAATGTAAGCATCACAATGTAATATAATGACAACAGCTTATTAGCGGTGAAGCAGCAGACGGTGAAGAGATGTGCCACTGCAATGAAAGAAAATCGTTTTAAGTTACAATGCAACAAAAATGTATGGATTCTACACATGGAGCGCGGGGATGGTGTCGAACGTGGCAACGTTGCACGGAATCCCAAAGCCATGCGTCCACTTCCTCCCGCTCGCCTCACTCCCCTTGTTGACGGAAACACCGAATTAAATGTAAGCGCACGTAAAATAAACAACTAAATAAATTCTAAATATTGAGAGCCGATTAGCCTTGTATTACCATAAGCTCCATGACAGGACAAGATTCGTATCGATATGACCACGAAGTACTGAGAAAAAGTTGTTTCACAAAATTTACAAGAACAATTTTATTTCAACTTCGATTATCTTAAAACTTTTTACATACCTTAACAACAAGTTCCTTAATGTTGTTTTAAAGTTTGGTTACGATCCAATGAATACTTTAAAAGTTATGAATTTTTAAAGTGAGCATTCCGTTTAAAACGGTGAAAAAACCGGCACTTTTTTTGTTTCACAGACAATAAAATTTTAACAAGTTAAAATAAAAATTTTCACTTTCCACAGTTAAACGCAGAATTAAATTTGCTAATTTTTGATATAACTTGTTTTCATGTGGGACTATGGGTACAACTGTCATTGACTTGTAAACTCGAGTGTCATGACTTTTTTCCACGACAGTAGTTGAGCAGTCTTCTCCACAGTCAATCACTCACAAACACCCTCTTGGGAATGCAATTACAGATATAACCCATGGTTTTCATTGGTACCAGCAAACTTAGCTGATATTTTTGCCGAATTATTTTTTTAAATGGCATCAATGAATTTCAGAGAATGCTTGAAATAATGAAAAAGGTATAATTCAACATTATTAATAGTTTACAAGATTTAAGTAAGAATAAGGATAAATTTAAAAAGAGATAATACAATAATATATAAATGAACTGATGATATATGTGAATATCACCGAGAAAATAAAAGGTAAAAGATAGAGATTTTCATGACATTTATGAATAACTTGAAATACTCTCAAGAGCATGCCCAAGAAGAAAACATCTAATTGTAATAATGGACTGGCTCAATGTGGTTGGCAAGGTAGGAATGAAAATGAGGCTGGGGGTATGTGCATGGAAAATTGAACGACTATTGTGATATAAGAGTTATGTCCTGCATGAGAAGCAGGATAGTAAAAACAAAAAATTACATAGAGGGAGGTACAGCAGGTGAATTCAAGCAGCACAAATATATAAATATCAATTTAATCATAAAGTGTTAAGGCATAGAAACAACATCAATGAATTCAGCTTTCTGGTACCAATGCATATCATATTCACAAAATAAAGGAGGTTATGTACAATGCTATATTCACAAAGAAAAAAGAGTATAGAATATGGAATGAATAGAATATAAAAATTCATAAGTCTTGACTGGAATTTAAGATGTGCAATACCAAACGTTAGTTGAAAGCATTCTCAGTAAAGGTAAGAAAAAGTAAGGTATAGGGAACAGGTGTGAGGAACTGAAGACAGGTACAATGAATGAATGGATTTCCAATCTCTTTAGTGCAATTAAAATTAGAGATGGGTCGAATAGCAGATTTCTCGAATTTGAAATTTAAATCATGACTCGACTATTCAAATATCTCGAATTACGAATACCAGAAATGCAATTGATATGCTAAATGTTATTCTGCTAAGTAATTTGCTAACTGTTGAGGTAAAAAGTAACAAATCGAATAAATTAAAAAAATTACACTGGTTTTAAAATGTCAAATATAGGCATAGTAAAATGATTTTTCCACCAGTTATGGACTGTTACGTACAATAACTATGATAAAGTAATAACAACAATAATAAATACTATTACTAATAAAGCCTTAATATGTGAGCAGAAAAAATTGATAAATCTTCATGTTTTGTCCAGTTTTGAATTAACCACAAACTACTGTTAAAGTTCCAGTTAATTGAAAATTTACAGAAATGACCATAATTGGCAATCATAATATCAAATCTGACAGAATGAACTATGGTATTACTATTACAAGGTACTCATTTTGTGCATAATTGGTGTGCAATTTGGTAAGATTCTACTTCAGTTAAGTATCTTGAGACCCCCGAGTTTGAGAAGTTATCCATTCCAAATAAGAAAACCAATCTTAATGCAGTTAGATAATACTGGTAAGTGTTTTTCCACTTCTTTATACCTTTCACGCTGAAAAATCTGTGGTTGTAATGGTCTCACCCAAGGATCAGTAAAAGTCACCAGTTTGGTAGTAGGGGTTTCAAATTTCATAATGAATTTTGAATAGGTATTTGAAAAAAATAAAAATTTATCCTTGGCTTTTTTTAGTTGAAATTTCAATTTAACATGAGGACAGCTAACAGAATAAAAAGTACACAATTCTTTGTCTTGGAATTTTACCCCATGAAAACAGTTTTAATAAAAAAAGTTTTGTAAAAGTTAATATAAGTTGACAAAAAATTTATTTGCATAAATAAATGTAGAAATGGGCATTCTATAAAATACATTTTACTGCATTAAAATTTGTTTCCTGTTTTGGAAGATATAGCTTCTCAAACTTGGGCATCTCAGCGTATTCACCATGTCTCGATGGAAAATAGCAACAATGGCTTGTAGTGATAGCAGAGTAGAGGTATGAGTTTTCAGTGAGTCTTACGTAAAACTTATTAGCTGTTTGCATAAGTACAATATGGAAGAACGGACACATTGTGTAACCTCTTATAAATTAATGATGAACAAGTAACAAAGCTCATATCAAGAGGCAACCGTCGACAATGCTAACTAACTTTTTTATTTTGAATGGTGAGTAGCAGTGACTAGTTTCTGCAGATTAAATGTGGAGAAAAGGCAACAGTTTTGCCTGAATTCCATTCTTTGAAACTGTTGTCTTTCTTCCATAAATTATACAGTGAAACCCAACAACAGACTCATATCGCCACCGTCCTCTCACTGCATGTATGATGGCATTCATCAACACTCCAAATATTGCGTAATTAACATAATTAATCAAGATCTCAAAATTTGAATACTTTCTAGTATTCGACTATTTGTGGGTAGTATTTGCACATCTCTAATTAAAATATAATGATAATGTGATTATGCAAACTGTAGAGATCTGAAACTGGGCCACTTGTTTGTCTTCTCCATCTTCACAATTTCTTCATCATCCCCCCACCCTAAGCTTCCAATTGCTCCTTCTTTCTCTTCGGTATTGGTATTATGAAATCCTTGATTACAGGTTTTTTCATAGGATCTCTTCTATTGCCAAAAGCCTTTTTATGGATGCAGTTCTCTGCCTAATGCATTTGTATAACTCCCACCATTTTCCCAAGCACAGCTAAGTAACTTAATTGTTCTATTATATCTCTCCTATTATTACAACTCTTTTTCATGGAAAATCTCTTAATTTCTTATGATTCGTCCACATTTGGCCTCACATACCCTCACACTGAATTTGCACTGACACTGTAACACTGCATGAAAGCAGTTCCTTAGAAGGCTTTCTAGCCTTCATATGGTTATCTACAATTCCAATGCATTTTAATCAGCTCTTCTCCTAATTATACTTGAATTCATCTACCCTCAGGTCTCTCTCAGCATTTACCCAGTGCATGTCAGTATTGATAATGATGGGTAGATGTGCCTGACTTCATACCTTACCTTTCTCTAATGCAGCACACCCACATCCTTTGTTGGCTATCCTTAACTGTACTCTCTGCCAGATCACATGCATGCTTGCAAAAGTGTATCAACATTTAGTCTCATCCTAACATCTCTATCTTCATCATCCAGTCTAATGTTACTATTATTGGTACATTAAGTTACCCTGTGCCTGATCACATCATGAGTCATTCACCACAAAATCAGAGAAACAGTATTACATCCTGATTATAGTTAATATTCCTTACTGCTATTAATTTCAATCACCCACTGTTGTAATGAGTAGCCTTTCCCTTCCTGAATCGAAACTGATCACCAACTGAGAATTAACAACTTGGTACCCTTTCACAACCTGTTCCAAATTATCTACAAGTGAGCTATGTGTGAGAATGAGCTTCACTGACGTTCTCATGCTAAACTACTTTCTAATACTTAATTATAAAACATTCATTCTTCCATTTCTTTCTTAATTTTACAGCACTTCTGTAGAGATCATTGATTCATATTACCTTGTTTGTTTCTTTTATTTTCCTCAATGCTTGAAAATTAGTCTTTATGGATCCAGGATATACTTATTCATTTCAAATTATTTTTAAAAAAATAACCATATGACCAATATCTTCATCTTTTGACTCTTCAATTTTGTCCCTTCTCGACTGTTCTTCCAGCAACAGCTTTCCAGCCCTGGTAACATTTCTCACTTGCATGCATTTCTTCAGCTTCTGTAACTTTTCCATTACATCTCCAATCTACCTCAACTATGTTTCTTCTCTGTTATAGTTTCTCACATTTGTTATTGTTTAATGTTTGTGATGTAATCTTTTCTGGCTCTGGATTAAAATTCTTTCCCTTTCTTCCCTCATCTTTCTTGATGATCATTTCATCAGTTAACCAAAGTTTTTTGATCCTTATTGTACAATATCTCCATTTTTCCTTTCACTATACCCATTTTAACCTCCTACCACCTGTCCACTATGCCTTCCTTTTTCTCACATTTACTTAGAATGAGTTCAACTAACTCTTTGTATTCCCTCTCTTTAACTTGTGATTTTTTCATGCCATTCATTTCTTATTCTATTCGAGGATCTAGGCAAGTGATATGCCAACTAGTGGAGGAATTGGAAACTAAAGGTCCAGAGTCGACATTGCTATGATGGGTCACTTCTGCCTAGGCTGAACAAGTCATTTCGGTATATTGTAATGGTTAGAGCACTGGCCTCTCACCTGGATGTCCGAAGTTCAAATCTCGGAAATTGAAGATAATTTGACACATTGGTATGCTTGGTACTTACCAATGAGTATTTGAGTGCTTTGTGGAGACTATTCGAGTGCAGTACTCTGTCCATCAGCTGGGACCTTAAAGCCGTAGTCCCTCTGGTGCCTCTTACTAATAGGAGCCTGATTCCGATGCATGCTTTCCCTCCACTGTTCTTCCTCTGTGCACTTCCATTTCCATCCTTTTCCCTTCCCTCTCACCCTGAAGAGCCTTTCAGTGTGGGCACAGACTTGTAAATCACATGTTAGAAAAGAACACATTTACAGCCCGGATATCTCAAATCCAAGACATTGTGCTGCGTTTCCTTTCTTCATAGTACTCTAAAGCCAGTAGGGATCCTTAAGTTCATTTTCACGAGTTTCCAAGTAGCGGTGATGTAGTTTCATCTAACAACTATTGGGTCCTTGAGAAATGCGATTGAAGGAATCTATGGATCAAAATCCCAGAAATTGGCAAACAGGTCACAAAAACGATGCTGGTGTGCTCTTGGTTTCCACAACAAATTTTAGTTATAAAATTATAATATAAACAATATAGGCTTTGGTGAGAGTTAAAAATCCAATGTTATAAAATGCCTGTAGTAAAAATAAAAATACAGCATGCATGAAAGTGGCCTGGCTGCTTGCTGTCTCTACATTTTGATGCCCTCAACCTAGAAAGTTACAATCAAAATCATGATTGATGCCTAAAAAATAACTCTTTCTCCATCTACATGCATCATACATTGCACTTTACAAGCTTTTTGCACGAAAGTTCCATCATTGATAACATTATCATCACAAGTCAACAATCCTAACATTGGTTTAATGCTGCCATCCACTGCATTCACCTATTGGTTAAACTCTTCCTATTCACATAATTTCCTTCACTCCTGATGATTGTTTTCATCACACCATCATGTCTCAAGATCTGGCCGATTAGGTTGTCCCATCTTTTTTTTAACGTTTTCAGCAGACTTTTCTTTTCTTCCACTCTTCTTGGAGCTTCTTTGTCAGTCACTCACTTGATTCACCTGATCTTTTTCATTCTTTTTTAGCACCACATTTTGAATGCTTCTCGCCTTGATTTCTCTGCTGCTGTTATTGTCCGTGTCTCACTGCCATAAATAGCATGCTCCATATGACGTTTTAATGAAATGATACCGGGGATTCAAGCTTGTAATATCATCTGTAAGTAGATTCTTCGCAGTATGCTCTATCTGCCTGAGATATCCTACTGACAATTTTAAACCTGCTCCATCCATCGCTGGTTACTTGGTTACCCAAATAACAGCATTCTTTACATTCTCAAACTAATGATTCCCTAGTTTAACATCGACCTTGACCTCTTTTCTCCAACTGCTGATCTTCAGGTGATACCTGGCCATTATCCTTCCCATGCTTACTTCAGTTCCATAAACCTCTTACTCAGTGGCAAAGCATGATGCTTTTCACCAGTCATCGCAAATGCAAAGGGTAGGTTGGCCGATGCACACCATGTTTCCAAAAAACACAGACACCAATGACATATTTTTGTGAGTGCCTGTTAAAATAAAGAGTATTCAATAAAATTTACATTGCTTATTGTTAGCATTTTATAAATATATTATATACTTAATACAATAGGCATTTACTCCAAAGTAAACAATTGCAAGAAGATTACAGATATCCAGTTAGACTTCTGGAAACTGGCATAAAAATCTTAAAATTTGCTAAATACAGAGAGGGGATGCCGGCTTCCACTCACACTTGTATCTTTGAATTTAATTTGTTAATAAGTTTCTCATTTTGAGAATGATTGACGCTTGGTAAATGTTAACCATGGTTTCAGTGATTTACGGGAATGTAGAAATGACCTATGTATGCCGAAAAATGCCTTTTGCATGCCAGTTTGTTAAGATGAATCCACGGATTTCCCTGTTGTCAAATAGAATTTCCCTGATTTCCCTGTAGAAATATTTAATCGTGAATGGCGATCATTATAAGCCATGCATGGCCTAAAAACACCTTTATTTATTTAAAACACAGTACAACCCATAATTGTACACCCTACAGGACCGCAAAGAAGGGCAAAAGCGGAACTGAGAAAAGACAAAGCACAAGAAGATTGGGTGCAGAGCGGATTACCCTGTGTCGAATGAGGGGGTAATGGCAGGTTCGGCAGTGCCGAACTTGACCGACAAAAGCCGAACGATGCACCAGTTTCAGAGATGACTTGCCTAGCTTAACGCCATAGCTGTCTTCAGTGGAGGGGATGGCAGAGCGTGGGCATAGGGCACGTATCACGTTAAGCTAGGAAAGTCATCTCTGAAACTAGCGCTTCCATCAATCGTCCAGCTTCTGTCAGTCAAGCTCGGAAACTCTCGTAGCGCACGGCTGTCCAGAGGTGGAGGGGGAAGGGGGGTTGTTTGCCCTGGGCCCCCATTTAAAATTCATCCTCAGCATAGTTGGGTATTGACACCTAAACAGATTCTCTAAAATGAGCGAATCTGTAGCTAGAATTTGGTCTTTTTACGTTGTTTCTTTGACAAAAAAGGAACAACTACCATTTTACGTATTCTTCCAAATGTTTTATGACATTCTATAAATCCTTTATTTTTTCATTTTGGTTTAGTCATCGGCGAATCCAGAGATGACCATACGCCTCGCCACTGCTCTTACTGGCTCTGCTGTGGCTCCTATATCATTTGTGAATCGCAGAATGCTGATTTTCTCCCCTCCTATTGTCTCCTAAAGACTTTTCTTTGACAGCTCTTTCAACTAGAGATTGAAAAGTATGGGAAATAAAACACAACTTGGCTTTACTCCTTTCATTGCCCTTCCTTCTTCACTGCTGGGTCCTGATTTGATCACAGCCACCAGAATGTAAAAAAAGGATACTTAATGTATCATCAGTCTTATGGTCCTAAAATATTCTGTTTTCAGCCTTACTCTTGTCTGGAATAAGTATGATGATTTTCTTCTCTAAGTTAGTGAGTATCTCTTTTGTTGAGTACATATTATTGACTAAAGCCTTTATCTTAAATTTGCAGACTGTACCTGTAGGCGTGACAATGACACCAAGTTTCTGGTTATTATTATTAATGGAAACCTTGACTGGGATTCACAAATAAATTTTATATCATCTTCTGTTGCTTCTGGCTGTTATTTAATAAGAAGAATGACTCAACTTAAAAATGTACAAACAGCCATAACAGTCTACCATGCTTATATTTATAGTAGACTTAAATATGGCATATTAGCCTGGGGTCTTTCCCCTAAGGCAGTCCACATCTTTAAACTACAATTTTGGGCTATCTGAATAATCTGCAAAGCCAAAAAACAAGCCAACTGTCATAACTTATTTAAACTACTAAAGATTCTTCCTTGACCTTGTATTTATGTGTTCTGTGCAGTGATGTTAATCCGAGAATTTAAAACTAAGTTATCCCTTGTCAAGAAACATGGCATTCATGACTACTTCACAAGAAGCAGAGATGATTATGCAGTGAGACAGCAAAACCTCTCCGTCTTCCCCCATCACAACGAGTAGCAGAGTTTACAATAAACTACCTAAATCCTAGAAAGATCAGAAGGCACCAGATAAGTTCAAAGCCAATCTAAAGCATTACCTATTGACCAATTGTTTCTATTCTTTGGATGAATATTTCAATTCACGAATTGATGTTATATGTTCAAGAGTTATTGTTAGAGTTGTAATCTAATGTTTAAATATGGGTTGGCAACATATGTTGTTATTTATGTCAGTAACTATTTATCTATATTGTTGTTGTCAACTCTCCATCAGTCGTTCAATTTGTAAACTGGAATTTGGATGTGTCTGTGACTCGTTATTAAAACATCTCAGTTTAAAGCCGATATCTCAAGATATTATTTAACCTCTAACAGGTTATGGGCCCAGGCGACCGAAAAGGACCAGTTGTGCTTAAATAGTACTGGAACATTACGCGAGTGCAATTTTTTTTTCGTATTGTAGCGTTAAAGCAAAAATGGCTGAGGCGTCAGTTGGAACTGGTTTGCCATCCTTAGAAAAATTGGATGGACGGGACAATTACAATATTTGGAAATTCCAAATGAAGATGTATTTAGTGCATGAAGGTTTGTGGAGTTGCGTTGAAGGCTAGGCCGCAGATGACTCATCCACGAGTGAGCAACGAGCGAAACGTGACTCGCGAGCTCTAGCTAAGATAGGTCTTACGTTAAAACCGTCTGCTGTTGCTCGCGTGAGGAATGCAGCAACAGCAAAAGAAGCCTGGGAGAATTTAGAAAAAGCATACGAAGACAAGGGGCTGACCAGACGTTTAGGCTTACATCGTAAGTTATTCTCCGTAAAACTGGACCAATATCCATCCATGGAGGCATATGTGAGTGACATTATATGCATTGCTCAAAAATTAGCAGATATTAATGCACCGGTAGATGATGAATTCATAGGCGTAATTATGTTAAACGGGTTGCCAGAGGAGTTTAATCCAATGATAATGGCATTAGAGAGTTCCGGTACGCCAATAACTAGTGATTTTGTTAAATCCAAATTAATTCAGGACAGTCGGTGGGGCCAAAATGACGAGTCCGCGTTGTGGGCAAAAAGTAAAGGGGTTTCCGGGCGACAATCTGGTAAAGCAGTGCAAGTGGCTAGAAACGAGTCGTCAAATCCGATTAAGTGCTACAAATGTGGGAAATTTGGTCACATTAGAGCCAAATGCAGGAGCAGATGGAACTACGAGACACACAGTAGCGGTTCATCGCATGGGTCCAGGACTGCACAGGGACCATCAGCTGTACCAAGTACGGCGATGAAAAAGGAGAGAACTCTTCTCTCTGTGGCAGCCTTGGGAGCCAAGCACATCGCGAGTGAAGCTGACTGGCTCATCGACTCCGGAGCTACGAGATATGACAGGAAGGAAGGACTGGTTGCAGAATTTCAATGATGATGAAAAAATTAAGGTTACAGTTACTAACAATGATACATTGAATGGAGAAGGTATGGGTAATGTTCCAATTAAGCTTGAAACTGATGATTTGATTAAAAAGATTACAAATGTAATGTATGTTCCTAATCTAGCGACAAATTTGCTATCAGTGGGTAAGCTTGTTAAAAATGGTTTTGTTGTTGTATTTAATGAAAATGGTTGCCAAATGTATGATGCCGATGAATGTATTATACAAGGGCAAGTTAAAGTAACTGCATCCAATCGAGATGGGATCTATGTATAGATCAGGCAACAGAGAATGCTTACAGTAGTGTTGTGGTTAAAGAAACTTATAATCTATGGCATAGACGATTAGGTCATTTGAATGGTGTTAGTATGAAGCTTTTAAAAAATTTTATGGCAGATGGTATTGATTTTTCTGAGGATAGCTATGATGAATGTATTCCATGTCTACAGGGTAAACAGACAAGGAAAAGTTTCAAGAAAACTGGGGGAACCAGGGCAAAAGATCTTCTGGAACTGATCCATTCTGATTTATGTGGACCTATGTCAGAATCGTCCTGGAGTGGAGCATGGTATATGTTAACTTTAATTGATGATTTTTCTAGAAAAACGTTTGTCTATTTTCTAAAAACAAAAGATCAGGTTCCAAGAGTATTTGAGGAATTCAGAAAGATGGTTGAAAGACAAACAGGTAAAGTCATTAAGATCCTGAGATCAGATAATGGCAAAGAATATGTTAATCAGAATTTTAAGAACATTTTAAAGTCACAGGGGATCAGGCATTAGCTCACTGTCCCATACACCCCTGAGCAAAATGGTGTAGCGGAGAGAGCTAATAGAACCATTATGGAGAAAGTAAGATGCATGCTGGCGGATACAGGTTGTGGAAAGAAACTATGGGCAGAAGCTGCGAATACTGCTGTATACATAAACAACAGGTCTCCACACAAGGCAGTAGTGGGAAAAACACCAGAGGAGGTATGGTCAAATAAAAAGGTTAATATTAGTCATTGACGTGTGTTCGGGTGCACTGCATACGTTCATGTACCAAAACAATTACGAAAGAAGCTAGATTTTAAAAGTAAACCACATATTTTTGTGGGATATTGTGACGATACTAAGGGTTATAGGTTGTTGGATCCTGAAAATCCAGGAAAAATTATTAGGGCACGGGATGTAGTGTTTGTAGAACAACCTGTGGTAAAGGATAATCATTTGAATATAGAAAATCCTTCATTAAGAGAGGGCCAAGAGTATATTTCAATTATGCAGCAAGAAGATGCAGGTGATGAATCTGAGGTAGAGGAGCAAACTGATTATAATAAATCATGTGAGGTTGAGGACAGGGAAGGTATCATTATTACTACTGAATCTGAAGGTGAGACCGACATGGACGAGAGGGAAAGTGCTGACTTAGAGGATGACTTGCCAGAGGAGGATGACAGGCGGTATCCAATTAGAGACAGGAAACCTAAGAGGGATGATGATATGGTCTACTCTTTCTATTGTCAAAATTTTGATGATCCTCAAAGTGTGGAAGATGCCCTTGATAGGTCTGATCATGATCTTTGGAGGAAGGCAATGAAAGATGAATTTGTTTCTCTTCAAAAGAATTGTACGTGGGAGCTAGTTGACAGGCCAGTTGGAGTCAATGTAGTTAAATGCAAATGGATCTTCAAACTTAAAGAGGGAATTGATGGGTCCATGAGATATAAAGCCAGACTCGTGGCTAGGGGTTTCTCACAACGATATGGGCAGGACTTCAATGAGACTTTTGCTCCAGTTGTTAGGTTAACGTCAATTAGAATTTTGTTCGCATTAGCTGCACAGTTTGATTTTGAAATTGATCATGTTGATATTACTACAGCTTTTCTCAATGGGGAACTTGAAGAAATGGTATTCATGGAGCAGCCAAAATGTTTTGTTGAGAAAGGCAGTGAGGGTAAAGTATGCAAGCTCAACAAGGCAATTTATGGTCTAAAGCAAGCTGCAAGGTCATGGAACCTAAAAGTTCATGATGTTCTGATTAACTGTGGTTATGTTCGAAGTCAGTGTGATAACTGTGTGTATATATTAAGGAAAGATTGTAAAATTGTCATTATTGCCTTACATGTTGATGATTTCTTTATATTTTCAAATTGTAAAGATGAAACTCAGAGAGTAAAGGAGGCAATTTCAAGTCGATTTGAAATGAAAGATCTGGGGTCAGTTAAAGAATGCCTTGGCATGAGAGTAACCCGAGATCGCAAGAATGGGGTAATAAAGCTAGATCAAAGTAATTATTGCAATAAGATTCTTGCACGCTTTGGCAAGGAGGATTGTATTCCAATTGGAACCCCAGTAGAAGTAAATGTTAAGCTGGCTAAAGGAAATCCTAATCAAGGAAGAATTGACTCTTACCAAAGATTAATTGGTGCCTTAATGTACCTTTCTGTATGCACAAGGCCAGACATAGCATTTGCAGTGAGCTACTTGAGTCAGTTCAATTCGTGCAATAATATTGAGCATATGAAGGCTGCTGAACGTGTATTAAAGTACCTTAGAGGAACAAGTGATTACTCTCTGACTTTCAAATCTGGTAATGAATGTTCTACACCACATACCAAACTAACCGGGTATGTAGATGCTGATTGGGGAGGATGTGTTGTAGATAGAAGGTCTTATACTGGTTGTGTTTTGATGTTGAATGGTGGAAGTATCAGTTGGTTCTCCACAAAGCAAAAATCAGTCGCTTTAAGTTCTACTGAAGCTGAATATGTGAGTCTTTGTGATGGTACAAAGAAATAATGTATGTTAAGGGATTGTTGAAGGAGATGGGAACTGATATTGGTACAGTGACGTTGTATAATGACAACCAAAGTGCTGAGAAACTAGTGAAAAATCCCGTTTTTCATGGGAGAACGAAGCACATAGAAATAAAGTATCACTATGTGAGGGAAATAGCTCAAAAGAAAGAGATAGAAGTTAAGCACATGTCTACGCAGAAAATGCCTGCTGATTTATTAACTAAAGCTATTCCCAAACCAAAGTACAAATATTGCACAAGGTATATAATGGGGTTGCCTTAATGATTTATATATATACCTATTAGATTAAGTGAGGGTGTTAGAGTTGTAATCTAATGTTTAAATATGGGTTGGCAACATAAGTTGTTATTTATGTCAGTAACTATTTATCTATATTGTTGTTGTCAACTCTCCACCAGTCGTTCAATTTGTAAACTGGAATTTGGATGTGTCTGTGACTCGTTATTAAAACATCTCAGTTTAAAGCCGATATCTCAAGATATTATTTAACCTCTAACAGTTATCTTTTTTTGTTTTATTATAGTCTTACTTTTGTACTACTTGTAATTTATATTGCTACTTAGTGTTATTCAATTCTGAATATTTTTTTGTCATTTTACCTATCTAGATGGGTCATATGTATGTAATCTCATATCTTCTGTGACCAATAAATTAATAATAATAATTAAAAATGGTTTTGTACAGATGTGGTTTTATTTTCTCCTAATTTTTTTATTAGCTTGGCAGGAATATTGTCAATTCCAGACGTCTATTTCATTTGCGGGTCCTTTACTGCAGAGTCTAATTCTGACTTCAAGACTGGGTGCCATCCTTCCTGAGTAAATTTCCTTCTTCCATAACCTTCACCTGAAATTACCTCTGTCTTGTAGCTGCTGCCAATATTATTTCCACCTCTTCACTTTTTCTTCATTTTCATTCAAAGGTTCTCCATTCTTATCCCTTGTGGTTTTGCATCTTTCAAAGTGGTTTCTCACTATCATTAAGGCAGCTTTTACCTTTCCATTATGTTTTTTGTACATATTCACACAGATCCTCCAACAACATTTCTCTCGTTTTTCTCTCTCTTTGAGACTTATTTAGTTCCCTTGTTGCAGAGTAATATCCTAATATTTTCTTCTTTTTTCAATCAAGTCTAAAACTTCCTGCGTGATGCATGGCATCTTCTTAAAAAATTTTCTTCTCCCAAAAATTTCTTTTGTGGCTTCTAGTCGACGACTTTCCTCTGTGAATCCTACTGATATCTCAGAAAGGTCCTCTCTCAACTTGTGTTTAGCTACCTTCTGAAAGGAATGCCGATGCTGAGTCTCCTTCAATTTTCTCACTAGCTGCAGGTTATTCATTGTTTTCTGCTGTTTCTAAAACATCAAATGGCATTTTATCATTATCTGAGACTGGTCACTGTTGATATCTTCCCCTATATTACTTTTGCAGTACTTCATCTCTTTACTGAATCTCTGCTTCACTAAAATTTAATGATTTTGGTTTAGTTCCTTCCTATGGTATTTTCTAAGTAAATTGTATTTGGTTGTTGTTTTTAAAAATTTGTTTGCCGCCACTGACTTGTTTTGTGTTCAGAACTCTGTAAGTTTTCTTCTCTCATTTCTTCTCCTCAATTTCAATTTCCCTATCCATATTGGCAACTATTCTTCCATCTTGACCTTTGCCAGTGATCCAGCCAGTGTCTACCCTCCTAAAACAATTACACTTTCTGCCTTATGTTTTCTTCTTAATTGTTTTTTTACTTCGATGAGGTTGTCATAGACAGCTTCCACTTCTCAAAATATTTTGTAAAATGTTTCCAGCACATTTCAAGCACATGATTACCCGGACATTAGTGCATGCTCAGAATATGCTAGAAACATTTTCAAAATATTTTACAAAAATGTGCTTAGCATATTGTGAGCATTAATTGTGCTACTAGGGCAAGTGCCTTTGGTCTTGAGTGACCAATAGCAGAAGAACAAAACCAGAGTTTATTCACAGAATTACAGCAGGATGGATGAACTGAAAATATATAAGGTCAGATAAGTATTAATACCATCCAAAAGGTATGGCAGTGGGACCTGAATGCTGAGAAAGGAGTTGGAGAAGAGACTAGGTATGGCTGAGTTGATAATCTTGAGATGGATAATGTAGAAACCACAGAGGGACAGGATCAGAAATGAAGACACAGTAAATACAGATGCAATGTATGGGAATGTGATGAGAAAGGAGAAGATTCATAGTGTTAGGACGGTGGAGGTTGAAGTAGTAATTCTATAGGACTGGAGATATGGAAAGACTATATTGTTGAAGACTTTGGGGACTGAGTGCACAGGATTTGAGGAAAAGGGAAGTATGGAAAATTAAATAGAAGGATGACAACCCTGGCAAGTAAAAACTGAAGTTAAATACACAAATATTTAATTACACATAGGAGGAAAAGTGGCAAAATTAAACTATAAATGAAGATAAGACACTGGAAATTAAAGGACACATTCAAAGAAGAAAGTGGGCAGGTGTGAGAAATTTCACACATCACACCACATACCTACATGCAATCCTGATTAACACTCATTTTGAATAAGAGAGCAAGAGTTCCAGTGAGAAAAAAATTCATTCACCAAGGCAGTGCAAGCAAAGGACAGAAGAATTTCACAAGAGTGTATTTAAGTGGATAACTCATATATCAGAATAAGATGAAGCTAAGGAAAAGGATACAAAATAAGAAAAATTTAGGTTTTGAGAAACAACTGATGGAGCCAACTTCAAAATATTTTCTGTTCATATCACCTGAGGATAGCCAAGTAATTATCCATAATCACTGGGGACATAGTTGACTTGCATTGCCTAGCCTGAATCATGGATATCATGTAATTGCTTAAGTAAGATTTCACGCTTTCCCTGCAAATTGCATTGATGAACTCTTCTCGGGCTCTACACCGGGTGAGTGAATGTAATGCTGCCGACGTTTCGGGTAGCGCCTCGATCCCCTTCCTCAAGGCAAATGTCATTGATGAACTCTTCTCGGGCTCTACACTGGGTGAGTGAATGTAATGCTGCCGTCGTTTCGGGTAGTGCCTCGTTACCCGAAACGTCGGCAGCATTACATTCACTCACCCGGTGTAGAGCCCGAGAAGAGTTCATCAATGTAATTGCTTAAATAATTACGTTAGTGTTGTAACCAAACCACCATAAATAAAATTTAAAAAAAATCGCAATTCAAATTAATAGTAGATAAATCAATAAAATAGCATATAAAAATAGATAACTAGGGACACCTAAAATAAATCAATATTTACATCAGAGGAATTCAGGACAACGAAAAATAATAAACAAGTTACAATAAGTAATGAGGGACGCGAAGAGAGAGTTAACAGTGGGGAGTCAGGGAAGATAAGTGGAGGAGTTAAGATCAAAAGGCACGCAAAGGAGGAAAGAAGTACAAAAGTCGTGAAATAAAGACGGCAGGAAGCGGAGACTAGGCAGTATCAGGTGATGAAAGAGGAACCAGAAATTTATAGAGAGGCCAGGAAGGAATCGGGCAGGAGACCCAAGAGATAAACCATACGGCCTAGAAATCTGAAGATAAGGAAGGAGACAGACCGCGAACCCATACTTGCAGCCATAGGGGTGAAGGCAGAAATCCCCAGCGACCGATTAGTGTAACCTTTAAGGATAATAAAAGAAAGAAATACTATAACCTCCATAAATAAAATTGTTTCTGTCTGAAAAATAACGTAAATGTATTGAGATTGGAGCATAAAAATTAACATTGTAAATTGGGCCCAATATATCTTTACAAAGCTCTAAATATTGGTGTCGCTTATACAAAAGTTAATTTCTCATTAAAAGAAAGTGTTGAACTATTTAAATGATTGAACAAAGTGTTTTTATTTATGTGTTGTATAATAATAACCATTAATCCCTTCAGCAAGGAGATAAGCTTTTTAAGTGTTTGTGTAAAGTGAAGTTATTGAATTTGTTTTAAATAAGAAAGAAAAACGTGACTGGGAAAAGGTTACAGTGTCTATCTATTACATTACACAACAGTATCTACCATTTACCAAAACTATTCACCTTGATGGGAGGAAGGCAGTGCCCAAATTAAAACAATTATAAATCACAGGAAACTAATTACTGAAGCTCATGAGGAAGTAAACATGTGTCCTTACTCATTTGGGAAAAATAAACTGTAATCACGAAGAATTGAAGGTTGCTCCTTAAGAATTTCATCTCGCAACGTTATGCCTTTCAGAAATTCAGGATCAGCACTGAGACCTCTGGCAATGTAGTGAAGGCAGCCTATGTAGTCATTGAGCACATAGAGAACAGTTACCAGATGATCCAGGCACGGCCAATGATTAGGGCTGCACCTTAGCCCCCATTGAAAAGCAACACCAGCAAGTTCATAATTTAGAACTTTTAAAGCTACAATTCCAACTTTGAACCAAACTGTTACATCCGTATCGTCGATTTCAAGAGCCTGAAATAAAAATTAAAAACTATTAAGTTCAAGAAGGAAGGCAAGGGAGTTATGAAACACATCATCACATACCTGCTTGTAATAATCCAATGCTTTTTCCAGGTCATTTTGCTTGACTAAAACAGCACCCAAATTTTTCAAGCAGGAATATTTCAACAGGACAGCTGGTTGCGTGAGTTCCTTCACATCACTGGGTCGAACAACCTGGTTAGTAATTTGATTAGTTGAAATTAATGATTTTGCATTTTCTATCAACAGCCTGTGACATTTGAAATAAAAATATAAATGCCCACGGCAATAAGATCTTACATCGGAAAGAAATGAACTGTCCAGCAACTCAAGTAACAATAATTCAGCATCTTTAAATCTATTATCCCGCAGTAACTGTAAGGCATCATTATAGTAGGCTATGGCTTTCTCTTCCTGAAAATGAGCGACCCATTCACAATATCATCTTAGCAAAATATATATGATTTTAACTGAGAAAATACGAAAAAAATACGCACAAGGGCTTCTTTGGTATTGATTTGACTCTCATCGTCCTCGCTTTCGGAAGATCCTTCGTTCAAAGCCTTTAATCTCAGCATTTTGCCTTGAGCATTAAAAAATTACACCATAACTAAAGAAAATACATCTCTTTATCCAAAAATTACAGTTACTTCATTTTAATATGCTGTCCCATTACGACAAACAACGTCTTCCAAAATTTATCTACCGACACACGGAACCATACCACGGTCCCACGCACGGAACCCACGACGCTGAAGAACATGTAAACAATGCGACCGCATTTCGCTGCTGTTTTATTTAACCCGCTAAAGTCAAATCGATCAAATCAGTGCTCTAGAATGCTATGGATTTTTTTCTGGATGAACCACTTTTCAGGGTTTATTTCGGGTACCATATGCGTCTTGCTCAAGTGAAAGCGCATTTTTAAGTTGAGACATTCGTATCTTGGGAAAATAGAGATCTTTTAGAGTAGCGTAATATGATGTTCCGTTATGATGCTCTTCCAGTGTTTTCCTCACACTGAAAATGATAAAACCACTTATATTACAAATAAACAGATATAAAAATTAATTTTATCTCTCGGAGAGCAACATTTACTATCTCATGTTCCAAATTGCTACCATAGTGATAATACACATTTTAGGAGGTTATTGTAAGTCTTAAAAATTGACAGGTCAAGAATAAGGGAAATACATTTTAAAAAAGAAAATACATCTCATAATTGTTGACTTACACCTAAGTTTTGTATACTGTTGGTTAAAATAAGTTACTATAACCTGGAGTATACAAGAACTGGTGACGAGGATGGGAAAATACGAATCTTTCGCGAGTTATTTCTTTTAGATCTGCGAGTTTGCATCATTTCTTAGTGACGTACCGATCACGTGGGTAACAATGGACGGCATGACTAATTTTATTCATTTTCTCGTCAGGTGATGCAGGCGAGTGATGTGTTTTCAATGAACATTTCTATTATTTTTTTGTTGCGCACCATATAAAGAAGGAAGAGAAGAAGGCCATTTTGTTCACGGTGCATGGTGATTACTTACGTACAAGAACACTGAATAAGTGTTCTGTATTATAAAGCACATTTCTTAATATATAATCATAATCACTGTATAATACAGGTTGAGTAAGTCTGACTTGACTTTTGATGAAGCAACGTAGCTTCTTGATTCGCAGTTGTAGTTAACATCAGTGGTGGCTGTGAATCCTCATTGCAATGTCTCACATCATGCTGCGAATGGCCATCCCACTAGAGGTAATGCTGGTGGATTCAGCGGAGAAGAACGAGGTGACGTCCAGATGCTCGGCCGTGCCCAGGACGGATCCGACCCTCGAGAATCTGCAATGGAGAACAGGTTCGTTTGCTACAGATACACTGGAAATCATGACACAGCATCTTGTGGCTACCGTCACACTGTGTGCTCCAGAAGACTGGGCCTGCTTCCAGAGGAATAAATGCGGGCTATCCCAGCAGCAAGGACCTTGGCAATCGGTAAGTGAGGAGCAAAGAGCCATAGGCTTAGGTGACTCAGGACGATGCCGAATCATACTTTAGAAGCTGCAGATGATGAGAGTCCAACAGACAGGCAGGTTGCTGGCAGTTTGTCTCCATTTTCAGTGAGTGTCGTTGCCCCAGAGTACAACTCCATGTTAAATCTTCCATCTATGGTGTAAGACTTGTGGCCAACAATGGGAAACCCAGCACGTCCATCATGAGATTTTGCCTATCAACCACAGAAGTCGTCATTGCAATGACGACTACTTTGGTTGATAGGCAAAATCTCATGATGGAGGTGCTGGGTTTCCCATTGATGGCCACAAGACTTACAAGGCCTTATTTCGTCATTGTACCTGGAGCTACCAGGAAAGAGGGCATGGTCTATAGAACAGCTATCAGTGGGAAAAAAAATTTTAGAAGATGTGTGATTCCTATTTTAGCTAGGACAGGCAATGGTACCAGTTTGTTGGGAAGGAACTGGTTTCTGCATTTTGGGATCACAATTGAAGGCATTCATTCATTAGGTGAGGGGCAGTTACCACAACCATTGGAAGTATACAAGGACATCTTTACTCCTGGTCTCGGGAACTATGTCGCTCTCCCCCTGCTCAAGTCTGATGCCAAATTCATCTTCAGGTGATCCAGGCCTCTACCATTTGCATTGACTCAAGGGTAAGTGACGAGCTCGACAGGATGGTTAAGGAAAAAATTTTACTACGCATCAAGTACTCTGAGTGGGCAACCCCCACTGTTAATGCTGCTGATAAAGATGGGACAGTTAGAATTTGTGCGGATTGCAGTGCAACAGTGAATATTTCATGTAAGTATGTGGCAAATTTTTCCCTTGCCAACCACTGATGAGATGCTTAGAAAACAGGCTCCAGGAAGCTTCTTTGCGAAAATAGATTTATCCTAGGCATTCTCGCAAGTTAGTTTCAATGAAGAATCCAATAAATTCTTGAGTTGGAAAATTCATAAAGGATTGCTCCGCATGCTTTGGTTACTATCAGGACTGTGTTCTGCTCCTCCTATTTTCCAGGGCTTAATGGAGACAACTCTGGCAGGATTAAAAGGGGTGCTGGTGTACATTGATGACATACTGATCCAAGCACTTGCAAAAGAAATTCTGTGGGTGTGCAATCAGTGTTGCATACACTCAAGGATGCCGGATTAGAGTTATAATCGGATAAATTTAACTTTGATGTCAGAACCCTAGATTTCCTTGGTTATTCCTCGTCAGAGAGTAATTAGGGGAAATCAGGAGAAGGCAGAAGGTGTGAATGGAAAAGGTAATAAAAGGGGATGGTCTTTTGAAGGAGGTGATTGAGGGAAGAGCGTTGGGTAAGTGGGGGAGAGGGAAGAGAAGAATTGGTAACTTGGATGGAATGATGGGTGGCACGAGGTATGAGGGGCTGAAGAGGGACACCGTGTGAAATTTAAGGGGTTGGGAATAATTTAATTTCCATTTAAACCTACCTTCACCAGTAGAATACTAATAATAATTAAATGCGTAAAATGACCTTAGTAGTCACAGGATCTTTAGATAATTATATCTTTTAGGTGGAGATATAAGTGAATGTTTTATTTTAAATTGATAAAAAACAAAATGGTTTGGGTGTAGGACAGCCATTGATAATTGGTGAGCAATGAAAATGGTGGGTGTATTTTCGAACTTATCTATGAACATTATTACATAGTAAACATTTTATAACCTTCTTTCAAATATTAGAAAAGTATTTCAAAAAGCCTAGCTTTGAAATTCACATTTCATACATAAGATTGGGGCTGGTAGGCAAAAATTGTTTTATTTCACTATCTCTACACCGAAAACATCAATTAATTATTTAGAAAATTGATTGATGAAACAAATTCCAGTTTCTTTAAATTCTTAAATCCAATTTTTGTCCCTTTACCAAAAACGTAAACACATCTACTTAGCATGGTAAACAAATATGCATATCAACTGGTTTCCCATGCTAAAAGATAGGGAAAAAAACCATTTTTCTCTGCACCACAAACTGCTAAAAATCCAGAACTACTACCAAATCATACAGACAGAGAATCCACACTCAACGCAGTAAACCTCACTCTTTTAGCCTAAACTTTTGGAGAGAACGAAACAAAACGGACACAGCATGATGGAAGGACTGAAACGCTACAAAATTAATATATATAGATTAGCCTGGGGTCACCCCCCTAAGGCACTTTGCCTGTTCAAGTTGCAGAAATAGGCTGTGAGAATCCTCTGTAACATCAGGAAAGAAACGAGCTGTGAGATTCTCTTTGAACAATTACAGATTCTTTTTCTAACCTGCATTTAAAACTACTATGGGCCTCAATTTCCATTAGGGAATTCACACCAAAGTTAAACTTCATTAAGGATCTTGATATTCATGACTGGTTGGTTATTCAGGGGAGGCAACCAACACATGAGGTCATTTGCACCAATTTTAGGATAGGTGGGTGGTTGGGTAATGGTAGGAACATTTTAAGGTAATGGAGGAAGGGTGGAAAGAAACACGGCGTTGGCATTTGCCTACTCTTAACGACAGGTGCCAAGGGGGCCATGGCTTAACATCCCATCCGATGGATGGATTACTGAACCTGTAATGCCCTCAAGTAGGGACTGGTTTGCCGCTGAAAAATCCACCACTGCTGGGAATCGAACCCAGGCCCTAAGGATGGAAGGCCAGTACTCAAGCCACCACACCAACCCGATCCCCTATTCATGATTACCTCACAGGAAGAGGACATGAGTATGCAGAGAGACAGCAAAATCCATGTTGGGCCTATCACTATCAGTAGTTTAATAAACTAAACTTAAATTAAAAAATAAAATTAAGTGAACTACCTCATCATCATTAGTCATCAATCCTCAGATTGGCTTGATGCAGCTCTCCACTGAGTTCTATTGGCTAATCTCTTCTAATTTACGTATTTCTTCTCTTTCACATCCTTCATCACTTGTTCCATATATCTCACTCAAGGCCTTCCTTTGCCATTCTTCCCATCCACTTGTCCTTCAATGATTGTCTTCATCAGGCCATCGTGTGTTAAGATATGGCCGATTAAGTTATCTGTAAACTACCCATGTCACTGAAAGATGCAAAGATACCAGAAAAATTTAAGGCTACATTGAAACAATATCTCTTGGATCACTGTTTTTATTTTGTTGATGATTACCTTATTGCTAATGAAATTATGTAATTTTTGTTTTTGTGATTGATGTCATTTTCCCACTACATAATTACTTTGATGGTCCTATATATGTATATGCATATCCTTTGTGACCAATAATTATTATTATATTACTACATAAAGTAACATCCACATCCCAGTCTCCACTTAACATCAGGTTCCATTGCTATTCCATTATTGGCCAGAGACTCGAGAGGGGTTGCACCTACAGGTAGCCACATCCACCATCGTCAGACAGCTGGTTACCCTTCACTTGGGTCATGTGCACGAAGCAGGCAGAGGTACTCGAGAAGGATGGCCTTCTGCAATGCTCCAGCAAGTCTGCTTGTGATCTACATGTTGGGATGTACCTGAGATAGTCAATCAGTGAGCTCTTGACATGACCAAGCACACCCATGATGAGGACTACCAGTTTCACAGTGTTGACTTCATACATTTACCAGAGTTTGCACAGCAGATGTTGATATTTAGTTCTTTTCTCAATCTCCTTTGCTGCCATGTTCGCTTTGGCCAGTGCTGAAAACTTGATCAAGAACATGGCATGCGAGAGATTTTCAAGAACGATATCAGAAAAAATAGTTCCACCAAATCGTACATCTATTATTCACCACGACAAACTCGATATCTCCAGGGGTGCGAGGCAGCAGCGGATGGTATTTAAGGTGGTAATACAGCACCTGCAAAATCCATCTGTGCCAGTATATATGTGTTCTTCACATAATAGTTACAGCTAGAGACTAGATGACCTAATGTGTGGCATGGCCTCAGCATGCCAGACATTAGGTCATGTCAGGCTGGCCTCCGCATGCTCTGGCTCTCATGCCTGTCACATTTGCCTCAAACACAGTACACGAGGGTGTTGATAACACCATCTTGGCATGCGAGCATGACTCTCTCGGTTTCGGATTTCAGAATAGCGGAACACAGGAGGGCAAACGTGCTCCTTTGATAGCCCAAGCTTTTCCAAGTTTTGATAGAAACTTCCATGGATGGGCTCCTTGGTGTGCTGGTGGATAAGGGTCTTTTGCTCTGGTTATTTATTTCGAGCTTTAGCATGTGTGCCTTCAGTGACAATTGAAGTGTCGCATGCTTCTCCACTGGAATTAAGGGCCAAGTTAAAACAGAGGCCGTCTGCTGCTCTTTTTGCCACCTGGAATGGGAACCCTACTCTCGTGCCACTCAGTGCCAACACTCTTGAGTGTCTTTCTCAGAGCTCACCCATTAGCACTAAAACAATTTTAGAAAAAATCATGGCACAAGAAAAAAATGAGACAAGTAAATTCAAGTAATAAATAGAATAGAAAGTGTTGTCAGTCAGTTATAGCTAGATTTTGTTTTTGTGCTGATAGCTAAGAACCTCCATATATTTGTCTGGTGAAATTATTCGTATCAATAAACAGGATGCGTCAATCACAACTTGTAAATAAGCTGGCTGTTTGTAAGATCAATTATTTATTTCTTGGTACAAATAATACAAAACTATATTTTATACAAGCAAAGATTTGAATTTTCTCACTAGAAAATCATATAATCTATTACAATCTGTTTCATATAATAGGCAGCAAATGTATGTTTATGCAGATTAGGCACTTTTAGAGAACTATTTCAATGAGGTAATAATCATTTTACACAGCGAAGTCATATAAAATATCAGTAGATACATAAAAGGGTAAGAGCGGGCTAAATTCAAAATCTTGAACTGATGGTAGGAACCAATATTGTTAAAATATTCTCATGATCATGTTCCACTTTAACAATAAAAGTTAAAAAATAACAACAAACACTTTTAGATGCATACTTGCCTAGAAATACATTTTCATATTATAAGCCGACATTGGGAGGAGAATGCTTGAAATTCAAAATAAATTTATCACAGTGTCTTTTTTTATCACTTAGCTGATATCTATGAAGAATACTCCATAATATTTTCAAAAGACAATTATTTTCATGCATAGCAACTTGGTGAAATGATTCCACAAATAAATGCAGCAAAACATATTTTCAAATGCAACTTCATTTCAATTGCTTAAGGAGTCAAGAATGCTTTCTTGATTGAACCTCAATGTGCAAACATACAAAGACAAAGGATCACCTGCATAAATGAAATAAGTGAAAGCTCAATTTACGATAAATTCAAAGATTGCTAACAAGCAGTTACTGCATCTGAGTAAGTGCATACCATTATTGGTATTTATGAATCATATGAAAACAATTAAGGAAATCAAGGCGGGCCTTGGAAAATGAACTTTTTTTATAGCGTTTGGATTAAGAAAGAATGGGGATATTGTAAAGTTATTCTTCACCAATGAAAACCATCATCTGTATAATAACCAAAATACTCAGAGTATCATGAAAATGATAACTTTGTTTAGTATCACGATGAAATTCCCAATGATTACTGACTGACAATACAATCAGTAAGCTCATCAAAATTTGTAACAAACCAGGAAGCACCTTTCTTCACTTCTTCACGAATCACATTTCCTCCAAATCCTGAAAAAGATTTTTTTTTCATTGAAAATTGATATTACTTCAGAAGTTTTCCAAAATAAAAAAATAAACTTAATTAAATCATTTTGTTGGCTAAAAAATAATTAATAATAATGATAATTATTATTAATAGTAAACTCTTTATTGAAAAAAGTTTTATCCTTAGGGATATTGATCAACATATAGATCCACAATCTAAAGGACAAGGTATCATACATATAATGGTGATACTAATCATTGGGCATTGTTGCATCAGTGAAAGCAGTTTTCTTATACATAGCAATATCATGTAATTTTTTTCTTTCATTAACTAGTGTGGACCATACTTGGTGAGTTCTCATTCTATATATGTATTTATGAAGATCAAATTATTCCACAGATAGACACCTCCAGAGTTAGCTAGTTCTCCGACTTTCTAAAATTATGTAGCCTCTATGCCTGAAAATCACAAACAGGTTTGCACCACTTATCTTGATTTTTAAACCATCCAAACCAAAGTCAACCTCGAGTTCAATTCTTCTTTCAAAACTTGAAGGCAGGTATTTTTGACGATGAACTTAATTGAGTTGGCAGTCATTTAGACAACAGAAAATGACTGTTAAGATAAATAAATGTTGAATCCTAGTTGAATAAAAATTCACCCATGTGCTGAGGAAAACAGTAAACAAAAGCTACTTTTCTCTTCAGTTATACACATGCAAGTATAGATTAAACAATAAATACGCTCATTTTCAAAATTTGCAGAACCTCTTAAAAGAATAAAAGATATGCAGGAAATAAGCAGAAAATAAGCTCAAAATAATGTGATAGAAGAGCCCTATATGTGTGTGATGGCCATAGTCGGGATTAACGATGAAAAAAATTAATGATTGAAATTAATCATTAAAAATGTATTAAAATATTTAATTTAATCGTTACTTATTAGAAGAATTAACTTTTAATCATTAAAATTATGCATTAACTGATACAAAACTAACATCAGTTAACTTTCTTCGTTAATTTTTGACGAATGTCAACCTGTCCAAATTTGGATGCAAAGGTGGTCCAACAGACTAATGGGAAAAATGAAACAGTATCTAAGAATGCGATGGAGAGGCCCCGACGAATACATCCAAACAAAAGAACATCTACTGTAACTGTATATAACTAAGCCATTTGCACTGCATTTTTACAATTGTTAAGAGATATTTCAAATTGCAATGAGGGGATCCATATAAAAAACTAACCTTAAAGCACTTTCTACTGCTCAGAACAATCTTTTGCGCCAAATTACATATGCACCATGGATCCTCAAAAAGTCTTACATTCACGACAACTTAAAAATCCCGGAATTGGAGCCCCACTTCAGAAAATCGCTGAATCCTTACAGCAGACACTAGAAGACCTGACCAACAACACTCTGGACACTAAATGTAATTACAACAAATGTTTGCTTTGTTTGTCAAAACAAATAAACCATCAAGGCCTATATTACCGCAGTATCCAATTTGCCAAAGTAACTGAAAAAGTAACTTTTAATGTTGTAACGTACTCAAATCAAGGTGAGATTGCACGAGGGCATTTATGTATATTATTTTTTGGGCCCCGGCAGCCAAATTATACAGGGGGTGGCGCAGACTGTGCCAGTGTGTTGATTTTTCGTGGTAGGAACACCAGCATTTTAATTTCACATCCATTTATTTGTATTTAAAGTTTTGGAATATTGTGCTTTCATCCATGCTAGACACCACGCGACGAATTCCAACAATCAGTAAAGTCCGGAACCACACTAGATTTCAGAACGATCTAGAAAACCGAAGGTGTGACAATATCTATGCTTCTAGAAGGACAAAAATACCTCAGCAAATCAATATATAAGCCTGCGCGCAATGAGCGTGAGGGCTGTCTAAAAACCCCAAGTGCCGCAGGTTGTAATTATGGAGAGCAGACTCAACAAAGAAGAAGTTTATCTTGCCCAGTGTTGCAAAATAACAATAAATAACAGTGCATCTTCAACCACCAGCAGTGAAGCGGGTTAGCAGGGAGCAGCGAATAAATCACCACTAGGCAGTCGAGACAGTGAGACGAGCGTGGGGGCGAGATGCTGGAATTTGACGACACTCAATAAACCTTAGGACACCTAAAAGGAGGTATTTTGAAGGGGGCTATTCTCACGATGTTGTGAATTTTTCTGTAATTTGTGTTGTATTATACTGTATTGAATGTCATTATGTGTTGGGGCAAGTGACTTAAGTGAAGGGTATATTATTTTGTTAATGAGATGCATAATATGTATGTGTTTTAAGTGAAGGGTATTTGTTTGCTTGTGGGTACATCAAGTGCAATCTCCTGTGCAGTTAGGATGGTGACGAATAAAATAGTTGTTAAATAGAACCACGATCGCTCTGATTTGTATTTAATAGTGTTACCCAGAATCTCCTATGGTGAGCATATTATTGTTGTAAAGGGGAAAGGGTTACAACGTAAAAGTTACTTTAACTTTAACAATCAGTTACTTTTTCAGAAAAGAAACTTTTAACATTAACTATAGTTACTTTTTAGAGAGATTAACTTCATAAGCTAACGTTTTTTTAGTAACTTTCCCAACTATGGCGATGGCAAAGGAAAATAAATGAAACACAGAAGTCTTGAATTGCAATTCACAGAAGCATTTCAATTACCAATGAATGCATCAGCTGGTGGGCAAGCCTCCATGTCAGTGGCTCCATCGCCTATTATGACCAATTTCTTGTAGCCAAAGGAGGACTTCAATTTTTTGATAACTTCTCCTTTGCCTCCACTTCTGGAGGTAGGCTGCTCTTCATCAAAGCCAGCATATGATCCTGAATGGCAAAAAATATACCATCAATTACTGCATCACGTTTTCAAACTCAGAATCACCATTGAAAAAAAGGTTATTGAAACTCAATTGAAAGAGAAATGGGATCACTACACAGCATGAAACCTGGAATGAAGCTGTGTTGAAATTAGAAACGGAAGATCTGATGCAGATGCAGTTTGCCCAAACTCTGGAAAAGAATATACATGTATTGTCACAAAAAAAAACTTTAAGAGCAGATCAGTGAATAAAATTTCAGTCAAAGACTTCAGTTATTTAAAACTGCAGTGACTGTATTCTTATCTTTGTCTCATAAAAACTTTCTAAATGAATGACAGGGATGATAAAAATTCAATAGTTGTAACCCTTTTCCCGGTTACCTTAACTAACCCTTCAGCCGGTTACCTTAATTATTCTTACCTTCCACACAGTCTTACGACACATACACATAAATCACAGGCAATAAGACATTTCAGTTTGATAAAAACAACACTGCTTATGTTATTCACTGCTTATGCACAATATATAATTTTAATTCATTTAAAATAAAGGATTGGGCACAATTTACAGAATTTGCATAAAATATACTTATATTAACAAATTGAAATATTCTTAAATATGTAGTTTTACAAGAGTGGGTGTAAGTTCTTCGAATTTGATATAAAATGTCCCACTTCCTTTGCACTTATTGTGATCTGTGGTATCTGGACCTCCCTTCACCAAACCGGACCGGAGAGCACCTTCACGTATCAGAATTCCTTCTGCGCCTCCTTGTCTGCACCCGTACTGCCGTGCCTGCACCCTTCCACCATTTACCGACAACCTCTTTTCCTCGCCTTTGCCCGAGATTCCTGCTCTGCTGGACGCGTCCTCACTCTTGGAGTCTCAGTCTTATGTTTACCCTTTCGTCACCCCCGTAACTAACTATGCTCAGCTCCCACATTCTTGTCCATTATTTCGGCTGCGTGCACAGCCTATTGTTTGGCCAGGTGTAATGCCAACCCTTTGGTGTTTAACCCGTGGTGTTCAACTGTAGGTTTACAGTCTATTTTTCTAATAAAAGAATGCACAAATATCCTTGCAAATGACAAACCATCTATCAGAAAAAATGAATGTGCCTATTCATTATTATTATTTATTATATTATACATTTAAAATAATACCAAGAGTATCTTTTATAGGCAAAACAGAACACAAGTACATCATAAATCCATTGCTAATGATAATAAAAAAATATTATGAATTCATTTCACTAGCGCCTAAGAAAGCTAATCTGAATGATAGTAGACATACTATTGTTTTTCACCTGCTATACCATCTTCTCATTTCAGACTTCAATGTAACATTCATCATACAAACATAACTAACAATCCAACTACACCAAAAACACCCTTAGCATTAAAAGGCCATGAGGGTCAAATTTAAATGGTTATGGAGCAAATAATAGCTCATGGCAATAACATGGGTGAGGGAATGGGGAAAGTGGAAAGGAATGGGTGAGGAACACAGAATTAGAGGATGAGGGGTTAGCGTCCAGCAAAGATAAAAAAAAACTAGCTTCATGCAAATTTCTAGGGTGGCTCATTATATTTCATGCAAATAAAAAAATTGGGAATACTTTAAGTTCTTTAATAGAACTTTTATCACACTTGTACATAAGGTATATGAGTTTTCTAGAAATAATGAAATATAGCAAGAAAGTGAATTACAAAATTATGGATTAAAAATAATGTGTCTTGGAAATTAGAGGCCATAATGGAGTCATTTACCATTTTTTTTATCGCCGAATCTTATAGAGTTTGTAAAATAAAAAGACACGTAATTTTCCATTTTCTGATCTGTCAATTATTTATCGAGTTATAAGCGGCGAAAAACTGATGCTTTTAACCCTTTCGGAAAAGTGGGCGTGGTGCAACCTCTGATGTATATCAACTTCGTCCAATCACAACTGAGCCCGTGAAGCTACTTTGCCTTATCGCAAAGTGGGGGACACAGCTGACTCTGCCAATAGGACAATTGCCACAGAATCTGTGCGAGCAGACCTTCCGAGAACCCCCTCCACTCCCTTCCCTTCCACGAAAAGCAGTCAAGGACAGGAGGGAAAGACGTCAATGTTATCACAGCAGCTTTTTCGGTGGGCGTCACAATTTGCTTATTTAAATTTTTGATTTATGAGTGAATGGTTATGGTAGGAAGATAAATTTTTTCACTAAAATTCTTTTTTTGTTTACATCTAACCATTTCGTGTGCAAAATTGTGATTTAGGTTCCGAGTAAACGCCCCCATTACATATATAATCCTGTTTTATTGAGTAGAAGAATTTCAGAGGAAATCTTTCAATGATATTGTAGAAAAAATATGATTTTCCACACACTTTAACTCAAATGAATCATATCAGAAAATGCTCATTGAGGATTTATTATACTTTAAGTTAGTTCCCTTTACCTACCAATATCAATAGGAATTTGTACAACCAAATTGCTAGAACTATGTATTCCCATTAAACACAGCACTGCTTCTCCATTCATAAAATTTAAACATGATATTTTTGAATCTACGACTTGGTTGTTAAAATTTTTCTGCACAAGGTCTAACAAAAGAGCTAATAGAGTCCGTTATCCAGAAATGTTTCCCTTCAAGAGCTACTCCTCCCCCTGTTGTAGGAAACTGCGATCTTCCTTCCAAAATGGTTTTCTGGCACCTGTGCCTGAGTATTTTCTAAGCTGTCTCCAAATATCGAGAAATTATTTCATCCACTTAACAATACTATAATTTCTGAAGTTATTTAGAAACCATAGGTTTTCATAGTGTTAAAGATACAACTGAACAAGGACTTTGCCCAGACTATCTTTGAAGGCTAGAATAAATCATGATTTTTTCTCATTTGAAAATAGTCCGCATACTGATTGACACAAAACAAATTCTAACAATAGTTCAAGACCAGAATTCTTTCGGGTTGTGTCTAGATACGTTGTTTTTTCCACAACACTTTCCACAGAGGATGCCAGCAGGAGAGCTGGTGAAACTGTTGTGGACAAAACAACATATGCGGACACAACCCGAAAGAATGCTGGTCTTGAATTTTCAATGCCGTGGAAACCTGATATTGAATATCTAACAATAGTCATTATTCAAGGAGATGGAACAGGAAGTCAGGAGTATTAGGGATTAACAAAACTCAGGGAAAAATTTAACCTGAAAATAGGGAATTCCATGGAAAATACCCTACTCCGACCCCGACCCTTACCTGAAAAGTCAAAGATCCGAGAAAAAATTAATATTTTCATTGCAGGGCTCGATAATAGACGTTTCATATACATATTATATCAATCTATCTTCTCTTTGGGGATGTGCACAGCTTTTTGATACACTTTTTAGGTGTACTAATTGCAATAAGTACACTTTTCAAGTGAACCACATTTCAGGTCTTTTTTCTCCATTGCAATAAGCTTTGGAGCTTATGTGATTCTATGGGACTCATTCCTACTTTTAGGGAAAAAGTGGATGAGGTTTTTTTCGAGTGATTCCCAGTTGGTAGGTACAGCCTGAAAAAATACAGAAATTGAACACTTTTGCCATGGTTCTGTGATAATGCTTTGAAGCATTTCTATGTAAGACCCACAAACAATCATGATTGGTCATCCCTGCCCAATGGAATTTCATTAAATTTAAGTCTGGAACATTTACAGCCAAATGTAATGATACCAAAGACATTATACACAATGAATGAAGTAGTTCATGGTGTAATTTTTCTAAATATTCACACATTGAGACAGGCCATTTAGCATGGGATGACCCCAAAATGCATTCAATCTAAATACAATTTAGTTCAACAGAATTCAACACAGCATCAATGCCGTTTACACCAACATATTTAAAAATCAGTAAAAATCATTTCAATTCTAACTTAGTACACTTTCAACTATGTTCATTTCTAAGTTAACAGGCATCTGATCTAATTGAAGAGACAAGTTGCTGCCTGCTAGGATGATGCATAAACAACTTGAACTGAGCCGTTTTTCTAGATGATAAAAATACATATTACTCAACACAAGCCCCCCCCTCCCCTACCACTAGGTGATTCTCCGTAACTTTTATCACACTGACTCTTCCCTCCATTTTATCACCTCAGGTGATTAATGAAGTTCTGTTACCTGGGAAGCCGAGTAATCAGCGATGGACGAAGTACAAGAGAAATTGTCAGTAGAATTGCCTAAGAGAAAAGGGCATTTTACCAGAAGAAGATTTTGCTTACAGCTGCAAATACAAGTATGGAAGTGAGGAAACATTTCATTAGAACATACATCTGGTGCATTCTACTATATGGCAGCGAAGCATGAAGAATAACAGCAGCAGAGAAGTCCAGGGTGGAAGCATATGAAATGTGGTGCTACCAAAGAATGATGAAGATAAAATGGATCGATCGAGTGACAAATGAAGAAGTCTTAAGAAGAGTGGGAGAGAAGAGATGTCTACTGAAAACCTTAAAAAGAAGATGGGACAACTTAATCGGCCCCATCTTAAGACACTATGGCCTGATGAAGACAATCGTCGAAGGAAAAGTCAACGGGAAGAATGGAAAAGGCAGGCCTCGTAGGAGGTAAATGGAGCAATTTCTGAAGGATGTAAAAGAGAGGAGTTATGTCAATATGAAGAGGTTGGCCGATAGAGGAATGGAGTGGAGGGCTGCGTCAAACCAATCCTAGGATTGTTGACCGATGATGATGATGTGATTACTGGATGCCCATTGCAATGCTATGATAAGGAGAGTCAAGTCAGTAACAAATAATTTCTCAGAATAAATGGCTTGTAATGATATTTTGCAAATGCTCAAGAGGCTCTAAAATTAATATTTGACTGCCCGATCATATTTCTAAATAATAATTTTACTGCACTTTTCGTGCAGGCCATTCTTGAGCTCTAATACCGAAAAACCATGAGGATTCACTAGCAATATGGAATAAATATTTGTAGCTGGTTTTCTAACACATGATAGATTTGGGGATCATGAAATGAGATGACAGGGTCATAGAGTATGGATGTAAAGAGACTAGTGAAAAAAATAATGAGAAGTAGGGAATATGCGGGGCAGAAGAGGGACATTGTGTGAAATATAGAGGTTGAGGGATGAATGGATTTGTCTATTTTAAACGAACGTTCACCAATAGATAACTAATAATAATAACGGGATAATTTACTGACATTTACTTATCTCAATACAAATTAATTATGGATGCATCAATTGAAAATGAATTTGGTCTCCTTACCACAATGCTTCCCAACGCATAAATACTAAAGGATTAAATCAAATAGCAATTAAGTAAAAGCAAAATAAAATAGATGCACACTTACCATCAAAGTAAAATTTAAGTCTGTTGGCAAATACATTTTCAGGAGATATCTTGAGTTTCAGAGCAGTAGGCATAATCAGACAACGGAATCCACCAGATATGAGATACACAGGAACATTGCGACAATGCAGAGTTGAAACCAAATGCCTAAAAGATGAAGGGAATGAAATAAACCATTAGCCTCATCAATAAAAACCTCTTCTGTGGCCACAAAACAGTAGCAAAATTGCAAAACAAATCTGCATAGAAATTTACACTTTATGTGAAAAGAAAGAAGTAAACACAAAATGAAACAGAGAGAGAGAAAGATGATAAAGACAAAGAACTATAACCCAGGGCTAACACTGATGGCAGAAAGATAACCACCTGATAAACAAGCACTCTTCATTTGATCAATTACCCATACATGATTCTAAATTAGAAAAATGACCGAGTTGAAAAAACACCACAAATGGTAAATTGGTTACTTGCACATGTTACACTCCCAACAATGCCTACACATATATACATATCTCAGAAAAACAATCTCACCGTAACTATTCAACAAATCCTCTGACTAATTTAATCAGGAATGATGAACATTCTAGAGATTCAACATTTTTAAAGTACACGCAGAATAAGAATTTAAACAACTGAAAAAAGAATTCAATGATATATTCTTCTTAAGAATATATTCTTCTTTAATTTGAGTGACTTACTCAATTCCTGGGGTGAGCTTTATGGGATGCGACTCAAGAAACTGTTTCACCAATACCATGCTAGGTTGAATGATGCCAAGTCGTAAGGAGAGAGACTCCCTAAAATCCATGCTTCCTTTCATTGCTTCATTTGTCCTATGGATATATAAACAGAACAGGTTAAGTTCCCTGTTCTACGTAAGTTGTTTACAAGGAACAGTTGCCTTTTTCCATATAATCAGTAATGCCGTTACCATCTGAAACTGTTCTAACATATGGTTAGAGACCATTATGCTGTGATGTTGTCTACAAAATGATGTGAGGGTCTGAAAGTTAGATTAAATAGGAATCATGATCAGAGCAAGGGTAAAATAATTGATACATAAACACTAAGTGAAAATATCATTGAGGAAATTGGAACACATTAATCAATGCTGGAAAATGCAGGAATATTTCAATTGTATCAGGCTCAACTAGGTGGAAGTTGAATTTCACAAATGAAACTTTAACTTTGTTTCCTTCCCAACAGTACCAAGTAAATAAATCTGTGGAAGGAAACAAATTTACTGTTTTATTTGTGATACTTCGATCAGATAATATCAACGTTATATAAAGATTTTGGAATGGCATAATAAACAATTGTAGTTTTACAGTAGCTGAAGCTCATTCGGACAATGCCTACATAGTAGAGATGTGTGAATGCTACCCACGAATACTTTAATACTACATCTAGATCATGAATAAGTATTCTAATTATGCTATGTTTGGTGTGTTGATTAACTGCATCATATTAATTCAAAACTTAACAGAACGTGGTGTATTAACACTTTCTACTCACTTATTAAGGCTTATACAAGTTAAATCTAAGGAGACTGAGCTCTATGGCCTCTTAAATTAACAAATCTCCAATGCCTGTAAAAACTGGCAACCCTCATCAACAAATTGCTGTTAGTTTGCAGGAGGGTCAATTCCATAACAGTGACCAACCACAGCCTCCACCAGAACCCTCATGTGGTGGTTTATGGGAATGTGAAAAAACGGGAATGAAAGTGAACTTACAACCCTGTGTTGCAAGTTCTTTCCCTTCAGCTCGCTGAAGAGGGCCAACTTGTGGCCGAAAAACATGTATCTGACAAACATCCTCGTCTTGTCCTTGCACTTTGACTATGCTCTTTTTGAGCAAATTCTCCCAGAAGATTTGAGTGTGTGAGTGAGGATGTGTTTTTCTGAGTGCTTGTGTGTTTGCAATCATAACCCAGGCCCTGATCAGGGTCCTATTAGCCCTGTGAATGATCCCAATTGGGCTGAGTGTGTGTCTGTGGTTGTGTCACTGGCGAGGAATTAACATTCCCGTAAACCACCACAGGAGGGTTCCTCGTGAAGAGGCTGTGGTTGGTCACTGTTGTGGAATTGACCCTCCCACAAAGCCACAGCAATTTGTTGACGAGGGTTGCCAATTTTTTGGCCAGCATATATTTGCCATTTTTGAATTCTTTTTTTTAATTTAATCAACTTGTAGCTTTTTACTTCAAAGGACAATACATTAATTAGCAGAATAACATTTAGCATACCAATTGAAATTCTAGTATTTTAGGTATTCAACATTCGAAATATTCAAATCCTGATTTAATATCTGAATTCGATATTCGAATTGGAGAAATCTGCTAATTGACCCATCTCTACTAATTAGTAATAAAACACATAGAAAACAAAATGATATGAAAGAAAAAGAATGAATGGGAGTAGAATTTATGACTTATAGCAGCTTTAACTGAATTAAAGAAAAAGTAAAATCTGAAGCTAATGGATAAAATCCTGTGTCAGCAAAAGTCTGATGAACGAAGATGGTGAATTGATAACACTTAGGAATTCCTTAGAGAAAAACCATGATTTCAGGAGAGAATACTGAAAAGATATAAGAGTGAGAGGAAAATAAGAATTTCAGAGAAAGGAAATTCAAAACTAGGAACAAGGTACTCCTTCACGGTGTAATATAAGCTGCCCAGTTGAGCTTTGATTTAGGGATGTTATGCTGCTGGCACCTTTTACATAATTGGAAGTTAGTTAACATGTTGCACACCGATCTAAGGTAAAACTATGATGTAAATATAATCTCCATTGACCAAAAATAAACCATTGTAAAAAAAAACATATATATATATATATATATATATCTTGGAGATAGATGGAGAGATGACAGGAACACACAAAAAAAGAGACGAAACACACTTTGGCTAATTTTCGGGTTTTTTTCAACCCGTCTTCTAGGCCGTTGAGATGAGACTGCCCAGTAAGCGCGCCTTCGGGGTGCGGTTGCGTGGGCAGTGGGGAGAGGGATGGGGAGGTGGTGGGGGAAGGGTAGGAGATGATGTGAGGGTATCCTTTTGTATCCACTATCTTATCGCTCGCCACGGGAGTCTGGGACGAGTGGTCGAGGGTTGGGAGAAAGAAACTCAGGAGACAGGAAAAGGGGAAGGAGGAAGGGGAATGATGTTAATGATAATGATTAAGGTTAATGAATAATATTAAGTCGGGGGGGGGGTGAACGCTTTCCAGATCCAGATTGTTGACATTTCTATTGTGCGTACTTCTATGCTCGGTGCCATGGGTGGTAGTCTGTGAATTATTGAGACTGTGAAGCAGTGGTCGAAATTTTTGCTATGTGTCTGTGCGTGAGTTGGAACGGGAAAATTTGTGAGGCCTGAGTTTGATTTGCATGATGCTCTGTGGTTGTTTATTCGGATGGCTAGGGGGGTGGTGCATTCTCCTATGTAGAAAGCAGGGCAGTGCTTACATTGTAAGAGATATACAACGTTAGTGGACGTGCATGTGCCGGAAGCTTCTATTGGGTAGACGGTTTTGGTGCTGGGGCTGCAGAAACTGGTGATTGAGAGGAGGATATTGCAAGTTTTGCATTTAGGTCTTCCGCATTTCTCGGGTGGTTGTCTGGGTTCCGTGTGGTGAGTGGTAGTAAGGGAAGGATTGTGGTTTAGGATGCTTCTGTGGTTGGGTGGGCGTCGATAACAAAGGGACGGTCCTTTTTGGAGGAAATCTGCAGTGGTGTTGGAGATGAGGATTGGAGAGAGTTCTTTAAGGATACTGTTTAGTTTTTGAATGCCTGGGAAAAATGTAGTGTACAGGTGAACTGTGTTTTGGGTTTTCACTCTTTTTCTGAGTGAGAAATTGTTTGAGGATGGAAGAATACGTTTTTTGAGTAGTGCATTCGGATATTCTCTTTTGGAAAGAGAGGTGTGGAGATTGTTTAGGTAGCTGTCTAGTTTCTCTTTAGTGCTGCAGATTCTGTGTCCGCGGATGGAGAAAGAGAAGGGGATTGAGCGTTTGGTGTGGGTCGGGTGGCAGCTTCCGTAGTGGAGGTATAGTTGCTTGTTTGTCGGTTTTATGTGAACGGAGGTGTCTATTGTGTTTTTAATTAAATAAGTTTGGCAATTTTCCACAAACAAATCTTTACTTCGACCGGTTTCGATGTGATACATCATCATCAGGTGATGACCACCCCTCCTGATGATGATGTATTTGGATTTATTGATAGTAAACAGGATAACAGAAAGAGATGGAAAAGGGAGATTTTATGGTAGGATATACAAGGAGGGTCTGGCAGTAGGATTTCATAAAAAACTGTACTGATACCTTTAGGTATCAGTAAATTTTACATCAGTGTGTAACACAACAGATGAGGGCAACAAAATAATAAGGAAACTACAGGATAATAGGTTTGATTTCTCATCCTGCAAATGTCATGCTCAGAATCAGAAACAGAAGTATGGATGAGAGAGCAAATGAATTTCTTGGTGAGGATGTTTGTATTTCATAAGGGCAGAAACACTTGTTGCAGTGCAGTGATTAGAATACTAGTGGAAACGAACTTGGAATAATATCAGAATATATTATGCATTCTGTTGATTTTGAAAGAATATTCAACAGAGTGAGACGGGAAAAGTTAATGTAAAGATTGCAGAAGATAGGAGTACACTTGAGAGACAGGACACTGATTCAGGATTTACACGTGGCACAGAAGGTGTAAATGATAGTAGGTAATGGACAATCAGATTGAGTGATGATATGAAGGGGGGTTAGATAGGGATATCTGTTATCACCAGTATTATTTAACATACATTCAGAGAAAATGGTAAGAGGCATGCAATGGGCTTCAGTCAGTAGTAAAGGTAGGGGAAAAATTGATAGTCTGTGAGATTGCCGGATGATCAAGCACATGTCACCCAGTCAACACAACAAATGCTAGATGCATCACGAATACAGTGGAAAAGATATAAATGAAGATAACCCACAAGAAAAAGAAAGCTACAACATTTTTGAGAATACATAAGTGCCAGGCTAAATTTAATACTAGAGATGTCACAAGCTAGAGCATAGGAGCAATTAGCTACCTGGATACTATGTTGGAGGAAAAGGGGTATATAACAGCATTAAATTTGGAAGGAGAATTGAGTTGGTGAGAGAATATTTTACATGTATTCGATGAGTGATACCAGGGCTGTTGAATAAAGAGGTAAAAGAGAAGAGGCTAGTGAAAAGTCTAATATGGTGAGTGGCATTAAATGGTGAGGAAACATGGGCTTTAAGGAAGGAAATGAAAACAGATGTAGGGTTTTAGGAGGTGGATATGGAAAAGTATAGAGAAATTAAGGTGGGTCAAAAGGAGGACCAATGATGAAGTGATAGAGTTGTAAGAGAGAAAAGGAAGATGATGGACGAAATCAGGAAGAAGCAGCTCAAAAACAGCAAGTGCTTTTTAAGGATGAGATAGAAAGGAGAAAGTTGGTTAGGTGGGGTGGACAGCGAATGGGTAATTTTGATTGAATAATCGGAGGTAGAAGTACGCAGGGCTGAAGAAGCACAATGTTAAATATATGGGTTGTGGTGAGAATTTAATGTCTATTTAGACCTATAGGTATACCTTCACTGGTTAACAAATAATAACAAAACTTAACCTGACCAGGCAAACTACCACCTTTTATCCCATACATAGTACGTCATTTATTGCATATTGATTGAATAAAGGGATCAACACACATGGGAGACTCATACAGACCACCATCCATGACAAAGTTATTGGCCTCCTGAGAAGTTCTAGCCTTGGTTGAATACTTTAATAGTAGACAGCAGTTACCCTAATATGGTCAGTCCTCAATGTACAACCGGTACATATTCAACAAATGCCAGTTTGACTTACGACCGAGTGTTTGGCAGTGGTGGGATGCATGCTAATAAGCTGCATAATGCTAAAATGGTCATACTTGTCAGTCTGTAATTAGCAGTGGTCATGACTGCATTAAATTTCATTTAGGTCTCGTTAGTGGTAGCAAAAGCACAAACGTATCTGCATGAAAGTAATTCCTTTGCTAAAGTAGGTACTTACTTTCATGCAGTTACGTGAAAATGAAGTTCAATATTGCAAAGGAGTTACACAGGTGCAGATCTCTCGAATCTCAGCAGAAGTACGTATTTTTCCGGAGAAATACTAATCCATCGCACCCCTCTGGTTTACAGCAGGTTAATTTACAAACTACCTTTTGAACTGAGCAATTTCTCATTCCTTTGTTTGTTTATTCCTGTGGTTGTTATCTCTCTATTGTTAGAGTTTTGTTGATAAATGTCTTCCTACAAGAAAAGACGTTATTTTTCTTAAAAGATATAGTGCGTCGTATGTAAATCTGCTCCCATCCTCACAACCCCAAGAATAACAACACTACCCCACAGGGAAATAGACTTTAGGACGAGTTAAAGAGACGCACAATTTTTTCACCGCATCCAATTTTTGGCAGTGTTTGGCCAGTTCGTCGATTCCTTCATCTTGGCACACTGTAGAATCCACATCGAAACAGACAGCATCCGCAGCTTTC
Organism: Platycnemis pennipes; assembly: GCA_933228895.1. NCBI lineage: Eukaryota > Metazoa > Arthropoda > Insecta > Odonata > Platycnemididae > Platycnemis > Platycnemis pennipes. The sequence continues at coordinate 104,708,372 of OW121851.1, forward strand.
CAGATTTCTTTCACAACAGCAACAGATGACATATTTCTAGAAAAATTACGCGAACAGAAAACAAATTCCATTTAAGCCTAACTTAGTAAACGAATGGATATCACAAAAGATCCAAAACAGTTCTCCGTAACCTAAATGAGTCGCTGGAATACTTTTAAATGGCTTACCGATGCAATCGTAATATTATTTCAATTTCTCTAGCAGCCTCATAAATCCTTTAGATGTTGTATTTTGAATCCAGCTGCAACGGTAGCGTATTTGTTACCACATAAAAGCGTACGTTTTACAACGAAATAGTTGCTTTTTATCTATTTTCATCGACAGAATTACGCGATTACGCCACCCTCTGAACGCAATGTACCTACGGCATTGGATGTTAGCCAAGACTTTGTTCTCCTTGACCTAAGTCATAGCCAAGAACATAGAGCACTCGATATCTCTGAGAGCGACGTTGATATGCAGCATCACTGATTGTGATTTCTCCAAAGGGTAAACGTGAGCAAGTTGGCCCCTTATATTACCTCAAGGATTTGCCCGGCATATGATGGGATATTCTCACACAAACTTTTAAAAACACGCAACTTGAATACAACTTTCATCATATCAGCAAACAGGGTGTTCAGCTGCCATTTGATGATGCTGACAACGGACACACGATTACAATTACGCTCATATTTGCACCTGTATCACCAATGACACAATTGTGACGGCGGAGGATAACTGTCCGTGATCCAAAGATCCTCTCGATCCTCTCCATCCTCTCAGATCTCTTCGGGCCTTCGGGCTTCGGGCAAATCAATTCGACAGTCAACTTTTATGAACCAATCGGCATTTAGTAGGCAATACCTAATTTTGACAGTAAGGATATGTTGTAGTGGAATAATGGCAATCTCTTGGTTTTATGCGGAACTATTAGTTTTATAACATTGCCAACTGATTGTAATTGACGACAAGGTAGGTACCGCAGATATTGCTATTATTGTATTCTTATTCAGATATTCCGGGATTAATGACGGTATTGAGTCATTGGTACGAGTTCCTCGCGTATTTCATTGATTTGCCCTTATGATTATTTAAGTGCTTAATTGCATAACCAACCTCTTAATTTTATCGCTACACCACGAAACCGAATCACTTGTTATTTGGCATATACTGTGCAAGAGTGTGACTTGTGACCCTCCGTGGATTATTTTTTTCGTGTGTAAGTTGTCCGTGGCTTATTGAATATGAGTAGTGAAGTTCATGACATGCTAGCATTATCCCATGTACACCACTCTGGTGAATTGGCTTAGGCAACCTAGCTACATTGATTTTGTGGAATGAGAATTCGAAACTGTATCAATACATTTTAAACACTTGGGGTCAAGACTTGATACAGGATGTTGCTGAAAGCTGCATATTTACTGATTTCGATTGAGTTTGTGTAGAATATTCTGTTATTAAACGTTAAGTATGTCATCTATTAAAGGATGTCCTCAATATTATTATTGTATAGTACGAACTCTCCCTCTTTGAGGCAATGACCTTCTTTTAAATTTTTGCAGGTTTATAACCATGAAGAATGGATTTGAATTTTTAATACAAGTATGACACATGTCTGTCAAGTGACAGAACAATGGGCACACCATTGGGATCACAAAGCCAATGGAGGTGATACTTCTATCCCACAACCTGGAAGTTGTAGAATGGAATTAAGTGTTGTGGAGCAGCGTTTAAGATTTCAAAATGTAGATAAAAAGCAAGTTAATATGGATGTAGGTTCAGTAAGTGGGGAGTCTCAGTTAATACCAGGTTGCAATGTGAAACAAAACAATAGTGTAGGTTTTCAGTCGGGAGACTCTCTTGTGGCACAAGGAGTAAGCACTCTGTTTTATTGTCGTGATAAAGATAAGTTATCCTTTGACGTAAACGAGCAAACTGTAACGACTTCGGAAAACCAGTCTCCTTACTGGAATAATGGTCAAGTGAATACCGAGCCCACGTCCCATGCATCCGGGAAAACAGGATACGAAGAAGAAGCGGTGGCGGAAAAGCAGAAGAATATTGTGAATTCTAGTTCCTCAGCAGTTCAATCCAGTCCTGAAATTGGCCCCGAGAAATCGCATTTCGACCATCAAAGTCCTGCTAAGTCGTCTTGTCCAGCGAGTGAGGTGAACGACTTGGGATTGCATTGTACCGCATTACTGTACCCTCCTTTTGGCAATACTTCCGATGTGGTGGCTCATTTTGTGAAGAAAGAAGATGTGCTACTAGATTGTAAAGGGTGAGGATTATCATTATTTTGACTAGTCAAAAATTGTCGTTTCCTGTAATTGCAGCGCCTTAATAGTTGGGAATTCGGATACACTGTGCAGGGTATAGAGCGTATTTACTTATTACTCTATGGGAATATAATTTTTTTGTTCAGAAGTTACATCGTGGCCTTTCGTGCCTCACGTCCTGGCTTGAAAATTGAAAGCGCAAAAAAAATTGATGATGTTGGTGCGCAACGCATGTTTGTTTACACTTGGATGACGTACGAAATCGATATCAAAGTTTGGTCAACTGAATCAAACGAAAAGAGGTTTTCCTGCAAATTTTGGTATATGTTTGAAATAGTCCGTGGACTTGTGTCATCGCGGATTATTTTTCAGTCGAATATTCCAAATGGAAAAGTATTTTACTGTGGAAAGAATTGAATACATATCGGTTGGCACTCCGCCTTACTGATGTCAGGAAATGGCGGACCTATCGGTTTGGAGGCGAAAGACATTTAATGGCTCTGTTTTCGACGCCTAGAAGAGTTTGTAGGCTCTAATGCTTCTGAATTTGGAAGGTATAGTTAGATCCTAATCTTTTTCAATGGTTTTCTTCGTCAACACCTGGATATAGCTACTGCAATTCCATGTTTCGATGATATTTAAAGAGTAATATGCCATATTAAGCTATTTTCGCGAAACGGCGTAAGAATTTTATTATTTAATTGTTCTCTTGCTTCTTTCAGCAACCAAAACCAAGGAATACCGACGTCTATGGGTTGGGCTGGTCATCCCTCGCTGGTGCACCTTGATTCTTTGAAAGTTGTTCCTGAGTTATTGGTGGAAAGGATACGACAAGAGGATTCTATTATAAGGGATGTCTTCCAGAACGGTGGAGGTTACCAGATTAACCATCACAAAAGTATTTGTGGCAACTCAGCGTCTGCTACAGCTTTTCATGGTCCATGGGGAATTGCCTCTTCTTGCAGTGTGAAAAACTACGGAGTGAATAGCAACGCCAAACGAAGTGGACCCCAAGTAGATTTACCAAGCGCGCGTGCGGCGGCTATTCGACAGACTTCCAGATTTCAAAATGATCTTTTTAAGTCATCCCCATCTGTGAATAGCGAACAAAGTATTGGATCCAAGCAGGCAAATCAAAGCAAAAATATGAATAGCAATTTTATGTGTAGAACAATGTTCCTAATGAACGATAACATTCAAAACAACTCTCGCGTTCATGGTAAAAATATTTTTAGTAACCCATCAGCTCCGGGGCCATTTGTGGATCCTAAGTGTAATTTTGACGCAAATGCCTTCTGTTGCGGCACTAATGGCTTGGTCTTCGCTGACAAGCACGTCCAAGCCGCTGCGAAGCACCAGCTCTCTGCATGTGGCGTACTCCAACCCCCTGTGATTCCACTAGACTGTGGAGATGCAACTAAGAGGGAAGTGCCCGGTTGTCCTCAACCGGGGATAACGGAAGCGCCGCAAGGCGATCAGAGGGCCGCCTCCGGAGTTGAGACTGCTGATGCTGGTCGCGGTCCGGGTACCGCCCCAGGGAATCCGAAAGACCCTAAATGTTCCGGAAAGCCCAAAGAACGGCCTTTTTCTTGCGAGGAGTGCGGTAAATCCTTCCTCCTCAAGCACCATCTCACAACTCATACTCGTGTGCATACTGGCGAACGCCCATATATATGTTCCGAGTGTGGCAAATCCTTCGCCCATAAGCACTGCCTCGTTACACATCAGAGGTTACACACGGGAGAACGACCATACACGTGTCTTGAGTGTAAAAAGTCCTTCACCCTAAAGCATCACCTGGTGACCCATACGCGAGTGCACTCGAGAGACCGCCCCTTTTCATGCGAAGAGTGCGGCCGCACCTTCTCGCAGAAGCGCCATTTGGTAACTCACACAAAGTTGCACACGGGCGAACGACCCTTTGCTTGTTCCGAGTGCGGGGAGTCCTTCTCGCAGAAGGAGCACCTCACCACACACTCGCGTTTCCACGGCGGGGAGCGTCCTTACGTCTGTCCCGACTGCGGCAATGCATTCCAGCGCAAGTTCCAGTTAGTGGCGCACGCAAGGCTGCACGGTAAGCGGCCCTATTCGTGCCAGATGTGCGGCAAAGAATTCCTTCAGAAGCGCACGCTGGTGGCGCATACGCGACTTCACACTGGTGAGCGCCCGTTTGCGTGCCAGCACTGCGGGGAGGCGTTTGGGCGCAAATGCGAGCTGGCCGTGCACTGCAGGGCGGCGCACACGGCTGGGGGGCGCTCCTTTGCTTGTAGGGAGTGTGGAAATTGCTTCGCGAGCAGGGAAGGTTTGGCTCTTCATCTTCGTTTGCACGCCGGAGAGAGGTCCCTCGTCACTGATCTCTGTGGACTCGCTTTTCCGGGGATGACGGGGAACCACACCGTTCCCAGAAGCATGGTTCCCTCTGGAAGCAGTGGTGGAATGGCTGCAGGGGGAAGCTCCTCCTCTGGGTCATTGCCAGATAGTCGATTAATAGGGGCCACAACCTCTCAAACGCCTGTTCCACCCAACAAACCACACCTATGCTTGCAGTGTGGAAAGTCTTTTGCACAGAAACATGGACTAGTTCAGCATACCAAGAGACACTCTGGAGAGAAACCACATACATGCACAAAGTGTGGGAAGTCCTTCGCACAAAAGTATAGCCTATCTCTACATTCACGCCTACATCCCCCTGATGACCCTGCACCCGCTCCACCTCCTTCACAGCCACCCGTTTCCACCACCACAGCTAGGCCAATGGATTCTACAGCACCCTCCATTCAGCAGCAAGCACAACATCCAAGTAACCCCCCCTCTTTACAGCACTCTAGTCCATCAACAATGCTACAGCATTCTAGTCCACCTGAAATCCAACATTCAAGCCCCCCTCAACCTGCACACACTCCATCTGGAACAGAGCCAACACTATAGACGTTCATGACCCATGTCAGCAACTCAATTAATTGAATGGTTGAGCTTGTTGACCATGCTTCAGTGAGCAGTTGTTTCTCAAGTTCATTGTATTCACCCATTCAAACATAATAGAGTAACAAAACGAGTTCTCCCAGCTATCAAACCCTTGCAGCATGGGTGTTTTTCATCTTAATGGAGTATTAATCTGAAAGAGAAAATATTCTAAAGTAAGATATTTATTATCATTGGTTCAACATCAAAAGTATACGTTGAAAAGAGTAAAGTCAGTTTTACATTTTGCCGGTAATTTTATATTTTGTGAAAAAATATTTATAATTTGCCATGTATTTATGTTATTAACTATTATGTAAACCTTTTATTCTCATTTTTAATAATTTGTGCAATTAGAGGTCACACAATGGGGTGCCGTTGACACAATTCTACATTGTAGTCCTAGGTTTTTTGAAGTGCAGTTTCTCTCCTACATTGTAATTTGATATTAACGACCTTTTTGAAATTCAAACGTGATGAGTAGCATGCATATTTTTTTTGCTTGCATTTTACTAATATGGAAAGATTGTCTAATTTATGATCCTTACTAAAAGATTTTTCCATCGTTTAACGGTACTGCATTATTGAGGGATAGGCATGAATGTAAATGCAAATGAACCCAGTGATTTTTTAATTTGGGTAAATTATTTTTTGCCTGAATAAGATTTTAATACTTCATCTCATAGTCCATAAAATGTTACACAAACATATTTTGTGTTAACTACAGAAGAACAGCAAAGGGTTGATAACCTATAAACTCATAGTATTAATTTGTTGTGAAACTAATTTCAAAGGGGTCACCTTAATTCCAATAGTCTTGATCTCTTTAAGTGAAGAAAAAATATGTTGACACTGTAAAACTTATGAGCAGTTTTTATGCAATTTAGTGTAGCTAAATTAGGCAGTTATTGCTACTCTATAAACAAAAAGTCAAAGCATTGCCGTAAGTTTTGCAATTGATGTCCTCATATCCTGTCATTAGTTGTTAATTTTTAAATAGGTAATTGCCAAATTTTAGTAGTCCAAAACAGCTTTCAGGGTTCAGCAAGCAATAGCAGCTAGACTTGATTGCATGTCTATTAAGCAGTGCATTTAAGTTATTTATCACATTCACTTTTCAGGAATTTATTTTAATAAAGCAACTAATCTCATGTAGGATGCGGCTACTCCATTATTACTACATTCCTGTACTGAAGAGAATGTTCACATTCTTCATTTTGTACTTCAATTTATTTTTGCTAGCATTTCAAAGCTATGCTCCATGCCAGGTATGTGATAAGAAAAAATAATTCAATGCAGTGATTACTAGGGGTATAATTTTATATGATTGTGCTATTTTTTCAAGAATTCAGCTATCAATTGGTATGGTTGGCATGAGCAGGAATTCAAATGTCTTTTCTTCTAAACTTTGACTTTCCATCAGCTAAGGCATTTGTATTGTCTTGTAACATCTTTCAGTTTTTTTTATAATGCATTTATGCATTACGTATGTTAGGTCCATCAGGCACGATCACCCTATTTCAGCAGAAATACCTTCAACATTTTTTCATGAGTAAGCCTTTAAAAAGCGTTTTAAATGAAGTACTCAGTCATACATTAAATTTTGGGGTGTTAGAAATGGGGTTAGAATGGATAAAGTCCTTTATATTAGATGAAAAAGTATTATAACTGACTCAGTATTCCTTTTGTGATACTTCTTGAAATGATCCTTATGAGGTGCACTAAAAAAGGATAATGCAGGCCATGGCATTTCAAATCTGTTTGTATGTTTCTCAAATAGTAAACATTCCTGTACTAAGATATTTAGGTCTCAGTTTTTACTAGTATCTCTTCTATTTAGTAATTTTGTGTGGTTTTATTAAACTCGATACTGATCAGACTGCTTCATGAGAAAAGACTAGCAAAGGTGTATGTAACTGAAAATAGGCATAAATAGTTTGAATGAAATAATTGGAAATTTTCTATAATTAGTTAATGTGCAATTCATATTACTTCAGGTGTTGTAGGGTCTGAAGTAGTAGAAGGCATCAACTCAACATCTGAGATATCATTAAAAGAGGTTCCTAGTTGATTGTAAACAAGTTATTTGATGCAAAACTGTCTCCACTCCTTGCTGTTGTGGGATTTTGTTTGTAAATAAGGTTGAAAGCAGGGTGGATGCATTTGTATTTCCTGTAATCACAGCTTGCTTCAGTAATATAGTTATAACTTATGGGTTTTTAAGATCAATGGTGATCATATGAGCTCGCTTGTATATAGAAAGCCTATGCTATTGTAAAAGTTGGAAAGTATGCAGCTTAATACCATTTGTTGGCGCCATGTAATACAGTTTGATATTTCATTGCTGTTTAGTTAGTTTCAAATCTTTTGAGTAAGTTTTCAATCTAATGTTGCAGAGTGGTAGATAATAAGCACGTCATGTACTCATCTGTAATGAATTTAGGGCAAAAATGCTCCAATTTTATTTGTGAGAGTATATATTTTTCAGTGATGTTTATCAGTTGAAAAATTGATATAAAATGTTAATTAAAGTAATATCTAATTATGGGAGCTCCTAAAGTACTTGAAAGTTTTGGTCACAGAGCCTCGCCTGTGAATATCTGACTCTTTCTATGTACTGAAAATGGAAACTAGTGAGTTTTTATGTTGCTGCATTTCAGTACCTCTGTCATTTAGGCTCCTAATTTATTCACCTGAGATGAATTTCAAGTGATAGTAATTTTTTTACTGTGAATAAATGATTTGCCAAGTTGTGTGCATCAATTAAACCTATTTGGTAGGACTTCTATTTTACATGAGCAGTCACTGGTCAACTCGTCCCCCATTCATTCATTGCACTGCACATGGTCGATAAAATCTTTCTTAAAAAGTACTGGACAATGACATTAAATAATACAATGAGAAAGTGTTTGTAAAATTCTGTGTTCATGGGATACCAATTCATTCTACCTGACTCATTATTTGAAATTTCTGGAATGGCAACCCAGTATTTAACTGATCCATGCCTTTGTTGTGTTAACTTGCTTTTTAATCCCCTGAAGGACTATTTTCAGTAACATGTACTAGTCTTAGCTAATTCAATACTACATGGTCAGGCCTTGCTTTATGTAATGGAAATGTTAAATATATTACTGTAAAAGAATTTAATCGTTGTTATGTTAATGTGAAATTGAGGTAATTTAGTAGCTTATAACACCATTTTGTTTAAGTGTTATTAATCCTTAGGTTGTAGCATTTCACTTTACTCGTTTACTAATTTTTGGCTGACTACTGGAATAGGAAATCCATTGACTTAAGTACTAGAAGTACCTCTTAAAAGTTAAATGTTTGTGGTGATTAACATTGTATTTTTTACTTTGATTGTTTTCATAATTCACGTCATTTTCAATAATGTTAATACCCAGTAATTCTTGCATCATCATCTCTAGTCATAGACACTTTTGTGGTTAAAATCCAGTTCTTCGCCCAGTTCTCCTATTGGATAACCTCTTTGGTTACGTAAGTCTTTTCTTTTATGTCCTTCACTAATAGCTCCATATGTATCATACTAGGCCTTCCATTGCCATTCTTCCCATTGATATACCTCCACCATCTTCAGCAAACCATCATGTGTCAAGATGTCATCACAAGATATTATGTGTGGAGTTGGGTAATCTTGTCTTCTCTTTAAAGTTTTCACCAGACTTCTCATTTCTTCTGCTCTTCCCAGAACTTCCTCTTACTCTGTGCATAGGGATTAAAAAAAACATGAAGCAGTGGCTGATTTCTGTCCCAACTGTCCCACCGATACACTGTCTTCCATTTGGAAAGATGTAGATCTTAAAAGCTTTGATTGTGTTGTGTTATTTGTGAGTCACTGAAAAATACTAAAGAATGAGTTCTTTGATACAGCTTCATGTTCAATTTGTTATTTATTTCACCTCATTTTTTAAATCATTCATCACTATATGAGATCATAAAGAACATTTTAAATCTAGTGGATTATCATGGATACATAATTATAAATGTGTATTATAGATTCTATTTGCTTGGAGAAACTACATGGATACACCCAGCTAAAGCTAAGCTGTGCCTTTTTTTGGCTATATGATATTTGTATCAGTTGGTAGAAATGAAAAAAACTAGGATCAGTCACCATTGCTTGATAATGAGACATTTGGTGTTACCTCCTCAAAAAGTCTTAATTTTGGCATGCCAACAATTGGATTTTACAAGGTATTGACATCACTACCTGAAAGGATATTGAGGCTTGAGAATTCTGATTCCTTATCTGGTCCCTAACCCCATATTAATTTTCATTGTTATATTATTTACTCATCTGATTAGATCAACTAGTAAGTTTTACCTTTGATCTGTGATCTTCACACTGAACATCTGCTAAAACCATTATTATTAAGTAAGGAACAAAAATTTGTTTTTTAGACTTGTAATGCTAAATTTGCTAAATGATTTTATTGAATTGAAATTCTATATTATTGCCATTCCTGTTGTGTGGGATGGATGTGTTGCTTCATCGAAAGATTTGAGTTCTTGATATTTATTGCAGTTTGTCTTTTACACCATGAATAATTTTTTGTATTGTTCATGGTGCAAAACCCTTTTATAGTGTCTCTGTATAAAAATTATAATTTTTTAATATCAAATAAAAAATATTTTTTTGCCTTACAATGACTACTGGCGCTGAGTAAAGTTCATCAGTGAATATGTTAGTGCTTTCACTTTGGGGTTTGATCTTGGTATCCTGTGATATTTTTGGAATTTTAGATGAGCTTATGAAAATATATCAAGAACGTTTTAAATATGTTCAGTCATGTTTCCTAAATTTAATCCATATGTTGAAAAGAAATGAAAAATTTGGAATATTTTTATGTATATGTGAATTAAATTTTTTTTTGTTTTCATGGAGAGACAGTATCAGCTTACTGGCATTAATCACGTGATTGATTGCAGAATAACATGTTATGTTGTTATGCCACAATAACACTCACTGTATGTTAGTAATATGAATGAGAAAAATTCAGCAGCCCATGTTGACTTTAGCAGAATTTTCTAGTCAAACCAAATGACTCAACCTATTTGAAAGTCTTTTCATCCACGTGTTAGATTCCTTTTCCATTGAGAATGGGGAGCTTCAAATGTACTGAAGTATGAAAATACTGATAGAAGAAGTAACATGGTGGACATACTGTATAAGTACTTATGTGGTGTATATTAGTGTTAGAGTTGTGAATGAATTTAGGTGAAAGGATTAATATTGGAAGAATGGCATGAAACCTATTAAATACTTCCTATTCATGTGAAAATAAGCTTAAGATATTTGCCCATTCATTTTTCACCATGCTGATTCTGAGTTACTAAAGGCTGGTTTCACAACATTTTGTTATTTTCTTCTAATTTAAAAATGTGACAGTACACACTAATGCAGTTAACCTACATCTCAACTGCCTGATGTAATTTTTGTAGCCAGAAGTTTCGACAAGTTGTCTGTGTAAGTAGCATAATGTCTTCATTAACTGATGGTTAACGCTAATGAGATGTAATAATATCAGTCCTTGTGCAAATAGCTATCAAAAAGCTGTCTTATTTTTTAAATGCATATTATTATGTGTGATGAAGTACGCAACTTAGATCACAAGCCTGAACAGATTGATTTTCATAACATTACTTATCAAGAAATCTTTAAGGACAAGTTAAAATGTGCTAAGATTTTTAATGCCAGCCAGATTTACTTAAACCAAGAACTTGATCGGATATATGGCTCAGAATTTTTCTTGACAATTTGACGAATCTTTGGTGGCATAGGTGATTGTTCTGCTGTAGAAAATGAAACTGTACTTGTGTAATGTGCTGTAGTTTTGTAAGTTGGATTAGTTGTGTACCAACTGTGTGACTGCTGTGCCCACTGTAATAATGTGACCATACATAAGGTACTTTTTTACCTAAAAACCACTGTGATTTTTGGATTTTATACTTAATTATGTTAGATAAATTGCTGTTTTATTTGGAGTTCTAGTTTTATATCCACCGGTGTTTAGTTCATTAAAGTAAAATCATTATCATGACTTGTCTAGATAAATGATCACTTTTCGGTGATTTTTTTACTTTCCCTGATATTTTGTAAAGTGACATTATAAGATGTACAGCAGGATTTGAAGCTCTAAACCCTAGATCACTTAATACTTGAACATTCAATGTGCATGGCAATGATTGAATATTATCTCTAGGTTGACCATTGAAATCTATGTAGACTATTTTATCAGAAACCTTTATACTGCTGCATATTACATACTGTAGACTGATTATTGCTGAAGTGCATGTAAAATAAATACTATCAATGTTTATTGCTTATTGTTACAATTGACAAATTAAAGTTAAGAACAGTCCCATTGATAGCTGTGTCATCTTTAGTATAGAGAAGTGGATCCTAACTGGTGCAATATTTTGTATGGAAAGAATACTGAACAGTGAGTTGAAATGAATTAGGATCCTTGTATTGGTCTTGGTAAACTAAACCTAGTATGACTTATTTATAAACTTCATTTGCCCACTGAAAGCCCCTTATTGTCATCTCATTTGGTAATATGATGTAGTTGAAGCCATTGAGTGTATACTCTCAAGGAAAAATATGTTTAACTTAGAGAAATGTGCTTGCGTGTTATTTCTCATTAATGGGAAACCTAGCAAATTATATACAAAGTTTCTTCTGTGAAAATGCCCATGTTGAAAAATGAGAGAGGGTAAAGCAATGAAATCAATACACTTTTATGAACAGAAAATGGTTAAATTATTTCAATTGAATGTGCCAACAAACCTTGTTACTTGAGCACCAGCCCGCCAAACCTGGGTTTTGAGGATTGTGACAGTTGGGTATGTTTCAGTTTTTTTGTTCACGTTGAAGATAGTAAATGTAGTCTATATATTACTGTTGTGACAGTTGGACAATCATTTGAAAACTCTCTTAAACATCTATAGTATTATCCCTCAGTTCTTTTATTCTGTAGTATGATCACAACAGTTCACAATTTTTACTAAGAAAAAGAGGGTCTTATTTTTACCTTAACCATGATAATAAATGCCATTGTAGGTACATCAAAATTACAACAGAAAATATCAGTATGCAAGTGCTTTATCCTGCAACTCTGTAACTGTGCATTTATAATTCATTCTTCCATCAGAGGCTTAAATATCACAATAACATCTTCATTTATCCTTTTGTTACTCCAAAGCCTCTCATGTACCTTTTCTTCAAAAGCAAGGATTAATAATCACTCATCTGCTAACATTGATCTCGTTTTTATTAGCTTTCTATTGATATTTATTCTAGATCAAAGCCATGAGTTATCTCTAAAATGCTTTCTCTTTAATGTGAAACCCATTTTTATGCATAAGGAATTGAAGTGTCAGGTTTGACCATGAGGAATTTTTCATTTGTGGAAAGGAAAAGCAATTAGCTTTCTGAATTCCTCTTCAGATTTATTCAAAACACTATCAAATTTTTGATTGACCAAAAACAAACCAGCGTCACTATTTAAACTTAAAGAGCAGTCCCATAAATCATTCAGAAAAACAGCAATTATTGTATCTATAAGTACATCTGTGATGGTTTTTAAACTTTTTTTGAATACTCCATTTTTCCACTGGTTGGGAAACACTATGTTCTATTGTATCTGATGTAATTCTTGGGAGTACATCAGATATTGGGTATGGGAATATGTTTCTCTCGTATTTGTTACAAATAAGGTCTATTAAAAATTATGAAAACCAATTAGGTATATATTCACTCAAAGTATGCTCCATCAGCAGCCACACCTTCTCTCACCTTTTGGGCAGGAAAAGGAATACTCGCACAAAATGATGTAGTACTTTATTGATCAGAACAATGGAAATCCGAAGGAGCAATGTCTGGTGAAAACAGCAGATGGAGTAGAATTTCCCAGTTGACTCCTAAGAATTTCTTATCTGGTTTTGTAACAAGTGGCCTTGCACTGTCATGTAGCAGGATTCTTGTCATGCCTATTGCACCATTCCAGTTATTTCGAAGGTCATCTCAAATGTAACATTTGTAGAGAATATATCAACCATCAGAGATGGTTTTGTCAGTTCTTAATATAGAAAAGCCTTTGATCCTACAAAATGCTTAGCATGACCTTTAAACCATAAATGTTTTGCTTTGAAGTGGATGTACGTGGTTCACCTGGCATCATTTTGCTTTTTAACGTCTAGGGTTATCATAATAGACCTATTTTTCATTACCAGTGACAACTTGATGCAAAAAAACCTTTTCTCTTTTGCCCATTATGCAATCTATTTCAATGTCTCTCTCTTTCAAACTGGTATGGAAAACAATTTCCTTCTTTTTGGGCCATCCACATTGCATGCAAACGTTTTCCAACAGTGGAATGATTAATATTTAATTCAACTAACAACTCTTCAAGTATTTTACGTGGATCTTTATCAAGTAAAGCTTACAAATCTGCATATCCCAAATTTTCTGTGTGCATCATCCCGTTCTTATTTACTCACGTAAAACTCACCCTTATTGAATCACCAAAACCTTTCTTTACACATTGTATTTGACGGAGCTTCAACATAGCATAAATATCCACAATGAATGATGCCTTTCCACGGTACTTACTTTTCTTTCAAATTAAGTAGTGCTACATATGACTTCCCACAAATAATGCTTGGTTGGAATAAATGTTGAAATTGTGTGACGAATTCAATTGTTGTTTGCATTTCAAACGAATGTCATCAACTGTATTATAAAGCTTAAAGAAATGCGTTTATAATACATGTATTGTAGTTTCAAAAAAAATTAGTAGCATTATCACTACAGCAATCTTTCATATAAGGTGGAAACATATTCCCAGACCCATTAATTTTATTAATCATTATTACTTGGATAGCATTATTTCCTCAAATTCCTTGGATGGATTATTTCCTCAAATCGGTAAAACTGAATGTTATTGCATTTATGCCCTTTGAGCAACCTCTAAATGTTAAACAATCGGGCTGGAATTTTTAGTGTATTCATTCTGCACCCCATAGCATATTGAGGTAGAAATCGAATATCTGAGAAAAAATAAAAATAAGTAACGTACCCTATTCTCCATTCCGCTCGTATATGAATTTGGCTTAGCAAAAGAACGACTAAAAAGTGCTTGTGTGCACCAGGGACAGCCATAAATCATCAGTGCATGGACTTGATTGGACTTTAACTACTGTAGATATGGCACAAATATTGTTTTCTAAGTTGTAGTTGACTAAAATGCTACTAAAGGTAAATAACATGCATTAATTTGTACTTTGCAGTACATAGCCGTCAAGAATTATCGCTAGTAATACTGTGTGTGGCAGGAGCTTCTTGGCCTCGCTATATCCGTTTTCTTTTACATGTTAATCATGGGCCTTCCAATGGTACATTGCCTACCACTCGTTATTGTGAGATTCTCGCTATATGCCGTACTCACTATAATGGGCTTCTACTGTAGTTACTTAGGCAATTTTTATTCCTGGTAAACATTAACCTTATCCAATTTACACTATTAAATAGCTTTCCGTCATCTACAAAGCAAAGAAAGACAACCCGGCCAAATTCTTTACTTCTTTCTGCATCTACAGATACTTCAATCCAACTCAAGGGTGTGTGTTAGGCATGGGCGTAGCTAGAGGGGTCCCTGGGGGGGCCAGGCCCCCCCCCAGAGGGCTCGTGGCCCCCCCAGAAAATTTTGACGAATCGAAATTGTGGTGGCCACGCTTCAACCGCTCGTCTGCGGCCGAGCCACAGCACGGCGGTGCGGTCCCTTTGGCCCCGTTCACACTACTACTGTCGTGGAAAAAAGTCATGACACTCGAGTTTACAAGTCAATGACAGTTGTACGCGTAGTCCCACATGATAACAAGTTATATCAAAATTTAGCAAATTTAATTCTGCGTTTAACTATGGAAAGTGGAAATTTTTATTTTAACTTGTTAAAAGTTTATTGTCTGCGAAACAAAAAAAGTGCCGGTTTTTTCACCGTTTTAAACGGAATGCTCACTTTAAAAATTCATAACTTTAAAAGTATTCATTGGATCGTAACCAAACTTTAATACGTCATAGGGAAACCTGTTTTTAAGGTATGTACAAAGTTTTAAGATAATCGAAGTTGAAATAAAATTGTTCTTGTAAATTTTGTGAAACAACTTTTTCTCAGTACTGCGTGGTCATATCGATACGAATCTTGTCCTGTCATGGAGCTTGTGGTAATACAAGGCTAATCGGTTCTCGATATTTAGAATTTATGTAGTAGTTTATTTTATGTGCGCTTACATTTAACTCGGTGTTCCCAACAACGAGAGGAATGGAGCGAGCGAGAGGAGACGGGCGCATGGCCATGGAATTCCGTGCGACGTTGCCGCGTTCGGCACCATCCCCGCGCTCCATGTGTAGAATCAATACATTTTTAAGCTTTTGTTAAGTTTAAGTTTTGTTAAGGTTAACCTCACAATGAGCAACTGGCATCCAGACGAGTTCGACGTCAGGACGAACACGCTTGACGATCTGCTCCAACTTCTTTTCAGGTGTTTTGAAGTATGCCCTGGCGTGAACAATTAGCTCTGCTTTGGTCATGGCTTCATACCTTAGGATACCGTCAGGGAGAGAAATACCTCTGGATGTTAGCCACGTTATAATTTGATCCTTCCTATAAGACATTGATGGGTTTTCAGTCTCAGGATCCACCATTCTATGGTATGGTGCCTGATCGATGACAATTGCTGACTTTTCAGGTAAAACTGTTAACACTCTTTCAAACCATTCTTGATAATGTGAAGAGTTCATTTCATGGTGATAGTCACCGGTATTTTTCTTTCCAATGAAACAAAGTTCTCCTCAAGGCAAACATCCGTCCACACTGCCGATATGGAGGATTATCACACGTTTTCTTGCTCCTGACGGTGTCTTAAAACCTCCCCACCACCCGTAAATCTGCTGAATGTATCCTCTATATCGGTCATAGTTATCAAAGCTGTTGTTGAGTCCATCTATAACATTTTCTTGCCATCCGTATTTCATTGTGTGATTCTGACCGCACCAAGTTTCATCGGTTAAAAAAATCTTGTATCCATCGGCACGCAGTTTATTAAGGGTCCTTAAATATGTATGACGTGAACCCACGCAGCACACGAACGTTCGCGAATCGTTCCGCGAACGTTAGGTCTGAACGCAGTGAACGTTGCGAAAACTAACCGCCGGAACGTTCCCTGATGGTTGTAATGTCGCCCGGTCCGAACGTTCGCTTGCGCAACGAATCAGAATCTTTACTGCGCATGCGCTAGATCGCTGCTGAGGGCGGTTTTTTTGGAAGTATTTAAATCATCCTCGCCCTCAATAGAGGAAAAATAACCACATTCACGGAAAGTTTTTTTTATTGACATGTATATTACATATTGAGACTTAAGAAGGAAAAAACATGATATATCGCTTACGAATAACAGATAGGAATGATTATTTCACAACAATGCGCAGTTATTGCATTCCGGGGTAGGTCGACGATTTCTTCCTGTCCCTCACGTAATCACTTCTCCTTGGAACTTGGATTCTCGAGCAGTTGTCGATTGGTATCTGCAACACAAACAACAGTGTTTGTTACAAAAGTTGTCACTACGTGAAGTAGTATAAATATATCTGTGCTTAAAGTAGTTAAAATCTTGAGACCATAATTCTTATTTTGTATAAAAACCTTAACATTACGTTTGGATAAGGGCGATTCACCAATATGATGAGATTGGGCAGCCTTCTCGTCAAAAGAACGATCTGTTCTTAGGGCTGAACCCTGGATATGCCGCATGGGAATTACTTGGCATATGACCTAGCTGCGGCATCGCAAACTAAATACTCAATAGCCACCTTAAACATTTTAACATTGCATTAAAAACCACATTTTTTAATTAACAGCATTCCTCTATTAAGTCCTTAAGATAGTCAATCAGAATTTGATTTGCCAGTTCCACCAAAACTTCCCACGGGAAGCGGTCTATCATCAACCAAATTAACTCGTCAAGCAAGAATATGCCACACATTTCATGCACTACTTTTAATAAGTGAAACCCCATCAATGTTGACTTGAATTTTCACAGTATCATCATCTTCACATTTAGTTCCTTGATACAATCTACAGACAATGCCAACCTTTAAACCTATATGTGAATAGGCACCGTTCAACAACTCTTTACAGTACGAGCCCCCAGGTGTCTGCAGTAAACTTCTCGAATCTGAAGGTAATTCGGGATGATGTGGCCGTATTTCTGCCAGCAGTTCACGCAAAGCATCGTGCTGAATATGGTACCGAAGGCTCAAGTTTCGCAATGGAACGGAAAGGGGCTCTAGCTTATCATGCTCATCATCAAAGTCCTCGGAATCACAATTACTACTATCTCAAAAGACACCGTAGGTACTTATTTGGGGTTTGCAAATATAAGCACTCATTTTCCCCACTTAAACTAGTCAAATATTACATAACATTAGTCAAACAAAAAACGCCACGTGAAATATAACAATTTAAAGGTTACATATGCAAAAATTGAAAAGCTATTATTATACTAAATATGCTACTGATACTTACCAAGGGACATCTTAAATGCGATGCACTACCAAATCTCAGCACCCCTCTTGAAAACTCACTTCCAAAATGTTTTAGAAGAATCATCGGAATTATCTCGGCAAACGTGCACTCCACTTGTACCTTTATCACAAATATGGTTTCCTAATTCCCACAATCTGGGATCAGAATATTCTTCCTCCATGCCATGATTCTTCACGTGCGGCTTAAGTTGTCATTCGATTGTCTTTTTTTCTTATAGTTCGCGTATCTGCCGAAGGCGTGCCATCCAATCGTTCAAAACGCAATGTTCGGCGAACGTTCACTTACAACCAATTGTCGTAAACCGCCAGCGAACGTTCGGCGAACATTAATGTGCTGCGTGGGCTGCTTAAGCAGCGCTAATTTTGATCGCATAATATTGCGAATGAGTTTCATGCGAGGAGATTTCCGTATTACACGACGCATGAACTTCATGCGCATGATTTCATTTGCATGATCATTCGCCGAGTAAAACGGCCTTCATATCCAACTCCTCTAGACTCCATAAAGGTTGGAAAGAACAATCCGCTTTTCGGCCGCTGTTCCTCCATCCAACTGGGGAGGAGGGGGGTGTTATCTCCGAGGGGTAACCTGACACTGCTGTGGGAACCCACACGATCCTCTCAGAGACAGAACCGATGTGGCGTTTTGTAAACAAGAGGGGTGGAACGCCTTAGAGCAGGAGTGGGGGTAGACCGCCAAAGGAAGAAATCTTTGCTAGGAACTAGGATTTTACACATGGAGCGCGGGGATGGTGCCGAACGCGGCAACGTCGCACGGAATTCCATGGCCATGCGCCCGTCTCCTCTCGCTCGCTCCATTCCTCTCGTTGTTGGGAACACCGAGTTAAATGTAAGCGCACATAAAATAAACTACTACATAAATTCTAAATATCGAGAACCGATTAGCCTTGTATTACCACAAGCTCCATGACAGGACAAGATTCGTATCGATATGACCACGCAGTACTGAGAAAAAGTTGTTTCACAAAATTTACAAGAACAATTTTATTTCAACTTCGATTATCTTAAAACTTTGTACATACCTTAAAAACAGGTTTCCCTATGACGTATTAAAGTTTGGTTACGATCCAATGAATACTTTTAAAGTTATGAATTTTTAAAGTGAGCATTCCGTTTAAAACGGTGAAAAAACCGGCACTTTTTTTGTTTCGCAGACAATAAACTTTTAACAAGTTAAAATAAAAATTTCCACTTTCCATAGTTAAACGCAGAATTAAATTTGCTAAATTTTGATATAACTTGTTTTCATGTGGGACTACGCGTACAACTGTCATTGACTTGTAAACTCGAGTGTCATGACTTTTTTCCACGACAGTAGGTTAGAAAGCCAGTAACCCATACCTATATGCTAGTAACTTGAGTATCAAGTTCGTCCTATGAACACAGGTTGGAGAAACGCTGGTAAACTGATTTTACCAGCATTGAGTTACTAGGTTTGGCGCAGGTTACCTGAATTTGTGGCTCGTGTGAACGAAAGTTAGTGAAGAAGGTAAAGAAGAACGTTAAAAATTACCTTCTGGGGAGGAGGACCCCCCCCCCCAGAACCCCAGGGGGGGGGGGGATGGGGGGGTCTAGGGACATTTAAATGGGGTTTTGCAAATGGAAAAATTAAAAGATGCGATCGAAAAACACGAAAATTCAGGATCTCATTCGGATTGTCATCAAAAGTATCTGGGGTACCAAATGGTTAATGCATCTGGTACTGTACACGAGAGTGTCGTAAATCAGAGTAAAGAAGAGATTGAAGAGAAAGAAACGTTACTTGCAGAAGTACCTGACATCATTTCGTATCTCAGTTGTGAAGGCATGCCACTGAGAGAACATGATGAGAGGTCTGAATCTCGGAATAGGGGAAACTTTGTTGAATTGTGTAAGCTTTTTGCGAAGTATTATGACTTTTTTGCAAAACATTTTGAGCAGTGACTTAACTACTGCAGGCCAACGGTTCTGAACGAAATAATAGAAGTTTTAGCCGGTCTAACTCTTCAAGAAATTGTAAAGGAAGTGCGGGAGTGTGGGTTTTATTCATTGATGGTTGATGAAGCCTAATGTTACAAAGAAGAACAGTTGTCAGTAGTTTTGAGGTACATACGTAAGAGGATTGGAGCCCATCGAAAGGTTTCTGGGTTTCTTAAATTGTTCCACAGCAAGAGATTCCGAGTCGCTAAGCCAAATGATTCAAGATTTTTTGACGAAATACAGCTTGGACAATATACCAATGATTGGACAATCATACGATGGTGCCAGCGTAATGTCAGGCAATAACGCAGGTCTCCGGGTGAAAATGGAAGAGGTACACCCACAGGCAATTTATATCCCCTGCTTAGCTCACAAAGTAAATTTGGCCGCTGTCTGATGTCCAGTCAGCTTACATTTTCTTCAATACTCTTGAAGCCCTCCATATGCACTATTCACAACCTGGTAATCATGCCATCTTAGCAGAGATTCAAAAGAAGCTAGGCATTAAGGGTGGGAAAGAAATGGGGAGCTTAAGTAGTACAAGATGGTGCGGCCATTACACAAATTGTAACGTTGTAATAAATAACTTCAACGCAATCAAAGAAGCCCTTGAGGAGGAAATCAACGCTGCACGAGATGCAAGGGGGTATGGTGGAGGACATCGGTTTGTTGAGATCTATCGCACAACCTGAATTCATCGTTAATCTTTTCGTAATACATTCAGTTTTATCGGTGACCAACGTGCTGAGTATTTGTAAGGCCCAGGTGCGACGCTCGGGAGAGCAATTTCAGTTATTACCAGCATTCAAACTACTTTCACAGAGAGCGGAAATAATTTTGATGGTTTATGTGCCGAGATAGTAGAATTTGTGAACAGCAACGACATTTTGCTGGAGCCTGTGTCTGTCTCAAAGAAAAGAAGGCGGCAACCACCCGCAAAAAGGAGCGTTTACTATGTTGAAACTACCGTAGGAGAAAGCCAGCTGACTGACCTACCATCTGACACCAACCCCAACACTGGAGATTACTGGGAAATCAATGTGTACAACAGGGTTTTGGATAACATTATTTCACATTTTGAGCACAGGTTTGAGTCTGTTCCCCTGGCAAAGGCAGTGGATGCCATTACACAGTTGAACTTGACTGAAGCTGAAGATTTCATTAATAATGGGATCGTTTACCATATTTTTTTTATTGCCGAATATGATAGCGTTTGTAAAATAAAAAGACCCGTATTTTTCCGTTCTTTGATTCGTCAATTATTTCTCGAGTTATAGGCAGCGAAAAACTGATGTTTTTTAACCCTCTCGGAAAAGTGGGTGTGGTGCAACCTTTGTCGTATATCGACTTCTTCCAATCACAACTGAGCCCGCGAAGCTACTTTGCCTTATTGCATAGGGGGGGACACAGCTGACTCTGCCAATCGGAGCAGTTACGACAGCATCTGTGCGAGCAGACCTTCCGAGAATCCCCCTCCACTCCCTCCCCCTCCTATAAGAGCAGTCAAGGACGGGAGGAAAATGACATCAATGTTATCACAGCAGCTTTTTCGGTGGGTGTCACCTTTTGCTTATATTAATTTTTGATTTATGAGTGAATGGTTGTGGTTAGAAGATTAATTTTTTCACTAAATATCTTTTTTCGTTTCCATCTAACAATTTCGTGCACAAAATTGCGATTTCGGTTCCGAGTAAACGCCCCCATTACAATGAAATTTTGAATCTTGATACTCATTTCTTAAATGCCGAGGCAACAGTATTGAGAAATATATTAAAAAACAAGAAAGTAGAGGTCAAACTTAAAAATGTCAGAGCAGAAATAAATGAAGATATCATGCCGATTGTTTACAGACTTCTCCAAGTAGCAATCAGCCTGCCCATCAGGGTGGATGTGAAAGAAGATTTTCAGTCATGCGAAGAATCAAGTCGTGGGTTCAGTCTACAACTGGCCAATCAAGATTTTCAAAGCCATCCATTCTTCACATCGAAAAAAAAAATTGTTAAAGAAAGGGTTCCCAGCACTACCATAAATTGAACTTTTTAGTCAAAAAAAAACATAAAATTCCTATTAACCAAAATTTTTGTTTCTTTTCTTTGTTTTCACTATTTAATTTAGTAGCAGATAAGCATCCCAAAGTTTACTATGATCCCTCTGAAAATGTGTGAATCCTCGGTGAAAATAAAAGCTATTTTATTTTCCAACTCGGTGTGATCATTTTCTAGCCTACAAAAATCCCTTTCAGTATTTTACAAAAATGTCATCAAGAATTTGGCTTAATTTCAGTTCTGAGAAGGTTAAATTAAAAAACAGTTCCGGGGGAGAAACACCCCCTCTTGGAGTGGGGGTACCCCCCAGACCCTCTGGAGGGTGGGTGGTCCCATGGCCCCCCCCAGCCAAATTCCCTGGCTACGCCCATGGTGTTAGGGGATTGTGTTATCACCAATCACTATTATTTACATTACCTAATACTGAATAAGATCATTACCAATATCTTGCAGGACATGAACCACATTTAAATGTAATTGCATCATTATTCCCTTCCTTTTTTTTACCTTACCTCTTAAGACTTTTTTTTCGACATAATTGCATCTATAGGCGATACTTAGCAAAAATATTCCAATGTGATTTAAGTAATCAATATCCCGGTCACCCATAGAAATTAGAAAGAAGATAATTCTTTCTTTTGACCAAATTTTATTGATATTTAAAAGGCAATCATTTCAGGAAATAGCCATCAAGTCATCCTAATTTATTTTCACCAACTAAAAGATTTCAATAAAAAAGTTTAATGGCATTAAATCACTATTGCAATCAACTTAGTTTACATATATAAACAATAATCACATTATCAACAAAGTCAAAATTTGGAAACAAGTACTATATAACAGCATTGTGGTGATTCCTAATAAACCTCATTATCTTTAACAGAGCACCAGGAGTAATGCCTGGGATGCGGCTTGCAGCAGCAATCTACTGGGCAAAAAGAGTGGAAATGAGTTAGCACAGATTTCAAAATACACAACATAATAAAGGCAATATTGTGAAAATAACTTACACTATGTGGTTGAGAAGCACATAATTTCTCCTGCTCTTCGTAGGAGAGAGACAAATACGGTCTGCAAAGGAAAATGCCATTTCATAAGAGTCATGGCAAAGAAGATAAGAGGGTGAATGTACATGAAATGTAGCAGGTACTAATGCCAGGTGAAAACTTATCAACATTGACACAGCAGATATCAGTACATCTAAGTGGCACCCATACAATAGCACAGCAGAGATTGTCATGTTCTGTAATTCTCCCTCAGCATCAACAAAGCATTTGAACAACATTTCCCTCATAATATTGAGTCATTGTAAAGGCAACAAACTGAAAAATCTTAGAAAAATTTTTACACCAAACAACAAGGTTATTTTTTGCAACCAAGCTATATAATGACCATTTTTATATTCCATTGTATTCATCAAGTATTCCAAATCTAGCTGATATATTGATAAAAGAATGGGTGCAAAGAAAATTGAGGAAATAAAAAAAAATAAATGCTCAATGATTTGAGTCTGAATTACTATTGAAAAATGAATTATGCCTAGAGATGGGCAACTTGTTAATTACTGCGGTAATTTTCGTAAATTACCGTGGTATTTTTCGTAAATTACCAACACCCCTGAAAATTACCGTAGTAAACGGTATTTTTCGATATTTACCGTAGTAAACGGTAATTTTCAGAAAAGTTCTTTTTCAGAAACTTTCTTCCTCACGAATAAACAATTGGAATGGGTGATATCATAAATTAAGAAACTAAAACGGTTTTGTTTACATTGTGTCCATGATTATTTCCAATTAATTCAGAGTAAAATAACAAATGCACATTGCGCAGAGGTATGTCTTTGGAACGAAAATTTCTCATAGTGTGACAAAAGAGAGGCAAATTGCGTGTTGCTGCCAATTGCGTTTTAATTTTTTTAATGAGTAATAATAGATAAACGTTGTGATATGTTTGATATAAGCGTCGGCATTTATATCTCAATGCTATTTGATTTCGTTTTGAGTCCTCCGATAAGGATTTGCAGCTCCAAACTTAAAATTACCGTAATTTACCACGGTAATTTACCTCAATTGAAAATTACAGTAATTTACCCATCTCTAATTATGCCATTCAAGGTATAGTCAGCGTAAAATTTAAAGTATCCCAAACAAAAAAATTCAACTCAGGAAGTCAGGTAAATAGGATCACTGAAATTCTTTTAAGTTTGTTGTACAATACCAGTACATTAAAAAAATTCCTATAAGATTTTGAAATTGTACATTATTCGCAATTCTTGTTAACTTTCACAGTTCAAAATTCAATACCTATTCTCCAAAAATAAGGCTAAAAGTGTGAAGGTGAAAAATTAACCAGCTTGCATTTCTTCTTCAAATTAATCACAAACGTTTTAAGACTAAAGGCCATTATACACAGTATAGTTTCTTGTACCATAAATTGAATGGCAAGATTTGACCAAGAAATTGTACAAGAAGTTGGTTGACAGTTGTACATGATCGAAGATTTTCATGCAATTTGTGTGCCAATAACATGCGCAGATATCGTTTTCTGTCGAACAGCTGAATTGCGATATCCGATGACGATAGTATTTTGAAAATACTGCCATAGTTACTGGGTTACAACGATTTGCTACCATTAATCCTAGCATTAATAAAATGAAATTATAGGATTGGTTACTTGCACTCTTTCATTGGCTCATGAAACCCATCATTTATCTTCCCAACATCATGTTTTTGCTAGTTAAATATATTTATTTTTGGTTCAATAATGTCTTCTTAATTTCATTGAGGATTAATGTTTGTCAGTGTGTCCAACTCATCTTTTGAGAAATAGAACACTTCCACGTGACTGACAAATATCACAATATGGAAGCAACACAGAATAACATAATATGGAAGCAACAAACAATATCACAATAAGTACAACAAATATGGAAGTTTTGCCATACTAATAGGAATAAAAGTGATCGCAAACACAGAACACCAACCTTACAAATACTAAACGAACGCATCACTACCGTCACATGTCATGCACAGAAGCTATGGAGTGGATCTTGGATGGTTTCATCCAATAATATAGAGTATGATCTAATTTCTTGTACAAGAAATTGTACCGTGTACAACGGCCTTAACAATGACCCTTGCAACAATGACTTAAAGGAAATCTAAAACTACTTGGAATGTATTTCATAGGCTTGAGAGTTTTTATTTTATAGCACAGATATAACTGCACCAAAAAGAAAAAAGGGAATGCAAAAACAATTTGACTACATATACATTTAAACTAGCACTTGGGGAAGAATAACTAAAATCACCAATAGAAGAATGGAAAAGTGGGCAAACAAATTCTTAGGGGAAGATGAGTTTGGATCTGATAAGAGTAGGACAACTCATGAACATATTAGTGAAGAGGGGCATAGAATAACCAGGATATTTTTCTTGTTTTGCTGATTTTTAAAGGTATTTATCAGTACTTAGGGAAAAGTTTAAAGAAATACTATGGCAGATATGAGTAATCCTCAAGGACAAGATTGGTTCATAATTTATGAGTGGCCAGAATGCAGAGGCAGGGGAAGTGGGAAGGAGAATCTGATTGAGTGGTAGTAGGCTTGGGACTAACACAGTTGCCTGTTATCGCTAGTGCATTTTGACATTTATTATAAGGAAATGGTAAAGAGCCTGATGCAGGAACAGGGGGAAGTTTATAAATTCAGTGAGGCTAGCAAGTCATTAAGCACCTCACCAGTCAGTTAAGGGCATATAAACAAGAGAGATGAGATTTTCTAAACTGAATTTGATGGTAAGAGGACACAAACTGGATTGTGCAGAACAATGTAGCTAATTGGGAAGTAAGTTAAGAGGACAAAGAGTGGAGGACCTGCATATTTTAAGGAGGAATAACTTGCAACAAGGGTATCTCAGGTGTGCCTCACTGATTTTGATCAAATATGCCAAAATTTGTAGGGGAAAAAATTAAGAGTCACATTTGTATCTGCAGAGAAGCCAATTGAATGGATGAAAACTACCCCTGTTACTGTGGATGTCAAGGATTGTAATCCATATTTTTATTAGGGTTAACATTACTTTTTATGGATATTTTAAGTAAAAAAATTCCTATGAATTTACAAGGTTTCAACAATTTCTATCGTTAGGGGATAATCCACTACCAATGTTAAATTGTTATTTTTGTATCAAATAAAGTGCTCACCTCATTGATTTTTATTATTAAACTGAGTTTTAATATTAGGATGAGCCGATAATTAATTCCGATGTAAATACTGGCCGATATTGTGTTATTGGCATATTGGTATCAGAGCAGCAAAATCCGATATTTTTTCACATGCAAGATTTTCTTAACAAATACAGTTAAACTTCACTTTTACATCACCGCAATTTACATTTTCCTGCCATTTACAACTTTTCCCTCAAGTCCTGATGATTTTGATATATGTATTCCCACGGTTTCACTTTATTTAAGCTTAGAGACAATTTGCTGTGAATGTTGTCCCAGTTGCATAACTTGCAAAACTCAACACTCCATCAAAAAGACAAACTACAACTCACGCGGCATGTTGGCACCATGAAAGAGTTGTAAAATATTTGCCAGATACAATACCATGTTGGAATGAGCAATTTGTCATGTTGAAAAGTTGTTGTTTGTGCCTAGTAACCTATGACTGAAAAATAAACATAATTGTTACTAGTACTGCTTATAAAAAAGGAATTAAGATAGAAGATGTATGTGTGCTGAAGTTGTCGTGTGAGAAAATATATACATCAAACTAAATGAAGTGTTGTGATTTGAAGTTTCTATATCATGATATTAAAAAACTTCAGGTTAAGGGTCCAGTATTCTCCGCTGCAGAAATTGTGTAGGTAATCAAGATTTCCTCAAGAAATACTGAAGTGGTAGTGTTCTGTGATCCCATGGGCTGAGAAACTTGCCAACTTTTGAGAAGTGCACATTTGAGCGGTCTCGTCTTTATAGGACTGCATATTTAAGGAGTATTCCAGATTTTACTTGCATATTGGAGCAAGTATTTATTAAGAGACTTGCATATTTGAGCACTTTGATTGAGAGGTGCATATTTGAACACTCATATCTTATATGGTAGTGCATATTTGAGCACTAACCACCCACGTAGCGCATATTTGAGCCCTAAACACCTTGGCTGTGCATATTTGAGCACCGTCCCATACCAAACATAATTTCAACCTAGGTGCATATTTGAGTGCCGTCCTCATCCGCAATCACAATCTCATCAAATCTCACAGTCTTAACCTCTACAAGGATGGAGTCTGAAATCAACAGAAATTTAATTTTTGATGGAAATAATTACACCGATTGGAGTTTTAGGATGAGGATGTTCCTGGATGAGAAGGGTGCTAGAATTAGTTAGGGGCTCATCACCCGATGTGTCTCCGAGAGTGCATTGGGGTTCTCATGGATTTGCATGAAATCTTGGCTATGGGGAGAGACATGTGGGAGGCCCTTAAGGTGAGGTTTCGGTGAATGATGATGGGCAGTCAGATGTTATTTTCACAGCAACTTAAGTTGTTTCGATACAGTCTCTGGAATAAAAATTTATTGATTTTTGTTTAAAATTCAACACTATGCTTAGGGGCCTTCCGGGGACCATCCCATGAATGAGCTTTCCGTGGATTCAACCGCGAAGGTGGCAGTGTAGGCCAGACCCCCTAGGGATGAGGAGGCAACAGCCAACAGTACCGAGGTGGCAATGGCGGAGGTTGGCACTCCAGGAGGGGTGCTCATGGAGAAGTCAAGAGGGTGGCATTTGCTTCCACAGCAGAAGACAATAACAGTGGTGTAGAGGTGATGTATTTTTGTTTAAGTTGGGAAAGAGAAACTAAAGAATCTATTTGTCCTAAAAGATCAAAATTCTGTGGTACGGATGGAGAGGTTGGATTGCTATCCAGGCTTACCTTGAATTCACAGTCTGTGGTATTTATACTTGACTCTGGTGCTTCAAACCTCATGGTTAATAAAAGGAATTTGGTTAGGGACATAATTAGGTTTGGCAAACCAGTAAAAATCCACTGTTTCAATGCTTGCTAGTGAAAAAGGTGATTTCTATGGTACAACCAACGTTTTCAGTAAACATATCAGTTTAATCCTGAAGGCCGCTTTACACAATACAATTTTTTTGTACAATTTCTTGTACAAACTCTTGTATGAGGAAATTGTACCGTGTAAAGTGGCAAATTGTATGAACGCTTGTGTGATTGTCTGAATATCTTATTGATGTTGGGTTGAAGGAGAGGAAGTCAGCTGGACTTGCATACAGATGCAAGAAGAAATTTACATGTGGCCTCCTGAAGGACTACCCATTGATGATTTTGAGAAAGTTTGTAAACTAAGAAACCTGTATGGTTTAAAACAGGCTCCAATGGAATGGAATAAAATATTTAATGTATTTGTTTAATCATTAGGGTTCATGCAATGCAAGGCTGACAGATATGTCTATATTATTTCAATTAGTGATTTAAAAACCTATCTGAATCTGTATGTTGATGTTTTTTAACTGTTAGCAACAATAATATTGAATTATTAAAGTAAGGGAAAAATTAATGCCCGAGTTTAAAATGAGAGATTTAGGGGATGTAAAATACTTATTGGGTATCAAAGTCACTCAGTTTGATAGAGGATTATTTCTTATCCAAGAAAAATATCTGAAATGGTAATTTCTAAATTTAGTCCCAATTCTTTGCATCCTAGTAAGACCCCACTTGAAATTCATCCTTGTTGAAATTTAGATAAGGAATGTGTAATTGGTCAGCATCCTTATAGAGAGATTAAGTCTCCCTCCCCCCTGTAGCATATTCTGTATCTATTTTAACCCATTATTTCTCAACTGTTTGCCCTTCGGGATCTTCCCTCGTACATATAATCACTAGTGCCTGATAATCCATCTGATTTACAACAGTGCACAAATGAGAGATTTTGGTATAGTTAAAAGTTTTTGTTATAATTATATTTCAATTTTGTCTACTTGTCTTTCAACGAAAACAAGACAATGGGTAAGCAAAATCAAGAAGTATGGATCTATTCTTTCAGGTACATAACTTTCATAAAATTATGCTTACCCTCAGTTTATACTTTTCTGTGATTCACTATTTTTTCTTTTATTCCCCACAAAAGTGCAAAAGAGGGAATTTATTGTAGTTGATTATTTTGGGATTAAGTATTTTGTATCGCTGCACTTAATGAATAGTGTAGTTTGCAACTTTATAGAAGAATCCACTAGTTGGTGCTGTATAGTGATAACACAACAAAAGGGCAACAAACCACTTGAGGCACCAGCTGTATTTTGTGGGTTCAGAACCATGAGAATAAATTACTGGAGTGGTACATAGTTTCAACTATCAGATATGTGGAAGTATTATATTGTAAAGTACGATGACCCAAGTAAGGCATATTGTAAACTTTGTAATATACATCTCATGGTGGTAAAATTCTTGGTCTTACAGTATGACAAACTTGAGGATTCATTTAACACGTTCACTGCGGAGCTGTTTAAAGCCCTACTCCCCACAGCGCGGCGTGACCCACCGGTGGGTCACACTCAGCCTTTTGCATGGGCGGTGTGACCCACCGGTGGGTCACAGTCCTTTCGAGCTTCTGGCCACTGCCGAGGGATGGTGGTTGAAGCGGCAATACTCAGCTGTTTCCTGAGATTAGAGGAAGGCTGGGGGAGGCTACTCCCAGCTTCGCCCCCAGCCCACCCCTCCCCCGGCCACGTGGGGCACGCTATCAGCTAGACCCTGGCGTGGGATGGGGGAAGAGAGGGCCAACAATACAATGCATGTGGTAAAGATTTGCTGACGTTCGGAAAACCCAGGAGACACCCACTCGTCTCTGGTTATGACGCCTGCCCTTGTTCGCGCCCGTCTGTGAGACGTAGACGCCCGTCCGTGCGTACCGATTCCCCAGCCCTGCTCACACTATGAGAAAAGAGAAGGGGGATCCTTTGGAAAGAGTACATAGTGGTTTGTCTCACTCAGAAAAAAGTAGTGTCTGCAATTCGGAAGACGTTCACTCGGCAAGGGCACGGTCACTCATCCACCATTGAGGGATTGGCTCAAGAACGCTACGCGACTCTTTCCCAATTGCCCTTCCGTAGAGAGGGGGGGGGGGTGAAGGGAAGAGAGAGAGTCAATCTCTCACACAGCTGGGCGAGTGCAGTTCGGACTGTTTAGTTTACGAACAACTGACGGACAGCCAAGAGGTTGAGGAGAAAAAATTGTCCTAAACATTTTCATTATTTTTAATAAGTTGATATGTTTTACTATATCGAGTATTGTTCATCCTTATGTATAAATAAAGCATAAACATGAAAAAAAACAAAAAGAAAGCAAAAAATAAACTTATTTTGGATATAATACGCTAATATGTAAATTTGTTCGTGACCCACCGGTGGGTCACACCGCTCACGCTGAAAAAAGTTTCAGGAGGGGCGGCGTGACCCACCAGTGGGTCACACTAAGTGACACATAGCAGTCAGTTATTTGGACTGTGACTAACCTCTGGGTGAAGTCACTCGAGAAGATCTCGATTCCTACTCTCACAATACTCCTCGCAAGTTGAGACAATTCAAAGAATTATAAGGCCGCGGCGCTAGAAGGATTAGCGTGACCCACCGGTGGGTCACGCCGCAGCGAACGTGTTAAAAAGCAATCATCTGATTCAGTTCCAGGAAATGGAAAATAATCATGTATATCAGTTAATCGGATCAAAATATCGGGTATCGGTTATTGGAAAAGTAAGGCTATCGCCTCACCCCTATTCTATATCCTAAATAGGATTTAAGTAGCCCATGTGGGAGCAATGTGGTTACATTATATTTCATTGGCATTTACTTCTCAACAATAGTCTCATACAAGCCATTGGGAAAATAGTTATTAGAAGCATATTTTAATTACAAATAATCCCCACTTTATTTTTTCTTTTATCACTCATAGAAGCTTATATATCTAAAAAAAACCATGTTAAGAGTGATTATCACCTCTTAAGCATAATATTGTGCACACAGGAAGGGCATTCATTACAATTACTTTATAAAACCCTATATTGTAACCAATGCCGTTTGGCCGGTAACATAGTTTGAGTAGTATGGATACGCTTGAGGGAAGGAGAGCTTAATTTTATGTTTGACTTAAGGTATGTTTGTTCAAGTGGAACATGTTGTGAATGGACTAAGGGTGTGATTAATCCTCCCCCCCCCCAATTCCCCGTTTTCCGACCCCGTGCTTCCTCCTGTGTGTCCTTGAGTGTTTCGAGAAGAAAGAAGAGTGTCCCCTCCCCTTTCCTCCCCCCGCCGAGAACAAGGACACAATTCGGCGGTCTACGGAATCCAAGTAACCCCTCCCCCAAGTATAGAAGAAACCCCCCCCTCCCCAGCGATGGTGCGGCTCGAAGGAGCATGACCCTTCCCCATACTCTCCCCACTTCCCCCCCCCCCAGAAAACCACCCCTCAGAGGGTATATAATGCCGGTGCGCAAGCCACCCGTGAGCCGTAAGCCTGTTGTAATGCTGCTAGCCTCTACTGACCTAGGTTCTGGGCGTCTTTCTCGGGGCAAACGTCTGTCTGAGAGTTTGTGACAAGAGAGGAGAGAGTGGCCTAGAGAGAGAGAAGATTTGGAGTGGCGCTGGAAGTTGGACCAGAGAAGAAAGCGGGCTGCACGGAAATAGGAGATCAACCAGGAGTTTTTCCGTCGCCAAGGGAAGGTCACCCCATGCACTCCATTGGAGATTCTCTCAGCCAAGGAGACAGCGGAAGGTGTAACAACCCCAGAGAAAGAGCCACCAGAGGGATTAAGCCCTCAGCATTGACAGAGAACCAGAGGTCCAATAAGTAAAATTACCATACCCCCAAACCATGTCCCCAAGTAAAGAAGATTTCGACTAAGAGTCCCCCATCAGTGTTGTCCACGGACCCCAAATCATTCCCCCGCACCCTCAAGTATAGAAGAGATCCCCCCCCAGTGATGAAGAGCCGCCCCCTCGCGTCCTTCTTTCATTCTGATTCCCCCCTCCCCTTTTCCGATGTGTGATTGCGTGTGTGTTTCAGTATCACATCGACAGGGTGTGTTCTTTTCTTAGGGCTGCTATTATCGTGTTTCATTTTTTGAGTGTATCCAACATAGACAGATTGTCGACAGGTTTTGAAGGTGTTAACACCTCGTAGAGAGATCTGTCAATGAACTGATCAGAAGGGAAGTTATTTTGTTCGCTGATTTTTCATGTTTGTTTTACTATTCATTTTATTAATTGTCATTGATCAGTTTCCGCTAATACCAGTGAGAGTGGGCGATCTTATGTATGTACCATTACATGTGTTTCGTTCTCTTTTGATTTCATTAAATATATGTCCAACAAAGGATTTGTGTCAAAAGCTCTTTCTTTCAAGCACTCCAATCATCGAAAGGTTCCCCACGCTTTCCCCTCACCCTCCTTTTAGTCCCTTTCCATTCCCGAACCAGGTGCCCGGGACCACCCACACGTCCCCTAACTTTTCCCGTATTTTCCCGCGCACCTCAAACCCTCCCATATTCCCCTTCCCCATGTGCGAGGTCACAATATGGAGTATTTAAACTAATAAAAACATATAATGTAGTGGCTTTTTGCAATAAAAATATAACATGATTTGGTCATGGGTGATTCACCCCTATAAAATAATAATTTATGGAAAACTTCAGAACACATCAATTTTTAAATACATTTTTTTTGTAAAACGTTGATTTGTTACTTTGAAGGTATTTCAGGGTTAAATTTACCCACAACCCCCGAATATTCCAATGGCGTCAAAAGAAATATATTTTTTTATTCCAAATGATGTTCACTTAAATTTTTAATTCTATGACTTACGGAAGGGAGATGTATCAAAAAACTGTTTTTGGGTTAAATTTTCAGGGTAGTTCTCACCCCTTCAATTAGCTTCTCTGCAAATAAAATAAATATATGTTTATTAAGTTTTCTTCCCTACAAAATTAGCCCGGCTTGATCAAAATCAGTGAGACACCCAAAATACCTTCCTTGTTATGTAAAAGAAACATTTATTAGCAGGATAGGAGTAATGACAAGGGTACAGAGTAAATGTTAAGAAAAGACTACTGAAAATACCTGCATGGAGTATAGCATAGCATGTCACTCAAACATGCTGAATTTAAGCAAAAATGGTGAAAATAGACGAGACAGCTTTTGAGATGAGGGTGAGGAGAAGGTTGAAGAAAGTAAGGTGGGAAGGTATGAAGTATGTAGGGATAGATGAGAAAATGGATAAGTGGGAGATGCATTGTATGGGCAGTATTTAATGTCCATCAAAAATAACCTTAATCAGAATGACAAAAATAATAATAACCTGAGGCATTTTTGTGGGGCCGCCTGGACAAAATGGTTATGGGCAAGCTAACACAGCCCTGAAACATTTTTGGCATAATAATTACGATTCTTTCTTAACCATTATATATATAAATGTATACCCATACAGCCATATAGTGCAGATATTCTAGAAGTGGGAGCTTCTAACTGAGCTTCATCTATGGCAATCCCTACACTAAAAGTACATGTTTGGGAACAACAATTTCCATCATTTTTAATCCCATCCCACAGCCAATGTCTTTCACTAAATTTACCAAGAAAAGGAAGCATTCAATGCAAACATTGTACTATGACAGGATCTAACTGATAATGATAATAGAAGAATTACATGAAGTAAAAACATGGTTACTCACAGTGAGTAGTCTATATTCTTGGGGATTAAAAGAGCTTCATCTTTAAGGATTTCTTTCATTTCAACTTTCTGCTCTTTTACTGAAACAGTATACAATGCTTCAGCCTCCAATTTTGCATACAGTGAAGATACATTTACAGAACATCTATCTTGTTTGAGATCTTTAAGGGCTTCTGGCAAAGCTGCAATTAATTTTTCCATTGTCACTGAACTGTCTCGTACAGCTAGCATTTCCAAGGCACTGAAAATATAAATAAAATACAACATATTTTTAAGCTTTATTTATTAGTAACTGAGATACAATGACCAATACGGTACTTTCTGAACCATTACTGCAGAGGATTTCCTTTGCTTTAAGTATTTGGTCCCCTTATTTCCAGCCTATTAAGATAAGTACCTATTCAGAACAGATACCTAGGCACACCATTTTGGAGATCAGTGAAGTTACGGAGATTCCCAATGGGAATTGCTGGTCTTTAGCAATGCAATCAGTCTCTATGAGTAAAAACACAACTGCATTGGCCCAATTTTAAGCACAGCTGATGGAATTGATTGGTAAGCTCAATAAACTTGCATTATAATACTGAAAACTGAACTTAAAACAATAAAGAAGTCATGAAAGATTCCAAATGCCACCTCTCCTATGGCAGGTCCATTTCATGATGATCAGATACTCGAAAAGGGTGTTTTGGGTGATAATATAAATGAAACTCACTTATGCTTAGAAAGGCTTAACTAAAAATTTGAAAAACAAAGATAGAAGTCAGTAATAGGGCTCTTTACCATTTTTTTTAGATATTGATATTTCATACTTCAGCAGGAATATAAGCCATATAATTATCGCAATATTTTCTTTGTCAAAAATGCTATAAAACACGTTTTAAAGTGGCAAATTTTGCATTGTGCCAAAAAAGCACGACTGCCATCTTGAAAGCGCTTGTGACCTCACAAGCCCTCAGCTGCTGGGTGTATATTTCAAAACCTTACAGGTATTGTTATTTCTAGAGCGTTTACAGCTCTTTCAAGGCAGAAACATAAATTAATGATTTACAAAAAGAGATTAAATATACAGGGAGAAACGACAGAAGAAGAATTTGCGTACACTGCAAAAAGGAAATTCATTAAATGTTTCTTTGTCCTGCAACGTAAATGCATGTCTTGGAGTACGCCCTGTAAAGTTTTCCGAACTGAGGAAAAGAGTAGACGTTAGAAGGCTCTGGTATCTTGCTACTCCACACAAATTACCGACTTATGCTCTGAAGGTAGCTCGTCTGCTCCCGAAGGCCTTAAAGTTCCGGGTTCGATACTTGGCTTGAATTATAAGTTTAAATTTGTTTAAATTAGATTTGCCAATTTCAGGAAGTGCAAGACATGTTACTTTTTCTTAGTAAAATATTTAAATTTTAATAGAATCCTTAATTTTTTTATTTAACGATCAAAGCTTTCAACTCCATATTCCTGAATTCATCTTGCGTTTTTCATTCGAAAATTTACTAAATGTGTATTTTATGTCGAAATTTGTTGATGTTTTTCGATTCTTATCCGATCTTATAAATTAAATACTTTTTGTTTATTTTTTTCAAATGCAATCTCTCTAACAGCAGATATTAAATATTTCCTGAATGTATGTCAATTTTTGTAAATTATGGGCATTTAAATCCAACAGTCAGGCCAAACAATGTGATTTAAATCCGGCGGATAAAGGTTAATATCATGCGTATTCATAATTTTTCTCCCTCCCATTGAATATCAGTGGGCACCTTCAGCTAGTCAGCAATAATGGTATGGGCATGTGACGTCATCAGCCATTTTTGGCAGTATGAAAAATTTTCGTATTTGATTCCTCATAGCTCAAAAATTAGTCGTTATTCGCTAATTTTTCTCATACCAATTAAATTCATATAGAATAGAAAGTGATATAATAGCATTCAATAGACCAATTTCGATAGGTGTGAACAACCCTATTCTGAAGTGCCCTTCATTCAATTATTCAATTTTATAACTACCGATGGTCAGATTAGATCCAAAGATCTTCATTTTTCTCGGATCCGGATCCAAATACACGGAGTAAAATCGGATGCAGAATGTAGATTTCAAATTTTTGTGGCTTAGTGATCAAAGTGCCCCACGAATGGAATGTAGGTGCGGTAGATATTTACAAGAGGTTGTGTAACTCAGGTACGAACTTAGATGAAAATGTTCCCGTGCAACTATAAGCAAAATAGAGAATTATGATGTTTTTTCCCCATTACCCCAGTATCCTGAGAAAATAGTACGTTGAGTGTTACGTGGGTAGCCTACATTCTCTGGAATCAGGCGGACATAGAGAGCTAGTGTACTGCACGAAGTCGATCCCTATCGCAGTTTAATTTTTTCTTTCAGTCATTGCATCTAAAATTTGTTGAAATTCAATTTTCAACTATTACATATATGAATACTCACTTTTTTATAAATTTGTTTAAATTAAATTAACGAATGTATCACTCAAAAATTAGAGTTGGGTGGATCCAAAGATCTACGGATCTTTCATTTCATTTGCAATTGAAATCAGATCCGAAGATAGTATAAATTTGGATCTGGATCAGATATTTTTAAATTTCGTGGCATAGTAATCAATGCACCGTGCAAATGGAATGTAGGTATGGTAGATAGTGACAAAGAAAGGATTTGAAAGTTTCTTAGGGCCGGATGCACCAAGTCCGGCTAAATCTTTCGGCTACCTGGCTGCCGGCTACCTCGTAGCTGGCAGTTACCACCTCCATCTGTTGCACCAACGAAAAATGACCTCTAGCTACGTAACTAGGGGCTATGGTGAGCACATAGCTTCAACATGACTGACAAATTTTTCATACTCGGGACTTCACCGTAATTTTGGAGCCGGAAGTTTAGGCAATTTGTTTATTTTTCTTAGCAACGGCCGAGAAAGAAGCTGGACAACGTGTGTGATAGCATTTTAATCGCAATTAATAGAGGTCTGTACATGAAATTGAATTAAAATTAAATTGTTCTGTAAATTAAAATTATACTGCTTAAAAAATCATTGAAATGCCCAAGTACTATAGATTCTTAGTGGTAGATTTAATCGTGTTAATTTATTTTTAATTAACTTGTACAATCCATTTGAAGTAGGATTATAATTTGTTTGTTTATTTTACAAGTGAACGAATTTTTACATAGTTACGCGTCAACAAATTGAAAAATATCGTGATTATTTGCTCTTTTCGGCATAGGGGCATAAAAACAACAAGATAGGCGCCTAATTTTAGCGAGGAGGACTCGTTGAAGCCAATAGAGTTTATATATATATATATTGGGAAAGGAGATTAAAAAAAGCAGTGCAGGACATGTATACATCCGTGAATTTTAATATTTAAAAAAATAGTAATTAACAAAATATTAGTTTTTTTCATTTCAATGTTGAATGTTTCTAAAATAATTGACGAACTCATCACGAACCCCTCTACCTCTGCCACCCCATCGTTAATTACATCATTTACATTTGCCTGCACTGGAGGTTCATCAGGAACATGAGGAGGCTCTCCCTCCCATTGCTGTATATTAAAATTATGGAAACTCTACAAGCAACAATCACTGCCAGTGTGGATCGAGCGTAGTGTTATGCCAAGTGAAAGAACAGGAAACTTTCTTTTCCAGAACCCATTCATCCTTTCCACTGTGTTTCTTGTTCGGATTAGGCTTTCGTTAATAAATGTTCTTCTGGCCGTACAGGATTTCTGATAGGGGTCAATAAATACTTTCTGAGGCCGTGTCCAGAATCACCCACCCACCATTACTGCATTGCCAAAGTCACCTTTTTCTGCACATGCCTTCAAAATTGAACTGTCAAAAATGGTTTGGTCATGTGATGACCCAGGCCAGCGCGCAACGATAGCTATTAACGTTAGTTTGGCATCGCACAAGGTTTGGAAATTATTGGAAAAGTAGCCCTTTCTATTCCTAAATACCTCAGCTTGATTTCAACGTATTGAAAGATAGTTATACTACGTATAAGCACTATTTAGAGCCAAGCAGTGAAGTATGTATGCTAAATAATTCATAATGTTCAAAAATAACAGAGAAGGAAGAGTAAACTAATGTCCCAAAAATGAAAGAATAAAGGTAAGGACGTGATATGTTTGCACTTCCTTTTTGAGATGCTCAAAAATTACTTCGTTTGAAACTTATCGGTTAAATGTTTTAAAGCTAATGGCTCTGTATCATTATGTACCCGGAGACGATAGTTTTGTATGCGTGCAATCGATTGCTCCTATTACCTTGGGAAATCTTGAAATGTTGTAAAACTCGGAGAGGACATTGGCCATTTCATCTTCATTTTCCGGAAGCACGATAAAATTTCTTCTGAGCGATGCTATTCACTCACTTTTTGCTTTATTGGTTAAACGCTGATAGACACATATTTCTGGATACAAATAATTGTATTCCATTATTAAAGATCAGCTCGTAAATACATCATCATCACATAATTGTATATTTTGCAACTTAGCGCTTCGTAGAGTGCGTCAGTTTCTCTTCACTGATGTCCAACAACACTATCGCAGGTTGTTTCTGCACACGAAATCGCATGAAAAATTATTCATCGTTCCAAATATGGAAATGGAAGGTTCTTTGCCGCACATTTCTAGGGTTATTAACTATTTAAATAAAATATGGAAGTATTTCTTTGTCGGAATCCTCCAATTCAGGATCGAAACGTAAATAATTACCAAACTCCATCTTGTTTGTTTAAATATTTCATACCCGCAATGCATTGGTTCCCAAGATGCAAAGCAACTGACCGGCAGCTACAACGGTAGCCGTCAGTGAATCTGGCGGCTACGGTTACTCCCGCGGTAGCCGGAGGTCTCGGCGTAACTAGGGGTGGTGCAACAGATTTCAGTGTTTAACAGTGACCGTAACCCTAACCAGAGGTGTAACCCGACATGGTGCAACCGGCCCTTAATGTATTACCACTAAGAACAATAAGTCAATCAACAAAAATACCGTAAAATAAAAATTACATGTAAAAAAGGAAATTTTTATTTTGGACGACGAATGTCGTCCGCCGCCACCCGATAGCACCACTCGGGTGTTGTGTGTGGTTGCATACCCTATACAATAGTCCATTTCGAAGCATCTTATATTGATTCCTGTTAATTGCAACGAAATATGTTCGGACTTCCTTATCACATATTGTTACTTATATTGCTGTTCACAAAATTTCTAAAAACCATACTTATGAATGTCCATGTAGTTCACGGCCTTCAATTCCTTCTGAAATCCACGACCTCGCAGCTTCCAGTTTACAGACCGCCAAATCCTTTGCAATCATTCTTTACGAAATATATCCAAAATTTTCCATGAATGCTAACTCCTGCATCTCTTACCTTCATGAATAATGTAATCCCTTGGGTAAAAATCCACTATTAGTGGATCCACAATAAGTGGCGATTTCGGCATCCACTAAAATTTTAGTGGATCCACAATAAGTGGCGATTTCGGCATCCACTAAAATTTTAGTGGATCCACAATTAGTGGATCCACAATAAGTGGCGATTTCGGCATCCACTAAAATTTTAGTGGATCCACTAGTAGTGGATCCACAATTAATGGATCCACAAATAGTGGCGATATCGGAGTCCACTAAAATTTTCGAAGATCGACATGTGCGGAAAAAAGAAAGCAACATCCACAGTAGCGTTTGCACTGGTTAAGGCGCGAAATTTGTCGTACTCCGGGGTTTTCACTTCTCGCTGTAGCTTTTCCCTCGGGGAATCGTCCTCCATGCTACTTCT
The DNA here is from genome assembly GCA_933228895.1 of Platycnemis pennipes. Classification (NCBI taxonomy): domain Eukaryota; kingdom Metazoa; phylum Arthropoda; class Insecta; order Odonata; family Platycnemididae; genus Platycnemis; species Platycnemis pennipes. The sequence goes on from OW121851.1 coordinate 104,747,783, forward strand.
GAAAACTTGGTAGAGTGTTTTTGGACTACATTCTTTTTTATTGAAGTCTTTTACGAAAGATATCGGCACTATCGTCTTTCCACTCTTTCCGCGAAACGTTATACATACGTAAAGCTCGCCATGGCCTTATGTGAAAATCCTCTGATGCAACAAAGATTACTAGAAACAAATATCCATTATCAATATGACTGGTTATTTGTGCCGCGTCTGTTATTGGTTGTTGTTGTTACTATGGTTACGGGTTACGATCGAACGTCACGTGACTGCTAGATTTTCGCTGATCAACACGAATTTGAATAACTACAACCATATAACTAAAAAACTAGCGAATTATGATAGAAAAACGATTGTATATTGAAAAATAGATACCTACCTACCCTGCGGTTTTGCGGCAAATCGTATTACCAACAATTTCATCGTCTACCTATAATATTGGTAGTTATTATGCGTAGACGCAGAAGAAGACGTCATAATCGTCGCAGAGTGTCGCCGTCACGAATAAAGCAAATTCAACGTTCTACTTATGGGAAAAGTTATACCTATTATAGTCGTGAAAAATAGATTTTATAATTTGATATTATTTGTGGGACTAAAATCCATAGGTTGTTTGCAAAAGTTTAACCCCTAATCGATTGGATGGGGAAATAAAAGATGGGAGGAAAAGAAGAGGTATAAGGATAACAGTTATTTTAACAGGATCCTGTCGACAAAAATGGAATTGTTAATAATGCCATTCATCATATCCAATAAAACGTGCGTATCCTCTGAAAGGAGGATATCCACAACTTAGGTTAGTGGATACATCTAAGGATCCACTAAAATTTGTGAACATCCACAAACTGCCTATTTGCATTAGTGGAGCACTATATTTAGTAGATATCCACTACTCTGAATAACTACTCTGAATCCACTACATGTTAAGTGGACATCCACAAACTTTAGTGGACATCCACTATATTTGATGTGAATATCCACAATAATTAGTAGATATCCACTACATGTTAAGTGAATATCCACAAATTTTAGTGGACATCCACTATATTTTATGTGGATATCCACAATAATTAGTGGATATCCACAATATTTAGTGGATATCCACTACATGTTAAGTGAATATCCACAAATTTTAGTGGACATCCACTATATTTTATGTGGATATCCACAATAATTAGTGGATATCCACAATATTTAGTGGACATCCACAATAGTTAGTGGATATCCACTAAAATTTTAGTGGATTTTTACCCATGGGATTAGTTTTGTATACACTGTGAGATTCAGTAATTCACTTTATTAGGATATTTTCTGCTTCTCTGATGTTTTATATAAACTAGGTACTTATATGAAATTTGTTCTTTCTACTGTTGAATCAGTAGATATCAATATCAACATTTTATGATTTAAAACTGATGGCTGAATTTTTTTTTCAGCTATTTAGATGTTTCAAACATTTTAATGTTAATACAGGAATATTTTAGAAATATAAATGAAAAATTAATTGAAAGTGTAAATTACCTAAATGTTTGAAAGAGAAAAACGAGTTAAACAAACAGAGTAAATAAGTCATTTTCATCCAAATATATGTATAAATTTAACTTTTATTATTATTGAAATATCAAAAACCGGATTTTGACCTAAATACTGCAATGTAAACTATTGATTGCACTATAAAAAGAAATATAATAAAAATGTTTAAAAAACACCAGGAGTACATACATGGATAAAATTTCATAAGTAATATAATGCCAATACAGAAATAAAAATTACAAAAAAAATTAGTTGGTTGGTTATTCAGGGGAGGCGACCGACAGCTGAGGTCATTTGCGCCATATAGGATAGGTGGATAATTTGGTAATGGTATGAGTTTTCAGGGAACGGAGGAAGGGTGGAGAGAAACCCGGCGTCGGCATTAGCCTACTCTTAACGAAAGGCGCCAAGGGGACCACGGCTTAACGTCCCATCCGACGGACGGAATACTGAACTTGAAACGCCCTCCACTAGGCACTCAAGTGGGGACCGGTTTTCCACTGAAAAATTCGCCACTGCCGGGAATCGAACCCGGGCCCTCGGGATGGGAGGCCAGTACTCAAGCCACCACACCAACCCGATCCCCCAAAAAAAATTAAAATACATAAAATAATACTATCATTAAGTCACAAAACAACCAGAATATGGTCAAATAGAAACAAAATACATTCAATTACATAAAAATATCAAATCAAATCCAACCATTAACAAAAAATACCGCAAAATTTCATTCATAAAATACACAATACGATGAATGAAAACAAATATTTCAAACGCACTCAATATTGTTATGAAAGTCCACAAAACATGCTTTGAAACAAAGCAGTGGGCATCCCACAAAGGCAGGGCAAAAATACTTGAGGTCCTTCCTGAACCCTCTATATGTGCAATGTGTGCATCGTCGTTGAGGGACACGTTTCTGATACAAACAACTGTCACACTCAAAATTAAGGGAATCAAGGTAAAAATAAAAACGAACAGTGACTCACACAATCACTCACTCACTCAGGTTTGTATACAAAATACAGTCACCTTCGTGAGTTCAATCACACACACAAGCAGGGTTTACGAGGACTTCTCCAACGCCAGTGACCCTTCATCCACACAAGATAAGAATAAAAATAAAAGTGGGGGAAAGGAAAACAAATAACTAAAGTAAATAAAATAAAATTGATAATAACTTTTAAGCACTCATTCAAGTAGGTTTGCATACAATACACAGCCGTGTATTGTATTCACGATAATACACGTCACACCCTCGTGATTCTCATTTCCACGTACACATGCATGCAGGGTTCAGGGACTTAATTCACAAGCACGCACTTGGGTTTGTACAAACAAAAGGTACAGTCACCCTCGTGAATCACACACAATCAGGGTTTACGAGGAAACTCCTTCACCAGTGACCCGTCACACACACAGGGAAAGGATGCCCAATGACAAAAAACTGACACCGGGTGTTTTGCCCACCAAGCAGGCCTCGTCAGAGGAGAATAACCTTGCTGTAACCTATAATAAGGTATAACCTTGAATGACGAGGTGTCAATAATTAGACGCCATGAAAAAGGGGAAAAGGTCGTAGCCATTGCTTGGTCTTTACAATTGTCATGGACAACGGTATCGTCGATAGTGCATAATAAGGATAGGATTCTATCACATGTCCAAGATGAAGCTCCCAGGATGGAGAACATCATCATCAACAAGAAGAGAGGCAAACTTTATGAAGAAGCTGAATAAAGCTGTGCCCACAATTTGTGAATGATTTCAAGGGTTTTGATGAAGGTGAAATCAATGAATCCTTAGTGTCGCTGAGCAGTTTACTGGAAATGGGCTTGGAAGAGGAGGACTTTGTGGAATTATTTGAGGAAGACAAACAGCCCCTGACGAATGAGGACTTGATGGTTATTCATGCTCACCAAAGAAGTGAAGTGGAACAGCCAGAAGATGAATCAAAAACCTTTACGATCAAGAACATGGAGGAGGCCTTTGCTTTCATGGAAAAATGTCTCGCGTTGTTTGAAAAGATGGATCCAAATGCTCAGTGCTTTTCAAAGGTAATGGGGGCATGTCACAAAGCTTTTGCCCCTTCTAAAACAATCCTTGAAAATAAGAAGAGTAAGAAAGTTCAAGGCACTCTCGACCAGTTTCTGAAATGCATCAACACTCAGAATGACTCGTGTGATGGGGGCGATCCTCAGCCATCTACGTCCGCAATATAACCATCTCATCATACCCACCTCATCGTCCACCAGCCACAAAGGACAACATAAATATCGCCGTTCAGGTAGGTTACAGCATTAAATATTATACCTTGGTAGAATTAAAATAGTGTTGGATGTGTTAGTGCTTACAGGCGACCCCAAAGCGAGCTTTATCTCGTCACTTGGAACAACTGACAGGGTTGCTATCTCAAGGTCATAAATCAGCTTTGCGTGAGTATTGCGGGATTCCGGCGCAACTGGCCAAACTGAATAGCAAAACTAATACATATAATGCTTAAGGAAAAGTGCAATTCTCTTCATATAAAGTATGACTTATTCCACTACATACCTAGCTGGATACTGTTAACTTCAAGAGAAAATTCAATAAAGCGAGAGAGGCATAGGAAGATATTCATTCACAGAGTAAACCTGCTTTCAATCACCTATCAGTTGAAAGGTTTATATGTTGTGTGATGAGGTTTCAATTCCACCATCTATTTCCTGAGACAAATCAGGTATTAACCTCTCACCTCCAGAGCATGTAATTAATACTACACAAAACATTTGGTACACAATTTACATTACATACGTAATACTTTCAAAACATAATTCTGAGAACTACTTCCTGGAAGACTTACCTTTTAATAAGTGGGGTTTTAGAGGGAGTTAATCCTAAGAAGGAACGCCACCGATAGGATGACATTTGAATTGATGACAGAAGATCAATGGCCCTAGCCATTTCTTTTTTAATTTCACCTAAATGTTGATATCGCTTTTCTGAAACACATCCAACTTTGTATCCTATAAAAAAATATAATTGTGTGAGATTTAAAAAGAGTGCAAGAAATATAATGAAGCCAATACAACCAACACAAAGACTGACTGTCTTTCATTTCAGTCATCATGATGGGCTATGATTCACAAAAGAAAACATTTTTATGACTGAAATCTTGCAGTGTGCTTTCCAAGATTTATTCTGAATTTAACTTATAATGAGAACTGCTATTAGCACCAACAGACCAAAATTTTAAGTACTTACTCAATGCTGGGATTTTGATGATCAATGAGTTAAAGTATGACATAAATTATTAACAAGTTACTGAATATTTGACCACTAATTAGTACCTGGAAGTAATGACTCTAAACTTTTATAAATGTAAAATTTTTAAATATCAATCAAACTTTCGACTTCCACTCCGAAAATACACTTTCTTAGCATTATTCGTTCAAATGAATATGTTAATGAGGCAGCAATCACAGCAATCCATGCAAAAAACTTTATTACACACTCAAGTAATACAGACCACTAAAAAACTTGTTTAGCCAGCTCCATAGAGATATAAAAAGAAAAAAGGAATATCGCCTTTTCCAAACAAAAGAACAACAAAAGAAATTCCTGTACAAACACAATACTACAACAGAACAGAACAAACATAAAGAAAAACATTTTGATAGCAAATAACAATGATATTTAATCTTTTTGTGCTCAGGGTGCCAATATATCGGCCGAGAAAATGATACATGGTATGTATATATGTACAAGGTATGTCCAATCCTTAGCTTGTGCTATTCTTTGCTTGATGTCCTACGTGCTTATTCCATCCCAAGTTTAGTGCTGCCGAGGTAGGTGAAGTTCTCCACTTGTCCCAATTTCACTCCTCAAATTGTGATATTTGCCCTAAGCTTCTCTCTTCCGCACACAAGGATTTTAGTTTTCTTCTTATTGATGCTCATATTATATTCTTGAAGTTCTTGGTCCATTGTAGTCAGGGATGCTTGCAAGTCCTCGTGACTTTCTGCTGCAGCTGCAATGTCATCAGCAAACCGGAGCATGTTTATTTCTTCGCCATTCACCTTGATGCCCTTGATACCAATTTCCTCTGCATCTCTTATTGCTTCTTCCAGGTATATCCAGATTGATTGGTCACAGTGTGTCTATATCAATGACAATATGTCCATGCCCTTACGTGTCTAACATGGGGTTCCACAAGGATCTGTGCTTGGCCCACTATTGTTTCTGTTCATGATTAATGATCTTCCTGCAATGCCTCTTTGTGAGTCAAGACTGTATGCCAATGACACAACCTTCCTGTACAATCCTGACAATGCTTATCACTCTTTTAACTCAATAATGACTGCTGACACCTGTGGTTTACAGCAAAGAGACTAGCCTTAAATAATGATAAAACTCAATTGGTGACATTTTCACTTTTCACAGCTGTAAATCACCCAGCAAATGTTGAGCTTTTGGGCTTTGAACTAGATCGCAAATTGCTGTGGGATTCACATATCTCTTGTATCCATGGCAAATTATCTAATGCAATCTTTAAGCTAAGAAAACTTAAAGAACTCATTCCCAGGCAATATCGGAAACTAGAGATGGACAGATCCAGGTTTTTTGTCGGATCCGGATATGGAACCGGATCCTTGCCTGGGTTTTGGATGTTTATCTTGGTTTCGAATCCTTAGTTTCAGATACTCGACTCTGAATTTCATTCCTTTTCTAATCCTAGGTTTTAAATAAATACATAAATACAGCAATAATAGAATTACCAAAAACCAAGTAAATTTATTGTAGAAAAAATCAACTTCCTACATCTATATCGTGTCCATGTATCCATCTATATCCATTATGTGGATAATATTTTCCTGGATCAAGATTTACGGATGTCATAACTATATCTTATTACTTCTAATATAAAGATCACTTTCCTTAACTTACTCATCAAACTATACATTTTTGAAACCTGTACAACTTATTCTTCTATCCTTGTAGTCTATTCCAATTGCTTCCAGTATCTTGAACATCTTGTACCATTCGACATTGTCAAAGGCCTTTTCCAAGTCCATGAATGGCACATACTACGGCTTGTTTACATGTATCATTTTCTCGGCTTGGAAAACATACATGTATTGGACATAACTTGAAGCCCAATGAATTGGTTAGAAATATGATAGAAGGGAATATTGAAGGGAGAGTCCCACGAGGAAGACCACAGGAACAAATACAGTAAAACCTCGAATTTACATCACCGTAATTTACGTTTCCCCACAATTTACAATGTTTTTATTGGGTCCCATCCAATGACCTTAATGCTTAAAGAAGACTTCACATGTATGTATTTTAAGTGGTCTTGATCCAGTCTAAATATAAATAATACAGAAAAAATAATTGTGCCATGGAGAAAGGAGCATTACTAAATTTCATTATATTACTACACATAGTTACCTTTTTCAGTAAGCCGTAGATCTGCATTATCTGGCCGTAGAGTAAGTCTGAATTCTGCACGACTGGTGAACATTCGGTAAGGCTCTGAAGTGCCGAGAGTAGTTAGATCATCAACAAGAACTCCAATATAACCCTCAGATCGACTAATTATAAAAGGAGCTCGTCCAAAAACCTACTTTTAAAAAAATCAGAAATCAGTTCAACATAATTGTTTTCACAAACATGAACAACATGACATGCAAACTCTACAATGATTTACGATAGTTTTTTTTCGCTTCTATCTTATATTCAATCCATTCCATGCAATTCCTAAATATTTGAAAACTGGAATAAAAAGAAAACACTTGAAACTGAAAAAGTTTAAACTATAAGAGAATTTTTTGCTTACATATATAGTATATTCAAATTACAAATACAAGAAATCCTGACATTGTAATCTCAAAGCAGAATTAATCAAAATTACATAAGCCTTGATAAAACTGATGGTATCAGCCGTAACTTTATGGAACCTTGAATTCATGATTGAAAAGAGATTACTTAGTTGTTCCACATAAATTCTCTTTTATAATAATATAATACGTAATCTCTTTTCAATCATGACATAAGCCTTGTTAACTTTAGATAGAGGGTGCAATGAGCAAAGATGTACCTATAAAGATGAAAACAGAGAGAAATGTAATGGAATCATCAGATACGTAAAAAATGGCATAAGGACTATCAGGAGCTGCATATTTTCAAAAGAAAAACAACATTTAATAACAATAAACTCATTTTTGAAGAACAAGTTACTCTCCTTTTATCAGACTGCAGAATCTTCCATTCCCAATGCTAAAAATGAAAGAAAAATTAAGTGGAGGTATAAAAGTTCCACTCAGACTAAACCCAGACAATTGAGAGTTTAAGGTCCACATCAGTTTGTAGTGATTTCAATAATTATTTAATCAAAAACGTAGAGACTGTTTGCTCAACAATGATACTCTCTACCAAATGTTTCTAGGAAGCTACCTTAGCTAATGAGCAACAAATGCATGCAAGGAAAATATTCCATCCATCACATGAAACGACAGCTTGTGGAGATCCTGGGCCTCCATAAGTGTTTGCCTCCAGTCCTCCCTGTTCTCAGTCTTCAACCTCCAATGTCTCGCCCCCAATCTCCACAGGACCTCCTCATTATCTAGCCATCTTTACCTGGGTCGACCCTATCTTCTGCATCCCAATAAAAACTTTCTTGAGCACAGGTATTTCCTGGCATTCTCTGGTGGTGTCCTGGCCATTACCCTTTTAATGCCATTCTTTATGTTAGGCTCTATAAAATATCTGCAGTTCTATATTCCTGCATATAGCACTCTCGATAATACAATGCTCAATAACACAAAATTTCAATTATACGAAACAAAACTGCCGGTCCTGACGAAAAGCCTATACTAAATACATGGCAGTATTCGAAAATACGAAGTTTAGAAAATATAAATTTTTTTAAATTACGAACTTCAGGCCTGATCCCCAGGATCAAATTGAATTTGATTTTACAAACCTCGGCAAAAAACTGTTTCTGCAAACTATTTTTGCTGGCATAGACACCTAACAAATCAGTGTTCCCAATTATGGAGCATCAAAAGTGAAATGAGTGAATGTTAGTGCATCCATCTACCACATGTGCCAGTCTCTCCCCATCATTTTCCACATGTAACTCCGCATATCATTTAGATCTTGATTAATAGTGAAGTCGTATTTAATGCCATTATTTATCCTATAGAGGGGTTATTTTTTGTTTTAACTATTGCCAGCATTTCCATAATGTACACTGTTCTCTGTTGATTAAAACTTATGTGTGACAGCATATACCATGCTTGCTGCCATGCACCTGGAATTATGGCAGTTCAAATTCTCCATGAACCCAACCTCATCCTTTACGGTGAGCACTCCCAGCTCAGCTCACCGTGAAGAGGCTATCTATAGCAAAATCTTGTAGCATGGACAGGGTGAGTGATGCCGGTAGATAATTTGGGTGGATTGTGATGGTGGGGGTAAGGATTATGATGGCCGGGGAGTTTGGGTTTACAGTGCATGGGGGGAAAAGGGTCCAGTTGTGGAGAGGGAAGGTCCCAGTCACAGATGTATCTTTGTCTTGCTGAGCTTGAAGGGAGGGAGGGGAAAAGTGGGGAAGTGGTGGGTGGATGGTGTCATGGAACGTCTGTGACGTTCCTCCCTCTGCTTCTGGACAACCCTGGGTGGCACGTATTGGAGGCTGATTGGAACTGCTTTGGGTGCTGAGTGGAATGGGGAAGGTCAGGGATGTGGCATCCTTTGTTTAAGGGTGGGTCTTTGATCCCTCCTCTCGCCCTCTGACACTTCTAGACTATACCCTTCCCTTCTCCCCCCAAACCCCCCCCCCCCCCCCACACCGCTATAAGACCCACCCGTAAGAAAAGGACACCGCAACAAATGCATGCAAGGAAAATATTCCATCCATCACATGAAACGACAGCTTGTGGAGGGCCTGGGCCTCCATATGGTCGTTCACCTAGGAAGAGTTTCTTCCAGACCGCGTTGAGTCGAATGCTGTTGTCTCGGTTGAAGTTTCCTGGCCTCTTCTCAATTTCGACGGCCTCTCAAATTAATTGGGGAAAGTATGATTTTTCCCTCGAGATAATCTTCGTCTCCTCGGTCAAGATCGGTGGTCCTCTCCTGAAAGGGCATGGTCTGCAACCGCCGATTCTTTTCTATTGCCGTGCAGGATCGCTCTCTGATGTTCCTTTAATCGGCACGCCACTGACCTTCCGCTTTGCCCTATGTAAACTTTACTGCACGTGCACAGAATTTCGTATACTCCTTCTGTGTGAAGGGGGTGAAGCCTTTCCTTCGCGGATGGTAGTATATCTTTGGTTTTCGTCAACGTGCCACACCGCGTCTCTATGCCTGCTTTCTCAAGTATCTGGGAAATGCGATCAGAAGATCCAGCGACGGAGGGAATAATAGCATATCCTTTCGGTTTCGGACGGTTGTTTTTGGGAAATCTTGGCTCCATCTTCATGTGTCTCCTCACGAACAACTCCGAATACCCATTTCCGACGAGAGTGGCAACCATATGTGACTCCTCGTCTTTTAGAGCAGTGTTCTCGCACACTACTCTGGCTCTTTGCATTAGGGTTTTAACTAATGCCACTTTTTACCTTGGATGGTGGTGGGAGGTTGCATGGAGATACCGATCTATGTGAGTTTTCTTTCTGTAGACGGAATGCCGCAGAGATCCATCGTCTCCTTTCTTCACCAAAACATCTAAGAATGGTAGGGTCCCATTCTCCTCCATCTCCATGGTGAATTGGATGGAAGGATGTATTGAGTTGATTTCCCTCTTGAAAACTTGTAATTTTTCCCTCCCATGGGACCAAATGATGAACGTATCGTCGACGTAGTGTAGCCAGCAGGTTGGTCGGAGGCTGCAGGATGCCAGAGGGTCTTCTTCAAAAGGCTCCAAAAGAGATTGGCCACAACCGGAGAGAGAGGACTTCCCAAGGCTGCTCCATCCTTTTGTTCATGGAATTGGCCCTCCCAGGGCAAGTAAATGCTCCTCAGGCGGAAGTCAACCATCTTGGGGAAATCAGCTGGTAACCCAAATGGAATCAATTTTCTTAGGATGTCTACAGAGTCCTTGATTGGCACCTTCGTGAATTGAGAGACCACATCAAAGGAGACCAGGATGTCCATTTCCACAACTTTCATTTTTTTTATTCTCCCGACAAAATCCACGGAATTTTTCACGCACGAGCCAGTTTGTCCAATGAATGGTTGTAACTGCCGGGCGAGGTAACTGGCCAAGGCGTAGGTGGGAGATCCGATTGAGCTCACGATAGGGCATAGTGGTGTGCCTTCCTTAAGTACTTTTGACAAGCCATACAATCGTGGTGGCCTTGATGAAGATGGCAAAAGTCTCCACTGCTCTTCAGGAGGAATATGGGAGCGCTTGAACAAACTTAGAACAACTTTTATTGAGAAAAGATCTGTGTCTTCAGTGATTTCAGTCTAATTTTGTCCCTGAGACACTGTAAATTATAAAATTCCATTAATATCCTGCGGAATCACAAAGTTCCAACATTTTTATGCCAAACCGGGAAGCTTTCATGGGAATATACTGTTTCCATGAAAGCCTACCTTTACACAACAACAAGGATTCATCGACACCTACTTCTTCTCGTTTTGAAATTTCATTATTGGTGTTATCAACAAAATGGAGAAATTTGGTCAGCAATGAAAACATTTCTTCGCTCATTACATTGGGAAAAAAACAGTGTATATAATATATGTTTCCTACTAAAATACATCCTGAGGCTTGGTTTCTGAATTATTCACTTCAACATAAGTAAACCTAGGAATACCCTAAATTCATTCTTAGTTGTAGAAACCCACTTTTGAGAGAGTAATATTTTTTGCACCATAATTTTTTCTTTCTCATGAGCTAGAAAATGTTCTACGTAAGGATTTGTTTCAGTCACTATGATTTGAATTAGATCGTCGTCAAAAAATAGCTCTAAGTATTCCAGGGGATCTGCGCACATAACTGGCACTATTTGTTTCCCAACTAAATGACACGCAAAAGGCAGAGGAGGATTAGCACTGTCGATCTCTTCCCGAGTGTTCTCTTTAAGCATTCTCTTGAATATTCACCAAAAATTGAGGAGATTCTTCTACTTCCTCTTCGGAACTGGAGCCCAGAGTGTATCCACTTGAATTCTCAGAAATTGTATCTGAACTTGCTGCACTCTTTTCTTCCAAAACATGACGCACTTTCTGGGCAGACAACTCACGAGAGCTAGACGCATGGTGAACTAAAGAGGGGTTCAGCCAAGGGATGGTCCCAGGGTAGAAAAAGATAAAAAAGCCACAATATGGCTAAGGTCATTTTGCAGTAGGTGTCAAGAAACCTCAACCCTCAGCTTCAAATATTGTAAATAAGATACCAAAAGATGACAGATCTTACGAGGCTGCGAGCAGCATTGTGTGACCATGCCTTGAGGCACCATGCCTACGTGAGCATTGCCATGATGAAAGAGAAGAGAGAAATTTTTACTCAGAAATAAAGATACCAAGGAAACACAGAACAAAAGCAGTCAGCATCAACATGCACATATGAGCTCTCAGAAAGCAATAAATCAGAGCATGAGTGGAGATATCTGTTCGTATCCACTTCACCATACACGGTGTCGCGAGAAAGCATTTTCTTTACCAGGCATGAGTTAGGAAAAAAGATTTAAAAATACGGGCACATAGATAAGGCAATCTCAAAGCAGACAACGAAAGCAGGCAGAATTAAGTCACATACATACTCACCGAAAGTACATATATAAGAATGCGAGCGATAAGATTTCTTAATGAAAAGTTTGGACGCAGAGGGTGTGTCGCACATGCTTGAGGCATGGATTTGAGCAGACACAAATGTTGCGTCACACATGCAGAGGGATTAAATACCTCCATTTAAAGTCATGCTTGAATGATTAAACACTTACTGCAAAGCAAATATAAGTAGGTATTTAAAAGAGGGATGTACTGTGCATCTGAGATTAAGATTCACCACTTAATTTTCTGAATATTGAATGAGCATATTCATTGCACATAATTGACAGACATTATTGTAATAGTTATTGCTGGTGAAATGATTTGGAGGAATAAATTTAATGAGCGATTGACCAATACACAAAATTGCATGAAAACAACAAGTATTTTAATGGAATGGGTGCACAATACTCAGACAAAGCATGGGACTGAAACCAAGGTCAGAACTACTAAGAAAATGATCAATAACGGATTACACGTCACTTGGTATTCCCCCTCCATAACCATGGATAATCAGTACTCTATTGTATAGCTTATTGGTAGCTCGTGCAACCTTAGACAGAGACAATATTTAAAAAAATGTAAATTAAAGGGGTGAGTGAAGGCCTTCTGGAGCCCCCATGGTACTTAGACCTCTTTAGATCCATCATGCCAACCCACAGTTAACATGCCCGCCATACACAGACAGGGGACAAGAGCACCATGGTAGAGGTATGGAGGAGGGTCACCCATCCAATCTCTGTCCGGGCCTAAAGTTGCTTAACTTAGGTGATCTAACAGTAACCAGCATTTCAATGTGGCTAGTCCCTTGCCCTTAATCAACTATGTATTCTCAAGTATAAAACTTAATCAACTATACTCAAATATAAAACAGAAAATTATGGAAAAAACTTTCAGACCATTAGACTATTATTCTTAGATCTAGCTGAACCTGGATCTTTAACTAGTTATATATCATGTATATTTTCTTCATCTAACCATATTGGCCTATTATACGTGTGATATGTCTCCACATGTCATGTTTACATGGCGTGGGTCTCTTTTAGGTTCCACCAGTTTTTCAGCCTAGACCTTAACAAATTAGTTAGTTTTTTCTCCCTCACAACACTTTCTCTCTTCCTGTTACTTTTCCCATTCTCCATTCTCATAAACCTGGTTGAAAAGGGTAGAGCTCCAGGATATGGGAGACAATTCTTATCCTTGCATCAACCATGCTTTCCCAAAAAGTTCTGATAATCAGAATCAGCTCCTCATCTTTCCTTAGAGAGTATGTCTCATCCATACAAAGCCACACTCCTTATCAAGCTATTCATGAAGCCTTTATTTACACCCCTGCTCAAGGAATTTGTACTAAATTCTCTTCTATTTGTTAACACCTACTTCGCCAAAGCAATTCTTTTCCTGACATCATTAGTACTAGGCTCACCTCCATCCAATATGCTCAAGGGGAAAATATAACAAGTCTGGTTTAGTTTCTATCTATTTACCTGAATAAAGTCCTATTCAAATATTAAATCTGAGAGATAGGGTAAATTTGTTCAGTCAGAACATACATATTTCATGAAGAAAATGCATAAAGAAGGGCTCAAATGTGAACCCACCTTGCAAGCTGCATTCACTCCAGCCAAGAGTCCCTGTGCAGCTGCCTCCTCATATCCTGTTGTACCATTGATTTGCCCAGCTAGGAACAAGCCATCCACTTTCTTGGTCTCCAGAGTAGGTGCAAGTTCTCTTGGATCTACATATTCATACTCCACTCCGTATCCTACAAAAAGTAAAAATGTTATTTCTATTTTAATGGAATGAAAGTCGAGCAGAAATTAACTAACTTGTGTGGACATGCAAAGACATCAGGATAAAATTGAAATATGTGCATACTGTTAACATCAAAAGAAGAATGTCTTAACTTGATTAAAATTGAATACATCAATAAGATAACATAATCAAAATTATCAAATAACAATAATTAACAATTCAAATTAAATCACCGGCTTCAATATTTTAATAATACACAGAAATAGGGATGACATACCTAAATGTCTAGCCTTACTTTCTTCATAAGTGAAACTATGCAATGAACATACAATGCACACATACCTTCATACTGTATTGGTCTATAATGGAGGCTGGGACTAATAGAATGAAGTAAATGTTTACTCAACTAGTTTTAAATATCAAATGCATGCTTATTACATGCCAAGTTTTTTTTTAACGTTAAGCCAATAAAGCTATTATAACGAACTTTCAAAAATAACTGAATAATTCAATGTGTAATTTTTTTAGCCTGCTTCAACAGTGCCCGTACTTTGGGCCCACACTAAACATATTACGTCTATATGTATCCGGATTTGATGATATACTGATGCCTGTACATCAAACTTATATCTAATCAAAAAAGGAAACAGTTTCAACAGGAAAAATTTCAGCAACTACATATTGACCAATAAGAGTTCTCTCTGTCTTCTGAAAACGTTTTTAAAAAGCCTTCAATGGCTGTTGAAAAAATTAGATATATTTCATGACCTTCAAAATGATATCAGAAAACCTGACCTATGTTATCAGCATTATTGCAATTCATTGATAATTTAATTAATCCTAAAATGAAAACTATTTATAATTACTTATGGAGAGGTTTTAATACTCTTAACACCTGGTAAACCAGTCTTGTATGAAAATGAACCATCCTGAATGATAAAGTCCACCACTTTTAAAAATCTCATTGATGATTCAAACCCATTGAGAAAAACTAATACAGTAAAACCCCTTATTTACGATTTTCTAGGGACAGGTAGAAAAAAGTGTAAAATGCAGAAAAATGCAAATTGCGAGAAAAGGTCAACTTGCAGTTTCACATGCATATTTTAACAATATAAAGTAAATATATATATAAGAAACACCTTCACATTCCTTCATACCATGATTTCTTGACTTTTCTATTTTTCGACAGGTGTCTGCACTAGCTAGCATGTTTCATCACGTCGCGATTTTTCATAATTGCATCCATTGTAGAGACCGGTAATCTTAGATGTTTTGCTACAGCAGTGCGAGTTGCATCATGAGAACCCACAATTATTATTTATGCCTACATTGAAAATATTGTACTTGCTGCGAATGCTCCCACGGTGATTAGAAGATTACTCGAGGGTTTCCGTTTTTTTCCCGCGTTGGTTCATCTTGCTGCATGACAGTTTCGCCGGAATTCCAGATGGCATCTTCAGGTCCAAAGTATAGGAAATATATAGTACGAAGATAAGGGAGATATATAGAACGAAGATATAGGAAATTTGATGGGATGCGATCCTCGGACATGAAGATGGAGTCTAGAATGCCAACGAAACTGTCATCCAGAGGGATGAACCAGCGCGGAAGAAACCCGAAAACTCTCGAGTCATCTGAAAATATTGTAATTCAGCGGCCAACGCAAGCAGTTATCCAACGGCAAAAAATTTCTCAACAAAATAATTTTATTTATTTAATGCTGTTTTCACGCAATAAAACTAGTGTCAATAAGTTTTCTTTTGTAGTAACGTGTAGTAAAACTGTTGAATTAATGCAGCGCGATAGTCGGACGAATGATCCCCTGTTATCATCCACCAGTTCAGTTAATGTATTTTTAACGACCAGGGTAGACATTACTGATCTAGGAATTTTAACATTTCTTACTGTCTGGGTAAAAATTCATTTTCATTCTTAACATATGAACCTTGGTACAGCATAAATATACTCCCGGAGGGGTTCCTAAATTATAAATTTCGTCCTCTACGCATTCATTTCACAGTAGGAATCTTTTACGGCAAAAGGATAGCGAGTGTCCACGAACATAAATATCCATGTTCATGCGAATGTCTATCATGGTCGAAACTCGCGATTGCTGAAACGATCGCGGGTGATATTTCGTCTTTCCGTCACTAGTGGTGCTGTGTACTGCCCCGATATGCCGCTAAGTTCAAGTTCTTCCGTAAAGCGGAGCAAATTACTGCTCTTTCTCTCGTGTTTTTAAGTGCATATGCACGAAACGAGGTAAAAAAATGTTTTATATAGACTGGTATGCATGGCTAAATGTCATAAAGGGAATTTTGGTTTTTTAATCTATCACATTCTTACCCCCATCTAAGGCAAGTGGCAGGAAAATTGAAAAGTCGTGGTGTAAATACGGGTCTATAATTCTACATACATTGGAGCCACAAAGTGGAGTTCAATAATGCTAAAGTCATTTGCATTGAAAGCTGATACTACACCTGGCTGTTCCAGGAGGTGATTGATATCGTAAAACACCCAGAAAACAATAACTTTGAGGATGGATACATTCTCGGCCACACCTGGAAGAGAGTTTCCAGTCTGGAAACCCAGCGGCCCTCACAGCCAATCAGAGCCAACCAAGGGCCACTAGGCCCCCATATAACACGAACGGTTTTGTTGCATTGACACTTCTGACCTGAAGATGCCAGCAGGATGGCTGAAGAAACTGTTGTCGCCTAGAAATAAACCAAAGTGGAGAAACACCCAGAAGCCCTCTTCATAGATGATTAACCCCACGGAAACCTTTGATCTAAGTATGGCATAATTATTTTGGGGTAACTCTTCCTATTCCAGAGATCATTTACTTCAAAAGAATACTTTGAAGGCTATGTATCATGTCCCTTTTCATTCTTCTGCATGGATATTATTTAAATCCATTGGAATCCTAACTTTCCCATCCCCGTTTATTTTACACTGTACTACACATTCATCAGACAGAATCTATTCCCAGCAAATAGTGAGTTCCGCCATTATGATGCAAGACAAAATGAACACAAAAGCCAAAGACTACACTTTGTCTAAAGCAAGTAGGGCCCTCATTACAAGGCCTCCATCAAATACAATTGAATTACTCCAAAATAAAAGTATAACATCAATTAAACAGTTCAAGCAAGTTCTGAAGACTTTCTGATAAATAAATCATTTTAGTCTTAGTTCTTTTGTATTTGGTTCTTAGAAACCTATTAACAATGATATATCCTTTTATTCTTCCTTTTGAATGTTTTTTTCTTTGTTTTTAGCATGTTGTATTTCTACATGTCTTTTGTAACTTGATAACTTTGTATGATAACTTTTGTGGAAATTCTTCAATTGATGAACATATTTCTTAGTGAGACCTACTGTGAGAAAATAAAGTAACATAATTATTATCAATTATATCACTTAACTACCACTTGGACATGACAAAAAGTCATGAAATCTCTATATCTCACCTGGCTGTACTATTACTGCTTCACTTAGCCCAGGAATGGTCCTGACCATTTTCACTTGCTCTTCTTCAGGAAGAGTGCATGATAAACCATTTGGATATATTCTTGGAGAGTTAAAGCCCTCAGGTTCCAACCATATCTGATGTGGACGTCCTCCAAACCTACCCACAATCCACAACAATGAAAAGTTGAATGTTCACAAGTATGATCTATTATATTAGAGACATTAAATCAAAAAATTAAGGTGAATTTTGCTTTTTTTGAACAGCCAATTATGAACCAATATTCAAGTTTCAAGCAATTTTCATGATTAGAACATCTATTGTTCAGTCAGTACCTTAAAAAATCCTACATATTTAAAACTTTCCTCAATGCCTGAGCAGCATTGGGATCATGAACACTCCCCTGCTTACTTGGTGATGGTATAGTAAAAATAAACTTGACTAAATAACTACTGAGTAATTACAAAGTAATGGGGTAAATTCAGTAAGACTGCCACCCAAAATATAAATAAAACACATGAGACACCTCCAAATCCACAATCCACCAAATTGGCAGATGAGGGCTCATGACTTCATATACAGTCCTTCCATACTCCCATCCATGGCAGATGACTGCCTAAGCAGTCATTCACTTCTTTCCCATTTATGAATGCCCATGCATTGCTAGTTCCACCTATTCAGTTTGCTGCAGTCAAGTATTTGATGTATAGCCCTCATCCCAGAAATAACCATTTCCAGTTCAAGTGCTACCTTTCTTTTTGTGGATTCTGAGTTATGAATTTATTTGGGAAGTTTTTCTATTTATTTTTGACCCACAACACCCATCAGCAATTGGATTTGCACCTTTACACACATTTATTCTTTCCACCTTGAGTTGAAAATTATTATTTTAGCAAAGTAAAATAAATGCAAATTTGAGGGGTGGGCAAGGGCCTTCTGGAGTTCCCCTAGCACTTAGACCCCTTTAGATCCATTGTGCCAACCTACAATTAACCTGCCAGCCACTTGCAGACAGAGGACAAGAGTGCCGCAGTGGAGGTATGGAGGAGGGGCACCCATCCTACCTTCACCCAGGCCCAACATTGCTTAACTTTGGTGATGATGGATACCAGTTCAATGTGCCTAGGCCCTTTGCATTGATAAAATTTCTCCTTTATTTAAATAGTCATACTTTAATACTATTAGCTAATTTTGAGGAGAATATTTAGTCCTATTTCCTACACAATAGAATTAAAGCATTTTGTCTTCAACTAAAATGATTCTATAAAAAGTAGAATAATAGTTGTGAGATTACGTTAAACTAACAGTTTTTATCATTTATCTTGTTCCCAATTACTTATTGGTAGGGATCCAGGGAAATCACCATATTGACATAACACGACATTAATTCAATCAGCCATTAAACGATAAAAAATGAATTCATTACGTTTCGGACGATTTATTCAAAAAATTGCAATTTTTTATTGCATTCGTAGGCTGTGCAACTTTCACAAAATAAACAAACTAAAAAAATTGTAGGTCTATTAAGCTGAAAATAACGTAATGTTTTTCGAAAATAACAAACAATGGAGACACAAGTCTGTTGTTGAATTTCGCCACGTAATTAATGGTAGAAAGACAACAGTTTTAACAAATGGAGTTCCGGCAAAACTCTTGTCTTTTCACGACAAATAACCCAACAAAACTAGTCACCGCTAGTCACGATTCGAAATAGAAGAAAGTTCATAAACATCGTCGACGGTTGCCACTCGATACGAGCCACGCTTACTCCCGTTACATATTAATCATTTATTTATCAGAGGTCACACAATGTGCTTCATCTTCCATATCGAACTTTCGAAAATAGCTAATGAATTTTACATAAGAGTTACTGAGATTTTATGCCTCTACTCTACTATGACATGAGTCATTGTCGCTATTTTCCATCAAGACATCGTTGAGAATACGCTGAGATACCAGAGTTTGAGAAGTTACACCTCCCAAAAGAGGAAACCAATTTAAATAAAGTAGATTGTATTTTATAAGATACTCACATCTACATTTATTTATGCAAATAAATTTTTTGTTACATAAGATAAATTTTTACAAAATTTTATTTGGATTAGAACTGTTTCCGTGAGTTAAAATCCGATGACCAAGAATTGCGTACTTTTTATTATGTTAGCTGTCCTCATGTTAAATTGAAATTTCAACAAAATAAAGACAATGACAAATTTTTATTTATTTCAAATATTGAAAATTTATAATGAAATTCGTAAAACCTGTACTAAAATTACTATGAAACTGGTTACTTTACTGAAACTAGGGTGGGACCAATGCAGTCACAAGTTTTTCAACATGAAAAGTATAGGGAGGGAGAGTATAATAATTATCAGTATTACCCGACTGTATTAAAGTTGGTTTTTCTTTTGAAGGAGAGAGCTTCTCAAACTCAGGGAAACCGATACAATTTATTCACCAACTCTTACACAATTGTGTGTGAATTACATGCAAAATGTTTACCTGGTCATAGTAATTCCATAGTTCATTTTATCAGAACTGAGGTTAATATTTCCAAATCTGATCATTTATGTAAATTTTCAATTTACTTGAAATTTGACACTAGTTTGTGTTTAATTCATAACTGGCCAGAACTTAAAGGTGCATTAATACATTCCATGCATGTGACATCTTAAGATGTCATGTGTTTCTTCCATAGGTGGCGGGTGACATCTTAAGATGCCATCAGTGGTATATCATTTCATTTATTTTTTTCGCGCCCGGTATTGAGCCAGAATGCGTTTTTTCAACGTACTTTATTAAATTGCAATCCATTCTTTCTATTGGCCACAGCAATCCCGGAATTCAATGATTTTTTTTTCTTATATCCACTATTTTTTTCCTAAGGAATTTTCTGCACAGTTTTTCAATGTTTTGCGTTATGCTCTGGGGAACTGAATGTAATATTTGTCTTCTTTCATTGTTATTATTGTGTGATTTTTGTATTATGATATTGTGATGGTCAGGGTGGCAAATATAGGTGTTTCACCTGCTCAATATTATTTTCAAAGTGAGTTTTTTCTTGTTCCAAAATTGCTACATTATCCTCCCTTCTCCGTTGGCACATGGTTCAAAATTATGGAAAATTACTCAAATATTAGTAACTAATGGTGCTCTGTTCTACCAATGACATTCCGATTATTTACTTCAGCTCAGAGATCAGACAAGCTCAAAATTCAGCTGACTTGTGTGTGACCGTAACATCTTGTGTTTTGAATTGTATATGTTCGAAATACTCATAAAGAAATATACTTCCCATACAGAAGATACCACACCGTATTCAATTCTTGTAGATACCACATATTCGTTCATATTCAATTAGGATAAATATCTAAACATTGCATTTATATACATATACTAAGTAACTGGGAATAGGAAGGCAGAAGAAGATGAAAACGATAGCAAGAAAACTGAAATAGAAGCAGAACTATCTGTCTTTTGTGAGTTTCAATACCTGCAGGTGTAGTTTGGAAAACTTATTTCATTTTAAACTTGTTATAATTTTTTCCAATAATAAGACAATTTTTTTCTGTCAATAACTAGGATGTTCAAAGAATGATCCTTCGCGAGCTCAACCTCATGGAATGACCGAGGACGACCTGAGGAGGCTGCTTTTTGAGATGGATTCTTCGGGAGAAGATGACGAGTCATGCGAGGATAGAGCTGAGTATTTCCATGCTGAAAATAGTGACAGCGAAGAAGAGAGCAAAGATGAGTTCCATGGCGATTCTGAACATGATAGGACTAATATTTCTACAATTTTACCACTATTGAAACCATGGCACCAAACCCCTCAGGTACCGATAGGCTTTCTGAAATGTGGAGTAATGAGCAACCTGCTATCACACACATGCCATTCACTGGGTGTCCTAGGTTGAAGGAATTCCTAGCTGGGGATCACCATCGCAATTATTTTGACCTCATAGCCAATGAGGCATTTTACGACCTATCAGTGTTAGAGACAAACAGGCAGGCTGAGCCATCTATCGGCGAATGTTTCACCACATGCCAGAATAGCCAACTGGAAACGTGTCGAAAGAAGAATATTGAAAGGTTCTTTGGTTTATTGTTCCATATGGGAACAATTATGCTGAATAGAATCCAGGATTATTAGAAAAAGTATGATTTATTCAATTTAACCTGCTTTTCACGGTACATGCCTCGGGATAGGTTTATTGGAATTTTGCAAAGAAAAACATATACCCCACGTTAGGCATAATAGAGTAGACCCAAGTAAAGCTAAAACAGTGAAAAGATTCTCCCACGGATTCACCGATTCTTTGCTATGTCAATCGTGTATTTTGTAAAAATAATTATATGCCTGTTAATTTCACAAAACTGCAATTCTCCACTGGCTTCAGCTTATCTTTGTCTTATTTCCGAGACAAAGGCTCTGAAAGAAAGGCTTAAAAAGGAGTTCAGCTTAATATTTACCTTCTTTCGAAAGTAGAATGTACAAGCTACACAGTTTAATGGTTAAGGTGTGATAATTTCCTTTACACTTCTTCACCTACTAACGATGGTAACATTACTAATCAATAATTTACGTTTTTTACTATGCTCTGCGAAAACTTCAGTTGTGGCTCCTTCTAATAAGGTCGCCTGCTCTTCATCCACTAAATTCAAGTATCATTTAAAGTTTTGACACAATTAAAAATTGTGGAATATTTTTGCATATTGTTCTTACTCTGCTTCTGATCAAGCAAGGAGATTTTTGTCTGAGTATTGCAATTCCAGTTTTGGCCATGCACGGAGATGGAATTGGAAGTCTTAACCTCCTTTACCCATCACTGATTCATTCATCATCACAAAAACTGGGATTCAAGGCCAAGGGATGTGCACAGGAAATAAACATCAAATGAATCATATCCTTATGCAGCGTAGTCACATCCTATCTTCCTCCTGCTCTACCTCAACAGGTTATGCCTATGAAGAGGGAGGACAAACCACTGGAGAGTGGGGTCTTTTATCATGAATCTACATATACCCACAAAACAATATTTGAACGTGTTAGACCCCGTGCACAGATTCCTCGTGAAGGGGGGCACCTCAAGTGGTTTATAGGTGAGGCCTGCTCAGCCAGCGGGAGACACTGAACCTGATGAGTGAGTGGGAGGGAGGGGGCTCACAAAGGGGCTCGCCTTATCCTGGCTGGGTCCCAACTAACTCCCACCCTGATGTCCACCAGGGTGCATCATCCCAAAACACAAGGGAGGAATGAAAGTGTCTCCTATCGGACTAGGATTCTGACGAGGCTTTCTACTCCCTCTCTGATGGTGTGAATTAGGGTTTCTAATAGGTTGGTTTTACTTATCATATAGTCTCATGTGTACCTTTAATGAGGATTAGGCTACAAAACCCTTGTCAGATTCTTTATCACTTTGCAGGAATGCAGTTGAGAAGCTCTCTTTTAGGATATTTAATCGATCGCTGGGTTGGAGCGAAAGGTGAGAAAGGTACACTATTACACGACATAATTATATACTGGGGAATTAACATTTTTTTACCATTGATTATGCATGCGCCCAGAACAAAGCATCAGAATGATCAGAAGCATAGAATGTGCGACAAACTAAGTGAAAATCTGAACCAAGCGAATATGTATTTTCTCTGATTTTCTTGGCTGTTGATGACAGAAGAAGGGAAGGGCAATGCTTACTTAGGAAGAGAATATCCTTCCTCAATGACATTGTAATGCTCAATGAGGACAGTGAATGAAACCTGATTCTTTCGGAATTAATTATTGTCAGCAAGAATAATTAGGCTGTGGAGTAAGGTTGGGTAATCATTCTGAAAAATGTAGGGAGAAAAAAGCTTCCATGTGTGATATGCATACTGAATTTACCACTCAACTGCCATAGCATCTCTTCAGATGCCTGTTAAAACTTTTTTCAGGGCACACGCATAGTAAACGATTTCTGTGCTAGTAATACCACTCACGGATGTTCCATTTTATGTTGGGGAAATGGGCAGCAAAAAATGCCAGGGATCATGAGAGGAAAATGCTGGCAGTAGCAATTAGTTTCTCTGGGGCAAGTATATCCGTACTTGACTAATTTACTTTTTTTACTTGTTTTTAGTAACTCTGGTGGCAGCAAAATTGAATGCTATTTTAGTCGTATTGGTGCCATATTTTATGCACTACTTAGCCTATGATTCAAAACCGTCCTTAGTATTTTAGCGTTGAAAAATATATTATAAGACAAGCAATTCACATTTCATTCATAATTTGCATGCCAACGATGATTGATTAGGAGCCATATTCTGGCTAGGAGCATCTGAAAAACACAGCTATGTTCCGTCATCATTCGTAAAAATTAGTACATTTTTCACATCAGGACCGAGACTTGTAGTTTGTAATTTCAAATCTTCATTATTTTGTTATATCGAGACTCTTACATGTATATAACAAATTGCTAGGCTTGACTTCGTGGAACCACATATTGATAATGTAAATAAATTCACTTAGTAAAATTCCACAGATTTTCTGTTACATGCATTTAGGAACCCTTTTGGTCGGGACCAAAGTTTTTGCTTCACTAAATCAAAATATCATAATTTCGAGTTTCTACTGTAGTATCAAATCATAACTGATGAATGGCAGATAATGGAATTAATAATAATCTAAAATACCTGAGCACTTTTGACTCGATAGATGGGCAATAACGTGGTCCTTTTATCTCTTCAGCAACATGCCGATTTTGATGCATATTCTCCTTGATAATTTTCTCAACTTCTGGGCCAGTGTGTGTCATGAAACATGCAAGTTGATCTTCAGCCTAAAATAACACAAACAAAAAAATATTATTACAAGATTGGTAGTGGACATGATAAGAAACCACAGACCCTATAGACATTTGAAGCACCAGCATTACAATTCCATCAGCATATTCCTATTGAAAGAATTTTTCAGAAAGTTAATTACTTACAATGAATTGTTGCAGATTAATAAAAATTATGTAGTGGAGGTTAAAAGAAAATATTTTGGATACCTTGTTGTGGAGGTTGGATACCATGCATAATAATGAACTTCACTCACTCAGTGATTCAACCCAACCAAATTCAAGGTTGGTCTTTGATAGGTGAGAGTAGAGCTCACCCATTACTAAGCGTGTGAAATTCACACATTCAGGGTATGGGGGCCAGTTCCTTTCTCTGGGCCACCAGCAATTTCCTAAGAAGTTTTGACATGCAGAAAATCAAACCACGAGGATTTTAGATGGGGGTGTCCAGAAAGGCTCTTGCCCGGGATTTGAACCCAGAACCCTCTGGTCAGTAGCTCAATGCTTTACTCACTAGGCCACCACGACCCCCAATAATGAACTTAACAATAACTTATTCATTGATTTTAGAATTATCAAAAAAACGAATAGAATACAAAGAGAAATTGAGAACAGTTTTTTTTACGTGGACACAACCTGATAGAATGCTGGTCTCGACTGTTCAACGCCACAGAAACCTGAGATTGAACATAAAGATAAACATAACAGGAGCTAATTTAGCTATGTTACAGAGTACCAGAGAACCTTATGTGCAAATTACTAGATTTCAATCAAGATGCTCTTAAAGTTATACTTGACTAATTTGACTGAATATAGTAATTGAATCCAGTGGCGGATCCAGGCCCATATCTCGGGGGGGGGGGGGGGGGGATGCATAGATTAAAGAAGAAACTCTTCTCTTCTTTAATCTATGAGTGGTATGGAATATCACCTAATTGGGGGGGGGGGGGATTCTCACCCAGAAAATTGTAAAAATATGAAAAAATGAATGGTGAATTGGCATGCAAGTTTTTCTGGTTTTCAGCATATTTTCACATTTTAAATTTTTACACTATTTGACTATTGCCTTATGACTTAGCAAAAGACTTTGGTTTACCTTTGTTCAGAGACATTTTGAATTCTTTTCTGAAAATCTTACTCTTACTTGTATTTCATATGACCAAACTACTACACTGTTTTACGCTACTCTGAACTACTTAAAAAGGTACGTATTGTCATCTACAGTAAAGTAGTTTGAATTTTGGAAAGTTGAGCTTATGCCTTGTGATATTCACTAAAAAGCAAAATAACATGATTATGAGAATACATTTTAGTTAATAAGAACCTAGGACAAAGGTTCTGATATAAGTAATAAACCTATCCTACAGTGATAATTTATAATTATGCCCAAATTCATGAAAGACTAAGAAAGTAAAAGCACAAAAAAATTAGTATTCAGAATATAATTACAACTCTTTTACAAACTACATGCATTCTAAATAATTACTTGTAACTGTAATCTTCTTTTTCCTCCTTTAGCGTGACGTTCAAGCACCTAGTCAACATTTACATCAATATCTTTGTGGATAAATAAAAGACATAAGCCATTCAATCTTTCCTCAACCATTCGGGTTCGTAGCCATCCGTAGATCTTTTAACAAGATAAAGGCTGCTGAATGACCTTTCAGCACTTGCAACACTGATTGGCAGTGTGATAAGAATTTTCAATAAATTTCTTACGGTGGGACATATATCTTCATCACAGCTCTTCAACCACTTACAGTAACCAGAATTTTCTTTCCTTCCTCTTTCTCTCTCCACCACTTTGTTTTCCAAATATTTATTTCTCCATCGATTACAGCTTCAGATTGAACAGGCAGAAGTTGTTTGAAGTTCCTAACAACTTTTGAAGCCTATCTTTGACATTTACTTTTTCATTTGCAGCAGTGGTGTTGGAGTTCAGAATGCATACAGGCAACAATATATTTAGATGAAAACACATTAAGGTCTCTTGGGAAAACTGGGTCTGAAGATCAACAATGACATTGCCCAGAAGTGGATTGTACATGGATCTTCTGTAGTAGTCTACAATTGTGTCAGCATCATGGCTTTCTCTGTGATGTTGCTTCTTCACGATTCTTGGCATTACTAGCTGCACTCCCAGCTTTTCGGCAGTGGTTTTGGCCTCACAAAATATCTCTGTAAAGGACTCATCGCAGTTTTTTCTACTGTCCTTCAAAGATGTGAGAGTATCTTGTACAGCATTAGAAGCCTTGTTTAGGTCTACGGCTGGCATTTGCAGTAACTTACTCAGAGGAAGCGTTCTTTTCAAAATGTCAATCAAACACATGAAAAAATAAAATCTGTGTTAGTCACTGAGTTAATGTATAGTGCAGCCTTTTTGGCCGATTCAGACTCCTTCCATTCACTTATTTCTGTGAAGTCTCTACTATTTCCGGTAAGGCAAAGTAAATTAAAATTACAGCATCGTGCCTTTCCACCCATCGAGTCTCACAAAGACTAACAAGCTGACCTCCTAAGAATGATTTCATAGTGGCATTTCTTTTGGATGACTGATTAAAAAACGAAAGAACTTCCTTTATTGTTCCAACATCATTTTTGATGGTTTGGATTTTGGTTAACTTCGAAAGAGAATTATTCAAGGCATGGTTGTAGCATGGTATCCGTTTGGTATTGTCCGCCTCTCTTTGGATCTCTGCGATACTAACAACTTCTTCTCACTTTCAAAGTGAAAACAGATGCTCCATCTGTACCGATTCCTACACAGAGACTCAATCTAAACCAAGTTCTTTCACATTTTCTAAAACTATTTTACCAAGAGTCTTCCCAGTAAGTTTTGTTTCCGTCTTTTCTGTTAATCGCACATCAGTCATATCTGCAGCAGACTCGTATACATCAATGAATGTAATGAAATCTTCCCTTATAGTTTCTTTGTACAGATACCTTACAATTAAGACCATTTGTTCCTTGCGTGACAGATCAGGTGTTTCGTCGAACAATATTGACCAATATTTAGCTTCATAAATTCGTTTTAGGATTTCTTCCCTTATTTCTTCCCCACAACATTCTATCAATAAATTTTGAGTAGTTTTACTAATAAAGGTAGCATGGGAAGATGCACTTTTTAGGTGTTCCTCAGGTATTTTGTCACCTGCATCTACCCTGAACTGCAACAGGGCTTTGAAATTACCTTGATTTACAGCTGAGGCCACAGGATTAATGGGGCCGTCATCCCTATGACCCCTTAGAGGGATGTTCTGACGTCCAAGCAAGATAATGGTTTTAATAATAGGCCTCAGCCTTTCACGATTTTCGGTAACTTGACGAAGACGTTCAGTACAAACTTGATTGACTCCTCTTTGTTTTTTTCTCGGGGGGGGGCAATTGCCCCCTGTGCCCCCCCCCTGGATCCGCCACTGATTGAATCCATATTTTTTACAGCTTTCGTACTTACTTTTATCCACACAGCATCATTCAGGAAAGAAAAAGGCTGGGGTGGGTTGTCACCATGGTGTGCTTCACATTTTGTAAAATCTATTGAGTCCTTCAGAAGGCGTGGAGGTGTGCCTGGGTATTAAAGTAAGGAAGAGAAGTTAACAGGCATAACAACTTCCAGAGAATATTGATTATATTAAAGCAACAAAACAAAAGGAATATAGCATTAAAATACTAAAAATAAGTTAATTTATCTCCAGCAGAGGCATCACTTTGAAAGTGCAGGGAGGAAGGGAGGAATGATATTCTCACCCTCGGTTAACTTTTCTAATTGATAATTATAATTTTAAAAATAACTGACATGGAACACCACTGATTCAAGATTTTTCTGCGACTTATATCCTGAAAAATTGGATAGTTGTTTTTGGGTTCAAGTGTTGAAACAATGAACTAGTCACAAATAACTTGAGGAAATAAGTTGATTGACTTCAGCCCTGAATCCAAATTTTATTGCATCATATTTTACAATTATGGAAATAACAAAACCTTGAGATAAAAAATAAAGTAAAGTGGATAATTTTAATAAGATCCAAAATGACACTTTGATTGTGAAAAATTAGGTGGTTTGAGATAGGAAACAACATCAGCAAGTGCAAGGTAGTATATGGTGAAGATTAGGACTTAGTGAAAACTGATAACTTTGTAGCCCTAAACTGTTTGGCTCAGTTCAGTTCACAAAAGCAACTCTGGGTATAATTTTAGAAGTCTGATCTAGTGAACAGACATGATGCAATAACACACAATGGCCTAATGAAGACAATTGTTGAGGGAAAAGTAAACAGGAAGAATGGAAAAGGCAGGACTTATACGAGATGTATGGAACAAGTTGTGAAAGATGTAAAAGAGGAAAATTATGTTGACATGAAGAGGTTGGCTGATAGAAGAATCGAGCGGAGGGCTGCGTCAAACCAATCCTAGGATTGTTGACCGAAGATGATGATCTTGTGAACTCAATAAATTAAAAGACTAATGATGGGAAAAAACTAAACACAGATAGTGCCTGATACCTGTGATTATAGTCACCCTTGAGAGGTCATGCACAGTCTTAAAGACCATGTTGATTCGTTTGACTGCAACTTGCTTTCAATTGGTTCATTATTTGTCTCTTCTTATTTGTACCTTATTTCTAAAAATCGAAAATTTTTTCTATCACAAAATATAAGGACTGCTTGCACTGAAAATGTGGTGCATTTAATTTTTTTCAATACTGCCGGTCGTTAGTTTCAAGCTACTACCGGAAGATGGCATTACTATTTCATTTCTCTTGACACGATATCTTACTGTTAATCTTTCGCAGAGGGATTGCTACTACATGATTAATATTGTCACATAGTGGTATCTATAAATATATTTTTTTAAATTAAAATTGATATTACTTTAAATATATAATTTGTTTCATATTAGTTACACTTGCTCTCTTAGGTTTTTCGTAGCTCCCATTTCTTTTGTAAACCACAATGAATTATAAAAATGAGACATTATTATTTTTATAATGAAAATCATTATTTTTTATTAAGTAAATAGATGGATCATTCCGCATCTGGCTATTTACTTCGCCCAGGTGTGACCACAGCCCTATAATATTTGAAGAGCGGCACCTGGCCTTGGAGAACAATTCACAAAGTTTGTCCTGTCTTTGGCTTCCAGTACTACTCTCCTCACATAGGTACTCTTTTAGCATGTTCTCCGAAATCTCTTTCTCAGTTCTTCCTTCAAGGAAACGGGTGCACTAATCCATTGCCCACCATCACCCATTCGAATTTTACTCTCAGGGTAAACAATGAGGGAGAGAGAGCACTACCCATATCACTTAACGGATATTTTGTTTCTCTTCACATACCATAGCCTCCCATGCTAAGGCAACACCCTGACATCCCATAGTTTTGCTATTGTACCCGTTAATTAAATTAGTCACTCTTTTTAAACTCATGTTTTACACATTTTCGCAACATTACTTCACACATACCAATGATGTAAGTCTCCCGAATCAGTGAAAAAATAAATTAGGCTATGTGAGGCAATGGATGGGTTTCGCATTTAATATTTAGATGAGTTGAAAATATTATTTTTATCTCTCCTTATGAAGTAAAATAAAAATAATACTCTTCTTTAAACACCACTCCCATTCAAAAGCCTTAAATTCCTTATTTTACCTTTATATACAGTTCATTTGAACAGTATCAGAAAGTTGTCATAAGAAATTTTTAAAGCAATCTTTTGCAATCCCTTCATGCACAATTTGTTATAGCTAATGCATCTCTCATATTATGAAAGTTGTAAATAATGACATTTATAATGCATGCTGTAAATATCGAAGGGAAAATTAAAAAATCAATGTCATCTCCATTTAACCAGATAACGTACAGCTGGCAAAATGGATTGCCGAGGTTGATTTCCTACTTGCCACAGAATTAAAAGTTGAAAGTGAAACACAGTCTTGTAAATTAATGTTTCAATATACAATTTTGATCGGAAATACGCTAACCTTCTTACTTTACCTTCAAGTAGGAGAAAAGAGAAGTCTGCTGAAAACTCTAAAAAGAAGAAGGGACAACTTAATCGGCCATATCTTGAGACATGATGGCCTGATGATACTATCGTCGAGGGAAAAGTGAATGGGAAGATTGGAAAAGGCAGGCCCCATATGAGATACATGGAACAGGTTGTGAAGGATGTAAAAGAGAAGAATTACGTCACAATGAAAAGGTTGGCCGATAGAAGAATCGAGTGGAAAGCTGCGTCAAACCAATCCTAGGATTGTTAACCAATGATGATGATTATATATCTTTCTTGAAGTTCAGGTGCAATGTGGTAAGCCATCACAATGTGTAAGCTGTTAGGGGAACAATCCGGGATTAGGAGTTTTCCATTTCTGCCTGATCATCTTTAAAACCAGTTTCCATGAGTAGCTTATCAAGAAATTTGAGTCACGAATGAAATCTATTTTCTAACCAAACCTAAATGGCTTCTCTCATAAGGTGATCCTTATAAGGGCATCTCTCTGGTGCTCCAGTTCAGTGGTTTGGTTTTTTTCAGAACCAGCAGTTCAGATGTAGGGAAAAAACTGGTGCACAAGGGATTGGTTCTGAACCAGTGCAAAAGGTAAGTAGTCCTGAAACATTGATGATCGTTCGCTGCTTGGCTTTCATGCCGCCGTCTCTGCTCGCAGCCAGGCGCAGGATGGCGACCATGCCTGTGAACTTTCCTGTGCTATAAATTGTTCGCCTGACTGTCGTATGCTAGAGCCGCTAGAGTGTGGAGCGAGCACTCACCCATGTACAGTATTGTCATTTACGTAACTCAACAGCATGTTGCGTTTTTTCTTGTTTTTTTTCTGACAATTACAAGGAATAAGAAAGAGTTAATAATCCTTTAGGTTAGTGCAGTAGCAATTTTTACTAAACCAATGCTGTTGGTTTTGGGAGACTTTGTGGTGGAAGCAGCATAGTTTCAAGTTCCTATCTACCCCTGCCGCATGCAAGAAGTGAGAGGATAATGCAACTGCTTATGGCAGACTCAAAATTCATGTCTGGAATACATGCATAGATGGGAATTATCGTACATAAGATGTGCCAAATGCAAACAAAATTTGAACATTTTGATGTTGATTATTAATTGTCAATATTATAAGATCTTTCCATGAATTATATTATGCCAAAGGACGGTTGAGATATTTTTAAATGAATGATATTGTAAATAATAGTAATTTAAGGAAAATAATGGTTACTTTAGGAAAAATTTGATGTGACACCCTATGTCGTCAGAAATTTTGGGTGGGGTGGTATGCAGGCTGCCAATTTTTAACAGTTTCAAAAAAGGTGTCATAGTCAGACCGTCACCCCATAATCATTGCCAAGACGAAAGATAAAGGAAATATCGATTAAGAAAGGCAGATAACTATGAGCCACAGATGAAAGTAATCAGCCTCTACACACATCAACTCTCTGGAAGCACGTAAATCAGACCTTAATTGGGGAGATTTCGTCCATATGCAGACCTCTAGAGAATTTTCATTCACCAGGCATGAGTTAGTAACTTAGCACGACGCATTTTGTTGTTACCACAGCATTATCGTCAAGGCTGATCAAGGCACTTGATAATGTTGTTTCAACAACAAAATGTGTTGTGCTAAGTAATATCTGTGGAAATTTTGCACTGTCTTCCTTCAACAACAATGTGAATTTCATCGCCATTACAATTACAAAAGGCAATTTATATGTATGCCCAGGCCTCGCATAAAAACCATTGGCTCACGTAAACATTCTCACTTTATACTGTTCAGTTTAGGAAAGTGTACCCGCATTATTAAGATGTATCTTTTTTAAACATCTTAAAAAACAGGTAAAATTAAAATTTTGGCAAAAAAACTTTTGGATGACAAAAAACGTGGTTCACGAGGAAAAAAAGTTCAGTAGAAAAAAATGGTTACTAAAAACAGTGTTCGGTAGAAAACACCGTTTTAGTAGAAAACAGTGGTTCAGTAGAAAACACCGGTTCAGGAGAAAACACCGGTTCGATCTATTGAACCGATGCACCACTGTCACAAATAGTTTTTTTCAGTACTGAGAACCGGTTCAGTATTTCCTGCACCGCCCAGCCCTAATCCTTATAATTCCTTCAGAGGGTCAGGATCCTGTGCTAGACTGTATTCAAAATGATAAGGTCATAACTTATGATTAGGGGAGCAATATAGGCATGGCTCTAGGGAATACTGTTCATTAGAAAAAATATCCTATGAAAAAAACTAACAGAAGTAATAAGAACCAGGGGGTGAAACACTCACCAGTTTTCAGGCGTCCCATTCGGAAACCAATATTCTCCAAGGTGTTAGCGAGTCCAACAGCAGCAGAATCTTCTACCCTTCCTGCAGGTCTCACTTTCAGTCCAATATTAATTTGTCCTCGTAGGAAAGTGCCAGTTGTTATCACTACAGTCTTCCCTTGAACTACAGTGCCATCACCTACAAAAATATTTATAATAATAAATAATTTTTTATAATACTTGATGTGGCAGAATTGTGCAAGAATCCCTCAATGATGGTAGCCTTGGTGGTTCAGTGGTAGTAGGCATACACGCCATGTGAATGCTGCTTATTACATTCACATTTTTTTAAGTCTATTATAGTAATTGACTTTATTTCACTAACTTCTTTCCTTTTAAATATTTGTGATCACCATT
This sequence comes from Platycnemis pennipes, assembly GCA_933228895.1. Taxonomy (NCBI): domain Eukaryota; kingdom Metazoa; phylum Arthropoda; class Insecta; order Odonata; family Platycnemididae; genus Platycnemis; species Platycnemis pennipes. The sequence goes on from OW121851.1 coordinate 104,780,795, forward strand.
AAAGTTAAATGAGTAGTTATTCATCTATACAGAAATATCTAGTGTATCTAATTAAAATTCTACAACTGAAGTTTTGAACTACTTTGACATCAATATAAAGAAGGCCAACTTTGATGTCAACAGCTTTTCAATGACAAACCTAACCACAATATTTCACTCTTCACCGCTGAAACCCAAATATATCCCTTCCTCTCATCTACCTTCACCAAAAAGACTTACAAACAAGAAAGAATTACGAACAAAGAAATAAAATAAATTTACTAACCTAACACAATCATTGAAAGCTTCAAAGTAATACATAGTTCTCATAATTATAAAATTCTTTATAAATTAAAGTTCTTCCTTTAGATCTGTGCCGATCTCCTCTGAAGCTCAGCACAACCTTTAATGAAACTAGTGTAAGTGAACTAGGACCATAGCTGGTTCCCTTCGCGTGGTGTCCTGCTAGATGCTTTGGTGTGGCAGGTATTAGCTTGGGAGCATTAAGATTACTGGGCTAGAGTTTCATTACGATGTTGTGACCTAAAAGGTTTTTATTGTCAGTCGGAAACTGCAGGTGCAGGATCCGTGGAGGTGACTTTTGAAGACCAATTAGATTCATACAAGGAGGAAACATTAGGATCCCAAGGTATGGTGTTGGGACAGTGGTCACACCAGAGACAAGCGGTTGAAGAGTGAAATCAAGGGGTCTTTGATAAGCATGTGTACGTGCTTGACACAATGAGTGGCAAAGCACAACTATTGTATGTAAGTGCGACTATGGTATAAATGTCTTTATTAAAAATTGTAGTCCCTTTAACTGACCCTTGATGAACCCCTAAAGTGATCTCTGATACTAATATTTTTAAAATTCATACTTGAAAAACAAACTGCATTTGAAGCCAAGGGCCTACCACTTCCACATTTAAAAATAATAATTACCCTTTTCGCAAACCTATTTTGAGTTACAGTAGTTGGAAATTGATCAATTCCAGAGTATTTCCTGGTTTTCAAGGCACTAGACACCTTTTCTCAATAGTTATAGGGTCATTCCATTTGAACAAAAAATTAAATATATTTTGTGACCTTCTTCAATTACTGTGTACTTTGGTACAGGTTTTTACACCATAGTAAGTACTAAACAAATGTGATTTTTTTATTTTTGGGATGATCGGATAGGGATTTATGAGGGGGTCAAAATTTGACCTTTCGGTGGCCATTTAGTGAATTAATTTAGTTTACTGGCAATAAGTGAGCTTCTATCAAAGCTTCAGAATTGGGGCTGGACTCATTGAAAAGGTAATTAAATTTCTTATACACCATCTTTGGTTTTTTTTCAACTTGGTATTATCAATCTACATACATAGGTACCAGCACAAAAAATTTGGAGATGGCTTTTTAGTTAGTTTTTTAGATGTGTAATTTTTTACACTAATTATTTCACAGGCAAACTACCACTGTTGTAGCATGCTATTTTATATGGCCCTTCAGGAAGGAATGAATTCTGGAATGGAGAAACAAAATTGGTTCTATTTTCTGTTTGCATATTTGGCCTAGATACCCTTACACAGACTTGCCCTATCATCCCTGGTGAAAATAAGCCGCGACAGACAATGTGATGACATTGTGTATCACACTGTGCAAGTGTATTAGTCACAGTGTATGTACACTGTGAGCACTGTGTGCTCCTTTCAAAGAGTGATGAACAGTGTGACCACACTGTGCCGCACACTGTACATGGGTATTAGCCACAGTGTCCTCACAATGTGTGCACGGTGTCCTCACACTATGTGCATGGTGTCCTCACACCGCGAACACACTGTACCATCACAGTGTCTATCACACTTTCTGCACACTTTTGAGTCCCAATTTACGCTTTTGTCACGGTGTATGCACACTGTAATCACACTCTTGTCACATTCTAAGCACACTGTGTTCACGCTTCTGTCACACTGTCTGTCACGGTTTATTTTCACCAGGGTAACTTTACATATCTTAGCTGCTCAGACTTTCCCAATAAAAATTTTGAAAAAAAAGAAGCAGGATTTCCTGCATACATTCTCTATGTTTACCAATCGATCTGACTGTCTCAGCCCAGTATGGTAAACGGAACAGGCTAGCCAGATTGATCCGAGAAGGGAGCCAGGTCAGCCCCCTTTCCCTCACCAGTCTGAGATATTAGATTGATCCGAAGAGGTTGGCATGTTGTGCTTTTCCTTCTTCTTTTAGTTGCTCATGAGAAACAAATTGTAATCGATTTCATTTGATAAGTGAGTTCATAAGCTCACATGGGTTCTACAATGGCTGATGAAGTAAATAAATTTTCAACTCCATGGTACAAGATGTTTCCAATGCTGGGCTACGTAAACTCAATTCAATAATATTTTCAACACTGACCTATGTAAACAAACAGAGGTGACTGCTGAGATCGATAGTTCCATATTGATATTTTCAGACCATGTTGGTAAATAAGTGAGTGATCTGAGTGAGTCAGATCGATCTGAGTCTGATTGGTAAACATAGAGATTGTATAAAAAATTGTATAAAAAATATGTACATTGTACACAAATTGTGTAGGCACAGTGTACACTTTTTATACAATGTACTTACACAACTGTGCACTATAAAATGAGAACATTGTATACGATGCATACATTTTTATTTAACTGTATAGAAATGTACCTATAAAAAAATGTGTACATTTTACACATCCTGTATGGAAATTGTGTGCATTGTATACAATGTATAAATTTATATACAATATATGTTATTATATAAATTTATACATATATTGTATATAACTGTATACATTTATATACAACTGTATACAAATGTATATAAAATGTGTATATTGAACACATCCTGTAAAGAAATTGTGAACAAATTTTTCATACAGTTTTTTTAATTCTGTCAGGATATAATGGGGTCGTTTACCATATTTTTTTTATTGCCGAATCTGATAGAGTTTGTAAAATAAAAGGACCCGTATTTTTCCGTTTTCTGATCCGACAATTATTTCCAGAGTTATAAGCGGCGAAAAACTGATGTTTTTAACCCTCTCGGAAAAGTGGGTGTGGTGCAACCTCTGACGTTAATCGACTTCGTCCAATCACAACTGAGCCCGCGAAGCTACTTCGCCTTATCGCAAAGGGGGGGACACAGCTGACTCGGCCAATGGGAGCGATTTCGACAGCATCTGTGCGAGCAGACCTTCCGAGAACCCCCCTCCACTCCCTTCCCCCTCCCTTGAAAGCAGTCAAGGACGGGAGGAAAATGACGTCAATGTTATCACAGCAGCATTTTCGGTGGGCGTCACCTTTTGCTTATTTTAATTTTTGATTTATGAGTGAATGGTTGTGGTTAGAAGATTAATTTTTTCACTAAAATTCGTTTTTCGTTTCCATCTAACGATTTCGTGTACAAAATTGCGATATCGGTTCCGAGTAAACGCCCCCATTGCTGATACTTGTTCAATCCTGTGTGAACATAGAATGAATTGAGCTATACTGGGCCTTCTGCAATCAGATTACTTTTGTCGCTTGCTAGCATCAGAGCGAGTAGATGGCTAAGTTCTTAGGCCAATATTCTTAAAGTGTGTGTCAAGTCATTTTTTGTCATGTGTTCACTTGGGAATTTCTTAAAAGATAAGTGTTCTGAGGATTTTACTTTGAAACCTTTCACTGACTTTGACAAAGAGGAGTGCTACCTATTAACAATTCATTCCAATTGTGACAAAATGGAGGATGTGTGTGCACGACATTTTAATATTTATTTGTCTAGATTTTCTGTTTTCGAAAAAATATTGTGATTCGCGAAATGAACATTCTAATGTATGTTAAAGGAAAAATTTATGTGAAATTATCATTGACTTTGTCAGCAGTTTGAAATCAATTGTCCAGTTGGTACTAGGGAAGAAACTGTGTTACGAGTGCTGAATTTCATTGTCCAAGGCTCTCAAAGAGGTAAATGTAAGTGTGAGTGCATTGATACCTTGTAAAGCTAAAAATAGTGACGTTCAGTCGAAAGTAGCAAATGATCACTTCCTCCCATCATGCACAAACACCTTAAACAAATCGCTGTTTTTACTTGGTGAATCTCCCATCCACTGCAACAAGTTACAGGGAAAGTATTACACAATACAAAAAGGAAGTTACACCAAATAAAGGCCACATAATGAAAAAAATGAAGATTATTTCTCCAGAAGAATCAGTAATTCAATATTTTGAAAACCAAATTTTTAGCCATCACAAAATTTTGTATGTTTGTACCATATATGAGGGTGGACCCAAAAATAACCGGATATCTGTTATAAAAAAATTATTTATTAACTTTTGTACAAAATTCCTACAGTCACTTTCAAAGTACTATCCAATACGCAATGCACTTGTCAAGTCTTTTTTCCCACTGTGTGAAGCACCTCTGGAACTCCTCAACTTTGATATCGTCCAGTGCCCTTTGTGAAGCTGTTTTTACCACCTCCACATCATCAAAATGCTTCCCTTTTAGATTTTTCTTCATTCTAGGGAACAGAAAAAAGTCACACGGTGCTAGGTCTGGTGAATACAGCAGGTGGGGAATGACAGACCACCCCTGACAGGCCAAATATTGGTTTACTCGTAAGGCCATGTGCATGACCATTCACCTGATCGCCAAAGTTCTGGACGTTTCCTGTGCACATCCTCTCGCAAATGCCTTAAAACTTCGAAATAAAAGTGCTGGTTATCAGTCTGACCAGGGGGAACAAATTCCCGATGCACAATTTCACGAATATCAAAAAGACAATGATCAGCGTATTCACATTCAACCACACTTGTCTTGCTTTTTTTGGTCTGGGGGAGTAGGGAGTCTTCCACTGGCTTGATGCTCGCTTGGTTTCTGGGTTATACCCGTAACAACAACTTTCATCACCTGTAATGACTTTGGTCAAAAAGTTTGGATCACTTTCAATCTCTTTTTTCAAGTCCTGGCACAAATTCAATCAACAGTTTCACTGATCCTGTTTGAGAAGGTGAGGAACAAATTTAGCGGCAACATGTCTCATTTGCAAATCCTCAGTCAAAACTGAGGGTTTGCAAAACAATCCACTGGCACAAGCTCGTCCTCATGCCCATCTCTGCTAAAATTTTGTCAATTGTGAAACGACGATCCTTGTTGATTTTTTGGCAGATTTTTTTCAACTTTTTCATTGTTTCAAGATGCTGAAGGGCGCCCAGAACAAGCATGGTCTTCAACACTCAAGTCACCACGTCTGAAGCACCCAAACCACTCAAAAACTTGTGTGTGGTTCATAGCATCTTCCTTGAAAGCCTGTTGAAGCATTTGGTAAGCCTCTGCTGCCGATTTTTCAAGCAAGAAACAAAATTTCAAACACACTCTTTGTTCTTTTAAATCTGCCATAATGACTTCACAGGGGGAACACGACAACAGTAAGAGAAACACAACACTACGATCAAACGGTAATCTACAAACTGTAGCTGTCTGGGCACTTTTTTCGTGAAGGTCTCTACTAACCACATCTAGCATGAGAACTCTCTAATACTTCCATGAATGGCAATGTGCTCTCAGCCCAGTTATTTTTGGGTCCCCCCTCGTATGTGCAGTTTAATAATACAAAATTTAAAAAAAAATCTAAGATGGTGTATTTGTCCTTTTGACCTCGGACTAAACCTCGATGTAGATCCACATTGTGATGCCATTTAAAATCATAAGTATTTGAAAGTGAATCCTTTAAATAAGAAATTTAATTATCTTTTCAAAGAGCCCAACCCCAACTCTGTAGCTCTGATAGGAGCTGACTTTTTGCCAGTAAAATAAAGTAATGCACGAAAAGGCCACTGATAGGTCGAATTTTGGCCCCCTCATAAATCCCTAATTGATCATCCAAAACCACCAAACAAAATCACATTTGTTACTTACTATGGTATGAACAACTGTACCAAAGTTAACGAAAATCCAAGAAGGTCAAAAAAAATGTGTTGGTTGATTTCATATGGAATGACCCTATAGTATATTTTCACCACGAAAAAGTTAAAACTCATAAACAAAATCTAAACATAATTACTTTAGGAAAAAAATATTGACATCCACACAATTCTATGTCACACAAAAGGACATTGGAAACAAATTGGATTTTAATGCCCCCTTTTTAAACTTCACTGTTCTCAATGTATTCTGTACACTCTGTATGCAATGGTATTAGACTTGAAGAGCTGTAAAAATGGTTTTAACCCTATGGTGGGTTTTATGAGCGAAAATGAGCGGGAGTGTGCCAAACTCAGTGCATTGAACTGATGCAGCTGTTTAACCTTAATATGTTTTGATAAGGTGAAAGTTTTCTAAAAGGATATAATGGTGGTAATGAAGATAACTTTATTAAAGCATCTATTCAATAGTTGATGTTGTCGACAGCAAGACTTGACGAGAGTGGAAGACGTGACCCACTACATGGATTGCTCCAACAACTGAAACCTCAATGCTTGAACAAAACTGATGATAAGATGTTAAGCACACAAAAACTGTCATAATGAGCACAAATACGATACACATTGCTAAATTTACAGGAAGTGCAAAGTATAGTTTTTTTTATATTCAAGAAATACCAAGAAGGCCACACAGATTGAGGCTGCAAAGCTTCAAAAGCTTGGCTTTTATTTGAGATGTGTCGATTCTCGATACCTATTCTCAATAACACCAATTCTTGAGGATTGGTATCGGTATCGAGAATCGATCGCCTAAAGTCGATACCGATACCGTCGATACTAGGGATGGTCGGATCAGATCCGTAGGGTCCAATGATCTATCGTTTTACATGGATCTGAATTCAGATCCAAAGACAGAGTAAAATCACATGTGGAACGTAGATTGTAAATTTTCGCCTTTAGCGATCAAAGTATCCTCCTGCGGTATTAGGTGCGGTGGATATTGACAAGGAGAGTTTGTGTAATTCAGATCACGAAATTAGATGAAAATTTTCCATGCAACTAGAAGAATAAAGAAATATGACTTTTTTCCCCATAACCCAGGCATCGTGAGAAAAAAACGTATGTCACGTTGGTAGTCTACATTCTCCGGGATCAGGCGGACATCAAGAGTTAGTGTATTAAAAGAAGTTCGCACCCTATTTCAGTTTAATATTTTCTTTCAGTTATTGCATCGAAAATATTGTCATTCAATTTAAAACTCTACTTCTAAATGCTCACTTTTTTATACTTTTATTGTTTAAATTAATTGACGAATGTATCACTCAAAAATCATAATGGATGGTTGGGTTGGATCCAAAGTCACATGTATATTTCATTTCATTCACTACTGATATCATATCACTCACTCACTCAGAGATTCAACCCGAAGGTTGGTCTTTGATAGGTGAGAGTAGAACTCACCCATTACTAAGACAATGGCATGTAGTCACTGGCTATCCCAGGTAGAGACCGACCCCCGGGAAGTTCTTCAATTTATCCGCAAAATCCCTCTCCATCGCTCTCCTGGCCCTGATGGCCTCAGCCCCATCTTTGTACGAAACTGTGCGTCCTCCCTCGCGACACCTCTGAGCCTGCTGTTCAATCGCTGCTTTTCCCTCAGAATTTTTCCTTACCAATGGAAAATGGCGAATGTCATCCCTGTACATAAATCTGGTCCTAAATATGAGGTCTCTAACTATCGTCCGATTTCTCTACTCCCTATTTTATCTTCTGTGTGTGAGCGCATAATTCTAAACAGGATTTACTATTTCACCTCTCCTTTTTTATCCTCCCAACAGCATGGTTTCCTCCCGGGTAGATCATGCCAAACGAATCTCTCTGTCTTCCAGCACCACGCCGTCAGTGCAATAGATAACTCCAATCAGCTTGATACCATCTAACTTGTCTTCTCCAAGGCTTTTGACAGTCTTCATCATCCACTCCTCCTCCATAAATTAAGCCAACAGTTTGGCATACATGGTAGATTCCTTAACCTCCTCTCTAGCTTTCTCTCCCACAGAACCCAGCGGGTAATACTCGCCGGTGCCTCTTCCTCTTGGTCTCCTGTGACGTCTGGAGTTCCTCAGGGCAGTGTCCTTGGACCTTATCTATTCAATTTATTTATTAATGATCTTCCGTCCCAACTACTGTCCTCCAAAACTCATGCACTTCTATATGCTGATGATTGCAAGGTTTACAAGGAAATTAAAAATCCTTCTGACTGCATAGATCTTCAACTTGCCCTTAATCAAACTGCCCTATGGTGTGATACTTGGAAACTAAAGCTAAACCCTAGAAAATGCAGCATCAAGACTATTGCATTAAAAACAAAACCCACCATTTTCAACTACACAATTAATTCATCTCCCTTAACCAGAACTACGACTATGAGAGACTTGGGTGTTATTACTGACCCTAAACTAATTTACTCTGACCACATTCAGACCGTAAAAAAGAAAGCGATGTCCCTATTAGGCCTTCTTTATCGCTTCACGGAAATTAAAGATCCCATTGCACTACACTCCTTCTTTTCAACTATTGTACTTCCCATAGTTTTATATTGCTCCCCTATTTGGTCCATGTCAGCCCCGACTAATCTCAAATCCCTTGATTGCATCCCTCACTTCTTTGCCAAAATAGTCAGACATAGAGTCCCACATTTACGCAATATGTCCTCTGATGCTGTGCTGTCTTCTCTCTCCTTATCTAACCTGCAGAACCTTAGACTTAAAATGGATTTGAAATTACTTCATAATACCTTAAACTCGACCTCTGACTGCCCGGAACTCCTTTCTCTGTTGAATTTTAGAATACCAACTTGTTCCACCCGCTCGCGCTCCCTACTCCATCTATCTATTCCCAGGATCTCACTAACCAAGCGCTCACTTTTATACCGCCTCTCCTCCCTTCTAAACTCACTCTCTCCCTCCATAGATCCTTTTTACTTGTCATGCAATAATTTCTCCATACAAGCTTTGTCCCATCAGTCAGCTAAATGAATGTCTTCCTCCCTCTTCTGGTTTATTCTTCATTAGTTTTTATATTGTTATTGTTTTTTGTCTCATTCATGTCTTGTTAAATTTTTCACTGTAAATTGGCGTCACGGCTGTATGTGAAAAATGTTTTTAAATAAATAAATAAAATAAATAAATGTGAAATTCACACATTCAGGGTAGGGGGGCAGTTCCTTTCCCTGGGCTACATGCGATTTCCTAAGTTTTGACATGCAGAAAATCAAATCGTGAGGATTTTATATGGGGGTGTCCAGAAAGTCTCCTGCCCGGGTTTTGAATCTGGGACCCTCCTATCAGTAGCTCAGTGCTCTACCCACTAGGCCACCACGACCCCCTGGTATCATATATGAATATTATAATATCATATCAGGATCGGAAATTTTTTAATTTTTCAGCTTAGTGATCGATGCGCCCCACGAATGGAATGTAGGTCTTGTAGGTACTGACAAGGAGAGGATTTGTAACTCAGGTCAAGAAATGAGATGAAAATTCCCCGTGCTACTAGAGCAAGTAGAGAAATACATGTCTTGGATTTTTTTCTCCTCCACAGGCCCGGATGCACGGGAAAAAAATTAAGCAGAATGTCACATGGGTTGCCTAAATTTACCAGACTCCCAAAAACCAATGATAATGAAGTTTTTAAAAATGTGAGCTAGTGTTCTGCCGTTCACTCATTCGATCCTTAACACTACCTACTAATACCGTTATGCTGTATTCCTAGAGTAAGGCAAGCAGGCAGTTAAAAAAAGTAGAGTAAGTCAATATATAAGTCAACAAAGTAAATAAAAATAATAAAATATGGCATTAGTGAAAGTTATTGGAAAAATATTTTATTACAGAATTAAAACCATGGAAACAGTACATTAACTTTACAAAGTAATTTTGACTGAAATTTGTAAATCTAGTTTAAGCGATAAAAGTACAAAAATATCAGTATGTATTCGCATGAAAGGGTTGGAAATTAAGGATGATAAAATTTTTGAATCAACGGCTGAAAGAAAACTCATAAACATCGATAAGTATCAAACTTCATTATTTAAAGTACACTACCCCACTCTACTATTGTCAACTTATCCATGGCTCCCCGCATATCATTCTACTTTTATTCTTGGGATCCCAGGCCAATGGAGAAAAAAGCCGAGACAGATTTCTTTATTTTCCTACTCAAAACATGTAAAAAGGCTCATCTCATTTTATGATCCGAGTTACTCAACCTCTCCTTATGAATATAAAACTGACAAATTCCATTTTAAGGGTTATTATTAATAAGACATTGCAAAATTACTAGTTTAGCAGCTTTAAATATTCTATAATAATTTTTTCATCTTAAAAATGGAATCCCCAGATATTCTATAAATGGAATTTCCTGACCGCATAAAACTTTTTTTTGTGTTTATAAACAAAGAATTTGAAAGCATTCAAGGATTATATTTACAACAGCTACCCAAGTAAATGTAAACCAAATGTGCACTGAATTAATTTTAGGTTTTTGATTTTGTTTATTATTCAATATTCTATAATAGGTAGGTATATTATTCTTGGCATGTGACATGCTCAGCAGTCTTTTTTGTATAATTACATTTATAACTTTCCAGATGGAGGGTAAAACAAAATGGCATCCCTAGGATCTTATAATTTACCAAATAATTCAAATGTTAATGAAAATGAACTTATAATGTTTCTTTTAACTACACTTTAAAGAATATTTGTACAGGTTTAAAAAATGTATTGTTTGATTTGTATGTGATAAGGAAAGTGAACATTATATTAGAAGTAATAACATATAGCTATTGCATCCATAAATCTTGATTCAGGAAAATATTATCCACACAGATGATGGGAAGTTGATTTTTTCTAATATAAATTTACTTGTTTTTTGGAAATACAATTGTAGCTGTTTTTCTGTATACATTAAAAATCCTAAAAGAATACAAAACATGAGAGTTTCTTGAAAAATGAGAAACATATTTAGCACAGCAGGAAATTTTTGTGACCAGATACGAAATCACCTTGATTCAGAGAGGCTAAAAATGTTGGTTTTTTGAACAAAAACCTAAAGTAGGCTGGATGTCATGACCTTTTATTCTTATTTTTTAATGTTGAAAGTTTGAATTATAATTTAGGTTACTGTTTTTATTAATCCTATAACTAATAATTATCTATTTTAAAATTCAACTTATGACATGACAGTCATATTATTTTGAATCTGTTATGACATTTTTTACCCGATATAAAACTTTTTTGTTATTAAACATGGCATTTGTTATTGCACATGTGCATGTAAAAAATATAAAACTCTCGTGTTATCAAAGAATTTTTATTTTCATAATGTCGTCATAGTGGAATATGAGAAGTTTTTTCCCAAAGTAAATACAGTAAAACCTCTACCTAGTGAACCTCTTCATATCGCAAACCTCTTTGAGGTCATGCCAAAATTTGTATGCAATTATATGAGGAAACCTCTTCCTATCGTACCTCTATGTTTTCGAAAAACCTTTACACTTCCTACTGAGAATACACCCCCATGACGAGCCAACCACCTCCAAGGAGTAAAATATTCAGCGTATTAGGGTATTAATTTGGCGAGAATGATAGTAAAACTAATCTATGGTGTAAATAGAACCTGCAAACTGACATAAACCTCTCAGATGAACTCCTTCATACCCACGTACGAGATTACTATCTGACACTACTATTATACCTGAATCCGAAGATTTGTTATATTTTAGGGTTCAAATGATTTTTAAGCGGCACTTGGCCCATTCTGACTTCATTTTATTGTCAGTTCTCCATAGAATCTTGTTATTATTGCAACCGTACCCTTAGGAAATGACATTGCGTTTATTTCCATGCTTTGGCCTTGCAGCAGACATCTGTTTTTCCGGAGTATCTTTGCCGCAAATTTTAACTCCACTACTCTTAAACAATTATTGCTGTGCCCCCATATGCAACTTTATTTGTGATCCACGATGGACATGACAAATCTTATAAAAAAAGATGCAGCTGGAAACAATAAATAAAATTAGCAATTTTCCAAGCAATTGATGAAGGGTAGCGAAAAATAGACATTGCTTAGACCACCATCCACCCTGATATCCAATTCTTTTTAAATGTTTAGAAACTTAAGAAGCAACACATTGAGGGTTATAAATTAAAAAGTCTAAACTACTAGACATTTTAATGCTGATGAGGCAGGAGTTTTTTCTAACTTGCTTGCTGAGAGAACTCCACCATTTATAAGCCAATCCTGCCATGGAGGGGGAAAACGCAAAGAAAAATTCATAGTGCTTTTCTGAGTCAATTTTTGTGGCTCTGAGAAATTGGAGCCACTTGTTATTGAGAAATAATTAGGCCTAGAGGCTTTAAAAATGCTCAAAGATGGAAATGAGCACCCGGAAAATAGTCCTCTTTATTGATCAGTGTACAGCACATAAAATTGAGGGGATTGTGTTTTCATGCATCAAAATAGAGTATTTTTCTCCAAATACCACCAGTAAATTGAAACCCCTTGATAAAGGAATATTTCCACTGTGAAGAGACATTACTGCGTGGTGTGCATGTTGCAAACAGTTAATGAGAAAAATGATATAAGAACTATGTTTGTGGAATATAATGCATGCCATGCACAGGCTGTCTTACATGCACTTATTTAAAGTTCCAGGTTATTGAGAGCTGTTTTAAGAAGGCTGTATTTATGGGGGACAGCAGCAAGGAAGACATTATATATGAGGATGAGCCATTAGAGTGGTATGAAATAAATAAAATAATTAATGTTCAATCATCGTTTGATGACTTAATAAATGTTGACAATGCCTTTCTCACATGCACCCCAAATTCAGGGGATGATGGTAGGAGTAGTGAAGGAAGACATTGGAGGGGAGTCACCAATATATCTTAATAAAGAAGAAGTAGGTGATGGTGAGGAGGGAATGTCAGTGACAATCAAAAAAGAGGGGTAAATGTGAGCTTAAGGGTCACGAACTTCAAAAAAATTTTTCAACTCCTAAAAATCGCTGTTTTTCAGTGAAATTTTCAGAACACAACCAAGTGTAAATAGCTGTAAATAGCTAGGTAGTCCATATAATGTCGCAATCGCTGGGCATTGAGTTCTATATTCTCAATTCGCGCCTTGTGATCTGTGACTTCCACCAAAAGTAGCTGCTTGATTTCATCTCTTTCCGCCTTTTCTAACTTTTCCTTCTCCTCGCATTCTAATTTCTCCTGCTGCATGAATTGGAGCAACGTCTCAATCGACGTCGGAAATTGCCTAGGATTTAAATCAGTCATGGATTATGATTGCATTCGTTCCGAAAGTTCAAGTCCAATCGTCAATCCAACCTCATTTGAATAGACGTGTGGTTCCGGTCGCGTTGGAGCATTAAACTTCGTTCTGCTAGTGCTTTCTTAGAAAAATATTCTGAGAAAAGTAAAAACTCACGAATTTGCAGCAATTTAAACCCATGAGGTGGGTGTTCGCAGCACTGCCATATTGGTGTTTCCCAGCTTCAGCACCAGGTGTCACGGTGATCGTTTAGTGCATTATCGGCAGTAGAATGGTTGGCGGGAGAAGGTAGGGAACAGGAAAACAGCGGAAAGTGTGTTATGAGACTCCTAACAATCGTTGAAAATGAGCAAAAACATGAATGGGATGGGGGTTTTGATACACCTCACAACCGATGAAACTACACAAAAACATGAACGGGCTGTGGGTTTTGAGACACCTCACAACCGATGAAACTGCAATCAAATAGCCAGTTTTTGTCGGACGATCACCAATATTAGGATTTATCACTTATTTCACATTCTAAACAAAACTAGGTGAGGAGGAAAGGACCTCGTCTGCCTCAGCAGCCATAACAGACGACAATAGACGATTGAATCAACAAGTTCGCATTTTAAACAATGCCCTTCAGAAGCTAAAACCCAACGTCTCACGACATCACGTATTTAAACAATGCCCTTCAGTAACTCAAAACCAACGTCTCATGACATCGTGTATTTAAACAATGCCCTTCAGAAGCTAAAACCCACCATTACTCAATAGCCTTCTGCACAAGACATAGGGAAGAGGTAAAATGTAGCGGAACCCACTAGCGATGATCTCAGGAACAACCCAAGATGGCGTTGAAAAACATCGATTTTCACGTGAAAAATGGTGATTTTCAGATCTCATGAAATAATGGCATTGGAGCAATGTAAGTCATGTCATCATAAATTTCCATCCTTCCTGTACATAACACAGTTGGAATGAAAGCACCAATGAACACCGTTTTCGCAGGATAAATTTTTGAAGCTCGTGACCCTTAAGCTCAAATCTACCAAAAAGAGGTAAAGGATGCTATAGGTGGGATTTTTTTTGCATTGGACACTGCAGCAGTGAGAATCTATTATCATTAAATAAGGTAGAAAATATTCAAAAAATTTGAAAAAAAATTAAAGAAACAGAAATTATAATTTTTTCAGTGAAGAGTTCTGAAGTAAGTTTTAGTTCCCTTGTTTTTATTATTATAAAAATTTAAACCATGTTAAAGCATAACTGCATTTATTTAAATATACAAATATACTACTGAAAGAGACAGCAGCACATATCATTGCCAAAACATACCATAAGGCGGAATATAGGTGTTCATTTTGCTGCAACCTGTTTATAGTGAGCCTCTATTTATCCAACTGTCCAAAAAATTGGTTTCTTCCATTTCGATATAAAGAGGTTTTACTGCAGTATATTCAAATTTTTGTTTTGTAAAATTGTATTTTTATATTTCATTGTAACCGATGCCGTTTGGCCGGTAACATAGTAGGAGTAGTATGGATACGCTTGAGGGAAGGAGAGCTTAATTTTATGTTTGATTTAAGTTATGATTGTTCAAGTGGAACATGTGTGTGAATGGACGAAGAGTGTGATTCATCCCCCCCCACCCCCCTATTCCCCGTTTTCTGACCCCGTGCTTCCTCCTGTGTGTCCTTGAGTGTTTCCAGATGAAAGAAGAGTCCCCTCGCCTTTCCCCCACCGAGAACAAGGACACAATTCTGCGGTCTACGGAATCCAAGTTTCCCCCACCCCCCCAAGTATAGAGGAAACCCCCCCCTCCCCAGCATTGGTGCAGCTTGAAGGAGCCTGACCCTTCCCCATACTCTCCCCACTCCCCCCCCCCCAGAAAACCACCCCTCAGAGGGTATATAACGCCGGTGCGCAAGCCACCCGTGAGCCGTTAGCCTGTTATGCTGTAATGCTGCTAGCCTCTACTGACCTAGGCTCTGGATGTCTTTCTCGGGGAAAAGTCTGTCCGAGAGTGTGCGACAAGTGGCCTAGAGAAAGAAGAATTGGAGTGGCGTTGGAGATTGGACCAGAGAGAAAGCAGGCTGGGCGGAAATAGGAGATCGACCGGGAGTTTTTCCGTCGCCAAGGGAAGGTCACCCCACGCACTCCATTGGAAATTCTCTCAGCCAAGGAGACAGCGGAAGGAGTAACAACCCCAGAGAAAGAGCCACCAGAGGAATTAGGCCTCAGCAGTGACAGAGAGCCAGAGGTCCAATAAGTAAAATTACCATACCCCAAACTATGTCCCCAAGTAAAGAAGATTTCGATTGAGAGTCCCTCATCAGTGTTGTCCACGGACCCCAAATCATTCCCCACCCCTCGAGTATAGAAGAGACCGGTGGGTGGGGGACTTGGAGGGAGGTCCTGTGTGCGATGCAGAAGGAAGAGTGCCATGCCGCTGAGTGAGTGACAATATTTTTTTGTTGTAAACTATACTATCGACTTTCGAGGAGAAACTGTTGTTGTATGTAGCGTGGTGGAGAGTAAGGGACCGCTACATAATTGGTGCCGTGACCAGGATGAGAACAGGAGTGCTACGTGATCACCCCGTGTACCCTTTAGTTGTGCCAAATTTCTTTACACTGGGTCTGAAGTTGCTCTTTTTGTTGTTTGGAATTTGTTTTAAAAAAATGGAGGGACAGAACAATTCATTGACTAAATACAGGGAAAGAAAGTCAACCGCAGATTCTGACGATGGGTCGGGCGAGTTTAATACTCCAACGCTACCGGAACTACACGTCTATTCAAATGAGGCTGGATTGACGATTGGACTTGAACTTTCGGAACGAATGCAATCATAATCCATGACTGATTTAAATCCTAGGCAAATTCCGACGTCGATTGAGACGTTGCTCCAATTCATGCAGCAGGAGAAATTAGAATGCGAGGAGAAGGAAAAGTTAGAAAAGGCGGAAAGAGATGAAATCAAGCAGCTACTTTTGGTGGAAGTCACAGATCACAAGGCGCGAATTGAGAATATAGAACTCAATGCCCAGCGATTGCGACATTATATGGATGAGACCAAGGTTACAATAGATCATGGCATTCAGTCAGTTAAGTGCGAAGTAGGTGTCATTCAAGCGAAAGTCACGGAAGTATTGGCTCAAGGACTAGAAACCCAGGATAGTTACCAAATGGCCCTTGGTCACATTGAGCGTTTAGAAGGTAAAGTGCAAGGTCTTAGTTTGGGATAGGCACATTTGCCAACGAATAGGACCGTTATTGAAGGGGTGGTTAAACCCAGATTCAGAGACAATCAGTCTCATAGCCCGGTATGATTTATGAGGGAAGTTGAGAACTATTTTTTGTTGGTTAGGGTCACTCCAAACATTCAACCAAACGTATTTGTAACCATGTTGGATTGCTATGCACAAATTTGGGTAGAAACGTTTCCGATTCCTGAAGAATTTGGTGAATTGAAAATCAAATTTTTGGAACAATACCACGAAATACGAACAGAGGGTTAAGGTAATGACCAGGATCTATCCGCGTCATCAAAACGACAAAATGCGTAATTATGCACTCGAAAACATAGTGGCGGGAGGGATTTGCAAACCACCGATTCCTGATGAGGAACTTCTCTTAATGCTAATTCAGCAATTTCCACCAGACACCCAGTTCATGCTGCGAAGTGCAGGAACACTAACCATAGATAGATAAATCGAGCTGTTGGGATACTATGATGAGATTAATGACGTTAGTTTTAAAAACGGGCCACCATCGAACTCGACACCCGCTATGCGAGAACAATCGAGACGACATGGGGGTTATAGAGTGTCCAATTTACCAGCCCGCCAACGAGATCAGACCTCATCCCATTCAAATCCTAGTCCTTTTCGAACCCAAGCCCACCCCCTCCTCTTTTCCCTAACCGACCTCGGAACGGCTTTGGGCTTGAATCCCGTCCCACGTTCCCTCAAAACCCCATGACTCAATCTGGGAGGTTGCAGCCAGAACAGTGAGAGTTGTCCGATGCGAATTTAAACTAGGAGAGTTGGAGATGAGTGACTCCCGCATCTCCAACACACGTAGCGGAGTCTCAGAAATTGTCGCCACGTACTTGGTAGATGGTGATTTTCCAATTGATTTTTGACGAAGACTTAACGGAGGAAAAATCCCCTATAAGACGAACCGTGCCTGAGATGAAGTTGCGATGTAATAATGTGCCTTCCTGCATGCTGTTAGATTCAGGCAGTCAAGTTTCCACAATTGATGAAGAATAGTATCTCTTAGTCAAACATCAGATCAGAGAAATCCCAATGCTACCTTTAAATAAATCGTATCTAATATGTGCGAATTAAAAAAAATCACACCCTATTATTATCACAGTCTCATCACGAACTGGGTCTGGAAGAGCGTAATATGGCTTAAGGCTAGCAAAATTATAGGCTCCTATTTCCTTCCCCTTTTCATTCAAGAGATAACAACAGTTTGGTCCACAGAGACAATAAATCCTGTATGGACCAGTATACAAGTGAAAAAACTTGTGAAAAATTTGTGCCTCGAATCGGACACCATGGGGGTTTGTAATAACATGATACCATTGACTTGAAATAAATGAATCTTTTTTCTTCTATGTCCAGATTTTTCTAAATTTCATAAAACAATTTGTTTTATCTGCTGATGATTAATATTGGGGATACTTATCAAATCTAACTCGCCGTCGCATTCGCGTGAAGGCGGCCGACCGAAATGGACCTGAACTGGAGTAAAACCGGTACTCTCATGAACGAGGCTATTGAACCATTTGTTTATCCAAGGCACCAATTCAAACCAACTCTTGTGGTTATCATAACAATAGGTGCAAAATGCACACGATATTTCCCACATCACCCTTTTGCTGGGGTTGGACTGTGGCCTTCTAATAGATTAATAAATAAGTTTTACCCCTAAATCTTTCAAAGATTGTCCCCAAAGGCAGCAGGTAAATTGCGTTCCATGGTCCATTAAAATTGAATCTGGGATACCACACAAGGGAAAGTAATAATTAAACAATTCCTGGCATCAGGCTTATTCAAGGGATATGCCTGGACAAATTTTGAGAACGCATTAATCGCAACAAAAATATGTCTATTCCCGAATTTCGTCTTAGGTATTTGACCGTAAACGTCCACCGCATAGATTTCCTGAGGTTTAGTAGGTATTATGTTTTGTAACGGACCTTCCAAATAATTATTAGGGAATTTCGTGCTCTGACACAGATCACAAGTATGCAATTGTTTTCTGATCATTTTCTATATTGCTTTCCAATAATATTTATCAACTAACCAGCAATATGTTTTGAAAACACCACAATGCCGTTTACTACGGACATGACATTTTCGTGAAACGTTTTTTGCGACAGGATTCACAAAATAAGCGACTTTAGGGTTTAATCACGAAATTAACAGTGTCTTCTTTGAAACGCGATTTTTTAAAAGAAATTCGAGATATTTTGCAAATGCCGAATTTTTGTAGCATGAAATATTTTCTTTAGTGATGGCCGGATCGGATCTTTCATTTTTCTCAGTTCTGGATTCGGATCCAAAGACATGGAGTAAAATCGGATCCGGATCGTAGATTTTAAATTTTCGCGGCTTAGCGATTGAAGTGCCCCGTGAATGGAATGTAGGTGGGGTAGATATTGACAAGAAGAGGATGTGTAACTAAGGTCACGTAATTAGTGTTAGAATGCATGTGGTAAACATCTCTTTTTTATTTACCTACATGTGGATGTCACCAATAACTCATGTTGAATGTGTAATTCCATTGTTAACCTTTTTTATGATGACAACCCTAGCCATGGTGATAGTACACAAATAGAATGGAATGTGAAATGAAATCCTGTTGATTCATATTTAACGCTGAATCCACTGCACAAATAACAGGTTATGGGCCCAGGTTGTGAATTAGAATGATTAACAGATTGCCGCAGTAGGTGAATGCAGAAATAGAAAAGATTGGATTGAGATTGTGACAACGACTGCGCAGAGAATTACGGGCCGGAGAACGCGAACGAACCATGGCGAATCAGGAAGAGAGTGGACTGAAGGACACAATAAATATCCCAAAGTTGACGAACGGGAACTATCATGCATGGAGACTGAGAGTGAAGGCGATATTGGTCGAGAAAAATTGTTGGACGGCTATCGACCCCGGATACGAAGAAATCGAAAATCTGAACTTGGACCAATCAAGATTGAACAGAAAGGCATTGTCCGTACTTTATAGATCGGTGGGCGATGACTATCTCCTGGACATTGAAGACGTGGAACATGCAAGAGAAGCGTGGAACATTCTCGAGGAAATACACGTTACTTCTACGAAATTCCATGCTCTGCAATCACTGAAAGAGATGGTGAACATAAAGAAGACTGCTGACCAATCGATGCAATCTTACGCTGCTAGCATCCAAAGATTAAATAAGAAAGTGAAGAAAGGGGGAATCACTTTCGATGACCAAATGATCGCGAATTTCCTACTCGCCGGACTGCCGACGGAGGAGTACGAAGTTTTTATTCAAAACGTACTTGCTGAACCGGAACTAACCACGAGAAAAGTAAAGGGACGGCTGCTTTACGAGGAACGACGCAGACTCAAAATAGCAGCATCCGATGAGCGACAAGTGGCTCTGGTGTCCAGGGGGGAGCGGAGTCCTCTACATGGCCACCGAGATAACTACAGGAAGGAGAAGGAGCAGATGAATGGCGCCCCGAAACCGTCTGAAGATCGCAAGGATGGTAACAAGTTATGCTACAAATGCAAAAGGCCAGGGCACGTCAGTAAATTTTGTCCAGAGGTCCGGTGCTACAAATGTTCCGAATGGGGGCATTGAGCTTCCGATTGTAATAATTTCGATGGTAATGAAATGTCGGTAACTCCAAAGAATGATAACGGTAAGGTCGCGGGAAAGGGGAAAACAGTTGGCTGTATCGGTGTATTCGCTCTGAGCGCGACAAAGAACAATAACTTGTGGTTCGTAGACTCTGCTGCCACCGAACATATGACTTCACGGAAAGAATTATTTATCGACTTCGTGCAAAAGAGAGGCAGTGTTACGCTAGGGAAGGGCCGAATCAGCGTAGAGGGGACGGGCACTGTCTTACACCCGCTATCCGAAGATTATGGTGGAAACCGCTTAATGATGAAAAATGTAATGTACGTATCGGATTTGAATTTCAATTTAGTCTCTGTCGCAAAATTGACGGCTCATGGTATTAACGTAACCTTCCCATTAACAGCATGCAGGAAGGCACATTATTACATCGCAACTTCATCTCAGGCACGGTTCGTCTTATAGGGGATTTTTCCTCCGTTAAGTCTTCGTCAAAAATCAATTGGAAAATCACCATCTACCAAGTACGTGGCGACAATTTCTGAGACTCCGCTACGTGTGTTGGAGATGAGAGAGTCACTCATCTCCAACTCTCCTAGTTTAAATTCGCATCGGACAACTCTCACTGTTCTGGCTGCAACCTCCCAGATTGAGTCATGGGGTTTTGAGGGAACGTGGGACGGGATTCAAGCCCAAAGCCGTTCCGAGGTCGGTTAGGGAAAAGAGGAAGGGGTGGGCTTGGGTTCGAAAAGGACTAGGATTTGAATGGGATGAGGTCTGATCTCGTTGGCGGGCTGGTAAATTGGACACTCTATAACCCTCATGTCGTCTCGATTGTTCTCGCATAGCGGGTGTCGAGTTCGATGGTGGCCCGTTTTTAAAACTAACGTCATTAATCTCATCATAGTATCCCAACAGCTCGATTAATCTATCTATGGTTAGTGTTTCTGCACTTCGCAGCATGAACTGGGTGTCTGGTGGAAATTGCTGAATTAGCATTAAGAGAAGTTCCTCATCAGGAATCGGTGGTTTGCAAATCCCTCCCGCCACTATGTTTTCGAGTGCATAGTTACGAATTTTGTCGTTTTGATGACGCGGATAGATCCTGGTCATTACCTTAACCCTCTGTTCGTATTTCGTGGTATTGTTCCAAAAATGGGCCAAAAATTTGATTTTCAATTCACCAAATTCTTCAGGAATCGGAAACTTTTCTACCCAAATTTGTGCATAGCAATCCAACATGGTTACAAATACGTTTGGTTGAATGTTTGGAGTGACCCTAACCAACAAAAAATAGTTCTCAACTTCCCTCATAAATCGTACCGGGCTATGAGACTGATTGTCTCTGAATCTGGGTTTAACCACCCCTTCAATAACGGTCCTATTCGTTGGCAAATGTGCCTATCCCAAACTAAGACCTTGCACTTTACCTTCTAAACGCTCAGTGACCAAGGGCCATTTGGTAACTATCCTGGGTTTCTAGTCCTTGAGCCAATACTTCCGCGACTTTCGCTTGAATGACACCTACTTCGCACTTAACTGACTGAATGCCATGATCTATTGTAACCTTGGTCTCGTCCATATAATGTCGCAATCGCGGTCCAGCGTGTGATGGGGAAGGAAGAGTGCCATGCTGCTGAGTGAGTGACGACATTTTTTGTTGTAAATTGTACTGTCCCCTTTCGAGGAGAAACTGTTGTTGTGTGTAGCGTGGTGGAGAGTAAGAAACTGCTACAATAAATATTAGTGATGGCCGGATCGGATCCGTCGGATCCAAAGATCCGCGGATCTTTCATTTTACTCGGTTCAGGATTTCGATCCAAAGACATGGAGTAAAATCGGATCCGGATCGTAGATTTTAAATTTTCGCGGCCTAGCGATCGAAGCACCCCGTGAATGGAATGTAGATGCGGTAGATATTGACAAGAAGAGGATGTGTAACTCAGGTAACGAAATTAGATGAAAATGTTCCCATGCAACTAGAAGCAAACAAAGAAATGTGACTTTTTTCCCCATTACCCGGTTATCGCGAGAAAAAAAATATGTAGGATGTCACGTGGGTAGCCTAAATTCACCGGGAACAGGCAGACGAGAGCTACTGCACTGCACGAAGTTAGATCCCTATCTCAGTTTAATATTTTCTTTCAGTCATTGCTTTGGAAATGTTATCATCTTCAATTTAAAACCATTACATCTGAATATTTACTTTATTATACTTTTGTTGTTTAAATTAGATTTACAACTTAAATTAGATTTACAACTTAATTAAATTTACAACAATTTCCCGACTTAGTCATCGATGCGCCCCGCAAATGGAATGTAGGTATGATAGATACTGACAAGGAGAGGTTGTGTAAATCGGGTCATGAAATGAGAAGATTTTTTCCGTGCCCCTAAAATGAAATTAAAAAATACTCGTTTTGACTTTTTTCGCGAGAAAAAAAATTAAGCCTAATTTCATGCGGGTCGCCTACATTCGCCATATTCCCGTGAACCTATAAGAGCGTTGTTGTTAAAAATGAGGACTAGTGTACTAACAGTTTCGAGTTTGATAGTTAACACTACCTAGGAATACAGAATATTATCCAACAAGTATTATCCTACAGCAAAGCTGTAATCCTAGGTTACTGCAAGTAGGCAGTTAAAAAAGTAGATTATCAGAAATTTCATGTCAATTCATAAGTCAATAAATAGTAAAATTTGGTATCAATGAAATGTTTGGAATAATTTTTTATTGCAGAATTAAATCTTGGAATAATTACGTTAACTTTATAATGTATTTTTGAGAGACACATTTGTAAATCTACTTTAAGCGATAGAAGTACAGAAAAGTCAGTATCCACACACAAAGGAGAGAAATGAAGGATGATAAAGTTTTTGATTCAATGGCTGAAAGAAAAATTTTAAACAGCGATAAGAATCAAATTTCATTACCTGCAGTCCACTACCCCACTCTGCTATTGTCGGCTTACCCGAGTTTGGAGAATGCAGGCTCCCCCACAAGTCATTCTACTTTTTTTCTTGCAAACCTTTTCTTGCAAATGGAGAAAAATAGCAAGACATTTTTTTAAATTTTCCTTCTAGTAGCATTAAGAAAGTTTCATCTCATTTCAAGATCAGAGTTACACAACCTCTCCTTAGGGGTATAAAATTCTCAAATTTCATTTTCAAAGTTATTATTAATAAGACATTGCAAAATTACTAGTTTACCAATATTTTATAATAATTTTTTCACCTTAAAAATGGAATCCACAGATATTCCATAAATGGGATCTCTTGGCAGCATTTTTTTGTGTTTCTATGTTTTTTTTTAACTGCACTCAAAAGAATAGTTGTTCGGGTTTCAAAAATGTATTGCTTGATGAGTATGTGATAAGGAAAGTGATCTTTATATTAGTAGTAATAAGATATAGGTATTGCATCCGTAAATCTTGATCCAGGAAAATCTAATCCGCATAGATGATAGGAAGTTGATTTTTTCTACAATAAATTTACTTGTTCTTTTGGTAATTCTATTGTTGCTGTGTTTTATGTGTACCTATATTTAAAATCTAGGATTAGAAAAGGAATGAAATTCAAAATTTAGTATCTGAAACTAAGCATCCGAAACTGAGATAAAGATCCGAAACCCAGGCTAGGATCCGGTTCCGGATCCAGCAAAAAACCTGGATCCGTCCATCACTAATAAATATATATATTGTTACGATCCCTTTTGGTATTTTTGTAATTTTTTTTCCTCATGTAGGTAAATATTAGCAAAATATTTTCCTTTCAAGTCCCTTTTCATCTGGAAAAACAGAAAAAAGTCACAAGGTGCCAAATCAGGTTAGTAAGGATGGTGGGGCAAATGAGTCATGCTCATTCAGTTCATGGCAGGTTCCCAAGTGAATCTCCTTTAGCTCCAACATATTTTTGTAATTTTGGTATTGACTCATCTCTAGTTTTTATGCAGCATTATTTCCACTACAGTAAAATTTAGTCATAACTCACCAAGAACAACTCCAACACACTTAATTACAGTTTCCTGACCACCAATATCAGTAAATCTTTCCAGCAAAAGATCTTCAACAGCAGCAACCTTGACCTCCAAATTATTGGTTTCATGGAAAAGCTCTCTCTGCAAGTGCTGCTTATACAATTCTCTATCAATTTGAGCTCTAGGACCCCAGACTGCAGGACCTTTCCTTTTGTTCAGTAGCTGTAAAAGATGCAATGCAGACTTGTCAATTCACTGACTGCAATGGGCTGATTACTGACTCATTAAAATTACACTCTAATCTAGAAATAAAAATTTCTCATAACATTAAAAGAATGAAACACAAGGGCAAGCAAAAAACTGTATGATATAAGTTAAGTCAAATGAACACAGGAGTCAAAGGACATAAGACAGAAAAAAATCACAGCCAATGAAAAAACTCTATATGTCAAAGTCTAGGAAAAATAAATTCTGATAAATTAATTATATATTCCATCACAAAATTATCACACACAAAACCTGAGATTTAAAAACCACATATTTAAATGGTCATTAACTTTCAAAGGCTGATGCTTTATGCCTTTTACTATCTACTACATCAATACAGTACAACTTTCATGACTTTATTTCCCATGGTTCAACCTCTTCTTTGCCCTTCTGGACTATCTCCATATTTTAGACTAATATCGGTAAGAAACCTTCTGCCCTGTGGTAAGATGACCCTCTATCCCTTCCCTTCAATACCAGGAACCTCAGTAAATATGTATTTACTACAGAATCAAATCCATTTCTGCTTGGTAAAGCAAGACAATATGACATTGTGATGAAATGTATGTAAAATATAGTGGAGGGTGAACATCAAACCAACTTCATTAAATTACTTTAAAAAAAAGAGAAATGCAATTGATGGTTACCTCATATGCACATAAAAAAACATATTTATTAGAGATTGGAGATGTCATATAGCTCAATTCAGCGAATTTTGACTTTAGATTTGAAAATGAGAAAAATAAAGGCCAAATCTGCACCAGGCTTGCTGATGTTGGAGCTAAAGGATATTCACTTGGGAACCTGCCGTGAACTGAATGAGCATGACTCCATTGCCCCACCCTCTTTACTCACCTGATTTGGCACCTTGTGACTTTTTTCTGTTTTTCCAGATGAAAAGGGACTATAAAGACTTTGCTGATATTTACCTACATGGCAAAAAAAACCTGGAGAGCCTGAAAGGCATCAAAGAAGAATATTTTTAAACTGCTGTCAAAAGCCTTCTTCAAACCCACAAACGTCCATTTGTTCTTCTACATTAGCAGCTTAAGGGCCATTATTGATACTCTTACACCTTGCTTATTCTGAATCCAAATTGCTCTTCATCCAGAAACTCCTCTGCTTTTCGTTCTATTCTTCAGTAGAAGATCCTTGTCAATATCTTTGACGCAAGTGTCATCAGGCTAATAGTTCTAAAATTTTTGCAGTTTTCCACTCTCTTCTTTTTCGTACTATTTTGGGAATGATGATGTTTTTCTCAAAGTCCCTGGGTATTTCTGCTGTTGAGTACGTCATAGATGGTTTAATATCTTCTCTCCTACATTTTTAATTAGTCATGCAAAAATATCATCAATTCACCTCACTCCTTCTAAGGTCCCTTAATTTTGGTGTCAAATTCTGATCTTAATATTGATGCTCCCATATCATCCTTTTTGACTTCAGGCTCATCTTCGATCACTTTTGTGCTGAATTTGCTTTCGTTATATAACTCTTCCAGATAACAAAAGACATTCTTTCCATCTCTTCACTTTGTCTTCTTTTTCAATCAAATATTCTCCATTCTTGTCCCTTACCACATCTTGTGCTCCG
Organism: Platycnemis pennipes; assembly: GCA_933228895.1. Taxonomy (NCBI): domain Eukaryota; kingdom Metazoa; phylum Arthropoda; class Insecta; order Odonata; family Platycnemididae; genus Platycnemis; species Platycnemis pennipes. Next base: position 104,806,716 of record OW121851.1, read on the forward strand.
CTCTTTGAAGTGGTTACTCACTATCCTATAGGCAGTTTCCACCTTTACTAGTGCAAGATTGTTTTGTACATCTTCACATATGTAGATTCTTTATCCAAATCTCTCTATCTTTCCTGGCTTTGCAACTTATTTCGTTCCTTATTCTTTTGTAGCAAAGCTATCCGGCCCCAAGGAGGAAGGAAAGTCAACATTGCAGCGTTTCTCGAAAGAAGAACAGCAGTTCACGAGAAACGCTTGTCCAAAGGACAAATATTCTTTCCAAGACGGGTGAGCAAGATGAGGTTAAAAATAGAAAAAACCACAAAAGTATGACAATCTAACTAATCAAACACTGTATTTAAACAACAAAAGACAAAGTACAAACCAAGAAAATTGAAATACTCTTCACAATTTTGGGAAATGCTAATAACTTGCACCAAAAAGTCCATGGCGCTAAGGAGAATCGACAATCACCAAGTCTCCTCTCACCTAGCCTTGAAATCGTCTCTTTGCCATCTTGACTCGAACAGAGGGCGTGAGAGGGGAGGTATTCTCTGGGGTAAGGAGGGGGTATATTCTGGAAGGTCAAAGTGCAATGGGGTTTAACGTGGAATTCCATTGGTGCAAATTGAGGGGAGGAAAAGGTGGCATGATGTGAAGGGGGCGAGGTGGAAGCTTAGGATTGGGTCATCCGGGACTCTTTTTTCACTACGGCGGGGGAACACCAAATAACGGCTCGTACGATGGCCTAACTTCTGGTCTTCTGGCGCGCTTTGGGGGCTATATAAGTGAGAGCGGATGTGGTGAGGTGATTGGTGCGGCCGTGAATTGGTGCAGGCGTGAATCGGTGCAGGCGAGAATCGATGCATTTTGGAATCGTAGGCGTTGTTGGCGTCGTTGGCTCCGCCTGTCGAGCAAGTCCTGCGGCTAAGTCCGGAGGGTAATTAGTCCGCCGAGGGTTAATGTCCAACGAGCGGGGAAGGGGGGGGGGAGGGGGGGGGGTACCAAAAAAATGCCACAACATGACATCACTTTGACCTCAGAATGATCCAGGAAAAGTCACTATTCAGTCATGACTCTGACCGAAGGAGTAAGGGAAGTCAACATGACATCACTTTGACCTCAAATTGACACACGAGAAGAGGGTCATTTTGAGGTCCATAAGGGGGGACAGTTCCTTTCCCTGGGCCAGCTCTACAGAGGATTATTAATTTTGGGGAGTCCAAAGGCTTCACCCGAGATTTAAACCTGGGTCCCTTCAGCCAATAGCCGGTGGCTACACCCATTAGGCCACTCAGTGGCATAGCCAGGTTTTAGGTCTAAATTTACAAGGTGATGCCTCCTAAAAATTCCCCCCTCCTGCCCCCCCCCCCCCCCCCCTCGGCACCTCAAGACCCAAAACCTGACTACTTCACTAGCCCTGGGCGATATATCGTGAAATATCACGATATTTAATTATATCGGGAATCCTATATTGAGTTTTGAACATTATAGATAAATGGTTGTTCGATAAAAGTATCAGGACCGATAGACTATCAGAACCGATAAAATATTACGATATATCATAAGATATTTCAACAGAGAGAAACAATCTAAATACAGGAATTACGGTATGAATGTTCATTAGTAGAACAATCAGGTTTGGTCACAAATAGTCAAAGTGAGGTCAAAATGATGTCTAGTCATTTAAGGTCAAGATGACATCATCCTGATGTCATAATGACTTTTCATTCCTCCCAGGCCCGTCTTCAGTATTTGCATTTTCGTACATTTTTCTACTTTCTTCGTTCTTGCTTGCGTACTTATACTTATTTCGTTCCTAATTCTTCAGTTTTTGCATTTTTGTACATTTTTCTACTTGCCATATATTCTTCACTGTTTCATTCAATTTCTTGAATTTTAGATGGCATTTTATCATCACTAAATTATGGTCACTTTAAATATTTGCCCCAAGATAGCATTTGAAGTCTTTCACCTGGTACCTAAAAATGTGCTTCACAAAAATGTAGTCGATTCGAAATCTTCTTCTGTCTCCTGGCATTTTCCACATTTATTTTCTTCGGCGGTGATTATTCAACAATATGTTGGAAACTACTTACTTATGTGAGCAGAACCTCAGTAGTCTCTTCTTTCATATCTGTTTCCCAATCCATTATTTACAGTTATTCTTCCATCTTGACCTTCACCAACAATAATGTTCCAATCTCATGAAATAACTGTTTTATAACTTCTGTGATATCTTCATTTTCGTAGTCTATCGTAGGCATGTATGTATACCTGCACCACTACGGTACCTACAGGTTTGGTCTCAATCTTCAGTTATAATCCTTTCATTGTACTGCAGGAGGCTCTACACATATATTCCTGTGCTCTTTCTGAACATTTATGACTTCAGCATCACCATTTAAAGATCCTGTGTATGTATAATCCAGTAGTTTCCACTCCAGCTAGAAGTCTCCTTCTTTCACCGGGCCACTTCATTTTGCTGAATTTTAATACCTCGAGGTCCATTCTTCGCATTTACACCTTCAGGTTCCTCAGTCTTCCACAAGTCCAAAGCGATCTCACGTTTCATGTTCCAACCGTAAACGTTCATCACACTTGACTGATGTACTATCTTGGGAAGTCCCCGCCCAGAGATCCGAAAGGGGGATTATTTTACTTCCAGAATATTTAAAGTCTTGATAAAAAGAAAAGAGTGGAGTAGCTGCAATTCCTCGGGATAATAATGTGGTTGTTTCCCCTTGCCTTCCACATCTCAGTGTCATTGTCTTTATAGTAAACGTTTCATCACAAGGATAAAAAATATTTGGTAAAATTTCACATGAAATTTAATCAGGTACAACCTATGCTTCACCTGTATTGGCATCATCATTTAAAAAACCAAGTATTTTTCATCCTTGTGACATGGATCAATTCCACGGAGTATTGCCTTCCACAGTGAAATGTTTCCACACCTGTAGTGAAATGAGTGTCACTGTTATGACCACTTCGGTCTCCACCTTAACTCATAAGAAGAGCTGCTGCCCTCTTCTCTGGGTGATGGGAAGTATAATTGATGCATCTGCCTGTTGCCAATCCATGGCATCTTTGCAGGTTCTGTATTATTTAAAGGCCTACCTTACCCAAGGATAAATTAATACTTCCTCGAAATTCAGTTGCATTTTGTCCAATAGTGCTTACTTGACGAGCAAACTCACTTATCTCACAGCTAACCTCTATATCTAGAGGTCGTCCCACCATCCGCAACCCAGTGGGTTTAAGCTCAATCGTGAGTTATTAGTTATAAAGACTGTTTTGATGAAATGAACAGAAATGGGGTTTATTTGTTAAACAGTACAACACCTATTTGTAACTCACGACATCATGGCTACTCTAGTCAAAAATGTCACATACGAATGATGGAGCTTCGGTCGCCATATATCTAGGATCCTTAGATGAAGCATAAAAAATCTTGGATAAACAAGGAAAACATAAAGCATATTGTTGTAGACATTCATTTATCAGATTTTATAACATTCACTTCACATTGATATTGACCATGGTGGCAAGTTGGATTTTATTTAAAAATTTAAATCAGGCTATTTAAAGAATTGTGTCGAAGTAAACTGTTGAATAAGGTAGTTCCCATCAATAATTCACCTCTTCTTTTGTTGCCTGCTCCTAACTCTCTATAACAATGCAATCAACCACAGCCTTCCCTCACCCTTTCCCATTCCACACATTATAAGCTCAACTTGGTGTCGCTCTTGATAATGATGCACAAACATGTTGAAACTTGTAGTGGTGCCTTAAATCAGTGTGGAAAAATGTTCCAATTCAAAGCAGCAGTTTTGGACCAGATGATAGATAAGGCATCTGGAATTGATGATATTCCTGCAGAATTAATTAAAAATGCAAGAGAAATAGCCACAGACTTAGAGAAGAATATCATCATCCCCATTTGAAAAAATATGAGGGCTGAGAAATGTGTAAATTTTAGGAACATAAGCAACACATGCCTCAAAGATATTGACTAGGATAACTGCAGAAGAGTAGAATGTGAAAAGCTGATGAGTCCCTGGATGAAGATCAATTTGGATTTAGAAAAAGTAAGGGTACCAGACAGGCACGTAGCCAGAAATTTGCTTCGGGGGAGGCTAAGTCTTGCATAACTTGAAACAAATCAGCCTTGCCCATTCGGTGCCGAAGTGTTACAAATCTCTTCCCTTAATTATCAGTGATTGGTATTTACTTTTACAGTGCCCATACTTATCTCATCTCACTGGTAAAGTTCACTGCTATAATCATAACAACAAAAATATTGGGAAAAAATTTCAGGGCAGGGGGTGGCCGAAGCACCAGAAGCCACCCCTACCCCCTTGGCTAAGTGCCTGGTACAAGAAAAGCAATTTAGGCCCTCATGCTACATATAGAGAGGAGAATGGAAAATAACAAATCGACATTTGATACATTTGTTGGTTTGGAGAAGGTCTTTGACTATGTAGATTGGAATTTAATGTTCCAGGCTTTCTCAACCAGCTGTATATAGACCTGACTAGTCCAGCTGGATTCCAGGCGATTTAACCAGCCCAAATCCAGTACATTTGCTAATTGGGAATATTACCTATTCTACATATCACGCTATGACGACAAAAAACGTCATCTAAGAAAAGTTTGAATAGAATTATAGCTTACTTTATACTGTACTCCAGACAAATCACAAATACGTCCACATATTCCATCGAGAGCATCAATTTCCTTCATTAGGTGCCCCTTGCCAATACCACCGAATGATGGGTTACACGACATCTCTCCTAGGGGTAAATAAATTAAAATTTGTGATGGATGGTACGTTTAGGGTAGCGTTATTATAACAATTCGTTATTCACACTGAAACTATCGAGTTCATATACATACCTACAGTCTCTTTCTTATGTGTTACTAAAAGAGTCTTGGCTGACATTCGAGATGAAGCAGCACACGCTTCAGTACCAGCATGACCCCCTCCTACGATAATAACATCATATGCTTTGGGACTCAGCACGTCACCCGAACTGCATTTTGAAAATGCACGGCAAAACCGATTGCCCAAACAATTAAAATTCAGCTTTTGGAGAGATGTCTTTTTTATCACTCCTTTCATTTGAGTTGCCATTGTTCCTTTGAAATTACTTATTCCACACACTAGTCTTTTAACAGAACCAGTAAATTATTGCCTTAGTTTTTACATGCATCATCTGGCTAGTAGTAGAGGATTTAAAAACACTAATGTGTAGAATGGTAACATTCTGTCTTTCAGTAGAGTAGCCTCAGTTCAGCTCCAACGATTTCACCGGCAAGATCACAAACTCATTTGTCCATGCTCTCACATATCATAAAGAAAAATTTATTAAGTTTGGCTCCGAACGAATCCCCTGCGTTACTTGGGGACCATTGCGCTTTCATTTAAAACACAAAGGGCACATAAAACAGCAACGTAACACCGATACATGGATATTAGAGGAATTATTCTAAATATTCCCTGCGCCATTGCATCCGTAGGTCTTCAGTTTTGTCGGCAATCTGCAGCCGCTACCATCTACCACCATGTACCACTGGCCCCTACAAGCTTCCAAGCCAGCGCGATTTCTCTGATTTCTCCTCCGTGGACCACACGTGCATTACTGCCAACCCTGCCAACGCTACAGACAGGGTTTGGGAGCTGCCGTGTTAAACGGTGGTATGTTCTTTCCACGTAGTTCCCATAAAAGTATACTTTTGGTAGGTGGCAGCACACAGTAGTTTATCAATACTTCCAACAGATGGCAGCACAAGAGAAGCGCGCGCATCCTCGCCTTTTTTGAATGCCCGATACCAATACTATTCGTTGGAAGCTTTATTTAACTAATTTTATTGCAATGAGGGTTAACTAATAAAAATAACAGATTAAGCAACACATACATTTATTTTTCCATAAGGTTTACATCAGCAACATATGATAAGAAGCACTAGTTGTCGTAGAAAACAAGAATGGATACCAGACATGAAATAACCACTTTCCAAGATAAACCTAATAAACCACTAAGAGAATACAGGGAAAATTACTACGGCCACCCATACCTCACCCAGGTTCAACATGAATTTACCACCACAAGTAGCACTTAAATGTTAAGACCGATTAGTCATATGCTAGTGTGATAATGAAATGTAAGAAAATGACCAAAATTTGTATCAATGTCGAACATGCTTATTTAAATACATAACCACTTCGATAAACAGTGACAGTTAGATATGCCAATCACTAACCATTACTTGCCAAGTAAACAGCAAATGCAGGCAAAAACAAGTATAATGTCCACTTGAAACAAAATTATCCTCACTATATGAATAGCACGTTTCCGGTAGGATCCTGATGCACTCTTCAGTCTGGGAAGCCTTGCCTCCCAAGATATCCTAGGAAACAAAATTGGAAAATAGTGTATTCAACTGAAAACATTTTAAATATGCATATAAATCTCGCATAAATCGCCATAAGTAATTACCTCATGCCCTACGCTGATTATTCCTTGGCTTGCATGGAAATTAACTCGGGACAGGCAGACACACCTTCATGCTATGAAATACCCTGGGTTTATTCCGTATGATGACAGGTAATAATCTGAAACCAAAATGTACAGAGTGAACGGTAATAGTCATGGTGCTAATACCTCTATAAACAAGGTAGGCAGAACATTTAGAAAAATTACGGCTTTGACGTTTTAGTCTTTTGCCACTATGTTTCCGGTTTATTACCCACGAAAATTAAATCACATATATCAAGAATGCACATGTTATGCGTAACTATCATGAAAACTTGATGGTTTAAAGTACTGAGAATTAGACATACCAAAGTATTTACTTACCGATAGTTTTCTTCAAAAACCACGAAATATCTTCGACACAGAAACCGGATATATCTTCACAGTTCAATTTTCACTAAAACATGGGTCCCATACTCCAAAACTGCACAGTATTTCCTCAAAATTTGCAAGAAATGAGAATGTGTTCAATAAGCAGGCCTCCATCTTGAATAACGGTTTGTTTTCTCGCCCACCCCCCTCACTTTTCGACAGTCAAGTGTTTTAGTTAAGGATACTTCTCGCAGATGGCTATACGAGCGCGCGAGCATACCAGGAAGCAGGGAGTGTGTATCCCTGCCAGGAAGTCCCGTAAGCGTTTCCAGGCGCTGCTACAGATTTACCTTATGTTTACGTTTGGAAGGGTTGGGAACGTTGGGAAGATTGGAACATCTCCAGTGCTGCCACCCGTTTAGCATACAATGCACGTGTGACTTATCAGAAGCGATTATAGCTGTACCGAGTTGTACGGAAGAGGAGTACTGGATATTTGCCTTATTGCTGTGGAAAAATCAATTTTCGTTACCAAAGATGTAAAATTTTATATCTTGTGCAATGTCATGCCTGAAAAACTGTTTGTCTCCTATCTTTCAATATGAGACGACCAAAGTATTGGTGATAAACAGCAAAAAAGTTAGCATTACCTATCGATTTATTCAGTTATGCATTCTAGGTTACATAATAGGGTAAGTGCTATCGAATATTTAAAAATGCTTTGGAGTGAAGTTGAACGATTATTTGCAAGTGACTTAATTTCAGGTATGTACTCGTGTACAATAGAGGGTATCAAGGAACTGGTGATATAGAAAGCGCTACTACTACCAAAGTGAAGGGAGTCACTGTCACCAATTATTCCATATCGGATTTTCTAGTATGTGTCTTGTTATTATTTGTTGTATTTAATGTCGTACAAATTGTTCAGGGCCGATTCTAAAATTCTTCGTTTTAGTTTCCAGACGAATCAACTCTATCTTTGTATAATAGAGTATGGGATGCAGCGGAGTATGTCGTGCCGCCTTCAGAAAATGGGGCGTTTTTTATCATGACAAACGCTGTTATCACTCCCAATCAGACAAACACTAAGTGTGATGAGGTAAATAATTAATATTTTATGAAAAATTTCACAGGTTCTCCGTAAGTCAGGTTCTGTCAATGCTGGAGAGCATGCTCGTTTACTTTTGTCCGTTGTTAAATATTGCAATATGGATTTCGTTTGTCTCGTGGTAGTAAAATAATTGGTGAAATGGAGAAATATCTCTCTGGTTCACCAGTTATTTAAACGATTTCAGTATTCCGTACACTACTAATACTTTATCCCATTAATGGATGAAGAAATTTCATTTTCTTAGTTTTGGATCCTTGGATGATAGAGAAATCTTAGATTATATTTATGTATAGAAATAAGTGTATAGGTACATCTTCTCTTATCTAGCTCTTTCAAAAATTTCCTATAGGGCTGATATAAAAAATTGTTATGGGACATACAAATCTTAAAGGAAAGTCGCATAGTTCCCTCTCGTTAGGCATACCCTTCTTCACTAATACCTTTTTTCATTTGGCGTCATTCCCAATGGATGTCAGCAGAATTTTAGGGGTTTGTCCATTTCTTTGCGTAACTTTTAGGAGAAAAATTATGACCATACAACTTAACCACCAACAGGGAACTGAACTTTATTTGAATGAAAAAAAACTCAACAATATAAGACACCACACCACTTACAAAATAAATGGCAACCTATAAATTGTGGTGTTATGGTTACCACACACAAAAAGTTAACTGAATACAATTGAGGTGCTCGGGCTAGATAATGGTAAGCCACACACTGAGCAATATTGAGATTTTTTCGCCTTTCTTATCTACTAGAGGATGGGAAGCCACTGACAGAGTATTATTTGAAGAAACCAAGAGATGACAGCACACACCCTGTTTTTATGTATTGCACCAAGACACAACACCTGATTTATGGTATTTTTCGAACCTTCAGATGTCTCTCCTGTAAAACTTCCTAAATGTGGCTTACCATTATCTAGCCCCGAGCGCCTCAATTTAGGATACCGCTCAAAACATATTTTAACACCTCCCCTTGGGATTCTAAATTAGTAATAAAGCATAAAAATACAATCTTAGAGGTATTACCAGATATAGTTAACACATCACCTTCATTGGTGGACAATAAATACCTAATAAAAAAATGCATACTTGAGCACATTGCTTATGTGGTGTGACTAAGAGCTAGTAGCTGACAGAATTCTTTGGTTTTTACACCTGAGAGAGGTTTTGTTAGCATATCAGCAACATTTTTACTGGAGTGCACATAATTAAATGATACCTCCCCTGATTGTACCTAATCTCTTACAAAATAGTTTTTGATGCGAATGTGGTTAATGCTATCCTTGAGCTCTTGAAGAGGTCCAATTTTCTTCATTGCTTGTTCGTTCAGATGCCCCAGTCGACCATGCCAGGTAGTAAATGACACTCTTGATGCCTTTTTGCTCTGTTTCTTCAATTTGTCCCATATCTCTTCCACACTGACACCTCCCACAGTCTATACATAATATAGGTGAGATGCTCTGAGGGCCTTAAACACTAATTTTTCTCCTAAAGAAATGTTGGCTGTTCCTTGGAATGCTTCAACTCTGCATCTATTTTCTTATATTTGCCCAAGTGAAATTAAATTTTCTTGGAGTTCAGTTACATAGAGGACTCCCTTCAGCTCTACAACTTTATCTCGGCATTCTTCGGACACATGCAGAACTACATCTCTTGTCTTTCTATTCTTAATGGTGGACCATCACCTACCTCCATTTCTCCACACATCAGGACGAATGAAGAGAACAAATCTTTTGTAGGAGTCATCTGATGCCTCGAAATCTAATAGCCATACTCCCTGGCCATTGGGTACATCTCACTTGGCACACAGGGAAACAAATTCTCTAGGTACGATTGATGCCATGCCCTTCTTCTGTTACCGCTGACTTACTGGTTTTTCAGCTTCCTTCTTCTTTGGGCAATTCCGTGAAATGTGGCCTTCTTCTCCACAGGCGTAACAGCAAAACCATCGTTAGTTGATAGAGTGTTTGATTGTGTTTTCTGAATTATCTTCCCTTGGATTACTCTTGTCCTTCCTGCCTTCATTAAAAGTCTTCCCTTTCTTGTTCGTAGTCTGGGTTCGAAAGGCTAGATGTGTTTCAATGCTGTACATACAAAATGTACAGATACAGCTTTATATTTTCTTTGGTCAATGGTAGTGGCATGGTGAAAAAATTTTCAAAATATTAAGCTCAGATCCTGGAGTGGTTGCATGCTAGACATGGTCTTTTAATTTAATAAAATAGGAAAAGAACATAACTCACTATGTTTTGCTGCCTGCAGTTATATGTAGTGAGTGAAATTCCAGTAAAGGATGGAGTCTTACTATCAAATCTTTTAAGGACACTATGTTCAGTTTATACAAGAATTGTGAACTAGCCATGAAAATCCTTAATGGAATGAACAGCTGTTATGTGCAATAGTAGTTTCCACAGAGAAAAAAATCATCCTGAGTTGTACTTGAACCTAGAACCCCCTGATTTCTGGCCAGGTTGTTCCTATAAATCCTCAAGAAATATTAAGGGAAGAAGGATGCTTTGGTAGCTTAACTAGTTGAAATGCCTTCATTTTTGTTTATTGTGTCATTGTTCATGGTGTGTATGCACCCTCTGCCACACACCCTCGAGGTGGCTTGCAGGGTATGTCGTAGATATAGATATAGATAATGCCTGGCTGGAAATTAGGGGGTTGTGGTTGAGTCCCAGTTGAGGTGAATCCTTTTTTTCTCTGTGGAAATTCTGCTATACAATGCATAGTTCATAAAAATATTTTTCTTAAAGTATTCCATGAGCTTTACCCTCAGTAATGAAACCAGCCTTGGGGTTGGACACCTTTGTAACCAAACGTAGCCTATTTTAGGCTAGCGCTTAACAGGTTCTACCCTCCTCCTCTTCTTTCTTTTCCCTTTGGCAGTAGTATTGGTTTTGTATTTTTTCTTCTATTCCTGAACCACTCATTTGGAGAACCTGAAATCTTATTTGATGTTTTCATCTGATATATTAATCTTGTAGGATCCAACTGTGCCTGGGGCTCTCTGTGATGAAGGTAACCAGTGCCCAGTTGGCAAGGAACTTTTACTGGGAAATGGCAAAACCACTGGAAAGTGTGTAAATAGTACGCAGATTCCTAGAGTCCTTGTCTGTGAAGTGGAAGCATGGTGTCCAGTGGAGAGAGATACATTGCCTCTGTGAGGGGAACACTTTTGAATCCTTTTCTATTGATTATAATGAATAATGTAAATTATTGGAAACATTATGTGAGTAATTCATCAATTTTAAGTCTACATGGAAAACAATTTTTAATCTGAAATTTAACCAAAAGAAGAAAAGCAGGAATCCTTGCATCATGGGAGTGTTGAAATCTGGTTTTTTATTTGGGAATTTTTAATGGAGAATTACTGTCTGAATTTGACACTGTATAAATATGAGAATTATTCTTGGATAATTAATTCTATCTGCTGTGAATGAGTTAAGTCAGTCAGAATGTGTTAAGTATTAAGTTCCCTCAACATCTTTAATTGCCTTCTTTCATTTGTCTTAGAAATTACTTCCCTAGGTTTGAAAGGTTTTGTTTTATACCATTAATATTACATCCATTTTCTTCAATAATACCTATCTCCAGGCGTATGAATTGCGCAAGCTACTTTAATCCTCTTAGTGCGCCGGGCCGATATATCGGCTTCCATGTTTAATATTGTTCAAATATATGACACTGAAATAATGACATTTATTTTTCAGTCAGTGAAAAAAATTGTATCCTTATTAATTGTTTCAACTTAAGTAATATAAAAATCCCTCATATGTATGCATAAAACAATAGCTTCATAATTTTTTTTCCTAAGGTACTACATTTTATTAAATTACTCTCCGCATTTCTTGCTATTACCCCTGGAAGACAGCACTAAGAGGGTTAAATTTGTGCCTACTTAATGGTCATAACACACTTTGTATAGACTGAATAACTTTAATTTACTCATGATATATTTTCATCCTAGTTTTTCCTTATATGCTGCTAACCTACCCAGTCTAGACCATAGTCATTATGCAAAGATTTATGTAAAAGTATGGATGAAACCAAAGCTCGTGGAACTTACGCAGTAGTCCCATTTTCGGCAGATCAGTCTATTTCCCTTTAACTAGTGAGGGATTAGCTTTTGATGGGGGATCCTTTCCTGTATGTGGTACCAACTCTGCAGCATTGTATCATATGCTGCGAAATTCGAAACTCTGAAAAGTGCATTGAATCAATGTTACATGTGCATGAATACCTCCAATTGATACTTTATAAAATTGCCAATAAACATGATTAAAAGTCACATGTGAAAGGCCAAGGAAAATTAGCACTCTCGATATCTTGCCAAATGCAACTTAATTTAGTAATGGGGTTAAGAGATACTTCTTGTTTCTTATCCTTTTTGGAACTGGAATCGATTATGTCTATTAGAGTCCTCAGAAATGTGTCGAAACTTTTTTATCCCTTTTCTTCCAAAGTGTCGAGCACTTCCTGCTTGATCATCTCACGAGAGTCAAAAGTCATGATGAATTGAATAGTTTCGACCAAGGGATACTCCCAAGTTTGAAAAATAAAAAAACCCACCAATGCAAATGCAGGTGTCAACAAACAAGCCTCAGCGTCGATTGTTGTAAGTATAATCCCAGATAAATAAACCTTTCATCTCTATGGGATCCCAGGAGATAATGAGCGAATGATCATGTCTGGGTAAGCTTCTGAGTTAGGGAGAGAAAAAATGAAATTGGAATGGCTCAAAAACCCAATGAATGAATGTGGCCAGCATCATCTTAAGTGATATGTTTTCATTTGGACCTCAGGTTGAGATGCTGGATCTTATGAATACCAGGGGATCAGATTCTAGTTAAAAAAATAAAAATAATAACTTACAAACACAGAAAGAGATGAGAAAGCTGAAATAGCTCACTTGCAGATATGTCCTCTAAATGTGCTTTCGTAGGTTCACTTCTTCATTTGCTAGCAAACGGAACATTTCTGCACTACTGCACATCGTCTGCCATTTTACTATGTTGGAGAAATAGTATTTGTGACATCTACTGCCTTGATTTTTCTTAGATCAGTGGATATCATAGCTATCTAATTTTCTGAAATGGATGCAAGACCAATGAATAACAAACTTGCCAAATAACTCTTGTTATGGACAACACTGCATATTACTACTTTGGAGATAACAAAGTACTTAGTAGTTACAGTCAAAAGGATGAAATGAAGATGTGGTTGGAGACGAGAGGCCAAAGTTACTCATCCAAAGAAACTAAAATATATGACCGGATAAAAATGATGAAAGCATGAGTTGAAGCATATATGGTGAATTAATTGAATTCCCTCTGAAACTGAAATTTCACTGCCTAGCTTTATTTATTTATTTTCCACTTCCACCGAAAACAGCACATGTGGTCTTTACATCGGGGTATAAACAATGTAACAATGGACGAGCACACACAGCCATGTCTTGAGTGGTGAATAAAAACCACTCAGGCGGGAATCGAACCCGCGACCCTAAGGTTAGCAGGCAAGGACTTAACCACGCCGCCACCGGGGCTGACATTCTGTTATTTGTGAATAGGTAGTCAATAAAGTTACTCGAGAATATTGATAAAAATTGCAGCAAAAAATTATTTTTCATCAAATTTTATCAAAAAGATTTTATTTAAAATTTTATTTATTTTATTAACGAGCCTAAATTATTTAAGTTCAAGTGAAGGTGTGTATGGAGATGTTTGCAAGGTTTAAGTAAAAATTAGTAGTTTAGGTACCTCTGCCGACCACTAGCCATTCACTCCCCTGCTCCGGTTCTTGCTGCCCTATTTTCACCACTCACTTATGTGTGTCAGTGCCACGGACTTTGATTTCATCTATAACACATTTCATTTCTGGTAAATGTTGTTGGCTAGTGTAAATTATAAACTCATTTTCTCAATTTTTTCACGAGTCTTAACATATTTGTTAGAGAATTAACTACAATTCTGCTATTTTTTATTTCTATTACAGAAAAGGAAATGGAGTCCTGATAAAAGGTGCTGTGAATTACACTGTCTTGATAAAGAGTAGCATGGCTTTTCCGTCCTTTGGTCCCTTTTATAGAAGGTAACTATTTAATTTGTGAGTGTTGTCTTGGTAGACCATTAATGTGTTAATTGGTTAATTGCATTAACCAAGCAACCTCTTGAGATACAGTAATTAGTGGTTATGTCCAAATTTTGGAGTGGTTGGAGCTGTATATCCATTTCTCAATATTGCTTTGTGTCAGAATTTTTACTTAGTGCAGGCAGTCCACAAGTTACCCAACCCATCTCTTACATAAATTCATTCTTATTTAGGGGGCTGTCCTATTTGAAAAGATGCTGTTCATTTGATTGTTTTCCAACACAACCCCTTAAAAAGTCTAAAGAATGGCTGCATGTAAGATTGTAGAGGAAATATTTCTAGAGTATTTGCGGCAATATCTCAACTTCAACAGCTGCCACCCTATCAACACCAATACGGTAGTTTCCTATTATTTTTTTATTGTCTTGATCGAAAGTTTGTAACCTCTGGAGTACGTATTCTAATTCATATTGATATGCTAAATATTTTAAAATGACATTTAAGTATTTTTCCTCATTAATTAAAAATTGAAAAAATCAATGGCGTGAAAACGCGACGGCAAACTATTGCATGCCGGTTAATTCTACGTAAAACGTCAAACTATTTCCTCTACCTGCCACCACGTAGTGCTGCGGACGCTTCCAAGTAGACACTGCACTCCGTTAAAGCTTATTAACTAGTATTGGAGGCATATGTATTCTGTTAATTTATTAAAATTAACTTTTATTTATTTATTTAATATTACTTATGCAGTTTATTCATTTAAAATCAGTTAGTATTCCTTTCACAAGCATACCGTGAAGTTCGCCCATCACCGCACGACCTACACGCCATGCTTCGTGATAGCAGAAGACACCACGAGCAGGATGTCTTTGAGCCTATAAAATGACTAATAATACCATATTTAACAGAGAAGACAATTTTCGAACTTTGATAGTTTTCACAGGCTAATACTAATACATATTCACTAGAGCTGAGGGGCCCTGAAATACAAATGTAAGTTAAGGAGACGAATTTTCCTATTACTCACAGCGTAAACTACATACCTGTTACGTCAGCTAGAAAGCAGTGCACTCCACCATTTCAGAGCTTCTTCAAATGATCTTAAAATTAACATTTAATTCTCTTGTAAACTGGGATTCCTAAGTCTAAACTTATTGCGTAAAATAAATATATTTATGGCAGGGCACGAATTGCAAGTAATGAAGTCTGTTTTCTTTGATGAAGGAAACTACCCTGTTGGTCAATTCCCTACTCCATCCGTCCGTGGTCATCAAATCTACAACAATCTGCCTATGCTAGATGAGTACCTTGAAAACCTAAGTTCTGCCCTCAGAGAACAAGGCTACCTACCTAATTTTTGCATAGTGTTTTTCCGATATTTTGGTGGCACTACCACCTTTGTCTGGGGAGAGAATATACAGTAAAACCTCTATCTAGTGAACCTCTTCATATCGTAAACCTCCGTTTTTCGTAATAACTTCTTGGTCCCGCCAAAATGTGTATGTAATTATATAGAGAAACCTCTCTATATCGCACCTCTATGTTTTCGAAAAACCTCTGCTCTTCGTACTGAGAATACACCCCCATGACGAGCCAACTACCTCCATGGAATGAAATATTCAGCCGGCACCAGCCGCAGAAAGTTCCGTCCGGCCGTTCCGACTTTTCTACGTTGGGAGCGCGAAAACCCGCAGCGTTTGAAAAGTGAAGCTTAGCTGGGCAGCCGTTAGTGTGTTTGTTATTAATCATATGCGTCAAAGACTTATTTTCATCGATTTGCATTGCTTGTTTTGTATATTCATCATTAAAACATCCATACGACAATATTTACGACAAATGTCCTGCTGGATTTAGACCCGGGGGTCCTAATAGTTTTTACAACTCCCAGACTGATTTATGCGGTAAAATGGTTTAATTCTAATTCTTAGGTTCAAATAATCATGAATGACACCACTGCATATTCTATTTGCATTTACCCTCACCAATCCTTAATGGCACAGAAAACTTAACTCCGATGCTAACGCATATTATACACATTTGCAATTGAGTTGTTCAAGCGCAAGTGACTGAATAATATCTTAATCTAGATAGTTTAGTTAAACATATATACGATTCTTCTTCCACAATGACTTAATATTAACAAATAACAGGATTTGACGACTGAGTTCATATTTTGAGTCATTGAGGTTACTTATTAAAATAATGGTGTTCCAAGTCAGCGAGTGTGCAGATGGAATTGTAAAAATGCTGGTGGCGACTCATAATACTTGCATATTTATTTTACTGTATATAGACATGATTTAACACAGTTATAATTAAATACTAATGCGATATGTACAGAATTGCAGTGAGTTTGCGGCTGATTTATCGAAACGCTTATCGCTTTTCGTTTGTTTCCGCAACGCGGAGCTATGAAAGAGCCCATACCCACGTACGAGATAAACATCTGATGCGACTATTGTACAGTTTCGGAAGATTTGTTATATTTTAGCGTTCAACGCAACGCCGAGCTATGAAAGACCCATGCCCACGTACGAGATTAACATCTGATGCGACTAATGTACCGTATCGGAAGATTTGTTATATTTTCGCGTTCAAATGATCTTTTAAGCAGAATTTAGCCTATTCTGTTTCATTTCTGAGCTATTCGTTTGAAGTTTAATTCACTATGAACACTCGAATTATTACGGTCGTACCAGAATGATCGCATTTTTTTCATGCTTGCGCCTCGTGGTCTTTTACTTTTGGATATTGCCGCCGCGATTTGTAACTCGACCATTCTATACCTTTCAATCCGTAACAATGGTGCATTATCGTCCCCCCACATACAACTTTCCTAGTTATTTGAGCCACAATTTTGTAGTTTAAGACATCGGTCAGTGAAATACGCCTAACTTCTGTGTAAGTTTACCGTCTATTAAAAAAAAACGTAAAGAAATTGAAGAGGCGGCACATCGAGGATGCATAAATAAAAAATTGTGGGCGGTGAAAAGTGAACAATAAGACAGACACACATTTGATTGGTTGATGGAAGGTAGAGCCAGAATTATTCCTGTTTCTGGACCTATTCTACAGCAAAAGGCAAGAGAAATAGCAGTGAAAATGGGCATTGAAAATTTTCATGCATCGAATGGCTTCAAAAGTTTAAAGTGCGGTGGAATCTCAAAACTTTGAAGATGAGTGGGGAAGAAGCTTCTGTAAGTGACACAGTTGTAGAAGAGTGGAAAAAAACTTTGCAGACGATTTTAGCCAGGTATAAACCATGAGACATTTTTAATGAGGATGAGGCAGGATTTTTTTATAACTTGCTTCCAGACAGAACTTTAGCAGTTAGAGGCCAATCATGCCATGGAGGGAAAAAAGGCAAAGAAAGATTCACAATGCTTTTCTGTGCTAATTTTGACGGCTCACAGAAATTGAAGCCTCTTGTGATTGGAAAATATAAAAAGCCTAGATGCTTTAAAAATATAAAGAAACTTCCTTGCTCATACAAAAAGTCAAAACTCTTGGATGACAGCATCTTTATTCTGTGAGTGGTTGACCATGCTGGACTCAAAGATGGGAGTGAGAAACTGGAAAATAGTTCTCTTCATTGATCAGTGCACAGCACATAAAGTTGAGGGGATTGTGCTACGACACGTCAAAGTAGTATATTTTCCTCCAAACACCACCAGCAAATTGCAACCACTTGATCAAGGAATAATTTCCATTGTGAAGAGACATTACAGGCAGCAACTGGTGTCATACATGTTGCGAACAGTTGAGGAGAAAAATGATTTGAAAAAGTGTTCTTGGAACATAATTCAGGCCATGCACAGGCTTTCGTGGACTTGTTTGAAGGCAGAAGTTATTGAAAAATGTTTTAAAAAAGCTGGATTTATGGGGGACAGCAGTGAGGAAGATATTTTGTATGAGGACGAACCGACAGAATGGCTTGAAATAAACAAAATAATGTTCAGTCATCATTTGACGACTTTATTAATGTTGACAATGTCTTGCTAACATGTGCCCCAAATGAGGGAGAGGTGTTCGAATAAATGGAGGTAGAAGCTGGTGGGGAATCTCCAGTAGTAGTCCATAACATGAAAGAAGAAGAGAGTGATGGTGAGGATTTTATGCCAAAGCCAACCAAAAAAGAGGTGCAGGATGCTTTGGGTGTGATGGTAAGATTTTTTAAATATGGAGGACTGCAGAAGTGAAAATCTACTATTATTAAATAAGATAGAAGATATCATCTCAAAAGAATTTGAAAAAAAAAACAAACAGATTTTACGATTTTTTTTCGGCGGAGGGTGCTTAAGTAAGTTTTTGTACCCTTGTTTTTATTATTATAAACATTAAAACTATGAAAAAGCATAATTGCATATATTTAAATATACAAATATAGTAATCAAAGAGAAAGCAGCACATTTTACTACCAAAAAGTTTCATAAGGCGGAACTATGTGTTCATTTTGCTAAAACCTCTTTATAATGAACCTCCACTTATCAAAATGACTAAAAAATTGGTCCCTTCCATTTCGATATAGAGAGGTTTTACTGTATATTCAACTGATGTTGAAGGCTTAGAAGAGCAATGCAAAAATGCTGGAAGATACCAATAAAACAGTTCAAATGCAAGAAACATAAAGAGGACACTTACACATATAGATGATGAACTGTTTCAACCTGAATCTCTGTTACTGGCAGCAAGAGTACTGAGGGAAAGGTGAAAGGGAAAAGGCTGTTTTGAAGGGAATTGCACTGGTGTGAGGGTGAGGAAATTAGTGAACTATGCTCATACCAGGAGCTTTGAATGCACTCAGTAGCCAGACAATAGCTATTTCTACTCTCCTCTCTGTCTGAGGCAGAAGGGGACAAGTACGTCAGGATGTAAATGGAGAAGCATAGGTCGAAGAATGAGTGGTCAGTTGTGGTATGTGCGGGACTCGAAATACTGGAGTGAGAAATACAATTTGTTGAGAATCTGTATTTGCCCATGTAGGAGAAACATAGGTTGCAGGTGAGAATGTACATGAGATTTTTGGAACTACAATCACTGTTAAAACTAAGTTTTGGTGGGTTTATAGAAAATATTAGTGTGAAATTAACTTAATGCCCATGGCACGTTTATAGAAAAAATTAGTTTGGACTGGATGCCATCTGTCCGGTTTTTTAAAGAGCTAATTTCTAATGCACAGTGCTTAGCATATTCTTCAGTATTCACTGTCAGAAAGATTCTGGAAATCTTGTCATACATTCAGGAAAACTGCCGCACAGTCTGGATGGAAAAGGACTATACTTCTATTGAATATTTTTCATCCCATGATGTTTTCTTCCCATGATGCATGACCAATATGAACAAATCAGTGAAGAAAGGCACTGAAATAGGTGACTACGACACTGCGCTCTTAAGTTAATTTCACGCTAATTCAAATTTGCACAAACCATACGCTGATTTTTCCATAACTTAAGACTGGTTTCTCGCTAATTTTTTCTATGAACGCCACTATTGCCGGTAGGGTTCTCGAAGCTCGCGTTAATTTCACATTAATTTTTTCTATAAACCCGTCTTAAGGAAGCTGAGTGATCAAACGAGAGGGTGGGTAGGACTGACATGAGGGCAGGCTTTATAGCAGGGGTGGTTGAAAGGCAAGAGGTTGTGGGGTTATATATACAGTAGAAACTCGAAAATACGAACTTCGAAATTACGAAATTTTGATTTTACGAAGCAAAATCTTCGGTCCCGACCAAAAGGGTATCTAAGTGTATGTAACAGTACGCGATATTACGAAATAACGAAGTTTTAAAATTACGAACCTCGGATCTTGGTCTCGACGTGAAAAAGTTACTCGTTTATACGAATAATGATGGATCACAGTAACGTTTTCCGGTGCTCCTTGTCAGAGTTAAACATCTAATTAATCATCGTCGCCGAATACATTATGCACTGAATGTATTACCTGAACGATATCTCATTTTTCAATGCTACAATAGTAAGGACGACTTTGAATCGTAGGCATCGTAGCTCATAAAATATGAAACCAATCTGACATAAAATGCGTTCGGCTTTGTAACCACGAGTCCACAGAGTTGCCAACGAGTAAAAAAACGTAAATTTGTAATTTAACTAAATACACATTCTCCCACATCGCCCAGCCGCGGAAACAGGATGTAGACACCTGAATGAAACCACCCGGCCGCGTCGTCTAGCCGCGACGTCCAGATGCGACAGTTGGACGTGGCTGCTGGACACCCCAGTGAAACCAGACCTTAAGGACGACTTTGAATTGTAGGTATCGTAGCTCATAAAATATGGAACCAATCGGACAAAAAATGCGTTTTGCTTTGTTACCACGAGTCCACAGAGTTGCCAACGAGTAAAAAAATGTAAAGTAGTCGTGTACGGATATACTCGCCGGCGAGAGACTAATTGCTACAACCAGCATTTTCCTCTCATGATCCCTGGCATTTTTTGTTACCAGTTTTCCCAAACATAAATCCATGATGAATATTCCTGGTATAGAAGTCGTTTGCTGCTCGTTTGCAATAACTATGACATGTATCGGAGATGGTGCTATGTTGTTCGAGCGGTAGATTCAGTCGTGAATATAACCCAAGGAAGCTTTTTTTCTTCTCACTATTTCAGACTTATTACACTCAACCTTGCTCGACGGCATAATTATTCCGGCTATCAAAAGTTATCATCGAAGGACTCATGTTTTAATTTACTGTCCTCATTGAGCGTTTTGATGTAGTCATCGAGCAAGGCTCTTCATACGCATTTCCCTTCCCTTCTTCCACCGCCAACAGCAAAGAAAATCAGAGAAAGTATGAGTTCGCATGGTTCATAGGGCCATTTAGTTTAACGCACATTAATTCTAAAGGAAGACTAGTTCTGGGCGCATACAAAATCAATGGGAAAAAACGCTCAAGCACCCATTTTTATATTTATATCGGAAAATGGTGTACCCTCCTCCCCTTTCACTCCAACATAGCGATCGAAGAAATATCCTAAAAGAGAAATCACTAGGCAGTCCCCACCAGGAAAATTCACCCAGCTCTCCTTCTCCTTTGCTCCAAAACCTCGGCATACTCTCCCCCATCACCTTTCTCTCTCACTTGCGGCCAACCTATCTCTCCCACACTGGCTATATTTCCCCTTCAAGTGACACTCTGTGTCCCCCCTTCCCGCTCTATGAGTGGGCACGAGCCATCCCCCTCACACCCAAGCCCGTCCCCCCATGCCCGCCCTCCGGGATATCAGGCCCCTTCAAGTGCCCCTCCATCCCACCCCCTCAACGCTAGGCTAGCATGAGATGCCCCACGGTGACTTTGCAGGCCCCCCATACCAGCTCTTGGGCCCTTTAAGAAGTTCCCTCCCCAATCTCAAGGAATCTGTGCATGCCGATGGGTCTAACTCAGCGTAAATATTGTTTAGCGGGCATATTTTGATTCATGGTAAAAGCTCCACTCGCCAGAGTAATGTCTTCCCTCTCCGCCGACGCAGCAAATTGAGGTAAGGGAGGAGGAAGATAATATGCGACTATTCGGCGTAAAGCTGATGATTCATTCGAGGTGTAGTCTTCGCACGCAGCCCTTGGCCTTGAATCCCAGGAGGATCACCCTCACAACAGACGTAAGATACTACGAGACCATGGGCCTCGCAGCTGTTTTTGTGAGCGGGCGAATGGAGTAACCCCCACCCACAGCGAGGGGGAAAGGAGGGAAAGAAGGCAGCTCCCAGCTTGATGCGTGGCCTGACATGGAGCTGCAATGCTTGGACGCAAGTCTCCTTGCTTGATCGTAAGCAAAGGAAAAACGATTAGTAAAAATATCCCACATTTCAATTCAATAGCGAATGTTTAAAAGAATTCTGAGATATAATGAATGAAGAGCAGGCAGGCAGACCTAATCTGAATAGAACCACAACTGAAGCTTTCGTGTAATAGAGTGAAAAACGAAAATTATTGATTTATAATGTTAGCATTGCTAGTAGCCGATGAAGGGTAAAAGGAACTATCAACCTTCACCGTTGAAGTGCGTGGCTTGTACACCCTACTTCTGAAAGGAGGTACACAGCTGGACTCTTCTATAAGCTCTTCTTTCAGCTCTATCATCTCGGAAATAGCCACGCACAAATAAGCTGAATCCAAGGGAGAAAAACGATTGTTATTTCGGGAAATTAATGGGCTTAGCATTATTTATACAAAATACATAACGTGTATCCATCGCATAGCATCCGCGAGAGAATCTTATTTTCACTGTCTTAGCTTAACGTAGGTAGATACATATATTATGCCTGACGCGGAGAAAGGACCATCTTCTAACGAAATTTTATTCCTCTAATTTCAATATCGGGTGCCAATGATCGCACAAGTTGCACACTTCCTTATTGTATGCATCAATCAGTATTACTAATGATGAAACATCGCTCACGCTTCAGTTAAAGAGTTCTCCAGTTAGGAAATAATATAGAAAAATGCGCTATGAAACTTCATAGGCTTATTCCAAACTGCACAAAAAATTGGGCAAAAGACGCTTCATTACCTAATTATTCATTGGAAAAAAATAACGGCAAGTCAGTTGTCGCGATGTAAATTTCTGCGGGGCTTAGATGGGAGTTTAATTCTTCCGAGTTTCGGGATTTCCGCCGTGAAAAGATGGAACGATGTGGTGGAAATCCCGAAAATCGGAAGAATCAACCTCCGACAAATTAGTTGCGTTAAACTGTTTGCACCTTGTGGGCATGAACACACATTTAAGTATACTTTTATGAACGATAACTTCGTAAATCAAGCAAGTACGTCGCGAGAGTTCATCTTAATTTAAGGAAACGACAAAGAGCTTCATCGCGATGTTTTTGATAGATACTCGTTGATACGAAATTTGATATTACGAAGTGCCGATTTTTCTGGTCCCGTCGACTTCGTAATTTCGAGTTTCTACTGTATTGGTATGCAGCAAGAAAGGAGGCCAAAACCAACGTCAACCTAGGAAAACAAAAACTTGAAGAGGTGAAAGAGTTCTGTTACCTAGGAAGCCGAGTAACCAACGATGGACGAAGCAAGAAAGAAATAGAAGAACAAGTGACAGAGTTGCCAGGATTCATATATATTATCTTGAATTTGTGTTTATTTTCATGGGAGAACTAGTGACAGTTTTCAGATCTCCACCTTGTCTTTTCTTAATATTATTCTCACTAATTCAAAGGTCAACCAATTATTCTTGAAAGCTCTTTTTTTAATTGTCTTTCTGAGGAATAGTTGTTACTTGCTGATAGTTAGTCCTTTTATAGTTGTAGTACCCTTGAACCTATCTGAGGAGGTTGATACATCCAAGAGCCACTTAGACGGTCTCCCAGCACTTTATGTTTTGGCATCAGCATTATCAATCTCTTTCACCATCATTCTTTTCATTAAACCATGAAGAAGGAAGCTCGAAAGATGCAGTTTCAATTTTGGGAAGTGTTTTTTTTTTTATAGATGCTGTAGAAGTTCACTAGATATAGTGCTGACCAAAGGCATAAATTAGTTCATTATGAGCCTCACTGATAGATGAAGCAAGAAATAAATAGTCTGTAGAATAGCCCAGGTAAAGAGATCAGAAGAAGAATCTACTTACAGCTGGAAATTCAAGCTAGAAGTAACGAAACTTCATTAGAACGTACATCTGGAGCATGTTTCTTTATGGCAGCGAGGCATGGACGATGACAACAGTGGAGAAGAGAAGGGTGGAAGCATTTGAAATGTGGTTCTACAGAAGAATGATGAAGATTAAATGGATCGACTGAGTAAGTATCGAGGAAGTCCTAAGGAGAGTGGGAGAAAAGAGAAGTCTGCTGAAAAAACTAAAAAGAAGATGGGACAACTTAATCGCCAGTGTCTTAAGACATGATGACCTGATGAAGACAATCAAGGGAAAAGTGAATGGGAAGAATGGAAAAGTCAAGCCTCGTATGAGATGCATGGAACAGGTTGTGAAAGATGTAAAAGAGAAGAATTACTTGACAATAAATGATGATGATGAGATTTAACTATGTAGGTCACTCAACAGTCTTCAAGACTGGCCTATGTTAATGCCAGTCACATTATGATGCTGTACAACATGTCTTTATCGAAGTAATATTCAGGGTGTCCACTGACCGGGAAAACCTGGAAAATCGGGCATTATTCGTGAATTTTCAATGCAGGGAATTGTTCGTGGATTATTCGTGATTTTCTGGTCTGAGCCGGGAATTTTAAAAATTCTTAATTGAAGACAAAAAATCCTTATTTTATAAATAGGATAAATAAAGATGACTTTAAGATATGGAATATCCGTTGGTATGAATGTTTAAATAAACGACGGAAAAGTAGTTAGGCTCAATGTATCGTCCGCGCTGTGTGGATCGGAGACGTTCAACTGTTCCCCTGTCGAACGGATGCCTTCAGCGTCACATCAAATGCCCTTTGTTTTCATTCATTGCACATCGGACTAAGCCCATGATACGCAAACATATGCCTAACGTGTAGTGATGGCCGGATCGGATCCACGGATCTTTCATTTTACTCGGTTCCGGATTTGGATCCAAAGGCACGGTATAAAATCGGATCCGGATCGTCGATTTTAAATTTTCGCGGCTTAGCGATCGAAGTGCCCCGTGAATGGAATGTAGGTGCGGTAGATATTGACAAGAAGAGGATGTGTAATTCAGGTCACGAAATTAGATGAAAATGTTCCCGTGCAACTACAAGCAAAATAAAGAAATATGACTTTTCCTCAGTACCCCGGTATCGCGAGAAAAATTACGTAGGACGTCACGCGGGTAGCCTACATTCGCCGGGATCAGGCGGACAAAGAGAGCTAGTTTACTGTGCGAAGTTCGATCCGTATCGCAGTTCAATTTTTCTTTCAGTCATTGCATCGAAAATGTTATCATCTTCAATTTCAAACCATTACATCTAAATACTCACTTTATAATACTTTTGTTGTTTATTTTAGATTTACAAATATACCTTTCATAAATTAAGGATGGTCGGGTTGGATCCACGGGTCTTTTATTTCATTCGCTACTGAAATCATATCCGAAGACAGTAAAAATTCAGATCCGGATCGGAGATTTTAAATTTCTCGGCTTAGTGATCGATGCGCCCCGCGAATGGAATGTACCTACGTACGTATGTTAGATACTGACAAGGAGAGGTTGTGTAACTCAGGTCACGAAATGAGAAGATTTTTTCCGTGCCACAAAAACAAAATAAAAAAATACTCGTCGTGACTTTTTTCTCCATGGGCCCGGATGCGCGAGGAAAAAAAAGGCGAATGTCACGCGGGTCGCCTACATTCGCCAGATTCCCGTGAACCTATGATAGCGTGTTTGTTAAAAATGAGGACTAGTGTACTGCAGGTCGCGATTTCGATCCTTAACACTGCCTAGGAATACAGGCTATGCTGTATTCCTAGGGTAATGCCAGTAGGCAGTTAAAAAAAGTAGATTATCAGAAATTTCATGTGAATTTATAATTAAAAAAATAATAAAATTTGGCGCTAGTGAAAGGATTGGAAAAATTTTTAATTGCAGATTTAAATCGTGTAATCACTATGTTAACTTTACAATGTATTTTTGAGTGACGCATTTGTAATTGTAGGAAGTTTAAACGATAGAAGTACAAAAAAGCCAGTATCCACACAAAAAGGTTGGAAATGAAGGATGATAAACTTTTAGATTCAATGGCTGAAAGAAAAATTTTAAACAGGGATAAGAATCTAACTTCATTACCTGCAGTCCACTACCCACCGCACTCTGCTATTGTCGGCTTACCTGATTTAGGAGAATACATTCTCCCCACATGTCATTCTACTTTTTTCTTGCAAACCCAGGCCAATTTGGAGAGAAAATCCGAGACTTTTTTTAAAATTTTGTTTATAGTAGTATGAAGAAAGGCTAATTTCATTTCAAGATCAGAGTTACACAACCTCTTCTTAGGAGTAGAAAATTCTCAAATTTCATTTCAAAGGTTATTGTAAATAAGACATTGCAAAATTACCAGTTTAGCAGCTTGAAATATTCTATAATAATTTTTTCATCTTAAAAATGGAATCCCCGGATATTCCATAAATGGGATCTCTTGGCCGCATTCAATTTTTTTTGTTTCTAAAAATGAATTTGAAAGCATTCAAGGATTTGATTAATAATTGGAAAATAATTCCTTTATTAATGAAAATGAACTTATAATGTTTCTTTTAACTGCACATTTTATGTGACCGGATACTTTACTGTAAGTACAATGTAAGTTGGCTTTCTGGTAGGCTATGCAATATATTTTTTACAAACTTTTCTAGAATGTATTGAGAAATCTAATTGCTGATGTTTGTTAGATATATTCAGGATGCGCTTACTTGAATAAAGATTTTTTTACATTACTTTTTGCTAGAAAAAGATGGTGTAGGATACTAAAGACTGTTATGATTTCACTTTTTTCTATATTGTCTACCGGTACATAAACGTTACATTCTGATTCTGAGTGAACAGAAAATTGAGGCTTTTAGACTTAAAATAGAAAAGCACTGCAAAAAATATTAACGTAGAAAATCATCATTCCAAGAACAGTGGTTGAATGCTGAAGACTTTAGCCAGTGGGTTCTTTAAGTCCCTCTTGTAGAAGAATTTGTAATTTCTCATGGAAATGCTAATTTAGAAGGAGGGTGTTCAATCAGAAAGTAGTTTATCTTTCCCAACCAACAAAGAGAGTCTCTTACTACCAATAAAACTACATATTTAATTACTTTAATTTATCAATTATTTCTTATTTAATTACTTTATCTACATTATGTTATGGGTTGAACTACAAAAAATCCATATTCTACATAGAACTTGAAAAACATCACTTTTGACTCGTACAAGAACCACGATATATTAACCTGGAAATTTTTATAAATTTAGCCTTGAAAACCTTGAATTATGCTTGAATTTTATATTTTGACGTTTGTGGACACCCTGAATATTGTTTTTAATCTTATATGGTGTCTATTTCTAGTGTATGGTACTATTTGTGCCGTCTTTGCATTGTTGTAAAGTCTGGTTGTTAACACATTTTTATTGTTGTAACTGGATCCAGTTATAACAGGTGTTATAACTGGATATAACTTTTTGTTTGGTGTTTATTCGATGGTTTTAAAGTGGTTCTCTTTTGTAGGAACAACGTCATTGACACGTACAATGCTACTTATTTGCAATCATGTCGGTTTAATCCTGAGACTGATCCGCTTTGCCCTGTCTTTCAAATTGGTGACATAATCAAAGATGCTGGAGAGAATTTTACTGAGATGGCCTATAAAGTGAGCAAGTGTTGAAAATTTATCTTATCACATGGCCTGGTAGTAGTTTTCTTCTCTAACCCATGATGAGTAACAACTTCTGCTTTTTCTTTTCCAGGGTGGAATCATGTCCATCATTATAAGATGGGACTGTAATCTTGATTGGGATTTCATGAGATATTGCAAACCTAAATATTCATTCCTAAGATTGGATGATAGCAAGTCGAAAATATCACCTGGGTTGAATTTCAGGTTTGTACTGCCCACTTGTCATCGTTTTTCATATTATGTTATGCAATAATTTTTTTTTTTACCTGCAGTATTATTTTAAATGAAATTTTCCTTAGTTCCATTTGTACTCTTTTCATTGGCATCTGAAACACTTGAAAATATATGTTAAGAGGATTTCCTACTGCTTTGATATTTGTAGCCATAGGTACACGAGTCTTTAATTGCTTTTCTGTTCAAAATAATCAGTTTTCATTAAAATAAAAATACTGTCATGGGCTATGAAGGACAGTAAAAGCTCTATATAACAAGAGCACTTGGGAGCCGGAAAATCACTTGCTATATGAAACTCTAGTTATCACAAAAGATGTTTCAATAATCATTACGCAGAAAATTCCTATGACTTAATTGCTAGTTAAGCCAATATTTGGGTGTTTTGGGTGAATGGTCTAAATATCCCATTAACCCTTAAGTACCTCACTTAGTGACGTAAGTGGGCACGTGGGGTCTTTTAATACCCCATGTGGAATTGTTTATAACTTTGCCAAATTTGTTTATTTTACATTGCTATTTTTTACAATAGATATTCAAAGCATTATAATTCAACATACGTACCTATAATTTTTCCTTTTCGTTGAACTATGAGGTTTCAAAGCCTTGAAAGTGATTTATGAGATAAAATATTTCGATTCTAAACCCTTGAGGTCTTAAAAGACCCCACACACCTACTTAAGGGTTAAGATAGCCATTATAAGTTAGGATGGCTGGATCGGATCCGTCGGATCCAAAGATCCGCGAATCTTTCATTTTACTCGATTCCGGATTCGGATCCAACGACACAGAGTAAAATCGGATCTGAATCGTAGATTTTAAATTATCACGGCTTAGCGATCAAAGCCCCCCGTGAATGGGATTGGGGTGTGGTAGATATTTACGAGAAGAGCATGTGTAACTCAGGTCACAAAATTAGATGAAAATGTTCCGTGCAACATAGAAGCAAAATAGAGAAATATGACTTTTTTCCCCTTTACCCGGGTATTGCGAGAAAAAAACCATAGGATGGAACTTTATACTTTTGTTGTGTAAATTAGATGTACAAATGTACCACTCATAAATTAAGGATGGTCGAGTTGATCCAAAGATCCATGGGTCTTTTATTTCATTCTCTACTGAAATCATATCCAAAGGTAGTAAAAATTCAGATCCGGATCGAAGATTTTAAAATTTCGCAGCTTTGTTTTTGATGCACCCTGTGAATGGAATGTAGGTTGATACTGGCTGGTTGATACATGGTTGATACTGACAAGGAGAGGTTGTGTAACTCAGGTCACGAAATGAGGACATTTTTTCCGTGCCACTAAAATAAAATAATACTCGTCTGGACTTTTTTCTCCGTAGGCCCAAATGTGCGAGAAAAATAAAATCCAAATGTCATGCGGGTTCCCTACATTTGCCAGATTCCCGTGAACCTATGAGAGCGTAGTTGTTAAAAATGAGGGCTAAGTGTACTCCCAGTTGTGAGTTTGATCGTTAACACTACCTAATAATACAGCCACGCTGTATTCCTAGGGTAATGCTACTAGGCAGTTAAAAAAAAGTAGAGTATTAGAAATTTTATGTCAATTTCTAGGTCAAAAAAAAATAATAAAATTTGGCGTTCGTGAAATAATCGGATACATTTTATATCACAGAATTAAATCATGGAATCATTACGTTAACTTTACTATGTATTTTTGAGTGATGCATTAGTAAATCTAGTTTAAAGGATAGAAGTACAAAAAAGACAGTACCAACACACAAACGTTGGAAATGAAGGATGGTAAAGTTTTTGATTCAATGGCTGAAAGAAAAATTTTAAACAGCGATAAGAATCGAACGTC
This sequence comes from Platycnemis pennipes, assembly GCA_933228895.1. Lineage (NCBI taxonomy): Eukaryota > Metazoa > Arthropoda > Insecta > Odonata > Platycnemididae > Platycnemis > Platycnemis pennipes. Next base: position 104,836,147 of record OW121851.1, read on the forward strand.
ATTACCTGCAGAAGACTAACCCACTCTGCTATTGTCGGCTTCCAAGTTTGGAGAATGCAGGCTCCCCACATGTCATTCTACTTTTTTCTTGCAAACCCAGGCCAATAGAGAAAAAATCCAAGACATTTTTTAAATTTTGTTTCTAGTAGCATGAAAAAAGGCTAATCTCATTTCAAGACCAGAGTTACTACCTCTCCTTAGGAGTATGAAATTTTCAAATTTCATTTTAAAAGTTATTATTAATAAGAAGGGACACCGAAAAATGGTAAATAAAAATCATCAAAAGCTGTGTTTAAAAATGACAAATACGGTAAATAAAATCGTTTTAAAAAGGTGAAAACTGTGTTTAATGTTGGGAAAAAGGAGTCTTAAAGGAAGGTTTTTTTTTAACATTATTAATAAAGACTTTATACCAATGTGAACAAACAATTAATAGTACATACTTTTGAGATCCAATACAGAAGTTATGGCTACCCTATGCAACATAAAAAACACAGTAGGCAAAATTAAGTTAAAGGCAAATTAATGAGATAATGGTAATAACAATAACAGAGTGGAGTAGTGGACTGCAGGTAATGAAGTTCGATTCCTACGCTGTTTAAAATTTTTCTTTCAACCATTGAATAAAAAACTTTATCATCCTTCATTTCCAACCTTTGTGTGTGGATACTGACTTTTTTGTACTTCTATCGCTTCAACTGGATTTACAAATGCCTCACTCAAAAATACACTGTAAAGTTAACGTAATGATTCCACGATTTAATTCTGTAATATAAATTCTTTCCAATCATTTCCTTTCGCCAAATTTAATTATTATTTTTACTTATAATTTGGCATGAAATTTCTGATAATCTACTTTTTTTAACTGCCAACTAGCATTACCCTAGGAATACAGCACGGCTGTATTCTTAGGTAGTGTTAAGGATCGAACTCGCGACTGGCAGTACACTAGCCCTCATTTTTAACAACTATGCTCTCACAGGTTCACGGGAATATGGCGAATGTAGGCGACCCGCATGACCTTCGGCTTAATTTTTTTCTCGCACATCCGAGCGTATGGAGAAAAAGGTCAAGACGAGTATTTTCTATTTTGTTTTCCTCGTTTGTGGCACTGAAAAAATCTTCTTCTCATTTCGTGACCCGAGTTACTTAACCTCTCCTTTGTGTAACTACCATACGTACATTCCATTTGCGGGGCGCAGCGATCCCGAGGCCGTTAAAATCGAGATGTTAAAATCTCCGATCCGGATCTGAATTTTTACTGTCCCTGGATATGATTTCATTAGCGAATGAAATGAAAGACCTGTGGATATTTGGATCCGACACGACCATCCTTAATTTATGAGTGGTACATTTGTAAATCTAATTTAAACAACAAAGTATAATAAAGTGAATATTCAGATGTAATGGTGTGAAATTGAATATGATAACATTTTCGATGCAGTGACTGAAAGAAAAAATTAAACTGCGATTGGGATCGAACTTCGCGCAGTACACTAGCTCTTGTTGTCTGCCTGATACCAGCTAATGTAGGCTACCCACGTGACATCCTAACGTTTTTTTTTTCTCGCAATACCCGGGTAAAGGGGAAAAAAGTCATATTTCTCTATTTTACTTCCAGTTGCACTGGAAAATTTTCATCTAATTACGTGACCTTAGTTACACATCCTCTTCTTGTCAATATCTACCGCACCTACATTCCATACACGGGGCACTTTGATCGCTAAGCCGGGAAAATTTAAAATCTACGATCCGGATCCAATTTTACTCTGTGTCTTTGGATCCGAATCCAGAACCGAGAAAAATGAAGGATCCGATCCGGCCATCATCAAAGAATTTCATGCTACAAAAATTCGGCATTTGCAAAATATCTCAAATTTCGTTAAAAAAATCGCGTTTCAAAGAAGACACGGTTTAAACCCTAAAGTCGCTATTTTTGTGAATCCTGTCGCAAAAAACGTTTTGTGAAAATGTCATGTCCCTATTAATAAGACACTGCTCAATCACTAGTTTAGCTGCTTGAAATATCTATAATAATTTTATTGTCTTAAAAATGGAATCCCCAGATATTCCATGAATGGGATCTCTTGGCCGCATTAAAAATTTTTTTGTGTTTCTTAAAAGGAATTTGAGGATGTTCAAATATTTTGATTAATAATTGAAAATTAATTTATTAATGAAAGTGAACTTATAATGTTTATATTAACTGCACTCTAAAGAATAGTTGTAAGGGTTTCAAAAATGTGTTACTCGATGAGTATGTGATAAGGAAAGTGATCTTTATATTAGAAGTAATAAGATATAGTTATTGCATCCGTAAAATTTGATCTAGCAAAATATTATCCACATAGATGATAGGAAGTTGATTTTTTCTACAATAAATTTACTTGTTTTTTGGTATTTCTATGGTGCTGGTGTTATAGATACCTATATTATAAATCTAGAATTAGAAAAGGAATGAAATTCAGTATCTATGATACTATCAAAAATGATACTCTTTCAACAGTAGGTGAGGTAAATGAGTTTTCTTGATTAAGTTGCTATTGCTAAGAATCTATTGACAGTGTTACAAGAGAGTGACTGAAACTGTGCTACTAAACATGAAGTCAACTCTGCGAGTTAATGAATATACGAGGTCTGTTTAAAAAATACTCGGTCTGCCATCATAAAACTAAGTGTACTTTATTTAGAAGTTACACTCCTGGGTTCCCTTCAACTCCCTCCTCCCCAATGTGCATATTTATCCCAACAGTATTTCCACTTGAGAAACAGTCCTGGTATGCTTCTTTTGTAATGCCCTTCGAGCCCTTCATTGCATTTGCCTTAATCTCAGGAATTGTCTCAAACCTTCTTCCTTTCAAGGGTCTTTTGAGTTTGGGGAAGAACAGTGATCGAGTGTTTGGCCAAAAATTTACGAGTCCTGAGGGCTGAATGGGCTGGAGCATTATCGTGATGGTAAAACCAGCCACCACTCCTCCACATTTCACATTTCTCGCCTTTTGCGACGGATGGCTTCCCTCAGACATTTCACCCACCCACTGGGATGATTGGACCTTCGTTTCGATGTTATAACCAAAAACCCATGAGTCATCACCTATTATGATCCTTGATAAGAAGTTTTCATCTTGTTCTGAACGATGAAGCAGTTCTTGACAAACCAGGATGCAATTGGCTTTTTGGTCTTCCATCATCAGGCATGGCACAAATTTCACAGCAACGTGGTGCATCTTCAAATTTTGGGTCAAAATCTTGTAACAAGATCCAACTGATATCCCATACTCTTCAGCAAGCTCCCTGACGGTCAGACGTCAATTTTCCTACACCAAAGTGCTGATTTTGTTGACGTGCGGGTCGTCAGTTGATGTGGAAGCATGTCCAGGATGCTCATCCTCTTCCATTGACTATCGACCACCCTTAAAACGTTCATGTCACTTGAAACATGCTGTATGCTTCATAGCATCATCACCGTAAGCTATGTTGAGCATAGCAAATTTTTCAGTTGCAGATTTTCCAAGTTTAACACAAAATTTCGCAGCAAGTCGTTGCTCCTTCAGATCATTCATTCTGAAATCGACAAATGAAACAATCGCACTTGACTAGATAGATAGATTATTTTTCGGTGGAGTTCCTCCAAGGAGGCCCTGTGGCACTCAGACCTATTGGCCCATCGTGCCAACCACCCTTCTAAGGAAATCACCCATAAAGGCCGATCGCCTTGCTAAAGGCCAACAGGTCCCCTATGGGGATTTCCCTTACCTCCCTGGGTTCGAAAAATTGAGACCCCAGGTACCTATTTCAAGTTCTCATCACAGCAGGGCACTCGCATAATATGTGGGATGTAGTTTCATCCCCTTCTATGCACCACCTGCATCTAGGTGAATCTACAATTCCCAGGAGGTGTAGGTGCCTCATCACCTGGTAGTGCCCCGTGAGGTGTCCCCCTACCATTCGTAATTGACCCCTGTTTAGTGACAGGAGTCTTTTGGCAAGCCCAGACCTAGGTTCTCCTATGTGTAGTTTGGCCTGTCTAAGACTTGGAGTAGTTCGCCAGATCTCAGAATGCTGGGCTAAGCCCCACATTCTAATTTCTGCTATCCCTATTGATGTAGCAATAGGTATGATTGGCTCTGGCCCAATCGGATTTCGGCTGGAACCGGCCCTTGCCAGCTCATCAGCTATCTCATTTCCGGATATGCCTGCATGACCAGGCACCCATAAAAGTCCCACCTTGCCGCATATGCCTCTATCATTGAGTACCACACGACACTCCTGCAGCAGCTCTGATTTGCACCATGGTGATGTCAGTGCCTTTAAAGCTGCCTGACTATCCGAGCATATGTGTATCGGTCTGTTAAATATCCCGATCTCCTTAATAGCATACGTGCAGGTCAGAAGTGAATATACCTCTGCCTGGAACACCGTAGCATATTTTCCCAAAGGGATTGAGAGCTTCCTTGGTGTGCTACAATTGTAGACCCCTGATCCCGCTCTTCCTTCTTCCCTAGAGCCATCCGTATACCATACCTCGGCCCCAGAATGAAATTCTTTCCCCTTTCCTCTAGCCCACTGTTCCCTATCCGGGAAGTGGGTTTTGAAGTAGGTGGGTGTTTGGTTGAACCTGGCTATCATTCCATCACTGCCCATCCCGAGGATGGGACTCGACTTCATGAGCTCTGTCCAAACTTGTCTGTGACCATAGAAACTTCCTTTGTCATACCACTGTCCCATACATTTGAGACGATAGCCCATACAGGCCATTCTTTGAAGGTGGTTCAGTTTTTTCCCAGGAGTTTTGAGCCGGACTCTCTTCCACCAAACTATAGAGCAGTACAAGAAACTAGGTTTAATGACTGCCATATAAATCCATCTAATGGCTTTTGGCTGAAGTCCCCATGTTTTACGAAGCGTCCTCCCGCACATCCATAAGGAGGCACAGACTTTTTTTGCCTTTGTCTCCAAATGCTCTCCCCAGTTGAGCTTGGAGTCCAAAATAACCCCAAGATACTTAACCGATGGTGAGGGGCATAGAACCTTACCCTGCAGAGAGGGAGGTCTAAAGCCCTCCATTTTCCTTCTATTGGTAAACAATACAAGCTTAGTTTTCTCAGGATTTACAGTCAGCCCAGTTTCTGTGCACCAGCCCTATGCCTTATCCAGGGCTTTCTGCATGAGTCCAGAACCAGTATCAAGGTACTTTCCAGTGATGAGTATAGCCACATCATCTGCGTACCCTTGAGTGTATGCGCCAGTCCTATTTAATTTTAAAATAAGACTGTCGACTACCATATTCCAGAGGAGTGGAGACAACACTCCTCCCTGAGGGCAGCCTCGAGTTACAATTACCTTCATTGAACTGTCTCTCCAGACTACCTTGACAGTTCTTTGTTCCAACATGTATCTAATCCAGCTCACAATGTGAGCATGGATACCATGTCTTCTTGCAGCAATGCAAATATGATTGAAGGACGTAGTATTAAATGCTCACTCAACAACAAGAAATGCTCCCAGTCCGTACATACCGTGTTCCAGCACTCCCTCAATCCTACTAACAAGATTGTGGACCGCTGTCTCCACGGATTTTCCCTTCTGGTAAGCATGTCGATACAGGTGTAGGGGTTGCTCCCTTAATGGTACATCCCTTATGTACCTGTCCACTATCTTTTCTAGTGTCTTCAATAGAAAGACATAAGACTGATTCCTCAAAAGGAGTCTGCTCTTGTGTAGTACGTTGTAACCCTCTCACCCTTCTCTTTTTCTTCCACCGGTTACTTCAACTTTCCTTATCTCACACACACACTTACAATACATGCACATAAAATACAGGCAACAAGATTTGCAATTGATTAAAGAATACCACTCATATTACTCATGCACTCAATTGATACATTTAATTCCTATGAAATCAAGAATTGGGCCCAATTTACATATCTGATACAAAACACATTTATATTAACCAATTAACAATTTCTCAACAATCTTATGAAATGGACGTAAGAATGAAATGTTAATTGTTCAGATCCCTTTTGCACTTATCGTGATTGGTGGGTCTGGACCTCCCTCTGTGAGATCGGGCTGGAGTGCCGTGTCAAACTCCCGCCGACACCTTCCCCGTGATACTGCGCCTGCACCTCTCCGTCGATCACCTTTCCTCGCCTCTGCTCCTTAATCCTCCCGATGTGTCCTTCTCTCGAGCGTCCCGTCTTATTAGTCCCGATCTTATACGCCGACGCGTCCTTCTTTCTCGTGGGTTCTCGGGCCTACCTCTCCCCAACGCGTCTCTCTCACTCGAGTGCTTGCTCTTATCTTCCTTGTTTATTTACAGCATTGTTAATCCGCTGACATGAGGTCACATGGGAGTCTAATTGTTACGTTACATTAGCCCCACTACAAGAAATATCGTAGAGAATCGAGAAATTTCTAAGAAATATCGTAGAGGATCGAGAAATTTCTAAGAAATATCGTAGAGGATCGAGAAATTTCTTGTAGAGCCTTCAAATTAACCTGGGTACTGGCCCCAACGCCTTCAAAATGACGCGTTGCCTATCCTTTTGCCCCGATAACCTGTTCCACTCGTCACCTGTGTGCCTTTTCACTACCATATTTATAACATTTTTTACAGTATACATTCTATTAACTATATTTCATACACTACAATTTTGCTTATATCTTAAATTTGTCATACATATAGATTAATTCATCATGAAAAATTAACTGGGCAACACACATACGATATGCAATGCATTGAATATTAACTTATTACAAATCTCAAAATAATTACAAAACATTCTTCCAACTACCCTAGGAATATAAAATGACATTCCACTAAACATGACACTTGTAGTCCACGTGTCATTTGTTTATCAATACTGTAACCAGGGTCCCGGCGTCACCTCACTCCCTTTGTTTACATTGCTTTCACACACACATATGATTCCTTCTTCCGCCGCTTCTTTTATAATATGTCCTTGCGGCCACTTTACATAAATACATACACCCACACATAAATACCTTCCTTTCATCACTGTTTACAAAATAATCTTAAAACTAGTACATTGATGCAGAACTATGTTATCCAAGTTATTACCTTTCCAGTCTTTCAACATACAATGTAACTAAATAAACGCGCCACGCCCCTCTTAACGGTAATTTTCTTCCTGGACTATAATTAGACTACCTAGTCATTGTCGGTCAGTCGTGTGCATCAGCATGTTTGTGTTCTGAGTGATGTGTGTGTGGTCAAGTGCCTATTGCACTTCCTCTTCCCGATACCTTCACATATTTGAAGCATGGAAAGTCCCTCGTTCTGTGTCATCATGAGGATGCGATACTACGTACGTTGCCGCCCCTCTAGCCTGTTTTATAAGATAAGGACCTTCGAACACCGGCGAAAATCCTTGATATATCTTCCTAGCCTTATCTGATATCGGACAGGTGCATATCAGTACCCTATCTCCCACCTTAAAATCATTTAATTCCGCCTTCCGTTTCCTTTCATTTCGTTATCTTCGTTGCTTCCCTTTCTTTATTATATTTGCTTTAATTTTCTCCATCGTCCTCGTTACTTCCTCTTCTTCCCAAGTACCTTCGTCCCCTAATGCATGTTCAAGTGCTCTTATCAATGCACTGATGCTTATGCAGCCTCCAAATGGTACTCTTGTAAATTGATAAATCTTCCCTTCGAATGCGAACTCGCAATATTTCCGTGAATCCGGGTGCAATTCAATTTGATAGAAGCTTTGTGTTAAATCAAGTGATGTCATGAACTTAGCATTCATACAATCTTGGAATAGTTCTTGCGTGGTCCGCGATGTTGCGTAATCTGGTTTGATGATCTTATTCACTGCCCGTGCATCGATACATAATCTAATTGATTTATCCTTCTTCACAATGCATACTAGAGGTGAAATGAATCGTGATGTGCTGCGTTCAATTATTCCTCGGGTTGACAGCTCCTTGATTGCTTCTCTCGCTTGCTGGCGGAAATTTAACGGTACGGGATACCCCTTATTGAAGAATTCTGTCTCTCCTTTACTATTTATTACATATCGATATCCCTTTATCCTTCCGGGACTATCGCTGAATATGTTTCTATATCGGGTTTTCACGTCAACTAATTCCTTCTTCTCCGGCTCAGCTAGCTCTTCTATTCTCTCCACGCTGTCATTTATCTCCCGTACAGAAGCTTGCTCCATCGCGTTCTCTATCCATTCTTCCTTCCTCTCCTTCATGTGATGCATTGTTATGCGTTGTGAACCCACTTCAGATTCCTTAGGTTTAATTAATCCCGGAATCACGATGCAATTTATCTCTACCTTTATATTCCCTATGGTAAGGGTAGGAAATATTTGCATTTTTATTCGTCCACTCCTTCTACCTATCGCTCCCACCACTTGGATTCCCCGTACCGGTAATTCTGCTATATTTTTTAAATGTTGGGCATTCTCCTTGTACCACGCCTCACTTACACACGTTAATTCTGACCCTAAATCTATGAGCGCTTTCGTTGGGATTCCCTCTATCTTTATTATGATCTCTGGACAATTGTTTACATTCGAATCTTCCACCTCTTCCTCTTCCAATATTGATCTCGGCGTTTGGAAAATACTTCTCACTTCTTCCGTTCGTCTCCTCCTCTCCCATCTTCTGGGTTTTGTCCCTCTTTTTTCGGACTTGGATGTGCTGGGACTTTTATCACATCTTGCCCCTATGAGTTTTCCGGACTGCTATGACTACGTGTTCCTCCGCTCCTTTCAATTTGGATGGTATTCACGCGATCAGCTGATTCTCTCCGTTCCCGTTGATCCGTTGAAGCATACGGCGTTGGCTTCCTGTCCTGCGTATTACGTGGGAAACCATTTGTACGTCCTTCGTTTCTTGGATAGTATCCTTGTCTCGGAGGTTCATTCCTTTCCTCTCGTGCTCCTGGCCATTGGTGGCCCCTTTCACGTCTTGGTTCGTGCGTCGGCTCCTTCACGATGCGGTCGTATCGGTTGAGCAGCGCCAAGAACTCTGGCAATGAGGTAACATGGTGCGAATTTATTCCCGCATTTAATTCCGGTATACCAATTAACAATTTCTCAACAATCTTATGAAATGGACGTAAGAATGAAATGTTAATTGTTCCGATCCCTTTTGCACTTATCGTGATTGGTGGGTCTGGACCTCCCTCTGTGAGATCGGGCCGGAGTGCCGTGTCAAACTCCCGCCGACACCTTCCTCGTGATACTGCGCCTGCACCTCTCCGTCGATCACCTTTCCTCGGCTCTGCTCCTTAATCCTCCCGATGTGTCCTTCTCTCGAGCTTATTAGTCCCGATCTTATACGCCGACGCGTCCTTCTTTCTCGTGGGTTCTCGGGGCTACCTCTCCCCGACGCGTCTCTCTTGCTCGCATGCTTGCTCTTATCTTCCTTGTTGTTAGCATTGTTAATCCACCGATGGGAGCTCACATGGGAGTCTAATTGTTACGTTACAACGTCTTACCTGGTTTAGGTTTGAAAACCACCTTAGTGACCCTCCAGGCTTTTGCACATATCCATAAGCCAGGCAGGAGTGAAATATTCATACCATTGGAAGGAGAAGCAGATCCTGCCCATCCTCAAGGAGTGCAAGAAATACCCCATCCTCCCCAGCAGCCTTAAAGGGGCTAAAGCTCATGATTGCCCGTTTTGGAACTGTGTACATCACAATGTTTGAGGAGTCACCGACCGAGCCGGACAGATGGGATTCCTCCCATGATGCATCTCCCTCAACTCCCTGGAGCCTGGAAAATAGGTCTCCAGCATTAGCTTTAGCGCTTCCCTTCGGTTGGTGCTTCAACTCCCCCACACAATGTGGTGCGAGTTAGCATCACAACCAATCAGAAGATCCCACTTGTTGGTCTTACAGTGACTCACCAGCCTCTCCATCTCATTTGATGGTGGAGGAGCCGGTGCATCATATGGCAGGTAGGAGGAGCAGATGACCACCCTCTTCCTGTTCTCACCTTCCCCCAGGGTCAGCAGAACTGCTGTCTGATCCCTAGTGGTAAATTCCGATAGATGCAAAGCACTTATCCCATTCACATAGATACAAGATCTAGGCCTATCAACAGTGGTACAGTAATATATTTTTCCCCCTGTCATGCTCAGGCCCCTGACTCTTCCCTGGAAAGCCCAGGGTTCCTGAATCAGAGCTATTTTGACCATACCTTCAGAGAGTATCCTTTGCAGAACCCCTGAGGCAGCCTTACTGTGTTGTAGGTTGGCCTGAAGCACGGCTATGCCAGCCATGGTTCGGCCCCGCCCACATCTTCTTCCTCCCTTGCCTCGTTGTCTTCGAAGGGATGTGGAGCCTTCCCTTAAGAGGATGCAGTACATAAATTTTTTTCCACTTCTGAGGGTGAAGATAGTTTTCCTGTCGACCGATAGAGTTACCCGAGTCAGTGCCATTCCAACGGGTGTATGTGTTTAGAGTGTGTCTTCTACGGCGTTCATGCCTTGTGTGGGGGAAGGAAGAATCCCCTCCCAATGCCTCTATTGCCCCATAAAGGGGGGGGCCTCGGGCCTTCCCTTCGGTAATATGATCCTTCTCTACGGAAGAAGATTTCGTAACCCACTGAGCGCAAGGTTGTCATTTCAGCGAACGTGAGGCTGACTCCTCAAGAGTGGCAACAGCTCACACACATCGTCTCTGTCGCCCTTGCTATTAGGGTGTATTAGGGTGTGCACGGCACGATTTCGTCGAAAAATGCTGCGTGATAACATGACTTCTCCGGCCCGAAAGTTTAACTTTAAAAGTTAGAAAGTTTAATCACTTTATTTTACCTGTTGTACTAGACAATGCATATGGCGAATTATGTTGTAACTCTATCAGATTGCTTTTAGAATTAACTGACACCACTAAGTTCCTAGTTTCTGCAGTAGGTATTCCCGTGAAGTATGGCTATGGTGATCAGTCAATGTCCTCATCAAAATCGACGAAATAAATAAATACATTGCGATTTAATTCTATGTTAGAGTTTACGTTCTCATTTCGGTTGAAGCATCGAGCGTGCTCATCCCTTTCTAATTCTATACTGATCCCTGCTTTTGTAATTCTTCACCCTATTCACCAGCAGTCGGTTTAGATTCAGCTCCAACTGTGTTACATGAGAAGTTCAAATCACTCGCCTCTCAAGTAAAAGGTGCTACCTGGGTACTCTACCCCACCACGGGAGGAAAAAGAAAAAGTCACATCGGTTTTTAATATGATTTATTTTTTCTGCTTTTTGCATGCCAAATTGCCCATTTCATTCTTCTCTCCCTCCTTACCTTTCTTTTCGCAATTTCTCTTCCCTTGGGCAGCCAAAATACTGGGGGCATTCTGAATCGGCATTGATCGGGACAATCTCGGATCGACTAACTCGGGAAGCATATATTCCAAGTAAATTTTTTTTAAATTTTCTACTATGAATTCTTTCCAAAATCCATCGTCCCTGTGGATCCTCTCCACTTTTAATCCTAGTTTGGTCCACACTGCGAATACACAGAAATCTCTTTGATTTATGTGAAGCTGGCCTTGAATTTGAAAGTAATAGTTGTTCTTCCGGTTAACTTTCATTCCGTCGTTCTTCATCCGAAAATTAACTTTACCTTTCATTATTGCTTCTTACACAGTCATCTCTGCAGCCGATGATGGGCATTTAATTTACACAATACCTCAAAAGAGGAATTGAGGAGAATCAAAATTGCAGTACATAATTGATTTTATCACATTTACACAGCCAGTGTAAGGAAGCATTCTACAAACACGCCCAAAATTCGAGGCAGTGAGAATTTTTTGGTGCGTCGTTACCCATTTAACACTTTCTCACTGCTTTATCGTTTTCCTCTCTATTTCCTTTGCATCATCCTCGTCCTTTTTTTAGAGAGTCCATAAATAGCCGGCACTCATTCGTAAAGTCCTCATTAGGCATATCAGGCCTTTTAGAATAGGGGCCATAGTCGGGATCAGGTTTTTTTCCCAGCCGATTAAATATATTCCTTCTCGAATTTTTTGCAATTTCCTGCGGATGGAAGTAGAAATTCCCTACCTCAGTCTTCTTTGGAGAGACCTTTTACAGTGGTACCCAGGACTCACATTACAAACAGTTTGATAAAGAATCTTCAGAGGGTTTCCCGAATTGAAGGTGCCCGGGCAAATCTTCCCTTTTTTGACCAGGAAATAGCAAACTTTACCCTCTTTCCACCACTCAGTTTTGCAATGATGGTATGTGCTATATATATGGTATGCTATGGTATATGCTCGACAGGATAATTATCCACATCTTAAATAAGGCTTCGGCTGTGGCGACTAATCATCAGGACAATATTAGTTAATTTTTCATACACCCCGCATTCTTTCAGCGCTGGCACGTTTTTTTGTCTTCCCGGGCTATTGCTCCCATCACAGAAATATCCTATCTCTACACACCGCTCATATTCTCCGAAAACGTGGCTAGGGCTGTTGAGGATATCCTTCCGGAGCAACTTATTTTTTTGCGCAATTGACACATTTTTGGCATTTCGTAAACTCAACACCTTTTGTGATCGCTGCTCACAAGCACAAAATGTTTTCGGCTATCAATTTTCTTTGCATGATATCACGTTTTTCACGGCTTCTTGTGATTACAAGTTCATTTATTTTATTACAGTACCTTCTTAGAAGGTGATTACGGCAATCAACCTTTGCCACGATCAAAGTCTTGTAAGGTCTCGCGTCTAGAACTTTTTTGTACACACTGGAGTCGCCGTTTGCAATGAGACGAGCATATCGGACACCATACATCTCTTCACTTCTACGAAATCCAACAACAACGGTAGCAGCCTCCATGCTGAAAGAACTCTGATGTGAGCCCCAATTCTTAAAGCATTTGTGCTCTGAAGCTTCTTGCCCTCTCGAAGCTGCCCGGGCGCAAGTGGTGCACTATTTGTCCTTCACTGCTATGAAAATAACTTTTTTGGAGTTAAATCCAACGATACTTGAATGAATGAATGGATCCAACGCCCTTGAATGAATGTGCACGATACTTGACAATGCGTGCATAGGAATAACAGAAGATAATCTTGTGAATAAACCTTATTTCATCATTTTTTCAGATTTAAATGGTTCTTGTGGGCGAGCAGATTAGAGGAATAGACTCTCTCCCTGAGTAATAAATAGACGTAAAAACAATGACTGAAGAGTGGCACTGAAGAAAATTTAAACTCAGATGAAATTAGGTCCCCTTAAAGAATTCTCGCTTATTCCCTAAAAAAAATAAATGATACCTCCAAAAGATTATTGTTTCACCAAAATATACCGCAAATTCTATGCGTTTTTTTCCTTTACATAATATTTGCATCAAATGGGTATTTTCTAGTTTGGAACATTGAATATTCACTACTCCTGCCAATGATGAGTAGTTACTGCGATAAGATCTCTTACACCAACTCCCGTCAACAATCACTGTGATTAGAGGGACTCCATCTTTGTCAACGTCCCCGTTTTCTATTGCTTTTGAGGCTTCAATCTTCGCCGCCGTCTATATTTCTATCGCACCGGACATTTCCCATCCTTCGCGCACTTTTTCGTGGCATTTTTTATAGTTTTTTTCTGCCAAGACGGGGATATCCATTGCATCTAGTTGGGAATAACCGCCACCTGAGGACATCACACCAGCAAAGTTAATTTCAATACTCGTAGAATTACTGTCTGTAGTCCACATATTTTCCTTGGCATTGCACACTTGGCACATAAATGTTAAATGTTTTCAAGCCTAGATGACGTTCTCCCACAAGAAACATATTTCTGAAAGTGAATTTGAAAGGCGAATGATCAATGGATTGTATTTTTTTAAAATAATGCAAATCCACTATCCTTCGAGCAGACACAGAGAGCTACAGGTTCCTCACGCATTTCCGCTACCTCGATCAAACTTTCCGAAGAACAATGAAGGTCCGCTGTTGAGGTTGTTGGTGTACGCACAGTAGTTGTTATCACTTGAGAAGGTGCTTCATCAGCGCATTCATTCGAGCCTCTTTCTTTCCGGTTCTTAATTAATATTCTGCATTCAGAATTGGCACTGAAATTATTAGAAAATTTTGTTCAAAACGGAGAGAAACTCTCCTTGTAAAAGATAGAGTGTGTGTACTGTCTGTAAGAAACGCCAAGTCCCTTGGGTTCCGGATTCTGTATCTTACTAAACATCGGATTTTATTCACCGGGCCTTTTTTCAAATAACATAAATTAATGGCCACGGTGAGAAAACATTTCCGTGCTATTGGCAACTTGGGCATGAACATTTTATGACATGTTTCTTATTTCCATACTTATGCTTGAAGATATACATCCCAAAGCACAAGGAGCATGGCTTTTTTCCTCGCAGCCATTACATTACATTTTTCCTTGCTTCTTCCCTCCTTTGTGCTAGATGCTCACCCCTCATTCGTTTCCTCGCGGCAGACAAATTCAATTTTCTACTGCTTCTACCCTTTATTTGACGCTGTTTTGCAGAAGGCATTGTAAATATACTTGGTAAAAGTATGGTAATGTAGCAATACTGCGGTAGTACTGAATTCTACAAGATGGAAAACCTTCTCAAATGCGGCTAACGTGTGCGTTATGGATAAATGACTGGTTGCTCAAGCAGTTCGCTAGCAACTCTTGTCAACGACTACCTCGCTCCGAAGATTAAGACTCTCGGACTCTTCCCGGGGAAGTCAGACTCCACCCCCCTTTCGTCTTTCTCCCCCCCCTGTCGTCTTTCTCCCCCCATTCTCTTCATTCTTCCCCCTTTTCGTCTCCCCCCCTCTTCAGTCCAGCGAGCTATGAGATATATGAGATGGTCAGTTCCGTTTCTGAGAGAGCGCTCGCGGTGGGAAAAAAGAGAACTAAGACAACAGCGGGGGCTGCTGTAGACGCCGATTAACACGCTAAAATGTCACAAAACTCATGTTTGATTTTCCTAAATTATACATTTATTTGAGAAAATTTCTCAGTGGCAGTGGGTATGCCAATGGCAGACATATAACCCTGGGAAGCGACTGCCAAAAAGGCCGTTTTCTGAGTCTGTTTTCCACAATATTTCCCGAAAAAAGGCCCATCTTTGTTGAATATTCCTTCTATTAACATTGGATTCAGAAGATTTTTAAAAATATAGCCTCCTAAATTCACTTGTTTCCTTGATTTAACCAAAACTTTCAAATTGATACAAGCAAAATTGACTGAATGAGAACGGATCGCAGAAGATGCTACAAAATAGGGGGGTACTGCGTCCTCTTAAGCCACTACCCACAGGGGCTCCCGAGTCAGACTCTAACCCCATGGGGGAGACCAGGCTCGGTGCCTCCTTGAAGGTGGGCCCAGAGAGGTTGAAAAGGATGTCGTCCTCCTCTCCCCACGAAGGGTATGAGGGGCAACTGAGATGTGTGGATCTCCCAGAAGGAACCCTCACAGGCAAGGTTAAGGTAGTTGAGGGTGCGTCCTGGGATCCCCATATGGGCTCTCCACCGGTATCGCATCCCCCAAGGAAGAAGACAGACTACAAGAGTCCATGTGAAGAGTGCACCTCTCAGCGCCCTCCATAGTTTTGTTTGAGGGTTCCAAGTTTGGTCCCATGAGTAGCCTGGGAAATATGGTGTCCGCCCATGCAGAGCCCCGCATGCATGGGTAAGACTAGATAAAACCGGAGGTCGCCCAATATCCGGAGTCCCTCTGTTAGTGACTTCTTACCCTCCGCCCCGCAGATGCGGGTGGAGTCATCAGCTGACCTATGCAAATCTAGCTACACCAAGTGGATTTCCCTGGAACCAACTGGAGCCACGCAATTCAAACAGTCCACCTATTTTTTGAACAGACCCCGTTTTATATCATATATGCACTAATATATATATGTAAAAAAGGTTTGAAAAAATAACCTTCCCAAAGCTTAAAATAACATTTTTATTGCAACCTTATTTTTTCACTGCTGCTACGACATTGTAGCATTGTTGGCAATATGTATTACCAAGGCTCCAAAAGCCTTAATTCAAAGTTTCTACAGACTTACTGGCTGTCTGGGTAGAGATCAGTTGTTAGAATGTCTGGTATATTTTTCTTTTGGCGTATACTTGTTGCTATTATTATTGGGAGTAATATTTTTCTTCAACAGGTTCGCTATTTATGATGGTTATAAGAGAAGAACCTTAATCAAAGCTTATGGCATTAAATTCATCATTCAGACCCGTGGTGAAGCTAGAAAATTTGATCTTATTCCAACCTTACTAAATATTGGTGCTGGATTAGGCCTAATGTTTTTGGTAAGTCTAGGAACTATTGCCTATTGAGGTGATAGTTACAGAGGCATATGGTTTGAAAAAACTGGCCTGAGTTATAGTTAATTTTGGTTATAACTAGAGATGGGACAAATAGCAGATTTCTCGAATTCGAATACAGTTGAGCATCTTTAATCCGGCACAGTCGGGAGCGAAGTGATGCCGGATTAGGGATTTTGCCGGACTATGGGTCATGCATGGCAACTAGTCTATTTCGGACGTCCGGAATGTTTTCATTGAAAGGAGTCAATTATTTATAACAAAATATATTCGTTAGCCATTTATTGAACATTATTTTAAAAAGAGTTACTGAGAATAATCAGAAAGAAATGGTTTCTTAATACACAGTTATTTTTTTTTAATTATCGAAGTTGCGCAGTGAGTGAAAATAACGGAATCTAAGCATTGTGCATATTGCTGCACATGTAAAGTTTCATATTGTTATTGGAAAAGGGCATAAAATTTGATATTTCTTACGCTGTGCTTTGCGTAACATAATTTCCTACCACGCTTGATTTATCAGCTGATTCAGCGTGATGCCAACGTGTGGATGTCGTGTGTACGGCCGCCCGTCACTATGTCGCCGCGGGCGACCGGACTGGATTATTCTTTAAAGACCATCATCAATAGTAGTCTTCCTTCAACAATTTCAGGCTGATCATCTTCATTCTCATTCAAGTTTATTGTTATTAATTACCATTTCAATGTTTTCATCATCTATGATATGTTGTGTGGTGACAATATCGTGGCCGCTAACTATCCTTTCGTCTAAATTTACCAATTCCATTTCCTTTAATTCAGGGTTATGGATGATGTTTGCAAACTCCATCATCATATTTTTATCCTCAGAAACATGAAAGTTTTTAAATCCCCACTTATTTCGTCTATATCACACCTTAAAGCAGGCCACAATTTAAACCACGTGTGTTTTAGAACGGATGGTGAAATGCTATTGCCTGTACGTGAAATTTCCCGAATCATGTCTTTTGTATTGATCACGTCTATTTCTGAATTAGTTTATCCAGCTCCATTAGCATTTGGCCGGAAAGACCTACTAAGGCCTTCACTTCGACGCAATCGAAACCAGGCTATCTAAATCAACACTTAAATCTTCTTTCATAGTTTTTCTCTCTGTTATCTACTTCTTCGTGTCACTTTAACCGTAAAATTTTGATGATTTTTGTTTTTCAGCTTCTTAATGTGCTACATTGTTGAAGATCCCACGTAGTAACGCTTTACCGATGCAAAGGCGTATAGCTTTTTCACAACTTGCACTTTTTCTACGATGGTTAATGTTTTGTGCTGTTGCCACAACTGTATGGATGAGACATGTTTGGGGTGAAACATAAGAATATAACCAATTATTTTATCAAATTACGTCTAGTGGTCAATCAAAAATTCACTTGCCATTGAAAGTGGCTGATCTGTAAATTAGTCGTAGTCCGTCTCAGCGATGTCTTCAAATTTATATGTTTACTTCAAGTTCCAGAATAATTCCAGTGTACACGAAGTACCAGAAATTAATATGTTTAAATTATTCTGATTTTCGAAATGGGAAAATTAACGTTAAGAATGGTATCTCGGTATTAATATAAGAATTCTTATAATATCTCGGCTGGTTATGAAGCAATGTTCCGGTTAAAAATGTTTCGGCATTTTCCACTAAGTACCAGGTAGTTGGTCATGGCAAAATTGCCGGATTATGGGTGTTCCCGGTTTAGGGGTTCCCGGATTAAGGGTGCTCAACTGTATTAATGATGACTCAAATATTCGATTATCTTGATGTAAATAAAATAATATAATTACAATTAATACATTAAATGTTATTTGGGTAACTTATTTTTGCTTGTTGAAGTAAAAGTCTACAACTCTATTAAATTAAAAAAGAAAAATAATTTTGTTTTTAAAATTTGAATTTTATAAAAGCCACTTTACTACCAGTTATGGACTGTTAAATACATTAACTTTTATAAGTGTTAATAAAGGAGCAGAAAGTGTATATATACTTTCAAGTTCTGTCTGGTTTTGAATTAACCACAAGCTAGTGTCAAAATTCAGTAAATTTAAAAATGTTATAAAAGATTAAAATTTGCAATATTTACCTCATAGTGGAGTTTTCACCTCACCTCTGTGGGTCACACCTGGCACATCACTATGTTTATGAGTTATGTCTCAGGAACCATTTGTGGTAGAGAAAAATGGCAAACAGCTTTAAATGCAAAGTAATAATTGCTTGATCATAGTGTGGGCCTCATCAGGGACAGAACAAGGCTATCACTATGTTTAATCATTATATCTCAAGTTTCATTCTGGTTAGAGAAAAATGGCAAACAGCATTCAGTGTGAAGTGATAGAAGTCTCACCTTTTGTGGATCACACTCACAATGATGGCATGATTATAGTGGAGGCCACACGAAGGCCAACTTCAAACTTACACTGAGTATGTGTGGACTTAAGGGAGCTAATAACACTAATTGTTTATCAACAATCAAATAAATTGTTATTAAATATTAATCCCTTATTAAAATGAATATCATTGTAAATACTAAGTACAGTTAAGTTTGAAACATACAATGATTAAAAAGAAAGTAGAAATATATTATGGTTATTCAAAATCATTGGTGTTGTTCATAATATTCCAAGCTACTTTGAAAAAAGAAACATTTGAAATTGGGTAATTATTCATGGAGATGTATACTCAATCTTTTTGCGTTCATAAGTACTGCACATGTGACCTCAATAAAAGCTGTCCATGAATTTTCTGAGCCTAAATGTCCTCTCTGTTAACAAACGTCTACTCTGACCCCCATAACTTTGTTATAAATGAGCTTGACTCTTTCTCAATTATGTCAAAGATTTTCAATGAACACCAGTGATTATCTATTGTACTGTTTCTCATGCTATGGATGAAACTGATCAGTGCCTTATTTATTGCAGGCTCCTCTGATATGTGACTATATTGCATTGAACTTTACCAAGTCAAGAGAAAAGTACCGAGAGAGTAGGATAGAATATGTTGAAGGTGATGATGCATTTGGGGTGAGTTCACTTTTTCTCCGCAAGTTATCATCAATGTAAAATTGAAATCAAATCCAAGTGTTATGAAGGGAACAGCTCTCGTCCCTTGGCATGTTAAACATTAAACTGTGTTAAAGCACTTAGTTATAGCTTTGACATTAGAGGAAAGTATATGGGAGATATTTGATTTAATGGGGATGTCTGTAACTACTCTCCAAAATAATGAAAATCACTGCCTGCAGTTTTCCTGCCCTTTACGGTTGTTAATATTTTTGTTATTAACTTAAAAACAGATATATGCACTAAAACAAAGTTGTCATACATGAAAGAATTTCGTTCAGAAGATTTTCTGCCTGAAGTGGGCATTGTTAACAAACTGTGTATGTAAGAATGGAATTGATGCTGGTACATGTACTTCAAGATCAGATTGGGTTTAGACTAGAGATGGATCCAATAGCAGATTTCTCGAATTTGAATATCAAATTCGAATATAAATTCATGACTGAAATATTCGAAATCTCAAATTTCAAATACCCTGTATACTAGAGTTGCATTTGATATGTTAAATGTTGATATGCCAATTTATATGTTGCCTATTGAAGTAAGAAGCTACAACTTGATTAAATTAAAAACTTAATTCTGGTTTAAAATTTCTAATATCTTCCATATCTATCTCTTCCATCACTCACTCACAAGGGGAGACCACGAACCTTGCTACGCCTTTTTGAATGACGTATTTTTTATGATGTTCGGAATGCCAAAGGCTGCTAGGAACACGTCGTAGTTTGGTTGAATAGGCTTTAGTTTGGCTGTAATAAGTTAATTAAAATTCATTATTTTCAGCGCGCTAATCATAAGCTCAAGGCAACGCATCCTCTTCACCGAGCCAAACTGGTGCAGTGGTTACGATCGTCGACTCCTGTGCCGAAGGTCGTAGGATCTAGTCGTACAGTTGGAAGTTTTTTTTCGTCTAGATTTCATTAATTTTCATTTTTTCTATTCTTTTCTATTGCAGCAGGTCTCACGGGACGGAGGAACATTTTTTAACCCTTATCTTTGACATATTTTCTTGACGTCTTATTCCGAACGCGGAAGCATGACATATAGTAGCAACCCTGGGGTTCGCTCACTAATTTACGTGTCCATTGATTATAGTGATTAACTTCCTAATCACCATGGAACAACGATTTCATATGGGTGTATTCACATTCATGCTTGTGGTCTTAAGGCAGTGAACACCAGCATGTGTAAATTAGATAAAGAAGAACGGGTAAAGAATAATAATTACCTTATTACCAATCGCTCTCATTATAATATAACTAAAAAAATAAAATTACTTGTTATGTAAGTAGTAAAATAAATGTAAATCTTATATATCTTAGTAATTTTAATAATTCAAGTAATTTTATTTCTTTTTCGGTTATATTATAATAAGAGCGGTTGGTAATAAGGTAATTATTATTCTTTACGCGTTCTTCTTTATCTAATTTACACATGCTGGTGTTCACTGCCTTAAGACCGCCTTAGCAGCCTTTGGCATTCCGAACATCATAAAAAATATGTCATTCAAAAAGGCATAGCAAGGTTCGTGGTCTCCCCTTGTCAGTGATTCAAACCAAAGGTTGGTTTTGATAGGTGAGGTAGAGCTCACCCTGTACTAAGCCAATGGCGTGTGAAATTCACACATTCAGGGTAGGGGGGCCGGTTCCTTTCCCTGGGTACCTGCGATTTCCTAAGAAGTTTTGACATGCAGAAAATCATGCCAAATGCCCGGGATTTGAACCCGGGACCTTCTGGTCAGTAGCTCAATGCTCTACCCACTAGGCCACCATGACCCCCATCTCTTCCATACCCTGGTAAAAATAAACTCCTCTGTGGTGGGTAGACAGAGGGTAAAGGAAGGGTAGTACCCTCCATGGTGGGTAGTTACTCTCCATCAACCCATGCTCTACACACCGTGGAGGGTAGGGGAAGTGTAGCACTACCCTTCCACTACCCTCACTGGGAACTCTGTTGCTTACCCTCCACCTACCCTCCCGCTACCCCCCGTGGAGGGTAAGGGAAGGGTAGCGTTACCCTTCCAGTACCCTCGCTGGGAACTCCTTCACTTACCATCCATCTACCCTCCATGGAGGGTAAGGGAAGGGTAGCGCTACCCTTCCTCTACCCTTGCCTGAATGCTCCATACACGCCACTTACCCTCCATGAAGGGCAAAGGGAGGGTAGGCGTACCCCCCTTCTACACTCTCTGATGTTCTCACGGCTATCCACCGCTTACCTCCGCCCTACCCACCTTGGAGTGTAAGGAAGGTGTAGCACTACCCTCACTCTACCCTTTGCTAGAACGCTATGGCTTACTTGTCGCGGCCAGTTTCCCTTTGGAGCAAAACCACCCATGCCATATTGAAGAGTAAAGTCACGTTCATAGAAAAAATTAGCGTTTAACTAAAACTTAATGAAAAATTGACTTGACACCCATTGGGCATTTATAGAAAAAAATAGCGTGGACTGGATGCTATTTATTCGCTTCTTAGAACTAATTGCGAATTCTCAGCTTTAAGCATATCGTTCTGTTTCTGTCTGAAAATTTGATTCAGATTGTATTGTTACTGTTGGAAAGATTCTGGAAATCTCATATCATATATTTAGGAAAACTGCCTTAGAGTCTGGATGGAAATGGGGTAGACGTCTATTGCATATTTTTCATCCCATGATGTTTTCTTCCCATGATGCATGGCAATTATTTACAAATCCCTGAAGAAAATCACTGAAACAAACGACTATGACTTCGTGCTCTAAAGTTAATTCCAAACTTATTCAAAATCCACCCATCCATTTTCAATTCTAATTTTTCCATAACTTAAGATGTGTTTCGTACTGTTTCCATGAACGACACCATTGCTGGCATGAGTTTTTGAATCTGGTGCTAGTATCGAGCTAACGTAAATTGTACGCTGACGTTTACAATAAATCCACCTTAACTTGCTGGAAGATCAGAGCTAGGCTAAAAAGTTCATGAATACAAGATAATTATGTCAGTGGTATTGACGCCAGGGTTCCTAGTTGTAGTGCCTGGGATCACGTGGCTCATCTGACGATTACCTACGTAATAATAACGACGTTGAGGCCAATTTACTTTCAAAACAGTTCCATGCCAAACATCAGCAGGCAGTCATCCTACGTACTATAGCTATAATGGTCATCTTGTCGATCCTTGCAGATCCAAGGGCCTAATAATCCTGTTGTCTCTCAGGCTGAAGATTTAACAAAAGCGTGAGAGTAACATAAGAGCAACGGAAAGCGCGGGCTATCATGAAATTCGTAAGTGCCCATAAATGATTGGCACATTATTGAGGAAAATCTCATTTTTCTCCTCTCGAGTCAAAAGACTATCAATTATGTATATTTATAATGGTCATGCTTATTTTTACCCACAAAATAGTAATCGGGAAATGGCTTAAAATAAGCCATTGTCAATATTTTTGTAAAGTTAACCCCTCAAGCCGGTTCGACGTATATGTATATGTCCTCCCTTTGCTGCCACGTCAGTGGTTCGACGTACACGGGTACGTCCTGTGTCTGCTCCTAGGAAATGGAACACTGGTTCCCTCTGGCCTGGTTTTTTTTGGTACCTCTTGAACACAGAGACTGTCCTTGGACATGTTGGACTGCGTGATTGACTGATGCTGCCACCTAAGCATTTTTTTTACTACTCATACAAAGGAATAAATTTTTCATTCGCTGCACATGCAGCAATGGCCGGGCATCACGGTGTGATTTATGGTAGTGGTGAGAGTATATTGAAAATATTAGAAGAAAGTGATGATGACAGCGACGAATTTAGTGATTTTAGTGATGAAGAAGGTGGATTCGTTTATGCTGTAGAAGAAGGGTGCATAGCACATGAGGTTTTAGTGAAAAGGAGGATGAACCGGTGGCAGATAAATTCATGGGAGTGGAAGTGGCTAGATACCGAATTCAGATCTAACAGGATGAAATTTACAGGAGAAAAAGGATCTCAGAAGGGGGTAGATGGCATATTGGACTCTTTCCGTTGCTTTTTTGATCAAGTAGTGATGATTGTGTGAGGAATCAAAAATAAGTCACAGCATCCTAAAGCCTCGGTCGTGGCTAAAAAATTGTCAGCCAGTGACTGAAGAAGAGTTATTTGTCGTATTTGGTATTTTTATACTAATGGGAATAGTACAGAAGCCCTCAGTGAAAAGCTACTTCAGCAGAGATCCATTCATCGAAAAACAAATATTCCCACAAGTGATGAGCCAGGATAGATTTGAAATGATTACGAAGTTTCTTCATTTTTTTGATGACAGAACTAAAGATTGTTTCACTGGACCTCCAAAATTATTCAAAATTTATAATTTTTGACTGTAATAAACAGTAAATTTCAATCTGCTTATTTGCCTGGGGAAAATATCTGTATTGACGAGTCATTGACTCTTTGGAGGGGCAGATTGGGTTTTAGAAAATACATCCCAAAAAGACCTGCAAGGTTCGGTATAAAAACTATTGAGTTGTGTGAATCTTCAACAGGGTACTAGTGGAATTTTTTTGTTTATACTGCAGCTGGATGTAATATCAACACAAGCATTGAAGTACAAGACAACCTGAAATCTTCTAAAGTTCTTGTGAAGCTAATGCAACCGCTTTTCAACAAAGGGTACTGTCTATGGATGGAAAATTACTATAATTCCACCTCTTTGGCGAAAATACTACGGGACAATGGTGTCAATGTGTCTGGAACCTTACGATTGAATAGGAAAAATGTACCTGACATTATAAAACAAAGGAAATTGCATAAGGGTGAACTAGCTGCCATAGAATCTGACGGTGCAATGATTTTGAAGTGGAGTGATAGAGAAGTGGTTTCATTGATTTCCACCTTTCACGACAGCTCAACCGTAACAAAGACAGTGAGAGAAAAGAAGATCACGAAGCCTACTTGCGTGATGGAATATAATGTTGCAATAGGAAGAGTAGATGTGAAAGATCCAAAGCTTCAACCTTATTTGATTGAAAGGAAAAGGGTAACAAAATGGTACATAAAGCTGTTCAAACGTATTTTGAATGTGCGAATGCACAATGCATTTATAGTATACACTTCCTCTATTCCGACTAATCATTTAGCTTTTAGGCTTGGATTAGTTAAAGAAATTATTATGAAATATAAACCTCAGCTTCCAGGGGATATTAGAATTGGTCGACCATCAGTAAATCCTCCTCCAGAACGTCTGATAGGAAGGCATTTCATAGAAAAAATACCCCCAACTGGTGGAAAGTCTAAACCGCAAAGAAAATGTGCTGTGTGTAAAATAAGGGCAGACAAAAGGACTGATACGACATTCTGGTGCCCAGACTGTAATGTTGGCCTATGCTTTGAAAGATGTTTCAAAGACTTTCATACGAAATTAGATTTAAAGTGACCTCATGTGAATGTTATACAAATGAAGATATGTTATAAGTTGGGGCATCAATGATTATGAGTTTGTGTAGAACACTAAAGAAAACTGTAATAAATAAAAATTCACATTCCATTAATCATTTACAGAAGGTTTTATTGATTTTTATAGCTTAGTTATAAAAATCGATAGATTTAAAAACCTCGAAGCATTTACACCAATGCTGAAAATTAAATACTGCCAGGGGTGTAGCGAATGGGTGTTTAAATGTCGGCTCAAGGAGTTAATTGTCCCAAACAAATTAATGGCAGCTAGGAGGGCTATATATATATGGCCTCCCAACATTCAATTGTTGCCGGAAAAGAGTTACTCAGTTGTCGTTTAAAATTGTAGGTTGTTAGGTTGATTGAAGCGTAGTGGTTACCATTGAGATAGGTGCGTGGGACTTCAGGAATATTGTAATTGGATGTATCATAAGTATGTGTAATAAAGATTGCATGACTTAATTTAGAGTTCCTCTACTTATGTTTATTTTCTTATTCAATTTTTGGTTCTACGTGCACCCAAGCAAGTAGTGATTTTTTGATAGTTAATTGTTTTTGCTACATGGGTACAGCTTCTAACTACAATTCCATGCTCCAGTCAACGCTTTTGTGTATGGCTTGTATATGCTTACGTCAGCTACGTGAAATGTTCTTTCCATCATAATGTGTATGCTTTCGTGTCTCATTCCCTTCCCCTACCCTTCCAATACCCTTCCCATACCCACCATGGGTGCGGTTGCTACCCTTCCCATACCCACTACAGGTGCACTTGCTACCCTTCCCATACTCACCATGGGCACAAGTGCTACCCTTCCACTACCCACGCCCTATTTCTCCTCTACCCTCGGAATGTTCTAAACTTCCCTTCCTCTACCACCGCTCAAGGGTAAGGTGTGGGTACCACTATCTTCGGCCTACTGCCCGTTTTCCTACCCTCCGCCTACCCTTTATTTTTGCCAGGGTACTTCATGAGCTGCTATTTTACCCACAAAAAAATTGTGATAGATGTAACATATTTATGCTTATGCCGAGTATCATATTGGCTTTCCTTTATTTCGGTTTGTTACATGTTCAGTGTTCTGGTATCATGCCTGCTGGGCAACAGTTAAAAATTAATTTAACCTGAATTTCAAACATGTATCAGATTAGGTAATTTTCTGCTTGCTAAAACCTGTCTCTCCTCATCAAGAACATAATTTTGAGTTATTTTTCTGTGTTAATTTATTATGTGAATATTTGCTCCATGTGTTAAATTCACTTTGCTTTTAAAAAGTATAGACATTTTAAATGAAGCCCTAATGTGTTTCCTGACTTGCATAGTAAAAAAAACTCTAGCTATTACATTTCAGCTGGTTAGCTGGAGTATGACCAATGCATGTCAAAAATTCTATACAAATATTAAAGATGAAAAATATGAGAGATTCTTAACGTATTTTGATGTGGTAATGTATTTGATATGATATTTTGGTACTTCGTCTTTCTATTTCTGTTAATTTCTTATCTTGTGTTTTAATTATGAAAATTGTGATTTTTTTTGCCATGAAGTTTATTTCAAAATGTTTATTTCTTATGTATTAATAGTTCACCATAAACTTAATATTACTACTAATGCCTAATAATATAGGATTGTATTTTTCTAATTTAAATTTTATTGCTTTCCATAGGTGAATCGCGATGAGTACCGAACCTTGCTGTGATGCTCCCATATTCAGTGAATCAGTGAGAAATCTTTGAATCAATTCTGAATTTCCTGTAAAGTTCAAAAAGTTAGAAAATTATTCATGATTTTAAGCATACATGTTTCATGATCATAAATAATCCTAACACGAAATGTTTTACCACACTGTGTATGTTGAATCCAATATTCTATTTTGTTAAGAATTGTTTTGCAATATGTAATTTATGAAATAAAGAAACATTCCTTCACTTTTGTTCTTGGATCACCGTGAAGGTTCTAAAGATTCTCCATTGAAAAATTGAAAGTGATTACTGGAATAATTACAGTTTTTTGTTTAATTTTGGATTTCAATTGTAATAACTAATATGAAGATGGATTTAAAGTTTTTCTGACTTGCAAATTTTTCTTGGGCTGCACACCAGGTCAGATAAGCTCTTCTTTTCAGTCAATGAATAGATGGAAGAATCTGGAATTTGAAATGTTTGCTGAAATGAAGATCCTAATCTTAGGCAGAGAATTATAATGAAAACCAATAAGATTGCACTTACACTGAATCATGTTATTGCTCCTATAATACTGTTTGTGGTATTAAATATTAACTATAGGAAGTGAATTTTTGCTCTTCACACCAGGTTGCCATCAAAATAGTATAGACGTGGACTTTGATGCATTCCTAAGTAACATGGGGAAAGTTCAATTTAACATATTATACAAGGTTGGAAGGAAAATATGTCTTTGAAATGGTAAAACTTTTGGGCTGATATCATCTCCTTTCTTGATGAGGGTTGTCAGAAATAAAAAAAAAACACAGTTAACATGTACGATTTTACGACTTGGTCATGTTTACATTATTGTGGAACAGCGGTAGAGTATAACAAGAAAGCCAAACTGTTATGATGATTACAATGTATAGTCTTAAAGCATTCTACAATGAAATCAAGGAGAAGTCTTCTGGAGTGAATATCCACGGAGAAAAAATTAGCATGCTGCAGTTCGCTGATGACATAGCACTCGTAGCAGAGACAGAGATGGATCTGAACAAGATTCTAGTAACCATGGAAAGGACAATGGTCAGGTATCATCTGAAGATCAATAGGTAATAAGAAAACTAAGATATTGGTGTGCAGCAAAAAAGAAGAGGCCAAAACCAATGTTAAACTAGGAAAACAAAAACTGGAAGAGGTGAAAGAGTTATTACCTAGGAAGACGAGTAACCAACGATGGACGAAGCAAGAAAGAAATAGCAGAATAGCCCAGGCGAAGAGGGAATTCTATCAAAAGAATCTACATACTTACCACAGGAAATACTAGCGTATAAGTAAGGAAACAATTCATCTGAACGTACATCTGGAGCGTGTGTCTATATGGCAGTGAGGCATGGACAATGACACCAGCGGAAAAGAAAAGGGTGGAAGCATTCGAAATATAGTGCTACAGAAGAATGATGATGATTAAATGGATCAACTGAGTAAGTAATGAGGAAGTCCTAAGAAGAGTGGGAGAAAAGAGGTCTTCTGAATACCCTGAGAAGAAGACAGAGCAACTTAATCGGCCACATCATGAGACATGATGGCCTGATGAAAACAATCGTTGAGGGACAAGTGGATGGGAAGAATGGCAAAGGAAGGCCTCGTGTGAGGTATATGGAACAAGTGATAAAGGATGTGAAAGAGAAGAAATACATTAATATGAAGAGATCAGAAAGACTCAGAGGAGAGCTTTGTCAAACCAATCTGAGGATTGATGACCAATGATGATGAAAGCCTTCTACGTTTTTAAGATTTGTCCATTTTTATTTAATTTTTGATTTGCATTTGAATTGAAAATTGGAGAGAACAAATTTTATTTGAGAGTCTTGAAATTTAAATGAGCTCTACTTTGTAAAATTTAGAAAAAATTAGCGAAGTAATTTTTTATAAATTTAATGGGGGCTATAATGTAAAGTTGCCTTTTTATGATGTTACAGCAGCAACATGTTATCCTTGTGGATGATGGTCTAAGTTGCTGTGGGAAGCTTTTGAACACCATAAACCGTCAGTAACCCAGCTTCCACCTCATGTCCCACATCATCCTTTCTGAGGATAAACCTATGTTCACACATGGCTGCAAGTATCTTATGAAAAATATGTAAACCAACCATCACTTTTTCCAAGAATATTTCACTGAATTCCATTCTTGGAAGATTTGCAATATTCTTTTGGGATAATGGTAGGGATGGTCGGATTGGATCCAAAGATCCACGGATCTTTCATTTTACTCTGATCCTGATCCAAATACATGGTAAAATTGGATCCGGATAGAAGATTTTAAATTTTTAAGGCTTAGTGATCAAAGCGCCCTGTGAATGGGATGTAGGTGCGATAGATATTGACGAGGAGAGGTTGTGTAACACAGGTCACAGATTTAAATGAAAATTTTTGCGTGCAACTAGAAGCAAAATAAAGAGCTGACTTTTTGTCCTCATTACCCTGGTATCGCAAGAAAAAAATTAAGTTGAGTGTCACGCAGGTAGCCTACATTCTCAAAAAAAAAAAAAAAAAAAAAAAAAAGGTGTCAGGCGATCATCAAGAAGAGCTAGTGTACTGCACGGAGTTTGATCCCTATCGCAGTTTAATTTTTTCTTTCAGTCATTGCACCGAAAAAATTTTCAACTTCAATTTTCAACCATTACATCTGAATACTCACTTTTTTATACATTTATTGTTTGAATCTTTTATTAGTCATTAAGCAATCAAGAAATGCAATAGCCCTTGTCAAATTAAATAAGATACAATAAATAAAACAAAAACTATTAGATTACGTCTACATTTTTACACTCTAAATACTCTTCAATAGAATAAAATGCATTAGATATAAGCCAAGTATAAATTACATTCTTAAACCTTGTCATGGAAACATGTCTGGCCCCATGCGGTAGAATATTAAAAAATTTCAGCTGAAGAAAACCAAATGACTCATTGGTTTTAGTCAGCCTGTGCTTTGGTAAAGAAGTTTCTCTTTACTTCTAGTGTTGAGGTGGTGGACATTTTCCACTGAGTCAAAAGAACTAAGATATTCTTTCACACAGCAAATACATTTGTAAATATAAAGACGCTTAATAGAGGGAATACCAAACTCTTTAAAAATTGAAAGTGCTCAGGTGGGGGTGAATTGGAAATGATCCTAATAGCTCTTTTTTGTAAAGTAAATAAATTGGGGCAAGTAGTAGCATGCCCCCACAACTCAATGCCATAGCTGAAATGGCTGTGAAAAAAGGCGTAGTATATTGGTTTCAGATAGTGACTGGGAATGAGTTCTTTAAGTTTTCTTAGCATAAAGATTGCCTTAGATAATTTGTCATGGATACAGGAGATATGCCATGGATACAGTAGATAAAAAAAATTAGATTAACGAACGTATCACTAAGAAATTAGGGTTGGGTCAGATCCAAAGATCTACGGATCTTTCATTTGCTACTGAAATCAGATCCGAAGACAGTATTAATTCAGAATCAGATCGCTTATTTTTAAATTCACAGCTTAGGGGTTGATGCACCCTACAAAATGGAATGTAGGTATGGTAGATACTGACAAGGAGAGGATTTTAAACTCTGGTGAAGAAAAAGGATGAAATTTTTTTTCAATGCCATTAGAACATAATAAAGAAGTATACATCTTGACTTTTTTCTCCATAGGCTGATGCGCCAGCAAAACATAAAGCAGAATGTCACCCATGTCCCCTACATTCACCAGACTTGTTGAACCTATGATAGTGTAGTTGTTAAAAATGAGAGCTATACTGCTGCTCGTGGATTCGGTCCTTAACACTGCCTAGGAATACAGTCCATATATTCCTAGGGTAAGGCAAGAAGGCAAATAAAAAAAAGTAGATTATCAGAAATTTCATTTCAATTTATAAGTCAACAAATTTAACAAAAATAATAAAAGTTGTCATTAGTGAAAGTGATTGGAATAATATTTTATTACAGAATTAAAATCATGGAAACATTACATTTACTTTACAATGTATTTTTGAGTGATTCATTTGTAAATCTAGTTTAAGCGATAAAAGTATGTACAAATAAGTCAGTATCCACATACAAGGGTTGGAAATTAAGGATGATAAAGTTTTTGATTCAATGCCTGAAAGATAAATTTTAAACAGGGAAAAGAATCGACTTCATTACCTGCAGTACATTGCCCCACTCTGCTACTGTCGGCTTACCTGAGTTCAGAGAATGCAGGCTCCCAGCATGTCATTCTACATTTTTTCTTGCAAACTGGGACCAGTGGAGAAAAAAGCTTAGACATATTTCTCTATTTTGCTTCTGGTAGCATGAAAAAAGACTTATCTCATTTCATGATCCAAGTCACACATTCTCTCCTAATGAGTCAAACACTCACAAATTCCATTTTAAAGGTTATTATTAAAAATACATTGCAAAATTAGGTACTAGTTTAGCAAATTGAAATATTTTACGAGGGTCATCCAGAAAATATGTTCGTTTCTTTCTTTTTAATCGAGTTTTTATTGAAAAAAATTTAACTTACGAAAAACGTTCTTGACAATATGTATTATTTTTCCACATAATCTTTGGAAACCTCAATGCACTTCATATACCGAGAAATGAGCTTTGAAATCCCCTCCGCGTAGAAGCTTCCCGCCACCTCCTTGGTCCATTTGGTGACAGCTTCTTTCACTTCCTCTTCACTTGTGAAACGTTCTCTGGCTAAACCCTCCTTTGGTGAACAGATGAAAGTCTTAAGGGGCCAAGTTGGCACTGTAAGGTGGATGGGTGAGAATATCCCAACCGAACTGATCCAAAAGTTCCATAATGGAATGATCGTTCCATTATGGAACTGTCGCTCGAGCGACGTGAGGCCGTGCATAGTCGTGGAGAAGGCACACACCAGAGGTCAACATTCCTCTTCTCATGTTCTGGAAGGCCCGACAAAGCTTCTCAGGGTCTCACAATGCCGGGAAGCGATATTTGTTTCTCCTTGAGGCAAAAATCAATCAGGAGAATTCCTTTTTGGTCCCAGAAAACAGTGGCCATGATCTTCCTGGTGGACTGCACAATGTTGAATTTTTTTGCACTTGGGCAGTTGGTGTGTTTCCGCTGCATGGATTGCCTTTTGTTCTCTGGGGTATAGTGTGACACCCAGGTTTAATCTCTGGTGACTATGGATTTGAGGAAAGCATACCCTTTAATTCTGTATCAGCCCAAAACTTCACGAGCTGCAGCTACTCATTGTGACTTGTGTTCTGGCGTCAGCTCTCTCAGAACCCATCGGGAGCAAACTTTTCGAAAATCAAATTTTTCGGAGACAATCTCATGAATGATGGATCATGAGACCTCTGGGAAACACTCGTGGAGTTCATCCACGGTGGAACGGCGATCTTCGCGAGCAGCATTGTCGACTTTTGCCACAAGTTCGTCTGTGACAAGTGAGGGTCTGCCTCTTCCACTTTCATCCTCAAGTGAATGCCTTCCTGCACTAAATTCCAAACCCATCTCCTCACCATTGACTTACTCATTACACCCTCTCCTACACAGAAACAAGCTGTTGATGAATTTCAACCGATTTGAAGGCATGAAGTAATTGAATCACTCCATGCACCATGACTCGAGATGGAAGAGGCACAGAGTTGGTAGGATGCGATGTCGAGGTCTCCATTTCAATGACTTGCTGTGACCGTGTTTTCAAGGCTACTATGGCCCTTCACCTCTCATTCTATTCAGAAGGTTCCCCTCTTTCGTACAACGTTGCCAGATTTAATAAACAAAAACCCTAGCAACCTACAGACAAAAATGGAACTTATTTTCTGGATGATCCTCATATAATAATTCTTTCATCTTAAAAATGGAATTCCCAGGTGTTTCATAAAATGGAATCTCCTGACTGCATTAAACATTATTTGTTTCTAAAAAAGAATTTGAGAGCATTAAAGGATTTGATTTACAATAGCAACCCAAGTTAATGTAAACCCACTGTGCACTGAATTAATTTAGGTTTTTGATTTTGTTTATGATATATTACTCTATATTATATTATTCTTGGCATGTATAATGCTTGAAAGTCCTTTCTTCTATAATTGCACATAAACCTTGATAGAGGGCAGGCATGTAGCCAGGGGGGGGGGGGGGGGGGGGGGGGGGGGGGGCTTTTGGAGCCCCTCCCGGAAATTTTTTTCCCAATAATTCTGTTGTTCTGATTTTAGCAGCCAACTTTACCAGTGAGAAGAGATAAATATGGGCACTGTAAAAGTAAATACCAAGCACTGAAAATTAAGGGAAGAGATTTGTAACATGTCGCAGTGATGCAAATTGTGATTTTCTATGTGTTTACTTTGTATCACATATTTTGTGGTGTATTACTTGAAGCTATGTACACAGGATTTTTTTGCCAACCACTACGGTAAAGTATGTACATATTTTCACGCAGCATTCTCATTTATTAAATATGCAACTCCTGCTCAGTCGATGTTTTGGCCGTCATTGTGACCAAAGACTCATGTTGCGATCAGACGACTTTCAGATATCACAGATAATTGCATTCTGGCGTAAATGATTCTTTATAATTTATTTGGGCATTTTTCCGTAATCGTAAGTCAGAATGGAGTCCTGACAACCTCATGCTGCATTGGTACGCCTTAGTGCTGAAGTGGCGAAATAAGCATTACTTCAGTCTAGGGAATGAAAATCAACTCTTCTAGAATGAAGTTTATTTTGTGTATAAATGGGAAAAATAATTAATCCTATTGTAAATAATCAACAGTTGATACTATAGATCAATTGCATAGTGCTAGTAACATTTTTGTTTACGTCTCAAGAAATATGAAGGGAGGAGGAGTAAGTATGGTCTACGATCAAAACACAGAGTTAAACAGATGACCCCAGAGGCGTCACATGCGGAACACTTTATGGCGAGAAAGAATAAGCATTTTATGCAAGAACCTATCTTATCGGACAGAATTTGTAGGTGGCCAGCATAGTGGCTTCTGTTACATATTGATCTCCATTAGAATGTTGCACCACTGCCCATGTGATCCTCCAAGCAGATGGGGATCACCCCTTCCCCCTTTCATCAGCCATCGCTTATCACCCACTACTACCTCTCTTGTCTTGTGGCTGTCACATACCGTGCATATGTGCATCGGTCTGTTGAACATCCCGATCTCTTTAATGGCACCCGCGCAGGTCAGAAGTGCTAACCAGACTGTAGAACGGTCATCACCACACATTATTATTATGGATCACGGCATTATCAGAGCTTTTAAGGTGCATTACTGATGGGAATTGCTCACTGCCACGTTTCACTCGGAAATGCTAGTGCCAGAATTTATAAAAACTGTTACCTTAAGAATGTGATCTTCAATATTGGATTAGCATGGAGGAGTATAAGTTCATCCACCATAAAAAATTGCTGGTTGAAGTGTTAGAATTAAATATGAGTGATAGTGTGGAAGCGGAAGAGTTTTTGGGGTTCACAGAAGACAACGCATGTGAAGCTACCAAGCGTTTGACAGAAATAATTGAAGTTAGTGATCTCACCACTTGGGTGCACGAAGATGAAGACCCTCTTTTACCTACATTGATGACTGACGGAGAAATTGTGGCCATGGCAGATAGTTGTTTTGGAACAACTCTTCCTCCGAGGATGACAGAGATGAAGCTGTTGGAAATGATAGAGAAGTGCAGACTACTAACATCGGAAAATTGCTCAAGGAAGGTCACTAATGATATGGTAAGAGAAATGGTGAATGGAAATTGTAGCTAACCAGGTGATAAAAAAAATGGCTATGTTTTGCGGAGTATCTGAGTGAACTGTTAAAAATGAGAACAAAGAAATTAATAGTAGTTGTAGTAGGACACTGATTTCTCCAATCAAGTGTCAAGGAAGACCTTCAAAGATGTTGGATGAGAACAAAGAAATTAAAAGTAGTTGTACTAGGACACTGATTTCTCCAATCAACTGTCAAGGAAGACCTTAAAAGATGTTGGATGAAATTCTTCAAGGTTTTGTAAGAAGGATAGAGCACAACTTTTACTTATGAAAAATATACCCTACAGTCACTAATTTTTAATTGAACTGTATGATGAACATTAAGACCTTGCCAATGTCAGTGAGTCAACCACATCTCGAATTTTGAAAGTGATAGGGTTTTGAAATCAAAAATTCAATTCAAAATCCATTTTCTTTGAAAGTCTGAAAATAGTTGACCAGTGTCAAATATTTTTGGGGTCCGCATGGCAATGAAGAGAGGGAGGCTGTTGAATATTTTATGCTAATGAAACGTGGTGTGGTGTAAATCACAAACTGTTTCAGATGGCAAGAAGTAGTAGGTTCAGGTGATAAAGCAGGGGATTGAGTTAGAGCAAAAGTTCAAGAAGTTAACGGTTGGAAAGGTGGCATAACACCTCTGTCAGGGTTAGGGAAATAGATGATAATTCTGGTAATTGGTAATGAAGAAGGGTTTTTGTAGCCAACTGAAGAAATTCTGTTAGTTTTTGAAGGACAAAGAGGATTACCATAAAGAAATTAATGCTTAATAAAGGATAATTACATAAAGTAATGCTTTCAATATTGAGGAATGGTTTCGCCTTGTGCCAAAGCACTTGCCTGAAAAATGCTGTCTGTGATAGATAGAGCTCCTTATCACCCAAGAACGAGGTGGACAAAGACAAAAATAATACAGTGGGTAATAGAAAATGACATTAAGCCAGTAGTAGATGAAGGTGGATATCCCCAAAAATATGAAGATACAGCAACATCGGATCTTATTGCTCTCTCAGGAAAAAAATTCAGCCCACCTGAATATAGACTTGATAGAATTATCTGCAAAACAGGAAAAGATATCAAACTTCTCTGGACAACAATTTTTGTTTATTGCAATGTAATTAATATGGGCATGGGTTAAGAATCAAGTAGCCAGAGAAAATAAAAATTAAAAACTAAAATAGTGCAAATAATTAGTATGAAAAACTCTTAATTGTTTCTCCTGATCTCTGGTAGAAAGTAGTCCTGTTTTTTTACACAGTTCTGAGATACACCTTTTCAAAATATTTCCCTTCTGTTCTATGTAAATGACTAGTAAAAATATATGTAACAAGATACATTACAAAGATGTGGGTCATTAATGTGACTCTGGACGTACATATAGAAATTGGGATCATAATGAGTTTAATTGCTGTGAAATATACAATAGCATATTTTAAGTAAGGCAGTTGCTGTTCATTTTAACTGTCACATGCATACAGCCAATATTATAATTGTCATATTTACACATCCGACTGTAAAATTATACCTGAGATCATACAAACTTTCACTTTTTTAATATTAAATTTTTTTCTTGCATTTAAATATAAAAAATGTACTTTTAATAAAGACAAAAATGTTAATGTATCTGGAAAAATAAAGCAGTTGAGAGGAATGAGCTTTCACTATGCATGACATAGGTAATGGTCTAACTTATTCATTTGTTAAATATTTTGAGAAGACATGACTTTTGAAATATATTTCAATTTATATCTATTTAGCTGCAAAAATCCAATAAATTATGCAACATAAAACACTCTTATGTCCTATAAAACTGAATTTATGACTACCCAATAAAACTATATTTAATGTTAAATTTTTAGAGAATTCAACCAACATACTAAAATATAATTTTTCTACTTAATGGCGGAACTTATTTTTTCTTTGGGTTGATATGACAAAAACTCTCAAGGTTTAGCATACCTGTAGCATATACATCACAGCACAATAGTAACTTCATTACCTTAGTTTTTTAAGTGTCCAATTACTTATGTGCTATGGACACTTCCAAGCCCATTGTATAAGGATTGTCATGGGAGTATTTTGTATTAACTTACAGGTGTAAAAGAATTAAATAACAGAAAACTTTGATTTGACATTTATTATGAATATATATTTATTTATATAAAGGAACTATTTGTTTAAATATCTTTTTTTATGATAAAAACTGGACATCTGGCTTAGGCGCACTTTTTATAAAATATAAATCATAATAGAAACTTCACTGAACCTATTGGATTTTATTTATTAAAAAGATGATATTAACTAAAGAAGTTATATCATTTACTTCTAAAAAATACTAGCCAGCAGATGAAATATATTTTTGTGTGTTAACACATCATAAAACATTCAAAGTGAAAACAACTGTAGTAATTCTGAGAAAATATGTGAAGTAAGTTGCTTGATGAAATTTCTTATAACATCATACAACTAGTACAGGACCTATGTACGAGCAATTTTAGCTCAGTATATTAAAAAAATCTTTTAGAAAGTATTATATAAACTTTCCTGACTTCCTCACACAAAACATCAACCACATAAACACAACAGATCTAATGCAACAAAAGCTTTAGTAACTTTTCATGGAATCTGTGCAACATCAACGACTAGGGATCCATGTGAACTAATCCACAAAAGAATATCACAAAACAATGAACATGTAGCTACCATTAACTCTTACTGGATCAATATGACAATGTGGATCCACAAATCATTGTGTTTGTAGATAATACTTTATCTAGTGGAATATGAATAAATTAATATTGTCTGCAAACAATTGGTGGGGAATTATACTGACCTTGCGGCTATACTGAGCAACTTTCACAGAAGAGTTAATTAACAGTGTCTACTAGCTATAACTAGTCAGCATTGACAAGAGATCATGCCATCAGGTACAAACAGGTAGGAGAATCCAAGTTACAAGGTAGTGCAAAAGTCATGAAAAATATTACAGCCAGCAAAAAAATAAAATCAAGAAACATCAAGAAAAATTTGCACTAACATGGCAAGAGTGTAAATGTAAAAATAACGATGCCATTATCTCATTACCATTGCTAATTGAAAATTCTTACTCAGTTACATCACAGTACTCTTTGAAAAATTTTTAATTAGTGGTCAATTAGATATAATGATTTTCTTTTTGAAAAAAATGAAAAATTTGGCATGGCTAACATTCATTGCCTTTGGAAGAATATTTACCATTGATGTTAACACAACTGATGGTGTGATACTTTTGCACTGTCCTACACAGTTCTCCCCTTAAAACGCAAATATTTATTGAAAACAATAATTGCCATCTTTTATGAATGTACTTTCGTTCATTAATAGGAGGCATCTCCTTCACCATCCTCCTCCTCCGGCACACCCTGACTTGCTTCCTCCCAACCCTCCATCTCCTCCTCTCTGTAGCTTGCTGGATACAGCTTTGAACGCCTCGGTCGATCCAGACTCCATCTTGTCCTCTTCCATGGACGGGGACTGCCAGTGACTCTCTCTGGAGAGACTTGTGATGGAGTGGCAGGGGGAGGGAAGTCACCACCCCTTGATGGGGATGTCTCATTGTTGACTCGGGTAGATGGTGAGGTTGATGGTGGATGTGGTGATGGATCAATAGGTGCAGATGCACGTCCTCGTGCTTTGTTCCGAGATGTCTTGCGAGTAGCACTTGATCTTATGAAGGGGATGGGATATAAGGGTGCATTTAATGATCAAAATAATATTTTTTTAAGGAGTTAAAGCAATTCTAAATGATTTATTCATCATAAATCCTAATGGTATTAAAGGTTTTAATCAAGCCATTAACTATTTATATGTAAAAATTCATTGCAAAATTTAGACTTCATCATGAAGTAAAAATTATTAAATTTATCTCGTAATCCTAAAAAAAACTTGCATGAGCCATTAAAGATTTAAATAACATATTGTTCTCAGAACTTGATAAAATTTGAAATTAATACAGTCCAAAAGCAGTAAAAACTACATTCATTGCTACCCCACACTTACCCATTTTTAATGAAAAATGTCATGTCATTCAAGAACTTCTCATGGAAAAAATAAGAAAAATTACCTCTTTGGAACACATATCTAATGAAAAAGTGACAAGACTTGAAATATAGAGCTGGAAAAGATGGGCAATTGGTTTGGAAATGAGTAGCAGAGAAGTTCCAGACCAGGAGTTAAAAGACGAATGGGCCAAAACTGTCCCTCATGGCAATTTTAAAAAAATATTTCAGAACTGTTAATAGTTATTCAAGTAAGGACGACTAAGTGTGTTATTGCAATAAGAAATTGCAATAGTATACTTATTTATTTAAGAAAAGTTAACAATGTATTGGTTTTAATCTGGGATAGCAATGAGCTTGAATCTCCTGTGCATATGTCAGGTATGCTAATTAGTATCTTGCAAAATAAAATACAACAAAGTTTAATTTCATAAGATGTAGAAATTCCACAACGTCATCTTGCCTGCTATAATATGTGCAATTAGCAGTTCTGAATTTATGGCATGATTCAAAGTTGGCATAAGTAAATAAAACCATCATAGTTTCATTTTCATATTAAATATTACTTCAGATCCACATGTATAAACCCAAAGAGCAGCATGTGACTTGTGCTTCAGTTTACTGACCCCTGTTCCAGACACATGAAAAAATAACTATTTAACATAGAATAGCAATGGACTATTGTAATATAAATATGAAGAGGAAACTTGACTGGTCATGGTTCAAAGTTTGAGGCTTTACTTTATGGAACCACTCGATTGGAAATGAAAAATCACTTTGTACGTTCCACACAAAGATTTTATTGGGTTCGACCATGGTTTCCACAAAATATGTCATTATCAAGGTACCTGTGGAACGTACAAAGTGATTTTTCATTTCCAATTGACTGGTCATGTCATGTCTATTGCATTTTGAAATATGTGGAACTGAGAAGAAATGATAAGTATCTGCATGCCACTGAGAGGAATGGTGATAAAAAAGCATTGATGGCAATAATCATGAGACTGATAGAAGGGTGAAGATCAAACTGGAACTGCACAATAAGTTATTTCACTGAGAAAAGGGCACAGGAGCATCAGAACTGGAACGGATCAAAAGCATTCATCCAGGTCTCTTACTAGCCTTGCTATCTTTAAAAGACATTGCTTAGATATACAACCTAAACATAATTGAAACCAAAACGTGTGATGTCTAGACTATGAGAACATAGAGAGACAGATCTATGTGGAATATTTACTCACTGTTCCTCAAGAATAATTGTGATTATATATGTATGAATATGACGTGCCCTATATCTTTTCATATCAATGTAACAGATCTTTGGGCAAATAAAGACAACAACAACAACATGCTAAACATATTTCAACAATGACATTTGAAAATCCATGGTACACCTAAGCACCATATATTTACCCAGTGACCACATTTTTTCCTGATAAAACTCTTTTGGAAGAGGACTATTAATCTTTCATGAAATATTTAAAACCTATATGCTCTGACTTGAATAATTACCCAATTACAGGCACTGATCTACCAGACATTGCAATTACACAATTGCTTTAGAGCAAAATAACTACAAGAAAAATGCTGTTTTCAGTACAGGTCACTCACTCCAAAGGCCATTTCCCATAGCTTAATGGTGATTGAAGAAGAATGATAAGAACTCTGGAAAAGGAAATAATGATCGCTAGGGGAAAGGCTCCATCGTGATGAAAATCACACGTATGAAGTGTATTAAAATAAGGTTTCTTCAGAGGTTATTTGAGACTTCTATGAAGATTCTTAACAAACTTATAATGAATATCAGAATTATAACAATTTACTTTTCACTAATGTTACATTTCAGATTTTAATAATGGTTGATTGCGATTCAGATCTTATGTAAGCAGAAAATAATATTTTTTATTAAAATGACCTAAAGAATATTAATTTTTTTCAGAGTCCTAAATGCATTTGAAGCCACGAAATGTGTGTTAATACATTCTTTAAAAAAACTATCAGCTGCAATCATTGGCTTTTGTTCTCTGTGAAGTTATATTTTCAGTATCCACCATGAACCCAACAAATTCAAATATCATTCTCAATGTTATGGGAGATATTCATGGGAGCTTAATTTATATATGAAATCATTAAAACTGTAAAGGTTAGAAATAAATATTAATATGTACTGCTCTCGTACAAATGGTAAATCACATGTTACTGGAACTGAACACCCGTTTTTTTAAGAATGGGACAAAAGCTTTAACTTTTCTCAATTAGGTTTGTAAATGAAGATAAACACACCAAGTTAAGATCAATGCACTTTTATTTTTAAAATAGTTTAGTCTGAATTGTAATTTACACGGAAGGTTTTACCAAAAGCAATGAATTACATTCGTTCATTATAATGATAAGTGGAATTTTCCCAATACAAGAGGAACAAGTTTAATTTTGTTTATAAAACACCACACTGCTTAAAAATATTTTGGATTCCATTACAGCTAATAAATATTTTCACACTGCATTAAAAATAATTTATCTGTACAAATTAATACTATGAATATACAATCAATGTGTCACCCCTTTTCACAAAAAATATATGTACAAGCCCTACATAGAAGTCTTGGCTAATCTCACCACAAGTTACTCTCAGAATTATTGCAAATACATCAATATTCATTTTTTTCGATTCCATTTCCAACCCAAGTAAGATCATTATGAAATTACTTTTTATAGAGCCAGTTTCTATAACGCTGACTTAGCAGAGAATACCACTTCATCATTAGTTTTAATGATGATGTCTTTAACAGTTATTAAATATGCATGTACCATGATTAAATAAAAAAGTACCTTTTCCACTCTTCAACAGGTATGAAAAAATGACATCTAAGCCTAAAAGTGGGATATCAAAATAGGACTCCAAAATTAACTTCAATTTCACCCTAAAGCAGTATATAAATAATTCATGCCTCCCTCTACAGTATACATGACAATCAAATAAATATTCTCGAAATAAAAAAATCTAAGCAAGGAACAGGATATGCTCCACAGCTACATATTCCACATTCTGATCAGCTAGCCAACTGATTCTCATCTCCAAAGGTTTTTGGACATATATAGAAGGAATTAACATCAGTCAAAACACATGTTCCACTGATCACCCCAAATTAAGACAGAAAAAAATATTTTCTAGCTAGTGTACTCCAACAACATACCTTTTTAAATTATGACTGGCAGTTGGCTTAAAAGGCACAAGAACCATTCCATGTGCAAACATAAATGGTCTTCACTCAACCATTTTTGATGATGATATATAAAAAAAAAACAAATGAAGAAAATACAAAGGAGTCCAAATATTTGAGTGAATATATTTTCAAAATCACTTTATGGAGATTAATTATGGCTATTTTATTATATGTCCCACATGAATCATGATTGACCATGACTGAATCATGACATCTTGTCTTACACATTTATTTATTTATATTTCCAGAATAATTAAAATGATAAAACTCCCAACAAAGTATCAGCTATCCAGTTTGATTCAATTCCCAATTTGTGAGTATATATCCTGGAATAAATGACCTATCATCTCATCCATGTTCCCTTAAATCCGCACTTAACAACACACAAATCAAGTCTTTCAAATCATGATAAATTTAATACAAAATTCTATAGTACAAATATTTTGGAAAAAATATTGGGTGAGCACAAATGCAATATAATACATCCAACTTAAAACCAT
The DNA here is from genome assembly GCA_933228895.1 of Platycnemis pennipes. NCBI lineage: Eukaryota > Metazoa > Arthropoda > Insecta > Odonata > Platycnemididae > Platycnemis > Platycnemis pennipes. The sequence goes on from OW121851.1 coordinate 104,878,118, forward strand.
ACCGATGGATTCAACTACACATATTTCTACCCAACTACAAGTTTTCTTCATAAATGCTTAACTCAAAAGTAATATTGTGGTTAAGACCTTTACATGAATGACAATATCCAGAATGACTTAGATTTTGTATTCAGAAATTATTCAACCAAACGTGAATCTCATAACAAAAATACATAATTGAGTATCTGTGATACAAAACATGCACTGTCTTCATAGTAAAACAAAATAAAAATCAACCATGTAGATAATGTAGTAACAATAGAAATATAAATAGTTTCAAAGATCATCAGATTCTAATAAAATTGAAGTAGAAAACATAAAACGATTCACCTCTCATTAACATAGAAAAAGTGCTTAAAAATAGCAGCTCAAAAGAATTACAACCAAGGCCTCCATGTAAAAATGTCATGACTAAGGCTGTGATGGTGCAGTCATAAAAAATTGAATGCATTGTATGTTGTAGAAAATGTACCGCTAAGTGAAAGGAAACTGATTTTCAACATAAGAGCTGTGTATGGATTACAAAATTAAATCTCAGTTACTGAAATTGCTTACAATGATAACAAATCCAGTACGAAAACGTACATAAAAGTACATTAAATAAGGGTGTGTGTATGGATAAAGTAGGTAAAAAAGGAGGAGGAATAATTTAAGGCATGAGGAATGATTGCATTTGGCTTGGTTAGAGAAACTATCATCATCACCACTCCAGGCCAGGATCCTTTCGAAGATTCCCAGATGATGTGATATAAAACACACTAATTACAACATAGTTCCCTGACTTTCATGAGACAGGGGTTAGTAACTGGAAAACAAAACAAAAAAAGAGTATAACTACACATGTCAACTAAGAACACAAAAGTTAATAATAGATTCCTTACAAAGGACAAAAATAACGGATTTTAAGCCCAATAAAATGGCAGTACCAAATATCACAGGGAGAACAAAATTATGATGATGGGATATAATAATTCAAATTGAAACATTAACAATGCAATCATTAACAACACAAAGGAATTTGCAAATTGATAAGAAATACTATCCTGAAAGTAAAGCCATGGGCTTTCTTCCTATAAAATATTAATAAAAATATGTACATGTATATAGATACTATGTTGATAATCCTATATGATGTATTCTATGAATATGACATGTATTTTTAAACATAGCATTTAATGTAAGCAGAAATGAAAATGAGAGGCAAAATAATAACACCGCTATTTCAATTTCAGATAATTCGGCATTTCTTGAGAGCATAAAATAGGCTTTAGTCCTTCAACATTACCTAATGTTGATTTTTTGATGGTACTTAGCAAAAGAATAAACTTACTTTAGTAGAGCATATACTTTTACAATGAATACTTAATTTTATTCACAAAAGAATGCTTTTAAAATAAAAATGCCTTTCACAAAATTGTTAGTTATATTTCTTTTGTAAAACTCAACACTACTATCAATGTAGAAGCACATGGAAAGGTTAACACTGAATATCATACACATGGAAGAGTAGCACTAAATTTACAGATTATCAACTTGCTTGCTGTGATGCTTGACTTATAACTGTACCAAAGGATTAATTTGTTGGGGAACTATTATTAACAGTGGGCTTGCACTGTATTTAAGGTTAAATGGTCCAAATATTATATAATGCAGATGCTATTGAAGCAGCTTATCTCTAATAGATGAGTACATACTGTAATCAGTAATACCAATGATCCTCATATGTGATGATGATTAATATGGATAATTTTCATGCACACTGATGGCAGACTGAACATGAAACTAAAACATTGGATGCATTCTGACTGACTGAGAGGAAACTACTTAAAAGGCAGTTGGTAAATTACATGATAATTTGGTAATTCAAATTATTGAGCATGAGGAGAATACAATGTGTACATCCTTGGCTTGCTGAAATTATTTGGCAAAATGTTTTCTAGCATTTTAATTAACCCTAATTTTATAAACTTCATAATGAACTTTTAGCTCAATAAATTAACTGGATGGGCATAATTTATCCATCACAGTGATTCCAGTCAGTAGTAGCCACACACAAATACTTTCCAATCATAAGGGAATACTTAAGAGTCATAACTTACCTCTGGAAACAAGTTCATACACATATCTATAAATGGAAAATTTTAACTGATCTTGCGACCAATTAAAAGTCTCCCTCAGGGAATCATGCTGAGTTCATGGTATACCATCATACATATACTCTAAGATTATATAGTTGCTTCACCATTTTTATCATTTTTCAGAATGTATGTAAATTACTGCCAACATGAAGAAATTCATGAAACTTGAAACAATAGGATTTCTTCACCAAAAATTTCCTCTGAGCATAATTAATAACATATCAAAAGATATATCCCATTTTTTCATGAGCAAAAATATCTGGAATATCATTATTTTTAGCTATAGAAGTATGAACTATTAAAAGACATCCCATTTTTTATGAGCAAAAATATCTCGATAATCATTATTTTTAGCTATTTTACATGACAATATTCAAAACCAATGTCTTCACTTAAAAATAGTAGATTTTCTATTACATGCCATATGGGCAACAATATCTATCAAAATAAATAATTTAAAATGTTAAAATTGTCCTCTCAAAAATATAATGACAAAGTTTAGGATTAGATAACTCTGATGTACTTAACTACATTATGTTTACTTAAAAGAGCCATTTAAAAAATCAATATTGAATAGATCTACCATTTCTAATTACACAAAAACTATATTGATGAGGTCAAATTGATTAGAACATATATTGGTAGGCAAGGAGCACCATTCAAGAAAGTAAGAGTACTATTGTGAGTATTCATTTATAGTTACATATATATTTAGCATTCTGATTTTTATGCGTAAGTTCACATTAAAGCATAAATAACAAACCATTATTGCATTAAGACTCTGAAATCATGAGTTACTATAGAATGTAGATTGTACCTTAAGGTGCATTTTACTCATTCACAGCTAGACATTCTTTGCACAGAATCTTGAAGCAGTATATGTGGAATAAGGAAAATTTTATTATTTGGGCATCACTGCCAAGGAACATATATGTAGTATATACTTATTTTTATATCATGAAATAATAATTGCACCTGGATGTTACATACATCACAAAGCCTCTAATATTGTTTCTTTTCCTCACTGATTGTTTCTTTCCTTACTCCCACATAAATAAAATCGAGAATATTATGATAATCAGGATACCTACTGACAAAGAGGATTATCTTCAGATCAACCTAGTATTTTTTATTTTGGTATATCCCTTCTAAACTCATGGTACATTTATTACTAATAACCTTACCAAATATTATATATGTTATGCATTAAGATTTAACCATAGTTAAAAATACAACAGAAAAAAATGACATGTTCCGCAGTGAACCAAATGTATCTAACTAAAAAGTCATACTGTGCATAAAAACATTCTATAAAGGTTGAAATCAATCCCTGATAAAAAGAAAACATCTAGTTTAATAGGTATATTTTAATTTAAAAGAAGAGGTCCTACTTCTTATGAAACAAACACTGCACCTCTTAGAGTAAAACCATGAGGGTTTCATGTAAGTTGTGTTGAATCTACTGCAGTACACCTTTTTTCATCTCATTTTGAAATAATAACAATAGGGATGTGCGAGTAGTACTTTTTGATCTCGAGTTGAGTTGTAAGTACTCGCGAGTATCGAGTCGAGTTGAATCAAGTTTGTACATTATTGTACATGAGTGAAGAGATCCAGTTTTTAATTAAGTCATCACAATTAAAGTTAGCCAGCACTCTGACTATCAAATCGGCAGGTCTATCTATCTAAGGCATAATTAAAAAACAGTAAAGTTAATATGGCACGTAGCGCAGGCCAAAAGACCTAATGGAAATTTTCCAGTATAGCTCGAAATAAGAAAATTACTTTCATTCCTAGGATTACTCACAAATGTGTAAATTAGCTTGCAGTATGGTACCTATAGTGTACTTAGGCATAATATGAGGCCTACATAAGTGACATGCCCTATTAACTTGTAATGAAAGTAAGCCAGGAAGCAAAATACATATTTTTTCTTAAGGAATTAGAAGCCTAATTAGAAGAGCATTCCTTGTATTTTGCATTCCTATGTATTTATTTTCAGAACTAAACACTTTCTCAGCGATGTCATGTATGCCAGGAAGGTTAGTCCAGCAGTACAGTGAATTTCATACAGAACGCCTTGTTTGTGTAGTAAATATTTGATAAGCTCGTGCCTCAAATTTATGATTGGCCGTTATTTACATGAATAGTTTCTTGACATATATTTTCTTCCTCTTCGAATTATTGACACCATCTCTTCAAAATCGATGGATTTCTGCCTAAACATGATAGAACTTAGAAAGGTAAAAAGGACCTGGCTCAATTACCGACATTTCCGCAATGCAAGAACACCTGTAATCGGCACTAGTTATTTTCGATATCCATTAACTCAAGTTAATATTATTTGAACAATGAATTTTCATTCGAGGATGAATGCAAGCAGGTATATGAATTTTGCATAGAGTCCTGTGGCTTAAAGTTTTCGATTTCTAAGAAAATATATTTGAACAAAAATTTATTATAGATGAGATATGACTAGGAACTTGGCAATTAATGATGTAATTAATAATTCTAAATAGCAAATAAAAACAATGGAATGGTAAAACTTATAAGTTTTATGCGATATATATCATCCGTAACGCCCTTATTAGGATGCCTACCATCCGTTACAAAATTTCTGTCACCCGCTAGTTTGAAGACCAATATCTCCAAGATGGCCAATGTGATTTAAAATTAAAGTATATCAAATTAAAGCTTGTTTATTTATACCCTTACTGATGGTATTAAAATATTTATACAATTTTTTTTACTGAAGTACGTGTTTAAGAATGGATTTTTAGCGAATTTTTCGGGTACCGGATGGATCCATCGAATTGGGGCATCGTAAGAACACACAGATCGAGATATCAAACTTTCCTTTTCACATATTGTAGCTTAGGGCTTTGTTAGTAGTCATACGAAGTTTCATACTATTATGTTCATCAATTTTTTTGTTATTGATGATTTTGTTGGACTGCGTTATTTTCCATGCCGTATGCTTTCCTTTCCGAAAATCACCGTTTGGACCTTTCTTTTGCTCTCGAGTCATTAATATGAATCCACTTATGAAATCTCGGTAGAATTCGTTGATTATAATATATCGATATATATTTATTTTAGGCTATAAAAGCACACTCAACTGCCCAGAGCATGCCTGAAAGAGAAAGGTAGGGCGCATGTGGAATCTTCTGCTGCAAGCAGCAGTGTGCTATCATTGTGAATGAGCCATGAGGACTCGACAATAGCGGAAAAAAGCATCATCTTTAAGAATGCAAGTCAGTGTCAGTTTAAGAACTGACGGTATCTTTGGAAGCATACTGTCACTATGCCTCCTCGCATGAAGTTTTTGGAGACGGAGTTGAGGATAATTTAAAATGCAATTTGTTTCTTTCGTCAAGAAGCCGAGAAATACGGGGATAAAAGCTATCTCTCTTATCACTAATTTTATTTTGGTGAATACTGAAACTTATAAACTTTTATTCAAGCATAGGCAAGGATATTTTTCCTGTGCATACTAGAGAAATTTTCTCGCATGGTGTTTGGTGCACACGGTACCTACGGTAGCGTATAACTTGGCAATCTCGAGCAGCTTATCTTTCCTGGCCACAAGTCCTGTCCCGTTGAACTTTGTTTCCAAAATAAATATATACACGTTGAAAGCATATCCAATTCTTCCACTTTGTTAAGTCATTTTACACATGCTTAGTTTTCAAACACGAAGAATACCGCCAAAACTAACTAAATTTCCGACTTCCGCAAGCTGAATTAGCGCATGTTTTTAAAATTTGTCATAATGTAATTGTCAACTGAGTAATCTAGTTTAAACTTTGTTTAGTCTAAGATAATATGTGTTCCATATCTTATGCGAAGAAAAGAGAAGTGGCTTTTCTTGTGTATCTTCAAGTGGGCGTCAAAGTTAAACTTGCTTCCCGGAACTTGAAAAATATCTGGCGTTTTTATCTGTCTCGGTCGAAAAATTAATTAATATAACCAACTAAAAAATATATTTTTGATATTATTAAATATATAAATAAACAAGATTTAGTTCGATATACTTTATTTTAAAATTGATCTACCCATTTTTGAGATATTGACCTTCAAACTCAGGGGATGGATTTTACAACGGACATTAAGTGCCTTGAGCTCGAATATAGTCGCCCCGCAGACTTTTTCCGCAAAGATTTCGTCCAAAAAGGGGGGAGGGGGCTAGCTATATTCGGAGGAATACCATACATATGCGGTTTCATGCACGAGTAACCACCGATTCATCCATTCGTTCACGCAAATGTAAATTAACGTACGTACATGTTTGTATGTGTTAATCTATTGTGTGACCAGAGCTCTACACGATTTTGATGATAGCACTTCCTGTCGGCAGATTTCTGAACCTATTGGCCTTGGCGGCTCCGTTGACAAAAACTACTCGAATCAACTTTTATAAAAATACTCGAAGTACTCGAGTCGAGTACCAACTACTCGATTCGATTCGAATTTTTGAGTACTCGCACATCCCTAAATAACAACAATCACATCTGTGTTTATCCAAATAAGAAGGACTAGAGTCTTAAAGACTAATTTGAGGTTGTAGGAATGTAGAATTCAAAGTTATCTTAAAAAAAAAACTCAAGGTATGCATTGTAGTGGAACCATTTTTTTTAAATATTAAAAGGTACACTACTGCACATTTGTCATCAGTAATTCATTTCTATAGCCCAACGAGCCATTAATAATGAATTATAAGGTCAATTACTTCTTCCAAGTCTATGAATTATAAAAAAACTTAATTGCATGCTTAACACTCTTTTATCCTCATGCTGATGATCTAACCATAACCTAAGGATGTAACTATAAATAGTGCCAAGCAACAGGCAGGGACTGATGCATTTCAATTCCATGCATTGCCATTCTTAATGAAGAAATATCTTCCTATTTATTTTTAAAATAGAAAAATTCTATCATTATCCACTCCTAATACTAAGATATATTCCTGAAGGGAAGTAAAAGTGACATATGACATGAAAATAAAAATAGAAATAACACCAGTGTAGAAAACATTAGTGCAGAAGATTAAAATTTTGAGAATTTTAACAGTAACATTTTATCATATATGTGTCAAATACCACTCCATAGTCTTCAAACAATTTGCTTGATAATTGGGAAGTGAGCTCTTGTGGCACATGTTAGGCTTAGAGTGAGAGAAATTTATTCATCAATGAGGAGCCTCTCTGTGCTACCTAGGTTTCCCAGAAAGGATGGGTAGCAAAAAAATCAAAGAGATTTGTTGGAACAGTCTAGACACAAGCTATCAATCTGTAACCTCAAAGCTGTGCACACAGAAAGCAGGTTTATAGTTACTGACTACCGGTGCCGACAGGTGTCAACAATGCAAACAATGTAACCACATAGAGGTGGACACAGTAAGAACAGCTTCAAGCTTACTAATGCAGGCAACCCACACCTCTAAAATCAATGGAGTCTACAAATAATACTTTTGAACTGGCAACATTCCCTGGTTTTTCAGCTTTTTAAGACGGATGACTTTTAACTTAGTGACTAACAACCTAGTGACTGTTAGTTACAAATATACATAATATTTACATTTTTATTTATTTGTTATTATTATAATTTATACTTGAATAATGTTATTTACACATTATTTGTATGCAACTTGAATGGAAAAAATCTTTTTCTAATTTCATAATTATATAGGCACTCTTAACAGTGTACGAATATTTTAAGGTGTGATAAGATGTCAATAGATGTATTAAAATAAACTGCATTGGCTGCTTCAAAATCCAGAGACTTTAACTTAGTCCCCATTAAGCTAAAATAAAACTTGGATATTCTGGGTTCCTGAGCAATGATTAATCATCATGCTTACATCTATCAAAAACTTTGGTTTCTAACTTATTTAGATACATCATCTACTGGTTACTAATCTTAAAGTTACAAGCTTTGTTTGGGTTGATTGCATCTACATATGCAAATTGAATTCATACGCATAAAATATCCGCTAAAAATGATGAATAACAAAAATTGGCAGAAATGGAGCCTATTAACTGGTGGCAAGCCCGAGAAACAATCATTCATAGTATTCGCCAGGAAAATACTAGATCATATATAACAAAAATATTTTGAGTTCTGTGTTCAGTGCGCCAACAACATGACGTTCTTAATTTCAAATCACAAAACTACATCATTAGAGCTAAACAAACTTAGAAACTGTGCCTTTAGTCATTAAACAGGTTGTTAGGAACTACATTGATAAAAAAATAATCCCAGTATTTTTCTTCAGTGAATGTGGAAACTGATTGGCTGCGGTTGAAACATCAGCACAGGGTTCAAACCTTGTTGAGGACATGATGTTGTATTTGTTTCATGAGTGAGTCAGGCTAAACGAGGGCAAGGGCCTAGCCACGTTGGCACACCTGTTCCTATGAGATAACTAAAGTTAAACAACATTGGGCGTGAACAGAGGTTGGATGGGTAACCCTCATCCATACCTCCATACTTGTCCCCTGTTTGCAAGTAGCAGGCAGGTTGGCAAGATGGATCTAAAGAGGTCTAAGTGCCATGGGGGCTCCAGAAGGTCCCACCCGCACCTCCAATTATTATTTTTTTGGGCTAAACTTGGGATTAACTAGATCAGTTGGAGTATTTTAAAGACTAATTCCACTACTACTGGATTTATTTCAAGAGTGACTGTAGGAATATGGAAGCCTTGGAAAGCAAAGAAGGAAAATCTTTCCTGCCATCCAGAGCCCAATAAGTTCAAAAGAAATGGAATCATTCAACCAAGATATCATTCTCGTTAGATATAAAATTCATAAAATTTGATTTATTCATTTAAATCAACAATTTTAGAGAGTATGCTGTATTACTGATGGAACATTTCCATGAGTCAAATATTTACAGTTTGTTGTTTTGAAAAGGATACATTGATCTGAAACCTTGAAGCCGAAGAAGGCTGCATCTTCAGATCAAAATTCCTGTTGGAGACTATTTCCGCCAGAGATAGAATTTATCATGGAATTCAAATGTTTACAGTGAAGACAATTTATACGATACGAAAAACTGAGATAACATCTTTACCTAATGATTACATGAAGAGAACTGGCTCTCGGGTATTTTTTTTCTGGAAAAAATCCTGTTTTGCAATGAAATTAAATATGAATTTTCATCTGACACTCCACAATAATAATGTAAAATGAATAACACAAGGATTTGGAACTCTGGTAGGGTTCTGAGTGTTCAAATAGTATTTGGATGAGAGCTTAAAAAATTATGACTCACTTCAGATTGTAGTTGATCATCCAGCAGATCATAATAATTATTATGCAAATGATTATTGTAAAGTACTAGCAATAGCATACATATAACCCCATTTTTAGCCCCCATAACCCCCAAGAAGAAATTTTTAGAATGCCAATTTTCAAAAAGGTTTAGTTAAAGTAGTGATGGAATGATCCAGGTTTTTTGTCGGATCCGGAACCGGATCTTTGCCTGGGTTTCGGATCCTTGGTTCCAAATACTCAATTTTGAATTTCATTCCCTTTCTAATCCTAGTTTTTTAATAAATATATATAAATACAGCAACAATAGAATTACCAAAAAACAAGTATTTTTTGTAGAAAAAATCAACTTCCTATCATCAATGTGGATAATATTTTCCTGGATCAAGGTTTATGGATGCAATAAATATATCATATTACTTCTAATACGTATAAAGATCACCTTCCTATCACCTATCACATATTCATCAAGCAATACGTTTTTGAAACCTGTAAAACTATTCTTTAGAGTTCAGTTAAGAGAAAAATTATAAGTTCATTTTCATTAGTAAAGGGATTATTTTCTAATTATTAATCAAATCCTTGAATGCTTTCAAATTCTTTTTTCGAAGCAAAAACTTTTTAATGCAGTTATGAGATTCCACGTATGTGAAATCTGGGAATTCCATTTTTAAGATGAAAAAATATTATAGAATATTTCAAGCTGCTAAACTAGTAATTTTGCAGTCTTATTAATTATTTAACCTTTAAAATGAAATTTGAGAATTTTATACTCCTAAGAAGAGGCTGTGTAACTCTGATCTTGAAATGAGATTAGCCTTTCTTCATGCTGCTAGAAGGAAAATTTAAAAAAATGTCTTGAATTTTTTCTCCATTTGCAAGAAAAGGTTTGCAAAAAAAAAGTAGAATGACATGTGGGGGAGCCTGCATTCTCCCAGAGTGAGGTAGTGGACTGCATTTTGGAATTTTATTATTTTTTTGACTTATAAATTGACATGAAATTTCTGATAATCTACTTTTTTTAACTGCCTAATTGCATTACCATAGGAATACAGCATGGCCTGTTAACGATCGAACTCGCGACCGGCAGTACACTAGCCCAAATTTTGAACAACTATGCTAACATAGAATCACAGGAATCTGGCGAATGTAGGCGATCCAAGTGACATTTGGCTTTATTTTTTTCTTGTGCATCCTCGGGCTATCTCGGGCCTATGGAGATATAGTCAAGACGAGAATTTTTTTATTTTGTTTTAGTGGCATGGAAAAAATCGTCTTCTCATTTCGTGACACGAGTTACACAGCCTCTCCTTGTCAGTATTTACCATAATTACATTCCATTCGCGGGGTGCTTCGATCACTAAACCACGAAATTTAAAAATCTCCGATCAGGATCTGAATTCACGCAGTCTTCGGATATGATTTCAGTAGCGAATGAAATTAAAGACCCGTGGATCTTTGGATCCGACACGACCATCCTTAATTTATGAGTGGTACATTTGTAAATCTAATTTAAGCAACAAAAGTGAAATAAAGTGGGTATTTGGACGTAATGGTTTGAAATTGAAGATTATAACATTTTCGACGCAATGACTGAAAGAAAAAATTAAACTGCGATAGGGATCGAACTTCGAGCAGTACACTGGCTCTCGTTATGCGCCTGATCCCGGCGAATGTAGGCTACCCGCATGACTTCATATGTATATTTTTTCTTGCAATGCCGGGGTAATGGGGGAAAAAAGTCATATTTCTTTATTTTGCTTCTAGATGCACGGGAATATTTTCATCTAATTTTGTGATCTGAGTTACACATCCTCTACTTGTCAATATCTACCATACCTACATTCCATTCACGGGGCGCTTTGATATAAAAGCTGCGAAAATTTAAAATCTATGATCCGGATCCGATTTTACTCCGTGATTTTGGATCCGAATCCGGAACCGATCCGGCCATCACTAGTTTTTAACAGCAAACCAAAAATGATAAACTAAATTAATAAATGTTCCTAACATGGTTTAGTGTGCAATTGTTTGATACTCTACCAGTACTTTAATAGCTTATTACTGTTTTTTATTTTTAACTTTATGAAAAGCTAGCTGGTAGTATTTAATATAAACTAAGATGTTTGTGGTGCACCAAATTTTTTCCTGATGTCCTGGTAACCTTTGGGTAACTTAATAATACATGTGAGTTTTAATTAATATGGGAGATGTAATAAGGAAAATTTTCACGCTGCAATGAAAAACTACTGACATGATGAACAATGGTGCATTGATTTTTTATAGCTGGCATACTACTGGGTTAAAGGAACCTATTTCCTCTGTGTCCAACAACCAGCTCCAATTCCAGCCATCAATCAGAGCTGGTAGTTAGTGAGCAGGAAACCTACTTCTTTGTGTTAGCAGCCTAAGGCCAAAGTTAATTGCTTTCTGTTGTGGAGGAATCATGATGCAGATTACTCTCACTACCAAATGGAAAACTAAAAAGGGTTTAGAGAAAACACAAGACTAATTTTACAACAAAATATCCCTGCTACAGTACACTTAAATTTACCATTGAATTTCCACACTACAATAAATCCCCCTCTTATCAACTCCAAACTATAAGATATAATTGCTCCAACAATGCTGTGGAGCCATCAAACTCATGTTTCAAATGTTTAATACTAGCATGTATTTAAATTTTGAAATGTATATAGCTAGCCGATAAAAAATACTCGGGCTTCAAAAGAAACAAGAATCTTAAGACTTAACAATGACCCATCTTCCCAAGAATTAGTAAGTTGATTGGAGAAAATAGGCAAATGGAAACTACTAAATTTACAAGTCACACCTGCTGACTTCCTTTTTCAAAGGCCCATGAAAAAGAGAAATTCAATACCAAATTAAAACAATAGAGTAACTCCATTAGAACAAAATAATTAGTGTGTCATTTGAATGAGAGGCTGTATCATCAATGGGAAAACAATTTATCCTGTTACCTAAATTCTTCAAACTTATTTATTAAAAATGGAATGAACTAAGTGATTTTTCATCTGAGTCCATTCCTTGTGTTGCCAGGGACCAGTGGAATGGTGAGGAATCCCTGATCTGCATCCAGTAGCTAATGCTTTTAAGTGTTGTTCTTATGAAAACTATTAGCATTTTCATCTCTAGCTAATCAGAGGAAGATAATAAATCTGTAGTTTCTCTACTCATTTAGTCACTTTTAGCCAGAAACATAACAAAAGTTCATTATATTATTTAAATGAATTTATACATAGTAAATCAAAGGGAGATAAATAATTGGGAAGCAGTGATTTCATTAATGTTCAAAATGTTGTCTGTATCTCCTACCTCCATTAGTTTCAGTTTACACTTGCTACGAGAATACAGAAGTGTGAAAGCTAATAACCCCCAACAGGGGGCCTATTCTGTAAAGTCGAAAGAATTTCGGCTCATATGGAGAGTCGTGGGTCACCGCGACGAACGATTCGCGAACATCGTTCACCGCCGAAATGACGTATAACAGTTGACTGTTATCCAACGTTATGTCTATCCAGCGCGCCATTATTACAATGGAAGGAACAAGCTGAGGTAATTAACAATAGTTAATCAACATGACTTACTGTTGATGTTTGTAATCAATCTATTCGCTTTAAAAGGTAACAATATATGCTGGTATGGAATAACGGCAGACTAATTAAGAAAGTGAAACTTCTGAAAATTGAAAGTGATTACACCTTCGGAATAAAATCACGAAATGTTTTGGTTTTATTAATTTATTGTATCGACAGCTTCTGTAATGATATTGTTTTCTCGAGTGAATCATTACATCTTCGTGCATATATTCCTCCGTCCGCTATTGTTTCTATTTATAAATAGACATATACATATATGTAGTGCATTGATTTATAATGGATGATATCACATTAGTAATTGCAAATATGCAACAACCGTTCAATATCCTGCGATAATTTACGCGTCCGAAGACCAAAGGACGTCTACATCTACATATACCCTGCAAGCCACCACACAGGGGGGACGTCCATACAATATCAGAATTTGTCGGTAGAACACAACCACACAAAGAAAGGTACTCATACAAAGCAAGGCAGCATAATGATATTTGCTCAAACAATGTGATTTCCAACATGATAACATCTCCTCTCAATAATATATATTGACCCTGCAGTAGCATTAAAATCTTACGTAGAAGATTTACACGAATAACAATCCTATATGTCTACTCTACCTGACAATTTATTAAGCAAAATTAAACAAAAACATTGCATGGCGACATTTGAAAACAAAACAAATAGTTTTATATACTTCTAACTGTATAAGCAGCAAGGAAACGGAGACATGAAAGATTTAATCATTAGCTAGAATTAGATACATTCTCACCTTGTATTCCGCGCGATAAATATCAACAAGTCGTATGCTACAATCGAAGCTTCTATAGGTGCCCACCGCGAAGGCAGCGCCTGCTCGCCAGAAAATATTTGGCGACGGATTATGAACGAAATGATCCGCAAAATGATCCAACTCCGTCGCCTTGAGCCGGGGAGACCGTCGCGGCATCAAGGGAGCACGGTTTGTACTACAAACTATGATGTTTATTTCCATATATGGGTATTGTTGTGACGTCGGAATCTCGAATTCGACTTTACAGAATAAGGCCCCAGGTCTCCTGAATAAATCAAGCAATAGTTGACCATTTAAAGTGAACCATCAGAGACCCATTATTACTCTAATATTGCTAGATTAGGGTATGTTTAGTGTTTCATCCAGGGTCATTTCACTGACTGGCTTGGTTCCATAGCTTAAAGGGTACATATGTGTTACCATATAACAAGTGGAAACCAGTCATGATTGATTAATTATGTCCTTGCAGGACTTCTCAAGACTTTGAAATAGTGAATAATCTGGGATCAAAGGCAAATTTTTGATGCGGGAGAATGCACTGTTATATTTAACCTAAAAGATATAAAACCAAGCATGGCATTGAAAAGGTGCAGTTCAATTTACTTATGCATAGCAGCAAGGTTAATAGATGATTTAGGCTTGAGACGTGAACCAAAACCTAACAGCTGACAATTGGGAAATAAGACTGACTTTTATTCAGAAAAATTCTACTCATCTTGAGTGTGAATTCACATGACTGTATAATGTTCAGAGATCACATACATTTGTTGCTTTAATTCATTTACCCAATTCATAGATTGCTCAATAAAGCAATTTAATAACAAAGACTAACTATGGATGCCACAGTTTCAATTCAACTTGTACAAATGATCAAATTAGGAATCCAAAGTTCAGTGCTAAGAAATCCAAGTTCAAAGGGAAGGCATTTACTGCAGATAAATGCTAAATAAAGGATCCAAGTATGCAAAAAATTTCAAGAATATTTGCATTGATAAGAAGTCTAGATATCGGTTGGAAGATAGATAATCAAAGAGGATTCGATTCCTAGGGCATTAAGATATTAATTTTGTATGTGGAGTTCAAATTCACAATGCAAGGGATGGTGACAAAATAACAGCAAATAAAAAGTACATGATTAATGACAATACACCCAAAACCTTCACCACACAGAGCACCAATTATCAGTATCAACTCCATCCCCATGGAGATCAGCTGGATCTAAGGTATTTTGATAAAATAAATTACAAACAATTTTTCTAATATTATAATACATAAGTCTCCCATTTTTTATGCAAATGCTGCTTTTTGGAATCTACTGGATATCAATACATTCTCCAAATAAGGAGAGAGACTCATGAATGAATTTTATAATACTTCAAGCCAAGTTTAATGAAAATCTAAAACCCACTTGCTGGCTTCTCCCAAGTATTAGAGGTAGAGGAAAACGTTCAGAGGATAAAGATCATCTTTGTGCCAATTGTAATTTATTGAGTTTATTATTATAATTAAATTATTTCTTAATTTTATTATTAAATTATTTCTTAATACTAGTATTATTTGCAAGTAAGTCATTTTTCCTCATTCCCCTGCATGGAAAAATGGGTCAACGAAAAAAGATATTGGTTCTAAAACCATCACTGACTATCAGTTAAACCCAAAGAATATTCATTGCCCATTCATATATTGCCACAGTACAAAATTTTCCCCAAAAAAAAGTATATCGATCTTTGCCATTACAAGTACACCATGGAGTACGAAAAAGTTTGGTAGGACTAATTTAAAATTAAATTAAGTTTAAAAATTATTTTCACAGTGAAATTCATTGTGATATTTATATAGAAGTTTTCACGCTATGCTCTTTGAAGTTCCCTTGATAGTATCTATAATAACCACAATACAACCATAGATTACTGTTAGACTGAGGAAGGAAACAAAGCCCAGGCTGTTTTTGCTGTCAAAATCAGACTTAACTCCTGGATGTATAATATAATGAAAACTGACTACAATGAAAGCAACGATTACAGATATTAAAAATTCATCGAAATTACATTTCTTGCCCATATTGGCAATGAGAATGCAAACATTATGCCATCTTAGTAAGCTGAACTTAGTAATCAGTTCTATTATTGCTCACTAGGAAGATAAGTAAAGAAGGAACCAAAAGACTCGATACATAATGAGGTTTTCATTCATATAGTCACATCTCATCTACATATGGATTAACATAAAATATGAGAAAAATTTAATGGAACCCACGAGCGTCCCAAATTTTTATTACCATTTATTACCAATTACACATAATTGTAAATTTTCCACAGTTTTCCACACCCATAGAAAAAAGGTTATCCATAAAAATCAGAGATAGCAATGAGCAGGCCTTGATTAGTAGTGTATATAGTGGCAGGGAGAGATTGGTGATGCATGTTCAGCACCACAGAGGATTAGTGTATAATCCGAGGAAAGTAGGAATTGAATCAAAATTATATAGATCTAGTGTTATGCTAAATTATATATTGGATGACAGTAAGCACATACTGTACATCTCACCTAACACACAAAAATTGTGCCATAAAAGCTCTCCACATGCCACATTAAAACCAGAGAAAAATTCATAACCAGTAACTTGTCACACTTAAGTCTTGGTTGACCACACAATATTTTTTCAAGCATACTCAACAAGTTTCTGTAACTGAAGTTCCTTATTTCCATGTTCTATCCAGAAGTTTGGCCATGAGCAGCATGGCTGTTTAGCACTTAAGATGATCCATTTGCACAGCACTCATTTTGTATGCTATTACCTAACATGCTTACTGTCCATACATGCTCCAGTAGTTAATCATACAAAAAACTCATTACAATAAATGCCAAACTATGTAAATACATATTTTGGTAAGACTATAGGTTTCATCCAACATGAAAGATATCCCAATAAAGTTGACAGTAAACAAGCATTTAAAGAGTTTTGTATGCAGAAAGAATGACAATAGAAATACATGGCCACAAAATAAACATTCCCCAAAACCTTAAGCAACTACTAGTAGTATAGAGATTACAATCTAGAGTGTTGTATTTGTTGCATTTAACAAGTTATAATGAATAAAACTAAAAAGGGAGTGCATAGTTGATAAATCAAATATTTTTACTCCACAGAAATATTCACACCCAAAAGTTGAAAAAAAGTAGCACGAGATAAGTGAATTCCTTTGTCCCATTCACCTTAATTATTCAAACTCTATCTGGTATACATCACATTGTCTCAATGATGTCATATAACCAAAACAACCTTCAATTGCATTCTACTGGCAGAGAAGAGAAAAGCCAATGACTGATAACTATTTTGCCCTTATCTCCGTTGAAACCATCACCACCAATAAACATAACAGCACAGCAATTAATATTTGAAATAGGTTAAATGAAATAAAACACTTACGGTGCTTGGAACTCTGTGTCTGAGCCACCATCATCACCATCATCGCCAACATCTTCTTCATCTGCAGCAACACCTCCTTCGGAGGAAAAGCATTCAATGCTTAAGATATCACAATACTTAAAATGGAATGTAACACATTAATTATAACTATTTGTAATCTAAATGATGGCATGACTTATTATTTTTTCACTAAGCCACATTGATTCAAACACTTTATTAGTTTACCAACAGTAGAACCTCTTTTTTTACGAACCTCTAATTTACGAAATGACACCAATTTAGGAATTGACACCAATTTACATAATGACACCAATTTACGAACCATTCCATTGGTCCCGATCTTTGTATATAGGAAAACCATGTAAAATGACCTCTATTTTACGAAACCTCAATTTACTGATTTACGAAGTGAGAGGCCGGCCCCTAGGAGTGATTGACCCCAATTTTATGAAGTTTTTGAAATGATTTTGTAGCACTGAACTCAGTAAAATGGAATAACGATCGCTGTATACCATGACAGGAGCAGTTGAAGCCGAATGGGTCATGTTGAGAGGGCCCTTGGTCCAAGTACTTTACATGGGAAAATGTGGAAAAATCGAATGTGAGCATAGTGCTTTTTGAAGTGCTTAAACGGTAGCAAAAATCAAAGAGACTGATCATCCAAATTGCAATTCAAGCCTAATTATATGATCCAAGGAAGAAATGTTCAAAGACGCATGGCACAATGCCTACTTCTCGAAAACAATGCCCCAGTTCATAAAATAATCGGATTAGTGCTTGGTAATTTCTATTCCTTTTCTATCATTTTGCGTATTGCGAATACCTAACTCGTCGTCACAAAGGATCCATATTTTCTCGGGAATTATTTAAAATTAGCTTTAAGGTAGCCGCCGCAACCCCAATTCAGAACTTTGTTCAGCCTTTCACTTGAAAATAGCATTCCCGTAGGAAGTTCTTTGCTGCAGCTGTCATGGAGCTTAGTTTCATTAAAAATACTAATTGTGTAATAATAAATTACTTATATTCAAATCTTGATGCAATTTGATTATTTAATTTTTCATTAGAAGTGTTTTACGTTGTTTGGTAAGAATTTGTGATCGCGCTCGCTTTCTGTAGCTGCAAGTAAATAGTTCTCGCAAATCACCGCTAGATGTCAGCACTGTAGAACGCATATTAAAAAAAGGGAATTTCAAATTAACTGAGTGAATTTCTAAAATTGACTTTCATCAGCTGCCAAATATTATTAAATGTATTTCAAAATGATACGCTTTCTTCAAAAAAGGCATTTCCTGGTCTTTTCACTGAAATATAATGGGTCAGTTGGAACTTTGTTTTGAAATTTCCTAGTTAAAATGCATCCCTGGCTTTCCCATGTTAAAATGGCTTATTTAAACACAGATCGACTAGCACTAAATATACCCCTTTCGTTAATTAATGCATAACCGCATGTGCTTACAATAGTCCACAGGATGAGTTCTCTTATTCCCCATATTTTGAGATCCACCAACTGAACAGCTACAAGAACTTAATCCAGTTGCAGCAGCCAAGTTCATACCATTATAAATTTGTAGAAAAATATTTAAGATTTTTTTTTGGAATTCATGGCAGTGTTTCATTCTCTTTTACTAAAGTGAGTCTCCTAGCCTTAGGAATAACGCCTATGCTATACAGCGAAGCATTACAATTGAGATCTAATTTTTAAATCCTTTCAGTTTGATGCAGATACACTGCACACGGAGAATTTCATGCGATATCTGTTTTTTCCCTGAATGAGTAGATGACTACTATTTGTTATAGTAATTAGTTTGATTTCAATCCTGAGATAACTATTTGAAAAGTTTAGTACATCATAGTGTTTAATTGCATTGAAAGTATTCTTGCATTCCTGTCAGCAGAGTTTTAGAAGACGTACATTTGTCGCAGATCAAGTCTCTTATGTGCATGATGTGCCTCCATGGTAATTTCTCCATGCTGTGCGAGGTGTTGCCAGAGCATGGGAGTGTCACCGCAAAAACTATTTCCTACTGTTGGAGATCAGCTGGTTTTGGTGACACATCAGTTCCGGAGACAGAGGAGTTAGTGGAAGATAACCTCCAATTTACAAACCCTTTGATTTACAAAGCTCAAATTTTTGGGCCCCTTAAACTTCGTAAAATATAGGTTCTACTGTAGTACATGTTTGGTAATCATTCATCATAAGCCACACACCATTGAGGTACCTTGCATCTACTCTGTAGATAAAGAAAAGATGACAAGACCTGAACGTAAGTGCTTCCAAGTGCAGCAACTTCTGTTTCCCACAGAATTACTCCCATTTCATCATCACCGCTAATCTACCATTAATAGCATATACTAGGATACTTAGTGCTGGTTATACCCCCCTCATACTCTTATGCTAATATCTACTGAAATACTTCATATTGTCTACTTTCCCTCATGCTGATCACAATCCATATCCATTTCTTCCCTCTCTCTCACTCATCATTCTACCCTAAATCACAGCTTTCAGAAGTCCATTTACTATAAGTACTTCCTCCATTCACTTTTCCAGCCACCTCAGAGTTTATCCCAATAATGTCCTTTCCTTACCCACAATAACTAACCCTTTTTCTGTTGTCTTTCTTTCTACCCAGCTTAGTTCTCCATTCTTCTCCAAAACAGTCATTAGCTGGCAACCTTTCTTTGCAATCTTTCTCAAAGACCAAGTTTTGCACTACACTCCTTAACAAAGTCTTAACTAATTCTCTCTTGTTTTTACATTGGATCCCGGTCACTAATTTCTTTTTTTTTTAATGCTTACCGTATTTACGCGTGTAAGCCGCGCACCTTTTTTCCCGAAACGCCGGAGAAAAAATGGGGGTGCGCGGCTTACACGAAACCTCCACATTTCGCGTAAGCCGCGCACCATTTTTCCTCAGATTCCTGTTTTTTTTTCTCCTAAGTTTCGCATTCTGTCTAGTAGTATGGTTAGTAGTCTAGTAGTAGAGGTATACTAGTCTTCGCAGCATGGTTTAGTAGTAAATCGTACATTGTAAAGTATTCTGAAATTTCGAAGTATGTAATTAATAATAAAAATCCACGTTTAACAAAGTCTGAGCGTACAACGGTACTGGAAGAAACGCAAGATCATCAACACCATCGAAGTATTTAAAATTCAAATTTCAAAATAAAAAAAAATTTCATTTCAAAATCGTAAGCGGAGTTTGTTTCAGTATCACGTATCTGTAGCAACATTTTTATGTAATAGATAGCTCCTTTTGCGTACACATTAAAGCTACATCGCAAAGACACGACAAAAAATTTGTTACGTGGTGGCAATAGTCGTATGCTCAGAGATTATGCCTTCTTCCGTGCTATCAGCTCCAAGCGTGAGAGTAGTAAACGCGTTCTAATCGATCATTTAGCATTTTAAAATAATTTGCTATTCACCTAAAAATAAATTCTGATGTGAAATTTCGATAGTTTCTTGTGAGTACAAAACTACATACCTATTTTAAGCGATACCGAAAAAAATAGGTAATCGAGCTCCATGAAGGAAATATGGTGTATCTGAATCTAGCAGTGACGAAAACTAAGAATGAGAACTGTTATGATATGAATATTCATTAGTGATTTATGATTATATTTCCGGGAATGTGTTTATATTTAGTTTTATAAGAATTATTATTGTTATTACATTGAGCTTAGCTTTTTCCGTGTGTTCCCAAGAGTTTCCGGTGTTGTTAAATCGTCCCAGTCCACAGCTACTACGCAGAGAGCAGACGAGATCACCGCTATCAGGTACGGATGGCGTTTGGCTTTTATTTGTTGATATGCCAACGGATTTCCGTAATAGTAGAGTAATCACGGGCTGAAATTGTATATATATTTGCAATTATTTCAGTTGGATGTTATTTTGAACTGATGCCATTTTTATAGCTGGATGATGTGATCGTATGTAACAGTAATTACTGAGAGATGCTACGAGAAAGAGATGCACAGTAAAAGAGGCCGTGCGGGCCGTGCATTGATGCACGACGCGATTACGATCGTGATGATAATAACACGTAATTCAATCAATTAAATTGAAAGACGTACACGTAATTTAGGCACAGTATTTCTATTAAAGAACGTGCATTCATGTTATGACAAAATGATGCAGACTCAAGGGAAAAAATTTTTTTTTCGATAGAAATAATTTTTTTCCTCACGAGCCTGCCCGAAAATAGGGGTGCGCGGGATACACGAGGGCGCGGCTTACACGAGTAAATACGGTATTATGCTAATTCAAAAACACTTTATGACCTTGCTATGAAATACTAATGCTTCATCTAGCCTTCCTTCATCTAAGAGAATCTTATTACCTTTGCTTTCATGCTGTACCTCATAATAACATCCTTCTCACATACCCTGCAACATAGCTAAAAATAACTGCAGTCCCTTTCGCCTACTTTTTCCTACTTTAAGCACATTCCATGCATCCGTTACAATTTCCTATGCTTATGCAGTAAACTCTCAATAATACGAAGTCAGAGAAACTGGAAAATCAGCACTTTATAATTTCGAACATTTTAAAAAAGTCATGAAAAATTTTCAATTTTATCTTTGTTTTCTCTAACTTTTGTTCTCTTTGGTAACATTGTATAACTTTGTGGTCATTCGTGAAAGCATTCTTAAAAGAAGCATGCCTTAAAAGATCGTAAAATAAGTGCCTACTACCGTATTTACCCGATTCTAAGACGACCTTTTTTGACTAATTTTCAGCTAAAGATACCTAGACTCGTCTTAGATTCGAGTTCAACTTAGTGTTGTAAAAAAATGAATAACGCATAGAGGGCGCACAGGTGGTGTCCTTGATGTACAGGTTGGTCGGGCGATCATTAAAGCAGTAGTGGTTCAAGCAGCTGGTTGTCTTATTGCATGGGTCTGCCTATCCTCGAATACCACATGGTGGCAGCGGTAAAAAAAAGTTTTCTAGTTGTCCTTTTGTCGTAATGGCTTCAAATAATCAATTTGAGGTATCGGCCCAGGGATCGTCGATGGACTGGTGTGGAAATCTCGCCACGAACTGGGGGATTTTTAAAGAAAAATTCTCCATTTACGTAGAAGCTTTTCTTAGTGATAAGGCGACAGATAAGAGAAAAGTGGCACTTCTCCTATATTATATGGGAGAGAGGGGACACGAGATATTTAGGTCATTTGACCTAGGCGAGTCAGATCGGGTGAATTTGAACACTGTTTTGACAAAGTTTGATACGTATTTTATCCCGGCAAAGAATGTGACATATGAACGTCATAAGTTCTTCAGTAGACATCAGCTGCAGACTGAATCATACGAAAGTTACATGGCAGCTCTGAGAAATCTAAGTGTTTCTTGCGATCTAGGCTCTTTGAGAGACGAGCTAATCAGAGACAGATTTGTTAGTGGAATTCTGGACAAGGAGGCCAAAGCGTGTTTGTTGAGAACGTCAGATCTCACTGTTAACAAAGCATTGAGTATATGCCAGGCTAAAGTGGTTGCTGATTTGAGAGCTGATACCCTACAAGTTAAGCAAGAAGAGATTCAGGTGAAAGAAGAACCGGTTGAAGTGGATGTCCTGGAGAAGAAGTACGATGAACGAACCAGGGGGGACCGAGGCAGACGATGGTTTGGAAGACCATCTCCCAGCAGCTGTTCGTCAGGTAACCGGTTTCAACATGCAAGCAGAGGTCTTCTATCACAGCCGAGGAAGTGCAGTAGGTGTGGACTATCTCATGACATTAATAGATGTCAAGCCTTTGGTAAGCGCTGTTTTAAGTGTCAGGTGCCTAATCATTTTGCCAGCATGTGTAAAAGTGTGATACCAAGGGAAGTAAATGAAATCAATTTCAAAAGAAAAAATTCGAATAGTGATGGTGAATCGGACGATGAAAATTTTTTGATCAGTGTGATCAGTAATATCGGCAATAAGGTTGTGTGGACTGAGACTCTTTTGATCAATAATTTTAATGTACAAGTAAAAGTTGACACTGGTGCTGAATGTAATATTATGTCGCTCAGTCAGTTTGTTAATTTGAAAGTAAACCAGCAAGTAGTTAAACAAACTAAAGCCTCAATTATATCGTTTACAAATGGGAAAGTTAATGTAGTCGGTTACTGTTTTTTGAATTGTATATTTAAAGGGTGCACTTATCATTTGAAATTCTATGTTGTCAATAGTGATTGTGTTAACATTATTGGTTTACAGAGTTGTTTAATGTTAGGGTTAGTAGCTAATACTATTTTGGACAATGGCATTTGCCATAATGTGATAGATAAACAAAAAATAAGGCAACAGGTTAATACACTCAATATTGAAAGTGAATACTTGGAGTTATTTGATGGGGGGCTAGGTCTTATTCCGGTCACCATTCACATAACAGTTGATCTACTAGTTAAACCAGTGGTTCTTCCACCAAAAAAAATCCCTTTTTCATTGCATGAAAAACTTAAAATTGAATTGAATAGAATGCAAGATTTAGGAGTCATTGAACCGGTGACCACACCAACAGATTGGGTGAGTCAGCTTGTGATTGTACAGAAGAAAAATGGCAATATTAGGATCTGTTTAGACCCAAGACCTCTAAATCGAGCAATAAAAAGATCACATATTCAGTTTCCTACTTTCGAGGAAATATCTTTCAAACTTAGGGGTGCCAGGTATTTCACAAAACTTGATGCAAACTCAGGATTTTGGATGCTCCCATTGGATGAATATAGTTCTCGGCTATGCACATTTCAGGCAGGACCCTTTGGCCGCTGGAAATTTAAACGTCTTCCTTTTGGTCTTAATTGTGCCCCAGAATTATTTCATAGAATTGTGTCACAAATTTTTGAGAACATTGAAGGGGTGGTTACATTTCAAGATGATGTATTATGTTATGCAGACTCTCTGCAGAAACTAAAAGAAACTGTGTCCTTAGTACTGCGAAGGGCAAAGGAAAACGGATTCAAATTTAATAAAAATAAATGTCAATTTAATGTAACTGAGGTAACATATCTTGGTCACAAATTTAGTGCTGAAGGTGTTAGGGTTGACGATGAAAGAACAAAAGCCATTAGTAATATGGAACCCCCTAAAAATAAAAAGGGTCTACAAAGGATACTAGGAATGTTTAATTATGTTTCTAGGTTCATACCAAACTTCTCTGAAACTACTAAACCATTGAGGGAACTTCTAAAAAATGATTCAGTATTTGAATGGAATGGTTCATTGAATGAGTGTTTTGAACAATTGAAGAGTAAGCTAATTAAATCCCCTGTATTGGCCTACTACAATCCCAATAAGCCCTTAACGTTGTCTGTGGATGCTAGTCAGTGTGGGCTAGGTGCAGTATTGATTCAAAATAATAGGCCTATAGCATATGCTTCAAGGGCATTAACTGAGACCCAGACAAGGTATGCTCAAATTGAGAAAGAAATGCTAAGTATATTATTTGGGTGTGAGAAGTTTAGACAATTTGTCTTTGGCAGATGGGTAAAGGTGGAGACTGATCATAAACCATTAGTCTCGATTTTTAAGAAGCCACTTGATAAAATACCAGTACGTCTGCAGAGAATGATGCTTCAACTTCAGCCTTTCATGTTGGAGGTTTCCTATAAGCCGGGAAAATTACTATATATTGCAGACACATTATCAAGGGACTTTAATGTTCATAGTGTGGATGAGCAGTTTGATTTTGATAAAGACATAGAATTGCAAGTGAATATGTTAATTGATAATTTTCCTATGACCGAGAATAACTGGGAATTGATAAAAACAAAAACCATCGAAGACACAGTGTTATCAGGGTTAAAGAATAAAATAAGATGTGGTTGGCCCAGGTATAAGAAAGTATTAAGTGATGAGTTGAAGCCATTTTTTGATTTTAAAGATGAGCTTAGTATTATTAGAGATATTATATTTAAAAAGGATAGAATTGTAATTCCCAGTTCACTTAAGTCTGAGATGTTAGAAAAACTTCATGTTGGTCATCCTGGAATAACTCGGATGAAAGATAGGGCCAGATCCACTTTATTTTGGATTAATATGAATAAGGAGATTGAGGATTTTGTGAAATCATGTGGAACATGTGCTAAATTCCAAAACAATAAAACAAGTAGTCCATTAATATGTCACGAGGTTCCTGAGTTGCCTTGGTCAGATGTCGGGGCAGATACCTTTGAATTGGACAATAGGAACTATCTGGTAGTGGTGGATTATTTATCTAATTTTATTGAGACTACCGAACTACATGACATTAAAAGCAGTACTGTTATCTGCAAACTGAAATCAATTTTCAGTAGGCATGGAATTCCACATAAGTTATATACTGATGGAGGGCCCTGTTTTGCATCTGCAGAATTTAGGAGGTTTGTTGGTGATTGGAATTTTGGTCACTACATGTCTAGCCCTCATTATCCCAAGTCCAATGGAAAGGCTGAGTCTGCAGTTAAAACTGTAAAAAATGTACTGAAAAAGGCACGGGATTCAGGAGATGATCCATACCTAGCACTCTTAAGCCTGCGCAATACCCCAAGAGGAAGTGTACCTTCACCAGCCAACATTTTAATGTCTAGATCATTGAACACCAACATTCCAGTGTGCTTTGAGTCGCTAAAACCAAAAGTAGTAATTAAAAAGGCAAGAGATGAATTAATTAAAACTCAAAAGAAAATGAAAGAACAATATGATAGCCATGTTCACGCAGAACAAAGGTTCCATGTTGGGGATGGAGTCTCTTTCCAAAAGTCGCCCAAATCATTATGGAGCCCTGGTCAAATTGTAGCTCAGTCTCCTGAACCTCGTTCCTATATTGTCAGAGACTGTGGAGGGAAGGAGTATAGGAGGAATAGTATTCACATTTCCCCTCGGTGGTCAGCCACCAAGTCCAATAGTGGAAGTCCGCTGATGGAAGGTAACCGAGATCCAGAGGAAATGTTTTTAGAGAAACTGGATCAGTATCATACAAGATCTGGTAGAATAATAAATAAGACTAGGTTGTTTGAATCATAAGAATTGATGAAATCTGTTGGTTATTAGTGATATTTATTGTTATTATTGTCATGAAATTTGTTGGTTATTGGTGCTATTTATTGTAATTCTTGTTACTTATTGTTGTTATTTGTTATCTACCATTTATTATTATTGTGGTTATTTATGATCCACCATGTTCTGAGTTTTTTGGTGCTTATCGTTATTATTGCTATTCATTTATTTATTTTTGTGATTTGCTTTATCCTCTTGCATAAGATGTTAAAAAACTGAGGAGTGTACGTGTTGTAAAAAAATGAATAACGCATAGAGGGCGCACAGGTGGTGTCCTTGATGTACAGGTTGGTCGGGCGATCATTAAAGCAGTAGTGGTTCAAGCAGCTGGTTGTCTTATTGCATGGGTCTGCCTATCCTCGAATACCACACTTAGAACTGTGTTTACATGGCGCTATGCTATGAATGTACGAATGTGTGACTGATTGATTAATAGGCATCCATTCCACGAGAATACATCGCAATAATTACTTAAATAAACAATACTTAATGTAAAATTATATTACAACGACGGGTATGATAATTTTTCCGTGTCAATGATTATCTATGGCTGCAGCAATGTATTTCAAATGAGCGCTTCGGGCATACACAAAAAACAAACGAAGGCTGGAATTCCCTTTCGGCAGTGTTTACACTTATCTGAAGTTTTGAATTCGTGATTGAAAACTACCTTACATACTTAGCACTTAAAAATGACAGATCATGTAGAAATACGTGGCGTGAGTGCGAAGGGAAAGTTAACCAAATATATTAGACATGGTTACGTCGCAAATTTTAAGCTACTTGTCGTACAACATGCCGATAAATCAAATAACTGTGACGCAAGTAGAAAGTTAGGAGTTCCCGAGGCAAATTCGCGGAGATGGAGATCTGCAATATACAAAATGCAGGACGTCAAAGTCATTTAGAGGTCCCAAAGCAGGCCGATTCCCTTACGTCGAAGAAGTGGTGTAGTTCATACGAACTTTGCGGCAGAATGGTATGCCTGTTTCAACAGTAGGTATCACTCTTAAAGCTCACAAAGTTGCTAGGAGACTAAACTACCAGCACAAGAATTAAAAGCAAGCAGAGGTTGGCGCACCAGATTCATGCGACGAAATAATTTTTCTTTAGGCGCAGGACTTCACTGTGCCAGAAATTGCCCAGAGACTACAGTGAAAAACTAATCGCTTACCAAAAATATGTAATTGGACTTTTAAAAAAAAATTATCTTTCGAGCCAAATCGGAAATGCAGACGAAACTCTACATGCCATCGAATTACACCGTGACCGAGAAAGGAGCCAAGTCCGTCCTTAAAAAACTACCGGTAACGAAAAAATGTGAGTGACTGATATGTTGGGAGTATTAGCAGCTGCTATCTATTTAGTAACATCTAGATGGTATTAAATAAGCACTGAATGTGATTCTAAAACGGAAAACTATGCCCAAGAGACATGTGGTGTGGAATTTGTGCTTTGTTTCAGAAGTGTCCAGGGGCACTGCTGAAACAAAGAGCTATGCGTTTTTAAGTCTGAATGGTTCTATTGCAGAAGTTAGTCTGTGATATTTCATGCTATAAGGCAATTATGAAGAAGGAAAGTATCTGATTTTTTTGTTATTCAGAATAAAGTTGTAAGTTATATATTTCTGTCTATAAGAGCAGTATATTTTTAATTTTCCAAAAGTTTGAATGCTTTGTAAATGCTTTTCCTTATTTTTTTCTTAAACTGGATGTTTTGAAGCTGAAACAGTTCTATTACAAAAGGTATCCTGTGGTATGCTAAAAGGCAAAAATTTATAAGTACTTATCTAAAATCCTGTTGCTCATGACAAAGTTTGTTAAGTTATGTGTTTTCTGGTTACGTTATGTTTTCAGTTTGAATTTGAAAAGATATTGTATGTTTTATTTCCCAAAATTAATGCAAGTAAAGTAGAGGACTGATATATAAGACAAATAGCATAATTATAGGTGATTTGTCATTTTATTTTCAATTGGGAGCTCAAAATGAGGGGTCGTCTTAGAATCGGGTAAATACGGTATGTCAATGCTTTTAAGTTGGCGATCTTAGTGTTGGCAATATTTTGTTCCAGTATCAAAAAACGTATATAAAATAAAAATTGAACATGTTATAATAAGAATTTTATTTTTGGAATAGTCAGTAGAGATGGGAATCTAGTATGGGTGCTAAAAATAGACATTTGCTTCAAATATCTACTCTGTTATGATGGCAGCAGACCCAACCACGCTATAACTGTCTTCTATTGCCCATTCATAGCTAAAAAAAAAGCATGGAACTAAGCCCGTTTCAAGAAAAAAATATCATTCACAGGTTATTACTTGTAGCGTCTCCAATCTATCATCAGCAGAATAAATGATCTTGAGAGGTAGTATAGTTCTTTTCTACTATTAAGAACTTGATGACAAATGGGGCTTGATTCGGCATATTTTCCGTATCGTCTCCTCAAGGGACAATGAATATGAAGGCAGGGGAGTTTGGGTTTACGGTGCGAGTGGGGGGTTGGGGAATAGCGAGGTAGGGTTCACAGAGAATTTGAACAGCCATAACTCCATGCGAAAGGCAGTGCGTATGGTATGTGTCGTCACACGTAAGCTTTAATTTAAAGAGAACTGTGCACATTATGAAAATGCTGATAACAGGAAAAACAAAAAATAGCAGGATAAATAATGGCATTAACTACGATTTCTACATTACTCAAGGTCTAATTGATACACGGAGGTACATGTGGAAAATGATGGGGAGATTATGGCATACGTGGGAGGTGAATGCACTACTATTCACGCATTTCATTTTTGACGAACCACTGAGTAAAGACTTTTACCCTTAATAATATCGTTCTGTTACATTAACTTCCTAATTACTATGAACAACCCATTCCCTTAATTTATATTTGCCACCCTTTATACCTTTATGCCAAGTCATTCAGCAACACTGATTTGTTGTCTATGCAGTCAAAAATAGTTTTGTTGAAACAGTGTTTCTCCAAGGTTCATAAAAATGAATTTCACTTATTCCTGGGGACCAGGCCCGAAGATCGTAATTTAAAAAAAATTGTATTTTCGAATGTTGCAATGTTATTACTATAAGCTTTTCGTCAGGACCGGCCGTTTTGCTTCGTAAAATTGAAACTTCGTATTTTCGTGCTTTGCATTATCGAGAGTCTACTGTAGCTTCAATATAACACAGTATAATGAACAGCCCTGCCTGACTCCTCAGGATTTATGCTCACACCAAGAGCCTTTACTAGTAACACTAATATGTTCCCTCTCCAACATACATTTTGATTATACCTATCCCTTCAGTGAGTTCCTAGCTTCTGTAATATATCTTTTATAAACTTCTTACTGGCCACTCTCTTGCAAATCTTGAAATTCACAAAACACACACATCTATCTTGACTGTTTTCTATATTCCTCTCTATCAGTATTCTCACTAAAGCTGTTGTACAATGCATTTCATTCAACATTATGAAAATAAACAATTTCCTACTAAGCAATCCTTTGCTCTATTCTCTAACCTACTCTAAAGATTACCTTGCCATTGTGCAAAATTAAGTGGATGGTTCCATATTCCTATCATTACTCTTTTCCACTAACTTTTCCTTCCATTTGAATTTTAATAGGGACCTTTGGCTAATAATATTTAATTATAATGGGCCAGCGATCAACATATATTTTATTTCTGGAGAACCCATGTAATACATGGTTATAATAGTTGGTTTCACTCCATTCCAACACAACCTTATATCAGCAGAACATCAAATAATTAATAATTCATTCACACCTGGCTTTAGATTTCAAATGGGCATAACTACCAGCTCAAACTGAGTAAAGACTTTTAGCATTAATAATATCATTCTGTTACATTAAATTCCTAATTACTATGAACAACCCATTCCCTTAATTAATATTTGCCATCCTTTATACCTTTACGCTTAGTCCCACACAAGGAAGCAGGTTTACTGCAGGTCAAAAGCTGGTTTCAAAGAAAGAGAAAATAATTAAGCTAAAGCAAGCACTCAATGATTGATATCTACCATTCTCCTTCTTCTTGCGGCTGTAGGCTCGCTTAGAGGTTTGAGGAGGGAGATCTGTTTCGCCATGCACCAAACTGTTCCGGTACATGAGAAGAGGCTGCCAATCCTCCCCTCGACTTGATGGCATGCCAGCAGTTATTCTGCGATCTAAATATGCCAACCTGTTTTTTTTTTAAAACAATTAATAAGCTACAACATTTAAAAGCCACACTTTGGAAAAATTTGCAAAAATTTAAAATATCATATTCAAAGCTTGTGAGCTAGCCACCAAAGTTTAAGCAGAGTTACCTGCAGCATTGCACGGCAGCAAGATATTCCACAGAGAAAAAAATCATTCGATTGACCAAGACTTGAACCCAGACCCCCTAATTTCCAGCCAGTTGCTCTACCAGTTGAGCTACCAACTCTGGTACCAACTGCACTGGTTCGTATACTGATCAAGGCAATGATTTTTTTCCTCTGTGGAAAATCTTTATATTGTTAAAATATCATAATTCTTTACCAGCTTTTTCCTAGTTTTTGTGGAAAATATGCTAAGTACTCAAAACAGTAGCAACAAAAAGATTTAATAATAAAAGATGAATCATATGAGGATTAAAACTAAAAGACCAGTGTGTTTAACCAGAAGATCCATCAGGTTGTTTAGGGTAGAGCTCACAAAATACTAAGCACAGTAAAATGCGACATAATCATGAAAGAAGAATAGAAAATTTAGCATAATAGGGTAGTTTATTATTATTTTTTATTATCTTGATCAAAAGTTTATAACCTCTGGAGTGCATACTTAAAGCCATTTCATTTTATGATGATGATAAGTATTTTTCCTCGTTAATAAAAAAGAGAAAAACTTTTTGAACTTTGATACTTTTTATAGACTATTATTAATACACATCCACTATAGCTGAGGGGCTCTGAAATACAATGGTAAGTACAGGAGATGAATATATCCTATGGCTCGCAATGTAAACTATACACCTGTTATGTCAGCAAAAAGGCATGCACAAAAATGGTGCATCCCACCATTTCTGAGCTTTTTCAAATGAACTTAAAATAAACCTTTAATTCTCTAGTAAACTGACATTTCTCAATCCAAATTTTTTGAGTAAATTGAATACATTTATGGTGGGGCTTGAATGTCAATTGATGTATTCTGTTTTCTTTGATGAAGGAGACTGCCCTATTACATATTATACCGATGAAAATATATGTAACAGATTTTTAATAAGAACAAATATAAATTAAATTTTGAATAGAATTTTTTACTCTCTTCATTGAATTTCATGCACAATTCAGCAGTGGGATGTAGCTCCACAAACAGTATTTAAGGTTCATAATATAATAGTACTCTTCGGGGGAGAGCTTATATTTAAATTTTAAACATAAATTTTGCATTCAATAGCAAATGGGATAACCACATTCATGACCTGTAAGTACAAATTCATATATAAGTTTTCTGAAACAAAAAAAAATCAGCCTAACCTAAATAATTTTCTGGCCATTAGTCAGTCATAAAAATAACAACAGGAACGAAGAGTTTTAATAACTGATACATATTATTAATTTGATAGTGATATCCTTTAACTACTCGAAGCATTTGAATTGCCATCAAGCAAAAAAAATGAAAAATGAAATGGATACACTGAATAACAAGTGGAGAAGTCAGGGAAAAGAGAAGTTTACTGAAAACTAGAGAAAGAATACAGGACAATCTAATCGGCCAAACCTTGAGACAAGATAGTCCAAGGAAGACAATGGTTGAAGGGAATCCCGTTGTTTCAGGCGTGACTTCATGGAATTTGCTTAGCATATTGAATGAGACGCAGTAACTTTGTAATTCCACATGTATTTATTGCAAACGACCTAGGTTTCGACGTAGCATGTCATCATCAGGTGGAATTACAAAGTTAATGCTTCTCATTCAATAGGTTGAAGGGAAAGTGAATGGGAAGGATAGCAAAGGAAGGCTTCCTATAAAATACATAGATCATATAGTGAATGATGTAAAAGAGAATTGTATAAGTATGAGGAAGATAGCTGATATGAGAACCAAGAGGAGAACTGCATCAATCCAATCTTAGGATTGTTGACTAGTGATAATGATAATGACCTTTGAACTACAGATCTCCAAGTTTATTATGACAAATAATATTGGAAAATAAAAATGTACTTTATCAGCCAAATAATAGCTATTAAACTTCAAAAGGGAGGTTTCACACATTAAATTAAATTATGATTACCAGTGATCATATGCATTGCTATCAATACATGAATGAGAAATTACATATAGATAGATGAATGAGAAATTGCCTTACTTAGTCCAAATATAAGCATACATTTTTGTGTTGCGTTCATTAAAGTAACAAGCAA
Organism: Platycnemis pennipes; assembly: GCA_933228895.1. Lineage (NCBI taxonomy): Eukaryota > Metazoa > Arthropoda > Insecta > Odonata > Platycnemididae > Platycnemis > Platycnemis pennipes. The sequence continues at coordinate 104,910,793 of OW121851.1, forward strand.
TAAAATAATATTAAATATATTTAAACTGTAATGAATTTGGAAGGCAAAGTTAAGATGCATAAAATATGATAGTGTAATTTCCAATCTTGCTTTTTTTAAAAGGGTATTAGGATCATATTTCAAAGCTATGATTTTACATGAAATAAGTCATCCAGCTTTCTCAATTGCTCCCACCATTTTTAAAAACATGAAGTACAGGGTTAACTTAAATTTTAGATTGTATGAAACAACAGCCCATCAGTCTAAACCAATTGCTGAGGGACATAACAATAAACTGAAAGAAAAAAAATACTGTACTACTCACACAACGCGCTTGTCTTGTTTCAGAAGTTTATTGGTGAACTCTGTTAGGATTTCCAAAAAGGGCAAATTCAGCGGAGGGCCAGTTGGATCCTGAGGGTTTTCTAGTGGATCCACAGAAAAGAGTATTCCTTCACGATGTAAGGCAGTGATGGCTTCTCGATTCTTCACAGCATCAAGTCCAAATGAGAGGGCAAATCGCTTGGCTAGTTCCTGAATAAAGGAGCTATGCTAAGGCAAATCTCACCAATAATACATGGTATGAATGATTGATGTAAAAAAACTCGATATCATTCACAATATAACTCCATGGCAACAGACTTAAATGTATCAGCACAAAATTTCACAAATCTATACTCTGAAATAGATTTAATTTAAATGATTCACACGGTTTCAGAGCTAGGAGTAAAATATGTTTTCCAAATAATGATGCAAATTACAGCATCACATATCATACTGCTGTTCCTAACATGATTACAGCACTAATTTGCATCATATTCCTTATGATGCAGATCAAAACATCAAACACTGCTTGCTCCTGTTGCGCTTCTGACTTATAGTTTGATAGAAAAAACCTTCACCTTTTTCACTGATAAATCATTACATACATTCTTTCAGGTGACCGTGGTTTAACTTAGCCATTATACAGTGTTATTCAGTGATACATGATGAAATTACATACTTTGATAAAAGATTCACTAGGAACAACTTCCAGGCAATTGTTGTCATAGATGTAGTCATGTATTTAAATACATGACAGAAGTACATATCAGATAATAAATTTCACATTTAACTGAATGACCTTAGAACACTTATTAATCACCCATATTTCTCTACCTCAAACAAAAACATGAGTTACTTTAGAATTGCATACATTTCAACTTTGGCAATGAATGCAATAAGTACATAACTTAGAGACTGCCACTACCTGTATCAAGAAGCCTTTTTCAATATTTGGGTCTTAGTTCAGCACCCTATGAATGGCAGCTGGGTTAACTGGCCTCCACAAAGTGAACGAACACTTACAATTAGACCTCTTAAGTTGCTACCACAGTCATCACAAAACTTTCACCTACCTTTAAGCTAATAAAATCTTCCCCTTGTCTGTTGATCCGCATTCCTTCACCATTCAAATCCCTGAACAGCATGGTCAAACTTAAGGCCATAGTTCTAGCACAATTGACTTTGTTGATTTCTCTAGCTTTTCCTAATGTTGCTTTGATTATGTCTCCATAATCATTATAGTACTGAAAATATATCAATAGTCATCATCATAGTTATATCAAACACCTTTCTAATGCTTCAATTCGAATGTTAAGCCCAAATATTAAATATATTTACTCAGCTTACATGGGTCAACGGCAACAGGTACGACAACAATGCCTAAATTTTTAAAGGGCACTTAATTCTTACAAAAAACTGGTACATACATTAACTTAGAAACACTTTCTACATTAAATTATATAAAAAAGTCACAAGGCAACTAAACATGTACATATGAGGTCTGATTAAACAGTTCAAGGAGAGTTTGAAGTGCATAGAGATTATTTATTTCTTTGAGGCCCTCTGTACGTTACTTGACAGCTTGATACCCTATAAATAGTGTCACATACTTTACTTGTGGCTATCTATTATTGTTTCTGAGATGTAGCAGCTACTGCAACAGTGTTTTTTTTTCCATGGTGAATTGTCATCATTAAGTCTTACTGAAAAGAATTTCTCCTGGTGTCTTACTTAACCTCGGCAGAATAGCTACGAAAACTTCTGAACTGTTAATAATGACTTTGGGGGATGAAGTAATGACTCAGAAAAGGTGTTTTGAGTGGTATTTGCCTTTCAAAAGTGGTCTGGACTCTTTGTAGATGATCCACTAAGTAGAAAACCTTCAAAATCAACTGATGATAATTTGGATCAGATGAGGTCTCTTAAGAATTCTGACAATTAAAAACCAGAGAATTAGCCAATAAGTAGGACAGGACTTTCAAACTGTAAATTAGAACTATATCAGGAGTTATGAAAGGACTTTGTTAAAAAAATCAGAAGGAAAAGTTTGGCATATTTGAGGGGGCAGTCCTCGTTTCTTTAGCACAGCAGTGCCACATACTCTATTAGCCATTAGATTTTGCAAAATAAAGTTAACTTCTATTTTCCCCCAACTCACCTGACCTGACCCCAGCTGACTATTTCCCAATTTTAAATCTATTTTGAAAGGAAGACATTTTCAGGCCACTGAAAAAATGAAACAAAATCGGATGCAGGGTACTATTCTAATTCCAGAAACTGCATTAAAAGACTGATTCCTGAAGTAGAAAAAACACCAGAAAAATGTAAATAATGGGAAGAGTAGTACATTGAAGGGCATCTGATGGAATGTTTTTTTTTAAATATTGATTATTTTTTAAATTAATTAGTCCTAAAACTTTTTAATCAGACCTTTCACAACAACTATATAGAAACAAAGCAACTTTACTCCTACATAATACTATCAGGACTTCATTTCTGAGACAGTGAACAATATATTTTAAAAACTTAAGTATGCACAGTAGAAGTCCATTATAGCAAGAATGGCTTAGAACAAAAATATGGCCAAGGCAAGTGATTTTTTTCATCATATTTGGTCCACGGTGTAAACCACAATGGGTTTCATCAGTTATATACACATATAAAAGAAACTCGAAATTACGAAGCCAATGGGACTGGAAAAATCAACACTTCGTAATATCAAATTTCATATGAATAAGTATCCTTAATCAAAATCGCGATGTAGATCCATCTAAATGGCTCTTGGATGTAACAACCTCCTCAGATAGGTTCAAGGGTATTACAACTATAAAAGGACTAACTTTCAGCAAGTACCAACTGTTCCTCAAAAAGACAATTAAAAAAACAGCTTACAAGATTAATTGGTTGACCTTTGAAATCGTGAGAATAATATTAAGAAAAGACATGAGGTGGAAATCTAAAAACTATCACTAGTTCTCCCATGAAAATAAATGAAAATTCAAGATAAGATTTATGAATCCTGGCAACTGTCACTTGTTCTTCTGGGGGAGTTATTGAACTCTCCCTAGTAAGCAGAAAGGGCACAACTACATTTCATTATATTTGAAATAAAACAGAAGGCCGCAACGGAGAGGATTTCACCATTCAGTTGATTGTGTGAACATGCACATGCTAAGGAAAGCATTTCATAATTTGATTCAAGCAGAAAAGGAAAAGGACATAGTGAGCATGTTATCATACTCTATACCTTCACATAATGTTTAAATACATCTGCAGCAACTTTGGTGGGCATCACATTGTAAACTATTAACTTGCAGAAAGATGCCAGGAAGTTTCGTCTTTTATGGAGCTCTTCAATTTTTGTGTGCTCATCCTGCTCATCTGTAAATAAAATATAAATAATGCAATCTGGTTTTCTTTTCAGTAATTTCTATAACTCCATATTAAAACTGATTATAAAATGATTTGCTTCATTATTGGAAAAGTTCATTTACATAGCTATGCCATGAAATTATATTCACATAAAATTACAACATTAATAACATCTACAGCACACAGATATTTCCAAGCCAAAGACTGTTTATGATAGGAGACTGATCCAAATATACATAGGTGATATCAGGGCAAGGGAAGAGCCATAGGGTGGTAAGCCTTTCTACTAGGGATGAGTTGATTCTCGTACTACGTACTATGAGACCATGGTTTTGACGATTAACGTCATCATCATGATGACGTTAATCATCGAAACCAAGGTCGTAGTAGTGTGAGATAAATGAATGTAGAAATACAAAGTTTATTTTGTCATTCATAATGAACTGTGAAATTATGGTCACGAAATTAGATGAAAAATTTTCCCACTACCCCGGTATCGCGAGTAAAAAATATGGAGAATGCCATGCCGATAGCCTACATTCGCAGGTATTAGGTGGACATCAAGAGCTAGTATCCTAAAGGGAGTTTAACCCCCATCTGAGTTTCATATTTTCTTTCAGTAATTGCATCAAAAATTTTATCATTCAATTTAAAACCCTTATTTCTAAATTCTCACTTTTTTATACTTTTATTGTTTAAATTAGATTTACGAATGTATCACCAAAAAATTAGGGATGGTCAGGTCTAATCTAAAGACCCACGGATCTTGCAATTCATTCACTACTGAAATCATATCCGAAGGCAGTATAAATTTGAATCCAGATCGGAGATTTTTAAATTCAAGGCCTAGTGATTAACTACTAGTTAAGCAGAATATCACGCGGGTCGCCTACAGGGCTTGTATGAACCAATGAAAGCTGATGATAGTAATAAAAAATGATAGCTAGTGTTCAGCCGGTCGCACGTTCGATCCTTAACACCGCCTTGTAATACCATCCATGCTATATTCCTTACAGTACGGCAAGCAGGCAGTTAAAAAAAGTATATTATCAGAAATTTCATGTCAATATATGTCAACAAATTAATCAAAAATAATAAAATTTGACATTAATGAAATGGACTGGAAAAATATTTTATTAAAAATCGTGGAAACAATACGTTATATTTGCAATGTATTTTTAAGTGATGCATTTGTAAATCTAGTTTAAGCGATAAAAGTACAAAAAAGTCAGTATCCACTAACCTACAAGGGTTGGAAATCAAGGATGATAAAGTTTTTGATTCAATAGCAGAATGATAAATTTTAAACAGGGAAAAGAATCGACTTCATTACCTGCAGTACACTACCCCACTCAGCTATATCCGACTTGCCTTAGTTCAGAGAATGCAGGCTCACCGCATGTCATTCTACCTTTTTTCTAGCGAATAATGGAGAAAAAAGCCAAAACACATATTTCTTTATTTTTCTTCTTGTAGCATGAAAAAAGGGTCATCTCATTACATTATCCGAGTTACACAACCTTTAGTTATGAGTATAAAACTCACAAATATCATTTTAAAGGTTATTATTAATAAGTAGCGACCCTGAAATTTCGCGAATAGGTTATTTTGCAAATTTCTTTTAAGGAGCATAATGGTTTTTATTTTGATGTTTAGAGCAACTCATAAATGAGCAACAGACTTAGGAGAGATATGAAAAGAGTGAGAGAAAAGTGGCGAAAAGGTCAATGTAAATAGGTTGAGAGGCTCCAGAGAGAGTGAAAAATAGGTGCTCTGTACTCAAAGGTTAGAAGGTTATTCAGCACCAAGAAGTGGAAAACGATACTGTGCATTAGTGTTAAGTCAGGAGAGTTGCTGATAGAACTTACAAGAGATTCAGCATAAGGGTAATACATGAAACAAACTGCATGGCACTAACGATAGGCAAGGGAGCTTGGGCATAGAAGAGGAGAATGACATAGATAAGGATGAACAGGAGTCTTGATCCAGCCATGCACAACAGGAAACATTTTGACCAGAAACGCAATCACCTTGATCCAGAGAGGCTAAAAATGTTGGTTTTTTTTAACAAAAACCTGAAGTAGGCTCACGGGTTTGTGTCATGATCTTTTATTCTTATTTCTTAATGTTTAAAGTTTGAATTTTAATTTAGGTTAGTGTTTTTATTACTCTTTGAACTAATTATTAATCATATTAAAATTAAACTTATGCCATGACAGTCATATTATTTTAAAACTCTTATGGCATCTTTTATCTAATACTAAATATGTTTTGTTATTAAACATGCTTATGTAAAAAAATATATAACTCTGCTTATCAAACCGTTTTTATTTTTATAATGTCCTAATAGCGCAATATCAGAAGTTTCCCCCCCAAAGTATATAGAATACATATTCAAATTTTTGTTTTGTAAAATTATATTTTTTGATTTGATGGAACATTTTAAAAATAATGTACAGGAAAACTAGGTAAAAATAGGTATACACATATAGGGTCAATGGTATCAGTATCGAGTAGTGATGGACGGATCCAGGTTTTTTGTCGGATCCGGATCCTTGCCTGGGTTTCGGATCTTTATCTCGGTTTCGGATCCTTAGTTTCAGATACTCGATTCTGATTTTCAAAACCTAGATTTTTTAAAAATATATAAATACAGCAACAATAGCATTACCAAAAAAAGTGAATTTATTGTCGAAAAAATCAACCTCCTATCACCTATGTGGATAATATTTTCCTGGATCAAGATTTACGGATGCAATAACTATATCTTATTACTTCTAATATAAAGATCAACTTCCTTATCACATACTCATCATGCAATACATTTTTGAAACCTGTATAACTATTCTTTAGAGTGCAGTTAAAATAAACATTGTAAGTTTATTTTCATTAATAAAGGAATTATTTTCCAATTATTAATCAAATCCTTGAATGCTTTCAAATTCTTTTTTAGAAACACAAAATATTTTAATGCGGCCAAGAGATTCCATTTATGGAATATCCGGGGATTCCATTTTTAAGACGAAAAAATTATTATAGAATATTTCAAGCTGCTAAACTAGTAATTTTGCAATGTCTCATTAATAATAACCTTTAAAATGAAATTTGAGAATTATATACTCCTAAGGAGAGGTTGTGTAACTCTGATCTTGAAATGAGATTAGCCATTTTTCATGCTACTAGAAGCAAAATTTAAAAAAATATCACGCATTTTATTCTCCTTTGGGTTTGCAAGAAAAAAGTAGAATGACATGTGGGGAGCATGTATTCTCCAAAATCAGGTAAGCCGACAATAGCAGAGTGGGGTAGTGGACTGCAGGTAATGAAGTTCGATTCTTATCGATGTTTAAAATTTTTCTTTCAGCCATTGAATCAAAAAATTTATCATCCTTAATTTCCAACCTTTGTGTGTGGATACTGACTTTTTTGTACTTCTATCGTTTAAAATAGATTTATAAATGCGTTGCTAAAAATACATGAGAAAGTTAACACAATGATTCCACGATTTAATTTTGCAATAAAAAATGTTTCCAATCATTTCACTAACGCCAAAGTTTTTTATTTTTTTTTACTTATAAATTGACATGAAATTTCTGATAATCCACTTTTTCGAACTGCCTACTTGCATCACCCTACGAATACAGCATGGCCTGTATTCCTAGGCAGTGTTAATGATCGAACTCGCAACCGGCAGTACACTACCCCTCATTTTTAACAACTACCCAGCCGGCACAAGACAGGGCATATCCCTAAATAAACAGATAGCATCCATGGAATAGAAGGATACAGAATCTCTGTTAAGTATAGGTTATCTCACGGCAAAAGTACGCAACACAGATGCCCGGTATGGAGTATCCATGGATCATCTAGATAGATTTCCGCTATTATGGATGGAGCCCAGCTTCTCAGGTACTGCAGCGCCATTTTTTCTCTCCATACGCGAGCGTGTGGGGAACTATGTCAGTCGTGTGGCGTCATCTAACGAGCACATTTTAAACTAAATACCGCCACCTAACGGCAATTCAACTAACTAATATAAGGCGGATTTCGGTTCCACTTGCACTTTATAAATAAGTAACTGATAATATAACCAGTTACAAATGCAGCGCGAAGAAAACCGATCTTACCGAGTGGTTTTCGCAACCATTTTCAGATGTAGTCAGCAGATGCTCCAATTTATGCAAAATAATTCACCATTACACTAATAAAATTAACAATAGGTAAAGGAAAAGGCAGGAACAATTACATCTAAAACATTTCCAAATCAAATGAAGTTTTATTCACGGCACGTTCACAGAACAGCAGATATACCGAACCAGTTAGGTCACCAGTAAGCGTACTCCAAAGATTAGCGTACTCTTTCCCATGGTACTAAATGCTCCTTCCTTTCCAGTCTCCTTTCCGACGCGTTCTGCACATGTGCTTACAATACAAAGATGGCGTTCACGACGAGGCAGTTCAGTTCAGTGTGTCCATCTACTTAATTTAACTCATATCTCCTCGTACATCCTTGAAACCCTTTATATTTTAATTAATATTTTTTCTATGCAAAATTACTTGTATCTAACTTCTTGATGAGTATTATTCATTTTACGGATTTTGTGTTGTTTCGTCCCTCACAGAGAAGCTAGGCTATTCAGCTGATATACGTCGCTCATCCTTTAACTACGTTATGCATAATTTGGTTAAGTTAATAATGGTTGTCTTTGGTCGTTATTTGTCACGTCCACCTTACATTAACCCTGCAAATATTATATAATATAGGTTTAGATAGGAAATACGTGCTAATAATTCTTTTGGAGCATTACGTTTTCACCTAAAAGGCGTTGTTTTGTATTCTTACATCGCTCAAGTTGAGATAAGTTGGGTATATGGAGTATGGAAGATATTCTATACCCACTTTGGAGCCACCTTATATTAGATAGTATAGCCCTTGTGCCGGCTGGGTACGCTCTCATAGGTTCACGGGAATATGGCGAATGTAGGCGACCCGCATGACACTCGGCTTAGTTTTTTTCTCGCACATCCGGGCCCATGGAGAAAAAGGTCAAGACGAGTATTTTTTATTTTGTTTTCCTCGTTTGTGGCACGGAAAAAATCTTCTTCTCATTTCGTAACCCGAGTTACTTAACCTCTCCTTGTTGGTATCTACCATACGTACATTTCATTCGCGGGGCACATCGATCACGAGGCCGCGAGATTTTAAAATATCACCGATCCGGATCTGAATTTTTACTGTCCCTGGATATGATTTCAGTAGCGAATGAAATGAAAGACCCGTGGATCTTTGGATCCGACCCGACCATCCTTAATTTATGAGTGGTACATTTGTAAATCTAATTTAAACAACAAAAGTAAAATAAAGTGAGTATTCAGATTTAATGGTTTGAAATTGAAGATGATAACATTTTCGATGCAATGACTAAAAGAAAAAATTAAACTGCGATAGGGATAGAACTTCGCACAGTACACTAGCTCTCGTTGTCCGCCTGATCCCGGCGAATGTAGGCTACCCGCGTGACATCCTACGTATTTTTTTCTCGCGATACCGGGGTAGTGGGGAAAAAAGTCATATTTCTTTATTTTGCTTCTAGTTGCACGGGAATATTTTCATCTTATTTCGAGACCTGAGTTACATATCCTCTCCTTGTCAATATCTACCGCAACTACATTCCATTCACGGGGAGCTTCGATCGCTAAGCCGCGAAAATTTAAAATCTAAGATCCGGATCCGATTTTGCTCCGTGTCTTTGGATCCGAATCCGGAACCGAAAAAATCAAAGATCCGCGGATCTTTGGATCCGACGGATCCGATCCGGCCATCACTAGTATCGAGAATCATTTTTTCAGGAATCGGAATTGGTATCGATAAATTTTGGTATGACTCATCTCTACTATCTACATATGTACTATTGTTATAGAATATAAAAGGAACACTTGGCAATGAATTATAATTTCTGGTGAACTAAAAAGGATTCTTCACTAAGCTATATCATCCATATGTAAACCATTCTTCAACGCAAAGTTGACGAAATGAATTTTAACAAAAACATACTATCACTGGGAATGAAATCCATACATTGTCTTGATAATTAAAAATTAATACTTACCATCATCATCTTCAATGAAGACATAACTTTGAATAAAGTCATTCAGCATCTGTTGAAGGGCTCTATCAGGTTCATATACTAGAGCTCTTTGCCATGGATTGCTTTCTAGCTGCTTGCAAAACTGTATCAACAGGTCACATATGGTAATATATGCCTGAAATGCATACAAAGGTAAATTTAATATAAAATACAAGAATATATTGTATTACAATATTTTACAAATTCAATATACAATGTAAATGCTTCAGAACGAGTATGGCCTAAAGCTACACTTCTGTTAGTAGAGTTAACTGAGGCATAATCAATTATCCATATGACTGACATGCTAAAATATCCAGTATTGGGAGTCCCTCATAGTGCTTGTACTTTTTATTCTGAAAGTTTTTGTAATGACAACCACTGCAGTTGGTTGCAGTCTATGAAGTTAACATGTTTGAATGACCACACATTGTATACTTACACATGAGTAGATCAGTGCATCTAAACAATCAAATATTGTAGTGCAGTTATGATCTTTTGTTATCTCGCCGGTTGGCTACATTACCTTAAGTTTGCTGTCTGCTTGATAGCCTAACACTAGAGACACACCATGACACACCGAAAAACAATCAATTTGAAGACAAAATTATATAATTTGACAGTGTAAATTAGATGCATGTCAAAATGTGAAGTCTGAAGATGTAACTTTTCCTCTTCATTGTTGTTAACAATCTTAAAAAACAAGGAGAAAAATGAAGTCTACGGTCGGTAGTGGATCAACATGGCTGAATATTTTTGTTCAAAAATAAACATTGAAAACTTTAAGCCCTTCAAGAGCTGGTTGTTCTGGTTTAGAGTGCGAAAACACATTTTGTTGCATAACATTTCAGGAGAAGCTGCTCATATGGAACCAGAGGTAGTCAAAGATTGAAATCCAGTTCTGGCATATTACTTGGAAGAGATATTCTCCATGGGATATACAAAGTGCCAAAGAAACAGGACTTTTTAACCTTCTCCCCCCAGAACACTTGCTGTTCGAGGTGATTCCTGCATGGATGGTAAAAGAAATGTCTGGCAATTCTAATGTCTCGAACATGTACCATAAAATAAAAATCTTGCAGTCTGTAGTCTCAACCCCACCATTTTAAGGGCATTAAATCCCTTCCTGTAATTATGAGTTTAACAAAAAAGCTTGAATGACTTCCAAGTTATTTATTTATAAGAAAGCTACGATTATTCAACCCAAGAATGGGTTGGAAAAATAGAAAAGTTACTCTGTTAATTGATATTAGCCCAGCACATCCAAAAGCTGATTTAAGGAACACTGAGATCTAGTCTTCCCCCCACCCAATTTAAACAGTATGTTGTGTCCACTTGACAAAGGCATCATTAAATTATGAAAAAAATCTTCTCAGAGACATGATGATGAGTTCCTTGGTGAGGTAATTGGAACTAAAAGCACAAACAGAATTAAATGGAGGCCATGCGTGCCATTGCTTTAAGCTGAAACCAAATATCAGCGAAGTTATTACATCCTGCTTTAAGGATGCTGAATTTTCAGTCCAGGACATAAATGGAATGTCAGCTGCAGGAACAATAGCACAATGATTTCTGAAATGGCTGTTGTGGTAAATGCATGCACTCAATCAAGAAAAAACAAATTTAAAAACAACTATTTACCATTAAATGCAATGACAAGGTCAGATATGTTTATTCTCCGAATATTACACTTCACCTTGAGAATTGTACCCACTTTAGGTTGATATCAGGGAAATGTTTGTTTCCTATTTCACAGGAAAGTAATACTCATACCATTCCCTAGGTGATATTCACTTTCGCTTTTGCCCGATAGAGTGAGAATTCTATATGACGAATACCTTTTTGGGCCTCATCAGGCCATATTCCATCAAGGTTACACTGTGTTGTAAACAATGGTTTTCTAGCATTTATTTCAGTATGAAAGGACCAGCAATGAATATAACTTTGAGATAACCTGCTTATGTTGGCTATGAGGTCAACAACAAGCAGGTTGTTCAAACAAATGGGCAAAAGATCACTTAAAATAGCATTTATAAAATGCATTAAGTAGTTTAAATGTATAATAGTTTTAATGAGTAAACGTAAAAACTAGCACAGTTACAGTTACGAATTTTAAACAGATAATTACCTCTTCTTTGAGCATTTGATTGTTGGAAGTGAGAAGGATTTCCTTCATAAGGTCCATCAATGAATGAAGATGGGATCGTAGGAGCTCCAGTTCCTCTCCTCCACCTCCTCTCTCTGCAACTTCCTCAACATGTTTCTGCTCCCAGAGAATGGCATAAAATGCAGCAGACATACAATGCTTGACGGCCTTTCAAAGGGAAAGAGCAAAAATGTTTCAACTAAAAAGAATAAAAATTAAAAAGCACCTCTTTTAAATCGATAAGTGAACATTTCGATAAGGAAAATCTTGCAAATTTTAAGAAAATTACACCACTAACCAGTGCAAAATACTATAAATACTTTCTTTGATGTTCATGTTCCCATTTAGAGCCTTAATTTTCCTGTTTCTAAGCTTTTGAAAACTGATCTGTGAAAATTATTCTAAAAGAGTAAAAACAATTCAACTCTGCACAAAATGTACATCTTTATTTCATAACCATGTTTCCCAGGATACTGTAAATCAATAGTGTCTCCTACTTCATTAAATATTACATTCCCTCCAAACAAAGTAGCAATAAAACTACCATGTTCTGTTGGTTGAAAAGCCAAAATTCAAAGCTTTACCTAATTATACTTTCTCTATTTTCCCACTCCATTTCTGCTGTACTTTTACCCCTAAATTTTAGTCAAAACACTATATTCAAGATGCCGGATACAAATTCAAAATATTGCAGCTGCAGGGTCCTACTAATTATACTAAACTGTGTGATATCAAACATAATATTGATTAGAAGCTAATGTGTAATATCTATAACAGGCACAATTTTACTTCAATTGAACCCCGGACTATAGTAAAAATTATGATGTAAGCAGTTCTAGATGATGACGGAAGTTCTTGATAATTAAGTGTGCTCAAACCTCATCAGGCAGGGTCCTCCCTCCATCCTTGGCCTCAACAATACAGCGGATAAGGTGGTCCCAAAGATGCCAAGGTCCCATATTGTGGCAGGAATAAACAACAGAAACCTTTTTAAGCCCATGGACGACAGAAAATGTCTCATCTTCATCAGGTTCTTCCTCCTAAAAAGAAATAGCATAAACAGGTTGAAACACAGTAAAACCTCGTATTTTCGAAAACGGAATTTGAATTTTGTATAGACGAAATTCCACATACGATGAAAGTTTGCAGAAATAGCGGCAAAAATTATAGTTCTGCCACAAACTCATATTCGTCCTGCTCAACACATACATTGTTCAGCATTTCCAGCTACATTCCAAGCTCGTTTTCCAAAAATAATAAATTCAAATATTGTGACATGGTCAAGTATTATGATATCTTTGGATTGTTGACGTTTGGATTGTTGATTGATTGATGCCAAGTGTTATGACGGATTCGAATTAGAAATTTTAAAATGAAGACGAAAGTGTTTGTCGCGTGCCTCCAATGTTCCATACTTACAAAGAAAACAAGGTTTCGTAAATTGACAAGAAAAACTTAAACGAATAAAAGTAAATATTTGAAACTTATCAGACGTCATGGTAAAAGTACGATTCATATTCTATCAAAATTTTCTTTCATTTGTGCTTTTCATATTGTTATGACAATCTCCGAAGTGACGCTGGCCTCTGTGACTCTAAGAAATGTGCCATTTTTCATCCTCACTGCACAAACATGCCTGAAAAGTAATTATTAAAAAAAGTCTGGTACCTGCATTAAATGAAAGGCTAAATTATCTACACACTGATATGTATGCTGAACACCAAATATGAACTGCTGAGCATGCTCAGCAGTTCATATTTGAATGCTCTTATTTCCTGAAAAGAATTTTCAGTATTTACAAATGCAAGAAGGCTTAGTGTATTAAAATGAAATTCCAGTGATCATTGTAAGAGTAGCAAAATGAAAGAGTTGTCACTATGTCATTTCTTTCAACAATTCGGTGCTCTTTTAAAACACTTTTGATTACTGAGTTGACTTGAGGAGAAGGAAAGCACTTATCAATTTTTTTTAGAAAAATAAGTAAGGTATTGGCAAATAATACTATCGGTATCGCCCAATGGTATTGGTGCAAGTCTACTAATAATTCTTGTCCACATATGAATTCTTTGAAATTCCCCAATTTGAAAATTCTAACGAAAAAGTTCCTCTGCATTCTTCCAGCAACAGTATTTTCAGAAAACGCCTTCAGTACTGCTGGAAATTTGGTAGATAAAAAAAGAAATCGATCCCATGGTTACATAGTGAAAATGGTGTATTTTCTTAACAATTTTTATGTTTTCATTAAATTTTCAATTTTATTAATGAAAAATTAAACTTTGATTTACTTTTGAAATTACCCATTCTTTATATTTGTCCTCGAACATGACCTTAATTTCTTTGAGAGGGATCTATATGACCATTAGTCATATTTTATTTACTTTAAGAAATAAGGTTCAGCTTCGATTGGGTTTAATGAGAGAATTCACAAGAAAGGAAGCATTATTTAACAATTTACAGATAAAAGGAAGATTTGAATTTAATGAAATTGAGGAGGAATATGATTTGGGATTAGGATTCGAGATTCGGATTTGAAATTTGGATTCGATAAAAAAACAGGATTCGGATTCGATCAAAGTTTGAATTCGCCCCATCACTACTTCTAAGTGTAACTATTTAAGCTGCAGTGACTGTTTTACACAGGAATGAGCTAAATAATACAAATATCTAGGTGTAATGATTGATGAACAATTAAAATGGGAACAACAAATTAAAAATGTCACAAATAAGTTGAAAAATTGTAAAATTAAATTCTATATTATTCTAAATAAGTGCACTTTAAACTTTATGTATGAAATCTATTATACCTTTGTTTACTCTAGGATAAATTATGGCTTCATAAGCTGGGGTAGTGCTTTCAAAAACTCATTCAAATGGGCAAAAATAGCTCAAAAAGCAATCGTACGAATAACAGCCAGAGTAAGTCATTGTTCACCCTCTTTCCGAAGATATGTAGACCTGCAGATACTCTCCTTAAGACACATATTCATCTAAAAATTGCTAAGGCTATTCCACCTTCGTAGTGGAAATAACCCAAAGTCTTGGATAAGCCTCACCCTTATTACCTGAGGACTAATATTTCTTACTTTGTACCCAAACCAAATATATCCCAATTCAAAAGAAGCTTTCTTTACTTGGTGCCTAATATTATCAATAGCTTGCCACAAAGTATCCGAGATAGCATAACATCAAAATTTTTTTAGCAAGTGAAAATCTGGCTATTCACAAGAGAAAGCATAATTATGGAGCTAATTTGGTGGTTGTTCACGATATCTATCCTTTGTTTTACTTTACTATACATAAAATATTTCTGTAATGCCTTTAACTATTCTATAACTGTAACTGTATTGTCCATATACTGTTTTTAACTCTACATGTAATTTCTTGTGACAATGTTTTTCTATATTCAACTGGAGACATATGTTTATAAGAAAGTACGCCAGTATTGCTGTGTGTGTATTTTGACGGTGATCCCAACAACAGACAAATGCGTTAGGGTTCACCTAAAGCTCCAAATTGTTATCATTCTTGTATTGTTTATAACTTGCTGGAGCAATAAACATATTATTATTATTAAAGAAGAAAAATACCTAATGGATAACCACTTTTATAAATGTTGGTAGGAGAAAAGCATTCCTTCCAGCAAGGAGAAAAAAACAAGAAAATGAATATTAAACTGGCAGCGATTTTTAAAAGACATGTATAAATAAAGGTGCAATGTGATTTTATCACCTTTCTATTTTAGCCCACACAAAGAAGTTGTACATATATTGTAAAACAGCAAAAAATATAGTTTTTATATTAATAATAACATATGATCAATTACGTTATATTAATTATAATATGAAATAAATACAAACCCCTGCTATGAGAGTGATGTAGTCATCCATGGCTTCCCGAAAATGATTAACAACACCATCAATTAGGGTAGAGCGAGCAACATCACACCTAGTATAGATGGCAGTATCTTCAGTACAAAGTACTTCAAGTGTTTTGGCACATGTTTCTAATACTTCTGAATCAGTATGCTTCTCTACAATTTCAGTGATTAGCTTCAACAAGGAATCTAAATTCTGTAAAGCAAAAATACAATAGAATCAATATTACATATTTAATATATAAAATTTCATTGGTTAGTTTCAACAAAGAAAGAATTTATGTATATTGTAATTTCCCCATCGTGAAGAGCTTCGTCTGTCGATACAGTAGGAATGGGAGGAGATTCCATTATGCTATAAGCGCAGAAATTGGTGGATTTAGCGAAAAATACGGTGGGTTGATGCCTTTTTTTTCATGTCATTTTATTTCTTGGGAAATTACGCATAAAATATGTTTTTTGCAAAAATGACATGACATTATGGTATTTTTATACGTTATATTCCCATGTGATGGCCATTCTCGCCTTTAATCGTATGTAATTTCAAATGCAATTTGTGGAAAAAGGAGTATGGGTTGGTATAATTATCTTTACTTTATTAGACAGTGGAACTTTTGTTCTATAAGTGCTGAAAATATAAAAAAAATGACATGACTTTCACTTTTCGGATCAACCTCCTTAAAACGCAGTTGAAAGAAACATAATAAGTTCATTTTCATTAATAAAGGAATTATTTTCCAATTATTAATCAAATCATAGAATGCTTTCAAATTCTTTTTTAGAAGCAAAAAAAATTTTAATGCAGCCCAGAGATCCCATTTATAGAATTTCCGCAGATTCCATTTTTAAGACGAAAAAATTATTATAGAATATTTCAAGCTGCTAAAGTAGTAATTTTGCAATGTCTTATTAATAATAACCTATAAAATGAAATTCGAGAATTTTATACTCCTAAGGAGAGGTTGTGTAACTCTGATCTTGAAATGAGATTAGCCTTTTTTCATGCTACTAGAATCAAAATTTAAAAAAGTCTCAGCTTTTTTCTCCATTGGCTTGGGTTTGCAAGAAAAAAGTAGAATGACATGTGGGGAGCATGTATTCTCCAAAATCAGGTAAGCCAACAATAGCAGAGTGAGGTAGTGGACTGCAGGTAATGAAGTTCGATTTTATCGCTGTTTAAAATTTTTTTTTCAGCCATTGAATCAAAAACTTTATCATCCTTCATTTCCAACCTTTGTGTGTGGATACTGACTTTTTTGTACTTCTATCGTTTAAACTAGATTTACAAATGCGTCACTAAAAAATAAATTGCAAAGTTAATGTAATGATTCCACAATTTAATTCTGAAAAGAAAATGTTCCCAATCATTTCACTAACGCCAAATTTTATTATTTTTGGTTGTATTTCAGCCATATGCATGTTATACATTAAGAAATGTGTCTGATGCTTTCACTTGTTATCTCGACCACTTACACTTGGCTAAGCACTTGCTGTGCAGACTCTGCCAAACAGATGCCATGCACTTGATGCATCTGACACACAGCATACCTATATTCTCCTTAGTTCACTGTTCTTCAGCGAGATATTATCTTCACTTTCATTTATAATTCATTCAATGGTGTTCTTTTACGTTTTAAAAAGTTTCATTTAAACTTGTTAACCTCTGAATATAATATTACTGTTGGCAAAATTATTTTTTTAAACGCGGGAATTAAACATTTTGAATGATCCATTATCTGAATATTATATTAGATCCAATGAATACCCATTGTCAAATTGGCTGGTAGGGTGGTTATTTTCCTGAAACAAATTTGGCTTGGTATTCCTCCACATATTCTGAGCAGATAACCAAAATAAGTTCCCTAAAATTATTTGCATGCATCGCATCTGAGGAAATGAATGAGCAAATAAGGAAACCGTGCAATCAAGGAACGTCCTAATGAGAGTCTACAGTATAGGGTTTCAGCAAGATGAATTTTTTGCAACATATCTCAATACTAGGGATGTATCGATTCTCCATACCTATTCTTGATACCACCCATTCTCGTGGATTGGTATCAGTATCGAGAATCGATCACCTAAAGTCAATACCGATACCGTTGACACTAGGGATGATCGGATCGTATATTTTAAATTTTTGCGGCTTAGTGATCAAAGTGCACCGTGAATGGGGTATAGGTTCGTTAAATACGAAGATGGGGATCCACAAGGAGAGGTTGCGTAAATATGGTCAAGAAATTATATGAAAAATTTTCCGTGCAATTAGAAGCATATTAAAGATATATTTTTTTTCCATTATCCCTGTATCGATAGAAAAAAATATGGAGAATGCCATGCCAATAGCCTACATTCGCTAGTATCAGGTGGACATCATGAGCTAGTGTCCTAAAGGTAGTTTGACCCCCATCTGAGTTACATATTTTCTTTCAGTAATTGCATAAAAAATATCATCATTCAATTTAAAACCCTTATTTCTAAATTCTCACTTTTTTATTGTTTAAATTAGATTTACGAATGTATCACTAAAAAATTAGGGATGGTCTGGTCTAATCCAAAGACCCACGGATCTTGCATTTCATTCACTACTGAAATCATATCCGAAGACAGCATATATTTGGATCCAGATCAGAGATTTTTAAATTCAAGGCCAGTTGATTGAAGCACCCGCAAATGGAACGTAGGTACGGTAGATACTGACAAGGAGAGGATTTGTAACTTGGGTCACAAAATGAGATGAAAATTTTTTCTGTGCTACTAGAGCAAAATAAAGAAATACAGTGGAATCCCGGTATAACGAGTGCTCATAATCCCTCTGAAATCACTCGCTAAATTGAGTGATCATTATATCCGAAGGTGTTGAAAAAACCCACCTAATTCTCATAGTCATTCGTATTTACAGTTTTTATTTTGTTTCCATGGTATTTGACGAAGGTAAACAGCAAAAATGTCATTTCAAGCACAATCTGGCACAGTCAACATATTTCAAGAAAGACACAGGACATTTTCCATTATATAAAATATTAATTCCCCCAGTTTCGGTGTTTTTTTTCCAGTTCTTCTATTTTTCGATCGCCAAAGAAAGCTGTAAAACCTGCGTAACTGGTCGGAATTAAAATATTAGGTGTACTGTGAAAGTTTTTGGATAATTTTGTGAATATGTCATGAATATAATATCAGCTTTGGCGAGTTTTCGAATGTTAACCAGTACATTCATCAGTTGGGGAAATTGGCCTGAAGGTTCACTGAAATATGGCATGTTTCGGTGGTCGAAGATATTTATCGCATAGTCACCTATTCCTAGTAGTTTCTATGATTCAAATTCAATTATCTCCCGCAAATTAGTGACATTGAGTATTTATTTACACTAGCAAATACCTCAGTCAATTGGACGGCACATCATGTTTCCTGCACGTACTGTCATCTCCAGGATATAGAATTAACGCAGGTATGTTTCTTGGAAAAATACCGGAGCGATTTGAATAATGATAATAACCTGTGAAATTAGGAATCACAAAAGAAAACAAAACATGATGAACGGGATGAATTTTCATTATTATTGAAGCATAAGGCTTGGTTATATTTTAAAAATAACAAAAATATAAAAATTATAATGCTTGGAATTCTGAAGGGAATTGGAGTGTCCTACAATGACCGAAGAATTATACACAGTCTGTACAAAAACCAAGTTGCTGTGATTAAATCTGGACCCAGCTGTGAAGAGGCAAGAATAAGGAAAGGAGTGAGACAAGGCTGCGCACTGTCTCCCGTAATTTTTAATGTTTACATCGAGAGAGCCATAAATGAAGTCAAGGAGAAGTGTTCTGGAGTGAAAATCCACGGAGAAACAATCAGTATGCTACGATTCGCTGATGACATAGCTCTCATAGCAGAGACAGAGAAGGAGCTGAATAAGATGCTAACGACCCTGGAAAGGACTATGGCCAGATATCAGCTGAAGATCAATAAGAAGAAGACTAAGATATTGGTGTGCAGCAAAAGAGAAGAGGCGAAAACCAACGTTAAACTAGGAAAACAGAAACTGGAAGAGGTGAAAGAGTTCTGTTACCTGGGAAGCAGAGTAACCAACGATGGACGAAGCAAGAAAGAAATAATGAGTAGAATAGCCCAGGCAAAGAGGGCATTCTTTCAGAAGAAGAATCTACTTACAGCAGGAAATACAAGCATAGAAGTAAGGAAACAGTTCATCAGAATATACATCTGGAGCATTTTTCTTTACCGCAGTGAATCATGGACGATGACAGCAGCGGAGAAGAAAAGGGTAGAAGCATTTGAAATGTGGTGTTACAGAAGAATGCTGAAGATTAAATGGATCGACCGAGTAAGTAACGAGGAAGTGCTAAGAAGAGTAGGAGAAAAGAGAAGTCTGCTGACAACTCTAAAAAGAAGAAGGGAAAACTTAATCGGTCATATCTTGAGACACGATGGCCTGATGAAGACTATCGTCGAGGGAAAAGTGAACGGGAAGATTGGAAAAGGCAGGCCTCGTATGAGATACATGGAACAGGTCGTGAAGAATGTAAAAGAGAAGAATTACGCCACAATGAAAAGGTTGGACGATAGAAGAAACGAGTGGAAAGCTGCGTCAAACCAATCCTAGGATTGTTGACCAATGATGATGATGATGATAAAAATTACCACAGCTAACAAAAATATAATTCCTTTCTTAATGTACAAGAAAATAAATAATTCTTTTGCAAACAAAAACCTTGTTGACTTCATTGGGAAAGTAAGAGCACGACAAAAAAATAGGGGACCTTCTTTATCACAAACACATCACACGTACTTCACATCAATAATATAAATAACAAAATAGTTTCAATGCCTATTCAGTGGTGAAAAATGAATCAAGCATTGTTTGCTTCAATTTAGTGGAAGTTGCGGAAAGCACAAATCCTTCTACTTCACTGAAGGTTTTTAGTTCGTCAAGGGAAGCATTATTGGCCACATAGATGTCGCTAATCACTTTTATAGCCATCTGTGCTTCAGCTCTTGAGGGCATAGGCACTGTTTTTTCTTCGGAATCGGAACTAATTTCGATGTCAATTTTGTTTCTGACTGAGTCAATCAATTCGTCTTCCGTCAACACCTCCAGCACAGGCAAACTCTCATCGGCATAATCATGAAACTCCACCCCTCCTACTGAGTAAACTCCACACCACCACACCTCACCCTCTTACCCACACCACACCTCTCCGCTGTCGTGTGATTCGCGCATCCAGTCGACGGAATGGTTGGGAGTTTTTCAATCGCTCCGACAGATCGCTCTCATTCTGCTGAATGTTGAGGCCCCATGCAATGAATCATGCTCTAAGCATCAGATACATTGCCTCAAGCTGAATTAGAAGTGATGAGAGGACTGGTTGCTGCAATTCGGAGGGGAATATTATTTTTGACATAAGAATCAGTAATGTAGGACCTTTTAATCAATGCCACGAGATTCAAAGGAGCTGATGTAGGAATCCACATTTTATTAACCGTGCTCGCATAGTACATAGCCCTCGAAGGTAACCAGCACCTTATTTTGCCGTTCATTTAAACACATATTTAAGGGATTGTGCGGAAGTGTGTTACAGTTTTGCTGATATGGTCCAAAACTTTGAATCGTACATAATTTTGGAGAGCATCAAGATGAGATAATGAAGATTTACTATGGTCGCTAAGCAAGAGGATTTCTGCTATCAGCACAGTAACTCTGCTTTTACAACATTTTTTACCACTGTTTCCTTGACCTCGGTGGGGGCGGTGTTGAGTCCTCGCTCACTAACCTAAAGTTGATGGTTACTTTACCCCCTTGGTCGTAACTGTAAGAGATTTTCCTACATGGCAATAGCTGGCTAGATCTTGATCGATCTACATTACCATGCATGAATGAAAGATTGAAATATACATCGCCAGGCAGCATGCAGCGACAAGTAACATGGCTCTAGATTTCCATAAGTCAAAAATCTATTTTAGGGTGCCGATCTAACTATGACAATGTTGTGCTTTACACTTTCATCGCTACCATCCCTAACACGGGAAAAGATGGAGGGGGTTTCACCACAATGTAACAGTGTCCACGCTAAGACATCACCTAGCGACGGAGCCAGCCATAGGGTAGGGGGGACCTAACTCCCTCTCCTACTCTCATATTGCTCGTCGTCCGCCCACTCCCCTCCCACTGATGAGTGGGCCTAACAAAAGAAGAACGTAAAATGGGACCGCGCAGAGGGTACTGAAGGCCATAAATCGCTAATGTTTGGCTTTAGGTGTTGCAGATATGGCACACATTGTGTATTTTTGGTTTAGTTAGCAGATAATACAAAACACAATAGTTTATTTTTGCTAGGCGGTGCATCGCCCTCGAGAGATATGTCATAATACCGAGCATATACCATGGAAGGAACTATTTGGCGTCGCTATATCCGCTTTATTTTACATATAAAACATAGGCCTTTTGGCGGTACAAAGACATTCACTCGCTATAACGCGATTCTTGCAATAAGCCGGGCAAAAAACTCACTATACCGGGCTTCCACTGTATATTGACATATCATGAGAAGAAATATTTAAAGCACAACATGTGGTTTAAAACCACGAATTTCACAGAATGGAGTAAAAATTGACTATTGAGAAGATCAATATTTAAATATAGAGATAAATATTTAAGCATTCAATTTAAACTAATGAAAATTGTTTTGTAGCAAATGGAAAAACCACTTTGTGTGATTTCACAAAATTTATTGAGACACCGACCTAGGTTTCGTTTGTATTACAATCACTTTCAAGGTGTATGAAGAGCTCTCGGGATCTCCACCGGGTCAGGAACTTGAAGTTTGCCGACGTTCCGATGTCCGACTTGGCCATCGTCTTCAGGGCTAATGATGTCGAACGAGAATTTTGTCCTGCTTATATTCCGTTGCTCAGGTCGTCAAGTGACTCCTGATTGGTCCTCGTCAATGCTCCGATTGGTAGTGAACTTGGTAGACGCCAGGTGTTTTTACAGTAGAAACTCGAAAATACGAACTTCGAAATTACGAAATTTTGATTTTACGAAGCAATATCTTCGGTCCCGACCAAAAGGGTATCTAAGTGTATGTAACTGTTCGCGATATTACGAAATAACGAAGTTTTAAAATTACGAACCTCGGATATTGGTCCCGACGTGAAAAAGTTACTCGTTTATACGAATAGTGATGGCTCACAGTAACGTTTTCCGGCGCTCCTTGTCAGAGTTAAACATCTAATTAATCATCGTCGCCGAATACATTGTGCACTGAATGTATTACCTGAACGATATCTCATTTTTCAATGCTACAATAGTAAAGGTGTGGTTTCGCTGGGGCATCCCGCGGCCGCGTGCGGCGTCCGCGTCCAGCAGCCGGAAGCCACTGCCTTACTCATCCAATCTATATCAAACGGGTTCGGTTTCACTGATTCGTCTCGGCCGTCGTGTTCGACGGCTGATGCCCGACGTCTGCGTATCGACTGTTTCGAGAGCAGTTGAGACGCAGACACCTAGTCGGGCAGTCCCAATTTTCGGTGATTTTTCTGCTCTCCTCTCTCCACATTTTATACTACGCGTCCTTTCCAGGTCTTTTTTGTAAAACTACTTGCAACATTGGTCGTCCTTTTCTTCGTCTTCCAACAAAACTAAATCTTCACCATCCATTTAAGCGTAAAATCAACTCACTCTCAGTAAACACAAACCGATAATAAATTTGTAATTAAACTAAATACACATTCTCCCACATCGCCCAGCCGCGGAAACAGGATGTAGACGCCTGAATGAAACCACCCGGCCACGTCGGTTAGCCGCGACGTCCAGACGCGACAGTTGGACGTGGCCGCTGGACCAAACCTTAAGGACGACTTTGAATCGTAGGAATCGTAGCTCATAAAATATGGAACCAATCGGACAAAAAATGCGTTTTGCTTTGTTACCACGAGTCCACAGAGTTGCCAACGAGTAAAAAAATGTAAAGTAGTCGTGTAGGTACGGATATACTCGCCGGCGAGAGACTAATTGCTACAACCAGCATTTTCCTCTCATGATCCCTGGCATTTTTTGTTACCAGTTTTCCCAAACATTAATCCATGATGAATATTCCTGGTATAGAAATCGTTTGCTGCGCGTTTGCAATAACTATGACATGTATCGGAGATGGTGCTATGTTGTTCGAGCGGTAGATTCAGTCGTGAATATAACCCAAGGAAGCTTTTTTTCTCACTATTTCAGACTGATTACACTCAACCTTGCTCGACGGCATAATTATTCCGGCTGGCAATAGTTATCATCGAAGGACTCATGTTTAATTTACCGTCCTCATTGAGCGTTTTGATGTAGTCATCGAGCAAGGCTCTTCATACGCATTTCCCTTCCCTTCTTCCACCGCCAACAGCAAAGAAAATCAGAGAAAGTATGAGTTCGCATGGTTCATAGGGCCACTTAGTTTAACGCACATTAATTCTAAAGGAAGACTAGTTCTGGGCGCATGCATAATCAATGGGAAAAAACGCTCAAGCACCCATATATATATATTTATATCGGAAAATGGTGTACCCTCCTCCCCTTTCACTCAAACATAGCGATCGAAGAAATATCCTAAAAGAGAGATGCGTTCCTGCAGATCGATAAAGAAACTTTTAAGTGTTTTGTAGCTTTATCCTTATTAGAGATATAAACAAGAAGAGGGTAAGTGGAACCATCCTATGAGATGCCGAAAGTCACGCCGTCGGAGAAGGAGCAGAAAGCCTCGTCAGCATCCTAGCCCAATTGGAGGCGCTTTCATCTCTTCCTTGTGCTATCGGACGACACCCCCCCGGAGGACATCGGGGGTGGGAGTTAGTTGGTACCTAGCCAGTGCGGAAGCAAGAAACGAATTGGCCAGGATCTTTGGGTAGAGGCGTTGAGGAAAGGAGTTCCAAGTGTTTTAACGGTCATGGACATGGAACCATCACAACCAAAGAGAAAGAGACGGGGAACATCGTTGGAGGAGAAGGTGAAAATGATTCAAGAAGTTGAATCAAATAAGTAAAAGTGCTTTTTCTCTCTCACTTGCGGCTAACCTATCCCTCCCACACTGGCTATATTTCCCCTTCAATTGACCCTCCGTGTCCCCCCTTCCCGCTCTATGAGTGGGCACGAGCCATCCCCCTCACACCCAAGCCCCCCGTGCCCGCCCTCCGGGATATCAGACCCCTTCGAGTGCCCCTCCGTCCCACCCCCTCAACGCTAGGCTAGCATGAGATGCCCCACGGTGACCTTGCAGGCCTCCCATACCAGCTCTTGGGCCCTTTAAGAAGTTCCCTCCCCAATCTCAAGGAAACTGTGCACGCCGATGGGTCTAACTCAGCGTAAATATTGTTTGGCGGGCATATCTTGATTCATGGTAAAAGCTCCACTCGCCAGAGTCATGTCTTCCCTCTCCGCCGACGCAGCAAATTGAGGTAAGGGAGGAGGAAGATAAGATGCGACTATTCGGCGTAAAGCTGATGATTCATTCGAGGTTTATTCTTCGCGCACAGCCCTTGGCCTTGAATCCCAGGTGGATCACCCTCACGGTGGCGGCGTGGTTAAGTCCTTGCATGCTAACCCGAGGGTCGCGGGTTCGAGTCCCGCCTGAGTGGGTTTTTTCACCACTCAGGACATGGTTGTGTGTGCTCGTCCGTTGTTACATGTTAAATGCCCCGATGTAAAGGCCACATGTGCTGTTTTCGGCGGTAGTGGGAAATAAATAAATAAATAAAATAAATAAACAGACGTAAGACACTACGAGACCATGGGCCTAGCAGCTGTTTTTATGAGCGGGCGAATGGAGTAACCGCCACCCACAGCGAGGGGGAAAGGAGGGAACGAAGGCAGCTTCCAGCTTCATGCGTGGCCTGACCTGGAGCTGCAATGCTTGGACGCATGTCTCCTTGCTTGATCGTAAGCGAAGGAAAAACGATTAGCAAAAATATCCCACATTTCAATTCAATAGCGAATGTTTAAAAGAATTCTGAGATATAATGAATGAAGAGCAGGCAGGCAGACCTAATCTGAATAGAACCACAACTGAAGCTTTCATGTAGTAGAGTGAAAAACGAAAATTATTGATTTGTAATGTTAGCATCGTTAGTAGCCGATGAAGTGAAAAAGGAACTATCAACCTTCACCGTTGAAGTGCGTGGCTTGTACACCCTACTTCTGAAAGGAGGTACACAGCTGGACTCTTCTATAAGCTCTTCTTTCAGCTCTATCATCTCGGAAATAACCACGCACAAATACGCTGAATCCAAGGGAGAAAAACGATTGTTATTTCGGGAAATTAATGGGCTTATCATTATTTATACGAAATACACGTTATAGCATCCGCGAGAGAAACTTATTTCACTATCTTAGCTTAACGTAGGTAGATACATATATTATGCCTGACGCGGAGAAAGGACCATCTTCTAACGAAATTTTATTCCTCTAATTTCAATATCTGGTGCCAATGATCGCGCAAGTCACACACTTCCTTATTGTATGCATCAATCAGTATTACTGATGAATAAACATCGCTCACGCTTCAGTTAAAGAGTTCTCCAGTTAGGAAATAATATAGAAAAATGCGCTATGAAGCTTCATAGGCTTATTCCAAACTGCACAAAAATTTTGCAAAGACGCTTCATTGCCTAATCATGCATTGGAAAAAAAGAACGGCAAGTTAGTTGTCGCGATGTAAATTTCCGCGGGGCTTAGATGGAAGTTTATTCTTCCGAGTTGCGGGATTTCCGCCGTGAAAAGATGGAACGATGTGGTGGAAATCCCGAAAATCGGAAGAATCAACCTCCGACAAATAAGTTGCGTTAAACTGTTTGCACTTTGTGGGCATGAACACACATTTAAGTATACTTTTATGAATTATAACTTCGCAAATTATGCAAGTACGTCACGAGAGTTCATCTTAATTTAAGGAAACGAAAAAGAGCTTCATCGCGATGTTTTTGAAAGATACTCGTTGATACGAAATTTGATATTACGAAGTTCCGATTTTTCCGGTCCCGTCGACTTCGTAATTTCGAGTTTTTACTGTAGTTCAATTGGATCTTTCGCCCGTACAAGCATATCCCGGATTTTTGCTGGTGGTTTGTGGATGGTCTTGATGTCATACCTCTTTAGTATTCTCGCCACTTTCCCGGAAATTGAAGAGATGTATGGCAGGCACGCCATTGCAATGTGTTCTTCTTCGTTGTCCTGTGCCTTGGGGTCGCGTTGTTGTGAGGCCCTTTTCAGGGCCTTCGTGGATGCGGGAAGGTTTATGTTGGGGAAACGGGCCGCACCATAGAAACGCGGCTCAAAGAACATAAGTGCCACCTCCACCTGGGACAGCCAGAAAAGTCAGCCATAGCAGAGCATTGGACGGAATGCCAAAACTCGGTGCGGTTTGACGACACCAAGTTACTTTGTCGGTCCAACGGCTTTTGGGGTCGGCTCATTAAAGAATCCATTGAAATCAGACTGACTAAAAATAATTTTAATTGGGATTCGGGTTACTCTTTGAGTAATACATGGACGCCTGTTTTGAAAAAATATTCAGGAGACCAGGCGGAGCCGCCACTCTCACGACAGCCAATCAAAGCCCTGTTCCTGACCCGGTACAGATCCCGAGAGCTCTTCATACAGTCTATTCGCCGGGAAAGCACCAAATCCTTCTTCACTTTCAAGGTGATTGTAATACAATCGACCTGAAAGATGATTGTAATACAATCGAAACCTAGGTTGGTGTCTCAATAAATTTTGTAGAATCTTACAAAGTGGTTTTTCTATTTACTACAATCATGTGGTTCCACCAAGTAAAGCCTGAGGACTTCCTTTTTAAAATTGTTTTGCCTTTCCTTTACATACTATCAATATTAAAACCAGTCACGGATACATCATTCATTTGGGAATTTTGACTTGGAAGACTACACCAATATATCAGCCATTTTGGATTGTAAGGGTTAAATAATTTATTTTACAGAATTTTTAATGGTTAAAAAAGTATAAGAAGGAGGTTAAGGGGACACAACTTGCTCGTTAAAACTAAATAAAGCTCACAAACCTTCTCCTGTCTGGAGGTCGTATACATTTCCAAATCAAAGTATTGGGGTATTGACATCAAGTTTGCTATTTTCTCTGGATCAGCCAAGTATTTCCTCAGTAGGGCTGGTAATGTTTGTATGAAATGCTCAGTGAGACGAGCCTTATCCTCCTGCACTTGCTTTATTTCTTTTGCTGAAAGAACCTGGTGGATGGATTAAACAGAAATTATCAAACATTTTGCTAAATTATAAGTTGACATACATGACCTTGGGTGGTACATATTAAGCAACCAAAGGATGAATAAGGTAAAATTAATTCACATTGCAAGGTAAGGATTTGAATCCTCAATCATGATCAATTAAAGAACTATGCAAGGCATAAGCCGTCATGTCCAAAAAGACTGCACATAAAATACCTTTCTAGTAGGTCCCCTCCCCACTGGAGGCTCTCCAGTAGCTGCTTGTCGGATGCAGCAAGCCATGATTTCAATGAGAGAGGTCTCCTGTCGGTCATCAAGGGGCTCTTCTGATGGACCAGCCTCTTCCAAAAGGAGATCAGTCATGCATTCCCAGTCTTTCATCATTTCATTAGATTCAATGAGTGAATCAACCAAATATGCTCCATGTTCATGTAGCTGAGATAAAATGTATAAAATATTTAGTAGTTTGAGATACTTTAAGGTAACAACTAATACAAACAAAAATTAGAAATTTCCAGGGTACTATTCAATTCAAGCAAAATTAACACCCTGCTTATGGAGAAGGAATATTGCGTGAAAACAAGTTCTGTAAAAAGAATAAAGAAACCAGATTCAGTTGTATTGTGGTGGAAATGTTCCATATTAATAGAAAGATATTGCAAGTTTCCACAATATAAAAATTTATGACTTATATGAATTTATTTAGACTTGAGAATGATGTAGTATCATTGAAACTAGTCGAAATAAATTTTTATATTGTGGAAAATTGGAATATCTTTCTATTATTAATAATTCTGTAAAAAGCATGAAAGATTTGAGGGGAATTTAATTCAATTAAATGGGTGTAATTTCAGTGTTGATAAGGAATAAAATTCAGAGATAGCAATCAGTTTGAGATGGCCAATTTTGTAAAATATGAATAAGCAATTTAGACATGTATTCTCTCTTGGGGGAATAGAAATTACTCGATTAAAATAATGAATTCTAACAAAGGAAATGAAAGATAATTATGAATTACATAGGTCAATAACAGCTTTTACTAATTGTGCTATTCATAAAGAATCTGATAAGACACAAGATATAGCACTTATTCCACAGGTTTTTATTAGTGGTACAACGCATTTCAGCGGATAAGCCCTCATCAAGTACAAAAATAACGAGTCAAGAAAACGGTATATATAACCAACTAGGAGGGGGCGGGAGAGGAAAGTGTTGGGCGAGGGGTAAGTTATATTGGGCAGATGGGTAGAAACTTCGCCACCCATGTGAATGAACACCACAAATGTTGGGAGGAAGAGGACCCATCTTCCCTCGTGGCCAAACACCTCTTGGACACAGCACACCACTGCCTGTTCCACCCGGAGATACTCCATGTGGAGAGGAAAGGCCGGAGATTGGATGTGCTGGAACAATTTGAAATTGTTCAGCAAGGGGAGGAGTACCTCATGAACGACCAGCTATTCAAATGTCACTCACCACTCCCAGCCATTCCTTTCCCTAAATCACTCATTGACTCGCCACCAGTGTTGCCCCTCCCACCTCGTCCTCCCCATCTAACACCTCCCTCCCCTCGCCCCAACACTTCCCTCACCTGCCCCCTCCTAGTTGGGTATATATACAGCTTTCTTGACTCATTATTTTTGTACCTGATGATGGCTTAACTGCTGAAAGGCATTGTACCACCAATAAAAACCGGTGGAATAAGTGCTATATCTTGTGTCTTATCATAATATCATTCCACTACGTCTCGCCGGACACAGTTATATTTATAAAGAATCTATTCTCGACAAAAACACACTTAAAAGAATTCTATAACTTTCTGATGACAAGGTCAATGTATAAAAGGCATTAACTAAAAATGTTTAAAAGCACCAAGGGTTGAAATACTACCCACAAAGGTTACTTAACTAACAGATGTAAATAGCAAAATAATTATAGAATAATCTTGAGAAATTTGTGACATTCTACCACACATAGGAAGAATAATTACTTCATAAGAGAAACTCTAAAACTATAAAATTAAAATTTACATTCTCTTTTCCATCTCTAAATTTTTAGAATTAGAGATGGAATGAATAGTAGATTTTTCAAATTCGAATGCTTAATTCATAATTAAATTATTACTTCAATATTAGGATACCTAGAATTCTGAACAACTTGAATACTAGCATTGCAATTAATATATTAAATATTATTCTGCTACTTTATTTGTTGCCTTTAGAAGTAAAAAGCTACAACTCAGATGAATTAAAAATTTTCAATCTGGTTTTAAAATTTCAAATACATATACAGTAGAAACTCGAAAATACGAACTTCGAAATTACGAAATTTTGATTTTACGAAGCAAAATCTTCGGTCCCGACCAAAAGGGTATCTAAGTGTATGTAACAGTACGCGATATTACGAAATAACGAAGTTTTAAAATTACGAACCTCGGATCTTGGTCCCGACGTGAAAAAGTTACTCGTTTATACGAATAATGATGGATCACAGTAACGTTTTCCGGCGCTCCTTGTCAGAGTTAAACATCTAATTAATCATCGTCGCCGAATACATTATGCACTGAATGTATTACCTGAACGATATCTCATTTTTCAATGCTACAATAGTAAGGACGACTTTGAATCGTAGGCATCGGAGCTCATAAAATATGAAACCAATCTGACATAAAATGCGTTCGGCTTTGTAACCACGAGTCCACAGAGTTGCCAACCAGTAAAGAAAACGTAAATTTGTAATTTAACTAAATACGCATTCTCCCACATCGCCCAGCCGCGGAAACAGGATGTAGACGCCTGAATGAAACCACCCGGCCGCGTCGTCTAGCCGCGACGTCCAGACGCGACAGTTGGACGCCGCTGGACGCCCCAGTGAAACCAGACCTTAAGGACGACTTTGAATCGTAGGTATCGTAGCTCATAAAATATGGAACCAATCGGACAAAAAATGCGTTTTGCTTTGTTACCACGAGTCCACAGAGTTGCCAACGAGTAAAAAAATGTAAAGTAGTCGTGTACGGATATACTCGCCGGCGAGAGACTAATTGCTACAACCAGCATTTTCCTCTCATGATCCCTGGCATTTTTTGTTACCAGTTTTCCCAAACATAAATCCATGATGAATATTCCTGGTATAGAAATCTTTTGCTGCGCATTTGCAATAACTATGACATGTATCGGAGATGGTGCTATGTTGTTCGAGCGGTAGATTCAGTCGTGAATATAACCCAAGGAAGCTTTTTTTCTTCTCACTATTTCAGACTTATTACACTCAACCTTATTCGATGGCATAATTATTCCGGCTGGCAAAAGTTATCATTGAAGGACTCATGTTTAATTTACCGTCCTCATTGAGCGTTTTGATGTAGCCATCGAACAAGGCTCTTCATACGCATTTCCCTTCCCTCCTTCCACCGCCAACAGCAAAGAAAATCAGAGAAAGAATGAGTTCGCATGGTTCATAGGGCCCTTTAGTTTAATGCACATTAATTCTAAAGGAAGACTAGTTCTGGGCGCATGCAAAATCAATGGGAAAAAACGCTCAAGCACCCATATATATATTTATATCGGAAAATGGTGCACCCTCCTCCCCTTTTCACTCCAACATAGCGATCGAAGAAATATCCTAAAAGAGAAATCACTAGGCAGTCCCCACCAGGAAAATTCACCCAGCTCTCCTTCTCCTTTGCTCCAAAACCTCGGCATACTCTCCCCCATCACCTTTCTCTCTCACTTGCGGCTAACCTATCCCTCCCACACTGGCTATATTTCCCCTTCAAGTGACCCTCCGTGACCTCCTTCTCGCTCTATGAGTGGGCACGAGCCATCCCCCTCACACCCAAGCCCCCCGTGCCCGCCCTCCGGGATATCAGGCCCCTTCGGTTGCCCCTCCGTCCCACCCCCTCAACGCTAGGCTAGCATGAGATGCCCCATGCTGACTTTGCAGGCCCCCCATACCAGCTCTTGGGCCCTTTAAGAAGTTCCCTCCCCATTCTCAAGGAATCTGTGCACGCCCATGGGTCTAACTCAGCGTAAATATTGTTTTGCGGGCATATCTTGATTCATGGTAAAAGCTCCACTCCCCAGAGTCATGTCTTCCCTCTCCGCCGACGCAGCAAATTGAGGTAAGGGAGGAGGAAGATATGATGCGACTATTCGGCGTAAAGCTGATGATTCACTCGAGGTTTAGTCTTCGCGCGCAGCCCTTGGCCTTGAATCCCAGGTGGATCACCCTCACAACAGACGTAAGATACTACGAGACCATGGGCCTCGCAGCTGTTTTTGTGAGCGGGCGAATGGAGTTACCCCCACCCACAGCGAGGGGGAAAGGAGGGAAAGAAGGCAGCTTCCAGCTTGATGCGTGGCCTGACCTGGAGCTGCAATGCTTGGACGCAAGTCTCCTTGCTTGATCGTAAGCAAAGGAAAAACGATTAGTAAAAATATCCCACATTTCAATTCAATAGCGAATGTTTAAAAGAATTCTGAGATATAATGAATGAAGAGCAGGCAGGCAGACCTAATCTGAATAGAACCACAACTGAAGCTTTCGTGTAGTAGAGTGAAAAACGAAAATTATTGATTTGTAATGTTAGCATCGTTAGTAGCCGATGAAGTGTAAAAGGAACTATCAACCTTCACCGTTGAAGTGCGTGGCTTGTACATCCTACTTCTGAAAGGAGGTACACAGCTGGACTCTTCTATAAGCTCTTCTTTCAGTTCTATCATCTCGGAAATAACCACGCACAAATAAGCTGAATCCAAGGGAGAAAAACGATTGTTATTTCGGGAAATTAATGGGTTTAGCATTATTTATACAAAATACATAACGTGTATCCATCGCATAGCATCCGCGAGAGACTCTTATTTTCACTGTCTTAGCTTAACGTAGGTAGATACATATATTATGCCTGACGCGGCGAAAGGACCATCTTCTAACGAAATTTTATTCCTCTAATTTCAATATCTGGTGCCAATGATCGCGCAAGTCGCACACTTCCTTATTGTATGCATCAATCAGTATTACTGATGATTAAACATCGCTCACGCTTCAGTTAAAGAGTTCTCCAGTTAGGAAATAATATAGAAAAATGCGCTATGAAGCTTCATAGGCTTATCCAAAACTGCACAAAAAATTGGGCAAAAGACGCTTCATTGCCTAGACATTCATTGGAAAAAAATAACGGCAAGTCAGTTGTCGCGATGTAAATTTCTGCGGGGCTTAGATGGGAGTTTAATTCTTCCGAGTTTCGGGATTTCCGCCGTGAAAAGATGGAACGATGTGGTGGAAATCCCGAAAATCGGAAGAATCAACCTCCGACAAATTAGTTGCGTTAAACTGTTTGCACCTTGTGGGCATGAACACACATTTAAGTATACTTTTATGAACGATAACTTCGTAAATCAAGCAAGTACGTCGCGAGAGTTCATCTTAATTTAAGGAAACGACAAAGAGCTTCATCGCGATGTTTTTGATAGATACTCGTTGATACGAAATTTGATATTACGAAGTGCCGATTTTTCCGGTCCCGTCGACTTCGTAATTGCGAGTTTCTACTGTATAATCATATAAAATTAACACCAATTATGAACTGCTGAATACATTAACTTTTATAATCATCGATAAGAGAGCAGAAAGTATTATTAGTAGTACACACCTTGAAGTTCTCTTCAGTTTTGAAACTAACCAGTAACTAGAGTCAAAGTTCAAATGAATTGAGAATTTACAGAAAGATTTAACTTGACAATATTAACCTGAGATTCCAAAGAATGAACAATAGTATTGCTATATCATGGTAAACATTTTGCGTAACTGATGCATAATTCGTTAAGGATCTTCCGTCAATTAAATACATCAAGACACCTGAGTTTGAGAAGCTATCTCTCCCAAAAGAGAAATCCATTTCTATGCAGTTAGGTAATAGTGATAATTATCATTTGTCTACTTCTCTAAGGTCATAATGCTGACCACCTTGTGGCTGCAATGGTCCCACACAAGTTTCAGTCGAGTCACCAGTTTCACAGCAGAGTTTAACAAATTTCATAACAACTTTTGTAGTTTTTGATATACCGTATTTACACGCATATAAGACACCCCTGATTTTGATGTGAAAAATCGTTTGATCATACATAAAAGACGCCCCCAGAACAAAAATTAACTAGTCACAATAATGGGCTGAATTGAGGTTAAAGCACCTCAGAATGGCACATTTCCCTGATTTTAAAAGCGCTTAATTTTAGGGTAATCCCACTTTCTACAAAGATTGAATGAACTTATTTCGCGAACAGGCCGGTGATTACGAATCCATAATGCGATTTTTTTCATACTTTTTCCTCTTTTGTACACTTGTATGAATGGGGGCGTTTACTCGGAACTGAAATAGCAATTTTTTGCACGAAATTGTTAGATGGAAAGGAAATAAGAATTTTAGTGAAAAAATTAACCTTATAACCACATCCGTTCACTCATAAATCAAAAATTAAAATAAGCAAAAGGTGACGCCCACCTAAAAAGCTGCTGTGATAACAGTGACGTCATTTTCTTCCCGTCCTTGACTGCTCTTAAGGGGAGGGAAGGGAGTGGAGGGGGATTCTCGGAAGGTCTGCTCGCACAGATCGTGTCGAAATCGCTCCCATTGGGAGAGCCAGCTGTGTCCCCCCTTTGCGATAAGGCAAAGTAGCTTCGCGGGCTCAGTTGTCATTGGGCGAAGTCGATATACGTTAGAGGTTGCACCACACCCACTTTTCCGAAAGGGTTAAAAACATCAGTTTTTCGCCGCTTATACCTCGCGAAATAATTGACGGATCAAAAAACGGAATAATACGGGTCTTTTTATTTTACAAACTCTATCATATTCGGCAATAAAAAAAACATGGTAAACGTCCCCATTGCACACGCGTATAAGACCCACCCCACTTTTTGGGCCTCAAAAATCGAAACAAAGTGCGTCTCAAACACGTGTAAATATGGTAATTAAAAGTTGTTTTCTTCAAACTGTCAAACTTATCTGATTCTTCTATGTCAAAATTCCAATTCCATTCAACTCAAAAATCCAAATAAAAAATTAGACACTTTCTTCGATCTTGAATAGTAACTAGCGGTGAAAAGGATCACTAAGTTATTTATGGTGAAAAGACAAGTTTCCTCAGAATTCCATTCCCAGCAAAAGCATCAACAGACTCGTTTCTCCGGCGAATATGATGTTGCTCATCAACACGCCAAATATAGGACTGTAAGGGCATCCAATGGTGTTTGGTGTGATATTGAGGCACTCTAATTTTTTCTTTTAGCATAATTATTTGAGATTTTGAATACTTATTAGAATAATTTTAATTTTAATTTGAATACCTATATGAACTCCACCAGAGATAATGGAATTTGAACAACCTGATCTCTTGATAAAAATAATTAAAGTGTTTTTAAAATTACTCAGATTCATATCAAATGCTTACCTCAGATTCAATGAAAAACTGTACAAGATCGCGCAACAGAGGTGTATTAGGAAGTCGATGTTTCCCTCTTCTAGTGCGTATGCCTGCAACAGCTTCCTCATCAGGTACAAAAAGCCGTTCATTAAGGAACTCACCAGCAGCTTGTGCAACACCACGGTGAGATGAATACACTAACTCATAGACATGTTCACAATCTTTGTCAGTGAGAATATCTCGATGATGTCTATTTGGTGAGAGGCAAAATAAACATCACATTAAAAAAGATTATTGTTAAGTAAAAATACACATGGTTTATTAAAAATAATTTATGAATCTAAAGTAAAAATTGCAATGCATCCAGAAGAAGTTAAAGCAAAACTCACTTGAGGATACTAATAACCAGCTTCACAGCTTGGACAGCTACATCATACTCCTTATCCAAAGTCATGGACACAATTCGATCCTTGAACTTGCTAGTAAACAGCTCGAGCTTCCCTTTCAGTTCCTCAGATGCATATAGAGGTTGAAGAGCCTTAAAGTGTTAATTAATAATTAAAGTTAGCCCTATAATCTTAACTCCAAGCTTCATTCCTCTCACGAAACATACATGTAATTTTCATGCACATTTACATACATATACCCTTTAAAAACAAAACTCGACAATGTATAGCAGCGCACCAGGCAGGCAATAATTTTTAGTAACTAGTTACTTAATGGATAAAATATAAATAGAAGCACTCAAGAGCTCTAAAAAAAGTTGTGTGAGACAAACCCAGATCAAGCAAACAATGACCATATCAAATGCATTCCCTATGAATTTAGTCATCTCAAATAGCTCAGTTTAAAACTATATGAAAATCATCAGTAAAATATTGCAATATTAGTAAAGTCAAATACCTAATATACTTCATATTATGTCATTTGAGTTAACCATGAGCACCTTCTCTCACATTTCTAGTTTCTGAAATAACACAGCTATATATTTATGATATACAGTAAAACTTTGTATTTACATTATCGGAATTTATGTTTTCCCGCAATTTACACAGTTTTTATCAGGTCCCATCCAATTTCCTGTATCTCCGTGTTTATAACCCCGTATTTACACCACGACTTTTCCGTTTTCCCGCTGTTTGCGTTAGATGAGGGTAAGAATGCGAAAGATTAAAGAAACAAAATTCCCTTCTATGACATTTAGCCATACATACAAGTGTATATAAAACACTGTTTTACCTCGTTTCGTGCATATAAACTTCAAAAACAAGACAGAACAGTAATTTGATATGGAAGAATTTGAACTTAGCGGCATAGTACACAGCGTCACTAGTGATGGAAAGATGAAATATCACTCGCGATCGTTTCAGTTTTGACTGCGATAGACACTCGCTATACTTCTGCAGGAAAAAGATTACTACTATGAAATGAATGTGTACAGGACGCGATTTATAATTTAGGAACCCCTGCAGGATTATATTTAAGCTACACCGAGGTTCATATTGCGAAGAATGAAAATGAATTTTTACGGAGACATTATGAAATGTTAAAAATACAAGAACTGAACTGGAGGACAATAACAGGAGATCATTCGTTCGACCATTGCACTGCATTAATTCAACAGTTTTACTACACGTAACTACATAAAAAACTTATTGAAACTAGTTTCATCGCATGAAAACTGCATTGAATGAATAAAATTATTTTGTTGAGAAATTTTTTGCGGCTTGATAACTGCTTACGATGGCCGATCAGTGAGGTAGATCAATATTTTCATGTATTGTTTATGTTATCCTTATTTACTCCGGAAAGTACATTTTATTTTACTTGGAAATGGGAAATGGATGTGATGTACAATATTTTCAGTGACTCGAGGGTTTTCGGGTTTCTTCCACGTTGGTTCATCCCTATGGACGACAGTTTCATCGGCATTCTAGATGCCATCTTCATGTCCGAAGATCGCATCCCATCAAATTTCCTATATCTTCGTTCTATATATTTCCTATATCTTCATACCATATATTTCCTATGCTTTGGACCTGAAGATGCCGTCTGGAATGCTGGCGAAACTGTTGTGCAGTAAGATGAACCAACACGAAAAAAAATGGAAACCCTCGAGTAATCTTCTAATCACCATGGGAGCCTTCTCAACAACTAGAATATTTTCAATGTAGGCGTAAATAAAAATTGTGGATTCTCATGATGTAACTCGTACTGATATAGCGAAACATGTAAGATTACCGGTCTCTACAATCGATACAGTTATGAAAAATTGTGAAGTGATTCCGAAACATGTGCAGACACCTGTTGAAAAAGAGAAAAGTTAAGAAATCATGTTATGAAGGAATACCAATTAAAAAGCAGTTTTTAAGTTCTGAATTGTCTAATATTGCCGTGAATGGCTTTGTCATCAGAGAAAAGGCATTACATAATGTATAAGTTTCGGATTATGGATTTGACAATGGTTTGTTGGGTTGGTTGAAACACTGCACAAAAATAAATCAGGACAACTCTATACTTTAAGGAATACCGTATTTGCTCGTGTAAGCCACGCACCTTTTTTCCCGAAACGCCGGTGAAAAAATGGGGGTGCGCGGCTTACACGAATCCTCCAGATTTTCATGTAAACCGCGCACCATTTTTCCTCAAATTCCTGTTGCTTTTTTCTCCTAAGTTTCGCATTTTGTGAACATATCGACGTTGATTGGTAAGTATGATCTAGTAGTAAATCGTATATTGTAAAGTATTCTGAAATTTTGTAAAGTATTCTGAAATTTTGAAGTAATTAGTAATAAAAATCGGCGTTTGACAAAGTCTGAGCGTACAACGGTACTTGAAAAAACGCTAGATCAGAAACACCACTTGACAAAGCAATAGATGTATCGCGTATAGATCGTATGTATGACAACACATTGTAGCACTGATATGTATTTAAATCTACATTGTATCCTATAAGCTGCCGCAAGGGGGGCGGCGTCTTTGTCTTTTCAAACTCATAAGCGGAGTTGGTTTCGGTATCACGCATCTGTAGCAACATTTTTACGCAATAGATAGCTAGCTCCTTTGGTTACACATTAAAACTACATAACAAAGACACGACAAAATTTGTATCATAGTGGCAAGAGTCGTATGCTCAGAGATTATACCTGAGAGCAGACGAGGCCACCGCTATCAGCTACGGATGGCATTCTGCTTTTATTTGTTGATGTGCCAACGAGTTTCCGTAATAATAGAGTAATCACGGGTTGAAATTGTATGTATTTCTGCAATTATTTCAGCTGGATGTTATATTAAACAGATGATATTTTTATAGCTGGATGATGTGACCGTATGTAACTGTTATTACTGTGAGATGCTACGAGAAAAAGAGGCCGTGGAGTTTGCGTCGATGCATGACACGATGACGATCGTGACGATGTTAACACGTAATTCAATCAATTAATGAGAAAGACGTACACGTAATTTACGCACAACATTTATATTAAAGAACGTGCATTCATGTTATGACAAAATGATGCAGACTCAAGGACAAAAATATAATTTTTTCATAGAAATAATTTTTTTCCTCTTGAGCTTGCCCGAAAATAGGGGTGCGCGGGATACACAAGGGCGCGGCTTACACGAGTAAATACGGTACTTAATAATATTGCTTTAATTCAGACTATCGGTGTTTCTTGTTTATATATTTCTTTATATTGTTAAAGTATGCTTGCGAAACTGAAAATTGACTTTTTCCCGCTATTTGCATTTTCTCACATTTTACACTTTTTTCTAGCAGTCCCTTAAAAAGCGTAAATAAGGGGTATTACTGTATAACAAAAGAGAGAGAACTTGTGTATTCCACAGTATAAATATGAAAAAGGAAAGTAATGTTTCTTAAAAGCTTTCAGCCTTCCTTCTATGCTACAAAGAGTAATCAATATCCCCATGGCAGAAGCAAGAAAACAAAGGAAACTAATTATCTTAAAAAAAATTGCTTCCAACAACGGTTACCTGGAAATAATAATAAATATGCTTAATTATAGGATAAAATCCTATGTAGTGGAAGTAGCTATTTACAGTGCCCAACAAAACCTAGGCAGGGTGGAGGTGAATCAAATTTTTAGGAAATATTTCCCTGAAAGTACAATGGCTCTATTGTGGAAGTGAAGTGAGAGCCTCCTTCTACAAAAAATGCAACTTGTACAACCTTCTACGTCAAAACAAGGACCCAATAAATCGTTTTTATCAAAGTGGTGTCTTTCCTTTACCTTGCTCTCATTGCAATGCTATCAATGTTGGACAAATGGGATGAAGTTTCAAGAACAGAATCAGAGAACACAAAGCCTGCTTCAGGAACAACAATATCACCTCTCTATTTGCCAAGAATCTCCTGCAAAGCCATCACAAGAGTATCTTCATCCCAAAGATTTCACACTGTGAAAGAAAAGGCCCCCGACTTGACGCCCTGGAGTATCTTAAGATTTTTCATACCTCACATTGTAAATGAACAATTGCATCTCACTCACTCCCCTCTTTTGCATCTGACTTACTTGAGCCAACGGCCATTCCTTCTCAGCTCCTCACTCCATGGCTACCATCCACTATATCAGATATCCCTTCCTAATTCACCAATACAGGGATACCATTACTAGCGACTCACCTAAGTCCCACCACCCACTACAACTTACCTACACATGATCCAGAGACACTACACCTAGGAATCCCCCTTCCTTCCCTCTCACCACTTACTTCTGAATGTATATATACAATTGAAATATACAATTAATGGTAGCATGTCTTTTTTTCAAACCCCTTCTCTTCTATACTTTGTACTGCTGCAAACACAACCTTCAGATATTATTTACTGCAAGACATATTTAGTCTCCTTGCTGAGCATTAACAAGATCAGCCATGCTCTCCTTTTCTCACTCAGGAGGGCTTTGCTGTTGGATTGCTTTCACTGAGGATATATTCCATGTCACTGTAATTTCTCTGAGACTCTAGGCAGCATGATACTAGGATACACACTATCAGTCTTGAAGGATTAAATCAGTGAATATAGGCACTGTTCAAAATTGTGAGTAAACAGCGAAAATAGGGAATTCATTCATCAGTTCATATTTTCAGAAATGCCAATTAAACATTATTTTTCACAAATATACTGAATAAACAATATGCTGATTGAGAACACCTGTCGTGAGGGGGTCAACAAATGTAGAAAAGGGACAGGTTGGCATTGGCTATTGGCAGATGGAAGGGTCCAGCACCCCACTCTTAAGGGGGTGCTAGACTTGGGAGCAATGATTATGCCAGGGAAATTTTCTTCTTGGCAGGCAAGAAAAAAAGCTTCATAAAGAGGGATAAAAAGATGGCCATGGGCACTTGAGGCAGTTGACTTATTAGTTAATGTTCATATCCATTTATAATATATGTACAGTAAAACCTCTCTACAACGAACCCCCATACAGCGAAATTTAAAGGAAACCTCCCTATTTCGAAGTCATTGGCCCGGTCCCGGACCCTTCCAATGGACAATGCACGCAAAAAAACCTCCCGGAACGAACCTCTCTAATTACGAAAACTCCCTACAACGAAGTCTGAGAATGGGCCAAAACATGAAAAGTGCCCCTCTAGAACGAATTATTGAGAACAAACGCAGTATTTTGCATTTACAGGTAGTTTTTTCCATAGATATTTACGTAATAAGCAGGAAGTAGAACCGCAACGGAGTGTATCGCGTCTTAAATGTTCTGCTCCGTGCTTCGAAGAGGTTCAAATCTGAGACCTACAGAGCGGATGGCATGAAGGAAACTTGACGCTCTGGCTTGGTGAAGGCCATAGTCAACTCTGATGGTTTCCACCATAAGAAACGTGTAAGTGAAGCCAAAGCTCCGCTCCGCGTGGCTCCGTCTATTGCTCCGCTCCGACCTTTGTGCCGCTCCAAGCAGGAGCGCTTGGCAGTTTTGCGCTCCTCTCTGAACCGCCTAGGCAGTTTACAAGTCGAACTGGCTTGACAGAAAGTCCGCGGAGCAGCTCTTTTTAAATTAAATTCGATAATATCCCATTGAGCATCCCTTATCAGGGTGTCCACTGACTGGGAAAACCTGGAAAATCGGGAATTATTCGTGAATTTTCAATGCAGGGAAATGTTCGTGGATTATTCATGATTTTCTGGTTTGAGTCAGGAATTTTTAAAATTCGTAATTCAAGACAAAAAATCCTTATTTTAGAAATAGGATCAACAACGATGTCTTTAAGATACATATATATTATTTGATAACTGTACAAAATGTAATGGATTTGCCGTTGGTATGAATGAATAAATAAACGACGAAAAAGTAGTTAGGCTCAATGAATCTTCAGCGCTGTATGCATCGGAAACGTCAACTGGTCGAATGTCGTCGAACAGATGCCTTCAGCGTCACGTCAAGTGTCCTTTGTTTTCACTCATTGCACATATCGAAGGCAACTAGTCGAATATCTTCTAAATAGACTAGGAAACACTGAAGACATCAAGTCATTGGAGTGGAACATCCTGCAAGCCATTCAGCATCTGTGTGTTGCTTGGGATGGAGTAGAGTGAAGCGCGATCTCGAATTGTTTCAGGAGGGCAGGCTTTCCCGGAGAGATGGACGACCAAGACGACCCACAGCCGGAGGAGAGGGAGGAATGGGGTGAAGTCGCTCAATTATTAAACATTGAAGGGGTATCTTTCGAAGAGTATGCGAGTATTGATAATGATATCGCTGTATTTGCCGACAATGAGGATCCCGAAATATTGGCGGAGACGCAGGATGTAAGCGATGAAGAGAGAGAAGAGCCCAGCAATGGCATAGTGCGTTCCAGTTGGAAGGAAGTGGTGGACGCAATAGATGTTTTGGAGCGAGTTTTTTAAATGTCAGAAGATGGAGTAGAGAATTT
Organism: Platycnemis pennipes; assembly: GCA_933228895.1. Lineage (NCBI taxonomy): Eukaryota > Metazoa > Arthropoda > Insecta > Odonata > Platycnemididae > Platycnemis > Platycnemis pennipes. The sequence goes on from OW121851.1 coordinate 104,953,188, forward strand.
GAAGATTCTGCGGCAGGTTCAGCAAGCAGCCAGCAAAGAAATGAGACACACTTCGGAAAACTATTTTCAATAGAATAATTTTGAATTAATATTACTTAAAAACAGCTACCGCTTCTTATTTATAAATAAAAAATTGCTTCAAACCTATGTAATTTTTTGAAATTTGTTTTAACTTCATGAAATATACTCATTTTCAAGCAATATGGAATGTTTCGGCTGAGGTAAGTCGCACGAGAGCTAACTGTATGTACGGCGAGGATGGTAGATGGTCCTGTATTAATATTTGTGAGGAGGTAAGTGAAGGAGACATAAATCGAAAACCGGATTAGTTATTACAGGAATTATTGTACTTTTTCTGTCTGTGTGCCTAACCAGTTGGGCTATTTGAAGAGCGGCATACCACTGGTCCACGATATATCGGAAACACATGAGCTTTCGGTTAGGGGTAAGGGGAGTCATTGAGGAGTGGAATGGGCGAGGGAGGTCTCCCCGAAGGAACGTGGGAAGGGGAGGGTAGATAACAGCAGCATTGTAGAGAAAGAGGCGAGTAAGGGCGTAGTTATTCTTTCTTTCGGAGGGGAAGGTTATTGAATAATAGGCATTTTGGTATGGAATGTTTGGGAGGGGTTAGTTGGCAATGCAGTCTTTCCTCTTACTCGTTTCAGTGCGTGCGCTAGGTTAGATTTCTTCTTGCCGCCAACTCAAAACGTCTCCATTCCAAATTGTTAGCATGCAATATTACTGGTGCAACTAGAATTTTCAGAACAGCGATCTTCGCTCGTATAATTGGTTTAGAAAGAGGTCCTTTTAATGTCATAAAAGACGCGAAAAGAGTGGGCTCAGGTTCTTTTACGCGTTTTTATTCTCTTAATTGCTAACATAAGACATATTTAACTAATGTGATTCTGCTTTAGCGACCACTTACTCCAGTTTAATAGTTTTAGCCTGCAAATGGCGCACATTTTAAAATGAGAGATGTTCTGCAAAGGACTGAAAAAGGACAAACCTGCTTTTAAATTTTCTTCAAGTATGAAGAGGTAATTACTGGATGAACGGCAACAAGGCGTGGATTCAAATATTACCTGGCGTAATCGAAAATGGTACTGCGTTTTGGCACCGAAGAACGGGTGTGCCAACAGAATACCGATCGTGTCCAGCTTCTATGAAGGCATCATCAATGCATTATCACCTGAGATTCGCATTGTGACCTCAGGGCATTGCCAACTGCCACGTTTTTCTCGTGGTACCTAACTCACACCACCTAACTTTCATCGTTGTTTATCGATATCTAATATATACCGGTCTCGAACATAGATATTTACCAGTAAATCAATGGGATTTCAATTCCAACAATGCATTTTATTTCGTAAGTCTAAATGGCAATATGTGGCCTCTCTCAAGCAAAATTGCTGCATAAAACTGCCGATTGATATTGACTTAAATTATTGCACTCCAAGAATAATATCGACTACATACTCAGAAAAATTATGGAGCACTTTAAAAATACGTAATCCATAGGCATTAATTTTGGAATTCCTTTATTATCAGAACGTAACTAAAGTAAGCAATGAGGCGTAGAGCAGAATGGACGAGAAAAACAATAATTTCAATTAGCAATACGCAGATTGAAAATCACGAGGTGATAGCCACGGTATTTGATGGTAAAAAATAACAACTGTTCATCATCGCTATAGGAAAGGTGAATAAAGCAAGGTTAAGAAATTTACACGACTTGCATCGCAAACATCACGGAACACTTGGGTTCCCCTGCGATGACGCAACCCGCATATCACAATCGTAATCGAAAATGGTACTGCGTTTTGGCACCGAAGAACGGGTGTGCCAACAGAATACCGATCGTGTCCAGCTTCTATGAAGGCATCATCAATGCATTATCACCTGAGATTCGCATTGTGACCTCAGGGCATTGCCAACTGCCACGTTTTTCTCGTGGTACCTAACTCACACCACCTAACTTTCATCGTTGTTTATCGATATCTAATATATACCGGTCTCGAACATAGATATTTACCAGTAAATCAATGGGATTTCAATTCCAACAATGCATTTTATTTCGTAAGTCTAAATGGCAATATGTGGCCTCTCTCAAGCAAAATTGCTGCATAAAACTGCCGATTGATATTGACTTAAATTATTGCACTCCAAGAATAATATCGACTACATACTCAGAAAAATTATGGAGCACTTTAAAAATACGTAATCCATAGGCATTAATTTTGGAATTCCTTTATTATCAGAACGTAACTAAAGTAAGCAATGAGGCGTAGAGCAGAATGGACGAGAAAAACAATAATTTCAATTAGCAATACGCAGATTGAAAATCACGAGGTGATAGCCACGGTATTTGATGGTAAAAAATAACAACTGTTCATCATCGCTATAGGAAAGGTGAATAAAGCAAGGTTAAGAAATTTACACGACTTGCATCGCAAACATCACGGAACACTTGGGTTCCCCTGCGATGACGCAACCCGCATATCACCTCAGTACACCGAAACCCCCTACAGCGAAGTCATGAATTTTTCGGTCCCAACAAATTCGTTGTATGGAGGTTTTACTGTATAATGAAAGTTCATATCCATTTATAATTCACCACCCTCACCATTTAAGGTTACAATAATTAAAGATATGTTGTTTGGCAGAGTATCTGTGAAGCTTAACAAGTCCAGCTATAAACACAGACGGGAAGAATTATAAATGGATTCAAACTTTTGCTGACAGTGACAGACTTATTTCCCTGCATGTTCTACAGCATAGTAGGTACTTTTTGGGAGCTTTAATATTCCTGTTATAATTGGGTCAGCTGGATTTTAATGGGCCCCTGCAGCTGGTTGGAGTATTTGAAACATAGATAAAATAAGAATTTCAGCTAACTAGGCATTAGAAGGCCAGTGGCAGGGAGGCAGGCAAGGCACAGTGGCAAAGGATGTGATTATCTGCAGAAGGTTGAATTTATCCCAATTTACTTTGGAGAATTTGAGGTGTGAAAGAAGGGGATGATGGGTTAGAAGAGGCATATCAATTATGAATCCCACAGACCATGAAGGCATTACTTATGAAACATGAAGTTATTACAAGGTCTGAAGAAAAAATACTGAAAACTGGAACATGGGAAGTAAAATAGGATTCAGAATCTTGTCTTAAAATGAAGAGGATGAGAAAAAATTAAGGGGCATTTAAGATGTGGGTAAGAAGAATAATAAAGGTTATTTGGGTACAGAGGAAGATGAATGAGGAAGTAATACACATGATGTGGAGAAAGTTGATATGTGTACTCAAGTAAATATGTGACATTCGAGGTATTGCACATGGAGATAATGGTATACTGTAGACGGTTATATAGGTTAGAATTTTAGTAAACCACGAAAGAGAAGAAAACAATAGATTTTAGGATGGAAAGGAGAGAATGTATAGACATAAAGAACCAGATGGAGGTGGATTAGTTTGGGAGAGGTTTAGAAATGACAACTGAAGGCATGACGTGTCTATAGAATTATGATATTGGTTATGAAAACACTCTTCAATGTGAAAATATCTTCTGGTGTTCTTTGGCCCACATTGAGAACAATAGGAGAAGCATGTCTCTTAGAAAAACCAAAATATTAACTTACTTGGAGGCATTTTAGCCTGACTTCTCCCACTTTATCATGCAATGTCCATCCAATATATTTGAGATATGAGTCATCCAGGAAATTTTGATGGAATTTCTTCATCCAAACACCAATTTCTGCCATGCATATGGATCTAATTTCAGGCAATGTATCCCTGTAAGGTACAAAAGTACAACTTGAATCAAGTCCATACTGTAAATGAATGGAGATACAAGAAAATAGGATCTTTCCTGAGTACTTAACTCCTCTATTACGAAAAATTACCCATATTAATATACCAACCACTCATACTTACTGTAGATAAAATAACTAGATATAAGCATATTATAACCACTTTCCTGTAAGCTTTTGTAAATATATAAATGAGAGCATTTTGATACCTCTAAAGCTTGTTTAGCCACTCCACTGGCATGTATAATAAAAGTCCTTTCCATGCTGCCATTAAAATATATAATCATTTACCTGCCAGCCTAAAAAAATCCCCTTAAAGGGGCTCATTTATTAACCAGTTGAAAAACTTCCTGCTAGATAAGTGCTATTACAGTGTCAAAGACTATTTAGAAGACTGTTTATAAATATTAATATGCATTTATGTACTTGTAAAATCCCCCATATTGTACAAAGTTCATGATTAACATGATTGTTTCATTTTTGTGACCTGTCCTATATTTTACAATGTAAAATCTCTGGACCAATAAAATATTCTATTCTATTCTTGTGCTGCAGTAAAACAGCAAAGTACATTTATTCAAATTATAGAGTGGGATAGATTATCAAAACAAACGATACCTCAACAGTTTATTACAGTGATTATTGTGATTACAGTTGAGCATCTTTAATCCCGCAGAGTTGGGACCGAAGTGATGCCAGATTAGGGATTTATTAAAATTATTTAGGGATTTTGCCAGAAAATGGGTCATGCATGGCATCTGTCTATGTTTGATGTCCAGGATGTTGTCATTGAAAGAGTATATTATTTATAACAAAATATATTTGTTTGCCATTTACTGAACATTATTTTAAGAAGAGTCACTGAGCAAAATCAGAAAGAAATCGTTTCTAAATTCACAAAGTTATTACTTAAAAGTATCGAAGTTGCGCCGTGAGTGAAAATCACATAAGCTTAGCATCGTGTGCATCATATTGCTGCACATTATAAGTGTAACATTACCATCGGAAAAGGGTATATAAAATTTAATATTTCTAATAGAGTTGGTTCGAATACCAAATTTCTTAAACTCGAATACTAGCATTGAAAATTGTATATTAAATATATTATTAATGTATTTGATGCCTGTATAAGTAAAATGGTATACTGTACAAATTATAAAAATTAACTGCTTTATTTTAAAATTTCCGATTTAATGAAATCAATAATGGGTCATTCCGTACCATTTCACAAGATTTTTAAAAAAGTTGATGGAGCACCATTTCAGAAAAAAGGAAAATTTAACACACTTACTACTACATGTCTGTAAGGCACAAAACCAATTTTTGTTAATTTTTTTCCATGACCTCAAGGACTTACAGGGCCCTGAAGGTCACAGCGCATTGTAAAAATGAAAATTTCAGTGAGTATCGGTAATTAGAGTTACTCGGAAACTACAGGTTGTAGTAAAACGGTTCAAATACCATTTTAATGATCATAAATTGAGCTTTAATTTGACATAGTTTTTAATAACCTCACTGAGTAACATCTAAGAGAATTATGAGTACAAAATTTTGATACAAATTGCTGTTTTTTACAACTTTTGCTATTTACATATTTTCTTATAGAAGGATTGTGATCACAGCGTTTCTTTTTTGTTATAGTATATTTGGGTACCATAGTAAATGTGTGTAAGAAAAAAGTTGTGTTTGTTAAGCCTTTAGCTGTTACAAGCTTCCGCAAATAGGAAAAATTGAAAATTTACCATTTTCGGACCCCTGTATCTCTGGTGGGGGACTTATAAAAAATTTTTAATTTTCAGTATAATAAGCTATGATCCTGTTAAGAATGCACTAAAAATTTGGAGTATGTGTTTTGTTTAGTTTGGAAGTTACATCAAACTGAATTAGCAAAAAAAATTTCTCTCGCTTTCTTTGTAGAAGCAATGTACAGATTGATGCATATAATTAAATGTTGCCAGAAATAAATCCAAATAAGAGTGATAACAATGTTATCAAACTAGTGCCTTAAAATTCGTAGATTTCAATTTCACTAAGAAGCATGCACGTAGCCAGAAATTTGCTTCGTGAGGGGGGGTAAGTCTAGTGTTGCATAACATAATTTCTGCGCCAACAGTAGGTTCAACCTTCACTCAATAAAGCACTTTTCTGGGATGTATCTCTCATGATAAACAAGGGATATGTATAGATGGAAATTTACCTTACTTCCAAGAAAAAATCGACTCCAGCACTACAATTCTTCCATAGTAATGACAGTAATTAGAGAACACCTAAATCCATAGTAAAATGCACTTCGTACTTTTCCACAAGTTTACAAGAACACCTACATATAATATTAAGCAACTGTGTTATGTTATTCAAGCAATATCTTTGAAAATTGGCACCCTCGACCATATAAAATATGCAGTACTGCCTCCAGGCAAACGTCACAACAAGCAGGAAAATATGTCCCCATATGTAACCATATACTGGAAAATAAAAGGTATATATGGTGAAGAAAATAAACAAAATAGTGTGGAATTTTAACCCTTTCGCTGCTGTGAACGTACCTACTACGATCGCACGGTAGGCTGCTGTGAACGGACCTAGTATGACTGCACGGTAGGCTACTGTGAACGTACTTTTTCGTTCTCACTGTAGCGCTTTCACTTTTTCGCCGCATGTGACGAGTAGGTTTCTGGAGAGTGAGTCACAGCGAAAGGGTTAATGAGCTATCATAGTCACCATAATGATTTCTCAGATATGTCACGGCTAGAGTTGTGGTGGTGTGGAATAGGGTTCTACAGTGTGCCTGCCTTAACTAAGAACTCAAATAGAAGCCTTCCTCATGCCAGATCCCTCCTCATGTCATATCCCTGGTTATCTGACCTGACCTTCCCCCCAGTTGGCGTAGGGGTCAACCCCCTACATGACCATGTCTGAAATCCTTATTGTTAGAAGTCCGTGAAAGTGGTTTTATTTTTTGCTAAAATTCATTTTAAAACTATGTGATTTCGGTGTTATAGAAAATCTTGGCGGTGTTATTATAATGTTACAATTTTTGCGCATTTCTAGGCATTTTATTATTTTTGGTAGACATTTTGTGAATGCTTATACTTTTATTAAGCATTTTACATAACAAGAAAGGCAGTGAAAGAAGCACGCATAACTAAACACAATCGGAAACAAAGAAACTTAAACTGGGGGTGTGTCGAAATGATTTTTTTTTTTGCATTGAAGCTCGGTGGAGCGCCGAATATCCGACGATCAACCGCTAATAAGTAGCACCCCCTCTCCTCCTATCTTTTCTGTTACTTCCCCCCTTGCCTCAACTGCTAGCGCTTCCGTTCCCGGCCAGCGGCTGTGTTTAAGTCTACTAAATTGTTACATTAGGCCCACACTAAAGGTTTTCCTGCAACAAGTTATCCAATTACGCTGTCTACTGCGTCGCGGTGAGTCACCAGAATTACTGCTCAGCATTGACGCGTGCTGGGCGCGTGAGCTTATATTTCCGTTCTTCCGCGGCCGAGTTCAGCACATTATTGATTCAGAATATCTAATTCTTCAGGAGAGAAAGCGCATCATTCTAGATATTTCCGAGAATTTCAGGATTGATAAACGTGAATTGAAGAGAGAGGCAGTGGTTAATTTAACAGCAAATTCCGGCGGAGACATCACTACTGTGCATGATATTACGCGAATGCGATATGCGCGAGACAAAACAAGCCAATTGACCTTTGAATCGTAATGAGATAGAGCGAATGAACGTCATCAGAGTTAAACAATGAAGGCTTAGACTTTAATCGATTATCACTCTTTCCATGTGATTTTTTCACTAATTCACGTAAAATTCGCGAAAAAGGCGAAATTTCGTTTTACTTTGAGATTTCGCGTTATTTCGCGATATCGCATCTCGCGAATTTCACGGATCTCTACTTATTGTTCATTAGTGGTCATCGACCCAGAGATCTAGGTTGTCTTCATCCTGGTTTAGCAATACGAACAGCAAGATACCAATACATAATTGTTTACAGAAAGTAGTGGAGTCCCACCACTGAGGTTGTTGATATGTAGGACCCGAAAATATGCAAAAATCCTACTTGTGTTCACGTGGAGTTGAAGATAGAGAGTATCATCTCTGATATGCAAATGCTTGTCATGTAAAAGTAAAGTTGCATGATTGCACATCCAAAAGGGGCATTGGGAAGAAGGCTAAAAATGTATTTAACTGCTTTCACCAGAGATACCTAATACTGAGAATTTGATAAAAAGAACAAACTTATATGAACAGAGAAACCTTAAAGCAGAAGTAAGAGAATATTGTATGAAATAAAATTATTTATAAAATCAAACATATTTTTTAAAAGCAAGGGGAAAAAAAGTAACGACAAATCAGTCACACGTGCTTTCCATGGCCTAATAATAGACGGAATTATGATCTTTAAAATAACTTTCAGACTTTTAACTTACCTGTATCGATGCACAAAAACTGACTTGAACATGTAAGTAAGCATATTTTTTATTTCATCCATATTCTCCTCCAGCTCTTGCCTCTTTGCCATCAACGATTCAAGACGATCAGATGCTCTTTTATCTCTTGCTTTCTGCCTTTCTGCTTCATACTGCCTCTGGGTGTTATCTAAGTTCACAGATACAGTTAATGCCACATCAACTAAGGCTGTCATCAGCTTCATTGCTTCAGAAAGATAAACAACATTCATTATTAATTTTACAAATATCACGGAGGCAAATTGAATATTATCCAATGACACTCAGTACACACAAACCTGCTAAGGTAGCTGTATGCCTAAATGCTCGAACTTGAGAATCTGATAAGCCTGTTAACAGGGATATGACATTGTCCATAAGATACTGGTCATAAATTATGGAATACTGACACTGTTTCACTAAAACTTGCACAAAGTCACAAAAGTTTTGTCTAAATTTCTTCCACTGTTGTCCAGTCATGATAAGAGGGTACTCGCCACTTTCCTTTATAGAGGAGAAAGAAAGAATGCAAATAAATTACGAGTATCAGAACAGCCTAATAAGAAAGACCAAATGTTTTGTCCTTCCTAAAAACACCTTATTCTATTATGGCGTCACATAGAGAGCATGTGACCTTCGGGACATTTAGGAAATTACTGTACAGACAACATGAAGTATATAACTCCATTGAGGTATAATTTACTCCTAAAACTACATGATCCATCAGAAAATGGTTACAAATTGTAGCTAATAATGCAAGAATTACTATTCAAAATACAGATGAACTGTGATTAAAATAATACATAATATTTATCCCAAGCCAAATATACACTACTAGCACTAACTAGTTGGCATCATTAAGATTTGTTTTACTCAATTAACCCGGTAACGCCTGAAAAAAAAAGTTTCTCGGAATTCAGTGATAAACTAATATTTCAATTAACATCATTTTCTGATATATAACGTGCAACTTTTATTCTTAAAACATTGGTAGTTATGGAGATACAGCCTGGTACCAAACGGTACCGCTAGGCGCTTGAGGGTATAAAATGTAACTGATTTGGAGAATCTCCTGAAATTAAACTGTAGCTGTCGAAAATACTTCGCATTTTATATTTTATGACCCTGAGCACAAAACAGCAGGTAAAGAAAAACAGTACTGCGCTGAATCATAGTTACAAATTTTTTCGCATATGATACTTAATAAGCTAAATATTAACATGAAACATATGACTATGGTTAAAATCACATCTAGGAAATAAAAATACCCAGGCAATTTTTTCTCGGAAGATGGACCTTTACGATTCATTTTACCCTCCGACATGCTGTGAGATGGGTTTCGTGTGTCAAGAAGTTACAGTGACCTTTCCTGATGATGGTCAAATGCTGAATACAACAGCCATCGCTCGAGGAGGGGAGGCTCGGAAGGAAGGTAATGGAAGGTATTAGTCATGGTGCGAATGCCCCGAAAAAAGCTAGGGATGGAGCGGCCGAGCGTGTGTAAACTTAAGATATATTTGATTAGGGGAAAACAGTTGCTGGCACACAGCGACCATAAGCACAAGCAAATGTTCAAAATAGCTTGGCTACACTTTAAAGTGACGTATGTTCAAGAAAGCGATACCAAACTCACAATGACTTTAAGCACTAACTATCATCGAATGGCGATGCCTCGGTGAATCGTTTCGAAATAAACGATACGTTGGGGAGTCACGGGTTGAAATTCACTTTCAAGTAGTGATGGCCGGATCGGATCCGTCGGATCCAAAGATCCGCGGATATTTCATTTTTTCGGTTCCGGATTCGGATCCAAGGACACGGAGAAAAATCGGATCCGGATCCTAGATTTTAAATTTTCGCGGCTTAGCGATCGAAACTTCCCGTGAATGGAATGTAGTTGCGGTAGATATTGACAAGAAGAGGATGTGTAACTCAGGTCACGAAATTAGATGAAAGTGTTCCCGTGCAACTAGAAGCAAAATAAATAAATATGAATTTTTTCCCCATTACCCCGGTATCGTGATAACTGAAACAGAGGAAATGTATTATTTATTTCTTTACCTATAGCTCTCTTCATTTACTGTGAATAACATAACATTAAATATTTTTAAATAATAAAATAAAAAGCAAACTATTTTTCTCTTTCATGGCCATAACATAAAATAAATTAGGACTACGTCATATTGCACTAAACCAAGAAAAAATGATCAAATGTAAAAAAAAGAACTTAATGAAAGTGCAATTTTCAGGTTATGTGGATCCTAAACACAATAATGCATCGAGTTGAGAATACTGAAAGAAGATATTGTACGTATAAGCAAGAATTACGATGGCAGTGTCATTTCAGTGTTGCTTGCTATCAGGAATCATTGAAACATTCTAATGATTAACATATTACTCAGCAAAAATTCGGATATTTTCAACTACTTTGGCTTCCTTTATCTATATATCATGCACTTTATTTTCAATTTTTTGCAGTTCATCAAGCATTTGCACACTGCCGTTTCCACCTAACAAGTGATTCCTTAGTGTGTGAACAGCACATACTGTGTCTTGGTATGAAGGTAAAGGAGTCTATTCATCCTCTGTGTCCTCCTCATCTGCATCTTCCTCCAGGTGTTTATCCAAAATGTCATCTACACTATCTACCGCAGTTGTCACAACACAAAATCTAATTTGACAAACTCCCATAAGTATAATTTGTCTCAAGAAGTCTCCAGTCATTGTCTACAGTATCATAATCACGAGTAAATTCAACTGGAATTTCTTCACCACTACCAACATGAAATCCTGCTCTTCTAAAGCAGTTATATATTGTAGAGTCCTTAACCTGTTTCCAGGCCCATGACATGTAGTGCAAGGCATCCAATACACTCAATTTGATTGTTTTTATGTTCCTACCACAATCGTGCAGAGATATCAATTTCTGTACAATCATTCTTCGATAATGCACCTTAAATGAGTGAATTATTCTTAAATCCAATGGTTGGAGCCCACTGGTACAGTTTGCGGAAAAAATTTTAACTGTACATTTCTTAAGTGTACATTTGCTGGATGGGCTGGGCACTGATCAATAAAGAGCAGAACGTTCCTGCTCTGCGACCCCATTTTCGCATCCAGAGCATGAAGCTAATCCTCAAATATTGCTGAGGCCATCCATGCTTTGATAGTTGTGGTGTATCTAGTGGGCAACTGTTTTACATGCTTGAAATACCTAGGACTTATTGATTTGCCAATAATTAGCAAATTAAGTTGAGAAACAAATGTGGGAGTTAGCCAGAGTAAGCTCCTCGCTAAATAGCATTTTAAACTGTTCATGGTGTTCACGGCAGCTTAATCTGAAAATGGGATGATCATCCTATCATCAACGATCATGTTCGAGCATTCGGCGATTCAAGTATGGCAAGTAAATTTACGTAATTGAAAATAGATTTTGTTGAAGAAAAGTCATCAATTTGTCATTATTTTTAATAGTTCTTCAATGGTTTTCATTGGATTCCCACTTCTAATAGTAACGGCAATTTTTTTTCTTCTTTCAGATGTTATATTATTACCATACTTGGCATTTTGGAATGAGCTAACGAGGACATTATTCAACTATATTTCATATGTGAACGTGAAAACGTCGAATTGTTGATTAACCTTAGTGCAGTGATGAGTGTTGAAACAATTTAAAAGAACTTCCTCACGAGAAAATTTAGTTACATTACTGAGACGAGAGTGGATTAAAAATACCCTTGGTTGTTAAATACGCAGAACAAATAAAATTAAAGATGTGTAGTTGGTGTTGTGCAAAAGCAATCTCAATTCTATCTCTTCTCGTGTCGTGACTGTCCTACTGGTTTTATTTGAGAAGATGCCTGGTATGTTGATACGTATGTTTAATGTGGTATAATCGTCAAGTGAATGGAATAATTTAATTCAGAAGGAATACTAATAAATATTTAAATCTACAGCTGCTTCATTTTAAAATCATTACCCGAAAATAGATTTATTTCAAACTTTTACAAACCACAATATATTGTGGTTTGTAAAAGTTTGAAATAAATCTATTGTCATGGATTTCCACAAAGTTACGACTGAAAGTATCTCATTTCCCGAAAGTCGTGAAAATTAAGTGTGAATACATGTGTGTAGGAAGCCAGAACAGTTGCAATTGTGGGCACTTCACTCCTTCACTTGTCATCCATTGATAGGAGAAGCAGAAGTATAACCTAACGAATAGTTGTATTTTGCATCTAACTTTAAGATGAAATACGGTTGGAGCAACGATAGAAAGTCTCCTAATTCTGTCACATCTTGTGCTGAAGATATATTATTTGGATGAAGAAAAGTCCAGAAAGCTAGTTAAATGGAAGAAAATCGAACTCTGATATTTCGGTTAAAAATGACCACAGTAAATGGTACATTTTTGATTGAAATACCGGTATTGAAGTTCTAATTTCTTCCATTTAATTTACTTTTAGGACTTTTTTTCCTCCTATAAAATGACCCTGAACAGTGATATATTAAATATGCTACAAAACATAATTGAAATATGCTCAGCATGTTTTCTCAAATATGCCATGCCTGTGTGAACAACAAGTTCAGCATATTTTCGAAAATGTTTTCAGCACATTTCCAGCACATGATTACCCGGACATTTGTGCATGCTCAGCATATGCTAGAAACATTTTCAACATATTGAACATATTTTACGAAAATGTGCTCAGCACATTGTGAACATTGATTGTGCTACTAGGGTACCTACTTGTCACAAGAATTATCAAAATCGTAGAATACCTGCATAATATATTATTTTCAACTCAACCTTCGCCCAAAACGTGATTAATTGAAGAACTTCACCAGGTGAATTCCTATATAAATTACCTATAAGAATTACATACAAATATATACTCCATGGGCACGCCAATAAAATGTGCAAGTACGAAAATCTCCGAAAACCAATTATAATTGCTTTTTGTGCTGCACTTGTTTAATTTCAATCCTCTTCTACCCGCTCACAAAACAAAGACGAACGTCGTATCACGTGATCATTCAAGGAATCATGCGAGGAGATTTCCGTATGACACGACGCATGAACTTCATGCGCTTGATTTCATGCGCTTGATTTCATTTGCATGATCATTCACCGTGTAAAACAGCCTTTAGAGTCAAATCTAATTCCAGAGATAACTGTAAGAGTAGCAAAATAAAAGAGTTGTCACAATGTCATTTCTCTCAATAATTAGGTGCTCTTTTATAACACTTTTGATTACTAAGTTGACTTCACGAGAAAAAAGGACTTATCAAATTTTTTTAGAAAATAAGATATCGGAAAAGAATACTATCGGTATCGGCCACTGGTATCCAGGTATTGGTTTGGTATCGGAAAAAGGGGTATTGTTACAAGTCTAAATATTATATTACCTACTGATTACGAGCACCTATCTATAATGTTTAAAAAAGCCATTTCAGGTGATTTATTCTACCATAGTAGCACAAAAGGGATAATGCCGCATATTTACCAGAACAAAGTGTGTACAGGAAATCCAGATTTGTAGATACAGATTTAATTTTTAACATATTGAGATTGAACACTAGCCCGTAATAGTAATAAAAGAAATAAAACATTCTCAGTATACAGTAACATTATGGTTGACAAAAGAACATCGATAAAGCCAGAGAATATGGAGACACTAATGGAACTATATTTTTGTGAATAAAGTCAATTTTACTTATTGGCAGAAATGTGGTTAAGAACCAATAATTTATTTTCCTTTCTATTGTTGTATTACTTAAGCCTTGATGATATTTTTCTTTAATATTACATAAACATTTGCATAAATATCACTTATTGTTTTATTGTGTTTTAAAATATTTCCGAATAAACAATTTTCACCAAAATTTCATTTATATACCGCTTTTTTGAGATGAAATCCACTACTTGATTCACCGAAATTCAGGAATTTTATTTTCCATTTTTCACCAGCTCTACTTATGACACACTTACCGAACCATTGAAAGGAATTGTTTAAGATGGTACATTGCGTATAAGTGGATAGTAAAACTTATTCAGTTTAATTTAACCCATTACATACTCTTCCACCATATTACGGATAATTTAAAATTATCTTCAAAATTTAGCTTGATCGAATCCATTTGTTCTCAAAGTTAGGCTTAAAAAACAATATACCTACCAAGAGACAGACTAACAGGACAATTTTTCTCTTCGTAACACGCATATGTACATAGTGAATGAATAAGAACAAATAGAATTTGGCTGTACCTCACTGAAAAAATATGCCTATAAATAGACCTCTGGACAATTTTTTAAATCTCCTTGAAATGCTACTTAAAAAATTGTTAATTATACTAAAACACCTTAGCGATGAAAACTATGCATTTATTTAATGTATTTTTCGAGAAATAAGCAAAATAAATGCCCAGAAAACACGCCCACTCTAAAATGTATTGTGATTGGCCGGCTGAAAGTGACGTCAGCTCCTGCAATGGAGAGGAAAACGGCGGAGCGTACTGTACCTGTGGACGTTGTTTTCAACATTTGTTGTCGGATTTAGATATCTTTGGTGTGGTTAAGGAAGGCTGCGAACATATATGATTTCTTTAGAAGGTATGGAGTCTGAGTTTGTCAAAGCTGAGGCAAGAAATCTTCCGAAAATCTCAACATTAGCAATGTTTTCATACGTATCAACACCGTGTTTAAATGTAACTTCGTTCAATCTTCGAAGAAATCATGATTCAAACGGAAATCCAAAGAGTTAAGATGGCGAGGTAAAAGCATGTCAATGTTTGAAAATGAATGTTCACATTTGAATTTTGTAATATTCATAATATGGCGATGATGAATGTTTTGGTGTTAGGGTCGTTCGTGAGGAACACGACGATGATGCCATCGGCTATGTGCAGGTTAAGCTCGATAAAATGTTGTTCGTGCTCGTGTATGCCCCGAGCATAAACTAATATGTCGTGGAAGCACATATTTTGATGGATGGCGAAGACAAGTAGGTATACCTACTTGTCTCCGCTATAGACTATAGTGAGCATTTTGTGCAGGGATTGCGTAGGTACGTCAAGTTCGGGACCAAAAAATAAGATGTATTATGGGCATCTACTTTATCCATTTGTTTACTTTGAATTACTGCTCCAATATGTGTCGACATCTCTCTATTTTCAGGCACATTATATCTTTAATGTATCATTTGGGATGTTTTCAAGGATTCGGATTATGGCCTGGTTACACGATACATTAACCCGTACGAGTTAATGTGTAAATGCATGAATGCGAAAATGCCCCGTGTAACCACACCAATATGTACAAATGAATGAATGCGTGAACAGAAAATAGAACCTGTTGTATTTGGTTCATGCACTATAAACGCACAAGTTGAGCAGAAACCATTCACGCAAATGTACAGTAACCCGTACGTGTTAACGTATCGTGTAACCAGGCCTTAAAGGCCTAAATAAAAAATACAATGAACGTGAAAATATTTTGTTTGTAGTGGCATAACCTTATGGTGCAGTTATGAGTTTTGATACGATTTCCAAGAACTTCCTTTTGGAGAAATATATATTGGGCTATTGAGGCAAAGGGGGATTAAAAAGACCCTTGATTACCGAATATACCGAGGAACTTCAAAATTCAACCTGTGTCGCAGCAAGCAAGTGCGATCGTGATCCTAGATTCTAATGTTGTGTGGTGTAATATTGGTGTATTTGGCATATTAGCTGATCTCGACGCATACGCGGTATGTTGAAACGTGAATCTAATGTGTTAAATCGTGAAGGTAATGCAAAGCAATAAATATTCCCGTCTACAACTACTTTGGTTTAATAAATTGTTTTTATGTGCACAAGTAGCCATTCACGCATCCATCGTTCACGCTGACCTTCGAAAACTGAAATTGACCGGTGAAAATTACTGCTTGCGATTAATAAAAGTTACGACATCTAATCTTGAAAAGTAAGCAGCGATAGGTTCAGTGGGTTCAGTCTTTTAATCATAATTGAAAGTTGCTTAGCGAACTTTTTCAAACATGGCATATTGCCTGATATGGAAAAGATTTTTCGTGACATATGTCCAGGACATTTCCCTCATACTCTGATTACTGATTTGTGCATGTATTAAATTTCCTAGCAGTTTTTCAATCAATGAAAAAACTTTACCGAATAATATTGAGCACAAATGTCAATCTAATCAATACTACTACTGGCGGCGCTTTGTTTTGGCCTAGTTTCTGCACAATTAAGATACAATTAAGTTTAATTTAGCTTTCAGAATTGGTAAAATGAATATAGACAGAGTGAACGTTCAAAAATGCACACGTTTGATCGCATAGACAAAGTTTCATTTCGCTTGCACTTCTTTCTTCACCCATATTATCCTGTTTAGGGTAATTTAAAAAAATACTTGTTGGGAGGCATTTCCATTGGTGTCATTATATTTTGGCACAAGACAACATTTAAAATAACGCTTTGGCATATTAAAATAAAGTGCGTTCATGAAAGACATTTCAATAGTGATCTCCTAAACGCTTCAAACTTCGCATAGGAATATACGCACCGCGACCGCTGTTGCAGGACCTGACGTCATTCAAGATGGCAGCGATGCGAATTACGTTTTTGCGAGGGACCAGCTCGTGGCGATTCAAATGCTTATATTTTAAAAATAAATACTTTCTGTCAAAACTGCTTTCGCAGCAAGTAATTTTTTTGTTTAAACTCTACGAAAATGCATTTATTGGAATATGTGTCCAGAGACCTATTGATATTAAAAAAAAAGGTTTTTCGGTACTAAAAATTTTGATTAACTATAATTTATCAACAATATCCTTTCATAGTTAACCTTTAGTACCTCATTAAAAATAACAAAAAAGTATTCATAGTAATACTCAAGTTCTCCACGGTTTTATTACACTGCTGTATTAGAGACAGATATTGATTGATACATGGATGCTTAAAAAGAACCTCTTAACAACAAAGTGTCAAAATTTAGCTCCCTTTAAATTCATTATATAGAAGTTTTAATAAATATTAAAAAACACAGAATTACAAACTTACTTCGTCAAACTCCTCCGTCATTTTACGGATGATTGTAGCATGCTCCATGCTTGCTTGCATGTCAGGGGAGATCTTTCCCTTGCATCCAGAAGCATTGATAAAAAACTGCATCAAAGACAGGAGTGCCCCATCCCTGTCAGCTTTATAACTTTCAATCCAATCATCAACCACTTGCTGTAGTAAAAAGAAAAGAGCAAAGTTAGTCACTGTAACATTTTGGAACCAGCTTTCTTGGATACTAATGGTGAGACAGTAGCATTTCATTTTACTAACAGAGTATGGATATTTAAAACATATGCAGTTATATAAATATGCAAATAAAATTCATAGTAATTTTTTATCCTCTTGGATCAGAAAATACAGAATCCGATGGCAGCATCTGCTGCTTTATAAAAATTATAGACCACCAAGTTTGCAGCATGACAACTAATCAACGAATTCATCAACATGAAAAATAGTTACATCAAAATACAGCTTATTTAATTCTGCGTTTATGCATACATACAAAAGAATTATTTTTACATTTCTTCTGTTTTTTTATGCCATAGAAAATAAAGTGTTTTTATTAGTGTGGTTGGATCGGATCCGTCGGATCCAAAGACACGAGTAGAGTAAAATCGGATCCGGATCGTAGATTTTAAATTTGTGCAGTGTAGCGATTGAAGCGCCCCGTGAATGGAATGTAGGTGCGGTAGATATCGACAAGACGAGGATGTGTAACTCAGGTCACGAAATTAGATGAATATATTCCCATGCAATTAGGAGCAAAATAAAGAAATATGACTTTTTTCCCTTTACCCCGGAATCGCAAGAAAAAAAAATGTAGGATGTCACGTGGCTAGCCTACATTCGCTGGGATCAGGTGGACACCTATCGCAGTTTAATTTTTTCTTTCAGTTACTGCATCGAATATGTTAATATCGTCAGTTTCAAACCCCTACATCTGAATACTCACTTTATTATTCTTTTGTTGTCTAAATTAGATTTAAAAAATGTGCCACTCAAAAATGAAGAATGGTCCGGTCAGATCCAAAGATCCACCAGTCATTCATTTCATTCGCTACTAAAATCATATCCGAATACAGTATAAATTCAGATCCTGATCGGAGATTTTAAAATTTTGCAGCTCAGTGATCGATGCACCCCACGAATGGAATCTAGGTATGGTAGATACTGACTAGGATAGGTTGTGTAACTCTGATCTTGAAATTATGAGAAGATTTTTTCCGTGCCGCTAAAACAAAATAAAGAAATACTCGTCTTGACTCTTTTCTCCATAGATGGGCGAGAAAAAAAATAAAGCAGAATGTCACATGGGTTTTGCCAGATTCCCTTGAACCTAGGATAGCGTAGTTTTTAACCCTTTTTCTACGAACTCCGTTTATAAACACCGCTGATTTTTCACTCCTGTGAACGAAGGCCGTTTATAAACGCCGCAGATTTTTCTACGTAAGAGAACGAAGGGCGACTTAAAACGTCGCTGGGGTCAGGTAGGCAGAAAAGGTCCAAGGTGTCATAAAGGACCCTTCCTCGCGGCTCTGAAGACCCTTCCTCGGCTTCGAGGCGGGGATTATCTCGACCCTTCTTCGCAGCGCGAGCCTCACTCTCGGCAGTTGTTTGCGGTCACTTTTTTGTTTATGTATTTGAAAAACCAAAATCATATTTGTTTCTAATTCGCATTATTGAGTTCCAGAAGTTAATTCCTGGTGATTTTTTGAATCTCTAGAAATTTTAAACGGAATTCTAACGTTATTATTAACAGAGCTCACCTGTCAAATAGAGTCCAAACCGATTTGGGAGAATTTTTCATTGCATGTGAGGAACTAAGACGTATGTTTTTTATGATTTGACGATAAGGTAGTACCGATATTTTTCTCTCCGTTTTACTTGTTTATGAACATATATTGAAAAACGAGTGTAATGGTAATATCACGTGACATACCGCGAAATCTATTATATGCACGTTATTGGCTGAAAATCCCGCTGAAGGGTGTGGTTTATGCTGGTTAAGCAGTCAGTAAACTTTACTTTCTTTTAACTGAATCTTTTTGGCGTAACTGCCATTCAGCTATAAAAAGTATCTTCAAAGCTGAAAAGTATTCAAATTTGCTCTAGATGGATAAATCTGTTGATAATGACGGTAGGTATTTATTGATATTGTAAATGGAATGCATGATACGCAAAAATATGTAAGGTATAGATTCTAGTCCTTCATTTTTGAACGTTCTTTTCTACGCGAAGAACAATTTTTTTTGTAAATCTACTGCACCAAAGAATGATTGTCCGAGCACTCATGCTGTTAGTGTGGCATGCACTGAGGATAAGGGTCGATCCAAGGAATGTGGTCTGGTCCTGCAAATTCCTTTAGCCTCAGGAATTAGGATAATTACATTTTCGCGTGACAGGCCACTTCTGAGTGCCAGTAGTGGGGCGTCATAGTTCCTATGCTCCACCCAAGCACCAAAGCTCATGAAACCCATTCACCAGGTACATTAACGTTTTCTAGGAAAATAATGTTTTATCGCCAAACAAATTCTTCGGCCTCAGTTGGGAGTAAATTTGCCTCATTGAAGCTTCTCCTTAATTCTCAGAAGAACAAATTCCGGATCAAGGATGGGAAATTATTTTAGCAAGAAGATATCAAAGAGTGATCATTATGTTGTAATCATTTATGTTATAACTAGAAGAAAACAGCATGCGTGCTTGACGGAATATTGGGAGGTTCAATAAATACTTTCCAGGCGGAAAAATTTATCTCGCGCTACCAATTCGAATATATTTACATAAAAATGGTTCCTGGTGAAGGTATAGCACCAAAAAAAGTGCATGTGCTTTTATATAAAACACTGGTATGGTTGGATTATGCGCGGACGTCTTCTATTATGAAACAACACAAATAATTTATTATTGTAACCATTGATATGATGCCTATTGTGATAAATATCTTAATATTTACATTAGAATTTGGTTTAAAAACTCTAAATGGTATTTACAACAACAGGAATTTATTTATGTATTAACCCCCACTTAAAGTCTTTCTATTATTTATTTACCAAACATCACTGAATTAAAAATAGTTGACCGCGGACAGAGGCCGAGGTGGGTTCTCATTTGGAAAAGGGCAAAGATAATCTCTGGTCAGTGGCCGAGGAAAGGGTCGGGAACCCCGCTGGGTCCAGTCCCAAAGCAGGGGAAAGACATACCTGCTCGAAGCCTTGCTTTAAGAGAGCTCCGTACAGGGAGTGGAAAAATATTCTAGAGGAACCCATGAGAAGGAAAGCATTTTCCTGCGTAGGACTCCGGCGGCGCGAAAGGGTTAAAAAAGAGAGCTAGTGAACTGCCAGTCGTGAGTTTGATCCTTAACACTTCCTAGGAATACAGCCCATGCTAGTTTAAGCGATAGAAGTACAAAAAAGACAGTATCCACACACAGAGGTTGGAAATGAATGGTGATAAAATTTTTGATTCAATGGTTGAAAGTAAAATTTTAAACTCAATAAGAATCGAACTTCATTACCTGCAGTCCACAACCCCACTCTGCTATCGTTGACTTACCTGAGTTCAGAGAATGCAGGCTCCCCGCATGTCATTCTACTTTTTTTATTGCAAACCTGAGCCAATGGAGAAAAAATCCAAGAAATTTTTTAAATTTTGCTTCTACAGTTGAGCACCCTTAATCCGGGAACCCCTAATCCGGGAACACCTATAATCCGGCAATTTTGCCATGACCAACTACCTTATACTTAGTGGAAAATGCTGAAACATTTTAAACCGGAACATTGCTTCATAACCAGCCAAGATATTATTCTTATATTAATACCGAGATACCATTCTTAATGTTAATTTTCCCATTTCGAGAATCTGAATAATTTAAACATATTAATTTCTGGTACTCAGTGACACGAAGAAGTAGATAACAGAGAGAAAACTATGAAAGAAGATTTATGCGCTGATTTAGATAGCCTGGCTTCGATTGCGTCGAAGTGAAGGCCTTAGTTAGTATTTCTGGCCAAATGCTAATGGAGCAGGATAAACTATTTCAGAAATAGACGTGATCAATCCGAAAGACGTGATTCGGGAAATTTCACGTGCAGGCAATAGCATTTCACCGTCCGTTCTAAAACACGTGTGGTTTTAATTGTTGCCTGCTTTAAGGTGTGATATAGACGAAATAAGTGGGGATTTAAAAAATGTCATGTTTCTGAGGATAAAAATATGATGATGTAGTTTGCAAACATCATCCATAACCCTGAATTAAAGGAAATGGAATTGGTACATTTAGACGAAAGGACAGTGAGCGGCCGCGATATTCCCTCCACACAACATATCATAAATGATGAAAACATTGAAATGGGAATTAACAACAATAAACTCGAGTGAGGATGAAGATGCTCAGCCTGATTGTTGAAAGAAGACTACTATTGATGATGGTCTTTAAAGAATCATCCAGTCCGGTCGCCCGCGGCGACGTAGTGATGGGCGGCCATACACACGACACCCATGCGGTGACATTGCGCTGAATCAGCTGATAACAAATCAAGCGCGGTAGGAAATTATGTTACGCAAAGCACAGCATAAGAAATATCAAATTTTATACCCTTTCCCAATAATAATATGAAACTTTTACATGTACAGCAATATGCACAATGCTTAGATTCCGTTATTTTCACTCACTGCGCAACGTCGATAATTTTAAATAATAACTTTGTGTATTAAGAAACCATTTCTTTCTGATTATTCTCACTAACTCTTTTTAAAATAATGTTCAGTAAATGGCAAATGAATATATTTTGTTATAAATAATTAACTCTTTCCATGAAAACATTCCGGACATCAGAAATAGACCAGTTGCCATGCATGACCCATAGTCCGGCAAAATCCCTAATCCGGCATCACTTCGGTCCCGACTGTGCCGGATTAAAGATGCTCAACTGTAGTAGCATGAAAAAAGATTATCTCATTTCAAGCTCAGAGTTACACATTGTCATTTTGTGGTAATTTTTCTTTCAGCTATTATATCAAAAATTTTATCATTCATCATTTACAACCTTTGTGTGTGGATACTGACTTTTTTGTACTTCTATCGATAAAACTAGAATTACAAATCTGTCACTCAAAAATAAACAAAAAAAATAAAAAGTTAATGTAATGATTCCAAGATTTAATTCTGTAATAAAAATTTTTCCCATCATATTCACTAATGCCAAATTTTATTACTTTTTTTGACTTATCAATTGACATGAAATATCTGATAATCCACTTTTTTAACTGCCTACTTGCATTACCCTAGGAATAGAGCATGGGCTGTATTCCTAGGCAGTGTTAAGGATTGAATTCACGACCGGTAATACACTAGCTCTCATTTTTAATAACTACGCTATCATACGTTCACCAGAATCTGGTGAATGTAGACGACCAGCATGACATTCTGCTTTTTTTTTCGCGCATCCAGGCCTATGGAGAAAAAAGTCAAGACAAGTATTTCTTTATTTTGTTTTAGTGGCATGGAAAAATTTTCTTCTCATTCCAAGATCAGAGTTACACAACCTCTTCTTAGGAGTATAAAATTCTCAAATTTCATTCTCAAGGTTATTATTAACAGACATTATTGTAAGGCAAAATTACTAGTTTAGCAGCTTTAAATATTCTATAATAATTATTTTTGTCTTAAAAATGGAATCCCCAGATATTCCAGAAATGGGACCTCTTGGCCATAGTAAGAACTTCTTTGCGTTTCTAAAAAAGAATTTGAAAGCATTCAAGGATTTGATTAATAATGGCAACCCTTGTAAATGTAAGCCCATTGTGCAGTGAATTAATTTTAGGATTTTGATTTTGTTTATTATTTAATATTCTATATTATATTATTCATGGCTGGATCCATCCATTTCTAGTTTTTATCTTCAAAACAAGAGCCCAATACAATACACATTAATCAAAACTGTTTTCACAGATGTCTGCACTGGCTAGAATGCTTCAGAATCACATCAAGATTTTTAACAATGGTATACATTGTATAGAGATTAGTAATCTTAGACGTTTCGCCATATGAATCATGAGTGCTCAAGAAATCCACACTCCTAGTACAGTAACCCATCATAGTAAAATAGGATCACCTGTTGAATTGAGGTAGCACAAATGACGTAAATTTATCGACCAGTAGTTCAGTTCTTATTTTTAACATTTCATCATGTCTGGATAATAATTCTTTTCCATTCTTTTTAACATCAACTTCGGTACAATTTACATATTCTCCAAAATTGTATTAAATTCAGAGCATATAACATAGCATAGAATCTGTTCTCAGCAAAGTTTTTAGGGTAAATATTTCAGCTTTCCATCACTAGTGGTGCTGCACACTGCCCCACTACCTAAAAAATTCTTCCATAAAATGGAGCACATTACTGTTCGGTCTTGCCATTTTGAAGTGTATATGCAACAAATGAAGTGAAGAAGTGTTTTAAAAAGGCTGTACACAAGAATAAATGTGAATAATGACAAAAGAAAACTATGTTTTGATCCACAGCATTTTTTTTATCTGGTACGACTAGTTTCAATGCATCACGGCGTCATCATCAGGTACCTGGTGATGATGCCATGACGTGTTGAAACTAGTATCAGATTTAAAAAAATGCTGTGGATCAAAACATACTTCTCTTTTGTCATTATTCATAATGGACTTCCACAAGGTTATGCCTGAAAGGATTGAATTCAAGAATAAAGTCTTAAAAAGTGAACTTTTTATAAATCTATTGCACTGTGATGCAAATAATGGGAAAACAGAAGATGATGTGATGTCAATACAGGATTTTACATACATGGGATAAAGAGAAAATTTGATAGCAGGTGATGAAAAACTGGACTGCTACTGAACATACAATGCATTACCTTTTTACATAGTTTTGAGTTTCCAAGTATCCAGCATAACAGAGGTACAGAGAACAAAAAAGGCCTAGTTACACCAACTCTACATGTAATCATTCTAACCTGTAAAGATGCTCTTCCAAGTCGAATAACAAAGCACAAGCTATTCTCATCTTCAGAAAGTGACTCTGTAACAGGTTTCTTGTTTTGGCGCCTCTTCTTGATGGGCTCATCGGGAGAGCCACATGCTGCAGCTGCTGCAGCCACAGCCACTGCAGCCACAACTGCTGCTCGCCTTGTCGGGTGTGCTGAAGTCCCTCCAGCTGCTGGAGTAGCTGCAGCTGAAGTTTGCATGGAAAATGTTAAATATAGCATAATTCATCATTCAGATTTATGCTTATAGTATAGAAAATGTCCAATATAATTCCTGGATCGCAATAAGAGTGGCATTTCAGGTTAGGTCAAAAAAGAAATCAATATCAATGAAAATTGTTATATTTACAAATATACTATTTAGGTGCACAAAAAGTAGCTTTACTCTCAGCCCTGGGGCTCCTTTTAGACAGTACTTTCATGGAAATAAAAGCGTATCTTATGGGTAGGTAGAAAATATAGTATGCCTTCATGAGTATTAACATTAAACAACATATAAACATTAAACCAATGTAATCATTAAATAACAAATAGATTTACAAAAAACAAAAAATGACCATACTGAATTCCCCGGTTACAAGTATATCATTTCTCTTCAAAATACAAAATATGCTTTTCCACTTCTTAAAGAAATGACTAAGGTACAATTATGCATCATTTCACAATGAATATCACATTGAAACTAGATTTTGAATGCCATAGTATTCATACCATTTAAAGCTCCAACACTTATAATTATTACCCAATGAGGATTTTTTTGACTCATTAATGGAAACATTGTGTTAACTGGGTATTTAAAAAGAAATATTCAAGCCATGAAGTCATCAATTAAAGGAATTGACACTAGAAAAGGCACCTCCATTGGCAAAAATGAAATTGATTTAACAACAAAAATCCACTATTCAGGGAAAATACTTCTGCATCCAATGCCACCAAGGAAAAGGAAAGGATTCTCACAAGTGATAGAACAAATTGACGATATCAATATCATTTGTCCTGCTATCTCACCTCTCTGTCTACTTCGTGCATTCCTTACAGGTCGCGTGTTCAAGGAGGGGGGAGGAGGAGTGGGTGGCTGTTCAAATTGCTCATTCTGTTCAAAGGAGCTATTTCCTTGTGCTTCTGGTGTCTGAAAAAGAAAATTTTCTTATATTGTGAACTTTCTTAGCAAATGCCAAATTCATCCTAACAAATCGCCTTTGAACTTCCTTCGCACTTCACCCTTTTTCCTTCAACGTGATACTCAAGCAGCTTAATTCCAACTGCTCTAGCTTGTTATCTCCAAATTTTGCAAATAATCGGCAACTTTTGCAAATAATCTTGCCTTTTTTACAGTAAGGTCATAAAATTATCTTACTATGGCTTATGTTTCTTTCTGTTACTTGTATCCTTTTATACGACACAAAAAGGATTAATTATTACTACTGCTTGCCCAGCCACTAAAATATTTGTATAAATATACATTTGTATTTAATGGAAATTTAAGATATTTTTTACAATATTTCATAACTTCTTGGTAAGTGTAAATTTGGGATGAACGATTAGGATCCGTTGGATCCAAAGATCTGCAAATCTTTCTTTTTACTAGGGTCTAAAGACACGAAGTAAAATCGGATCCTGATTGTAGATTTTAAATTTTCGTGGCTAGGCAGAACACTTAAAAAGATTGAATGATTTATGTCAACCCAAGAGATTTTTACTATGGTAATTTTGTAAACTTTTAATTAATTTATATACGGAAGAATTGAAAAAGTGTAAATCTATTTTGTTAGCTGATCGCATTATTCTATGGGAGAAAAAAGGAATAGCTAGTGCGATGCCAGTTAGTTGCAAACATCAATTGTTTTCTAGTGCTTTTTGAGGGAATGTGAAAATTTATTTGAGCAAGAAGGTTCAAACTGTCAATGAATGAGTGAATCAATTTACATAAAAAGATTACATCAAATTTAAACTGTCTATCTTCAAGGTTATTTAATTTTAGATTTATTCGAATATGTTGAGTCTATTTCTTCTCTAGGAATACCAATCTTGTTGCCAATCGTTATTAAGAATTTTATTTGAACTGATTCTAAACTGTCTATATAGGTAGATTGATAAGGATTCCAGACTTGAGTGTTATATTCTAAAAGAGGTCTTATAAGGGAACAATAAGAGAGATGGAAAGTAGAAACATTAGAGAAATCTTTAGAGATTCTAGTTGTACAACCTAAATGTCTCATTGCTTTATTTTTTATTGAAATTATATGATTCTGAAAATTTAAATTGGACGAAAACGTAATCCCTAAATCAGTAATTGAATTTACTCTTTCAACAAGATGACCAGGTTAAAACAATTATGGGAACTCTGCAGATTTATAGAAAGTTATTATTAGTTAATAGTTATACATATAAAGATGGATAATGGGAGAAAAATGTCAATTATAGGGGGGGCATATATATTATTTTTAAATGAATATTTATATGGTGGGACATAGTTGATTTTGATCACAAGCGAACTGATCCTCTTTTAATTTTATGAACAAAAGTAACAGCCAAATGAACCACTGATGGGTCATGTGGCCAAGCAAAGTTGTGTGTGTTACATGGTGGAATACAGCAATATTGAATGTATTGTTTCTTCCACAAATTTATATGAATCCTCATCCTCGCATGAATTTCTTAATGAAGACCAAACTTTTGAGTCCAGTGTCGTTGGATTCCAAATAGACAGTGTTTCTTATTATTTATTATCCATTTATCGTTCCCCCTCCAGTGACTTCAGTGATTTTCTCAACAAACTTACCAATCTGTTGGAGTTAATTCATAAGGCTATTCCCGAGCCTAACTTAATCATAACTGGCGATTTTAATTGTGATTTTTTGGGAAATTCTAAAGCTAAGCGAGAACTTTTAGATCTTATTACATCGTACAATATTCGCACTACTAACGCCGAACCTACCTGAGTAAGCGGCGATTCATCCACTGTTATAGATAACATCCTGACGAACATTGATTTGGAGATTGTTAATACTGATGTAATTAAATCCCACATATCTGACCATTATCCTCTCCTTTGCACGATTTTGATCCCTTCTCCCAACAATTCCAAAAAGCATTACAGAAGGTACTTTGTTGAACCAAACTTCACAGCCTTTAAGGACTCGCTGAAGTCACATGACTGGTCGGATTTGTACTATCCTAAATCCTTCAATGATTCATTTGAGTATCTTTACACCACCTATCAATATTACTTCGATGTCTGTTTTCCTCTGGTGCTCAAAAAGACTAGAAACTTCTTTTCTGAAAATAATAGAAGCCTTTGGGTCACTGATGAAATTCGCTACCTTTCAAGAAAAATGAAAGAGATAGCTGTTCATTTTAACAATAAACGTGACCCATCAGATCGCTCAGAGTACATAGCTTTGAAAAAAACATACCGCCAAAAGCTACAGTTAGCAAAAAAGACCTATAACAACCATAGAATTCTAAATGCAGATAACAAATCCAAAGAAATCTGGAGAATTGTAAAGGAAACTAAGAGTCCCACCAATGGTCAACATGTCCTTAAACTTTTGACTCTGGTGGTAATATCATTTCTGATTACTCCCAAATTGCACATAATCTAAATGGCTTCTACCTGCCACACCAGAGTCCCACTAATCCTTCCAATTATGATAAATATTCACAGAGTTCAACCTTAGCTAATTCATTGTACCTATCCCCTTGCAGTGAACTGGAACTGTCCAACATAATTAAAAAATTGCCTAACAAAAGCAGCTCTGGCATAGATGGTATCCCTGGTATTGTGATTAAAAAATCAGCTGATGTAATCAAGGAACATTTGCTTTTTCTTATCAATAAGTCCTTACAACTTGGAGTTTTCCCTGATGCCATTAAAACAGCCAAAGTTGTACCAATCTACAAAGGTAAAGGCAGTGTCCATGACATGAATTCCTACCGACCTATATCCTTATTAAACCAGATAGGTAAGATATTTGAAAAGTATTTCCACAACCGCCTGACATCATATCTAGAGTCCCTCAATCTTTTGTCCACTTCACAGAATGGCTTCAGAAAATGTAGATCAACTACTACAGCCACCTACAATATGGTTAATCAAATTCTTCATAATCTTGATAATAGAATAGAAACTCTGGGGCTATTCTTCGACTTTTCCAAGGCTTTTGACCTGGTCAATCACCAGATACTTCTGGCCAAACTGGGATACTATGGTATCAGAGGCATCCCATACGACTGGATTAAATCGTATCTTAGTTCAAGACACCAACAGGTCTTTCTATCATTAAATGGCATAAATTTTACCTCTCCTAGTTTCTCTCCTGTTTTATATGTCCTATGTTTAACCTTAGTGATTGTAATATGTAATCGCTGGTAATAATTGATGTGCCTTATATCATGTACATAACTCACTGTTCTGTAAAATTATCTCTGGGCAAATAAAGAGTATTATTATTATTATTACCTTATTCATAGGCTGAAGCTGACACTGCTGGTCAAATTGTGTCTCAAATGCAGGTGCTGGAGTTTGAGGCTGCTGCACATAGTGAGAAAGATGAGACTGAGGAGGCACAGAATGGAGCTGAACGAGACCATCATGCTCTCCACTATTGTCCAGGCTGTACGGAGTTATAGGTAGTGAAAAGAGTTTTCAAGTCATTTGAGATATTTAAAAATAAAAATAATTCAAGGATGGTAATAGGAGCAGTAGATACAGTTTAATAGAATGTGAAATATTCCATTAAATTTAATGTGACACATTTTGGCGGATAATAAATAAGGCAATGCAAAAACATTCAATTTAAGTACCATTTTAAACTTCTGGGAAACTAGAATAATAGGAGGCAAGAAGAATACATTTCTCACTGAGTGGGAAACCGATGAACTTTGTATTGTCTTTTCCCCCTATAGAGGCTTATGAAAATTACTCTGTACCTTGGTTTCAACAGCACACCTGGCATAAAAACAATTGCTTATTATTTTTTGCTGACATGGCATCAATAACCTCTGAAACACATTAAAATATTACATAATACGCCAACTTTTTATGCCACACAGAACAAGGTAGCTTTCAGCTCTCCATAGAATTAATCAGTACCAATGAAAGGGTCTTTATCAAAACATTATGTGAAAACTACAAAGCATATAATGAAAATGGAAGTGCTAGTGCTTTCAACATGACAAGCCACACTGTAACACAGTGCATTAAAATAGCAAGAGTGACTTTTAATCAAATTTAATAGTATTTAACCGTGAATTATGGGTTTATCACAATGTATATGTTTACATACCGACATTTGGCTGTTATCACTTTTATCATAATTTAAAATAATATAGCAAAGTTGATGCTCTTAACAACAAACAATTAAACGGGCAGCCAAACCATGACATCAACGTTGGCAAGACCAACAGAGAAAAAACTCCACCATTTACAGAGCATGTTGCAAAATTATGTACAAATAAACCACTTAACTCCTAAAGGCACACAAAAACGGTGAGTTATTTATATTTAGGCTTCTAATTTGAATTATTCATGGTCTTTATTAATTAATTTTGAAAGATTCTGATAGCCGCATTGGTTCCCCAATGGTGTGCAATTATTTTGGCTTATTGCAGTCTCTAAATCGATCAGAACAGCACACTTAGTTTTTTTTAGATGTAATTTATTTTTGGTGCAAAAAATGACGGAATATTATGGGCAAGGTACAATTGGGATTAATACAGACTAACCTCATCAATTAAAAATTTAAGCAACAAATAAATGGGGATCACAAATTAATCAGCATGGTCTTACTAATAACAACTTCATTTTAGATGACATAGCTGCCATAAATAAAAAAATGAAACATTTTAGCCTAGAACTCGATGCGAAAAACTAAATGCTTTATAATTCTTAGAAAATCGGACTGTCGGATTGAGAAATTGGCCGTAGTAAGGATACTTATCAACATCACTATACAAATTAAATCTTACCCTCCATGAGCAAGTGGAGTCTCCGGCTGATTTGAATACGGCGTGTAGGGTGTATACGGCTGTTCAAGACCATCTGATACCCCATCACCAAGAGGAGTCGCAGGAGGAGAAGAATCATACTCCGGTGGCGGGGGCTCATCCATACGGATTCGCTTACCGCCGGTTCTCCTTTGCATCATATCTAAGGAATGATTGAATTACCACAGGGCTCCAATTATTTCATGAGATGCACGTTAAAACAAGGCCCTTTCATATCACCATTTGATCAAGTGAGTTCATCGGTATCAAAGGATTGTGCCAAAAATGCAAATTAAATACTCCATATTTTATCAATTGCTTGCCATTTATTTGCTTGACATGAAGGAATTGATATCACCAAATAAGAAAAAAATCAATGAGCTGAATTAGAGTAAGTGCGAGGAACCTGCCTGATGCATTACATGGATTTGAGCCAGTGAAAATTTTTCTAATAAGTACATGCATCATACATAACAATCTCTATCTTTGCACAGTTAGTTCGAATCACAGGTTTATTAAAAAAAGAAAAATGGAGACAATGGAAACTTCTCTGAAATTATAATAACCTCTTACCTGAAAGATATTGATGATGGCAATTTCACAAAATAAAACTTTGCTTTCTATATTCGACGTTAATCTATAATTCTCCTTCATGAGAACAACATAAAGAACATAAACAAACCATCACAAATCACTAAGCTAACCCGCTAAAATACGTTAGTGACTGGCTTCGCCACAGAACAGTGCTGCCATGCCCATTGCAGGTGGTGCTGCCATCAGTTGGTCGGCTTTATAATTATTCATTGACTGGTGGCAAATGAAGCGCATGCGCAATTACGGCCTCGAAAAGGTTGGGTTGGCTGTAAATTTAAATCCTGGTAGCTGCGAATACACGTGCTTCGCTATACATTCTCGTCTCAAATCTTTCACTTTTATCATTCTACATAGCTATGAACTGCAGATAAGATGCTCATTATCTGAAGCAATGAATTGGATGTTAGTATTTATCCGAACATCAATGAAGATGATATATCATCCCTGCAGCCGCCAACGGAGAATGGGGATTAAGGTCAGTGACAGGCATTTAAATACCCACTATTACACGTACACTTATCGATCGCATGCAGCTTCGTTGTGAAATCCATCTGGTGTAGTCGTGTTGCATGAATTTTAAGACATATATCATAGATATTACAAACAAATTCGTATACTCGAGTACCTTAAACTGCCTTAATGGAAACACTGGATTTAGAACCAATAATATCGTTCACGAATGGAGATAAATAATATTTCCATGCATTTTCTCTCGCATATAATGCTGGATTAATGCTTTGCGATTTGTTCTGGAAAATAACCATCCATGATCATGTCGTATATCGTTGATATAAAAATCAAAATTATTTTCTTTAAGAGTTTCTGTTTATGAATCTCTGTTCACTTGACATAATTTATGTCACGAGTCCAATCAGGCTAAAAATTTTATTTCTTAGAAGTAGGTAATTAATATACGTTTTCGTGAGTACGTGTAACAATGCTACAATTTAGCTTTCAAGGTTAGTGATATATAATGATTCTATTTTCTAAATGTAACAATAAAGTTCTCAGAGAAGACAGTGAAAATAATCTTATTCTGACTTTGATTAGGGGTATTTCTGAGAGTGAATTCTGTACCTATGGGATTCAGCCTTGACAAAATTAAACTCCTTCATGGTAGGCAGAGTTTACCCAGAGAGAATACTGAGGTCATGAAGACGTCTTTAAGAGGTCAGAATAGTCACCATATGGTCAATAGTTTAACTCTGGTCCTGAAAATCAAACAATTGACTGGCAAAAATGTTCTCCAGAATCTATTTAAATTGTTTACTTGGCAGTTCAAATATACTTAGTCAGGAATCCATTGTCACAATGATCACTCATTAATTCTAAATATCTTTACTTCACTATTAATGTGGGGGCTAATGAGTAATTGACTCCAGGGTGGACACAGGGCAGAACATTGAACCACCTAGACCATCATGCGTTGTGAAGAGCCACATCCTCCATGAGGATCCCCTGGTTTCCACTAAATATGATGGGTCTAGACCTGGCCGGTCAATAAAAAGCTCCCTTCACCATGGTGCATCTCAGTGATCTCCTTCTAAGGGTGACCGTGTCTATGGGGTGGAGGGTAAGAAGTCACCAACAGGGAGACTCCGGATACTGGGCGACCTCTGGTTTTATTCAGCCTTACCCATGCATATGAGGCTCTGTGTGGGTGGACCCTTTAATTCCCTAGATACTCATGGGACCACATATGGACCTTAACATAAAATAATAATTTCCTCTGAGGGTGCTGAGTGAACCTACTAAGGACTCTAGTAGTCCTTTTTCCATTGTGGAGGAGGCAGCACTGTTGGAAAGCCCAGGTGGGGATCCCAGTGAGAGCTCCTCTTCCACCCTATCCCTACCCTCGGGGGGCCCTTCTGGGGACCCCACACTCCTTGGCCACTCCTCCAACTCCCTTGGGGTGCTACTGAAACCTCTTTTGGTTGCAGTGGAAATTTGAAAAATTAGAAGAGAGGGGAGAGACCTACCCTGGTGGGGATCAAAATTAGAGAGTCTCCATAAGGAGACCAGGAAACTCTTCACAAAAGCAAAGAGGACTGCATTGCCTTGGGAATGGGATAACTTCTAGTCAGCCCAGTGCAGATACAAAGCGGTGATCAAACGCTAGAAAAGGAAATCTTGGAAAAGTTTTTATGAATCCTTTGTGTCGGTTCCACAACTATCCAGATTTCATAAGATTATATCA
Source organism: Platycnemis pennipes (assembly GCA_933228895.1). Taxonomy (NCBI): domain Eukaryota; kingdom Metazoa; phylum Arthropoda; class Insecta; order Odonata; family Platycnemididae; genus Platycnemis; species Platycnemis pennipes. The sequence continues at coordinate 104,986,314 of OW121851.1, forward strand.
AAGTATCCAGAGGCAGGAGTGGGATCTCTGTTGCTTCCCTCGGGAGACATTGTCTTCCGATAAGGAAGCATTAAAGCTACTGCTGGGGATCCACTTTCCAGGCTTAGTGGGGGCAGAGGAGATGCAAGATAGGAGGTCTCCCACCTGTCCTGCACAGATGGAATGAAGATTGGCCTCCAGCATCGTAATGTTCAATGATGGGCTTATCCTGAGCATTAGCCCCTACAAATCTGCTGGAGAGGATGGGGTCTTTCCATCACTTCTTCAATAAGGGCAGTAGATTCTGCTACTCCCCACTCAGAAGTTTTCACTCCTGTCTAGCATATGGATATGTCCCAAAGACCTGGAGAACCACTAAAGTTTTCTTTATTTCCAAACCAGGGAAGGCAGACTACACCAAAGCAGACTCCTTGAGTGGAATCAGCCTAATCCTTTTTGAAGATATTAGAAAAGATAGTGGATAGGTACATAAGAGATGGGCCTTTGAATTTATGTCTATTACCTCCCTTACACCCCTACCAACATGCATATCGGAAGGGTAAATCAGTTGACACTGCACTACACAATCTTGTTTGTAGGATTGAAAGTGTGCTGGAACATGGAATTTATGGTATGGGGGTCTTTCTCAACATTGAGGGAGCCTTCAACAATACATCATATAATCTAATCTGCACTGCAGCAAGAAGGCATGGAATACATGACCATTTAGTCAATTGGATCAGATACATGCTGGAACAGAGAACTGTGAAGGTTACTTGGAGGGACACCTCCATGAAGATGTCCATAACATGTGGCTGTCCTCAGAGTGGAGTTATATCCCCGCTCTTGTGGAACCTAGTGGTCGACAGTCTTCTGTCAAGCCTGAATAAGACAGGCATTTACACACAAGGGTGTGTGGATGATGTAGCGATTCTCATCAGTGAAAAATACCTTGATACTGTCTCTGGACTCATGCAGAAAGCCCTGGACAGAGCAAAGAGGTGGTGTTCTGAAACAGGGCTGACAGTGAACCCAGAAAAGACCAAACTCGTATTATTTACCAATAGGAAGAAAAGAGAAGGCTTAAGACTTCCCTCTTTACAAGTAAAGATTCTATAGTCTTTGTCACCGGTCAAGTACCTTGGAGTCATTCTAGACTCCAAGTTTAACTGGGGAGGACATCGATGTCATTAGATCTAAATGCGAAAGCAAGGAAAGTTTGTGCCTCTCTATGGTCTTGTAGGAAAGCCCTAGGCAAAACCTGGGGGCTCCAACCGAAAGCTATGAACTGGCTATACACGACAGTAGTGAAACCTAATTTTAGGCACTGCTCACTTGTCTGGTGGACAAGGACCTGGCAAAATGTTGCCAGGGACAAGTCAAACCATTTACAGAGAATGGCCTGATTGGGTATTTCAGGGGCAATGAAGACAACCCCAACTCTAGCACTTGAGACTCTCATGAACATCACTCAATTTTATGTGGAGTCTTAAGTTCAGGCAAGGCAGCAGAATATCATCTTAAAAGCTTAGGACATGGATACGACAAATGAAATTTTTCCAGTCACAGAAGTGTATTGACGGAGCTCAGGAAGTCGAGCCCAATTTTTTAAATGTGCTCTGATGCGATGATTGCTATGTTCAACCAGTAACCCCTTCTTTTTAAAATCCACTTCCCAGCTATGGTACAGTGGATTCAGAAAGGATGGGAAGTACTTCACAAAGGGGCCTATGTATGGTTTACAGACAGCTCCAGGAAAGAGGGTAGAGCAAGCACTGGCCTAATTAGGAAGTTATCGATCCCTTTTGGGGAATATGCCACAGTATTCCGGGCAGAAGTATACACTCTTCTGACCTGTGAGGTTTAAGATAAAATATCCACAGGGAGAAAATCAGCATGCTGCGATTCGCCGACATTATGTAGTAGTCAGGGCAGAAATAGAAAGAAATCTAAAGAAGTCTCTATAAAACATGGAAAGAAAATGGTCAGATATCACCTGAAGATCAATAAAAAGAAAACTAAGATACTGGTAATCGGCAGGAGAAAAGAGGCAAAGACAAGCATTAAGCTAGGAAAACAAAAGTTTGAGGATGTGAAAGGATATTGCTCTTGTGTAACTAAGTAATAGTGATGGATGAAGCAAGATAAAAACTGTCAGAATAGCTTAGGCGAAAAAGGAATTTTACCAAAGGACTAATCTACTTACTGCTGGAAATAAAAACAAGGTTATTGTTATCTGGGCAGCTTAGTTACCAATGATGAATGAAGCGAGATCGCAATTGTCAGTAGAATAGCTCAGGTGGAAAGGGCATTTTGCGAATGGATAAATCTACTTACAGCTGGAAATAACAGGGTGGATGTAGGGAAACCATCCTATGGAGCAAACTTCTTTATGGAAGTGACGCACAAATTATAACCTGAGCAGAGGAGTCAAGGCTGGAAACATTTGAATTTTGGTTCAACATAAAAATTATGAAAATGAATTGACCTAGAGACAAAAAAGGGATCCTAAGAAGAGAGGGAGATAGGGCAAGTCTTCTAAACTTCCAGAAGAAGATGGCACAACATTATTGGCCACATATTGAGACATGATGGTCTGATGAAGACAATCGTGATTGTTAGAAAAAGAAAAGGATGGCTTTTAAAAAGCATGTAGTGAAGAACGTTAAGTAAAAGAATTATGAGAATATGAAGAGGTTAGCCAATATGAGAATCAATATGATAGCAGCGTAAAACCAATCTTCAGATTGCTGAATTCTGATGAGGATGGCAGTTATCAATGTCAGAACTTTTGTGTGAAAAATGTGCAATGCATGATGCATGGGTACAGAGCAAGGTTTGTTTTTTAGAATTATTTTCATTGCAGATTCCTAGCATGGGGACTTTAGGCAGAGAGCAAGAGCAGCTAGGGCACTTTAATGCACGTTTTTTTTTATTTTTATAATGCCAATACATATTTTATAAATTGGAGCTTTACTTTTCACCAGGGCCAATTATATTTCTATTCAATTTTTTTAATAAAATTTATCGCAGAATCCAAAGCAAACCAGCTTCATTCCTGAGACCTGCTTGCCTATATTCAGGATTTGAGATTTGAGAGGGGAGAAAACATCTTGGATTTGAGATTTAAAAGGCATAGATGTAGCGAGAATCGTCTCTCACCTGTGATTTTCACATCCCTCCCCGCACTTAAAGGATATTTAAACCAAGAGGAAAGGACCGAAGGCAAATGGGAATGGAAGGGTATGAAGGGAGAGTGAAACCCAATGTCGGTATTAGGCTGCTTTTAACAAAAGGGGACCACAGCTTAACATGCCATCCGATGGATGGAGTGCTGGATTCAAATGCTCTCCACAATCAAGTCAAGGCCTGCTTCCAGGTGAAAAATATCTTTCACTGCCGGGTTCGAACCTAGGCTTTCTTATCAGAGTGATTGGCCAATGCTCGAACCATTACAGCAACCATAGGGGTATTCATTTCTCAAGCTTTCTCCAAAGTGACTTGCGCAAGAAAGGTAGAAGTGACTTAAGCAACAATCCCAGCAAATCCACTCTGGACCTGAAGTTACTGATTTCTCCTCTAATTGCCATATTACTTGCCTAGAAAGACAAAAAAAACATGATATAGAGTAAATTTCCTATAATATCACATTGTGCTATCATAGGAAAGATTATAGAGTGATAATTTGATAGAGAAATCCCCATCGGATAGCAAAAAATGCATACAAAATATAATTCCTTATGTAAAAACTATGCGGTCGCTCATTTATTTACCTAGTAGTGGACCCTAAACAAGCCTACAGACAAATTGTGAAATAATGATGAAATTGTATTTGCAAGGAAGCCCATGTAGGAAAAGTAATGCCTCTCCTTATCATCAGCGTCAAATTAGCTGGTTTTCATAGCATAGAGCTGCTGGATGTTGAAATCTTGTGGCAACACTGGCTCGAAAAATTTGTTCTTGTTAGTTTTCATTTTTAGAACAAGACGTCCCTCATCATCTGCTCTCTACAAAACCTAACCTTCTCAAACCACTCTTTGTATTTGCATCTACTCTCGTTTCCCATTCTTTCTTCCCACAGCATGCTGTGGATCACTTTCAGAAAAGTCGACACTAACACAAACTAGAACCACACGTGCTTGCTTGGTGGGCTGTTGATTCTCTATGGGGTGGTCATAAAGATATCCCTCCTACTTACTGCATCCACTGCTATTTCAGTCATGCACTATTTCTTCATTACGCCCGATGACTTGTTAGCGACGGATAGTCCAATGTCCTTCCTACACCTCAATGTACTCATAGAATTAATGGTAGCGTGCCACATCCATATGATTCCTTGGAATTCGAGTAAGGGTGCACAGGAACATCCGGAATATAGACAGAGGAAATGTGGAGATGGGAGGTTTATGTACCCTGTCCTTACCCTTCAGGGTGCATAACAGGGAGGTAATGAGGAAAAGCCATCAATGGCCAAGCAAAGGCACAGCAGGCATAATGCTACACCTTCCTAACACTCTAGGGTAGGTAGGGAAGAGGTAAGTGGAGCATAAGCCGAGAGAGGACCAGGGAGTGTTGGCAGGTGCTAAGTTACCACTCCTTCAACCTCCATGATATGCAAAGAGTAGGTAAAGGGCAGCAAATACACTTCATGACATGTACTACTATCCCTCTACCCAAGGAGAACACCAAGTTCAAGAAGACGTCATTTTGATGGTCAAAAACTCATCTCAATTCCAGGTCAACAATCCTATTTCCTTCCCTCCACCATGACCAACCACGACCTCTTCAGGTTGGTCAAAAGGAGATTTTAAAGATGTCATCATAATGGTAAAATAAAATCTCTGGAAAATGTGTCAAGAAATCTTAACCAATTGCAACTTAGCTTCACCAATTTTCTGCATTTTGAATAGGCCTAAGATAACATCTTTTAGACCACTTAACACGTTTTTGAACTATTTGCTGTAGTTTTATATGAACACTTATTCTTCTGCAGATCCCTTACTGATTTAACAATTTATGATATCAAGACTGGTCAACCATGACATCCTTTTCCTGCATCATTTTCTTCTTCAATAGCCCTCTCACTGAGATTGCCTCCATTGTATAATCACTCTAAATATTCAACCCACCTCATCAGTTAATCTTCATTTTCAAACAAAGGTTCTCCATCCTTATCCCTGATGGTATTTCATCTTCAACCCTGCTTCCTGAAATGGTTTCTCACTTGAGGCAGCTTCCATATTTCAGTCCACAATAATCATCATTCCAGCTTAAAAGGCACAGTTTCCCTCAATAGAGCTTCAACACAGTTCAAATCAGTAACAGTGCAGATCAGAGCAACACAGTGAAAGCAGAGCAGTGCCTACTCACTGTAAATAAAAACAAAAAAGTTGCTGATTTTACTAATGGGTTCAACAAAGAGTAAAAGAGTGTCAAATCAGTTTCAGTCCCAATTTGCCCATTTCATCACAATCAAATCAGTTCCAACACTGTAATCATTATTCTCACACTATTAAGATATCTATGATCACACTCCCATGTAATTTGAGTGAGGTGGAGGTAGTGACTGAACTTAAGTAATTCAACATTTGCAATTAGTTTTGTCAAAAATTACAAAAGTATGCTATCTCTGAAGTGAGTTGCTTACATTTAGAGAATAGTGGGGATGTTAATGTGATTGAATGCCTGAGGGAAACCATATGAACTGGTCACCTCAACTGGTCAGATAAATGTAATTTAAAGTGGTTAGCAATGGTTATGTGTTGTGTTAGGTATCAGGTACTTTGTTGATTTCTTTATGACTTGAGGTTGATCAATACTTCTTTTTACTATAATTTTAGTGTTTCTTGAATCTTTGATGACCCCCAATTTATGATGCTTTTACACATCTTACAATGCACATTCTTACACTCTTGTAATCATAATTATCACCAATAATATGTTTCAAAGCATACATGGCTGACAATCATCCATGCCCAGATAAGAGTGTGGAGCATGAGTGTTGCAGGATACACGGTGGTTATTCATTCGGATTTTAAGGGAGTGGTGCACTGGCCAATACAGAAAGAGGGGGCAGAAGTTACATTTCAGGTGGTAAATGACGTTGCTGGAGATATAAATGGAAGATGGAAAGTGAGGGAGAGAGTTGAGAAGATAAGAGAGAGATGTGGGTAGTGTTCTGAAGATGGGACATATTTTGCATCTCACGCGGTTACAAGGAGTAGGTTTTGATGGTGTGAGAGGATTTGAGGAGAGGTTGAGTTCTTTTAAAAATGCTACCTAGGTTGGTTGGGGTTCTGTAGGTTAGAGAAAGGCTGACAGGGAACATTTTTGAGGTGGTGGTGCTGTTAGAAAGGATGAGGAAGAGTTCTTTAAGTTGGAATTAACTTTTGGTGACAGAGGCGTTTGAACCACCTGGCTTAAATCTGCAGCACTGATAGCCCCCCTTTCCGCTCCAACCCTCTTTTCCCCACCCTTCTTCCCGTTTTTACTCTCTTCCTCTCCATAGAGAACTTCACTCTTCCTGGATCAACAATGGTGCCATGAACACCAAAACATCTCCAATATGTAAGTGTCCCCTTTTTTCATGTGTCACTGTTTAATGTTCAGTTTTTATTTTTTCGTGCATAAATAAATGTAGTTACTTAGAGGTCTATCATGTTAAAATAGGTACTTTTATGACTTTTCTACATTGTTAACATGTTATTATTTAAGTTATGGGAAATTTATTTACAATATGGGAACATAAATATGCTCTTGGCTTCTTCTTTTTCAGGAACTAGAAGAATTCTTTGATCCAAATGATAAGTCAGATTCTGGGAGAAAATCTGATAATCAAATCAGAGTGCCTGATTGCATTCCATGCATACATGCCTGTGCAACCTTGTGGCATGAGACAAGGGAAGAAATGATAGAGATGCTGAAGTCAGTCATATGTTTAGATGCAAACCAGAGTGCGAAGGACAATGCCCAGCAGTATTTTCCATGTTGTTCATCCAGACCACTACAAACTTGAAAGTGAGTTTACCATCACACTGACGGTGACACTGATGAAAATGTCAGAATTTGATATAGTCCTTGAAATTCTTGACTGGAATAAGGAAGTGGAATCTCAATGTTTTTATTTCTGAATGTCCTAATATTTAAATCAAATCACAAATATGTGCAACAAAGCAGGGGCGCAGCTAGGATTTAAGGCTAGGGGGGGTTTTAGGCGTAACTAATATTGGGGGGTATGGAATACCCTCCAGGATAAGCGGGAGGTGCGGGGGCCCTCCCAAAAGCAAAATTATAGTATACTATTAAATTACTTCAGGTAATATTTATTTAAGATCACATAATTATTGTTTTGAAATAAATGAAACAGTTTTTAAAAATCACTTAAATTTTTATTCATAAAAATTACAAAGCAATGTTAATTCTGCGTGAATTTTTGGATAGCTCGTAAAGTAGTTCATCCTCTGTTAGTAGAATTCTCTGATGGGTAAAGGCTTAAGCAAGTCCATTTAGGCATTCTTCTGATGTTTTATTTCTCAAGTACGTCTTCAGCAATTTTAGGGACGAAAATGACCTCTCTGCAGTACATGTAGTTACTGGTATTGTTGCCAAAATAGCAAGAAGTGAGTGGACCGTGAGAGTGAGACCAGCATTGCAGTGTTGCAAAGCCTCTACTGCATTTTTTGGCTTCTTTTCCTTTAAAATTTTTTGCCATATTATGATCTCCCCATTTATTCCTGAGGTTTCCAGGTCATAACAGTTGGCCACCTTTTTAATATCTTCTGAAATGTCACTTGCTTGAATGGGTTGTAATAATGTCTGGAAACTAGTCAGTATTTCTCTGTGCGATTCAAACTTTTGCCCAAATGCCTCAACCGTGTTTATAATAAATGGGATGAACAGTGATCTCCTAAAATATCCTTCAACTGAGTTAGCTGGAAAATTGTCCCTCATTGTCTGCCGCCCTGTCGTCCTTGGTTTCGCAACAGGTATCTGGAGATCTGCACATAACTCACTTGCTTTCTTAAAAATAGACGCAAAAGTTTGAACTACCTCTTTTCTAGCCTCATCTAACTTCTTTTTCACTGTCATAGCAGACTTAATGGCAGCTGAAAGATCAAGATTTTCTTTCTGTAAATACATACTTGAAGGCAATGTCAGTGAAAACAAACTCAATAACAAAGAGGCTGATCAAAAAGTCACATTTCTCTGTTGCACACTGAAGAAGCTGAGCTTCGCTAGCTGTTTTTTTATCAGTCCAGGTTTTGATTTCATCCAGTGCTATCAGCATAGGGTGGATTAACTCCACATAAGATTGAACAGAATCATGACCTTCAACCCATCGAGTTGGACACATTCTTTTCAGCTTTTCTTTCTTTCTTAGGTCATTTTCCATTGTTTCAATTTGTGTCGATATAACTTAACTTGCCTTTTTGGTGTGTTAAAAAAGTTGTAAGCACTCTCAATTGTACCCATGCAGTTTCGCACTCCTTGAACAAAGCAACCTTCTGAAATTCAAAGATTTAAGCAGTGAAAACTACAATGAACATATAGGGCTTTCGGGTACTTTTCCTTTATTATAGCTTGGACTCCCATTCATATGACCATTCATAGCCCCTGCAACATCGTAACTTTGACCTACCATAAATTGAGATTTAGATCATTTATAGTTTTGCATATTACATCTGCCAGACCTTTTCCAGTCATGTCTGTGATAGGAATGTATTGTAAAAATTCTTCATGAACTTTTTCATTCTCAACAAATCTAACATAGAATGTCATTTGAGCTATAGTTCCTACATCTGTTGTTTCATCAACAAGAACAGAAAACCACTGAGCATCATTGAATTTCTCCACTAGCTTTGTCAAAATAATTGTGTTCATGGATGAGGTTATCTCGTTCTGTATTTTCCAGCTTGTGTAAGTTGCATTTGCTCCTGCATTCTTCAAGTGATTTTGCAAGACTGAGTCACCAGATTGAACCCTGAATCTCAATAAGGACTTAAAATTTCCCTCTCCTCTTTCACCTGGTTCATTGAGATAAACAGGCCCAGAGTCCCTGTGTCCACGAAATGATAACCCTCTTCTTGCAAGAAATATTGCTGTAGATGTAATTGGATTTAATTGATCTCAGTTCTTTTTTACCTGTGCAGCATGACCTATATCTAACACCTTGTCAATGCTTGGCACGGTTTCGTTGTTTGTAGCTATAAATGTGCCTGCTTTTTTAAGGCAATCAGTATGATATTTTGCCAGTATGGTTTATATAGAAGATTGAGTTTACCTGCACACGCTAATGTTGAAGCTTCCTTTGATGCATCCGCACTCTGGCTGAAGAATCTCCTAATATCCATTTGTGAAGCAGCCAGCACAGTTGAGATGTGATATGTAACGATCGAATACACAGAACAATTCCCCTGAGAGCTACAAATGAATAATAAAAAATATAAGACCACCACGACAGCAGACTCGTTCGTTCACAGTAGTTCGAATCACCACCTTGGCGCATGCGCGACTATGCGCTGCGCTGCAGTGTTGCTAATCCGAAAGAAAATTTTACGACTGCAGGCTACGCACCCGCCACCCTCTCGACCTACAAACTGTCCAACTCGGTTCTGTGAATAGTTTGATGTTTTGTTTGTGAGTCATCCGTCCCCCTAATATTAGTTACAAAATTTGCCACGTTAAAATATTTTTATTAAAAAAATTTCTCTGGGCTCTGGGGAGGGTTTTATCCCCCTCGCTGTGCCACTGCAACAAAGTGTTGCACGCATATTCAGGATGAATGTTTTCTATGATGTCTCAGTACCTAGTACATGAGGCCTCATTATTGTGATGTGATGAAAATCAAACCACAATTTACTCATTTCTTAACATAGTTTGGTTTCATCACAATATTAGTGTTAGGAAAATGGAGAGGCCAGGTATTATTTCTACTTCATAAAAAAGCAATTAAATTAAAAACCTCCGAAAAGGAGTGCATGTGGTTCATCAGCATTTCATAAGATTTCATTGGAACAGAATGAGATGATTTATCTTGATATTGTTTGCAGAATAACCAATTTGCAAGGATAAATTCTCATGAAATTTACGAAAGCATTATTTCTCAGGCAGTTAGCTCTACATTTTCAATTACCATTTTCATCACTATAATTGTGACCACTCCAACAGCTATTTAACATGTTTGATGCTGGCTTGATTAATCATTATCCGCCAAGGCCATTAAGTGACTATAGATGGTAATTGTCATCCAAGACCCCATTTCCTTTCCGAGGTCATCTCCGAGTCTCACTTCCTCATCGCTCTTCATTTAAGTCATTTGTTAGTAACCAATGCATGAGAAAGTGGCTCAGCCAGAGTTTTCCTTGTTTTGTTTGGATTGAGAGTGAGTCAATAACCTTATTTTTCTGATAACTGTTACCTGATACTTTGATCAGATTATCCGATATTCCCTGTTAATTCATCACAAAATTCTATGAATCTCTCTAAGGAAGCAAAGGTGTCACACTAGTTAGGAAAGGCATTAAAAGTCAAACATTTCCTGGTCACTTAAGTGGCTACATGACTAGGGTTTTTCTGCAATTGCAGGAGAAAACAATTTTGACTTCAAAAGGGAAGTGTTAACTGTCCATAAAGGACCCCAGTTTAACACAACTCTAGCCAAATGAAGTAGAAAATGAATACTGTACACCTTCTCCTCCTTTCCAAAATATGCTAAAAAAATTAGTCCATGTTGAAATTAATCCATGCTTCATATATATCGAATCCATGCTTTTGATTATGATCGCAGGTGGTGGCATTGTTATTGAATTGAAAGGATCGCAAGGAATTTTGTCTTCTGAGTATGTAAGTGACTTGGATTTGAGGTGAAACTCAATGGATTTGGAGATTTGAAGATTAGACAAAAGAGGCATTATTCGAGGGATTAGAAGATTTGATTCTCCCATTCATAATCATTTGAGGATAACTATCACAAGACAATTTTCACACTTAGCTAACAAAAAAACCTATAATTAATAGATATGTGCAAGGCATCATATCTAATCTAAAAATTACAACACTCTGTCTCTAATTTAGGTACTATGCATTGGTGGATCACAACATGCTAATTTTTTCTCTGTGGATATTCACTCCAAAAGACTTCCCTTTGATTTCATTGATGGCTGCCTCGATGTAAATATTAAAAATACGGGAGATAGTGCAAAGCCTTGTCTCACTCCTTTCCTTATTCTTGCTTCTTCATAGCTGAGTCCAGATTTAATCACAGCTACCTGGTTTTCATACAGACTGTGGATAATTCTTCGGTCATTGTTGAACACTCCATTTCCCTTCAGAATTCCAAGCATCAAATCCCAATCCATGTTGTCAAAAGCCTTCTCTAAATCCACAAATTCAATGAATGTCGGCTTGTTCTTCTCCATTCTCTTCTCTATGAGCAGTCTAAGGGCCAATATGCTTCTCTTGTACCCTTACTTTTCCTGAATCTGAATTGATCCTCCTCAGCTTTTCATTCTATTCATCTGTAGATGATCCTTGTCTTGAAGCATGTGTCCTCAGGCTTATGGTCCTACATACTTCAAAACGTTCGTATGGAGAAAGGCACTCTATGGATCAGAGACAGGGAACATTGCGAAAGCAGACCAGCTAAGATTTCCCCCCTGCCACACACCCTTGTGGTGGCTTGCAGGGTATTATGTAGATAGATACTTAACCCTTTCAATGCGGCACCATATGATGGTACCTTTGCCAGTGTCGGAATATGTTTTTTCGCCTAATTCTATTAATGGTGAAGATCTTTCACACCGGGTCAGGTTCTCCATATCTTATTCCGACGTTTCGATGAAATATATTTATTTTATGTATATATTTCAATGCGATATATAAGCGGGCAATTTTGGATGGAATGGCACTTGGATTCCTGGATCCCTGAAGATGATGGGCGAGTCACGCATCGAAATGTCGGAGGAAGATAAATAAATATTTATTAGCTCTAGGTACAATACCCCTAAGAGCACCAATATTACAATCTCAATTACAGTTGTGGTGAGCTTAAACAACCAACATAGTATCAAACATAAACAATGAGTACAAACGTATTTGAAAACTTATCAATACAGAGATAATACAAAAATTATTAGATATGGAGAACCTGACCCAGTGTGAAACCCGAGAGATCTTCACACATATTATTCGCTGGGAAAACACCAAATCTTACATAATTCTATTTAGTTGGCCTAATTAAGCATAACATACATATAAATTGCGTGTACTTGCCTTTTTTCATCTCTTTTTTAAACAAAAATTTTGTGACATTCAGGAATGTCATCCGCGCCTGGTGAAGCGTTCATACTTATGCAACCCGCACAACTGATGTGGTGATTCATTTCTTTTGCGAAATTTTAGAGTAAAACTTCAAATTACTGAATTATGTCTTATTTAAGTTCAGTAAGAGGCTAATGGTTGCGATTATCTAAGCAAAGAAGTTTAAATGAGAGAGTTCGCACAGGTATTTGTCTGCTTATATTTTAAATTTTGATTTTTGTTCTGTAAGAATGCATATAATTTGTAATTATCATGATCACATTTTTTTGCTGTAAATATTTCGGCTTTGAGTTGAGTTATATGAAGATGGAATGTGTTCTCTATTCGTAATGGTAAATAAATTTAACTCGGTAGTGTTTAAATTGACCTTGTCCTTCCATATAATGTACAAGAAAAAACCCCATATCTCTAGGCACTGCAAAGTTTTTTGCCTCCATGAAAGCCATTAATAACTATAAAATTATATTGATCGTAGCTCAGGCAGCAGCACTATCACTAGAGTTATATGCGCCAGCCTTACTGCATATACTCTCTGGTTCCTATTTACCATAATATAATTAGTGGTCACGCCAAATTATTTTGGAATCCCATGCCGTCACTCATCCGCGGGGTGTCGCCTGCTCATTGCATGCCTGAGAATTCATCATGGCAGATATTCTGCCGTGGTATCTATGAAAAACCCACATATATTACATTAGTCTCCTTGGAAAAACCCGTCCTCGGTAAAAATGTTTATGAGCCATTGTCTCTATGAAAAACCCACAGATATTACATTAGTCACCTTGGAAAAACCCATCTTTGGTAAAAATGTTTATGAGCCGCTTAGTGCCTTGGTCTATTGTACCCTTTCTGTTGTCCTATCCCCTGCCTCTCCCCCCTTCGGGTCTCACTTGTTGCTTCCTTTTCCCCAACCCATGCCAAGCCACCACTTTCTTTCCTCTCCTCTAGTGGTTCCTTTTCTAACCCCTGAATATCCAAATTCCTGTTCCTTCTTTCTCTTTTCCTCAATTTCATTGTCCACTTCCTTTTTTTATCCATTTAGAACAGCCACTTCTCTGAATTTTAAGCTCGCTCGCGTATGCGCTTGAGAAATACGGAACTGTAACGAACTCAGGGAGCTATTGACTTACTAGCGATTTAAACATTGGAAAAATAATTGCATTACTTACAATAATAATATATCAATCCGATGAGCATTGGATAAACTGTATTTATCATAGTATGCAAACTTGCTCGATGCAGTACAGTATTCTTCCAAATGTAAGATCTCACAAATGTATGTAAACATAAATTTACACATGCATTCAAACAAAGCAGTTTTGAATAATGCAATGGTACACAATAAAAAAATAAAAAAATGTACTTTGAAAAATAAGTCTATAACAGCAATGATAAAAGAGATGTCACCAATAATTAAATTAATTACAATATTTGCTACCGAAAAAATGTCTTTACGGAAAACCTTGAAAATCATGAATTATGAAATATAATAACGAAAACAAAATATTTACAGACTAAAGAATGAATCTAAATATAATACCTTATAAAATTTATTATACTGGAATCCACAATTATGCAAGCAAAATTCCTATGAGAATAGATTTTCACGAAAACTTAAATATTTTTATGAAATTCCTGAAAGCAAGCTCGTCCTCACAGTCAGGACAAATGTACACCACAGATTTCCTTACTCCCTTAGTGTGACATACTCTGCATCTCTTCTGCTATTTTTCCCTTTCTCCCCAACAGCTGTTATAGCGGGAAAAGTGGGCGAGACCCCTTTTTGGTTGCGGAAAAACAGTCAAGGCCTTTGTCCTGCTGGAAAGTAAGGACTCAATTAACTCAAACCTAAAAGCATAAAGGCCCTTTTTATTCCCGCTATATTTGTTATAAAGCATATAGCTGTTCACCAGCATAATCTGAAACATGTGGATTCCTACCTTCTTATACCACCTGAGCGTTTTGTGCTCACAGGTGTAGTACGACAAGAGCTGGTCGCAATGATCCATCCCCCCCACCCCTCCATTAACTTATTCTATGCAGCTACGGCTTCTGGTTTTCCTCTGCCTGGTTGTGAAGTTGGTACAAAGTTGCTTCCAAACTCTAAAGGAAATCAGGGCAACGTCTGTCTTGTCTTTCCATCGAAAGATGCAAATTCCATACTTAGTCCAGCAAGTAATGACCTCTCCCTTTGGCAATTTTCAGCCGAAAACCCCTTTAAGATTTTCTTTCCTGTTCACTCGCAGGGTTCCTGTGCAGTACATTTCACTTGAAAGCAGATCCCTAGTTAAGCGTACATTTTGAAGTCATTGTTCAGATAAACACTGTGTCCATTATGCTTTAAATTCTATAAACATTAATGCACAACTTTATCTTCATGTCCTCGTCCACCCAAATCATCATCTCGGGAGCCTGCGTAAATAATCAAGCGGTGGACTAACCCTGCAGGTTCACAAAGCATATACATTTTTATGCCATGCTTGTGTTTTTTACCCTGAAGGTATTGGCAAAAAACCAAGCGGCCTCTCCAGAGTAGCATCGACTCTTCGATGCACAATTCCCTTCCTGGGGATACTGATGCCACCATCGCCTCCTGGAAGCAGTTTAGAAGTATAGTTTAGTTCCCTGCCACACCTTTATGGTGGCTTGCAGGGTATTATGTAGATGTAGATGTAGAAGGGATCTTATTTTATATAGATGATCTCTGGGAGCAGGATCATTCTCATCAGGATTTTTAGCAATGTGCAGTGCTGGCAATATCCCTAGAAAACGATCCCTTGGCATCGAATCCTGGAATATTTAAAAAATTGAAAAATATTGATGTTTTCGGATCCGGTTTGTTCTGATTGTCCCCATGTGGAAGAGCAGGCCCAACCAAGCATTAAACTCCTCCCTATCCAATGGCTTCCAGTCCGTTATCCTCCCTCTAGAAGATGGGTTGTTCAAAAATATGCACTCCGCATTCCTCTCCGTCTCCCGAAGAATAAGGACATAAACCTCATCGTTAAACACCAAAATACTGATGAAGAATAAAACGCTACACTGACAATCAATTGGTAAAACACGAATGCCAGTAGTCGTTCAGTAGTCACATGCAGCACACAAAAAACAACGTACATTGGAAAATACCACACTGAAACTACAGCGAAAAAGTCGCAAAAACTCAAAAAATTTGTAAAAACGCGAAAACTGCAGAAAAGCCAAAATTTGGTGAAACCAGAAACAAAGCACATGACAGGACGGCCAGAACCCAACTGCAGAGCGGAGAAAAGAAAGCACTCCAAAATAGCCACACGTAGTGCTGTTATAGCCATTCAAAAGGATCCCAAGGGCATGACAGCCCTAGCTGTCATCCACGCCGGCGGCTGGGAGCGGATGACAGCCAGGGCAGTCATCCGCATTGAATGGGTTAAATAAATGCTTAATTTAAGATTCAATTGAGTTTAAAAATTGAAAATTTTCATTTTGTAGCATATGTTAAAGCTGTACTATTAAGCTATTTATCCCATGAATACCATGTTAAAACTTATGGGTCGTTTCACGTCAAAAAATTGGAAAACAGGAAGCTTTGCCCCGACCATCTTTAATTTTCACAAAAATTTGTGCACACGTTTCCTGTTTGTGTATTAGTATGTGTGCAAAACTGTTTTCCCTAATATCGAGTTTATCGAGAGTTATAGATATTTGTTATTTTTAGATTTTTACAACTAAGCCCTTAGCTTTATGTCTACAGTAGAAACTCTATTTTACAAAGTTGAAGGGACCCAAAAATTTGAGCTTTGTAAATCAGAGGGTTTGTAAATTGGAGGTTGTCTTCCACCAACTCCTCTGTCTCCGGCACTGATGTGTCACCAAAACCAGCTGATCTCCAACAGTAGGAAATAGTTTTTGTGGTGACACTGTCCCATGCTCTGGCAACACCTCATACAGCGTGGAGCAATGTCCGTGGAGGCACATCATGCACATACAAATCTGCGACAAATGTATGTATTCTAAAACTGCTGACAGTAATGCGAGTATACTTTCAATGCAATTAAACACTATGCTGTACTAAACTTGTCAAATAGTTGTCACGGTTGAAAGAAAAATAATTACTATAGCAAATAATAGTCATCTACTCACTCAGGGAAAAAACAAGTGATATTACGTGAAATTCTCTGTGTGCAGTGTATCTGCATCAAATTTAAAGGATTTAAAAATTAGACCTCAATTGTATTGATTCGCTGTATAGCATAGGCGTTATTCCTAAGGCTAGGAGACTCACTTTAGTAAAAGGGAATGAAACTCAAAGCCATCAATTTAAAAAAATGTAAATATTTTTCTACAAATTTATAATGGTATGAACTTGGCTGCTGCAACTGAATTAAGTTCTTGTAGCTGTTCAGTTGGTAGATCTCAAAATAAGGGGAATAAGAGAATAAATTCATCCATTGGATTATTTTAAGCATATGCAGTTATGCATTAATTAGCGAAAGGGGTAAATTTAGTGCTAGTCGATTTGTGATTAAAGAAGCCATTTTAACGTGGGAAAGCTAGGGATGCATTCTAACTAGGAAATTTAAAAACAAAGTTGCAATTGACCCAGTATATTCCAGTGAAAAGACCAGGAAGTGCCTATTTTGAAGAACGAGTATCATTTGAAATACCTTCAATAATATTTCGCAGCTGATGAAAGTCAATTTTAGAACTTCACTCGAGTTAATTTGGATTTCCAGCATTTTTAATATGTGCTGACGTCTAGCGGTGATTTGCAAGAACTATTTACTCACGGCTTCAGAAAGCTATAAGTCGCGATCGCAAATTCTTACCTAACAATGTAAAACACTTCTAATGAAAAATTTAATATTCCAAATGCATCAAGATTTGAATATAAGTAATTTATTATTACAAAATTAGTATTTATTAATGAAACTAAGTTCCACGACAGCTGCAGCGAAGAACTTCCTATGGGAATGCTACTTTCAAGTGAAAGGCTGAACAAACTTCTGAATTGGGGTTGTGGCGGCTATCTTAAAACTAATTTTAAATCATTCCAGAGAAAATATGGATCCTTTGTGACGACGAGTTAGGTATTCGCAATACATAAAATGATAGAAAAGGAATAGAAATTATCAAGCAGTTATCTGCTTATTTTATGAACTGGGGCATTGTTTACGATAAGTAGGCGTCGTGCCATGCATCTTTGAACATTTTTTCCATGGATCATATAATTAGGATTGAATTGGGATTTGGATGATCAGTCTCTGGGATTTTGCTAGTCTAAGCACGTCAAAAAGCACTATGCTCACATTCAATTTTTCCATATTTTCACACATAAAATACTTGGGCCGAGGGTCCTCTCAACATGACCGATCTGGCTTCAGCTGCTCCTTTCGCTGTATACAGCGATCGTTATTCAATTGTACTGAGTTCAATGCTACAAAATCATTTAAAAAACTTTGTAAAACAGGGGTTAGTCACTCCTAGGGACTGGCCTCTCACTTCGTAAATCAGTAAAATGGAGTCTTCATAAAATAGAGGTAATTTTACATGGTTTTCCTGCATACAAAGATCGGGACCGGCAGAATGGTTTGTAAATTGGTGTCATTTCGTAAATTAGAGGTTCGTAAAAAAGAGGTTCTACTCTATATCTCTTGATTTAATTGGGCTAGAAATCTCCAAAAAAGCTTGTTTTATTTTTTTTAAAGTTGAAAAATGATATTATAGGGACAGATTAAAATTTATAAAAAGTTTTTGAGATGTTTCAAAATGTTTCAACATTTGAACCTGATTTGCAAAAATACGTACCCCTTAGAATTCACTAGTTTTTTATGGTTCAAAGGGTTATATGTCCACTACAGGTTAGTGAAATCACATCAATGTGCAATTCATAAATTACTGCATAAAAAATTCCGAAAGAATCTTGTGCAGAGTACCGAGCGGCCCAGTGGCGGATCTGTTTTCTGCTTGCTCAACTCTGCAGCCTTCCGAGGGTAGGGCCGGAAGGGAAAATGGGGTAGAGACGGATGTGATGGGAGAGAGGCCGAGAGACTAGTGTCTTCTGTAGACCAGTGCAGAAAGACCCAACCCAACCCAGCTTATCTGTGTGTTGCGAAGTTCATACTGAGTCGTTATGCTGTCTTCAAGGCATTGCTCTATTGGAAATTTTTTGAATAAGAAGTGTTCTGATGGTGCTCTAAAGTACTTTCAAGACTTGCCATTGTGGGAAATGCAGTTGTTGGAAGTCAGGTCAGGTGTGCAGGACGTAGCATCAGTGTGTGATGCGCATGATAAGCAGTTCCGAGAATTTTGCGCCAAAAAACAGACAACTTGTTGTAATCCTCTGAATGCACATCAGAACCTCTGTATTGCGGGCTTGCGTGAAGTGAGTTCAAACCTGTGCAATAGGTGTAATGGAGTTTTGCATGGGGTGATCGAAGGACAAAAACTCTGCAAGCAATGTTCAATAAGAGTCTCTGAAGTTTTTGGAGAAGAAGAATGCTAATGCAGCCAGCTGCAGCAGTGCTACATCATGTGCACCGGTTGCACCTGGCAAAACACTGAATGCTGCCGCAGTTCGAATTGCAGGGGAACCTCCACAGGAGCTCAACCCAGTGCCCTCGTTGTGCAGCTTAGGCCAGCAGCCAGGAGACGCAGGAATCATCATCCTCCACCCCTGAAGTTGAAGAAACCACCGATAGTAGTGGCAGTGCATATTCTCCAAAGAAAGCGAGAGTTTTAAATATTAACAAGACTTGGGAGCTATTAGGAGGATCGCCAATCACTGAGAAGAAACAGTAAAGGTCCAAAAAGTACCCTGTGCGAAAAGTTAAGAAATTCAACACTGTATTCCGAAAATCACATGAGGGGGCTATGCGCCAAAGAATTCCAGTCAAAGAAAGCCCACTTACAAGTGAGGTCAAGGCAGTCAAGTACTATGAGGAAGCAGGGAAAGAAATACTTCCACAAATGAAGGAAAAGTTGGACACTTCATCAACCATCAGTGAACAAGTGCTTGTACTTTCAGTGCTTCCGTGCTCCTGGACCGCGGAAGACACACAATGAGAGTTTTTGACAACTAGTACCTTGTTAGATTAGTTGAGAGGTTAGTCGCATTTAAAGGTACAACACCATTGCAACATGGTTAACGTGACAAGACAAGATGAAGATTTCGGCATTCCAGTGGAATGGCATTTCTATGCTACATTGCATGGGAAAGGGCTCAATGACGGCCTTGGTGGCAAAATTAAGTGTCCAGCCACACATGCAAGCATTCAGCGTCCTTATGAACAACAAATTCAGACACCCAGGCAATTGTACGAGTGGGCCTCTGCAAACACAAAAAACATTTTGTTTTGCTTTATCAGCCATGCTGATGTGGAAACCACCAGGAAAGATCTCCAGAAGCAATTCGCTAAGTCCATAGAAACGCCAAGTATATGGTCATGCCATGCTGCTGTTCCTGCGTCAAGTGACACCATCTGCAGGAAGATTCTCTCTTCTTCTACGGATGGTGACAAGATCCGGCTATCTGGCTCATCACTTTCGGCCACAATAGGGAAAATCAGGGCTGTTACTTGGTAAGGAAATGTGATGAAATTCTCATTTATTAGGAATAACTTTTATTCCAAAATTGCATCACTTAGCAATTGCTTTTTAAATATTCAGTTCTGCTACTGCTGCTCAGTGGTATTGACAAAAACGAACTCTGTTGAGGACATTTTTGCCTGGACCACATGTTTTGTTTTGAAAGTTTTGGTAGTTCTTTAATGGAAATTTGACTTGAGAAATCCAATTTGACTTTTTATTGGTTCAAATTTGTGGTAATGACTTTCAATGTACACTTAAATGTCTACTTAGCTGAATTCAAAAAATGTATCTTTAGCGTGAACCCAAACATAGCTTGGTATCTAAATATAAACCTAATATAAGTGTGGCAACAGTTGGTATTTTCTTAACCCCTGCAATCTCAGTGAAGGTCGCGGAAGGAACTACTGCCAAATCTACGAGGAAGATACCCGTAGGAGGTGTTGTAACCATTACTGTGTAGCACCCGGTACACAGCATAATTCCCTTTCAGAATTTTTACTCAGTACTTTTTTTATTCTGGTCTCTGTCTCCACCCCAATCTCCCCTCTGCCCCTACCCTCGGAAGGCTGCAGCGCTGAGCAAACAGAAAGCAGATCCGCTGCTGGGACACTCAGTACTCTGCACAAGATTCTTTCAGAATTTTTTACACCGTAATTTATGAATTGCGCATTTATGTAATTTCACTAACCTGTAGCGGACACACAGTTCTTCGATCCATAAAAAATCAGGCAAAATCAAAGGGGCACGTATTTTTGAAAATCGGGTTCAAAAGTTTAAACATTTTGAAAATTTCAAAAACTTTTTATAAATTTTAATCTGTCCCAATAATATCATTTATCAGCTTTCAACAAATAAAACAAGTTTTTTTGGAGATTTCCTGCCAAATTAGATAAAGAGATATAGACATAAAGCTAAGGGCTTAATTTTAAAAATCTAAAAATAACCAATAGCTATAACTCTCGATAAACTTGATATTTGGGAAAACGGTTTTGCACACGTACTAATACATGAACAGGAAAGATATGTACAAATTTTTGTGAAAATCAAGAGTTGGTCGGGGGATGGTCTCCTTTTCTGGTGTGAAATGACCCTTATGAAAAGGATCACTACAAATGTTTTGAAGAATGGTATTAATTGGAGATGATTAGTTGGAGATTAGTTAGTATAGAACAACAAGGATTCTGAAGCAGGTGATTGTGCATTGATGCAATCTTCATCATGAACAAAGTATTGAGTTTAATATCCTTGCATTGTGTTATGTAGGCATATGATGAGCATTTCATAGCATTTAACTGATAATATACTTTATTTGAGTATACTACTGAAAAGAAAAAACCAAGAAAATTTATTAAAATATGATAATAATTGTATTCAAAAAAATCATAAAATATGGATAATAAAAGATACATGTACTATAAAAGTTTAAAATAAAGGCAAAATATCCATCCTCCCTGTAGCTTTATAGAGGCCTTGTAGGAGCTAGGTCAAATCAAAAGAATCAATCTCAGAAGAAATTAAAATAAGTTAGAGAATAAGATAGAGAGACTTCCTTGGACTACAAATATTCAATATAATAATGGATAAAATAATAGCAGAAATATAAGACATGAAAAAATATTGAATGAGTGATGACTATATCGTCATCATTGGCTAAGTAGATGGTGTGGTGATAGTTGCTGAAAATGAGGACAATCTTTGTGAAAATGAAGGTGCAAAGTATCTACTGAGATTGTTAAATGCATAAAGATATATTTATTGAGATGTAAACTATAGCTGGATAATGAAAATATAGAGCAAATAATAATGAACATTAGGAGTGACTAGTAATGCAGTGTCCAACTGGGAAATGAAAGAACGAATTAATGCATAGATCCACTTGGATATCTGGCTGTTTAACTCTCAGCAAATGGAAAAATAAATATTAAAGACAGGACTAAAAACTAAGAATTGACCAATAGTAAAACCAATTTAAACATGCACAGCAGGGACAGAATACAAAACTTCAAAGATGAAACAAAAAGTGGAGGCTTTGCAAAAAGAAGGGTCAAAGGAAAAGTATTGAGAGACAGGAGAGTGAGAATAGGTGGGTGGATAGGGATTGGTGTGGTGGCTAGAGTACTTGCCTCCCATACTGAGGGCTTATTTTCAATTCCCAGTCCTGGCAGATTTATCATTGGCTTTCTGGTCCCAATTTGAGTGCCTTGTGGGGAGCATTTCAACTTCAGTAATCTGCCTATTGAATGGGACATTAGATCGTGGACCTCTTGGTGTCTTCCATTTAGAGTAGGCTAATTCCGACACCAGGTTTCTCTCCTCCCTGGCTCCTCTCCCAGAAAAGTTCCTGCCTCTAGACCAATACTCACCTGTCCTTAATGGTGCAAATGACTTTAGTTGCTGGTCGCCTTCTCAGATAACAACAATGAGAATACAAGAAGGGATTGTAAAAGAAAAGTAATTGGGGAATAGGTAACTCAGAGAAGAAGGGAATGGGATAGGAATATAACACAGTAGATAACGATAGAATAGTCTAGATGTGTAGAGGCAACAAACAAAGTGGAAGAAGCAGAGTAGGAAATCTGAGGAAAATAGGGGAAAGGCATAATCTGATTGTAAAAAATAAACAGGCTGAAAGGGTGGAGAAAGAAAGAAGAAAAGGAATTCTGTGGTGAAATCTTTTCTGGATTCTTGTCAGTTAATATACCTGTTTCGAGTGACAAACGAAGAAGTCTTAAGAAGAGTGGGAGAGAAGAGATGTCTACTGAAAACCTTAAAAAGAAGACGGGACAACTTAATAGGCCACATTGAGACATGATGACCTGATGAAAACAATCGTTCGGGAAAAAGTGAACGGGAAGAATGGAAAAGGGAGGCCTCATATGAGGTATATGGAGCAAGTTGTGAATGATGTAAAAGAGAGGAGCTACGTCAAATTGAAGAGGTTGGCCGATAGAAGAATTGAGTGGAGGGCTGCGTCTAACCAATCCTAGGATTGTTGACCGATGATGATGATGTATTAGATAAAATTGACCATACACCCTAAATGAATGGATCGAAATGTTTTTTTCTTCATAGTTTTGGGATGATGGTGGATATGATAATTGACTCACAATAAAGGGTATTAGAAACAATGATCGCCTTGTATTAGTAGAGGCCGTAAAGGGTTGATGTCCCCCGTTGTGTAGGCAACCATAAGAACGCAGATGATTACATATTTGCCTAAATTGCGTGCAGTTCAGGGGCAATTGGCATTGCGACAGCTCCATAAGAAGTCCGTCGGTTTTAAATTTTGATTCAACTTTCGAGTTGGAATAATTATTTATAGTGCAATAAATAGTATATGCATGGCAAGCATGACTCTGAAGGAAAATATTTGGGCTCACATGGAGTCTCCGTGATCTTCAACCAATTAATGCACGTAGGAAAGATTCGGAATCTTTCTTTGAAGGAGTTTGGTCGTTATGACATTCAGGTTCAATTTGATTCATAGGTACAAGTTGAAAATATGCTTATGGTAACATTATAGATAGCTAATATCACATGTTCTTGAACGTGTGTCCCAACATCTTTTTGTCTTGTGGATGTTTTCTCAAATTACTCTACTTTACTCTGTTGTTGGTTATTAATATAGAATAAATACTCATTTAAGTGCCTTATAATCATCATCATCACTAGTCATTAATGTCATGATTGGTTTGGTAATGCACTTCACTTGATTCTTCTATATATTTATCATATGAATGCAAAATACATGTTAGAAAGATTAAGCCTTGAAATCTGAGTCATGATGCTTAGCTCCCATTACAGAAAAACTCCCTGCTATATGAGAGAAAAATACCAAGTCTGGCCTATGAATTTCTTATTTTCAGTTACCTTGGCGAGCAGGTACTTTTGGGAAAGCCTTTGCCTACTAGACACAGTTTTGTGGTGCCACCGCCAAAGGAGCCTACTTACCTCCATAAGCTTTGAAGACTGGGGTCGATCTATTTTGCAGCAACACTGAATCAGCGATGTCCATATAGGTTTTAACCATTAAAGGAGGGTTGACTGCGCTTATGAGAGTGAAATAACTTAGCCTTTCATGTGGCATCAGAAAGGGTAATTAATATATTTTGCTGCCCGCGGTAGCCAGGTCAGTAACGTGCCGACCTCGCAATCTAACGATCAGAGTTTCGAATCACACCTCGAGCATAGATGACGTTGTCTTAGTTAATAAATTTCTGTTAAAAACTCAGCATTTGCGGTACCCTAAAAGGTAACTTCGAAACTACATTTCATAAGCTTGAATGATATTCTGATCGTCCCAAACAGTCATTTTTTCACCGTCGCTCTTATTGAATTTCGAATGAAGACCGTATTAGATGCTGATGGCTGATAACTTACGTGCATCGCTGTAGGTTTTACGTGATTATGATGATATTATGTCATATTGCATTGTAGAAAAGGCAAAATAATGTGATGATTAGAAGCTCACATTCTTTTCATGTTCTGTTCTGTAGCTTCGATGAAAAATTCTATAATCCTGTAGTGACCTAACTGATGGAATAATGCTGCTGATTTCAAATGTTCTAATGACAGAAGGAAGGAAATGCCTCTTAGCGTGGGGAGTATACTTGTGAAACTTCACAAAACTTTATCCTGTGAATGATTTCCAATTTTTTTGTTATAAACTCTACGATTCTGAGATGGATCCTTCATATTTTTGTTCATGTAATTACCACCATAAATTATGATGGGGGTGGTGAGGTCGGATATGAAGAAGCTTTAAAATTCCCGCGCCTGACCCTGTGTAAATTGGGCGTGAATATTACGCGTAGATATACGAAGTTAAGGGATCCGTGGTTGTATATTTCTGAATTTTCCTCTTGCCTCATATAACCTACTGTACCTTCGATTACCTGTTGTCGAAATATTTTTATGGTCACTATTCTCTAATCAGTTACCATACAAATAATAGGAGTTGTCTTAATAAAGCAATTTAAACATTACGTCGGCACCGCCGATGTTCGACAGGTGGTGACACCTGTACGGAGTACCAGAGTTCTTTTGCTTCGCGCGTAGAAGATTGGTGACGGCAGTAGCACGAAAGGCATTAGGAAAAAGAGGTTGGAGGGAAAGCTTGATCCCTCGTCGCGCCTCTTCACTCGAGTCCACAGCGGACAATAGTAAATTTTATTTTGGACTGGCGCTTGCTGGTTATATCTCTGCTGCTGGAAGAGGGCGGTGAGTGATCGACGTCTTCATTTATTTGAGCCATCTTTGAAGTTATCAGAGCCGAATTATCCTTGAGACGGTGTACTCACTGCAGGTGAGAGTGTAGCAGTTTATATGGTGCTTCCCTATTGAATAGTTTCGCACTGATACTCTGCGCGCATCATACGATAAGATTGGAGCGCATGCACGTTGTGCGTCGTTGGTGCTTGTAGCATTCCTTTTTTACCTTAGAGGTGGAGTACTGTTTCATAACCTCCCCGAGGAGTACTTTTTCATTCTTTATTGGCTCAGTTTTATATTTAAGTGGTCATAACTGTAACCAGAGCATTCTACACCCAGCGGGAGAATTCACAAAAAGCCTTTTTTCCTGGGTGAGAATTGATATTTTTAGTGTGAAACGAATTTAATTTTTCAGGAAAATTTTGGGCTTACTTTTTTATACTTGTGGGGACCTCTACATTATTCTTTTTATTTCTTGTCTGGCACCACATTTCTTATTTGGCTACGTACCAGAATCGCTAGTCCCTACCGTGACCAGCGTTTGTTCTGATTTGTCACCACAGAATTGGAGAACCCCGCCGGGTAAATCTAACGAACGTACCCCAGTGTTACTATCCCATCCCCCTAAGGATCTGTCGGGCCGACATATAATCGTAGGAATCATTTTCCCTTTTCTTTCTCCTTCGGTCATGGCATAACGACTTGGGTAAGTAGGAAAACTCAAGAGCTAGGGAGTACTCGCATTAAGAATGGTACTTAATCGGTAGTTTTTCTCTTTTAATTATTCATTCACCACGTTTCCGAAATTATTGAGAAGTCCACATTGAGTTCCATAATGTGAGGAATATTTTAAGTTTATCGATGCAATAGTATATATGGTGATATCAGTTTCATAAAAATGGAAAGCATCATTTACATTTTTTGTGCTACCTAATTTAATCCGATAAAAAACCGTGGCAATTGAGGTACAAGAAATGACAGATGTTATGATAACCGAACCGTAAAACACGTTGTACCCGCGTGATACATTCGTAATCAGTCATTGAAATCATTAGCATGAAACTGGGAGGGTACGAGTAGGTAATTAACCTCTCCTCTCGTTTTTATAACGTCATTTAAAAGAAAAAATTATTGTAATACCTATAGTTTTTAGTTGCGTATTTAGCTAAGTAACTCACTTAGTTGAACAGTTCTCCTTAGTTGTCTGTGTTGAAAGCGTCTTGTTAAGCGTAATTTTAATAGTTAGCAGCCAAGGTCAAGGACCCGTAACGAGAGGGTCCCAAGACCCAATAGGACTAAGGATGATGGATCCATTTTCATAGTTCCCTTAGGTCTTTATGAGTGTAATGGTTCCCAGGTGAATACTTAGGTTTTTTCCGTGATCAATACGGTGGAGGAAATTTCGGATTCCCCTATTCATACCAGAAAGCATTCATATAGAGCATGTATTTTTATATGTGAGCTATAAATGCTACGCCGAATTGTGATTGCAGCAAATGATTAGTCTGGCTAAAGAGCCGTGTGATTGAACATGTGATTGCAGAAAAAAATATTGTTTCTAATCCATGACGCACTCATCCAAGGATCTATATCTGTTGCACTTGTACACTTGCCACAGATGCGAAAACTATATTGATTTCGCCTGGCCAATTTAATCTCACACGTTTTGAGCGTTAAAGATTATTTACGAGAACATCAATGAGTGTATAAAATTTTCGTTTTTTTTCTTATTCACGAGTGGAAAAAGTCTTTGGAAGCGTTTTTAGCCCATAGTATAGATAATTTGCTCCCCTGAAGGTAATTTTGTTTCAATTTTAGTTTATTTTCTTAATGCCTGCGGATATTATCATCCAATTGGGCAACGCTTGTTGTGTTCAGGAACGCACTTTATCCTGGAAATACAAATATTAATCCTTTCTTCCTGGTGGAAAGTATTAGCAAAATTGACATGAATTAAATAAAAAATGTTTGCCAAAATAAGAAAATCCCGACGCAGAACTATCTGCTCTCTCCGTTGACAAGTGTAAAATGAAGTATTAATTATTTTCCGATTTAGTTTATGCTCATGGTTGGTATGCTTAAGTTAGAAAAAAAAGATTTGCCTTTTCATCAGACTATTTAAAGAAATTTACCCGTCATGTTGCGCCAATAGGTAATGGAAGGGGCCGGCGACCAGCGATTCTTGAATATCAAAGTGCAAGTGTGTACATTTCTCGAAAAAACCTAGCATATCTTTTAAATGGGCGTCATTTCTAGCCTCTCACCTCGAGAGCCCGGGTTTGAACCCAGGCAGTGGAAGATATTTTTCATTAGTAAGCTGGCCCCTACGTGGGTTCTTCGTGGCGAACATTGTAGTTCAGTACTCCGTCCGTCGGATGGGATGTTTAGCCTCAGCCTTACCAATGATATGAAATAAAAGATTTTTTATTGTATTCCGTCAAGTTACTACTTTTGTTTTATGCGAAATTTAATCGGAAAATGGGCTGCGTAAGCCTTGGGATAATGGGAGCTCCAATACAATAACTTTTATTTGTGAGTTGTGATTTTTTCCTTTAGTGTAAGGTGATGCAATGTTTGGATGATTATTTTCTGTGTTTATGATGGCAATGGTAATGAGATCAACTGGGTCGCGTATTTTACTGTCTGGTGAGTGATTTTTATTGGATAATCATTATTATTACTAAATTATGGGCTTCATTCTCTTGTCAGGTTTGCATCCACAATTAAATATTGAATTGATTATTCCTAAGCCTTCAAACCCAAAAGTTCCCTCCTTCCAATCGGACTCCTTATCCCCATCTTAGTTAGTACTGTATACTATATCGGGAATGGACAAGATCAAACTTTTCATGGCAGGTCATTTGGGATGATTTTGCGCTAATAGTAATTTTTCATGCTCTGCACAGTGAGCTGAGATGGAAAAATGTGATCAAAATTCCAAAAATGAATGTTTTCATTGAGGAAGTTGAAATTTTGTATAGTGACTCTCCTTTTATTGGTGCATGAGATGCATGATATCATTTTCATAATTATTGCGCAATTAAATATGCAAGGGCTTAAAATTGAGCAAAATGCGCAAAAAAACACCGTAATTCAGTTTTCGCTGAAAATCTCGGAATGAAGAGGTTGCAGAACCATTTGTAGTGGCCTTAAGGAAAAAAAAGATGACAGCGTTTCATAAAAAAAACTTTAAGTCATGATTAAGTTAAGCCATGCCTTAATTATAATTAATTTACAGGGATATATACTCTGTTAATAGTACAAAATGGCGGACCCTATTTCCACAGTTTTCTGCTTTTGGGTGCACAAATAGTTAAAATGAACATGGGGACCGTGAGTACATTACAAGATTCAATGAAGCTTCCATTGAAAATTCTGCGACTCCGGAAATAAACTCCATTTTTCGATCGCCTTGGTGGTGGTGGTGTCTAGCCTTGCACTCCAGCTAATGGCAATACAGTGACGCGGTGAGTACATATTATCACAAGCTAAACACTTATAGTGATTTTCTAACTGTCCGTCTTGTAAAGGATCGCCATAGGTGCTATGATAGTGATTTGAAAAGAGATTTTATTCTTTTGTCGTTGTCCGATAGCCCAAGTAGTATGCTTTCGGATACATTCAAGGAGCTAATCCTGGGATTTCGCGTTAACATGTAGATCAGTGGAAGGATGTGTTTACCTTCTGTGGGCAACATACTAGCCCATTGTATGCCCACTTTCTCCTAGATATCTTCTAGATGCTGGTGTCGTGCATGCATACAATCGTTACTTCGCCCCCCTCCCTTCTCTCGTTACGTTGAGAGGGTTCGCAAAACTGAAACTTTGACACCGCGGGTCCCTCGTGGCCTGGTTCAGCCTGTGACTTTCGTCTTTTGCTTCATAGTACTCATTAACATTGACCCTAAGTCTAAACATTGACTATTTTCAGTGTTGAATATTCCGTGTTTACCATTCCATGGACTGAAATTTCATTCGCATTATCTACTTATATTACTGCATTTATTGTTATTTTGTTCTATCTGAAGAACATTTTCTTAACTCGTCACATCTTTTCCGTCTCTATCGCTCACGATTAGAAAGTCGGGTTAAAAGTGATGATCTGGGACCATGTCTCAGGTAGTCGCCAGAAGGGTGTATCCCATCTCGGGAAGGGTCCTAATCCGCGACCCTTTCCCGAGCTCCGAGACCCAACGCAGGCCTCTCTCCTCGACCCACGCTGCGGGGGTCTACCACAGCGAAAACTGACCTTACCCAGTATAATTTAAACTTTAACAGCTACGCCATATTGCAATAAATACTAGTTTTCATCGTACTCCTGATAACCGTGCGAGTACGTACGTCTTTTAATCGTCGTTCTACGATGAAAAATAAAAGATTTATAGATGAGACATGGTCCCAGATCATCACTCTTAACCGAAAGTCGCGTACTTCCACCTGCCACCTTCTTGGAGTCTTTGTTGATAATAGAGTGGACTTAGTAGCAGACCTTGTTTCACCTTATGATACATCTAGTTTGATTTAACTTTCTCAAATTACTAACAGGTACTTGTAGATCAAAAAGTGAAGCTGAAACATAGAATGCTTACACTAAAAGAAGTTTTTAAAGACATGAATTGTCTGATTATTAATGCGCCCTGATCGATATCTATAGTGAAAACTGAATTCCGGCGTTTTTAAACTGAAAAAAAATCAATTCGTTTTTCGATTTCAGCCCACTGCACGCCTTTGACGTAGCAAAAGCAAAATTGTTCTATAGCAGAATTTCCATTAGGAAAAAAATCATTCGCTTTCACCGGTAATCGAACCCAAAACCCTCCCTGATTACGGCTGCTTTGTGGCATAATATGTACGGCTGTCCTGTGAAATTGTGTTCCTTTAAGCCTCCAGAAATCATCTAGGACGATTTGGTAGCTCAAGGTCCTGGTCGGAACTTCCGGGGGTTCCGGGTTCCATTTTTGGTGAAGGCGATTGATTTTTTCTGCGAAAATTCTACTATTGTGGATTTTCAGCGGGTAAATCCGTTCAGGTTTTAGCGGCAAATTCGCGACCCTTGTATTTGTTAAAAAGCAAGATTGTGAAATTTCCGTATGGTTGTCGGTGGATAATATTTTTGTTTTGAATGTTTTAAATGGGGGGCATTACTTGAATACGGCGTTGCAAGTTGAGTAATATTTACTCGCTTGCTTGGAAAGAGGGCCTTTCCATTACCATGAATTGGTGACGATTTGGAGTTCAAATTACACTAAAACGATGGGGAATGTGTTTTCGCTATCCGTTATCTCTCCGATGCCCTTCATTTCTGTCAGAGAAGGAGATTAAAGAGGACCCAGGATACGGATAAGTGGATACGTTCGTGGGTGACATTTGGTTGACATGTGTGTCTCCTTTTCCCCCGCTACAGTGTCGCCTCCAGAGTAAATAGATTACACGCGATGAGGATGAGAAGATTCAACCGGTCAATGGCGATAGAGGTTTCTTTGTTTTGGAGCGAATCGACAAACTGGAACGCATAACATTTCTTTCTTGCGTTCAGGACCTTCCAGTCTTTTGATGTCACAATGTGAATTCATTGTTGCGAGGAAAGTTAATTCTGAAATAATTTCTTTATAAATATAATGTTTTGCCTCGTTTTATTTTCAAGGATTTTGTTCACCAGATTCAATAATTTCGTATTCCTTGAGCCAGCAGGCATTAAGTTGGGTCTTGACAAGTAACGGAGCCAATAATACTTGTATATAAGAGCGTACTTTTTCTGTTATTGTATTGGAGTATAACTTTTGCGCGACTGGTCAAGCATTAAGGCGACTTGCAGTTTGATGGGGTAGTGAAAATTACATTCGGTAAAAGTGGGAAGGATAGGGTGAGAAACGACTGGGCGATGATAGAATGTGGTGAGAAAGCTTGCGTAATAAACAAGTATGAGAGGAGCATGATTGGCAACTTTTTTCTATGTAGTGGATTGGTGAGAGTGAAATATAATAACAGCCATATAATGGTAGAATTTATAGGGAGTGGGTGGAGGAGTGATCGAAGGTGTATACCGAGAATATAGTAGCTGAATATTGTGGAAGAGATACATAAGAGGAGGAATATAGGGCTTCTGAGATTCGTCACCTGTACTATATTGTTTATATCCATTTCTTTGATAGTTTGAAATACTTTTGCTCAGTTTTAAAATTTCGTAGCGCGTGATGAAATTAATATGTAAGTTACTGGAGGTATCCCAATGAATCCCTGTTATAATAAAAGAGGTCATGTTTAGAGCGTCTCAGCAGTTCTTTACAGATAGTTGGTAGTTTCGAAAGAAGTATGGCATTTAAGGATTTGTAGAATGTCAAAAAATGTGAGGCCCATTGTCGAAAATTAGCAAATATGCTATCAAGAGGTATAATAAAAAGCGAACAATTCTGTCGATGCGTAGCTCTTATGTCCGTGTCCGTGGAGGTTAGATTATTCACAAGATATCTGTAGTGTGAGACATCACTGAGTCAGCGATGTAATCAACTCATTTGTCAGACTGTCGTAATTGGTGTCTTTTTTTCATCCGTGAATTTACTCTTGCATGAAATTTCTACACGCAGAAAATTCTTGCGTCCTAGTTTTGCATGTGAAAGACAGTCGAATTCATGAGCATTAACTGAATTTTCACAAAAGTGGTTTCTCAGTCTTCCTGTAGTTTCAACACCTTTTATGCATATTCCTTTCGTTTTCATTGCCTAGATAGTATATACCCTCTTCAAATGTGACATACTTTACAAAGGTTGATGGCACAACGTATGCATTTCGGAATTTATGGTTTAATTAAAAAATCGGAAGTATTGTGAATGTTTTAGTGGCAACAAGAAATTTACTTTCACGTAACTACAAATAAACGCATAGCGAAATACCAAGTTAATTTTTTACCATGGCGAATGAGATGGTGGAGGCCGACACATTGTGGAATTCCATATCAAAGGGAAGATTTTTTTCATGACGATTTAGCATCCTCGTGTTTTTGTTGTTAATATTAGCTATGAGGTGATATTTATTTACGTAGGCGAATGATATGCCCCGGCCCTCTCAGTTGATCGTGTTGACGTGTAACCCTTGGAAAAGGAACTTCTCCTGCGTGGATAATTGCATCGTTCCTTGTTTCGGCCGCGTTTGGTGGGCTTCATACTTGTTAGTGAGGTTTCAACCTTCATTCTTTTTCGATTACTTCCTCTCCCTTTCAGAGAGGCAAACAGAATGAGTTGATGAGTCATTTCGTCGGCGCGATTGCTTGCAGTAATTTCCTCCTCCTCTTCCTTTCTGCGGTAGGCTGTGAGGAGGGGGGAGTGGATAATGGAAATAAAGAGTTGTGTGTCGTCGAACCTCATTATTCAAAGGGCGGATCGTCCATTAGGAAAAAAATGTTTGCATAAGCATTTGTTTGCGTGTTTTCAGCATCGAAGAGTATTTTTTTAGTAAGAGGAATGTAATTGAGTCGGACGAACCCGGACAGACGCTAAGAGGCAACAGATGATACTGTCAGCATCGAAAGTGACTTTTTTTCCTGCTCAAATTTTTAATAATCATCTTTCCTTTCACCCTATGTGACGGTCCGATTATCGTCAGATGAGATCATTTGTATTTAAAATTATGCAAAAATATCAACAGAGAAAGCGTACAACTATGAACAATGCAATTAAACCCCGCAAAATGGACACGAGTGCGAATTACTTTAGTGGAGTACATGCTTCGTTACTTGTACTCTTGGAAATAGAAAGACAATATTCTTGCTTCTTCTTATTTTGTTGTAAATTAGTCAAATGAAAGAAAAATTATGTCACGGTCCTAATTTTCCCCAAACTTCAAGGCTTAACATCAAAGTATGAGCAGCAAGCGTCCCCGGAAGTCTCTTTCATAGGGTAGTTTGTGTAGGGTACTAGAGAAAGCATTTCGATTTTCCCTTACTTGTTTCTCTGCTCTATAATGGTTTATATATTAATTTTGCATCTGGGATAGAGCTGTAAACTTTGAATTCATGAATGTAAACAAAATTAATAAAAAAATCACCAATTGAGTGTCAGTGCATCAGATAGGTAAATGTTAATGTTGCTAAAGTCACGTTGGTCAGAGGTAAATTTGATTTTTCATTTTGTGCCGCATCTGTAGAAACGGCGCGCCGTGGCATCTAGGTCAAGACTACGTAGCTAGTGCCCACCTTGTTGTTTATGAGAAATTCAGTTTTCCTTCAAAGCATTCAAATGAGCATAACTACTTGATGCCTACTATTAGTAAACTTGAAGAAGTACCATGTTTACTTGGCGAAAAATTTTCGTCACTATTTTCAGCAACTCAGAAAAATTAGTGTTTGTATGAGAGTATTTGGGTGTTTATGACAAAGAGAAACTTAAAACCCCATTGTGCTTTAAACTCGATACAGGAAGGACTTGCTTCGTAGAATTAGGCAGTTGGTCAGGCGCTTTCATGGCGATATCTGCAGAAATACGGAGTACACTGAAAGAGTATTATGAGAATATATCAGTTAAACGGCACGAGGAAAGGAAGAGAGGATGATTAGAATGAGGAAATGACGTATTTAATTCCTCAAGTTAAAGCTATTCGGGGGAGGTGACCGAGGGCTAAGGTCATTTATGGCATTTGGGAAAGTTGGTTAATTGGATAGATTTATGAATTTTTCATTGAACGGAGGTAGAAACTAGGTGTGGACACAAGTCTGCCTAGGGGTCCACGGTTTACTGTCCTTTCTCATGGATGGAGTATTGAACTCGTATTACTCTCCACACCACTCAAGTGACATACCAAAGAAATCTCTACTCTGCCGGGACTCAAATCCGGACCGTAGGATTGGAAAGCCAGAATTCTATGCACCTCACTGCGTAGTCGCCTATTTTATTCCTTTTGCTTGCACCAAGTAAATGATTATAAAGGCATGAGGGTAATTGGAACGGGAAGTACATATTTGCAACGATGATGGTGTCAGTTAAAGTTTTGAATCACATTGTGTTTTCTAGTCAGCTACTATGATACAACTTGGTGTTTCAGACTCATAATAAAATCGTAGGAATGAAGGTTGAAAGTGAAACACTGCAATTTCCACACACAGTTTTATTCTCCACGACCATGGTTTCGTTGCAAGGCAACGCCTTACAACGTGTTGATGATGTTGCCTTGCAACGAAATCATGGTCGTGAAGAATAAAACTGTGTGGAAATTGCAGTGTTTCACTTTCAACCTTCATTCCTACGATGAAAGATTGTGTTAATTAACTATCATAATAAAATGTTTCAGAAGACAATCATAGGTAGATGAAGACGAGGGGATTTTCAATAATTTTAAAGTATAACAAATGGTGGTGCATGGCAGCATAATCTAGAGAACATGGTATTGAGTACGAAATTTATAATTAAATTATAAAACTGTAGATGAAATTGGGTCAGCAAATTGGTTAATATTCAAATACACAGCAAAGCGTTGTGTGAGTTTGGGCCTTGGTCTTGGCGGAGAGCTGAGTTTGAAACCTTTTGGGTTGTGACCTTAGAAAAAAATGGAGAATTGAGCGAAGATGGGAGGAAGGTAGACAGAGTACTGCTAAATAGATAGATTGTAAAATGTAGGAAAGGAAGTTTGTGGGGAAATCCTAAGGAGACAGAAAGTGAATTGAAGACATTTTCACGGCTAGCATGTTGGGATGATGGGAATAAAACTGCTGTGTGTTAATAAACATGGAATAACGAGTAGACACTCAGGAAGAAATGAATATAGGCTGGACAAAGCTTTAAAGGAACTTAATTCATGGAAAAAAATTTGATGGGGAAAAGTTATACGGATACTATAGTTTTCTGTATTACTTGATACGGGATATGGGCAGGAGAGTTGCAATAATCTACCAATAGCGACATAAAAGTCTATGGTTCATGATTTTTATTGTTATACCAAATGCGTTTAGAACTTGAAAATATACATATTATTTGTCAATTAAACTCTGAAAACTGGTGAAAACAATTGAAATAGAAAAAATAATTTTCGTGGGATATTAAATTTTGTTGTCACTTATTAATATGGTTTAATATTTTTTTTAATTCATACAGCATATTTGGATGATGCTTTTTATGCAAAACTTCTCATCAGAATGTGCCGTCGTGTTCTAACTACTGTATGATTAGCTGCAGTTAATGATTTTTAACGAATCAGTGACTATCCGCCATTAAAAGTGGAAACTCTTCTTAACTTTGGTCAGATTATTTTTCTGTAAATGCATGCCAACATGAGATTGATAGACTTTTTAAATGAAAAATCAGATGCTTTGTACAGATTCTATAGACGTTCACCTCGTTCCAAATTTATGTGAAAAAAAGGGGAATACACTTTTTACTTTAATCTTTCTGTAAAATATCGTAGAAGTGGATCCAGTAAAATGAGCACTGAAGTTCCTTGCACATACCCACTGGCGCGTTGAGGAAGTCGATAAGTCATATTTTCTCGCTGCCACTAAAATGCGTCCATTATCTAAAATGAACGGTGAAGCGGAATACTATCGTATTTTTTAATATCAATGCTACCCTTTCTGACACAAATTTGAAAGCCCACATTTATTGCTGGTAACTTCACACGCACACTCGAGACAAAGTGGATTGGATTGCTACCACTCCCTTGGCTTTGCAGAAAGTGAAGGCAGATGTGAATTTATCGGCCAGGGCCTTTTTACTCTGAGTAATAACCATTGCCCACGCGTATGAAATTGATGTGACGCACTCAAAGGGCGAGCAGCTTACTCGCCGTATAGGTTGCCTCCTAGACTTAGCCAGCGAGATCATCGCGCAGTAAAAAGCGTATTCAGCGGGTTATTTATGTTCAGGGAGATAACAAGGTTGTTTCTTGCTCAGAAAGTGTGCTGCTCTTTCCTTTCCTTCCTCTAATCGAATCACACTACTAGTGGTCATTCACGGTGGTAATGTGAGCCCTAATGATGACGGAATCAATAATTGGTTGTGTTGAAAATTACGAGGAAAAAGGTTTCCTGGATCGGAAATGGAACTATGGGCCTTTGGGTTGCCGGGCCAATGATCAGACCACTACGCTACCCAAGATTCCAGTCCCAGAGGCAACTTTTAGGAGAATCCATAGGAGTTAGGTCTCATATGCCTTTAATTTTGGTCCGTCAAGGATGACACACGTAAGGCGAAATTGTGCTTCAAGGAAGCTATTGTCCACGAGAATAGATCTTATAATTTATCGCAATGGTCGATAAGCCACAATCATTGATTTCCCATAGATATCTACTGCCGATCAGGTTTTCCTTAACTTTTCCTGGAAATGTTTGTACATTGTATGATCATACAACTGTTGGTGTTCTTTTCCCCATTAGCAACTTCTTTGTGACAAGTGTATCGTTTATCCGTAACAGTCTGATATAGTAAGGTTACGTTCTTACCAACAAATACGTTCTTACGTATTTGAAACACATGTTGCTTGTTCTCTGTCCGAGGACTTTCTCATGGTTTATTAGGATAATTCTAAGTAAGTAAATACGTTTTCTTTGGATTAACCCATAAGAACCTTGGGATTAACCTCGCTCTTGGACACAAGAGGAAAAAGTACTAGCCAAGTTTTATACCTTTATCGATTGCAGGCCACCAAATATATGAACGTACAATGGATTTCATTTTTACAATGCCCAATTGACTCATATGAAGCTCTTTCAACAACTGTGATCTTAATTATGAAGGAACTCTACATCCCTATCTATCACTCTACACCCCTACATCGATACGTACGAACAAATATGACTAATTGGTTAAGATATTAGAAGATCATTTATCCAGCACTGTCCTTCATAGCAGATCGTTACGGAGAAACGTTACAATAAGTGCCGAAACCGAAAGGTAATGTGTGTCATGACCAGTTGGGAAAGTTACCAAAAAGAAATTAACTGATTAAAGTTAAAGCTAACCTCTGTAAAAAGTAACTAGTTAACGTTAAAAGTTACTTTTCTGAAAAAGTAACTGGTTAAAGTTAAACAAAGTAACTTTTACGTTAAAAGTTACTTTGGCAAATTGGATAGAATGATGGATGTCATTTGACAAACAACGCGAACACTGAAATTTGTCATTGTGGTTTCTTCCATCCGTATCCATTTGTTTTAATAAATAAGAAGTGGGGATTTTCGTTGTAATTCCATTTAGTGTCCAGAGTGTTGTTGGTCAGGTTTCCTATTGTCTGCTGAAAGCATTCGGCGATTTTTATGAGGTGGAGCTCCAATTTCGGGATTTTTAAGCAGGCGTGAATGTAAGACTTTCTGACGAACCATGGTGCGTCTGTAATTTGCCGCAAAAGATTGTTCTGAGTGGTAGAAAGTGCTGTAAGGTTAGTTTTTGGTATCGATCCTCACATGCGATGTAAATTATCCCTTCACAACTGTAAAATTACAGTGGAAACGGCTTACTTAAATAGAGTAACAGTAAATGCTGAGGGTGTGCATGCGCACCTTTTCTCGCGATTCTCGTCCTCACCACCATTGACGACGCATTGTCACCGAAGACATCAAGTCCTCCCCCTCGATACCCTTCATTGGTATTTAGGCGACCCTTCTTTCTCGGCTTCAACTATGTAGTATTGACGACATGATGCCACCGAGTAAGGCATAAGAGCCCTCCAGGACATTGTCTTCACGTGGTTTCGTGTTTTCTCATCTGAGGGTGCGTTCCTAAACTTTGGCGGTCACTCCCCTCAGCCCCGATTTTGTTTGGATGTATGTATTCGTCTGGGCCTATTCATTACATTCTTGCACAACTACCCTTGCTTTCTTAGACACCGTTTTATTTTCCCATTTGTCTGTTGGGCAAGCTTTGCACCCAAATTCGGACAGGTTAACATTCACCAAAAATTATTAATTATTATATATAATAATTAAAGATTAAATAAAATAGTTAACCGTATTTTAACGATTAATTGAAATCGTTAATCTCAACTATGGTCATGACAATGAAAATGATCGCGTTAGCGCTGTTAACTTATATGCAGCCATACGACAATTATGTAGATTCTTTGTAACTTTCACAGTGACGTGCATGTCATTAAAAGTTCATTTTTCTTAAAGAAGGTGAATAGTTTTCGTTACTAATATGGTGTCCCAAGAGTGAATCTAGAATCTAAATTAGATTTTATCTAATCACGAAAATTTTAACTACCTATTTGACTGAATTAATTGAGAGATTTGAGGTGTTGACTATGGACCAGCAAAAAGAGTGGATACTCTGGAAAAAAATCCTGCTGCTCTCTGCGGTTTCAGAGCGTCCTTTCGATTCTGACAAGTTGACCCTTGTTACACCTATGGCATCACACATTGAGCGTCTCAGTGTCGCCGGTAAGTGGTGACCTTTATTGGGACCATTCGCCTTCTCAAGGACAGTACCGCATTACACTTATTTTCTCACCAAAGTCGTCAACCCCAAGGTCAGAATTATCTATTCAGGGTCATGCTCACCAAGTGCTGAGCCTGCCACCAAGTAAAATTCGCATTTGAAATATAAGTGCCATTTCTTTTCCGGCAGAAAGATCTGCCTCCTGAAACTAACCCAGCTTGGGTTTAACGTGACGTGCCCAAAGAATACTCTCCATGATTTGAACCCAAGCGGAATAATATTTATAACTCCGTGGGGTGTTTTCACTCATTACCCGACAGAATGTGACAATTCACATCTGCATATTTTGAAATCTATTCCTGACTCAGGGTCATCCAAAGCAATCAGGCTAATGGACTGATGCGTGATTCTTTAATGGCCGGATTTCCACTTTAAGGGCGCGCGGAACGAAGGTACTCTATGCAAAAAGCCACCTTCCAACTATACTTTGAGATAAGGTTAGTGAACAATAAAGGAGTACTGCAGTCATCACATTCCGCTCGAATGTTTAGTACTTTATGCAGTAGTTTATTATTGTGTGTGTATCGGTAACAATATTTGCATTAAAAATCCCTCTTCTCCATCAATCTCACATTTTTATACGTATTTACCCATTTACGTAGGGGATTAATGAGTCCAGAATATTCGTAATCGAATCCCCAGGTCGATAATTTCTACTTTTATCTAGAAATCCCACCTCGGCTGCGGTTTTAATTGTAGAGGTAGAATTCTGATACAATGTACTCCAACTGCTTACGTTATATCGCATCGTCTTAAATTTAAACCAAAGACAAACATGATATATATTTCAGAGGGTTACCTACCTGCCTGCTGCAGTCGGCTGCGGTCGTATTAACGTCGATTGCATTTAGGCTAATTCCTTACAAACCTCCTAATCCCTCCATAGATCTTGAAGTCGTGACGCTTGATCAATAGCCTTGCATAGTAATCTTACCTTCTCGTTCCAGTTGATACTAATATAATGATACATCTAATGAAGAATTAGAAAGTATCCATTGTCGGAACCACTAGTGGTTTTTCGTGATTTTTTTTGTGGAATGAGATGCTTTGCGATTGAATTGCAAATTTATACAACCTCTCATGATGATTTGAAGGTGTAAACTATTTTTTTCTATGTGACTTCAGTCCCAGCATAATTAATTGCACGGTGGACACCTTGCTGGTGTTGAGATCTGTTTGAAGAGCTGGAGACAAGTTTTCCTATAAAAATGTTCTACCACAACAATTTTATTTTTGAAATAACAGGGTATATTGATATGGATCCTGAGTTGCAAATAATGTGGTGAGAGGTGAAAAGGTGAAAATTATAACCTGCCTGAGGAATAAAACTCACTATGGTGTGGGAATAAATCCACTTCTTTAAATATAATCAACATGTTGGTTACAATTCCACTCTCCTGTTATGTAAGAAACTAAGTAATAACTGAGCATGCACTGACAAAAAAATTTGTTCAGAAGTATCAGTTTTTCGGAAATACATTTCATAGTGAACATTAAATTATTAATTCCCTTTTTTTAGACTAGTTGAACAGATGCATGGTGATAAAAACTATCAAGATGGAACGATCCATTTAATGGGATGATTGCAACCGTTTTATTTCATTTGTGCAAATTAGTTTGACTCCTTGAGATGCTACGATCATGTTAATTATGAAATTACCCATATATGGGTAATTTACCCATATATGGGTAATTTCATGGGTCTTGTCATACTCCTCATGGTTAAGCCCCAATGCGGAGTAAAGCGATAATCCATGTGGACTGTGTTAGGCTGTCGACTGTGTTAGACCATCTAATCCGGCCAACTTTAACTTTGACCGACGTACTGGAAAAATTTGAAACGATATCACATTTTTCCGCGGTCATACATAATTAATGTGGTGGTTGGAAAATGGAAAACAAATTCCCTGGCATCTTCGTAATTTTCAGGTTTCTGCGTTATATCCTTGAGGTTTGATTCTCTGGTTTGCTGGCGATTCAGTCTCTCCTGCTCATTCCTAAACTATTTTCAGCCTTTTGGCATCGGTACCAATTTGCTCGCGAGCCATGAGTATTTAATTGAGTAATAATTATTAGCAACTCCATTTGGCGCTCATATTCTCCTCGTAACTTTGAGGGTTATTAATTACATTCAATTGAATTCGTTGGCATTAACCAACATTTCATAACGTATTTTTCCATTTCCTAGCTTCATAAATCATTGTCACTGGCGAGCATTTCGCCTACTTCCATATTTTTTCGGAGCGATAAAATTGCATAATTTTTATATTTAAACTAACTCCCTGAAGCGTGTAAACACTTGCTCAAAAATAAAAATCAAGTTTGGTGTAGAATTGAGGTTATCCTGACAGTTCGCCATTCGCGTCTGCTGCTCCGTTTCTGGTTTACTCGGAACCGAAATCGCAATTTTGTACACGAAATTGTTAGATGGAAACGAAAATCGAACTTTAGTGAAAAAATTAATCTTCTAACCACAACCATTCACTAATAAATCAAAAATTGAAATAAGCAAAAGATGACACCCACCGAAAAAGCTGCTTTGTTAACATTGACGTCTTTTTACTCCCGTCCTTGACTGATTTTAGGGCAAGGAAAGGGAGTGGAGGGGGGTTCTCGGAAGGTCTGCTCTCACAGATCCTGTCGCAATCTCTCCTATTAGCAGAGTCAGCTGTGTCCCCCACCTCCCCCATTGCGATAAGGCGAAGTAGCTTCTCGGGCTCAGTTATGATTGGACGAAGTCAATGACGTCAGAGGTTGCACCACGCCCACTTTTCTGAAAGGGTTAAAAACATCAGTTTTTCGCCGCTTATAACTCGAGAAATAATTGACGGATAAAAAAACGGAAAAATCGTGTCTTTTTATTTTACAAATTCTATCAGATCCGGCAATTAAAAAAATATGGTAAACGACCCCATCATGTGCGTGGCCTAGTCAACTTGTGTATTGTAGGATTTTACGCATCTGTTATTCCCAGCAAACAAGTGTGATGAAAATCGCCAGAGGGTAAAGGTTTTTTGGACCGGGAATCGAACCACGGCCTTTGGCATGTCTGGCAAATGCGCCGACCAACACGCTAACCAGGATTCCAGTCCCAAAGAAAAGTTTAAGGAAATGCATCGGAGCTAGGTCTCATTTATAAATTTAATTACGGTCCATCAAGAATGGCACGCGTAAGGCGGAATGTACAATTGGACGAATGAAAGCATTGATGTTTTATGGAAGATCGGGATCACATCCTAACTTTACCAAGGAAAGCACTGACCGCAAGGGTAAATTATATCGCATTAAGCGATAAGCCACCACTGTAACAATTTATATTGCTATACGTATCATATAGTTTGATGAAGTCCATATTTACTAGAATAGTATTCTACTATATCAGTGGTCTATTGGAATGCAGTATAACCTTTCGTCTCATTCAGAGCAGGGAAACATCTCGAATTTATGCTAATAGATCAATTATGTCTGTCCGCGGCTCAAGGGCAACATTCGGCCCAGAGCGGGGACGAATGGTGCAGAAGGGACTCAAATGACACAAATACTTTAATTAAATTTAAAAGGATATGCTTTGCCATTATAAAAACCAAGCTTAATATAGCCATTAATTTAGTCACTGTGATTTATTTTGCAGTCTTTCTTTTTTTAGAGAAGAAATTTAATATTATTATTCATCAAACATAGTTTTTATGTACTAAAAAATCCAATGTATTTTTGAAGAGCGGCCCTAGTTTTTTCCCCATTAAAATTGCTCACCACGATAAAAACCTTGTTCACTCCTGTCATAGTCTAAAGTCATCAATGGCCATCTATGCTAAAATTGGCTGGACACAACTCTTCACTCGAGATGCTCTCATCAGCTACACTATTCATATTTACCGAACTTTTCTCTTTTCCATTTTTCACTTCCACTCCATATATGTCACCCCATTCGAGGTCCCCCATCTTCGTAGTTCTCCCCATTCAACTTTCCTTCGATCACTGCCTTCCTTTGGTAGTCGCGTCTCAAGTGTGTCCGATTAGGCCGTCTCATGTATGTTTTAAAATTTACACCTGGCTTCTTTTTCCATTATGTTTACAGATAGACAAAGTTTTTTGTCAGTTTGCCGCGCGATTCTGTTTAGAGAAAGCTACTTCTGCTGTTCTGTCGTGGTTGCGTCGTTGCAGTTCACGAGAGAAGGGAAAGGAGGGGAGGTGCATCCAAAGAGGCCATCGCTTGTGCTCTTCGTCACCATTTTGGATGTGATAACATCATCCACATTCAAAACATGTGCCGTGTCACTGTCTTTTCAAGTAGGATAACGAGATATTTTTATAAGAAGTCGTTTCAGGCGTAACTTTGTGGAAGTTATTAATATGCATTATGAAACTCAATGGTAATACTCCACGCTAATTTAATGATGGTCGACCCGGGTTTCGGAAACTCAGTGCCATTTTCAAGGAACATGTTCATGTGGCGGTTAGGTATATATAGGTTCAAGGTGGAAAAGGGGGAGGGGGTGAAAGTGAAAGAAAAGGTGGGGGGGGGGGGGGGGTTTAGGTTGGGGTAAAACGGGAATATAAGGTGATTCATTGCAAGGTTGTTGGCTGTGGAGGAATATTCGCAACCCTCCAGCTAATTTCCTTGCTTTAGTTGCGAATATTCCTCCACAGCCAACAACCTTGCAAGGAATCACCTTACATTCCCGTTTCACCCCAACCTAAACCACCACCCAACCCCCCCCCACCTTTTCTTTCACTGTCACCTCCTCCCCCTTTTCCACCTTGAACCTATATATACCTAACCGCCACATGAACATGTACCTTGAAAATGGCACTGAGTTGCCGAAACCCGGGTCGACCATCATTAAATTAGTGTGGAGTATTACCATTGAGTTTCATTATGCAGAGATATTTTTAATTATACGGAGGGAGGGGAGGGCTCGAGAGAACATTGCGGAGTAAAACGAGGATAAGAGAAAAATTGTCTTTGGAACAAATCAAGTGGTTATTGAACATTCCCTTGGGCATGTTTGCTATTCAAACTCTTTTAAATTTAACACATTCGGTGCGGCGCTTCGTACCTGCCTCAGGAACGGCCGCCGCCTTTCGGCGTCTTACGTAACCGAATTAACAAATTGTATTTTTTTTTCGACTCCGCTCCTCAGCGTTGTCCTACGACTTTCTGCC
Organism: Platycnemis pennipes; assembly: GCA_933228895.1. Lineage (NCBI taxonomy): Eukaryota > Metazoa > Arthropoda > Insecta > Odonata > Platycnemididae > Platycnemis > Platycnemis pennipes. The sequence goes on from OW121851.1 coordinate 105,029,968, forward strand.
GGTCCTTACATTGGTTTGTCTGTGTAACATTGTAACTCCTTCTCACAAATTACGATTAGTTGCTTCGGAAATACATTTTAAGTTTGCTCCTTTTTTTCCTCGTCCAAATTTTTCCTCTGCTAATTTTTCAACGCCCAGACAACTGAGGCTCGATATCATTGTTCCTAAAATCCTTTGTATAATCTATTAAACGGATGAAATTTATACATCTTATCAATGAGAATACTTTCTTTTAGGACTACCAAGTGACTTTGACATTATTGATTCCGCATCCTAACTTTGGATCACGTTTTGTAGGCCCTTATTTTATCGGTATCCTTCATTCTTGTATTTATTGGAGCAGCTTTGTTACAAATTCAACGGCTCTGAGTGAATGTGAATACTGACTACAAATTGTCTAAACATCGGAAAAGGAGCACATCTCATCACTAGAGCGCGGAAAAAGTCTTCAATTTTGCACAAAAAGTCGCCTAAAAAGTCACCAATATTTTTGAAAAAAGTCTCTCAAAAGTCTGAGTTATTTCCGTGAGAAGAAACCCCTTAAATACTATAGATACTAACAATCAAGTTGCATGAGACAATATAGTTGCTTGTTTGCATGTTAGTAGTGCATGCTTGGTGATCTTCACCCCCTGCCACACACCCTCGCGGTGGCTTGCAGGGTATCGTGTAGATGTAGATGAGAAAGTTGCTGAATTTTACTGAATTGTTGGAGAAAAGAGCCTAGAGATGCTAGTCCAGGCATTAGGGGATTTTACTTGGAAAAATTAGAGGTAGTTCTGGAAATTAATTTATCCTATGCTTTTTGGGTCGCTGAATCCGAATTTCTAAATTCCCACCTAAAATTCCCCCCGCATACTCCCCAAATTTTGAAAATAACACTAAAAAAATCGCTTTTTTAGTTTTTAAATCGTTTGGTTTTGATTTTGGAAAAAAACTATTAAAATAATCGAAAAGTAGACAATATAAGCAACAAAAAAGGTATTCTAACATTTTGACGTAGGACGAACAGGGGGGGCACCAGCGCGCCCTGAAACCTGCGCCTCGGCGTCGCGGGGCTGTATGCTCCAAGTTAAGCAACCTTGCTTAACCACTCACGTCGTTTATATTCGCTCTCCCGTCTCCCCATGGTTCATTTTCTTCTAATCTCACCCTCCCATCTCATTGTTCCTCTATTTCAATATCTGGAAGTTCCCAGCACCCTACCTCTTACTAAAAAGGCATTAGATGACAAAGAGTGTGGAAGTACACTCCATTGTAAAACCTAAGAAACGGCATTTTTTCAGTCAAATTTAAAGGGGAAAATTTTATAATATACAATACAAAACAAGTTTTTACATAGGATCAATAATGTTATAAGGCAATTGAAACATGATTTAATAGTTCAAAACATAGTTTTCTGCTCAAGAAAATCCGAAAATGAGAAAAAAGTTCTTATTTGTTGTCCATTGTACAGGTCCTGTACCCCTATTTTCCGGGAAGCTGAGGACCTTTTTCTCTTGTTTTTCGCGATAATTTTAAAATCTTCTTCTCCGCTTGATCACAGCCGAGGGTCCAGGTTTATCAACGTCCTGCTAGCCTCGCTACGATGTAGGCTCATTTAATGATCATCTGCACACAATGTGACGCGTTCACCTCGTCGGAAATTCTAGATGATCTTTCATATAATTGTATCATTTTTCCGCTAATCTCCTAAACAAAAGCGGAGATCTAGCATACAGTGTAGCGCTGTCGGCTTGTCAGCAGACCACCCGGGTTCAAATAAGCTGGTTCATTATTAGATCAATGTATTCTTTCAGATCAATCTATCCCTTTGTGAAGTCTTTGGACACCCTCAGCAAAAAAAACTCGAAGTGCGAGGTGGCCCAGGGAAAGGAACAATATGTGAATTTGACATGCAAATGGATAAGTACGGGGTGAGCTCTACCCTCACCTATCCAAACCAACCTTCGGGTTGAAGCAGTGAGTGAGTGTGATTATTTCATGAACGGTGGAGCAATAGAAAGAATTCATTGCAGTTTCCGGAGCTATTATTAAAACTTCGCATTAACAATTGTTAGGAGCTTACATTTTACAGTACATCTCTGCTCCGTGTAGTACCGCATGAAAAACACAGATGCGTCCAACACACAGTTGAACAAATGTGATCACAACAGCCAAATATTAACTTAGGCATGTGGTTTAAATAAAAAGGCCCAAAAAAGTCTCTTTTAATCAGAAAAGTCCCGCCACGCCAAAAAAGTCCCAAAAAGTCTCTAAGAAAGTCATTAAAAACTGTTTTATTTGATGAGATTGGTGAAGATTTGTATTTAAAACCACAAAAGTCCCACTTTTACAAAAGGTGAAAAGACTTTTTTTCTGCGCTCTACTCATCACACCTCAACTCGTGTTGCCGATGAAGACATTGCCCGGTTCGTTGAAGAGCCAGATGAAAATACGGTTGTTAGTGAATCAGACTCTAATATTTTAATCTGTAATAATTCGTAAGACAAGAAAACCGATGTCATCTCAGACGATAATGAACACAAATATGACGTTCGTCAGGCCTCAGGCATTTCAGGTATACTTACGGCAGTGCACAAAAAACGAGAAGCATAAATATGGAATGAAATTGTACCAGCTTACTGAACCAAATGGACTCGTTTTGGATTGCTTGGTTTATAATTCAAGGGATACTTATGTTGGTGGAGTAGGCCACTCAGAAAAAGTCGTTCATTCACTTGTCTAGCTACTCCATTGTTGATCATGCAGTATGTATGGACTTTTACAATAGTCACAAACTGTCACTCTGCCGGAAAATCTGCTGGAAAAGAAATTATATTCAACTGGGACATGGCGAATAATGAGGAAAGATAACCCTCCTAAAGTTGCGAAGAAAAAATTGCTAAAATGAGATTTTAGCTCAGTATAGGAAAGAGGGAATATCAATATGTAAGTGGAAAGGCAAAAGAGATGTTCTCTTGATTTCATCAGAGCATGATGCAAATATTATAGAAGAGTCCAACTGAAAAGGAAAGATTACTAAGAAACTAAGGATGGTTGCTGAACATAATAAATACATGGGAGTAATAGACCGTAGAGATGAAATTCTCTCTTATTATCCAGGTAAAAGAAAAAGTTTGAAATGGTTTATAAAATTATGGAGAAATATATTTCAAATACTGTTAAACAACTTACAAATACTCGCAGCAAATTTAGAGGCGAATCTTCAGACGTGTCACTAGAGTTATTGGGAGTCTTATCTTCAGGAGCGATTCTTATGAAATGCCTGTTCAAGCCCTAAGTAAGGTAAAAGTCCTTCTACCATTTCAAATTCATTCGGGAAGGGTTCTAGAGTCCAAAGAAAATGATGCTGCAACTGCTCAAGTAAATGGGTAAGAAAAGACGTTGTAACCTATTGCCCCGTGAGTGAATGTGAACCTAAAAGCGGTGTCTAGATCCTGGTTTCAGAGTTTTCGGTAGTTACTAACCAGGGTCACGGTAAGGAAAAATGTAAATTACAGACACAATAATGTTATGTAAACTAAATTCAGTAGATTCTGGCGATATTGTGTCGTATTCGAACATATCGAAAAGAAGACAAAAATTTGGAATTTACCACAGTTAAAAAAACCTTTATTCCGACCCGGGTTTCGTTGGCACTGAAACATCATCAGATTGATGCATGTAACTCCTATCGTTAAAAAAAATCTATATTTTGAAATAGTAATCATCTTCAATTTTAATAAAGATTTTTAGGTTTTTCAAAAAACCTTATTTTTCTTTGAGGAAAAAAATATGTAAGACATACAATATTTTCTAATGCCAATACTGGGTCTCACCCCTTCTTTTCTCCGTTCCTTGAAGCATTATTCATCATCAAGGGTCAACAATCCTAGGATTGGTTTGACACAGCCCTCCTCTTGATTCTTCTGTCGACCAACCTCTTCATATTAATGTAGCTCCTCTCTTTCACATCCTTTACGACCTGTTCTATGTAACTAAAACGAGGCCTGCCGTTTCTATTCTTCCCATTCACTTTTCCTTCTACAGTTGTCTTCTTCAGGCCATCGTGTCTTAAGATGTGGCCGATTAAATTGTCCCATCTTCTTTTTATAGTTTTCAGCAGACTTCTCTTTTCTCCCACTCTTCTTAGGACTTCATTTGTCACTCGGTCGATCCATTTTAACTTCATCATTCTTCGATAGCACCATATTTCGAATGCTTCCACCCTTTTCTTCTCCACTGCTGTCATCATCCATGCCTCACTGCCGTAAAGTAACATGCTCCTGATATACGTTTTGATGAATTGCTTCCTTACTTCCAAGCTTGTATTTCCCGCTATAAGTAGATTTTTCTTTTGAAAGAATGTCCTCTTTGCCTGGGCTATTCTACTCAATATTTCTTTCTTGCTTCGTCCATCATTGGTAACTCTGCTTCCCAGGTAACAGAACTCTTTCACCTCTTCTAGTTTCTGTTTTGGCCTCCTCTCTCTTGCTGCACACCAATATCTTAGTTTTCTTCTTATTGATCTCAGCTGATGTATGGCCATTGTCTTTTCCATGGTTGTTAGCATCTTATTCAGATCCTTCTCTGTCTCTGCTATGAGAGCGATGTCATCAGCAAATCATAGCATACTGATTGTTTCTCCGTGGATGTTCACTCCAGAACACTTCTCCTTGACCTCATTGATGGCTCTCTCGATGTTATATTAAAAATTACGGGGGACAGTGCACAGCCTTGTCTCACTCCTTTCCTTATTCTTGCTTCTTTGTAGCTGGGTCCAGATTTTATCACCGCTACTTGGTTTTTGTACAAACTGTAGATAATTCTTCGGTCATTGTACGACACTCCAATTCCTTTCAGAATTCTAAGCATTAAATTCCAATCCACGTTGTCAAAAGCCTTCTCTGAATCCACAAATGCAATAAGGTCGCTTTGTTCTTCTTCATTCTCTTCACTAAACAGCCTAAGGGCCAGGATTGCTTCTGTTGTACCCTTACTTTTCCTGAATCCGAATTGATCTTCATCCAGGAACTCCTCTGCTTTTCGTTCTATTCTTCTGTAGATTATCCTTGTTAATATCTTCGATGCAAGTGCCATCAGGCTTATAGTCGTAAAATTTTCACATTTCTCCGCTCTCTTAATTTTGGGAATAGGAATTATGATGTTTTTCTCGAAGACCCTGGGTATTTCTCCTGTTGAGTGTCGCAGATGGCCTTGTAGAGATGGGCCAATGTCCTCTCTCCCGCATTCTTTATCAGTGCTGCGGGGATATCATCAATTCCAGAAGCCTTATTCATCCGAAGGTCCCTTACTGCTGCGTCAAATTCCGATTTCAATATTGATGCTCCCATATCATCCTTCTCGACTTTGCTTCCCTCTTCAACAACTTTCGTGCTGAGATTGTTCCCGTTATATAACTCTTCCAGATATTTTTTCCATATCTTCACTTTGTCATCATTTTCAATCAAAAGTTCTCCATTCTTGTCTCTTATAGCATTGCATCGTGCGCTCCTTGAAGTGATTCCTCGCTATCCTATAGGCAGCTTCCACCTTTCCAAGAGAAAGGTTGTTTTGTACATCTTTGCATAGACTGTTCATCCACATTTCTCTAGCTTTCCTGGCTTTGCGACTTTCTTCGTTCCTTATTCTTTTGTAGCAAATCTGCCCTTCTTCATTTTTCGCATTCTTGTACTTTCTTCTTTCTTCAATCAGCACTAAGACTTCTTCCGTGATCCATGGCTTCTTCTTGCCAACTTTTCTTCTTCCAAGAACTTCTTTTGCGGCTTCCTGTAGTCCACATTTAATGTTTTCCCAACGCTCTTCTACTGCTTTCTGAAATTCCAGCTGATGTTGAGTCTCCTTTAGTTTTTCTACTTGCCAAATGTTCTGTACTGTTTTCTTCAATCTCTTGAATTTTAGATGGCATTTCATCATTACTAAATTATGGTCGCTGTCAATATCTGCACCCGGATAGCTTTTGCAGTCCTTCACCTGATTCCTGAACCTCTGCTTCACTAAAATGTAGTCTATTTGAAATCTTCCTCTGTCTCCTGGCATCTTCCATGTTTATTTTCTTTGGTTCTGATTTTTAAACAATGTGTTAGTAACCACTAACTTATGTTGTCTGCCGAACTCCAACAGTCTTTCTCCTCTTTCGTTTCGGTTTCCCAATCCATATTTTCCGGTTTTTCTTCCATCTTGACCTTCTCCGACGACAGCGTTCCAGTCTCCTAAAATAATTAGATTTTCTTCTCCTCTTACCTGTTTTATAACTTTCATGATATCTTCGTAGACGTCTTCCACTTCTTCATCTTCCTAGTTCATCATAGGCATGTAAACTTGCACCACAATGGTATCTGTAGACTTAGTTTCAATTTTAACCATTATAATCCTTTCACTGTACTGCAGGAAGCTTTTCACACGCAGTCCTGCACTCTTCCTGAGCATCATGCCTACTCCAGCGTTACCATTCAGTGAATAATGGGGGCGTTTACTCGGAACCGAAATCTCAATTTTGTACACAAAATCGTTAAATGGAAACGAAAAAAGAATTTTAGTGAAAAAATTAATCTTCTAACCATAACCATTCAATCATAAATCAAAAATGAAAATAAGCAAAAGGTGACGCCCACCGAAAATGCCACTGTGATAACATTGACGTCATTTTCCTCCCGTCCTTGGCTGCTTTCAGGGGAGAGGAAGGGAGTGGAGGAGGATTCTCGGAAGGTCTGCTCGCACAGATGCTGTCGCAGTCGGTCCGATTGGCCGAGTCAGCTGTTTCCCCCCCATTGCGATAAGGCAAAGTAGCTTCGCGGGCTCAGTTGTGATTGGACGAAGTCAATATAGGTACGTCAGAGGTTGCACCACACCCACTTTTCCGAAAGGGTTAAAAACATCAGTTTTTCACCGCTCATAACTCGGGAAATAATAGACGGATCAAAAAACGGGAAAATACGGGTCTTTTTGTTTTACAAACTCTATCAGATTTGGCAATAAAAAAAATATGGTAAACGACCCCATTCTATAACTTCCACGCCTAAAGTCTCCTTCTTTGGGCCATCTCATTTCACTGATTCCTAATACATCGAGGTCCATTCTCCGAATTTCTACCTTCAGGTTCTCCAGTCTTCCACAGGTCCGAAGTGATCGCACGTTCCTACCCTAAAATGACTATCACACTTCACTGATGTACTTTCTCGGGTAGTCCCCACCCGGAGATCCGAATGGGGGACTATTTTACCTCTGGAATATTTTACTCGAGAGGGTGCCATTACGTCTTGATAAGAAAGAAAAGAGTGGAGTAGCTGCGACTCCTCGGGATATTAATGCGGTGGTTTCCCATTGCCTTCCACATCGCAGTACTACAGATGTTAAAGTAAATATTACCATGCCTGTAGTGAAATGAGTGTCGCTGTACCGACCACTGTGACCACTCTCTACCTTCACTCATGTGAAGAAGAGCTGCTGCCCTCTCCTCCGGGTGATGGGAAGCGTAATTGTTGGCGGCCTCCGTCGCCAAGTCACGGCATCTTCACTGGTTCTGTGTTATTTTAAAGGCCTACCTTACCCAGGGATAGACCAATGCCCCCTCGTAATGCCGTCGGTTTTTGTCCACGACTGCTTTTTCGACGAGTAAACTTGCTTATCTCGCAGCTAACCTCTATATCTGGAGATCGACCCACCATCTGCAACCCAGTGGACTCACTCAGTGGCTTAAGCTCAGCCGCGAGGAAACATCACTACCCTTATCGAATTACTCGCCCATCCTAAATGTTGCTAATGGTCTTACCTGCCGGTGGCCTCAATCAAATAACTGCAACTGTTATTAAATTACAATTAGATTTAAAACGGTAAATTATTTTTTTCTGGTAAAACTAACGGAACGGATTCGGTGTTATTGAAACAATGGTTATTTAAAATTGCTGTGAATGCCAAATCGGCCTACAAACTAAACGCGCAGAAATAAATTACGCAATTCGTTTTTAAGTTGCATTTAAAATATGAGCGAAGGCATTTATATTTCGAAAATGTTAGAATTGGATTTGATAGGTATAATAGCTCTTTCGTTCATCATACATGAGGTTCCACATGTTGGTCAATTTGTGTAAGATTTATCAGTCATTACTTCTCTCAACCCGTTTACCTCAAAAGTAATGCCCAAGTCCCTTGGGAATTGAAATGGCACAAAAAAATTTAATTGCCAATTTTGATGATGTATCGATCTCTAAAATGAATAACTAAGCTCATTGGTGAATATATAAAAAGGTACCCTCCCCCTCACTTCAGAGGTCTTAAGGTACCCTCAAGCTCTTCAAGCTAAAAAGAAATTACAGATGGTTGAGCATACTGCTCATGTGTCCATAACTGAGTGATGATAAGTTGCTCCGAAAAGTTACTGATGGGGGTGTTAAGCAGTCCATCTACCATTATTAATATTGAAGAACACATTGGCGGTAATATGTTCATTAGGGTCCCACAAAGAACCTCTGATTTTTTGCCAGTATTTTCCCATTATTTTATTACCCCTATGCCCACCCTTTGCAAAAAACTGTGGAATTTCAACAGTTACTATTGGATTTCAACAGTTACTGTTGGATTTAAACAGTTGTCCCAATTTTCTGTAGAACTTTTCAACAGTTTTTTGCCCAGGGAAAGTTTATAAGCAATTTAAATATCATTCCTCCTCACAACCTTTCTTCACGGATCGCATGTCTTTTCGTCAAGAAGAAGCTCAGTTGAATGATTTTATAGATGCTTGTTCCTCATGTCTGCTTTGATTTTTCATTTAAGAGCTAACTAGTGCCATGCAGTTTTTTCACCTGTTGATAAAATTAATGACCATTTCAGTGTTAGTTGCCTTTGTGATTCATGGAGAACATAGTGTGTAATAATCTGTTTCAAACTTCACTATACTCAGTGGAACCAATCCATGTCAAAAGGATAAAAATACTAGAAAAAATTACACAAAATATAATAAGATACAACACATTTCACCCATTAGGGCATCATCAGGTACAATACAACTCTCCAAATACTGGCAGCTCTATGTATATACTAGAGGAATAGGGGGAGGAGAAATTGAACTTGAAAAGGTTATATATTGTTCTGGGACTATAAGTCCCCTGGAACATCGAAAAAATATTACATGCCAAAAAGAAAAAAAAAGGTAAAGCGAATGTAGTCGAGGCAACAGCCGTACAAATTGCATAATGGAGCAATATAACACATATAAATTAACGGTAAATAATAAATACGAATGTAATGAATATTTAATGTAAATGACTTGAAAATAAAGCATAAAATAACAAGGAATATAAATTAATAGGCACAAAATCAAGCATTTTAGTTATATATTATTACAATATAACAAGAATACATAAAATTAAAAAAAATTAAAAAAATGAGTTTGTGAGGAGGGGGTGGAACTTGATGTGAGGAGACAGTGGGGAGAATGGATGTTTAATGGAATGTTTCGGAAGGGGGAGTGGGAAGGGAAGAGGTATTCATGTTTCATTGTTCTTTCTGCATCGGAGTATCTCCAAAACTTTGAGGGCGTCAAGTCGGACACCTTTCCTTCCCACATGGAGAAGTGTGGGGATGAAGTCACTCTTAATGGCCTTGTTCAATTAAATACTTGCTGAAATGAGATTTTTCCAGGCATCCATGTATAAAAGAATGGAGGTGTTTTTTTGGGGTGTAATTTAAAATTCCTCCCTGATTGCCTGATATGAACAGCATCACAGTCCTTACAAAACCATTTGAAAACTCTCAATTGCTTATGAGGATCCCATCTGTCTTTAGCGTTGTTTAAAATGTTCCCCAGGTTGTTACCGTTAATCTATCTAGGAAGTCAGTGAACTTATCAAGAGAAAGACTGGGTAGAACATGACAGCTATAGACATAAATTCCATCTAGCTTAGCCACCACGAAATCAGCCTCCCAGTTATAATCTGCACTCTGGAATGAATATCCACCACAGGTCCTGATAACAGCCTTGGTGCTAGCATCTGTCACCCACAGTCAGGTGCCACGGTGCCTGTATGGCTCTGATATGATTGCAAGATCTATATTTAGCTGCCGCTCTGTCTGAATAACTAGATCCTGTGCAGCCTCAAATGGTTGGGGTTAAGGTGAAGTGCCCTCATTACTACTGTTATTGCTAATCTTCTGCTGCATTTCCCTATGGTCTGGGCATTCACTGTTGCCAGCAATGTGGGCATAGTTCTCCTCAAGACTATTTCCAGCACATACAGTACAGTGGCCTTTTTGCAGTCAATGGCTTTGTGTCCTGCTTTGCCATATTTAGTACAGAAGTTGGACCGGTCCAATTTGCTCTTACACTTAGTGGCTATGTGACCATAGTACCCGCACTTAAAGCTCTTGACTGGTCTCTCCACGATTTTTATCAAGCAATTGACCCAGGCAATCCTGATCTTGCCATGTTCACCTAGAATGTTTTAAGTCATCAAAGCTGGCATGGTGAGTGAGGCAATCAGTGTCCCCCCATATTCTTTCTGCCATGACTTGATAGCATTCAATGTGATGTCACAGCTTCCTCCAACAACCTTCTGAAGGGCCTCAAGGATGTCCTATCTGCTGGTTGTTTCCTCAATGTCTCTAATCTCGAGGGCCTCTTGTGGTCCCTTGCTGATTACTTTGGCCTCTTCCACCAGGAGATCAGCAATGGTTTTCTGCTAACTTTGGCCTCTATCCACATTCTTCCTTGGTGGGATAATCAGCAGGTCGCCTGTAGCAGTCCTGCGGATCTTATCTACACAGTTTCAGACCTGGTCCTTGGGGACTTCTTTCTTCATCCTGGTCAGGATCTCTGCAAACTTTTCCTTATGCTTCAGTTGGATAATTAGTGTGTTAGGCCTCAGTACTAGTTTGCACTTCCTTCCTTTCTTCTGGGGGATCTGCTGCTCTTTCTTCTTTTTTTATTCCTTAACTGTTCCTAGGGTAGGACCTTTTTAGGCTGGACTGCTTCATTAGTAGGTGGTGGTGATTCTGCTATTATCTCCTTGTTAGCCAGCTTATTCTCTTGTTTCGGTGACGAACGTTGTCTCTGCTTCATCTTTTGGAACTCCTGTGTCCATATGATGGGACTATGAAATACGAACTTAGCATCGAAGCTAACGTTTACAAGTCTCCACAAGGTTACTTGTAACTGGTTACAAATTTAGAAGAGTAATTGTAACTGAGCACAGTTACTTTATTTTTGGTACTCTTCTCATCTCTGATTATATGGTACTCTAGTAGAAAGGTAATTGAACTCTTGACCAAGGGACCCAACGTACAAATCTGAGTAATGCTCCTTTAGATACATCCAGGTAAACACAAGTTAATCTATTTTCTGAGTACTATATCTTCCTGGGAAATCACAGGCAACAGAGGGAAAGGAACTAGACTTCCAGCCCTTATGTGTGAATGCCACATGCTACAGGTTAAGGCCATTTTCCAATTCATAATAATTCACCCTTTGTCCACTTTTTGATTGTCATTATCCAGATGTGATGACAGCGAGGGAGTAACCAATTTGGAGAGTATTCAAGGGAACAAAGGGGAAGTGACGAAAAGAATGTGGAAGCTCCCTCATCAGTGTGCCCTGGGAGGAAGTGGATGTAAATGGGTAGCTCTACCATCACCAACCAAATCCAACTTAGGGTTACACCAGATGCTCTCACACCAGCAGACTTATATGGTCATTTGGTAAAACTGATTCCAAACTTTCCCTAGGAACCGTGGAGGAAGATCCAGCACCGAGTAGTGCCCCATCTGGCATGCCCAGCCCATGGAATATTCTTCAAGCTCTGATCTCCTTCCGTAGGGGTGCTGATGGGAGTTCCAGGGTTGGTACCAGCACCCACTCAGCCACGGTACCAGTGAGAACACTTTTGATTTTTCAATTAATCACTAAATATTTACTTTCTAAATGTTTACTTTCATATTACATATGCATGTTTTGATTTCTTTTTTCTATATCATCCTCACTAAATTTTTGTCACGTTACGTAAACTATGCTGCTAGTTGGTGTCTGGAGCCTTGAATGGTTGAAAAATGCTGTGAAAATATCAAAATACAAAAAAGCATTTTTATGGTGGTCAAGAGTTCCAGAAGAAGCATATAATATTTAAATTATTAATTATATCTTTGTGGTGTGGAAGGGGATTGAGAAAAGTTGTGTCTCCATTTATATTGATGTAAATATCAAAATGGGGGAAGTAGGTTTACATTCAGTTATGTGTATGTGTATCTAATATTTCTCCAAAATAATGTTTGGGCCTCAGTGAATGGACAAAAGGCAATAGTAGCCTTTGAAACATATATAATATCTTTCCTGTGTATGTATTATTTAAAGGGGCAGGTTTAATCTCATTTTGAATTCTAAAAGTAATTTAAAGGAGACATATTCAAAATAATAAATAGACACGTTGTTGGAAAATGAGTATTTGTTTTTGCCCACTCTCTCAGTTACATCAGGAGTCTTTAAAAAATAATTTTTAAAATTGCCTGCCTCCCGGATTGATGCATTTCCTTCCTGATGTCTCTCAATCATTTTATGACTTGAGATCTGATCATCAGCTTGGGAGCATCTGTCCTTGAAAAGGAAGCACAATTCTGCTGAAGTGATACTCAGGTGCTCCTGTTCCCTGCAAAATTCACCTGCTTATATCTAGGACTCTGTTGGAATATTTTTCTAAAACATAATGTTTGTGGGTAGACGTAGACACATTGTGATAACATTGTACATATTTGATGTTTATTAATGAAGAATATACATTCTAGGACAGTCATAATTATGCTCCAATCTTAAATCTCCTGGATTTTCTTACCCATGGAACAGATACCTCTCGTAATCAAGCCTTCAGGAGTTGGCCACCTTAGTTTGAACACTAGGTTTTAGATGTACTTTAAAGTTTCCTCCAAAGGGGTCAGTCTGTCTGTTAGACTGTTATGCTTAATTGGTATTACTGTGAATATGAGCACTTACTTCTTGTATCTTTTCTGGAATTTATATTTGACTATAGTGGTCATAGTATGACATTAGTATGTCAATAGCATGGTCATTGAAACCTTCTGGTTCTACTCATATCTCTTTTTTCATCTTCTTGATTCTTTAAGTCTAGCCCTACAAGATGACATGAGCTTTTAATCTCCTTTCTTTTACCAGCCTGGTGGACAATATGGAAATGGAACAAGAAAGGGCCGATGCCAGCTCAAAAGGATGCCAGCTCTGGATGAGCATGATACAATGCTTCCAACAGCAGTCTCCATCTGTGGATTCAGAAGGATCAATATCAATCACTTTAGCATGAACCATAGTGGGAACTCACTGGCCACCTCATGCAATGAGAATGAGGGTGAAGAGGTTGACAATCCAATAGCTGTGAAGGAAGTGGGGGAAGTGTGCTTCCGGCTAGATAGTCCATTCCGTATCCTCAGAGTAAGTGATGATATTAGGATATTTTCCCTTTTTAATCAAATAATTAAGCCTGGGAACGGGAAGATGTAGCATGGTGAAATTTGGGCCAAAAATATGGGATGGCTTGTGAGTGGAAATGTCACCTTCTGCCAATCAGCAAACTAGCTTTTGGATTAATTTTGATGCTCACAGATAAACTCATGTACACTGGGTTGTCCATGTCTAAGAATGAGTAATATTATTTTTTACTGCTTCTGCGTCTGTTAATTTGAGCCTTGACCTTGTATTTGAAAAACATGATGAAATCACACACCTGTATGGTGGTTTGCAGGGTATTGTGTAGTTGTAGATGATATGTTTTGTAATATTTGTGGCTAAAGGTCAGACTTTCCTCAAAATTATTGCTGAACAAGTTAGTTTTAATGCTCAACAAATTGAAAGTATTATTATCATAATTTTTTTTGTAATTTTTTGTAGTATTTTGCATTATGCTTTTATTTGTTTAGCCTTGTATTCTTAGTCACTAGTTGATCAATCCAGGGTTGGGTTTGATTGTTGGAGCTCAAGCTGATCTTATAGTAAGTAATGAATGATAATATCGAATTCTGGGCTTAGAGGCAGCTTATTGTGTGAGGCACAAATTGTTTTCTACAGATTTGTGGGGGCCAGGAATTCTCATTGCAAGAATGTCCACATATACTGCACTCAGACTTGAACTTGTGTTCGTCTGAGTACAGTCATATGTGAGCTACCCTGCTGCAAAATTTCTGGTGCCATAAAAAAATCTAGAGCTTGACAGTAATCCGTGTAATGGAATGCATACAGTGAATCGGTTATGTTGGTGATGAGAGCAATGGTTTCTCGTATTGTACGGTGATTTCGGGTTTCTGCTGCATTTGCATGATTTCCTATCTTGAGCTTATATTATCCTCACAGGAAGCCTTTTCAGGAGCAATGACTTGATCAATTTCCAATGGAAATATACATATATGTATACCTTCCAGTTTTCATCACAGTTGGTCATTTCTCTTAAGCATGGCAGCCTTCCCCTCCTCTATCCTTGAACTGAGTGGCTAGTTGGCATTAATTCCTTGGGCATCACTGTTGTGGATCATATAAAAATCATCTTGAGACATTAAGAATAATATCTTCAAAGTGGCAATCAGTCTAATGCCATTATCTTGGTTAAAATTAAGTGTTTTTTTTCAGTCTCATTAGCTTCATGTATTGATCGGGAAAAAAACATCTTTGGTTAATACATCTTATCTGTTAAAATGAAATGGTCACCCCTGGAATGGGCATTAGGGCGGATCGGAAAAATCGATTTTTCGCGGAGAAACTTGGCCCTCTGGAAAAAGTTGTCAAAGTGACTCAAAATGAGGCCAGAAAAATTTGGGACCTCTGGGTCAACCCTAGACCCTCGCGCCGAGGCCATTTATGGGGAGGGGGGCTGAAAATAAAAAAAGTCATGTTTTTATAGCGGTTTCCCATGTATTTTGCCGAGTTGCGGCCCTTTAGGGCAAAAATTTCGTCCATTTGTACGTATCTGCAGCCGTTAAGCCACAAATTGTCTATTTTGAGTGCGCGGCCGCGCGTAATTATGCACCACCCACGCAGCGTCGCGGCGCAACGGTCAGAAGGCCGCTCGCGCGCCTCCTGCCGGCTCGCGCCTTCTGCCCGGTCGCCGCGAACGTAGCAAAACTCATCACGGATGCGTCTTCCGTCGTTGGTCTCATTAATATTAGATAATTAAACAATTTCCAGGGAATAACAATTACGGAAGAATTGTATGAAAGTGATATAACCCTACACACTATAGGTAACTTTTTTTCCTGTCTCG